>OY783229.1:35319689-36708022 GCA_963678685.1 Patella ulyssiponensis | reverse complement strand
ATTACCTTTATTTCGACATATAATCCTAGACATAATAATTTTTTTCCATATATTTATGATACTAAGAATGTTCTCCTTTCTAATGATAATCTTCATAATCAATTTCACGGCATAGAATTAATTAACAGTAAACGTCAGCCCCCTAGCCTTAAAAAGTTACTCACTAGAGCTAAGTTTCAAACTTCTAATAATGGAACTTTTATACTACTTCGAAGTGCCATAGCCCACTTTGTAAATGTTGCCAACATATGATAATTAATGGTAAATTCACCTTTTCTAATACTAATTATACATTTAGGATTAATCATAATATGAATTGTAGTACTAAAAATTTAATTTATGTTCTTATTTGTAATAATTGTATGAAGATCTACATAGGAGAGTGCTCAACTGAATTACGCGCACGTATCCGAGTTCATAGGCAACAGAGTTTTCAAACTAATCCGGTCTTGGAAGTGTCTAAACATCTAAATACGTGTGCAAAGAATTTAAATATTAAATTCAGTATTTTTCCTTTTTATAAAGTCAATATTGACAATACTATCAAGAGAAGGAATATGGAATCACACTTTATTGACCGGTTCAAACCGGATTTAAATGCTTAATTTGCCCCCTTCCCACCGTGTAAATATTCTAATTTTAAATAAAATCTTAATATATATTTTTACACTTTTTGAAGACGCCTATAGAGGGCAGACAGCTAGCTTATATAATTTAATGTATGTCAGAATGAAGTAAAGTGGAGAATTTTTTACCTGGACGTATGTTTCTTTTTTTTTTATGCATTTATCTACCGTAAACAAAGAAGTACTTGTACTTTATCTACTTTAATATATATATATATATATATATATAACCAGGGCAATAGGCAGACCATAAATACATATATATAGCCATTAAGCAGACCGATGGATTAGGCAGACAAAAACCGGTCTGCCTAATATTTTAACCGATGAATTCTACAAGTTAAAAAGTGAGAAACCACATTTCTATAGTTGGAATGGATTTTAGTTGTCCCTCGCAGTAATTTTAGGCATCTGGATTTTAAAAATACAAAACAATGAAATTTATTTTTTTACCTTAAGTTTTGACCTGAGTATATTTCTTTATCTATTATTATAGGCATTAGGCAGACAGTCTTTGACCCTAAACAACTTTCTTAAAACATATGAATGTCTATATTTTTTTTTCATTTTTTCATTCAGGAAACGTTGCTTTTAATTTTAAAAACAAATTTGTTTTGTGGTTTTAATTAATTTCGAAAATAATATATTGTCATTTTTTTACCGTCCAAATTTCGTTTTGATGTGAGCAATCATTATTAATTGAAACATGCACGAGTATATGACGTCAACGTCTCGATGACGTCAATGTTTCGATGACGTAAACGGCAGGTGTCAACTCGGGAACTTTCGGAGCTTTTGGTCTTTTTTTTTTGGCTTGTGAAAAATGGCAGCGTATCTTCCATATGGAAAACGGATGGTAAGTAAAATTATTATTTCGAATACCGAAAGAATTTTAAGTAAATAAACTAAATCAAATGAGTATGCTTGAGTATGGATTAGTCTTATGTGGGTTTATTTTGGCCAGGACGGCGTGGGGCTCACTTTAATAGGCCTACTATGAATGCTCATAATCATAATTTACATTCGGTCTAGCCTGTGGAATTTTTACAGGCCTAGCTATCTCGAATAGGCCTACAGTAGTCTACAGTTTCCATTTCGAGGCACCACAACTTCATATGTATAATCAAAACCAATAATGGCCTTTCCATTCAAGCAAGTTCAGAAATGGTCGTCACGCAGGGTTCGGTGCTAAGCCCTACACTGTCACTTTTCATTGTATAATTTATGTTCGATCTCTAAGCTACAAAATCGGGTATACTTTTGTTACTTTTGATAAATCTAACAAGCAACCAGGTAGGCTTTCATCGTTGGCATATGTAGGCTCTGCATCTAGCGTAGGCCTATATGGTATTCCTTTTGTTGTGGCATATCATTTTGTTTTTCTGTCTTTACTTGAATCAAATTTAGATTTGATCCATGAATTATTTTTTTTAAAAAACACAGAGATCGACAATGAAAAAGAAAAATGAGGAGGCTTTATTTTGGATAAGAAATGGGATTGATCAGGATGGGTTCGAAGTCCCACCTGTTAGTAGAAGAGGTAGGTGTCCTTTCTAATAATACTAATAGTAATATAGTCAAATTATGATTCTATTTACAGCTATGAAATATTATTTGAATGTGTAAATTCTTAATGCATTCTGAAGACTTAATTAGATTACTTTGTAATTCTTTGACTAGGAATATCCGGTGTGTATAAAAACAAATTTATGGCTGGAGAGTTTTTGCTAGAAATTGTTGGCAGCCGACTGAACAGTTATTCTAAGCGGGTTGAAACTAAAAATGTCATGTCCTTCAATTTCGATGGTAAAAAATATGTGTGCGTATAAACATATTAATATTAATTATTACTAATTACTAGCCTATTGATTTGAAAAATGTTACTTAGGCACTTTAAAAATAAAGTATTCGATAGGCTTATTAAAAAAACAGAGTATTACGTTATAGACCATAACGGTAGACATAAGTTTCTAAAATAGAAAATTTGTCAAGTTGCTGAATACAGTACCCGGTATTGAGAAGTTTAAGATCATAATCGTAATTTCTAATTGGCAGACAATCTAATTGGCAGACACTTCACACTTCTATGAATTAGTGTGAACCAGATTTCCATATTTTGTGTGGAATTAGCTGTTATAAACAAAAAGATGTATGTAAATTGAATTAGAACTTTATGAGTATAATGCGCTCTGTATCATAAAGCCGGCAATTGAGTTAACTGGCGTGGTTTCGAGTTTCCGGTTGTACGTGACAAGGAGTACACAGAGAGAAAAAAGTGGGTCAGTTGACTCATTTGGAGTATCCATAAAACGACTCAGTTTTCGTTGACTACCTTGGGACTAACTTGGAACTTACTTGGGACTTAAATAATGAGTCAAAAGACTCATTTTTGTGACTCACCAAAAAATCCATAAAACGACTCGTTAAGTGAGTCAAGTGACTCGTCACGTAAAGTGAGTTCTTCGACTACTTTAGTGACTAGTAAAGTGAATCAATGCAAATATATTTGAGTCACATAATTAGTCTTACACAACGAGTCAAATGACTCCACATTGGCTGGAATCCTAATTAATTAGGATTTAATTCGCCTTTTTAAATGATTTTTTGGTTGGCATTGCACAAAGTTGACGAAAAATATCTGTAAAAACGAATACGAGCATGTTATTTTTTTTCAATTAGATTACACGATTCGTGTATGCTTAGTTTTCCAACAACCCTATGCCTGATGTATTAACCTCCACATTTGCAGTATATGATTCCGCGTTCGTCTTTTTTTTTTTTGTTTTTGCCGAATAACATAATATAAAGTTCTGTTTCAATTAGTGCACCGTTTCTCCCGATGTGATCAGCTCAATAAGGAAACGATGTTAAAATAAAAACTTAAAAATACATTATGCCAGATTATAAACAGCTGACAGTTCTAACAATATAATTGTTAAAAACTAAATACATAATGTAAAGAGATTTTGCTGAAAATTTCAGTCAAATTGATCAACTTTGAACCGAGATTTTAGCGACTGAATTTTCGGCATAGCCTTGATCATCATTACTAAAGTCGGTTCGATAAAAACACAGTCTCGATTATCCATTTCATGATTAAATCATGAATGAAAGTTAAGCAAAAAATCGGTTCCTAATCCAGTAAATATCACAGGCTAGTGATAAGTTCATTATTGTCCAATTAATAATTTAGATAATATTTCAGGCCTAAAGAAAGGTCTGCAACAGGCAGTTTTAGCTCTTGCATAACGTATGTTTAATTTAAAAATAAAGCACTCCATATAAGTTATACATATTTTATTCTATTGTCTAAAAGTAAAAGCTAAGTGGATAAGGCGCTGGTCCGCTAGCCTGGAGGTCGGGTGTTCGATCCCTCCATTGGCCGAGAAAGTTCATCTCGATTTTCCGGGGTGATTTCCCCTTGTCAGTGATGCAGAAGGAGGGCCTGACAAGGACAGCTGCCTAGTCGTTCGGATGGGACGAAAAACCGAGGTCCCGTGTACACATTGGAGTGCACGTAAAAGATCCCTTGGCAGTTGGAATTCGATATAAGAGTAGGCCGTAGCGCCGCTGCCCGCCCGGGCAAAATTTCCCTCATAGCACACTGTATGGCGTATGTCCGTCTTCCATTAGCACAGGTTAGGTGCAAAAGAGTAGGACGTTAAACCCAATTTCATTGCATTTCATTTTTAAAAGTAAAAGTGGTTGTCATGCAATATAAGGGCACAATTGGCGGGTGGAGAACAATGAAAATAAGAAAGCGCTTTCACCCATTTGCCTAATGCTTCTCATGAAATTCACTGTAACATCTAAGGGAGATACTCCAGAACGTAACACTAAATATAGATATGGTTCTTACCTCGTGATCTGAATGCTACTCACAAAATATGAAAGAAATCCGTTAAATGTTGTAGCCTCTATCGCGACCCGTTGTTTCAAACCAATTTTGATAACCATAATATAGATAAACCATGATAGATAAAGGAAGAGCCCCTTTTAGGCAAAGAGAGTTAACTCTGTAACTGAAGGTTTGATGCTCAAAAAAAAACCAAACTCATATTAAAGTCATATTTATGCGCCCACATTTTCATGTGGACGTATTATGCCGTCGCCCCTGTCCGTCCACAATTTGTTTGTGGACTCTTTAAAGGTCACAATTCTCATCCGATTTTGACGAAACTTGAAATATAGATTTATCCCCGTAAGATCTCGACTGCTTTCGATATTGGCATGTATCGGATTGAAACTTCATGGATTATGGCCCCTGATTGTACGAAAAATCACAATTTTGAACCGATTTTGATGAAACTTGACACGTATGTTAATAACCCAAAGATCTTGGTTTCTGTCGATATTTGCGCCCACCAGATAGTAACTTCCTGAATTATGGTCCCTGATTTCTCCGAAAAATAGCCCTTTTTAGCTTGTATAGTCCCTCTAGAGGTCAAAACTAAAAACCGTTTGATTATATCCCTGTTACATGGTAATGATGGTTGAATTAAATCCATGATATTAAATGCTTCGTATAGTAAATGTTAGCATGAGTAGAACTACAAATTCTAATGATTTTCTAATAATTATTTAATGAGTTGTTACTCTTAATCAGACTTTATTGAATCATAAATGTTTCATTAACGACAATATAGAAAAAATATGCGACAAATTATTACCCGATTTAGAAAAAAACGTTCAATTATATCACCGTTACACTGTAATGAATTTTGAGTTCGAATTTCGTGACCCTATAGAGGTCACAATTTTAATTCGATTTTGATGAAACATGAAATACATGTTTATAACCTAAAGATCTTGGTTTCTTTGTGGACCCTTTAGAGGTCACAATTTTAATTCGATTTTGGTGGACCCTATAGAGGTCACAATTTTAATTCGATTTTGATGAAACTTGAAATACGTGTAATTATAACCTAAAGATCTTGGTTTCTTTCAATATTGGGGGGTTGGGATGGCCTAGTGGTCTAGAGTGCCGCGCTTCGACCTCTAGCTGTGGCCGGTCACCTCTGGCTTGCGGCTTTGGTTTCGAGCCCTGGTGTGAGCGTATGTGGCATGAAGATAGGGGCGCCTTCTCAATCTCGTGGGTTTCCTCCGGGCACTCCGGTTTCCTCCCACTGCTAAAGACCCCTACGCGCAAGCGAATTATTGAAATAAAATTTTAAAAAAACCCATATGTTAGTCCCGAAATGACCTGGTTGTGTCGAGTGGACGTTAAACCCCATCTCTCTCTCTCTCTCTCTCTCTCTGTACCAAAAATTTCCTTTATTATCTTTTGGTCCGTCTGGTTGTCACAATTATTACCTGATTTAATAAAACGTTTGATTATATCACTGTAACACTGTAATGAATCTGTGGTTCGAATTTCATGAACATTGTACCAAAATTGCCGAATAAAATGGCCGCCACTTTTACACGAATGTTGTAAGAATATGGTATATCAAGGTTGTGGACCCTGTAGAGGTCACAATTTTAATCCGATTTTGATGAAATTTGAAATGTAAGTTTATAACCCAAAGATCGCGGCTCCTTTCGATATTCGGACACATTAGACCATAACTTCCTGAATTTTGGCCCCTGATTGTACAAGAAATAATGTTTTTTGCCTTTTGGACCCTATGAGGGTCACCATTTTATTCCGAATTAAAAAAAACGTTGGACTCTATCTCCGTTACACGTTAATGATGGTTGAGTTTGAATTTCTTGAAAATCGATAATTGAATAGCTAAATCCATAATATTAAATGTTTCGTATACTGAACGTTAGCATGGGGCAGAACTTTATAAAAACCTGATAATTACTTAATATGCGACAACTCTTGTTGACTGCCCGGACGATTTAGCTGCTGTGTGGGCGTATGTTTCGTTGCGTGGCAACCTATTTTTTTCATATATATATTTTAAGTTGCATCTAAATCGGACAAAAATATAGGTTATCTATTGTGTGTGCGTAAAAGGCATGGGACATAACCAAGAAAGTTGCAGGTCATTATTTCCGTAATGGTGGGATGGACAATTTGTTGAGAAGTGTTAGTCTGATTTTCGCGCAATTCAAACTCAAGCGCGATTGTTGTGCAATGATTATATTTGAACGTTACTTAATATCAAGTAATCACCGTGACCCATATATAATCCACAATATTAAAAAGGTTCAGTCATTCAGGAAGGTATAATTCGAACTCATCCCAAGATCTTTGGCATATAAAAGTTACGTTGGGCTTATTAGTGGATGAATTTGAAAATAGTACACATCAGACTGCATCTTTTAGAGGTTCCAAATATTGTGCAAATTATTTCTCGATATTTATGACTAAATAAAATATTAAGATTTCAAAATCTTTGATACAACAGAATATTCAATGAAATAATGTTTGCATAATGATTTCTTCAGTTAAATGGAATAGTGACGAAACAAGTCTACTGACTATTTTAGTACAACAGTATACAGCACTGAAAACAGCAATAAAGGTTCTTTGCCCAGTAAGTTATATACTTGTTTTCTAAATGATTGAATCAGTTGAACTCGATCGCTCTAGTATAGTTAATGCAATACTAATGGCAGTTGATTTGAGACAAGCATATTAATTAACGGAGTTGTTAGAGACTCACACGTTATCGGCGATGGTACAAAAGTGTTTAACATAATGAATGTATTAAATTGGGGCTTTTGGGTCCTTAACACTTTAATATTTCTCAGTTCAATTGGATCAGGACTAATATATTGTGCAATTTTATTTCGTCGGTCTCCCCATAAATTTTAAAACACCATTGGAATATTGTATCGTACTTAATGAGAATTACATCATTTATATTCACAATACGTTATTTGAGTATACACCGATAATACACAGTAGACTGGGCAATATTGATGTAATTATCAAAATATTTAAACATTGTATATTTGGATGGCTTATATGGACATATTATGTTTTATTACTAAGTGGAATACTGATGTATGGGTTGCAGTGGATATTTGAAAACACTTTCTTTAGTAGTTATTTGGGTAATGCTCTATTAGACTTTTAGATAAATCAGAATTATTTCTTTCTTTCAGGTAAGAAGGAAATAAGAAAGTTTTTGAGTGAAAACAAACAACTTTTAAGTGCGGTAAAGTGCCTATATATCAGCAGCCGATGCTTACAAAAAAACACGAGTAAAACTATTCAATGTACGAAAAACATACCGAATGAAAGCATCCAAAGTCCTTAAAAAAATGTCTCGGTAAAGAGATGACAGCTGTCGCTATGAGGGAATAGTCTATTCTCAAGAAATTTACTGTATGAATGTATATAAAATGAACTATATTCAATGTTTAAAATATTATTATGATTTGCAATCTGTTATGTTTCGTAAAAACGCCAGCAGTCCAAATTGAATTGCAAACGTTTGTTCTTTGTTAGTTCATTCTACACGATTTTATTGTCCCGCCCCTTTTGAAGAAAGCAGGGGACTATTAAAATGGGTTCGTCTGCCTGCCTGTCTGTCTGTCACTATAATGTTTAAACTTGGTCCAGGTCAATTCCTTGATGGAGTTCGGAGATGAACATTTTCTGTTTAGGGCAAGCAGAGATAAGCAATTTGAATGGTTGATTCTTTATTTTGGGATTTCGGCGGGGAACATCAACCTCGCTGTTGGCTTCTTATAATTATTTTGTCGTTTGTGAATCGGCCCTCTTTATATCCCCACATTTTCATTAGGACGTATATTGTCGCCGTCCCTGCCTGATTGTACGAAAAATCACGTTTATAGCGTGGGCTCCCTCTAGAGGTCATGATTATTGTCCTATTTAAAACAACGCCCAAATATATTACCGTTACACCGTAATGTCAGTTGATTTCGAATTTCGAGAAAATCGAACTAAAATTGACGGGAAAAAAGCGGTTCCTAGTACACAAATAGTGTAAAAAAGATATGGTATATTAAGGTTGTGGACCCTCTATAGGCCACAATTTTGACCCGATTTTTCTTTGTATCACAAAGATCGTGGTCTCTTTTGATGATCGCGCATATCCGAATGTAACTTCCTTGATTATGTCATTTTTAGCTTGTGGATTCTCTGGAGGTCACAATTTTTCCCCCTATTTTAAAAACCATTTAAATATATCGCCACTCCACCATAATGAAGGAGAAAATTGAATTTCGGGAAAATCAAAATGAAACTATCCAACAAAATGGACGTTCTTTTTACGTAAATTGTGTAAAAGTATATACTGTGAAGGTTGTGGACCCTCGAGAGGTCACAGTTTTTATCCGATTTTGATGAAATTTAAAATATATCTTTATATTCCAAAGATCTCAACCACTTTTGATATTTGCCCATTTCAGGCCATGACTTTCTGGAGTATGGCCTCTGATTGTACGGAAAATCGCTTTTGTTTTTAGTTTGTTCTCTATTCAACCGCTGGTTGAATACACCCGTGCAATTGAAATGGAAGAAAATTAAATTTTGATTCGTGTTTAATTATTATTATGGATAATACTTAGTTTATGTTTAGCTCTAAATTTCTCAAACATATATTAAGACTAAATGATTGATTTATAGAAACCTTTATTTTTGTTGTACATGTGCCACAGGTCATATATTTGAGTTGTTGGCATTCGTTTCAAACACTTAAATAAATTTCTGAAATTTATTGTTGCTGCAAACAAGATTAAGTGTGCATCAAACAACTCTGATCAGTACCATCTATTAGCTTAGACCTAACCTGTGTAACAAAACGCTCCTGCGACTATACTCTTTGGCTCATAGTTCTTGGAACTCAGTATCACTTCATATGACAGAATCAACGTATATATTGTATTTTGAAAACAACATTGAAAGTCCGCCTCTTTATGTGGGTCTAGCAATGTTTCCTTATCCACATTCCATATAATTGCTTCTTCATAGACATGTTGTCCTACCTAATGATCATGTTATAGACACCTGTATACAATGTCTTAAGCTCAAGACCTTTAAACAATTTAAAATACAGACACTATCTCACACGTGAATCTTATATTGCACCTAGTATAACGAATGTACAATTGACAATGTGCTCTTAAATTATTTGAAATAATGGTACGCCAACATGATTGAGTGAAGTCACGTCTGTGTTTTAAGTATAAATACTAGCCTGTCCTGTGGCTATTTAGTCTGCCTAATGGCTATCTATATGCATGTGTCTGCCTAATGGTCATTTATATGTACCTCTCTGCCTAATGACTATATTACGTGTCTGCCTAATGGCTATATATATGTACGTGTCTGCCTAATGACTATTTTTATGTACGTGTCTGCCTAATGGCTATATATATGTACGTGTCTGCCTAATGACTATTCTTATGTACGTGTCTGCCTAATGGCTATATATATGTACGTGTCTGCATAATGGCTATATATGTGTATGTGTCTGCCTAATGGCTATATATGTGTACGTGTCTGCCTAATGGCTATATATATGTACGTGTCTGCCTAATGGCTATATATATGTACGTGTCTGCCTAATGGCTATATATATGTACGTGTCTGCCTAATGACTGTTATATATTAACAAATATTAGGCAGACCACAAAAAATGTATATTTTATATTTTTGAGAATTTTTTTATTTCAAATTTTGGAAATCAATTAGACGGTCAAAAAGGTGTCATTTTTAAAATTTTTATCTTCAAAAAGTAATAATATATATATATGTAATTTTATACAAATTAAAGGCTGTGCTATGGGCTCAGTGTGTTCACCTGACCTTAGCAACCTCGTTATGGGATTCTTAGAAGAAAAATTATATACAATAACTGAAAACAAATTTGGTATTAACTATAGAAACTACATCGAAGAAAATTTTAAAAGATATTTAGACGACGTCTTCCTCATTTGGAAAACCAATCTCGGCCATATAGCAGATTTGCACCAAATTTTAAATGACTTAGATATTAATATTAAATTCACTATTGAAACTAGTTATAAGGAAATTGCTTTTTTAGATGTTCTCGTTAAGAGATTTAACAATCAAATCATTACAGATATTTACTCCAAAGAAACAGATACTAAAAACTATTTATCATATAAATCATGTCACCCCCGTCATGTCAAAAATAATATACCCTTTTCTCTTGCCAGAAAACTATGCACTATTATTATAAACGAAGATCTCAGAATTCAACGACTTAATGAATTGAGATCCAATTTATTGAAAAAAGATTATCCACTTGGGGTTATTAATATAGGTATTGATAAAGCTAGGGGCCTAACTACTGAAGAATTAAGAACGCCAAAAGAAAAGAATATCTCTTCTTGTATTACCTTTATTTCGACATATAATCCTAGACATAATAATTTTTTTCAATATATTTATGATACTAAGAATGTTCTCCTTTCTAATGATAATCTTCATAATCAATTTCACGGCATAGAATTAATTAATAGTAAACGTCAGCCCCCTAGCCTTAAAAAGTTACTCACTAGAGCTAAGTTTCAAACTTCTTATAATGGAACTTTTACTACTTCGAAGTGCCATAGCCCACTTTGTAAATGTTGCCAACATATGATAATTAATAGTAAATTCACCTTTTCTAATACTAATTATACATTTAGGATTAATCATAATATGAATTGTAGTACTAAAAATTTAATTTATGTTCTTATTTGTAATAATTGTATGAAGATTTACATAGGCGAGTGCTCAACTGAATTACGCGCACGTATCCGAGTTCATAGGCAACAGAGTTTACAAGCTAATCCGGTCCTGAAAGTGTCCAAACATCTAAATACATGTGCTAAGAATTTAAATATTAAATTCAGTATTTTTCCTTTTTATAAAGTCAATATTGACAATACTATCAAAAGAAGGAATATGGAATCACACTTTATTGACCGGTTCAAACCGGATTTAAATGCTTAATTTGCCCCCTTCCCACCATGTTAATATTCTAATTTTAAATAAAATCTTAATATATATTTTTACACTTTTTACTTCAACAACATTTAAGGGGATTTTAAACCCTGTATATCTTTATTTCTCTATAGTCAGTTTATTAGAGAATAAGGTGGATATAAACAAGTTTACAACCATATTACATAATTGATCTATTGACATTTTTTTAATCTCTTCACTTCTGTATGGTTCTATTGTCTAATTATACCAGGAAGATTATGTAGTTTAATGTCATGTTATGTATTATATACCTTTAACCTTTTGTTATATGTTACTTAATATTATTTATAATCCATTGTCATGGAAATCTATTGTTCTAAGAATATATATATATATGTATCGTATTTGCAATATTTTGTATACATTATTAATATCTGAAGACGCCTATAGAGGGCAGACAGCTAGCTTATATAATTTAATGTATGTCATAATGAAGTAAAGTGGAGAATTTTTTACCTGGACGTATTTTTCTATTTTTTTATATATATATATATATATATATATATATATTATATACAAAATTGTCGAATATATTGGGTATAAATCATGTCAGTTATTCTATAACTACATGCAAATACAAGCAAATATCATTGAATACAGCCATTGAATACAGCCATTGAATAACCTATAGTTGTATTCAATGGCTTGAAAACGTACTACTTTTGCCCAGAATGACGTCACTTTCATAATTACGTCTAACTGTAATGACGTCACCACTAGCAACGACAATTTTTGTAAAAAGGAAAGAAAATAGAGCGGAACCTGTGATGAATTTTAACGTTATTGATGATGATTTTTTTGATAATCTGAATAGTACAGTGTATTTTGAGATTTGCATTTAGTTATAGAATAAAAACAGAACGATAGCGAGTGGAATGCGGCAGGGATACACTCGAGTGAACCATTGAATAACCCGAGCGGTATTCAATGGTCATTGAGTTCTATCTATTTATTTGATGTATGTTGTCTGATTACAATAATCATGATATAAATAAAGAAAAAAAAACAGTTTGATTATACCAATTTATATCTGTTTCGTAATCATAATATACATCATTTGTTTTTATACCAATCAAAGGAGAGGCTTATCATCAGACAATCATAGAATGTGACTTCTCTGTTCAACCCTTAAAAATATGAACCATATATATATATAATAAAATATAGGTAAATACCATAGAAATATAGACTAGAATAGCAATCACGTGACTTTTGACGCCTGGTGACGCGACTGCCAGGCGCCATCTTGGAAGTTGTAGTCAGTGTAAACAATATGGCCGATCACTCGTATCCATCCACTAAACCACACACGAAAAACGATCTATGCGGACCAAAGTATTTTGCTTTTTGGTATTTTCTCCACAAAAATCCCTCGGCGACAGCACAGGGTGTTAGTTCTCACAAGTAAGTATGAACATTTAATTAAATAGGTTAGGAAAAGCCAAATCAAAATCTCGGCCTAGTACTACACCTTATTATATTAGTATTAGAGTAATACTATTAATTTATAGTTATAGTGTCACTAGGCCTAGTGCAATTTTACCGTGCAATCGTAATAACTAAACTTCGATTTTTTAAAAAATAAATCTTAAAAGATGGCATTGCATTTTCTCGTGGTGTTTTTTTTTTCTTTTTTTGGTCGCTAGGCCCAAACTCTCATCTAGGCCTAGGCCTATATATTATCATTATATGCCGAGGTTCCACATGCTGGTAATGGTGCCGTCATACAATAGCAGTTATACCGAAATTAGGAATAGGCCCATTTCCAATGAATATCGCTCATTAATGAAGAGAATTTGCTTTGAACTTGTGTAGCCTAGAAGTAGGCCTACTCTACGGCTGTGTTAGGGTCTACTACTAACAACAGAGCCTATTCTTAACTCTACCCTTTTCTATATTAGGCCTTGGCGTATACTTTTGCAATTTAATTTTAAGTAAGTAAACTTATTTTTTTAATAATAAGAATAAGAAAACAAACATGACAAATTAATCTATACTGATGAACACAACTTCTAGTTTTCTACTTTTATTTAATAAAAGAATTTCTAATGTCACCTCCCTTTTATTGTCTCAAAAAGTAATTTTACTCCTACTCCTGTTTTAATAATCGCGTACACGGTTTTTCTCGCATGTATATTCGAGAATATAGCTATAGACAACAACGCCCAATAACGTGGTCTTTGACAGCCCGGTCGCAGATTAAAAACTTGAATTTTATACGTTTTACACCTCTTTAACTATGTCCAAGACTTTGGGAAATCAATGTTTGTAAATACAATCATATTTCCCAGGGACGTTTTAAGGTTTATCACGGCGGAGGCTATACTATTTTGAGGGCCCTCTTTCGCGGGGGGTTGAGGGAGGGGTATCTCGATTGAGGATTTTTATACCAGTGCAATGCAATGCATTCTCATTCAGTAGTGGATTCGACAGTAACAGTGTAAAGAAAACGATTGACTCGGACACGGGGGCCCTTTACCTTGGAAAGAGGGGCCCTTTTGTCAGACGAGGGGCCTTTTGTCTGCCTTTAGGGCCCTCCCTAACTAGGGTACATTTCATTTTTCTCATCGATTTTAGCATTTTTCTCCTGTTTTATTTGTTCAACTTTTTAAATTTTTTTCGCGAGGAGGCTCTCGCCTCCAGCGCCTCAGCTATAAAACGCCTTTGATATTTCCTCACAACATTTCATGGCGTGGTATTTCAAGTATTTGTTTACTTATTTCATAATTCGTAGTATTTACTCCCTCACTCCAATTTGAATTAGATCAGACATCTTAAACAGAAGTTTTTGTTTATATTTTGCAGAAAACCTTTGGCCAGTCTATGACACCTGAATAACAGATCGACAAACAGACATAATTTTTATTCAGAAAAGAGATTGGTTTGCGCATAGCCACAGTTTTAAACATTTCCCAAAATTGATTCGACAACCAAATCATAAAGTCAGTTGTAGGCTATTCTACGGCAGCCCGGTCCCGGTGTGACAACAAATTGAAGCACTGACATACTCACAGCACCAGAAACCAACAGGAAGACTCTCTCCATCGCAGATGATGTAAGAGAAAGGTAGACGTTCACAAATTGACAAGGCTAGTGGGGCCTTCTCGTTTGCTGTGCAGAACATTGACAAATTCTTCACAGAAATAAAAACTCGTTTGGATAAATTAAAAGTCCCGATATTAATAAAATCTTGATAGTCCTTAACGGAATTGAATTTACTGAAAGTTTGAGTAAAATTGAATATCTAACACTTCAAGACGAGACCGTTCTTAATGAAGACACCACACTGTATGATATTACTGCAGAAATAATGCTGGGGTTCCCTAGACAGTTTAATTTAAAAAGAGATAGTTTAGCAGGCAGAGATTTGGATGTTGAGACTAAAGCACTTGCAGTTCCAGAGGTGGTAGGAGTACGACACACTCTCCGAAATCTGAAAGACGACGTTGGGCTTTTGTAGAATTCTCGATAGCCGAAATAAAGATTCAAACTAAAAAGAAGAAGCAAGAAGCAGAGATGAAATTTACCGACAAATGAAGTTGGAATGCAAACAACATGTTATTAGTTGATTGTGAACTATATAGTATATTTGAAGAGTTTCTTGGGATTTCCTCCCAGTGATTTAAAGTCTATTGTTCGGTTCGGGGATCGAACATGGTCAGCGAGCCAAAATCTTACTCACTGAGCCACCATGTTACTTGTATCATGTCTGTAAATTACATAAAATCAAAACATGTGTTATAGTTGTATGTTGTCCATAGCCTATTTTAACTTGCCTACAGACAAAGATGTACTTCGTGATGAAAACTCCGTGCTTCTAAAAATTACATGTATGGTTATGAACGGAGAAACTGCATTCATCGGGCTGAGTTCTAACTGAGCGGACGCAATGATACGCTTTGGTCACATGGAATAGAGATTCTGTGCCCCCGTAGTTTTTGCACCCCCTGTCAAATAGAAAATATGGGGTCTCAATGTAGTTTTCAATACCACAATCATAAAGGTCAACCAGTGCCAGACATTGTGGTGCAGATCTGCTTTAAAAATTAGTGGCTTTTTAAGCCCCCCCCCCCCCCCAGGAACCAGTTTATCATGTAAAATAAATTGTTATCAAACCAAGGGCACACCCTTTGCCAAAATATTGGAAAAACAATTAATGCACATATATCTTTGGTTATGACCCCTCGTTTTTACACAGAACGTGAAAGACAAATATGTGCTAAGTTTGTGGATCTTTCCGCCATTTTTGCACGGTTCTGGCGAAGCTTCTGTTCCCATCATTCTACGACTTCTTATGGGCAAAATCATAAATGTACGTCTGAATAATTCGTTGGGTTTTTTTGTTATCATTAATAGCAAACAATTGTGGAATGTAAGCCTGCCATCAAGTCTTCATAAATAAAATTGCATTGCCGCGCGATATTCCTTTAATGCAATTACCGCAATAAATGTTGACTTGAATATATGAAATATTCATTAATGAATGTCTCTTGTCACAGAATTTAGGCCTAATCTGATAGGGAGCAGGTCGTTTCATCCCACGACCGTTTCACCCCGGGCTGTTTCATCCTGAAATTACACGGGTCATTTCATCCCACTTATATCGGGCCGTTTTATCCCACAAATTAAAAAACAAGTATTATGTATTTTTAATATTTCATTCATACATTAGTAACGATATGATAGCAGTGTTTCATACGCTTTTCTCGACTCGCGCAAACGTCAAAATAGAAGAGCTTCTTTTTTTTGCTGTACTCCGAGGATAAAATCGCTGTCGTCATGCTACAAATAAAGCCCATGTAAAACAATCTTCGTATAATTGTCCAATGGGAATTTTGGTTTTGGCCCGCGAAACCAAATGGCAAGTAAATATTTTTGTTCACGCGAACATATTTCTTATTTTTATTGTATATTATGGCAAACTAGGAAGCACACTAATAAAAGGTAATACATGTTGGCCATTGAGGTTATCGGTCCAAGCATTGTTCTATAAAGTATACAACCAATATTCTATAAAGTATGCAATATCCAAATAAGATGCCAACCTCGTGGGTTTTCTCCGGGTCCTCCCACTGCTAAAGACCCCATACGCGCAAGCGAATTATTGAAATAAAATTAACCCATAGGTTAGTCCCGAAATGACCTAGTTTATGTCGAGTGGACGTTAAACCCCACCTCTCTCTCTCTC
This sequence comes from Patella ulyssiponensis, assembly GCA_963678685.1. Taxonomy (NCBI): domain Eukaryota; kingdom Metazoa; phylum Mollusca; class Gastropoda; family Patellidae; genus Patella; species Patella ulyssiponensis. The sequence goes on along the minus strand of OY783229.1, from coordinate 36,691,287 downwards.
TCTCTCTCTCTCTCTCTCTCTCTCTCCAATTAGATGATTTGATTCGTGCATGCATGCTGTCAGCCAATAGTAACGGTAAATTTTCCCGCGGTTAGACGCCTCTGACCAATGAAAAAAATAGTTGTTTGATCGAGTTTCTCGTGCGATTTCCTATAATGAGCATCCGACTCGCAGATTTATGCAATTCCATAATCCGTATTGACGTAGATTCCGCTAAGCATGCGTCTCAAACCATGCTTTAAATTTAATGTTAAGGAAAGGGGTATGACACTGCTGTTGAAAAATATGTAGAATTTGGATTCTAAAATATGGATATATAATTTTATATCAAAGTTAAGAAGGTATTTTGTCTGTGGCTTTTGTTTATCGAGTCAGTATAGGAGTGAAAGATTGATACTACTGTGGAGCAACGAATACACAAATCAGTAATTAATTTTAAAAATTGTTAATAGGTGTAAATTAGGCCTAAATTCTGTGAACTCAAGACTAAGAGACATTTATTAACGATATTTTCCAACCGAATACTTTTTCGCAACAAATATTAAATTCTTCGGTAAATTCCATAACTTCTGCGCCAAATAATGTCATTAATGAAATAAGCGTACGGGCAAGATAATATAAATTAATTGGCACTATTTATACAAGTACTTTTATTAGAAATTGTAACATCAACGTGAAAACAAAATTGCCGCACGGTCATAGTTCAAAATAATAGGTTGCAGTATCATAAAAACGCAAAGAATAGAAAGCGCCTCGCACTATATAGCGCGATTTGCAGTGTTTACTTTTCACGTCATACAACTTCCAATATGGCCGACTTATGACGTCGTTGTAAAAGACGTCATTGCTATTCTAGTCTATATTTCTATGGTAAATACAACTCCCAGTTATATATTAACTAAATTAAAGAAAGACACCAAAATACTAATTTGACGGTTAGCGCTTTCTGTTCGTACTGAACATCATCAGACCATATATATATATTCGAAATAAAGATGTTTTAGGAAAGAAAACTTGTTTTTTTGTGAGTACTTTCCGCTTCATAAAGCTTCATCAGACAAATGTTACCAATTCCAACAATTGATGTGACGTAATAACGTCATGGTTACAACAATGAACTATAATGGCTATAATATGTACGATAAAATAAAATGCGTACCATTATGTATCATTAACAAAATTATTAATTAAACATTTATAATTTACACAACTATAATGTTAATATAACAAAATCAACACCTTGAATTAAGCAATGGTTTGAATTTTTCAATAAAATAGGAGTCCTTTGCTTCGAATAGATCGTTGTTTTTGCTGTTTAATTGATATAACGGAAAGACATCAAAATTGCATTTGCCACAAACATCGAGGTGTCGGCTCAGGGGTATCATCCTGTATAGCGGATTAAGAATATGTCGTCGATGGAGGTTCATTCTTAATCTAAGCATATTTATGATCTTTCCGATATATCTATCCTTACAGCCCGGACAAATTATAACATATAATAATTATAATATATATAATATAATCGGATTTACAAGTCATTGGTTGTTTTACATGAAATGTAAAATTGTCCGTGATATTAATGGATGAACCTTCAATTATGATTGAACACGTTTTACATTTTGATTCATTACACTTTTTAACTGTGGGTATGATTTTAGTTGGTTCGAATTTTATACCACCTAAGAGTAGCTTTAAATATAACCTTTTACTATATAGGCCTATATATATAAATGACTAGATTTTTGGTCAAATGTCTGGTTTGACAGATTGGTTGTAAAATATATACCCTACAAGACCACAACCTATGATAAACTTCTCTTCCTTGAGATAAAGCAGGTGCTAAAGGTTGTTCAGCTATGGTCTGACGAGTGGCGGCGCCAGCCGTCGGTGGTTGGAGGGGCAAAGCTGGGGCATAGTCCAAGGATAAGGGAGCAAAGGCACGAGCTTCAATCGGGGTATAGGGGGCCTCCCCCAGAAAATTTTGAAAAATAGACTGTCGGAAATGCTGTCTGACAGGTTTCAGCCAGAAGAAAATGTCAAACGATTCTGACTTGCGAACCTCAACGAAGTACCCTGGTAAACCCCAAAGTAGCGAGTGTTTGTGGGGGTTTGGGGGACCTCCACAAGAAAATTTTGAAAAATAGACTTTTGGAAATGCTGCCTGACAGTATTCAGACACCGATCGTAGAGATAAATAGAACTAATCCGATTCCGTCTGTCCCCTAATCGCTAATTTTTCCTACCCCAGAGAGGAAAGTGTCAAATAAACGGACTTGCGAGTCCCCAATATTTTGAAAAGTAGACTGCAGTTCGGCAGTATTTCAGGCTCTGATCATCGAGATAAATAGAGCTTACCAGTGCAGAAGGGTAGGACGTTAAACCCCATTTCATTTTACCAGATACCGTCTGTCGCCAAATCACTAGTTTATCCGACCGGGCGGAGTGAGTGACTCAAAGTGAATGACTATTTTCGTCACTATATTTTTTGTGAAATAGGCTGCCGAAATGCAGCCAGGTTTGGTTCTGTGGCATATGCTAGAATGGCATACCATATTTTAACACTTGACGGAGGAATTATGATCATTATGAACAAACTAAGCGACCTACGCGTAAAGAACAATATGCATCAAAAGGGACTGGTATTCCTTAGAAAGGCTAACTGTTAATTTACATTGGATTCTGTTCGCTAATGAAAGTAGCACTTTTAAGAGTTAACAGACATAGGGTTCGTGGTAACGATTAGTAACAGACTACAGTCTTCAATATCACCAATATGACAAAATAAATTAAGAGTAATAATGGAAATTGAACAAAATACAAATTCAACCTTCCATACTCAAGAATGAGTAATATAAATGAGCTTTTTACATGTGCAACTACCAAATTTAGAGGAACGAAGTTACATGCGTTTGTAACTTGTCTTCATTAAACCAGTCGGTGCAGAGAAGTACGACTTTAAACGCCATTTCATTTCACAAATGTTCCCGGTTGCATGTTTCTCATCATCTCTTACTATCAGTGTTCGTCATCCTTTATTTAAACTACTTTAGCGCGTTTCTGGCATTTCTGTGCTACTTTTTTTATGAACTAACAACTTTTTTAAAAGATCAACTTTTCACCCTTATCAGAAATTGTCGAATATATTGGGTATAAATCATGTCAGTTATTTGATGTATGTTGTCTGATTACAATAATCATGATATAAATAAAGAAAAAAAACCAGTTTGATTATACCAATTTATATCTGTTTCGTAATCATAATATACATCATTTGTTTTTATACCAATCAAAGGAGAGGCTTATCATCAGACAATCATAGAATGTGACTTCTCTGTTCAACGCTTAAAAATATGAACCAGTCGCCGGGGGCAATCGGATGATTAATTAACATTGGATGGGAATATAAACGATGATAATATTCCAATCCAATACTATCCTATAAATACAAAAAGTTATTGTTTATAATATATAATTTATTAATTTATGATTTAACTTACCTATAATATTCAACCTATTAGAACGTTTGGGGGGGGGGGGGTGAGAAGAAAAAAAAGCGCAAATATATATATTTTCATAGTTCATGACGGAACCGATTCAGGCTTGTGTCACGAGGGGTTAAGGTGGAGTGGGGAGGTCCAGACCATCACCTGCTCGCACAGGGGATGTTTTTTTTCTAATACATTCATTGGAATTATTTAGAAGAAACAAATGTGCATTGTTGCCGTTTTGGTCTCCTTCCGCTCTAATCCTATTCATGTATAGGTAAACTGTGTAAGTTGATGATATATTTGGACTTAAAACGTATTCAAATAATTATTCTATCAAAAATTTGCTTCAAATCCCTCTCAAAACTTTTTATTCGCGGGAAGATACAACAAGCTATAGATAAACTGTTGTTAGAAGCCATATTTAGTCACCTAATTTGATTAGGGGTGGGGGTGTTGAATGTATTTCCCATTACTTACTGTCCATTTACCATACATATTGCGGACGAAGTAAATTCTGGAATTATTTTCTGTCAACTTCTGTTTGCGCCGTTTAATTACAGAGTCTGTTATAGGTTTCCACCCCTCAATGTTCCACAAACTCCGTAATCGTTTGATCAAGAAATAATAGCCACCCCCTCAGTCAAGCTAGCCGTCTGGTTTCCAGTCAGTGATACCCTGACATTTTTGCCCTGTGCTTGTCCTATGTGTATTTTTCGGGTATTCCAGTATTTTTCTTATACGACTGGCGCCTAAACTTTCGATAGGGATCACGCCGCTAAGTGGGTAAGACGCTGGTTCGCTAACCTGGAGGTCGGGTGTTCGATCCCTGCATTGACCGAGAAAGTTAATCCAGATTTTCCGGCGTGGTTTCGACTTGTCAGTGATGCAGGACGGAGGGCCTGACAAGGACAGTTGTCTAGTCGTTCGGACGAAAAACCGAGGTCACGGTCCCGTGTATACATTGGCGTAACGTAAAAGATCCCTTGGTAGTTGGAATTCGATATAAGAGTAGGCCGTAGCGCCGCTGCCCGGGCAGAATTCCCCTCATGGCACACTGTGTGGCGTATGCACGCCTTCATTAGCCCAGTTTAGGAACAGAACAGAAGGCCGTTAATCCCCATTTTATTTCATTTCATTTATACTTTCCATGTATACCAAAATTGCCATACTTTTAAAGACTAAAAGATGCCTTTTCGAGCATTGACAATTGTTTTTGCTCGGTCGTTGGCCAAGGAAAGACTCCATCTATACTTTCATGTACCCGTAAATTATAATTCCAATAAATTTAATTCCTGTTACTCAAAGCCATTGTCTATTTACAACAGTATTGGAAGAGATAAATATCGTAAAAATAGTGTGGCGTTGTTCAAAGCTTGTCATGGAAGCTGGGTCTAATCTGGCAGGATATTCATCAAAATTTGAGTGAAGGCAATAAAATCTGAAGTTGACCCTGATACCTGACGTAATTTGCTTAAAGAATTAATATTTTACATACACTGCATCTGACATCTAGCTAAGTGACATATATTGATGTTTTTCTCTTCTCAAACAGTCAAGTATTGGGAAATAATGAATAACATCACTTGGGATAGATCTCATTATGAACTATTCATGCCTATTATTTCTTTAAAGGAGGGGTGAATATTTTTGGTACGTCAGTAAGTTAATCAGTTATAATTTGAAGTAAATGTCAAGAGCTTAGACTATTTCCTTGTGAGGGTTAAAGCCACCTATCAATTTACTGACGAATTCGTCTCCATCAAAGCACATTTTGACAGCTTTTACGTGCGCGTGACGAAATCCCGCACAGCTAAGTGGTTTGAAAAAGGAAATATAAATTATTTGTGATGAAGTAGCTTTGCTTTTCTGACCCATCATATTTAATCTCCCATTACCTATTAGACAAGTTAGTTTGAGATAGTCATACGAATAATCTCGCTCCTTTATAATTTATTGGATATCAAAACGAACACTGTCCCGTGTGGACGTCAACAGGTACTGTTAACATGCATTTTTATTTTCAAAGTATTATGGACTGAGATTGACCAATATTTGAATTAACACATTGCTTCATTCTAGAAATAATCATTCCTGGTCGTCGTTATTTGCAAGTTAGTTATTCAGGTATCAAATAATTAATACAATTTTACACTTTAAAGATTAAGTACTTTAACTGATCTATAACATATATTTATGAAAGAACTCTAGAGAATACTCTTCAAAACGTCGCCTAAATAAATCAGTAATTGTATGTGTTATCGTTTATTGCTCTATCCGGTTACTAAATGCCTCTAATAGATCAGTACTTCAACTGAGTTTTAATTAATTTCAGTATTCCAATGACGTTTCATCCTTGTCAAGTATTGTATATTGTGTTGTTGGTTGCTGTACATGTGTCCGAGTCCTTGATCACAGAGGGGCCACTTCCTCTTCCATTGAAGGAATGCTATGAGCGCCATTACGGCAAATCCTTATCACAGGTTGTCGGCAAGACTCTGTGTTGGATGTGTGAAGCTCCTGCTGTAAGAAAAACTGAAGGCATGGTGAAACAATTGTTACCGACACAGAAAGCATATATCGATGGTTTATATAGATCTGTTGAGCATCACCGTAGAGGGAAAAGGCAGGCGTCAAGATGTTTAAGAAAGGAGTATCGACGACTCACAGATGTTGAAAGACACAATTTCCACGAAGCTGTTAACGCATTGAAAAACGACACGGTATGTTCACAATATTATATTTATTACTATAATGTTTAACAATAATTTTATCATTCGAAGAGTTTGTTTCGGCTAATTAAAATATGATCATGTACAGCTGGTTTAAACTCCCGACTATTTTGCTTGTCGTTCATTAATATATATGGCATCCTTTAACTATGTCTAAATGCAATTAATATATACAACAATGATTGACATTATGTGAAAGTGGGCCTCGTACCGCAATGTAAACATGTATACTTATAAATAATAAATTGTAAAGGAAAGGAATAGCCAGATATTTCACATTAGTTTAGGTCAAAAGTAGAGTAAGTATTTCTGACGTAAAACCAGGGTGACTTATTTCCTTTCTTTTGACCTCAGGTTAAGAAAAAAAGAGACAATTACACCTTTAGATGTTAATAAAATTATAAGAATAGAGTTTGCAGACAACACTAGTGTTACCATAGGCGTACGGGGAAATTTTTGACTGGGGGGGGGGGTGGTGGTGGTGGTTGGTGCTTAAAAAATGTAGTTAGGTTCTTAGTATGTTACATGATAATAATAATAATAATAATAACTTTATTTTCTTATAAAACTACAAATATACATATTATTTACAGACTATATTTCCGATATAATGCTGCTAAGTGTGTCTGTGTTTTTTTATTTGAAGGCCCATGTCAGGTTCTATACAATATCTCTTTTGCGATGAATAAGTTCTTAATTTCTAAATCATCAATAAAAAAGAATTTTTATTTACTTGTAATATACACAACTAAAGACAGTTGTTTATGTAACTGTAACTTGTGGCTTACTGTACTCCAAACAATAGAGGGCTCGAGCCTTAAAGGGACAATAACACTCTTGCTGGCTTGGCAGCTCCAGAAAATAAATAATAGCCTTATTCTAAGTACTAGATGTTTAAGTGCCCTAACTGTTTTGTAAATTATCCATTACATCCTATTTTACTTGTCCAGAGGGTTCGAAAATATATTAAAATCCAAGTCACATTTGAAAAGGTTTACGTTAGGCTTTTCAAATCATTTAGTTGAATTTTTCCAATTTTTAAAAAAAAAGGTATATTAAGATGAAATTTATATCATCAATTAATTGGAATATTGTAAAATAATACAATTAATTGTTGACCAGAGTAAAGATTGGGACATATTATTCAGTTACAACAAGAGTGGTATTGAACCTTTAAGATTTCTATTTAATTGCCTAACTATGGACACTCTGAATTTAAATTCGCTGTTAAATTGGACACATTCAAGAACACAATATTTTTTATACAACTTTTACAAAGTACAATTGTGTGCCAAAATTTCCCCAGCAGTCATTTATGTAACTGTAACTTGTGATTGACTGTACTCCAAACAATAGAGGGTTCGAGTCTTAAGATTTCTATTGAATTGCCTAACTATGGATAGTCTGAATTTAAATTCGCTGTTAAATTGGACACATTCAAGAACACAATATATTTTTTTATACAACTTTTACCAAGTACAATTGTGTGCCCAAAATTTCCCAGCATTTGGTGCCCCCAGCCCCCCTGTTCGTACGCCTATGAGTGTTACTCGAAACAATTACCCGCTTCGGTAATTTCTTACCATATTTCTAAAGAACTAACGCCATAAAATCTAAGATTTTGTGTGTTTTCTTTTTATTTATAAATCTTGAAGGGCTTTTTATAATGATGTTAGAAGAAAAACAGCGGCATTTTTTTAAATTAAATAACACTTTACATCTTACTTTTGACCTCGATAACGTGTTAACCCCTAGGGAGTAGTGGTGCTGCCCTATTAAAGCCCATGTCAATAAATGGCAAATGTTCCATGGACTGAAATTTGGGAAACATTAGAGCGACACTAGTGTTGGATTCATTTCATGTGAATAATTAAAAGCTAAGAGAATGTTACAAATTTAGTTGGGAAAGTTTTAAAAGATCTAAGTCGCTAATATTTGTGACCAAGAAATTGACACAGATGGGTCGCAACGCATTATGTAATATGAATGTATATAAACTGATTTACATTCAATCGTTTCTGTTTTACTGTAATTTCGAACCAGTTATGTTCGGTGAAATACTCCAGAAGTCTCAATTGAATGACAGTCTCTAACGTCTGGTTATTCCAGTCTACATCGGTAGTATTTAGTGCGCATGCTTCGACCACTAGCTTGCGGGTCACCCCTGGCTTGCGGTTGTGGTTTTGATACCTGGTGTAAGCGTACGTGGCTTGGGGATATAGGGGCGCCTTCTCAACCCCGTAAGTTTACTCCGGGTACTTCGGTTTCATCCCACATGAAAGACCCTGCGTGTGCGATAAGATAATGAAAATGGAAATAAAGACAACTCTTCTGCGATATCACCTTCGGTGGAAGCAGACGTTAAACACTAAGAACAACAAAAGATAAGAATATGACGTCACATAACCCTACAATCTGGCCAACAATCACGTGCCCTAACCTTATTTACATCTCAGCGACCCTGACGAAAATTGAGTTGACCTTAACAAATAGATCTAAATGTCACATCCTTTTTTGGGGTGCATGCGCAAAAATACTATCGGTGTAGACTGGAACCAGACGCTAGAGATTGCCATTCGATTGTGACTTCTGGCGCATTTCGCCGAACGTGACTGATTTGAAATAAGTGTAAAAACTGAAACGATTGAAGGTAAAACCGTTTATATACATTCATATTACATTATTATATCCGTTGCGACCCATTAGGCCTAGTGTCAATGGGAAGCGATATTGAAAAGCATGATGGTTGTTTTCGTATCCTTAAGACTGCATAATTAAAATATTTAATAAAATATTGTTTAAACCAATTTCAAGGTCCCACATATTAGGGATTTAGCTATTTTAAGTTAATAAAATTGCATGTTACTTTCAAGCAATGAACAATGTAAGGTACATCAGGTATCAAAACAACTGATAATAAACAATGCTAATGGTTCTGATTCCCCAATTGTCCTTGAAATCACAATATCAACTGCAAAGGCTCGGAAGGAAGGGCCAAGTTTTAAAATACAAGACCCGTTATCAATGGATGAGGTCAGAACAATAAGTCAGTGCAAGTGCTAATATAGGTTTTGCTTAGCTGAGCAAACCGATTACACATCGGAAAAATATTAACTTTTAAAATTGAAACGCTTAGTCATTTTCAATAATTAGTTTGTGCATTATTTTTACTTTGTTATTTACAGGCTTATGGGCCGGTCACACAGGCTTCCGCGAGTTGATCACGTGTAATTTTGCTATAAATTTTGCAAATTTTTTCTACACGCGGTGAAAATCAACCAATTTGTCTCAGACATGCTGGACACGCGAATGACAAGTGGACCACACGCGCGCGTGTGCATCGCGTGTCCACCACGAGTCCTCCGTGTGTGAGCGCTTGTGGTCAGAAAATGGGGTCACACGCAGCGCGTGTGTATCACTTGTGCTCCACATGTGCTCCGCGTGTGAATCACGTGCCGATCACTTGTGCTCCGCTTGCCGCCCGCGTGTATAAAAGCCGCCGCGTCCGGTGTTCTGGATCAGTATCGATCAATATTCCGTAGAGTAAAGATCAAAATCATGGCACCGAAATCAAAGAAGGGCAACTCCACGCCCAAGAAGATGAAGAGGCAAGCAAGGCCCAGGCCGAAGGCAAAAGTCTCGGAGCCTGAAACTGCTACCGAGGAGGTGGAGAGCAGCACCCCCGAGCCCCCATATGGCTCTGACTCTTCTTTGTCTTCTCCTCACTCTTCTTCTGACATCCAGGGCTTGCTGAACCTGAAGTAGCTGGTTCTGATGTTGCTGGAACAGCATAACCAAAGCATTACGATGCGCCGGATCCATGTTGCCTCTTCAACGTCTTGATCACAACTGATGAAAAATGGCCCACACGCGATCTTTTTATAGCAGAAATAACTAGTGGTACAAACGAGATTGGGTCGTGGACGACACGCGAATCAGTCGTGGTTCAATCGCGATTCAACGCGAAAACACGCGAATGGCCCGCGGATGACTCGTGACACAATCCCTGAGGAAGCCTTTTACACGTGGAGCACACGCTATCACAGGTGGTAGGAACGCTGTAGACACGCGGATCACAAGTGGATGACAAGTGCTACACACGCAGTCACACGAAGAAATTTTGCGTTTGCCCGCGAGTGACCACTTGTCGTCCACTTGTGATCCGCGAGTGTACCACGTGTTATCGCGTTTGGCCCGCGTTTGTACAGCGTTTACACCACGTGTGCGACACGCGGTGGCCGTTGCGCCTAATTTTTGTGCTGCTCAAAAATAAAATCGGACTCCGTGCGCGTGTAAAATTTTTCGCGCGTGTGCGCACTTGTTATTCGCGAGTCCACCACGTTTCATTCACGTGTCATTCACTTGTGACCGCGCTTACTTCGCGTTTGACAGTTCTTCCTCGCGATACACTCGTGATCAACTCGCGGAAGCCTGTGTGACCGGCCCTTTAGTATTTAACTCAATGTCATCTATGGTCTTCGATATTGAAAACATGAGTTATTTGTCAATTTTAATCAATACTGGTGTTGTCATCTTATATAACTGGGAAAGGATGGGCTTCTCATATCCAATATTCAAGATAAAATTAATATACAGACGTTTGGATGATATTGAGTTAGAGACTAAGCAACCTCAACCAACCTTCTATCATTACTGTTAGATTGCGGTGATCCTTGATATAGTCGTTCGGATCGGGCGAAAAATCGAGGCCCCATTTACATAATGACGAGCACGTAAAAGACCCTCGACCATTGGAATTCAATATAAGAGTAGGCCGAAGCGTCACGTTTCCCCAAAAGAACACTGTATAGAGTATGTCCGACTTCAGTAGCCCAGTCGGAGCAGAACGAAATGAAATTAGAGTTTAACGTTATACTGTTTTGTTTCGACTGGGTTAATGAAAACGAGTTTACAACATTCAGTTAGTAATTAAGGACAATTTGCCCTATATACGGCCTTCTTATACCGAATTCTAATTACCAAGGGATCTTTTACGTGCACGTCAATGTTTACACGGGGCCTCGGTTTTTCGTGCCAGGCTCTCTATCCCGCATCCCTGACAAGGAGAAACCACACTGGCTAGCGAGTCAGCGTCTTACTCACTTAGTTACTGTGACTCCGGGAGCAAAACAATTTGACGTTAAACCCAGTTTCATTTAATTTTCCTACTCTTCCAAACCAATCCGACTATTGAAGATCGACATACGCTGTGCAAAGTAATATGACTGCAAGACACTGCGACTCCCGGAGCAAAACAGTTGGACGTTAAACCCCAATTCATTTCATTTTTTCTACTTTCTGATCTATCAATCTGATCATTGAAGATAGGCATACGCTATGCAAACTGATATGACGCAAATTCTCAATGGACCGTGGCATTTCTTCATCGAATTTCAACTGTGAAGGATTCTTTCATGTGCACGCCAATGTTTACATGGATTTTGTTTTTGTTGTGTTTTGTTTTTTGTTGTTTTTTTTTTGGTCCCCTCTACAATACTAGACACTGTTCGTTGCCAGACCCCATGTCCTGCACTACGGTCACTACCGACTTGGACTTGGAGAAAGCACGCTGCAAAATCCCGGGGAATTTTCAGTGTACATAATGTCGCAGCTATATGCGGCGCCTAAGTAAATTTAGACTCGCTGCTTCAGGTGTTCGGGATAGGGTGAGGAGAAAGAATAACTCAAGATGGTTTTAAAAGTTTATATAAATATCACATATCACATTGCTATAAAATTACAAGTAACATCCCGCGAACGCGGTTATTGCTTATTGATGAATCACCAGTATGACATCACATGAACGACATAATCAGGTGCAAAACAACATGCCCTGAAATAACAAAAATACATTCTATACTAAACTAATTCAAGTCTGTACAATTCAGATCATGTCGCAGTAAACTCAATGATTGACTTCCATTTTGGATGAAGTATATAAATTATTTCATAAAATCATAATATAGAATCATCCATTCTACACACTTGATTTCACACAACCAAGTCACATACACAAACATTCATGTATGTTAAAGTTAAGGCAGTGGATATTTTACCGAATTCGGCACTTTACTCTGATTTGCTATTTTGCCGTACCTTCCGTTTGACATGCGCAGTTCCCTGTTTCCTGGACTTAGCCGTTTTCGCTAAGGTAATGATGCCGGATATTTTACCGTCTGACATTTACCCATAACACAAACCCTAACCCTAACCCAAAATCTACACCAAACCAAGCCCTCACCCTAACCCAACAATTCTATCCGTCCTGTGACTAACATTCCTTTTTTCTCCTTTTATTATAAAGAGACGAAAATAGCCTACTTGAATTTCTATGGTAGAATTTGATAGAATTATTTTTTAAAAAAAATAAGATAATAAATGTAAATTGTATAAAAAACATTTAGAATTTTACTCTATTTTGGTCGAGGGCGCATTTCTGCAGATTTTGGTTTTAATTTAAGTACTAAGACTGTCAGTGGTGTTTGTGTTTTTCCGGTAAAATCGTGCTTTGCGCCAAACTTGATATACAGAGTAATCAAAATGGTGGAATATATCAAGAATCGCACAACTGCGCATGTCGAACGGAAGTGACGGAAGTGGATATTAAACCAATCAGAAACGATGTACGGTAAAACAGCGAAAGTAGATACTTTGCCGAATTCGGTAAAATATCCACTACGTAAAGTTAATGTAATGTAAGTGTCTTACCAGTTTGTGGAAATGAGCTGTATAAATCAGGAACAGTGAACCAGTCATCCAACCAGAAAATGAAGAGTGAGAAAAGATACTGATTCATATCTTTTAATAAAATGCGCCACCCAAATAACCAATCAGAATACAAGAAATCATATCACCTGATAAACAACCTCGAAGTGAAATGTTCAACAAAACCTTCCAGAACAAAAGTAACTCCTCAATATTTTAAACTAAGGACACAAAGAACAAATTCCACCAAACATAAAAATCAAATCCTAGTTCCTACAAAACTAAGACCAAAACTTCAAAAGTATAACTACAATAGCAACTTATATACACCACAACCCATAACATCTTTTTTTACTTTTTTTAACTATGTAAAATAAAACTCAAAATCCCATTACTTAAATAACAAGATCAAACAACCAAACGGACAAACTGAAAAGTAGCAAATTATACCCCGCTACACATAATCATACAGTAGTATTGAAAATATTATGACCGACAACACGGCAACCAGACATCACGAACGCCCTGTAATACCAACATATTAACCCGACAATCGTCAATACGACATTTTTGAGCGACTGTAAATTTATGAAGTCGTGGTGTCGGGTAAAAATGCCGTGGTGTCGCAAGTGCCGGGTTGTTGTGTTAGAATATCATTACATGATACCAATCAGCCACCATATAAATCAGTAGATAATTGTGGAATAATTCTTGTATGATCCTTGAGATTTCGCTTTCGACAATACACCCCCCTCCCCCCCCCCCCATTTTTTTTTTTAAAAAAAAAACAAGCTGATCTATGTGACGCTACAACATCTCTGTGTATTTCGTACATTTCAGTCAGTAACACCGAATAGATATGACGCTATTGCTTTCCTTCATACTGGCACTGCTTCCATGGTAGCTCATGGTGGACCACTTTTTCCTAGTTGGCATAGAGTATACCTTTTAATGTAAGTTTCAGAATACTTTTGTAATTTTAAAAATGTAAGTGAATGTTAATATGGACTGTGTGTACACGATTGATAGTCTGTATACATTGTACTTTGAAAGTACAATTTATAATAACGAAAAGAATAGCAAAAGCATTAAATTAGCATTAATTGAGCTCTTATTTGAAAACGACTGGTGGATTATATATTTCAGGTTTGAAAGTGCTTTACAGGAAAAGGTTCCTGGGGTATGCTTACCATATATAGATAACACCATTGAAAGTGAGACGGACCCCGATGAGATATCATATTTGTTTTCAGACGATTTTGCCGGAACAGCTAATGGTGTTGTCACCTCGGGCCCATTCGCTAACTGGACAACTCCATTTGGTCCATTAACTAGGAATGTTGGTAACCAAGCTGTACCAATGTCTAAATTGGAATTAGATAGCATAATGTCCCGTAATGCAATGGAAGAAATCAATGAACCATCTGACAATCCAGAATCTAGTTTGGAATTTCAACATGGGGCTTTTCACATTTTTATCGGAGGTCACATGGAAAATTTAGACAGGGCGTCGTTCGATCCATTATTTTTCCTTCATCACTGCTACATAGACAAAGTCTGGCAATTATACCGTGAAAAACTGCGTGGTATTGGTGTTAATACAAATATTTACCCTGAACGGTCTAACACTCCGCAACTTCAGATGGCTAATGCGCTTCTTGGATTTGGTAACATGACAGCATCGGAAAGTTATAGTGATATGCTTGAATTATATGACTACGAGCCAGCACCAGAATGTAGCCAAATAAATCCAGATTGTGGTTCAAAGTACCTTCAGTGTAATACAGACACGTGGAGATGTGTTGCAATTGATCCGAATATAGTAACTGGGCCAACTACTCCCGGGCCTATCAACCCTGATCCGCACAATCCTGGTCAAAATTGCTATAAAAGGGACAAAAAAAGATTTATTCGATCTCCAAAATCTTGTCAGAACACATTTTGTATTGATAGCAAATGTGACATTAACCAGTGGATTTATATTCCAGTAAAAATCATCACAAACCGGCCTCCTGAATTTAAAGGAAGTATGTCATTTCCTGTAAAAAATGGACATGTTGAAACTGGAGAAGATATTTATGGGCTGTCAGAATACACGAATGTCCATCAGTATGTTAAGCCGAGACTTGTTGAACCTAAAGGTTATGGAAACTGTGAAGATACTCACGGTATAGGCCAAATTTTCATTTCTTCGCAAGGTATTAATTATGATGGTTATTATTCTGAATCATCCATTGTTGATCAACGTATTGCTACGTCAATAAGCGTTGCATACATGGCAGTAAAGAATATGGGACGAACTGGAATAACCACTGCACTTTTGAGAGCTTTTGATCAATGTGGACGTATTTGTCACACAGCATGCAAAGTTCCTGGTTCTAATCCGGCAAAATATCGGCCATGTTCTGGAGTTGTTAATATCACGCCCGATCTACCTAAACAGTACGGAACTTCCTATGGAGAGGCTCTGCTTGATGTTTGGGGTTACAGAAATGACAGAGAGTGTCCCACTTTTGAAACAGATGACATTTTTATATCTTTCTATTGTGATTATAAAGATCGTTTACCATGGGTGAAAGAAGTACCAAAACCAGCTCCACCCCCGGCACCTTTACCAATTGTTAAACAAGGTAAGTACCAATCAATTCGTCAACTTATCACCTGTGTGATGAATAGTGATAAAGCAAGCACGGTGATTTAGTTATCGACATGACGCCAATGACCTATCTGATGTAGAGTTAATATATGCTTATCAATTATGTCACAACAATGTGAATCATGTCATCTTGTTTCTAACATTAAACATACCGTACCATAAACAAAAACTTTTAGTCAATGCCTTCAATCCATAAAGCCAAAGTGCGCATTGGAAAAATATGAACAGACAGAAGTTAGTCGTGTCTATAGTGATTTGCAGGTATAATATGCATTTTTGTGCCACATGGTTATTGATTTAGATGAAAGAATTGCCACATCTTTCAAAAGAGAGAATCGATTTAATTCTGGTGTGGTATTAAAACATATAAAAAGGCAATGTACATTAATGAAAATAGCCTTTAAACAAAGATTAATCAGATATGTTTATATTGTTTCAGGTTGTGAAGTGTCAACAAGATGTACTGTTGATATAGCATGTGAAAACAAGCGGTGTAAGCAATATGGCGAAAGGTTTCCCTGTATGGATGATTGTACCCGATATGCCCTTTGCGTTTACGGTCGGTTTAGGTCGAGATCATGTCCACCTGGAATGATATATAACCCCACTAGAAATACCTGTGTTGTAGGAACTTGCTCGAATACCAAGAGAATTGGTGGCAGGGGTCAACTGTTTTCAATGTTTAATACTCCAATACTAGGCTAGTTGGTATATGGTAAAAACTTTGCTCAACGTGACTATATACTCTCTGTATATAATTGCGCCATATAAAATACACCAATGTTATCATACGATTTATTTTTCCCCCGGAAGTTTACATAGATGACAAAATATTAGTCCAGGCTTGCATAAATCAAATGATTATTTGTCACCGACAGCTCGATACCTTTTTGGGACCATACCGTCGATCCACCATAAAGGTTTCTTGTTACCGACATTTGTCAACAATAGTATGTCGTTCTCGGGAGTTTGTTATCGCCTTCATTCTTGGGTCTCTTTAAGGGTTCAGTCACACAACTTTGTAATCGCCACCAAGGCTTAAACAATCAATCTCCGATAGCAACGCGTGGATTTTGAAATGGAATTATTAACTTCTTGATTTAGAGAGCTCATATTACTTTCAGAAACCTTCTGCCTGGGTCTCAAGCACGCGGGGTGTCCCACGGTAACTAAATATCTCCAAGTATTTCAACAATTATACCACAATATTTATATATATATAACAGGACTTAACTTACATGTAACCACAATATTTATACATATAACAGGTCTTATCAAGTTATAACCAAAGTCCAGCTTAACAGGAGCGGGGTCCAGGGCCTGACTAGAAATTAGACTCGCGGGGCCCCATCTCGGCGAGATTATTTCTATATCCTCTTGAATGGCGTGCGTAACACACAGTAATTACACGGTCTGTAATACAAGAAAAATTACATAATGTCAGTTCCGAATGACAATGCGCGGAAATGACATATAACGGCGGGAAACTTATTCAGAAAAGATGTGTAGAAAATTTCACGTGCGATGGTTATTTATAGTCTCGTAGAATATATTTCGAGTTATGCTCTGTAATCAATTGGTAACTTGACATTACTGCTTAAACATCCCCTGTGTTGAGTTCAACTTTTAATAGAGCAAGGTTTGACGGCATGGGACACTCTAGTTCAGCTCTGAACATAGTTCTCATTACACTCAGCCGGTGAGTTCAGGAACCGTCCTATCGAATCCTTGTCGAAAAAGTATCAGGCCCAGTCAATTTTACTGGGCAACTGTTTACTGCTAAACGGTCTCCGTGAACGCCTAAACAATGTACATAAAGCCACATTTTAGTGAGAAAATAAGACTTTGCTTATCTCGCTTGAGTCAGTATGTGCGATACAACAACATGCTGTTAAAAATACGCCCCCTTCTGTTTAGCAGCTTCTCAGAAGCCACTGAAATCTAAATATAAGGGACCACACAAATTTGTTACTTGAAGAGGAAACGAATTTTGGTAAGCAGGTGAAACAAACTTGGAAGGGTTGAAGAAATTCGATTGTAATTGGGCTATGCAAAGCAATAAATTACTGAAGATTCTCAACTTTTCAAAGATTTCTATCTCTTTACCCCAGCTTACCTAAATTTCGTTTCGGCAGATATGACCGAGTTACGTAAATTTGTGCGTCGCTCTTTATTTAGATTTCAGTGGCTTCTGCCAAGCTATATTGTTCAGACTTTCACAGAGACTAACACACGACCATTTACTTTTAGCAGTAAAAAGTTGCCCAGTAAAATTGACTTGGGCCCCGATACCATTTCGACAATTCAATAGGGCGGTTCCTGAACGTACTAGGCGAGTGTAATGAGACCTACTTTCAGGGCTGAACTAGGGTACTTTTGATACACTATAAAATTAGGTTCGATTGAAAATTTTCAACACAATTATTCTTAAGGGAGTTAAAGGCCAATAACCTTTTTGAAGTCAAATGACTACAAAACTTGCCCAAAAGAAGGCCTTAGGACGGTCCACTGCTGTGGCTGGAACAAGACGGAAGACATCAGTAGTGGAACCATTTCTACCTACTTTAGCAGCATAATTTGTGCGGACAGACATGCTTATTCCCCGATGATGGTAAATACAGATAGCCAATCCTTGATTTGTGTAGGCCTTTATAATCATTAGATTCGAAATCCAATTAAAGGTGCAATAAGTGAAAATTCGTGTAGTTCTGCAATATATTTCTTTTTTATTCACCTCAAACTTCTCTTCTTATATAAATTGGTAAAGCTTAAATGAATCAATATGTAATATTTATATCTGTTTGTTTTTATTATTATACATTATAAGTGAATAAAAGGTAGATCGGTGAAAGGCTTTAATGTTTCAACAAAAACAGCTGGTCGGGCAAATGTACTACATTAGGGATAATCAAAGGATACGTTCACAGCTTTGGTTACACAATGGGTTCTTTTCTTATCCAGAACGTCCCGAACTGACATAATTGAAATCGAATGACGCGGAATTCAGTGAGGTTGGTTACGTTGAAAGGGAGGGTCGAAAATTGCTTGTTTAGTTGCCTCTACTTCCAGCTTGTGTATCTCAAGTTTTTCAATGTGAACCTCAACCATGCTTTTGGGCAAGAGTTTGCCACATGTTGCTCCAACTGTGGCAGAAAGCGTTTTACCCAACGAATATTTGGGGAAAAGTTACAGCCGGTCCAATACCCCGTTCAGACGCTTATAACTAAACTGGTTTAACTTATCCGGCGATTTTTATCCGGCAATTTTTGCGTTCATACGTATTTTAAGATACTGGCACTATACTGGATTAACATTCCTGACCATGTTCCTGACCTCGTCGGTCAAGGGTCAGAGGTAAACGCGCATGAGCACTAGAAGCCGCCATTTTTCTAAGATACTTATTTACTACGCACTGCGCATGTCCAGAGTGAAAATATCCGGATATTTTAATCCTACCCGTTCAGACGCCGAAAGTTAAACCAGATAAAAAAAAAGCTGAATTCAATTCACCTACGGAGGTGGATATTTTAAACTAGTTTAAAATCTCCACATATGCGTTCAGACTACGAAAATTGCTGAATTAACTATCGCCGGATAAGTTAAACTAGTTTAACTTGCGCGTCTGAACGGGGTATAAGAGACGAGAATTAACATTAAAGTCAATGGGGAAAAAATTAGTGATCTGTGGCCTGTCTGTGTATGACAAGGCTGTGACTGATATGCCTTAATTTTGAAAATATGATGAATAAATTGTCAGAAAATATGTATAAAATATTTTGACTACAGAAAAACTAAAAGAAAATTAAATCTTAAATTAACTTATCAAAGTTTAGAGAAAAATTGCGATTTTACTGCAAATTTCTCAATTTTCAGGTTTTATTTAATTTCTAACAGTAAGAAAAATATTTCAATGTCCAATTTTGGTGTATTCAGCCTCAGAAAGCACAGATAAAGTGAACAACATTGTAATTTCACCTAATTTTGTCTAAAAATCAGGAATGTTCACCAAAAATCTCCAGATTCTCCTATTTCGATGCAGAAATTAATGCCTTTATGTCTACTCAAATGAGTCAAAATTTCTAAAAATGCCCTTATTTTCATTGCTAATATAATTTAGATGGGATCTATAAGTTTGTCAGGTTTAGAAATAGCTCCAGTTTTCCAACAGAAAATTGGCAACACTGAGTTAATAATATACAGCAGATTGTACAAAATGTTCAAAACAGGGGTTGGCTCAATTTTGCCACCAATTTAGCCAGAAAAGGCATTTTTTTCTTCTTAGAAACATTTAATTCTTGCATTTCCTTCATGAAGGAAGCAATATCACTGTCTTTATAGACATTTTTCACCCTAACATTCTGTTTAGAGAGGCTATAAATGCCCCACCCCACCCTTTTTTATTAATGTGTTTTGAGAGATTTAATTGCACCTGTGTTGACAATTAAATGATAGTAATTGGAATTTGTTGTTGAATTACAACTAGGAATGTTATTTTTCACCAATACTTGGTAATTTTGTTCATTTCAAAGATTTCTAACATTTTTTGTTTAAAGTCAGACTTAGAACCCTGATACATGTCAGGCAAATAAGACCACACCCTGATATAAAACTGGTATAGATGTGTAAATGTCAGCTTAATGGTCAATATTTTTTTATCAAAAGTTGTTACATTGGACTGTAGGGGGATATCTGACAATTCAATAAAGTAATTGAGCGTCATTAGATAAGAGAACACGAGAAAAATAGAAATAGTCGGTACATTCCCCTGTTTTTATTCTTCTAACGGGGAGACCGGGGCAGATTGAACCATTTTTTCAAATACATGTTTGTCCTCCTTCCATATCAAATGTTTTTATTGGAAGATCTCTTTACTTAATTGTATTGTTTGAAGACATACCATAGTTGCTATCGTGTATCAGATTTAACACAATTAATGTTTAACTTTAAAAGAAACACATTATAATCCTTTTGAGCATACTGGTTCAATGTACCCCATGTACAAAATAGTCAGGACAGGTTTAACCACATAATGGGGAACATTGAACACTGGTAAAAATTCCATGTTAACATAGATCTGGGCCCGATTCCTAGAACATTCTTAAAAGTAAGCACAAAGTTATTCTTCACCTTTGCTTACGTAAGAAATTTTATAAAGTACATACCGTCTCTAGAAAAATTCTCAAAACCGTTCTTACGTAAGTACAAGTCAAGTATGAGTCTAAGAACATTGTGACTGGTAAATTGAGACGACGATTCAATTTTGGTATGCGAATTTCACCGTAAATTCGTCTGCATATGGTTATAAATAGATCAATGACACTAACTTCCCGGTAAATAGTCGATTTAGATGTATTTGACAAATGAAATGAAATAGGGTTTAACGTCCTACTGTTTTGCTCCTAAACTGGGCTAATGAATACAGTGTGCTATGAGGGAAATTCCAACTTCCAAGGGATCTTTTACGTGCACGCCAATTTGTACACGGGACCTCGTTTTTTCGTCCCATCAGAACGACTAGAGAGCTCTCCTTGTCAAGCCCCCAGTCCTGCATCACTGACAAGGTGAAACCACGCCGGAAAATCTGGATGAACCTTCTTGGCCAATGCAGGGATCGAACAGCCGACCTCCAGGCTAACGAGCCAGCGTCTTAGCCACATGATCCCATGATGCCTTTGACATGTCCCCCATAGGCCTACACATATAAAATGTGCCACAAGCACATGCAAACAGACAGAATAATTGTGAGAGCACCTGATCTTACATACTCCGCGCAGCGTTTCGTTTGATTATAGGTAATCTCACTACACACTGCTATTATGAGTGGATATTGTTGTGTTAAATTTTGATTGGTCAGTAGTCCGACTACCATCCAATCACTACCTACCATACAAACGCTTTACATTTAAAACGAGTGCCAGTATTGGACCAAATATGTTTACATAACGTTACGTCATGGCTCACGCTTTTATTATGCCTAATTAACCCGTGCATAGGAGAATACTGCAGTAAAACTAATTGTGTGACAAACGAGGCTATCAAGTCGAATGAAATGTAAACAATACTATTTGGAAACGAACATACTTTCACCGTTTTAATACCTTAAATCACTGTCCAAAGTTTTAGGGAAGACTCAGATTAAACGAAGGACTGTCATGTTGCTGTACTTAAGTGATAGCTTTCATTGAACGGGGAGAATAGACACACTCCCGCAAAAGTTCAAGAATCAGAAGTCAATCCAGCAATGGCCAGAGAGAGATTTCTCGGGCCATTGCTTCAGGAATGTGCTGATCTTAAAGTAGCCCGCGCTTGTGTTGTTTGCCAATTTGTAAATAAATAAAATGTTTTTAGGGTAGAAGCGAAATGTTCTATAGCATTCTTCTCGAGAATATGTTTCTAAAAGATTTTCTGTCTTTCAATTGTCTCTGAGGTATCAAAAGATGTAGCAAATGTCGTCGAATAACTCTACGGTGCTTGGGACTTGATAATTTCAAGAACGAACTTGTGCTTACGTTTTTTTCTTGGAACACATAATAACGTGCTTGTGCTTACACTGAAGTCTACTTAAAATCTAAGCACTAGAACGTTCTTAAGAATTTTCTGGGAAAACAAAATTAGATAAGTTTACTTAATTGCAAAAAATCTAATTAAAATCTAAGCACAAGAACGTGCTTAAGAATTTTCTAGGAATTGGGCCCCGGATTTCGATCTCAAACCTAGTAACTTGTTTCGTAGACTAATCAGTGTTTAGTTAAGAACAAATATCCACAGATTTGACATCTGTGCAACGATCGAAACAAGCAGGGGTCTGGATTCCCTAGGCTCCTACAAATCGCCGTAAAATGCACATAAGTTGGCAGTTTGCTGGGACCAAATTTAACTTTTGTAGTGAATCAAAAACAAATTTGTCCAAATTCTGTCTAAATTCGGACAGCCTGATTTGCTGACGAGCGACTCTAGTCCGGGGGACCCACTGCGCCCCTGCATGACATAGCCAAGTTTCGAACACTTCTCCCATGAAGTTTTAATTCCTTTTATACGATAGGCCTACAGAGTTGGATCAACTGATATACTAAATATATTGTTTTTAATTTCAAAGATATTCTAAAAGAAAATTCAAAATAGATCAAGCCCTGGATTGTTTTTTTAGACATACAAGAATTTCCTAGGCTAAACAAATTATTAAATGATAGGCTATATAGTCTATATTGAAGTGGTTCAATCTGTCCCATCATAGTTTCATGATCAAAATTTAAAAATAAAATCAATATGCCTTCTTATATAGATCAAGCCCCCGTTTATCTAGATTGTAGATTATACATATATGAATTGATTTTAAGTACAAGAATTTCATAGGCTAATATTAACATGTATTGAAAATGATAAGTGGAAGTAGTGCATTTTCAATTTTAAGTGCTCTTTTGAAAAAAATCATTGCCTAAAAAAATAATTGACAGCATGTGGCTAATGCTTATTGACGGAGAAATGGGTCTAAGAAGTTATCTCACTACTGTGTTGTGTTGGTTTGTCTAAAAAAATTTATAAAGTATATATCCATGGTGGTTCAATTTGCCCCGGTCTCCCCTATAAAAACATGGAAATGCGCGGACTTTTTTCTGTTTTTCTTT
This sequence comes from Patella ulyssiponensis, assembly GCA_963678685.1. Lineage (NCBI taxonomy): Eukaryota > Metazoa > Mollusca > Gastropoda > Patellidae > Patella > Patella ulyssiponensis. Next base: position 36,668,081 of record OY783229.1, on the reverse strand, counting down.
CGTGTTCTCTTATCTAGTGGCAGTCAATTATTTTTAATAATTGTCAGATATCCTCTCACGGTCTCTCACACAACAACTTTTGGTCTTCGAAGGAATTATTAGTGTGCAGAAATTCGCCAATGTATCTGTTATCACTCGTCACTTCAGTCAGTTATATAGAGGTATAACTCGTGTTTTCCTTTGGCGCTCGTCACTTCCGATTCAAGAAACCTTTATTACTCATCTATCGTAGCAATGATCTCTGAGTCAAAATTATAATTGGAAAGTGTTTAAACAGTTCTATTACATATGTGATAATGACTGACACCAATATTGTCCTTTAAAGGGTCATCATTTTTGCAGTTATTCTTTGATTTTGATTTCCTTTCACCAGAATGTTGCCAGAACATATGGGAAGCAAATAGGAAGACTTTTTGGTGATATCCGAAGTTTCACCCCTCTATAGGACACAGATCACCAAACAAGGGCCAAAGTTATTTTTAGTCTTTCTCTCCCATTCCCTTTTTTGTTGACTTTTTGGTGTAGAATCGAAAAAAGGGTTTGAAAATACATTTTCAGCCAGGATTTGGTGAATAATCATGATTTTGAGGCGGAAGGATACAAGAGTTGTGAGGTTGGTTACGTTGAAAGGGAGGGCCGAAAATTGCTTGTTTAGTTGTCTTTACTTCCAGCTTGTGTATCTCAAGTTTTTCATGGTGAACCTCATACGTGCTTTTGGGCAAGAGTTTGCCACATGTTGCTCCATCTGGGCAGAAAGCGTTCTACCCAACGAATATTTGGGGAAAAGTTACAGCCGGTGTAAGAGACAAGAATTAACATTAAAGTCAATGGGGAAATAATTAGAGATCTATGGCCAAATGAGAAAAGTCCAAATTATTCTAATTGCGTATGAATTAACATCAAATTGTTTTATTGAAGATCGGAAGTTTATGTAGGGTCGTGAGTTTTATTGAAAATCGTTCGTGCGTTTCCGGAGTTTTATGTCCACGTGATTTAGTAGACAAGATACAATGAATGAGACATTTCATACAAAGAACGAATTGTAATAATAATTACAAAAGTCAAACATATAGATGTTATAGCCTACATATTTGAAATCAGCGAGGCATACTGCAGATTTTTATAATACAATTGAATATGAATAAATTAGAAAATATATATATGATTTACATAAATCACTCAGTAAATGGACATGAATATGATTATCTACTCTTATAAAAACGGAAGTCTAAACGATTGGTTTTTAAACTGTTTTTTGATTGGTTCATAGACTGTAATTAAACACAACGAATTATGTTTCGGCTGCATGGTTGGTTGAGATATTTACCTGTCCAGTCGATGCATACGTTATCCCGAAATACCCCTGTTCACTCGATTGCCACTATTTTTAGATTGAGAGAATTCAATTCCGCAGCGTTCAATCGAGTACGCCCATAGTTACTTGAGTAACTGTGTCTGGTCGGAGTATGTCCTCTCACTGTTAATGTCCGTCCCTGTTAACATGTAATATGAAAATAACGCTTTACACCACCTAGGTTCTAAGACTTTTTTGGAATCAGCAAGATTTTAAGTGATCAGGGACCGTAACTCTGGCAGTAATAATCGGACATCATGACCTTAAACACTGTATATAAATTTAAAGTCGATTGGATATTAACTCTAGGCTCTAGGGCGTCCACAAGATATTTCATAGTGATCAATGGTCATAACTCTGACAGTAATTATCGGAAATCATTTGTCCCATGGCCTTAAACACCGTGTATATTTCAAAGTTATCAAGGGCCATAACTCTGGCAATATCGGAAATCAATAGGATTCTTTGTCTCATGACCTTAGACACTGTGTGTAAATCTATGCCTCTTGAGCGTGGACGGCAATTGTGGACGCCGGGCAGACGGACGCGGGTGAGGGCAATATACGACCACAGTTCAATGTGGGTATATAAAGATAGGTTGCCAGGCGACGAAACATAGGTCCACGGCAGCCAAATCGTCCGGGCAGTCAAAAAGTTGTCTCATATTTTTACTTTTTTCGGTAATGAAACATTTATAATACACTAAAAGCTGATTTAAGAGTAACAACTGATAAAGTAATTATCAGAAAATCATTAGAATTTGTTTGGTTTTTATAAAGTTCTGTCCAATGCTAACGTTTAGTATACAAAACATTTAATATCATGGATTTAGCTGTTCAGTTATCAAAATTCATTGAAAATCAATAGACTTCTTTGTCTCAAGAACTTAAACTCTGTGTATCAATCTGAAGTTAATCGTATGATAATTTTGCCTTCATGACCACCCACAAGACTTTTTGAAGTGATCAAGGGCCATAACGCTGGCAGTTATTATCGGAAATCGCTGAAAAACAATATGATTCTTCGTTTCACGACTTTAAACACTGTGTATAAATTTAAAATCAATCGGATAATAACTTTGGCCTCTAGAGCGTCCACAAAATTTTTTGAAGTGATCAAAGGCCATAACTCTGGCAGTAATTATCGGATATCCACTTTAGCCTCTAGAGCGTTGTGGACGCCGGACCGACGACGGACGGACTGACGGAGCGAGGACAATATACGACCACATTTCAATGTGGGCGTATAAGAAGCGTGTTAGAAATAATGATGTACCGATAGCAGATGTTGACAGTGAAACCGATTAGTGACACATTCAAAAAGTATTACACATTAAAATGCCTCGAAATGTCATGGTAATTGATGTTGATGTAAGTCATTGTTAGTCGGGAAACGCATGGTACTTTGATCTCGGAAAGCAAACAAAGAAAGGTGAAAACGGATCAGTTAAAAAAAACACACCATCTATTGAGAACTTTTTGTTGCACGATTTGTATGTACTGTATTGGTAAAGCACGATAGTGGTTGAAATTGGGATTTTTCTACTATGGCACTTAAAATCTGAAAATGCCGTGGCTACATAGAGCTGACAAGGCACCACTGCATTTCTTCAAATTTATCACATAATGCTGCCATTGTCCTTCATGTTATGATTTTCAGTGAGAATTCAGCTGGTTCTAATTATGTTTTGTGGTACTGTCATGCGTATCAAATATACATAGTTTTATATCACGTCATCGAATAATTTTGTTTAAAGGGGCTAAATAGCAAATATTTGGTACCTAGAAATTGACAGCGCATGTAACAATGTAATGTGAATGTAATTATAAACTGATTTACAATCAATCGCTTCCGTTATACTCTAATTTCAAAACAGTTATTTTCGGCGAAATACGCCAGAAATCTAAATCGAATGACAATACCTTGCGTCTTTATTGTGCATGCTCTCCAGATATGAATATGTAAGCAGCAAGAACCAGGATATTTGCGACTACTTTCTTTGTTTTTACTAATAATGTCATATTTCATTTATAACTCACACTACCTATCATGAAATAAGGGGAAATAATTACTAGTCTTAGTCCTATATACCTCTTATGTTGCTGCTATTTGAACAAATCTGTTGTAATCTTATAAACAAACATATTATGTGCAATTCCCTGGTCAAAGATTATAAAAATCCATGCATTTTCTGATGAGCAGTGCAGCATTCTGCAAACACTATAATACATCAGAAAACAGCCGACAGAAATTTCAAAGCACATGGATTTTGAATTCCACACAATATTTTTATTTTTTAAACATAAATGAGATAATTCAATGTAAATCAAACATGAAAATACTTTAAAACAGCAATCATGATGCAATATTAGACTTTTTAACACTTTCATCGAAAACCACACAGTTTTTCGCTCTTAACGTAGTTTCAAGTGTCAAATCGTGGTTAAATCTAAGATGTTGAAACCTGCAGTGCTTATCAATTTTAAACTATCTCCTATAGCTGAATTTCCATAGGATAAGTTAGTTGAAATTCTTCAAAACATTAATCATGATGGAATATTAGACTTTTTGAAACTTTCATCAAAAAACACACAGTTTTCTCTGTTAACATAGTTTCAAGTGCCAATTGTGGTCAAATCTAAGATGTTGAAAGATGCAGTGCTAAAAATAATTACCCTGGTTAGAAAGGTATGGAATATTAAGGTATTTAAATAAATGATTAAAAGAGAATATTACACTATAGACTTCTATGATAAGATATATAATACATGTTTAATATATACGTTAACAGCGAAAAACTGTGTGGTTTTCGATCAAAGTGTTAAAAAGTCTAATATTGGATCATGATTGCTGTTTTGAAGTATTTTCATGTTTTATTTATATTGAATTATCTCATCTTTTTACAGAATGCATTCATGTTCAATAATAAAAATGTTCTGTGGAATTCAAAAATTATGTTCAAAAATAAAAATGTTGTGTGGAATTCAAAATTCATGTGCTTTGAAATTCCTGTCGGCAGTTTCAAAACCCTACAAATTTATGATGAGGAGACTGCCAAATGTGGCCCCAATGGTACCTATAAAGATTGGAACCAACGGAATGTTGAGCCAAATGCCACAGCCTGTGAAGTTACAGCCATTTAACATTGAAGTCAATGGGCAAATAATTACTAGTCCAAATGATTTATATGGCCACATTTCACTAATTATTTCCCCATTGACTTTAATGTTAATTCTCGTCTCTTAGATCGGCTGTAACATTTTCCCAAATATTCGTTGGGTAGAACGCTTTGTATGAGGTTTGCCATGAAAAACTTGAGATACATAAGCGCTGGAAGTAGAGACAACTAAACAAGCAATCTTCGTCCCCCCCCCCACCTTCAACGTAACCAACCTCACAACTCTTGTATCCTTCCGCCTCGATATCATAAAATATTCACCAAAACCTGGCAAAAAATGTATTTTCAAACCCCTTTCTTCGATTCTACACCAAAAAGTCAACAAAAATCGCCATGCAAAAGGGGGGAAAAAGGGAAAGGGAAACGAAAATTTGGGGAAAAGTTACAGCCGATCTAAGAGACAAGAATTATCACAATCTGTTTCACAGAGAATTACTTACGAATTATCTCTGTCACAGATGACTGTTTTCAACACGTGCAATTACATCGCGCGGCGGCGTCAGCCATTGGCACATGCATTGTTTACATAAGACGTAACTGTTCCGGGCAAAATGATGCCTTTTACTCATTTTAATACCAATTTACACTAAATAGGAAATACTTTTTAACTACAAATACTTCAAACGTCTTTACTTATTTTTCTAATACATACAAAAAAAATGTTTTTGAATTTAATTTGTCGAAAGAAAAAAGTGAATATGGGGGACTAATTATTTTGCGTCGATGTCATCCTTACGAATTAACTCTGTAACAGATGACTCTCCACAACAAGTGCGTTGACTGTACGCGGCGTCAGTCATTGGCTCAACGGCTCGTGCAATGTTTACATAACACCTAACTGCTTCGGGCAAAATGATGCATTTTACTCATTTTAATACCCATTTACACTAAATAGGAAATATTTTTTAACAACAAATACTTCAAACGTCTTTATTTATTTTTCTTTTACCTCAAAAAAATGTTTGAGAATTTAATTTGTCGGAGTAAAAGAGTTAATATGCCGTACTCATTAAGCCTCGTCGATGTCATGCTTATCAGTGATTGTAGCGGCGAAGCGAATATTCACTGCGGGATCAGTTTGATAGCGGCATACTGAATATTCACTGCTGATCAGTGTGGAATTATCATTGAAGTCAATGGGGAAATATTTAGTGATCTGTGGCCATATGATATAACTACGGTGGCTGATAAGGGACATGAAAAATAATATAATTTGATTTTTTAAATATTCACCCAAGTCAATTTTAATATAATTTGTTTTTTATAATTTTCACCCAAGTCAATTTTAATATAATTTGTTTTTTATAATTTCCACCCAAGTCAATTTTAATTTTATTTGTTTTTTATAATTTCCACCCAAGTCAATTTTAATATAATTTGTTTTTTATAATTTTCACCCAAGTCAATTTTAATTTAATTTGTTTTTTATAATTTTCACCCAAGTCAATTTTAATTTCCACCCAAGTCATTTGTAATATAATTTGTTTTTTATAATTTTCACCCAAGTCAATTTTAATTTCCACCCAAGTCAATTTTAATTTTCACCCAAGTCAATTTTAATTTTCACCCAAGTCATTTGTAATATAATTTCGATTCTGTTGAATTTCCACCCAGCGCGTGACGTCATCAACCAGGAAATTTGATCATATCTCCCCAGTTCTCCGTTTCCTCCACAGGCTGCTCGTCAAAAAAGGTTTAAGGGTTCGGACTTGGGGGGTCCAAACCCCCAGAGTGTTAGAAGGCATTACCAAGGCCTACCCTCATGCCAAAGTTGGGGCCAATGGGTCCACGGGGAGGGACAGGGTTTAGAAAAACGTGACCTTGAGAAAAACATGTCTCGGCGGAGGGTAGAAACGGGAATATGGGGTTTAAGGAGGGGTAGCCTACCCCCCATCCCACCTTGGCCTATGAATTCAGGCTAAACCCCTGAATCCTCTAAAAATGACAAAAGTTTTGGAAGGAGGTCGGGGGGGGGGGGTCAAGTCGAGTAGAGTTCTGATCCGACACCTTCCTACCCTTAATTCAACTATTACGTGAGAACTTGAATAAAATCGGAACCCCCTGGTCGATCCTGCTCATTTTTGGCAGGCGCCCTCCAAATTTCATGGACCCACTGCCCATAGGGGCTGAGTTAAGGGCTTTTTCTAGGGGGCACCGAAATGACAAAATCGTTTTTTCTTTCTGTTTTCGCCCATTTTTCATGTGGACTATTGCTACGCCCGACCCTTCCCGAGGGTCAATTAACACCAAATTTTCAGGGCAGGTATTCCACCCAAGCACCCATCTTTCGACCAAACACATTTCCCAAAAAGAAAATGTTGATCCCGACCAATGGGGAGTGAGCGGTGGCCATTTTCCCGGGTGTACATAAAGTTAAAAAAAAAAATAGAGATGGAACTAGGTGTTCGATTTTAATTTTGAGACCATTTTTGGATGCCCCAAGGTGGAAATGGAGGGCGGGGGAGGTAGCCGAAGTTTCGAAGAGATAGGACCACTTTTGAAAAAAATTCTGTCATAACAATGTATTAAGCTGCGGTCAGGCAAAGGGGGCCTTTCAGGCATTTTGATGCAAAAAATCACGATTTCCCTCACTATATACCGGTCGCCGAGGCTGAAATGTGACGGCCCCGGGCGACTCCCCGGCGTCGATATACTTCAAGAATTTCCAACCTCGGAACCTCCCAATGGGTGCATCTGGGTGTTTACAGAACGAAATCGGGTGTTTTTTGGTCCAAATTGGCAAAGTTTGAGCGATTGCCTGAAACGAGGGGCCATGTTTGGGGGCCTATATCTCGACCCCTATAAATCAGAATCCATTCATTTCTTTCGGATCAGTAACCAGGCGTATTATCCTCCATTTATTAGAATTCCAAGTCACTGGGGCGTGCAAGCTCGATTTTTGGGAGGGACATGGCCCAAGAGTTCAGAAAAAATTGTCGTTCGAATTTTTTGATAAAAAAAAAAACACAAATGGGGAGCATGCACCCCCCCCCCCCCTGCCGTAGGTGACCAAAGGTAAAAAAAAAATTGCGCATGCCCTCCCCGACCCCCCGGGAATACAACCCCATATCCCTCAAAACTTGCCCTGAGATCCCCGGACCCCAATGGGACAAAACTCCAATTTGAGGTGACCGGGAGCCTCGTTTTGGCTAACACACAATTTTTTAATGAAATGTGGGGGGGGGGGGTCTGGAGACTATGCTCCCGCTCACAGTGACCTGGAGAAAAATGAACCAGCAACGCTAACAAACACTATCTCTCGATCACAAAACGTGCACAAGGGATAAAAAACCTTTACCCTTACCCCAACCCACAATCCTCATATGACGTCATCATACCCGATCTAGCGTTCCCCGATGTCATCACGCGCTGGGTGGAAATTCAACAGAATCGAAATTATATTATAATTGACTTGGGTGAAAATTAAAATTGACTTGGGTGAAAATTATAAAAAACAAATTATATTACAAATGACTTGGGTGGAAATTAAAATTGACTTGGGTGACAATTATAAAAAAACAAATTATATTAAAATTGACTTGGGTGGAAATTATAAAGATAGGTTGCCAGGCAACGAAACATACGCCCACAGCAGCTAAATCGTCCGGGCAGTCAACAAGGGTTGTCGCATATTTTTACTTTTTTTTGGTAATGAAACATTTGTAATACACTAAAATCTGAGTAACAACTCATTATGTAATTATCAGAAAATCATTAGAATTTGTTTGCTTTTTATAAAGTTTTGCCCCACGCTAACAATTAGTATAGGAAACATTTAATATCATGGATTTAGCTGTTCAGTTATCAAAATTCATTGAAAATCAAAATACTTGTTCGTTTCAACACCTTAAACTCTGTGTATCAATCTGAAGTCAATCGGATGATAAGTTTGGCATCTACAGCGCCACAAGGTTTTTTGAAGTGATCAAGGGAGATAACTCTGGAAGTAATTATTTGACATTGATAAAAATCAGTAGGCTTCTTCCTCTCAGGACCTTAAACAGTGTGTGTAAATTTAAAGTCAATCGGATATTAACTTTGGCTTTCAGGGCGTTCACAAGATTTTTTGAAGTGATCAAGGGCCATAACTCTGACACTAATTATCGGAAATCGCTGAAAATCAATAGGCTTCTTCGTCTTATGGCCTTAAACAATGTGTATAAATTTAAAGTCAATCGGATATTAACTTTGGCTTTTAGAGCGTCCACAAGATTTTTTGAAGTGATCAAGGGAGATAACTCTGGCACTAATTATCGGAAATCGCTGAAAATCAATAGGCTTCTTCGTCTTATGACCTTAAACACTGCGTATAAATTTAAAGTCAATCGGATATTAACTTTGGGTTTTAGAGCGTCCACAAGATTTTTTGAAGTGATCAAGGGCCATAACTCTGGCACTAATTATCGGAAATGGCTGAAAATCAATAAGCTTCTTCGTCTTATGACCTTAAACACTGTGTATAAATTTAAAGTCAATCGGATATTAACTTTGGCTTTTAGAGCGTCCACAAGATTTTTTGAAGTGATCAAGGGCCATAACTCCGGCACTAACTATCGGAAATCGCTGAAAATCAATAGGCTTCTTCGTCTTATGACCTTAAAAACTGTGTATAAATTTAAAGCCAATCGGATATTAACTTTGGCCTCTAGAGCGTCCACAAGATTTTTTGAAGTCGTCAAGGGCCATAACTCTGGTAGTTATTATCGGAAATCGCTGAAAAACAATAGGCTTCTTCGTCTCATGATCTTAAACACTGTGTATAAATTTAAAGTCAATCGGATATTAACTTTAGCCTCTAGAGCGTCCACAAGCAATTGTGGACGCCGGACCGACGGACGGACGGGGGTGACGACAATATACGACCACATTTCAATGTGGGCGTATAAAAAACAAATTAAATTAAAATTGTCTTGGGTGGAAATTATAAAGATAGGTTGCCAGGCAACGAAACATACGCCCACAGCAGCTAAATCGTCCGGGCAGTCAACAAGGGTTGTCGCATATTTTTACGTTTTTTTGGTAATGAAACATTTGTAATACACTAAAATCTGAGTAACAACTCCTTATGAAATTATCTGAAAATCATTAGAATTTGTTTGCTTTTTATAAAGTTTTGCCCCAAGCTAACAATTAGTATAGGAAACATTTAACATCATGGATTTAGCTGTTCAGTTATCAAAATTCATTGAAAATCAAAATACTTGTTCGTTTCAACACCCTAAACTCTGTGTATCAATCTGAAGTCAATCGGATGATAAGTTTGGCATCTACAGCGCCACAAGGTTTTTTGAAGTGACCAAGGGAGATAACTCTGGAAGTAATTATTTGAAATCGATGAAAATCAGTAGGCTTCTTTGTCTCAGGACCTTAAACAGTGTGTGTAAATTTAAAGTCAATCGGATATTAACTTTGGCCTCTAGAGCATCCACAGGATTTTTTGATGTGATCAAGGGCCATAACTCTGGCACTAATTATCGGAAATTGATGCAAATCAAATAGGCTTCTTCGTCTTATGACCTTAAACACTGTGTATAAATTTAAAGTCAATCAATTATTAACTTTGGCTTTTAGAGCGTCCACAAGATTTTTTGAAGTGATCAAGGGAGATAACTTTGGCACTAATTATCGGAAATCGCTGAAAATCAATAGGCTTCTTCGTCTTCTGACCTTAAACACTGTGTATAAATTTAAAGTCAATCGGATATTAACTTTGGCTTTTAGAGCGTCCACAAGATTTTTTGAAGTGATCAAGGGCCATAACTCTGGCACTAATTATCGGAAATTGCTGAAAATCAATAAGCTTCTTCGTCTTATGACCTGAAACACTGTGTATAAATTTAAAGCCAATCGGATATTAACTTTGGCCTCTAGAGCGTCCACAAGATTTTTTGAAGTCGTCAAGGGCCATAACTCTGGTAGTTATTATCGGAAACCGCTGAAAAACAATAGGCTTCTTCGTTTCATGACCTTAAACACTGTATATAAATTTAAAGTCAATCGGATATTAACTTTAGCCTCTAGAGCGTCCACAAGCAATTGTGGACGCCGGACCGACGGACGGACGGACGGACGGACCGACGGGGGCGACGACAATATACGACCACATTTCAATGTGGGCGTATAAAAAACGAATTATATTAAAATTGACTTGGGTGGAAATTAAAATTGACTTGGGTGAAAATTATAAAAAACAAATTATATTAAAATTGACTTGGGTGAATATTACAAAAATCAAATTATATTATTTTTCATGTCCCTTATCAGCCACCGTATATAACTGTGTATTAGTCGTGTGTTTATATTTGTTCCATTCGATCTTTTAGTTATTCGTGTACCCAAATTGCTTCATAACATTTCCCTCAGTTGTGCCATAGCCCTCTATAATAAGGGCACATTTTTTCTTAGAAAATGAGCATGTTATGACGGTAAACAAAACCATTCAAAATTAAATCGTCCCTCAACGACTGTATGATATTAAAAAGGTTATGACCAGGGGCGTACATAACGATTTTGTTTGGGGGGTATTTAGCCAAAATGCGACCGACTGATGCACATAACCCCCCACCCCCCCACCCCTCAGTACGAGTGGCGCAGTCAGGAACCGAGCACCACAGGTGCGAGTTTTGTAGTGGATCTTGAAGCTGGGAATATTATATGGGGGTGGGGTCATCAGTTTCAAATCTAGGGCGCCATCCACAATCCCACCCCACAATGAATGTCAACAAAATATTGGCTATAACACAAAGTTCACATGAAGTTTATGTCATATATGATGATTGTGCCTATAACAACGAGCAATTTGAGAACATTTTGAAAAATTGAGTCAATAACCTGGCATTTGAGGTCATTGCTGGGAGAGTGGTCCAGAAATGTCAGTCAATGGAACAGAATCTCGACATCTGTTTTGCAAGAGTTGACAGAACATTTGTACAATCTGACTCCCCACGAGCCATACACCAGTGGTACTACAAACTGGGCAGTTCACTATAATCGTGAATAGGATTGTGCTGAGGCAGTAGACTATAAGACAACAGAGGGGTGCAAGAATGTTATATTGGGCTTGAAAATTTTAATCAATGTCATGGCAAATGAAACCAAATTCTCGTTAACGAGAGGATAAGAAATGGGACAGAATCTTGAGGATTATCTGTCAATTTCTCCTGTTTTGATTGTTTGTTTACCCCATTAATTCATTTAGTACAGACCGACTATTTTTGAGACCGACTATTTTATTTTTTGCCATGGGGGAAACATTTCATAGAACAACATACAACAGAATAAGAGTGAAACACAACATTTTTTCAATCATGATAAGTTGACAAGGTTGTTTTATACTAATGTTTCGCGTGAATCGCGAGACGTATGCAGTGAGCCATTATTTTGATACCAATTGTTCCTATTTTGCGACCGACTGCACTGATGTTGCGACCGACTATTTTTTTTCCTGGGTAGGTGTATGACCTATGCATTTCACGTGTCATCTTTACTATCTATAAGCAAGCCTATACATGTAAAAAGAAGAAATTTTGGGGGGGAAGACAACCATCTAGTATGTCATTTTCACAACATGAACACTTGATACGTTATATAACAGTAGCAGGCAGTCATTCAAAGAATATAATCTAAATTGTAATGTAATGACGAACATCTATGACTGTATTTTCCAAGCGACGGTGGCCTTATTCGTAGACTGAAACCCATCATAGGCCATTTTGTGTAATAGTATGCAAATAAGTTTGTAGCGAATAGCTACTGTAAATTTTCCCGCATTTATACAGCTTTAACCAATGAAAAATTATCGTTGTGTTGTACACGCGTTGAGAAATACATCAGCCATTTTTATAAAGAATAAAACGCTGACCAAGCTGAATCAGTGAATATTTTCAAAATCTTTTTTTCCATTAATTGTAACCACATAAATCAAACACTCGCGGTTCATTTCTCGACAACGTCTAAAAACTAAACCCCTTTCAAATCTAAATGGTAGTGTTCATTTTTAAAAACATCCCGAGAAACTGGACGGTCGTAAAGTAGACGATCGAGGTCAAAACTTAACGGCGTTTCTAAATCTACACGGTAGCACAAACTGAGCGGTTTTTGATGAATCTTGACGGCATTTAACACATTCTAAACGGCAATCTATTTACTGGATACGTGTATTAGATTCTAAACGGTAAACGTATAGTTTCTTTCCTTTTTTTCGTAAAATCTGGACGATACCCAGTCCCTAGTGGGTGATAGCCTCTGTCTTTTTCATGTGACACTATCCCGCCTTTTCTATTTATAGAATTGGAAATACAATCATCTACTATGGCGAGTCTAGTTCAGCTCTGAACGTCGGTCTCATTACACTCACCCTGAACGTTCAGGGACTGCCCCATTCAATCAATGTCGAAAATAATTGGAGCCCCAGTCAATTTTACTGGGCAACTTTTCACTGCTAAACGATGGGGTGTCAATCCCAGGGTGAATGTTCAGGGTGAGTGTAATGAATTGAAATGGGGTTTAACGTCCAACTGTTCTGCCCCTAAACTGGGCTAATGAAGATGGGCACACACCATGGAGTGTGCTATGAGGGAATTTTGCCCTGAAGAGGTCACAATTTGAATCCAAGTCTGATAAAACTTGAATTGCATGTTTATAACCTAAAGATCTTGGTTACTTTCGATATTCATGCATAACGGATTGTAACATGCTGAGTTATGGCCCCTGATTGTATGAAAAATCACATTTTGGCTAGTCATGGTCCCTCTAGAGCTCACAATTATTATCCAATTTAAAAAAGATAGGTTGCCAGGCAACGAAACATACGGCCACAGCAGCTAAATCGTCCGGGCAGTCAACAAGAGTTGTCGCATATTCTTACTTTTTTCGGTAATGATTAAGATTAACATTAAGATTAACAACTCATAAATAATTATCAGAAAATCATTAGAATTTGTTTGTTTTTTATAAAGTTCTGCCCCATGCTAACGCTTAGTATACGAAACATTTAAAATCATGGATTTATCAAACATTTAAAATCATGGATTTATCTGTTCAGTTATCAAAATTCATTGAAAATCAATATACTTGTTCGTCTCAAGACCTTAAACTGTATCAATCTCAAGTCAATTGGATGATAAGTTTGGTCGAACGTTACAAAAGATTTTTCAAAGTGATCAAGGGAGATAACTCCATAGTAATTATTAGAATTCCCCAATAGGATTCTTCGTCTCATGACCTTAAACAGTCAATCGGATATTAACTTTGGCCTCTAGAGCGTCCACAAGATTTTTTGAAGTGATCAAGGACCATAACTCTGGCAGTTATTATCAGAAATCGCTGAAAATCAACAGGCTTCTTCATCTCATGACCTTAAACACTGTGTATAAATTTAAAGTCAATCGGACATTAACTTTGGCCTATAGAGCGTCCACAAGACTTTTTGAAATGATCAAGGGCCATAACTCTGGCACTAATTATCGGAAATCGCTGAAAATCAATGGGCTTCTTTGTCTCATGACCTTAAACACTGTCTATAAATTTAAAGTCAATCGGATATTAACTTTAGCCTGTAGAGCAGACACAAGCAATTGTGGACGCCGGACCGATGGACGGACAGGGGCGATGACAATATACGACCACATTTCAATGTGGGCGTATAAAAACGGTTCAAATATCACTGTTGCAGCGTAAGGTTGGTTGAGATCGAATTTCGTGATAATCAGACTAAAACTGTCGGACAAAATGGTTGCCCCTCATACGCAAATTGTGTAAACAATTGGTATATCAAGGTTGTGGACACTCTAGAAGTCATAATTTTGATCCCATTTTGATAATTCATGATTCCGAGATTTGGAGTTAAGCTCCGCCCCTTAGATACTGTTACTATGTCCCACAAGCTGAACAACATCAGCGGTTCAATATAGCGACCCAGCACCTGACAGTTTGATTCGCGCATGCATGTTGTCATCAAATAGTAACTGTATGTGTGGTTTTAATGGTTTTCAAAAAAAAAAGAGTTTACCCAAATGGAAATAAATAAATATAGAGTATAATTTTTAATCAGACAGGCCTCGAAATGTCGCTTTAGTAACTAACCTGTCATTTATAATTTTCCACGTCACACTACTCACACATTATCCATGGCATGTGCACAAAAACGATTAAATGGTTCTTATTTGATCAATGTGAATATCATAATTAATTTCTTCGACATCGGTCGGACTAAAAATTCACACGAATCGCCGCATTTTTTAGCTGTAAGTTTCCGACTCGAATTGGCGTAGATTTCGCCTAGTAAAAGCATGCGTCCCAAATGATGCTTTAAATTAAATGTACTACGGGTGTATGACACTGCCGTTGAGAAATGTGTATATTTCGGACTCTAAAATATCGGTATAAAATTTAAATTGAATGTCAAACACGACATTGCACCTGTACATGGCACTATTCCAATCACGTGCCGAGGACAGCTGATCACGCCCCCTGGAATTCCTTTCTCGCATTCCAACTAATTTACGCTAAAAATTATAAAGTGTAAAATACTCTTTTGACCAAATTATTTTCTATTGTCAAATTGTCCTGTAAATTATACATAAACTTTATATTCGGACATGGTTCTGAATTATATTTATATTGGAGACAAAACGGAAACAACTGTTACGATGCAGGCTTTATTGTGCCCAAATTGTTAATTGTTATGCATGATATTACTAAGGACAGGCTGGTATAATTAAATTATTTACAATCACACTGTCGCGAGAAGAGGGGGCGGTCATCTTCTCCCTTTATCATAAATAAAGATAGGTTGCCAGGCAACGAAACATACGCCCACAGCAGCTAAATCGTCCGGGCAGTCAACAAGGGTTGTCGCATATTTTTACTTTTTTTTGGGTAATGAAACATTTGTAATACACTTAAATCTGAGTAACAACTCAATATGTAATTATCAGAAAATCATTAGAATTTGTTTGCTTTTTATAAAGTTTTGCCCCAAGCTAACAATTAGTATAGGAAACATTTAATATCATGGATTTAGCTGTTCAGTTATCAAAATTCATTAATAATCAAAATACTTGTTCGTTTCAACACCTTAAACTCCGTGTATCAATCTAAAGTCAATCGGATGATAAGTTTGGCATCTACAGCGCCACAAGGTTTTTTGAAGTGATCAAGGGGGATAACTCTGGAAGTAATTATTTGAAATTGGTGAAAATCAGTAGGCTTCTTCCTCTCAGGACCTTAAACAGTGTGTGTAAATTTAAAGTCAATCGGATATTAACTTTGGCCTCTAGAGCGTCCACAGGATTTTTTGATGTGATCAAGGGCCATAACTCTGGCACTAATTATCGGAAATTGATGCAAATCAATAGGCTTCTTTGTCTTATGACCTTAAACACTGTGTATAAATTTAAAGTCAATTGGATATTAACTTTGGCTTTCAGAGCGTCCACAAGATTTTTTGAAGTGATCAAGGGAGATAACTTTGGCACTAATTATCGGAAATTGCTGAAAATCAATAGGCTTCTTTGTCTTATGACCTTAAACACTGTGTATAAATTTAAAGTCAATTGGATATTAACTTTGGCTTTCAGAGCGTCCACAAGATTTTTTGAAGTGATCAAGGGAGATAACTCTGGCACTAATTATCGGAAATTGCTGAAAATCAATAGGCTTCTTTGTCTTATGACCTTAAACACTGTGTATAAATTTAAAGTCAATCGGATATTAACTTTGGCTTTTAGAGCGTCCACAAGATTTTTTGAAGTGATCAAGGGCCATAACTCTTGCACTAATTATCGGAAATTGCTGAAAATCAGTAAGCTTCTTCGTCTTATGACCTTAAATACTGTGTATAAATTTAATGTCAATTGGATATTAACTTTGGCTTTTAGGGCGTTCACAAGATTTTTTGAAGTGATCAAGGGCCATAACTCTGGCACTAATTATTGGAAATCACTGAAAATCAATAGGCTTCTTTGTCTTATGACCTTAAACACTGTGTATAAATTTAAAGTCAATCGAATATTAACTTTGGCTTTTAGAGCGTCCACAAGATTTTTTGAAGTGATCAAGGGCCATAACTCTGGCACTAATTATCGGAAATCGCTGAAAATCAATAGGCTTCTTCGTATTATGCCCTTAAACACTGTGTATAAATTTAAAGCCAATCGGATATTAACTTTGGCCTCTAGAGCGTCCACAAGATTTTTTGAAGTCGTCAAGGGCCATAACTCTGGTAGTTATAATCGGAAATCGCTGAAAAACAATAGGCTTCTTCGTCTCATGACCTTATACACTGTGTATAAATTTAAAGTCAATCGGATATTAACTTTAGCCTCTAGAGCGTCCACAAGCAAGTGTGGACGCCGGACGGACGGACGGACAGGGGCGACGACAATATACGACCACATTTCAATGTGGGCGTATAAAAACATGTTAAAACAGTAGGTCCAGCTGACGTCAGATGTTGTTAAATCAAATTATCTGGCTTTAGTTCTTACTTAAAAATGTATAAATACAGCTCAACCCTCACCACATGTTTTATTACTAATAATCCATAACAATCAACTTAGTGTTTATTTAATAATAAATAACAAGGGACATGTTTATTTAACAATAAGTGGACCTAAACAGTCCGGGATAAAAAAAAAATAGGTTGGGATGGAACAGCCCGGGTTGAAACAGTCGTGGGATAAACTGACCGCATACCCTTGATCCAGGGCAAACACATTTTTAATTGTCTCTTTGATTTCTGAAAAAGTATAAATTTTTGCACTACGACTGCACGAGGGCTTTCGGGGTAACGCTCATTCATGCTTGTTACAAGTTCCCCACGCGCAGCGTAATACCATTTCGACAATAAATGTAGAAATAACTAACTTCCCACAGAGCACGGCCTTGTTTGTTTGTGGGACAAAAATGGCTGCCAATCTTGAACTACGCGGGCCAAATATAATCGGGCTTTCTGATTGGTCAATATCTTTACAATGATTGACAGGTCGGATTCATCAATACTTGAAACATACCTTTATAACCTAAAGATCTTGGTCCTGGCGATAATCGTGCATATCGGATCGTAGCTTCCTGAATTATGGCCCTTCATTGTTTGAAAAATTGCGTTTTGTTTAGCTTGTTCTCTATCCATTTCTTGCAAAATGTGGGCTTATCCTGCCTGGCAGCCACTGTTTCACTGATATTTTTAATACATGTCTGGCATTATGATTAAGTTGAAAATGTCAGGTACTATTCCATTAGTACCTGACATTTTGTCAGGTATATCTAAAACCTTTATTTCCAGGCCTGCTGACAGCCCATACTACCTTCAACCAATACCTGAATTTAAAAAGGGAATAATACTGGAAAACAATATTTTAATTTAATGAAAGACCATAATCCCATGGAGCTCATATTGCTGAAGCAATGGCCCGAGAAATCCCTCTCTGGCCATTGCTGGAATAGCTTCTGATTCTTGAACTTTTGCGGGAGTGTGTCTATTCTTCCCCTTCAATCAAAGCTATCACTCAAGTACAGCAACATGACAGTCCTTCGTTTAATCTGGGTCTTCCCTAAAACTTTGGATAGTGATTTAAGGTATTAAAATTGGTGAAAGTATGTTCGTTTCCAAACAGTATTGTTTACATTTCATTCGACTTGATAGCTTCGTTTGTCACGCAATTAGTTTAACTGTAGTATTCTGCTTTGCACAGGTTAATTGGGCATAATAAAATCGTGAGCCATGACGTAACGTTATGTAAACATATTTGGTTCAATATTGGCACTCGTTTTAAATGTAAAGCTTTTGTAGGGCAGCTAGTCATTGGTTGATAGTCGTACTACTGACCAATCAAAATTTAAAACAACAAAATCCACTCATTACAGCAGTGAGTAGTGGGATTACCTCTAATCAAACGAAACACTGCGCAGAGTATGATAGAGCTTGACAGCAGTATACCTAATTTCAAGGACCTTAAATCAGTCAAAAATTTACAGAATTTCATGAAATGCTAACCTGATCTGTAACCCTGTCACATATATACATATAACAGTATACTACTTTCATTAATTTTCTAGGTAAGTAATAACTAATCTTTAAGGCACCAACACAAATTATTTATATGTAAGATTTATTCACTTACTGAATGGCAATTTATACAAGTATGAACTTTCAATAGATTGTATACCATGTAAACTAACAGGTGCTTTCAACCTCTATTTAAAAATGCTAGAATTCAGCACTTACATAATTAAATAAGAAAACATAACTATAATAATAATATACAACATTTTTACAGGGTAACCTCATTCATACATACTACGTAAAATGTATAACAGTCAATTTATATATAATGTAAAGTGATATTATTAATGCATTACTTTAAATCTATAAATATAGAGACATGTATTTTATGGCGGTATATTAGTGCCAAAATTCTAACATGCTATCGTCTAATTTCTTACTTCGTCTAATTGCAAACCATACATTTATATCACGTTCAATGTTGTTTAGAGGGTAGGATGGCCGAATGGTTAGCACGTGCACGCTGTAACATAAGGTCTGTCATTGAATAAACTGGCATGGTTTCGATTTCCCATTTTTACGTGACATGGAGTAGGGCCGTCTTTCCAACCTCGTGGGTTTTCTCCAGGTCCTCCAGTTTCCTCCCACTGCTAAACACTCCTACGCGCAAGCGAATTATTGAAATACAATTGAACGGTGTTAATACCGAAATGACCTGGTTGGTGTCGAGTGGATGTTAAACCCCATGTCCCCATCTCTCTCTCCCGATGTTGTTTTCAATTTTAACACTCAGGCAAGCCACTCAATCTGACGAAGAGCGAGTCGTTTGTATCAATAGAATGGTCCCGATCATCAGGTGCTCAATCGCCAAACTGAGCACATAGTGGCGACACCAAACGACATCATAATGATGGTTGCCAGGTAGAAGTATCATAATTCTAAATTTGTTTGCCGTTCATGCTGAACATGTAATACCACAATGAAGTAGACATTTTTCGCCTCAATAATAGAAATAAGATAAAATAGAATTGATATTTACACTGAACAAATAAAGAAGTTGAATTATACATTGTCTTAATTTAGAAATTACATGAATGGAAGTTAGAAGTTACATGAATGGAGGTTAGAAATTACATGAATAGAAGTAAGAAATTAGACGATAGCATGTTAGAATTTTGGCACTAATATACCGCCATAGTATTTAGGTATTCTCATCATCATTGAAATGAAGATTCTATTTGAAGAGTCCTGGGAAGAACAATATAAGTCACATTTTTATCTTTTCGCATAAAACACAAAATAGAATTTTGGACGAGAATGCTTGACACAAACAGAACGAGAGGGTTCATTTTCAATTACAACTTCAAAATGATTGTTCCATGGGTTAAATAAAGGGTCAACAAATGGGACATATATATGTCCGGGAGACCATTTCAGAGGGGGCTTGGTTCGATGTGACCCTGATCAATTTTACCAGAAATTGATTGTTCCACAGAAAGCTTATACAATTTGGTACCAGATGGCGCCATTAACTAGGGTTTTTGCAAAAGTGACCTTGATTATTCTTCCCCTGGACTCTTCATTTGTTTCAGTTATCCTAACAGAATAAAACAAAAGTAGACTTTCGTCAAAAACTATTTACTCTTTTTTATATATATGCGTATAATCCGTGTTCTAGAAAAATGAACATACTTTCTTGTTCATTATACCTGACAGCTAATTAGTTAAGATATTTTTGATATGGATTTTGGGGTGGAAACTTTTTGGCAACAATGATACATATGACAGTTTTAAAAGAAGCTTTTATTTGGCAGTTGAAAACTTCAAAAAAATAAATAAAACAAACCAAAATTATGTTACAAGTTTTAGAACTGTCATATAATAAAATAAACCGATAGAATCATCATATAAAGGTTTTATAACAGTCAGATAATTAACAGTTTCACAACTTGCATATAATAAGATAAAGATTGAGGTTGCTACAAAAAGAGATCAACTCTCAAGTTATCTTAAAGGGACAGTCCTAGATTTTGATGGGAAGTCATCGCTAAATTTGTTTAACATGGGTTACTTGACACATTTATGGAATTCCATTGACTTGGTAGTAGCAACAATTACTTAGCACTATACATAGAAATTGCTATGCAGGCACTTGTGAATAGCAGGGAATTTGGGATTTCAACAAGTTTCAGACAGCTACAAAGAGCTAGAATACAGATTTCTATGGGTATTCTACACAGAATTAACCAGCAGATCCACTAAAATACACCCAGGAAAGCTCCTTTAAACTTGGTCCAACATCTTCAGAAAAATTCACTATCACATTGCTAAATCTTTGTGAAAACCTCAATCAAGGTCAGTAATATTATTATTTGTCCTTTATTTTTTATTTATAGATCAGTTCTTTTAAAATCATGTCTACATAAATGAATATCAGTTTTAATAACGAAAAATACAGAATATAGACTCTCACTTCAGGTCAAAACCATAAATAAATAATTTTTGAAGTGAGTAATCTTACACATTACAATAAAGATTTGAAATTTACTTGAGATAAATGAATGGATTTCAAATGAATCTGAAAATGTCTTTATTCTGATTTCCAGGGATCAAACACTGAGTAGTGAACACAAGCCATGTTAACTTGATGGTCTGGGCTAATATTAAGATAGGTTGCCAGGCAACGAAATAACACCCACAGCAGCTAATGTAAACCACATATATCAATTTTAAAACAATCAGATAATAACTTTTGGAGTTGGAGCATTCACAAGAAATTGTGGATGACGGATGGACAGCCTGACAAGGGTGACGCCAACATACGTCCACAATTCCATGTGGGCATATAAAAATGATCACAATCAAGTCCAATTGTATTTTAGTATGACAGCATAATAACACCTTTGACCATGATTAGACAGCCAATTAAATGTCTTACATAATGAAACCAATTAAATGATTTTGCAGAATGTTAAACATCACAAGTTTTAAATGGTAGGTTAAATTGGTATTATAAACATATGTCTTTAGATTAGGATAAAATGGGGTACACAAGAGAAAATGGAACCAAATGTTGGTAACATTTTACTATCTCTTTGATTATATGAACATGAATTATAATTAATAGTGATAGATTTAATTTTCATGATATCATTCAATATATTTTACAAAGTTACAACAATGTGGTGTCAAAAGTGATTTTGGTTTCAGGAGAAATAACACCATCCCCTAAATATCCACAATAATTTTGATTGGGATAACTGAGATCTTCATAACAAATGGAACTTTATTTAAAATCTCAAGAATTGTAAACAGAAGCATAGACAGAGAGGTACAATGTCAATAAATTGTCATTTTGAAATGTTTGAGTAATATAATGAGATGAATATGTTATTTTGATGAGAGGCACATCTGGTATATAATATATTTCTCACATGATTAGAGGTACATCAAACAAATCACATACACCTTCTGTATCATCTAGATTAAAATAATAATCTCGATCATTCGGTAGTGGACTCAGTCGAAGTAATGGTGCAAATGCTGAAAAATAACAAAACATCAAAATATACTTAAAAAGCCCTTTTAAAAGCCTATTTCGTGAAATATTTCTAGTAAACTTTTTCTTGGGCTTTCTTATCTTACAGCATATATGTGAAACTTGTGATGGGTCTCTTTTTGTGGAGTTCTGGCTGTGAACCCAATATCAGTTCTCGGTAATGAACATAACACTTGTCTTTTTTCATGATTTTAAGCAGTCCCATGTCTCATGATTTGCACCTGCATTCCCTGCACCCTAACCCTTTAAATACAGGTCAAAATTTCAACATTCATCACTTCTGAAAAATACCACTCCTTACACAACCAGCCGCTACCAGGCAGAATACACCAACAATTTGCAAGAGATGGATAGAGCACAAGCTAATAACAAAAAAACAATTTTTTGGACAATTCATATTCCAGAAACATATGGTCTGAAATGCACAAAGGAATAAGGAATTGAGATTTTTGGAATATAAAGATATGTTTTAAGTTTCATCAAAATTGGATAATCTGCATCTGCCGGACAGGATACACCCACATTTTTTGCAAGTGATGGATAGACAACAATATAAATCAAAAGCGATTTTTCATACAATCAGGGGTCATAATCAAGATAATTATGGTCTGAAGTGCGCAAATATAGGAATGGACTGAGACCTTTGGGACTATACATATATTTTAAATTTCATCATCATCAGCCAAAATCCAACATCTTAAAACTGTTTTTACCAACCTGAACGGATACCCTGAACAACTTGTTACCAACGTTATCAACAAAACCCTACACGAACAGAATACACCAAATAAACCAAAACCAGATCAACCACCAATAAGAGTATTCATTCCATTTAATGACAAGCTAACATACCAAATCCAACGTTTATTGAAACAGCAAGCTGGCATAGAAACCATATTTACAAAAAATGAAACGATGAAAGATCATCTGCGGGCAAATGGCAAACTGAATCCAACCTCACCTGTTCCACCAAAAGGCTGCGTTTACCAGATAGACTGCTCGTGTGGGGACATATGTAGGCGAAACGAAAAGACCTCTCAATGTAAGACCGGCTGAACACAAATTTAAAGCTGCCTCGAATAAATCAGCCGTAGCTGCACACCTTAAAGCTAACAGACAACACAGCATAAATTGGTCAGATGTAAAAATTCTAGAGAGAAATCAAGCAAACAAGAAAACAAGGCGTATACTAGTAGGTACCGGCAAACATGACGTCAGCTGGCTGGAAAACAATGGACGCGCTAATCAGTACTAAAAGTCAGCTGGCTTGCAACTTTTAGTGCGAGTTGACACTTCATCAAAATAAACTGATTTTTTATATGTAAAAAGTTGGTTAATTAACCTTTTCAAAAATACCAAACATTATAATATTCTTTTATTATCTTATCGTCAATATATATGTCCAAAGTTGCGTCATTTCTTGTTTTTACTCATTTATTGTTCTAATTAGTGACGTTATGTCAACAATAAAATGATAGGGGGTTCAGAAAAACACGTTGCGCTTCACCGCCAATAACCTTGACACATCATGACCTAGATGAATAGTTAGGTCTTGAAACAAGCAATCGTTTCGTATCTTATTTGCGTAGAAAATTATTTCCCTAAAATCCTTAATTTTATCATCAAAGTCATGGGTTAGATTTAAGGCGAAAATTCGGCAAGAACCAATATAAATACCCCCTACATATTTAGTACCGAAATAAAGCCCTTAAAAAGAACTTTTAAATAAAGTTCGTATCGAGCTTCTCTTATCAATGGCGGTTTCGCGCGAGGTATTTTAAACCCAGGTCGCGCAAGCGCGGTGCCACTTCCTATGACGTTACGACCGGCTAAAATGGCGGCGCCCATGTATGAAAGGGGAAGCGAACAGAATATCGCTTTTTTAGAGCGGATTGCACCCGTTTTACGTAAGTAATTGATTTGTAAATATCGTAGATGAGTCTAATAATTTCTTAGAATATGCTTGTCTGTCATTGCTGTTCAATGTTTAGCTGATTTTAGCGAACATGCGCTCGATAATGTCGTTTCGATTTTCGACTTCTGAGTGCTTGGTTCGGTCCAAACTTCCGTCAGTTTAATTTTATTTAAGAAAAATGATTCGCAATCAATGATATCAAGACCTGTAATCTTTTTTCATTAATAAATATTGAATAACAAGGCAGAATATGGAGTCAGAGACAACATAGTAAGAGATAACATTAATAAATAGTTCGCCAATATTTATTCAACTTCTGTCTTCTGACCTGTCAAGTTTTGTTCTAGTTTCATTTTCTAGTTCTATGCTGGTAATAGTAATATAAATAATATTAATAAATACTGGATAGAATAATAAAAATCAACACATAGATGAACTTGTCACAAATTTGTTCACCTTGATTTTAACTATTTTCAGGTGATGAAAACTTTGATATCTTCATCCGGCATTTGTGGGCAACAGAACGTGGAAGAAGGGCTGCACTGCAGCAAATTCCCTTTGCATTATCCAGTTTTTAACTATTATAGTGAGAACTGCCAACTTTTGTTATCTAATGTTCCATAATTTATCTTAAAATACATGTATATAGTCGAAACTATTCAACTGTGTTAATAAATAATAAAATTGTGATTGGTTGGATACAATATTTTAATAAATAAAAAGATTTTTTGATATACATAATGTTTGATGTTTGTTTAAGTTCTGAAAGTGTACAAATGCATGTATGTAATATTAGTTTATTACTTATGCAAACAATACTAGCTCCTCCACAGGTAACTTTATTATAATATTAATCATACTGTATATTTACTATTGCTCTATGAACACGGAATAAAGATTTATTTATTATACATGAGTACTCACTTTAAAAATAAGATAAATTTTGAAATACCTATCTGTAAAAAATTCCAATTCAAAATCAAAGTTATTGATACGATACGGATCTTTAGATGAATTTTTTTTTTTAAAAAAGCTTTCAATTTAATAAGAAAAAATAGCTGTTCATACTTCAAAACAATCACATGTAGTCCTAGCTCAGTTTTGTGGATTTTATTGGATTAGGGTGATCAATGATGCTGCAAAAAAGTTATAATTTGGTGGCCATCTGTAATTGCCTTTTTCTCCACGCTCTGTCATGTTCAAACTTTGGAAATCATATTCATAACCCCCTTCCCCATGCCCTTCACTCACAACCATAACAGATAGCTATATTCTGGTTATTTCATTGGGTTCAGGAGCTCAATATTAGTCTAGATGCCAATTTTTAATGCAATCTGCCAATAAAATAAATTTTGGTGGTCATTTGAAAGTAGGTCTTTTTCGGCAAATTTTGCGATTTTTGACATTTATACCCCCTTGCCCCTGCCCTCACCCCCAAACCGTAATAGATAGCCCAATTCTGATTGTTTCATTGAAGAGAAAAGCCTCATATTAACCTAGATGCCAATTTTTATTCAAATCGGTCAAGAAATAACATTTTGGTAGCATACTGAATATGTTGGTATTTTGCCATTTTTACTCATTTTTTGGCATTTTGTCCACGCGATCAAAAAAGCATCCGACACAGGGTTTTGCCCCTTATCTATCCCCTTAATTTTTCATAATTAGTCCCCAAATTAATTAGACTGATTTCCTTTGCAGATCTGTATGGTAAAATGTGATTTGATCTGTATTGAAAGGACTATTTGAAAAATAAATACCATCCGAAAATGCCCTGCGGATGCCCTGCGGCTATTTACGGACCCTTAAAATGAACAAAATCGACATTTTTGAAAGTCCCTCAATCAAAAAATTGATCTCCCATTGTTCTAATATTACTTTTACTAGTACCTTGGGGTGAAGTCTACCAGGAAATAACAAAACAACTGTGTTCTGGTATTTATTTTTCTTTTTATTGTGCTACGAAAGCGCCACATCGTGATATTTTGACACCCCTGGGCGGGGGGCACGAAATTCCTGCCCCCATATCTCAAAAACCGTTAAAGATAATTGACTCAAATTTTCTGTGCTTCTATTTGGGTCATAAATATGACAAAAATCAACATTTCTGAAGTTTGAAAATTTAGCTGCGGTACCTAATACTAGAAGCTATCCACATAAAGAAAATCAGGCCTGAGCTCAACCTAGATGTTGGTATCTAATATCTACCGAAAGCTTATGACCCTTTAATTTTAAGTAATAATTAATGCCAGGAACTGTTCCATATCTTACGACATACTATCTTTTAGCCTTATATATTTTCAAATATGTATCCAAATAAGCAATTATTGTGTATACGATGTAACTAGATTCTTCATTTATCGTTATGAACACGTCATGTCACCATGCAAATAAGGCCCATATGAATGTCATAATAATTAATGTGCTTTTCCACCAATCACTTTATGCTCTTTGATGTCCAGACACATACCTTATGGCTTCACCTAGTAGGTTTCACCCATCTTCTATGTTTTCATTAATCCCTCTTTAATCCTTTATCAGCTGTTGTTACTATACTATGTGCTATCATAATTAAATCTCAGTATACTTACTTTGATAACCAATTAAGCATGATTGTTACTTATGGTTTCCCTTATTATTGTTTAATGTACCTATATATAACTCTGTCACATAGTTTTTCCTCATTTGTAATTTGTATGCTTGATAACGACTAGTGAATTCTTGTCGAAACGTCGTTTGTGTATAATATAATGATTGTTATCCATAGAACTGTGTTGTGTTATAGGTTAAAAACCGTACCAGGAAAATAGATGTACAATATTAGGAATTGATATCCAAAGTAATTTGATGTGGTCAATGTTACCAACTCTTTTTACCCAGGATATGTAATGGCTTTTTTTATTAGATGGTAAAATCAACAGGTCAAAAACTGTACCAAGGCAATAGATGTACAATATTAGGAATATATTTCGCATTTTTTTTATGAGTATTGTCTTATAGAACTTTAACATGTGTTTTTGGTCATTGTTACCCGCAGACTCATTTTGAGAGATATTGTAAAATAAATTACATCTTTTTACATTTTGATACCACCAAATGATAGACACTATAGTCTTGAGTACTGAGTTGCCTTTGATCATGATTTATTTATCTTGACAAGAAGAAAAAGAGGACAATATTTTGTCAATGTTACACGCATTCATTTTAGTATGTCAGTGTTTCTACAGAAATTTGTAAAGTTTTTATCTCTTTACCACATTGATACATCAGGAGACATTCAAAACAAAAACAAAGTGTTATGTACTCTCCAAACACATTTTGAAATTTTAATGCCCATGTCACACTTTAGGTGTCAACTTCATGGAATGACCCATATGCGAATATCAAGAAGAACTAGGATCTTTGGGTTATAAACATGCATTTCAAGTTTCATTAAAATCGGATTAAAATTGTGACCTCTACAGGGTCCATAACCTTAAAATACCATATTTTTAGACTATTCACGTACAATGACGGCCATTTTGTCTGGGAATTTGGGTATGATTCTCACAAAGTTTGAACTAAACCTTCATTATGGCGTAACGGTGATATAAGCAAGTGGGTTTTTTTTAAAATCAGATAATAATTGTGACCTCCGGAGGGACCACAAGCTGAAACCAGCAGCTGCCAGGCAGAATAATCCCATATTTTCCAGAGATAGATAGAGAACAAGCTGTAAAGAAAGTGATTTTTCCTACAATCAGGGGCCATAATTCATGCAGTTACAATTCATTAAAATTGGATAAAAATTGTGACCCGTAGAGAGGCCACAAACAATTATGGACAGACAGACAGGGGCGACGGCATAATACGTCCACATGAAAATGGGGGAGTATAAAAATTGTGAATCTTAGAGGGTCCATAACAGGGCTTCCACTTCAAAATTTTCCAAACCGGTCATTTTTCTCAAGTGGTGCTATTTTTAGCACATAAGAAACCAAAAACTATCGGAATGTCGATCGACTTTAATTGGGTCAAGGACAGTCACACAAAAAGTCAATCTCACATCGACATTTATATACCCACCCACCTATCCCCCAATAAAGAAAAGAACACATGTAATCAATTATTATCATTTAGTTATTTATACATTCATAAAATATAACAATAACAGGATGCATTCATTTATCGAAAGTACACTATTTTCTTAATTTGTTTACGACATCACCCGTATATACTCGTCGGTTTTTACAGGATTTCCATTTCTGTAAAGAACGTACCGGTTGAAATTCTGCAAGTGGTGGCCCCTTCCTAGGAATTCTCATTAATTCGTCCAGATTTTTCATGCTCAAGGAACATTGTATTTGTAACTTGGTTTTAATTATGTGTTGGTGCGAGAATCCCCGTTCTCGGTGCGTACGTGACATATTCGGCGGTTGACTATTTTCTCCATACACGGGGGAAAAATAGTTCCGAATGATTAGCTCACGTAAATAATTCAAAGTCATACAATAATTAACATAATTCTTAAACTTATCAATTTATTAACTCGTATTGATATTTCAAGAGCTCAAATAATATCGTGCTTGTATTTTAACTCTATACATGTAAAGACATTTGCACATATTTCAAAATGGCGGCGATCGTAAAAGCTCGTTTTAACCAAATGACGTCTATCAAGTGTTATATAAAAGGAAAAGATAGGTTGCCAGGCAACGAAACATACGCCCACAGCAGCTAAATCGTCCGGGCAGTCAACAAGGGTTGTCACATATTTTTCCTTTTTTTGGTAATGAAACATTTGTAAAACAATAAAATCCGATTAAGAGTAACAACTCATTATGTAATTATCTGAAAATCATTAGAATTTGTTTGCTTTTTATAAAGTTTTGCCCCACGCTAACAATTAGTATAGGAAACATTTAACATCATGGATTTAGCTGTTCAGTTATCAAAATTCATTGAAAATCAAAATACTTGTTCGTTTCAACACCTTAAACTCTGTGTATCCATCTGAAGTCAATTGGATGATAAGTTTGGCATCTATAGCGTCACAAGGTTTTTTGAAGTGATCAAGGGAGATAACTCTTGGAGTAATTATTTGAAATCGCTGAAAATCAGTAGGCTTCTTCGTCTCATGACCTTAAACAGTGTGTGTAAATTTAAAGTCAATCGGATATTAACTTTGGCATCTAGAGCCTCCACAGGATTTTTTGATGTGATCAAGGGCCATAACTCTGGCAATAATTATCAGAGATTGCTGAAAATCAATAGGCTTCTTCGTCCCATGACCTTAAACACTGTGTATAAATTTAAAGTCAATCAGATATTAACTTTGGCCTCTAGAGCATCCACAAGATTTTATGAAGTGATCAAGGGCCACAACTCTGGCACTAATTATCAGAAATCGCTGAAAATCAATAGGCTTCTTCGTCTCATAACCTTAAACACTGTGTATAAATTTGAAGTCAATCGGATATCAACTTTGGCCTCTAGAGCGTCCACAAGATTTTTTGAAGTGATCAAGGGCCATAACTCTGGCACTAATTATCAGAAATCGCTGAAAATCAATAGGCTTCTTCGTCTTATGACCTTAAACACTGTGTATAAATTTAAAGCCAATCGGATATTAACTTTGGCCTCTAAGGGTGTCCACAAGATTTTTTGAAGTGATCAAGGGCCATAACTCTGGTAGTTATTATCGGAAATCTCTGAAAAACAATAGGCTTCTTCGTCTCATGACCTTAAACACTGTGTATAAATCTAAAATCAAGCGGATATTAACTTTAGCCCCTAGAGCAATTGTGGACGCCGGACCGACAGACCGACTGACGGACGGACGGATGGGGAGGCGACAATATACGACCACATTTCAATGTGGGCGTATAGAAATGGATTTAAAACACACCTGGGAATACATCTTTTGTGTGGGAATATCATATCTTAACCACGGGAATATTTGTGACCATTTAGTAGAGAATTTGCGGCTGAGTTTGTTTATCGGAGTGGAACTGTCATCCTCGTGGGCCGATGTTGAAGAAAGGAGGTCGGATTCATTGACGGCAATATCGTCATCTCGCTTTCTTTTCTTTTGTTGTTTTGGGAGGTGAGGAATTTCAACATTTTGAAATGATATAGAGAATGCTTACATTTCTGACATATATATATCTATATCATTCGCAACGTTGATACGATTAACTCTTGTTATCAAGTGAAGACATCAAAGAAAAGTTTTTAATTTGTTTGATGTTCAAACAGTGAATTGCCGCACGAGCGATGAAAGTCGGCAAATATGCTGTAACAACAACTCAACTTAAAGAATGATCACAGTATCACTAATTGTAAAACAAAACACACCTAGGTAAATTGATTACATGTTGAGCTTTTAATCTGTTTGATGTTGCTCCTCCGTTAATTTTGATTAGAGCAATATACACAGGGATAATTAATTGGCAGTGCTTTCTCTTTGTGGATACTGAACACTGTTAATTTCATTATACCCGACAGTTTACATCACGGCACGCACAGAGTTTAGTCGTCTCCCAGATTTTATGATTTAGCACAAACTATGATATTTTTCCGGCGTGCAAAATGACCTACGGGTCTGATCCAGTTTCGGTGATTTTCCAAAGCCCTCGGTCCCGACCGGCATATACGGTCGACATGGAACCCATGGTCCATAACCTTTGAATTATAAATTTGCATACAAAGAGCAGCCATTTTGTCAGACAGTTTAATTTTGATTTTCCCAATATTTGAAATCAACCTTCATTGCGACGACATATCCAAACGTTTTTTTAAATCTGATAATAATTGTAACCTACAGAGGGACCATAAGCTAAAAAAAAAGGTGATTTTTCGTTAAAAACAGGGTCCATAGTTTAGGAAGTTACGATTTGATATGTGCAAATATCGAAAGGAATCAAGATCTTTGGGTTATAAACATACATTTCACATTTCATCAAAATCGGATTAAAATCGTGACCTCTACAGGGTCCACAACCTCGATATACCGTATTTTTACACTATTCGCGTACAAGAGGCGACCATTTTGTCCGGCAGTTATGGTTCAATTTTCTCGAAA
The DNA here is from genome assembly GCA_963678685.1 of Patella ulyssiponensis. Classification (NCBI taxonomy): domain Eukaryota; kingdom Metazoa; phylum Mollusca; class Gastropoda; family Patellidae; genus Patella; species Patella ulyssiponensis. The sequence continues at coordinate 36,637,007 of OY783229.1, read as the reverse complement.
TTTGAACTCAACCTCCATTACTGTGTAACGGTAATATATTTTTAAATCAGATAAAAATTGTGTCCTCTGGAGGGTACACATGCCAAAAACGTGATTTTTCGGACAATCAGGTGCTATAACTCAGGAGGTTATGATCTGATATGCACAAATATCAACAGACACTAAGATCTTTGGGTTATAAACATGCATTTCAAGTTTCATCAAAATCGGATCAATATTTAGACCATTAGAGTGCCCACAAGCTAAAAATATGATTTTTTGTACAATCAGGGACCATAATCCATGAAGTTATGGTCCGATACATGCAAATATCGAAAGGAACAGATACATGTATCTTAGGGAGAAAATCAGATAAAAATTGCGACCTGTAGAGTGTCCACAAACAAATTTTGGACGGTCGTCCTTACGGACGGACAAACAATGGTAACAGCATAATACGTCCACATGAAAATGTGTGCATATAATGAAACAGGAACAGAGCTATTTGCATGCTGGATCAGAGGGCTTTATAGGTAGCCATCGCCAGACACTTAAATGTCCACCTATCGACCATTGCTCGCCTCAGATAACGCTTTCACACTGATCAACCTGGAGAGCCACCTCTAACAACTGCTGCTAAGATCGCCACATACAACTCCTGGAAACGGGAGGTGGCATCAGGGTTTGGAAGCTATCAATGTCAACGTGATTGAGCACCTTTGGGATGAACTTGGACGATGGGTTCGAACTCAAACCATGTGACCACGAACTGTTGCAGATTTGGCACAAGCACTCCAAAATCATTGGCAAACAATCCCCCACACAGGTATGTTGAAATGTCGGCAGGGTAAAAAAAAAAGAACAAGAATTAATGATCACATGTGGCAAGACTACTCATGGAATATCCCCTTTTGTGGATGAGCCCCAAATTCGTGAAAAACTAAACTAAAAGATAGGTTGCCAGGCAACGAAACATACGCCCACAGCAGCTAAATCGTCCGGGCAGTCAACAAGGGTTGTCGCATATTTTTACTTTTTTTTGGTAATGAAACATTTGTAATACACTAAAATCTGAGTAACAACTCATTATGTAATTATCAGAAAATCATTAGAATTTGTTTGCTTTTTATAAAGTTTTGCCCCACGCTAACAATTAGTATAGGAAACATTTAATATCATGGATTTAGCTGTTCAGTTATCAAAATTCATTGAAAATCAAAATACTTGTTCGTTTCAACACCTTAAACTCTGTGTATCAATCTGAAGTCAATCGGATGATAAGTTTGGCATCTACAGCGCCACAAGGTTTTTTGAAGTGATCAAGGGAGATAACTCTGGAAGTAATTATTTGAAATTGATAAAAATCAGTAGGCTTCTTCCTCTCAGGACCTTAAACAGTGTGTGTAAATTTAAAGTCAATCGGATCTTAACTTTGGCCTCTAGAGCGTCCACAGGATTTTTTGATGTTATCAAGGGCCATAACTCTGGCACTAATTATCGGAAATTGATGCAAATCGATAGGCTTCTTCGTCTTATGACCTTAAACACTGTGTATAAATTTAAAGTCAATCGGATATTAACTTTGGCTTTTAGAGTGTCCACAAGATTTTTTGAAGTGATCAAGAGAGATAACTCTGGCACTAATTATCGGAAATCGCTGAAAATCAATAAGCTTCTTCGTCTTATGACCTTTAACACTGTGTATAAATTTAAAGTCAATCGGATATTAACTTTAGCCTATAGAGCGTCCACAAACAATTGTGGACGCCGGACCGACCGACGGACGGAAGGGGGCGACGACAATATACGACCACATTTCAATGTGGGCGTATAATAAAAAGGATACGCAGATTCTGAACGATTCCAATTATTCACTGAATTTACATTAAAACATCCATCTTACACTTTACCGATGTCTAGAACAATACGTTATAGCCCCATCAGACCGTGGTGGCGCCCTTAACACGCGATCTCAGACCATTTTGACCCTGCCAACATTTCAACATACCTGTGCCCAGCATGTAGTGAGACATCTGTGCCAGTCCATTCCAAGGCGACTTCAGACATGCTTGTAATCTCGATTTTGTCAATCTTACTAGAGTAGCTCATGGTAGTTTTGTATGCACTTATATGTCCAGAGCTAAACTCTTCAAAAAACATCTATTTGAAGGTCATTGAACATTTTTTGATTGGTGACACATTTGTCACCGGGGCCGAAATACGTGAAAATGCCACGCCCCTTTTTAAGCGCAGCACTACCCCCTGCCATTACTGTATCTCTAGAACCGGTGGACCCAGAAGATTGTGTGACCACATTAAAGGGGGTCTGTAATACATTTATATGTTTAAAAGTCAATAGCTTTTAAGATATTTGCCAAAAACTGATTTATTATTATATAATTTACTCATTATTATATTACTTGTTGCAATTTTTTTCAATTGTCTATTTTAGAGTTCAATTATGTGAATTTTTTACACTTATTGCTTTTACTACAGTCACAAAATATTACATATTTTATGTTCGTTCTTCTGTAAGTGCATTAAAAAACCCTTGACAGTCGGAAATCTAACAAAAAAAAGAAGGGGGGTTATCCCCTTAACACTGATTTCAAGAGGGTATGAACCTCCCAGTTGATGTTACTATATAATGGCAGGATTTCATTATAGTTGAATTGTGCATATTACAATCATCTTAACAAAGTGTTTTTGTACATGGAACCCATGCACTCTTACTCTTATCAGTTTACAGAAAAGGGGACAACTCAGAAAGCCAATGCAGCAGAACACAGTGAAGATTGAGACTTATTTTAGTCATGATACCAATTTCTTCAAAACTTCAGCATTGACAAAGTTTACAGATAAGGGGAGGGGGTACCTCCGTAATAGACCACTAAATATTGAGTTAATAATGTAACTGTTGATAGACGGACAGGACAACAAAATAATATGCCCACACTGAAATGAGGTCGTATAATAATTTGTGGAATTTTAGTAGAACAAAATGAAACGGTAATCTAATCCTAATTTGAATGCAGGGCTCACGCGATCGGTCGCAACATCACAATTTGCGATAACAATATGAAAGTGGCGATTAAAATTTGATTCTGGCGATAATTTTGGCGATATCATTTTGCAGTACTGCGATTCTTTTTGAGAACTGGAGGGAAAAAAATCTTAAAATTCTGATCGTATTTATTCTGGATTATACATTACAATTAGATTGAGTGTCAATCACGTGGTGGAGGATTCTATAAATCAATCAACTCTTGATCGTGTCAATGAGTAATACTAATCGATTGTCAATGATATAAAGCCTATCTCAAGTCATTATTTCCTCCTAATAATTAATCCAAGCGGCAATATTTGATGTCTCGTTTCATCTTTAACAAAACAGGCTGACAGTTCTTTTAGAATAGAAGAGAATAATTCCGTTTACTGTGGCTTCATATAGCATGTAATTATAAGATATACAAGGATGTCTATCGGATATTATTATTTAATTAAATTATCACCACTGGTCGGAAACTTAAAAACAGGTTGAATAGCAATGATTCTTGAGCGAGAAAACCGTTCGCCAAAAGTTACCGACGCCAAAATGCTCTAAAACTTATATCATTCTGGATTCAGATTCTGGCGTGCAAATAACGAACATACATTGTGAAGTACGGTGTGCAAATTGACTACAGTCACCAAAAATAAAATCTGATCTTAGTAAATCGAAACTGTGCTAATGTATTATTATGTAAAGACATATTTTTAAAGTTGTTGTATATTGTATTATATCGGTAATTGTTTCTACCCAAGATATAAAACTGTTATGTAATATCTTTTTTATCACACATTTTTGGCAGATAATTTTGGTGGGAAAAAAATGAAAACCAATGTGAGCCCTGATTGACTACAATTCAATAAAATGTCTGTTGATTATAAAACCCAGATAATAAAAGCATCAAATGATATTCAGTCATATTTTAAGATACATACCATCGGACGAGATAAGGTCTTCTATAAATTCTCCATCTATTTATGCAAAAAAATTAAAAAGTTCATCAGGGAAATATATAATTTTGTATCAATATACCTGAATCAATAACTTTAAGAGTTCAAATGTAAACAACATTTCCATAAACCTAGTACATAAATGTGATATATGTGTGTTAATTATGTTTAACACGACAGAACTTGGATTTCTAATAAGCGAACAGTGAGGCTAATGTCCTCTGCCGAAAATACAAAATAAATAGATGACACATACAGTAGAATCTGTCTTAAGCAGCCACCAAGGAAATTTTCACGACTGGCCACTTAACGGGAGTGGCCTCTCAATAAAATCTTGATGTTTTTTGTGCTGACATCAATCAATTATTACGCTTGGGTGCATTGGAAGCAAACATCACAACTTGCATCGGGGTCATTCCATATCAAGTGGACCAATTTTGGGGAAATTGGGAAATCCACCCCCTCAAAAAAATCTGGAAAAAATATATGTTAAAGTACATGGTCTAAAACTACCAAATACCAATTTTCAGCTTCCTAGGTAAAATATTGGCAGAGATATCACCATTTGAAAAAAGGGTTGCCAATTGGTAATAAAAATTCTTTTATTTCTGTTAGGTTTTCAGCTCTGTTGTTTATATACTTCTAAAGTGTCTAGAACCCCCTAACTTGGCAATATAATAGAACTTCAAACGTAGATTACGATTGGTAATAAAAATTCTTTTATTTCTGTTAGGTTTTCAGCTCTGTTGTTTATATACTTCTAAAGTGTCTAGAACCCCCTAACTTGGCAATATAATAGAACTTCAAACGTAGATTACGATTCTTTGAAAAAATTTGGGGTAGGGGGTATCCCTACTGTAAGGGTTGCCATCAAAGTTGGAAAAAAATAAGCAAGTATTTTATTTTTCACGACTTTGGAGTGCTCTAGAAAAGTCATCGTTGTGTCTAGAGGTCTAAAAATTGCTATATACACTCCCAGACGGTGGAATTTCGATATGGAATTGAATATAGGACCATATGATGTTATATCCCAAAGATATCAGGCCTCAAAGTTCGTTTCCCGCCAAAATCTCGTGAAAATGCCTAATTTTGGTTGCCATTTTGGTTATGTGAGACAAGTGGCAAAATTTTAAAAGGGACAGGAAATGAATCTTCTGTTACCCTTCTACAACATATCAAAAATCCAAAGTTGGCCCTTGTTCGTTGATATTTCTAATTTTCATCCTAAGTTTGTAAATATACAGGTGTTTTTGCTGATTTTTGCATTCAGTTAGACATTTTCATGAAAAATTGCCTTTTTATGATCTCTGAAAAAAAGCTTCTAAATAATAGACCTACCAAATCCACCATTCTAGATGAATTTTGTGCGTGGATCACGAATATAACATCCGTTCGGACGTAGGTGTAGCACTCCAAAGTCGTGAAAAATAAAATACTTGCTTATTTTTTTCCAACTTTGATGGCAACCCTTACAGTAGGGATACCCCCTACCCCAAATTTTTTCAAAGAATCGTAATCTACGTTTGCAGCTCTATTATATTGCCAAGTAAGGGGGTTCTAGACACTTTAGAAGTATATAAACAACGGAGCTGAAAACCTAACAGAAATAAGAGAATTTTGATTACCAGTTGGCAACCCTATTTTCAAATGGTGATATCTCCGCCAATATTTGACCTAGGAAGCTGAAAATTGGTATTTAGTAGTTTTAGACCATGTACTTAAACATATATTTTTTCCAGATATTTTTGAGGGGGTCAGTTTCCCACCACTGGTCCACTTGACATGGAATGACCCATCGGTAAATTTGGCCATTGCTGAATTTCGGACATAACTTCTGCAAACTTGTAATTTTGTACCAACCCTTGATACCATAGGCGTACGGGCTCGATGACAGTTAGGGGGGCAGAACCTGAATTGCCCGAAAAATTTTCGGCTTTACAGACACCCCCCCCCCCCCCCCCCGTCCTCAAGAAAATTTTGAAATATATTAAACGGATGCAAACACGCATTCGTGCTATTTCAACCCGTGAACAAAGCAACTTCAAAGTGGTCTATTATTGCTGAATTAAGGTGACTGACTCGAATTTCAATGAATCGTTTACAGTCCACGAAGACGAGAAAATTTTTGAAAATTTAAAAGCCTCAAACGCGCCTCCCTGCTATTCCAGTCTGTGGATAAAGCAGCTTCAATTTGGTCCAATACAGCCTACCTGCTGAGCCGAATGCCAAACAACCAATTAATCGTCGCGAGGTATGGAGGCCTCGCCCTCCCGGAGAAAATTTTGAAAATTAAACCACCGCAAATGCGCTTTCTGCTATTCTAGCCCGTGTAAGTAACTCCAAAAGTATCCAATGATTTTGTAAGGGAAATCCCACTCCGAATTCCAACCATCCAATCAGACTGTTGCAGCTGCATTCACAAATACTAATCGATGTGCGAAAAATGTCGCACAAAGTAGAGTGACTCCAGACAAAATGTTTTAATCCATAGTCAACTCAGTACAAATTCGTGGTATTCAATTAAAGAAGAGTAGTATTAGTGTTTTATTAGGGAAGTTAGGGAAGCAAAACTAGAAATGCCCGAAAAAATTCCAGGTTGACAGACAGCGGCGCCGGTTTTCTTCCAGAGGTGAAGAAGCGGAGCTGACCTTGTATAGACCCCCACCCCCAAGAAAATTTTGGAATATTTGACGGCCACAAACGCGTTTTATTGCTATTCTAGCAATCAACTTTACACAAAGTTTCATCACTCTCTTTATCAGATAGAGTCTAAGTTAATTGTCTCAAAGCTTTAGCTCGAAATGTTAATCATTGAACACAGTCCAGACATTCACCTAAAGAACATCTTCATCAAGTTTAAACATTCTACCTCAATTAAAAGCAGTGTTGTTACGTCAAATATCTTTACCAATCAAATTGCTTATCGCTTCTTAGCCTAAGCAGAATATTCTCACCATCCAACTTAGTCTATATTCGGAGTTTCACCGCTTAAACAAGTTTGAACATTTCTAGCTTAATTAGAAAGAGAGTTTTTGTGTCACAAAAAGTGTGATGGACAAACCCATTTTAATAGTCCTCTTTCTTCGAAAGGCAGGGAACAAATGCATTAATGAGGTCTGAGAACATATAAGTAACATATGACCTGGAAGTTCTGATAATTCTTAGATTATTATAGATGTATTGTCAGAGAAATGTTGGAATGCCATATGGTCCATAAGAAGACATTTTTTTTACCTAGATCAGCTCTAGTAGGATCTAAGAGACAGAGTTCTGGTGAAAATGGATCTAAACCAGATAAGCATGGTGAATCTCTATTACTGTTAGAACTGGTACCTACAATAAACAATATTCCAATATTAATTATTTTTATAAACAAATCTATCAGCTGTATGCCAATCAATACTATGGTAAACTACAAAGACATAAGCCAGATAGTAATTTTAGTTTGACTATCATGTTGTAATGGTTTGGTTTTATTTTCTTAGGGGATATCAAGAATAAGGAATGTTTTAGTTCTCAAGCACAGATAGTAATCATTTCAAAACTTGCCCATTTGATTAGCAGTTTGTGAAAGTGTAATATTCTTCGCTTGTTCTCCACAGTTTGCGGTATGTTATTATTTTAAGAATACGTTATTTGATTGGTAGGTTGATAAGGTCAATGATTGAAATGCCCAATCAGAAACGAGCAATCCTCCAGTTCAGGTTATTAGGCATGCGCACTGAGCTGATGTCTGACCTAGGCTTATTATAAAACACTTGCCGATATATACAATACAATATACATGTACAACAACTTTTAAAATCTTTCTTTACATAATATATTAGTACAGTTTGGATTTAATAAGATCAGATTTTAATTTCGGTGACTTTAGTCTATTTGAACATCGTCGTACTATACTATTTATTCAGTATTTACAAGTCAATTTCGTCCAAGAATGGCCAAATTTTTTATTAATTTATGTATTGCGTGTACAATAAACCTATTGTTATTTTCAGGTATCAGAATCTGAATACGTTATAGAATGATATATACTTCAATCATATTTGAAAGAGATGCTTACAATCATACCCGTCGTTCACCTTTAGACCATTTTGGCGAAGGTAATACGATACAAATGGCGAACCGTTTTATCGGTCAAGAATCGCTGATATTCAACTAGTTCTTAAGTTTTTGACCAGTGTTGATGAGATTGAGATAATTTGAAATAATGATATCCAATAGGCATACTTGTATATTTTACATGCTGTATACATGAAGCCACAGTAAACGGAATTCAGCTATCAAAATATTTAATTCTCTTTGATAGAACTGTCGGCCATTTTGATAACATGCATTTTTTGTAAAGACAAAACGAAACATCAACAAACAGTCACCGCTTAAATTAATCATTAGGAGTAAATGGTGACTTGAAATATGGTTTAATATATATCATTGGCAATTATCAATCAACTAATCATCAATCTAAGACAACTGATTAGTATTACTCATTGACGTGATCCGGATTATCAGCCAGTTGATTATTTATTATAGTGTTCAGCCACGTGATTAACACTCAATAATGGTTAATCCAGGATAAATACAATTAGAATATTAAGATTTTTTTCCGTCAATTCTCAAAAAGAATTGCCAGTACCGCAAAACTTTATCGCCAAAATCAAAGTTCAATCGCCACTTTCATATTTTTATCGCAATTTGCGACTTTGGCGACAGACAGTGTGAGCCCTACAACCAAGATCTTTGGGTTACAAACATGCATTTCAAGTTTCATCAAAATTGTACTCTGCAGGGTCCACAACCTTGATATACCATAATTTTACCCTATTCACATTGTCTGGCAGTGTGGTCCGATTTTCATGAAATTCAAACACAACCTTCAAGGAATTCGAGCTCAACCAACCTTATGGTGTAACAGTGGTATAATCGAATGCTTTTTTAAATCGGATAATAATTGTGACCTATAGAGTCACAACAAGGAAAAACAGGATTTTTCGTACAATCAGGGGCCATAACTCCATAACGCAGGAAGTTACAATCTGATATGCATGAATATTGAAAACAACCAAGATCTTTTTGATTCAAATTGTGACCTCTGCAAGGTCCACAACCTTGACATACCATATTTTTACACTGCAAGCGGCGTCCATTTTGTCTGGCAGTTTTGGTCCGATTTTCACGAAATTCAAAGTCAACCTTCATTACGCCTTAACAGTGATATAATCAAATTTTTTAAAACAGATAATAATTGTGACCTCTAGAGTGACCACAAGCTAAAAATAGGTGATTTTTAGTACAATTAGGGGCAGGGCTCACACTGTCGGTCGCCAAAGTCGCAATTTGCGATAAAAAATATGAAAGTGGCGATTAAAATTTGATTTTGGCGATAATTTTGGCGATAAAGTTTAGCGGTACTGGCAATTCTTTTTGAGAACTGGCGGAAAAACATCTTAAAATTCTAATCGTATTTATCTTGGATTAACCATTGTTGCGTGTCAATCACGTGGCTAAACACTATAATTAATTAATCAACAGACTGATAATCCGGATCGCGTCAATGAGTAATACTAATGATTAGTTGATTGATAATTGCCAATGATATATATTAAACCTTATCTCAAGTCATTATTTACTCCTAATGATTAATGTAAGCGGAGATAAGTTGATGTTTCGTCTTTAAAAAAAATCGTAATGCATGTAATCAAAATGGCCGATACGGCTACAGTTCTATCAAAGAGAATTAAATATTTTGATAGTTGGATTCCGTTTACTGTGGCTTCATATACGGCATATAAAATATACAAGTATGCCTATCGCCGTATATCATTATTTAAAATTATCTTATCAACACTGGTCGAAAACGTAAGAACTAATAGAAAATCCGCAATTCTTGCGCAAGAAAACGGTTCGCCATTTGTATTATCGTCGCCAAAATGGTCTAAAGGTGAACAACGGGTATAATTGTAAGCATCTCTTACAATTATAATTGAAGTATCAGGGATTCAGATAACTTTACGGTACCTGAAAATAACAATAGGTCTATATGTACACGCAACACATAAATTTATAGAAAATCGGCAATCCTGGGACGAAATTTGACGTGTAAATACTGAATATATAGTGTATTAAGACGATGTTCAAATAGACTCAAGTCACCATAAATAAAATCTGATCTTATTAAATCCAAACTGTGCTAATGTATTATGTAAAGACAGATTTTAAAAGTTGTTGTATATTGTATTGTATATATCGGTAATTGTTTTATAATAAGCCTAGCCGAGAAATAAAATTGTTAGATATTATGTTTTTTAATCACATATTTTCGGCAGATAAAATATGCAAGTTGGCGGAAAAAATATATGAACATTTCTTTATATACAATTTATCATCCATTTTGGCGGAAAAAATTGAAAGCCAGTGTGAGCCCAGATTAGGGGCCATAATTCTGGACGTTATAATCCAATATGCGCAAATATCGAAAAGAACCAAGATCTTTGGGATATAAACATGCATTTCAAGTTTATCAAAATCGGTTCAAAATTGTGACCTCTACAGTGTTCACAAGTTAAAAAAGAGGCAATTTTTCGTACAATCAGTGGCCATAATCCATGAAGTTCTAGTCCGATACATGCCAATATCAGAGGGAACCAAGATCTTAGGGTGATAAAATTATATTTCAAGTTTCATTGTGACCTGTAGAGTGTTCATCAGCAATTGTGGACGGACAGACAGACAGGGGCGACAACAAAATACGTCCACATGAAAGTGTGGGTCCACAATCTTGATATACCATATATTTACACTATTTGCGTACAAGGAACGGTCATTATGACCGTTAGTTTTTATCCACTTTTCAAGAAATTCAAACACAACCGTCATTAGTGTACACCTGTGATATATATCTAAAGGAATCGAGATCTAAGGGTTATAAACTTACATGACAAGTTTCATCAAAATCAGAACAAAATTGTGACCTGATGTACCATATTGAGTACGAGGGGCGGCAATTTTGTCTGTCAGTTTTAGACTCATTTTTACGAAATTCAAACACGCTTAGGGTGTAACGGTGATATATTCAAACCTTTTTTTAATTCAGGAAGTTACAGTCCGATGTGCGCGAATATCAATAGGAACTGAGATCTTTGGGTTATTAACGCAAATATCAAAAGGAACCAAGGTCTTTGGCTTATTACCTTACATTTCAAGTTTCAACAAAATCAGATAAAAATTGTGAAAATGTGGACCAGGGTTCTTAATCCATTTTGAAATGAACCGGCCACGGGCACGGGTATCCCTAGCGGATAGTCCTCTTTTGAACAACAGACATGTTGGTTTATGCATACTTTATTCACGTCAATAAATGCATAACGTATTCCGTATAATATTATAATAATAGCTGAAACTTCTAATGAACAAAGCCTGTGTTGTTATTCCATACTAGTATTCATATATTGATACAATATCGAAACTTATTATAGTCAAATTTTGGCAACTTGCATAATCTACTTTTGCTTTCATCCAAACAAACGGAAGTTAAAAGTAATTTAGTAAAAAGAAAAACTACAAGCAAATACAAATAAGTTTGTTTTTAATTATTTTATACGTAAACACTTGTCAATATATAAAAATAACAAACTATATATTTTGTAAGCACATGTCAATAATAAAACAATGTAGCACAAATTATTTTCCGTGAATAGTCGGAATTTATTATAGTCAAATTTTGGCAACTTGCATAATGCATAATCTACTTTTGCTTTCATCCAAACAAACCGAAGTTACAAGTAATTTAGTAAAAAGAAAAACTACAAGCAAATACAAATAAGTTTGTTTTTAATTATTTTATACGTAAACACTTGTCAATATATATAAATAACAAACTATATATTTTGTAAGCACATGTCAATAATAAAACAATGTAGCACAAATTATTTTCCGTGAATAGTCGCAACTCGGAAATATGCCGTACGGGCGAAAGGTCACGTGGCCAATTGTGATTCAGATTAGTTTATTTTTAGTGTTACCTGTACTCGTAAAAACGAGACTTTAATAACTTATGAGACAAAACATTTTCTGTGATTTTTTTAACTAACGAAAGACGTTTGAAAGCAGTTAACTATTCGGATCTGAAATATCTTCCAGTCTTCAACTTTGGGTGACCTATATTGGACGTGGGAGGATCTCCAGCTTTTGGAACTTCCAAATACAATGCCTAGGTCACTATTTTCGGCTATTCTTTTACTTTACCGTACTTGGCATGAATTAACTCATTGAAGTTGTTTATTTACGAAATGAGCCGATAAGGATTGACACTGAAGGTATTCATTGCATTGATTGACTCTTTGATGGGTTAATTAATCGACGAGTAATAATTACCTCTTTGTTATCGGCCGAAAATAGATTGATTTATGGACCGTTGAAGAAGACGGAAATTGGGGTGAGCTTGCAAGGTCCCGACTAATCGTATAACCGGATTAGATTTACAGAAAAAAACTGATTCTTTAACATCTTTAATTCCAGTTGCTATACACCGTATGAATAACATTGGTTACATTGGTTTTATTGGCTGATTATTTGATCAAATAATATGTCAAAAATAAATAAGAATTCAGTAAAATGTATAGTTACTTCTATGGCGGGACTGCTTGCTCCTGTTAACAGAACGGTTTTATACAAACTAATAATAGGGGTGGGCTATACGGGGGCAAAAAAAGTTAAGGTTTTCAAATACCATCTCTGCAGAGCTAAATTTGTGCAGAATTCATTTCTGATCATTTTGGTACCAATTATATTGAAATCGAATGAAAATTGAGAAGGTGCAGGGAAATTTAGTGACCTAGGGGCTGGGATCGCGGTTTTTCGGTATAATATAGCATATTATGTTTTTTTTCATATCTTGGTCAATTTTCGACATATTTTGATAATTTTTGTGGCTATTTTAATGTATTTTATGTCAGAGAATACAATGAGAGTGTTAATTTTTACTTTTGGGTGCAATTTATCTCTGTAATTTGTCAAAATTGTAATTTTTAGGATCGAAATGAAAATTTTTCAAAGCTACACACCCCTCGATTGAATAATTAATTTAATGATATTATGAACAATTATTATCGAACATAGAAAACAAGTGAACATAAATATTTGGTTAAGCTCTGCAGAGATGGTATTTGAAAACCTTCACTTTTATAGCCCACCCCTACTGATAAGTGACACGAAGGCCGCTTTCTTAACAGCAGGAAAAGCACGTGCAACAACAAAAAAAAGAGAAACAATTTGGAATGAGACCACTGATAATTTTTAACAGTAAACAGAACAATATATATATGAATGACATCGTAGTGGCTTGTTCGTTGTTTTATCAATCAGCATGATAATTAACTCTTTGTAAATCGGCCGAAAGTATATTGATATATGATACCATAGTGGCCGATTCATTGTTTTACGAATCGGCTAGATTAAAGATCAATCGGCTAAAGCCGATAAAAAACAGCCGATTAAGATCCCTGATGTGGACGTATAAATTAATTGAGTATTTAAATTTAAATGCTTATAAGTATAAGACATATAGAAATAGATTTCTTTAAAATAAACGCACTTATATGGATATACTTCTTCTGAATCTTATTAACATGCTACATTTCAATACACATACAAATAATGATAAATTAATAAAAATGTGGTTGCAATATATAGATGAACACTTTTGGAAGCCATCTAGTAGATAAAACAATAACAAATTAATTAACAAGAGGAAAGATGTAATTTATAGACACCATATATAACAAGCAGAAATCATTATACTTAGCAGAAAAAAGGGAAAGAAAATTTGAAAATTAGGGGGGGGGGGGGAATACATGAACTACACACTAATTAGGGATTAAGTAAATTTACCCATAGATAAGTCTCTTTAATTTAGGCTTATGTTTCTGGATTTCTAAGGAATTCTGTTTTCTCCCTAATCTATAGTGGAGCAGATAAGAGCAATTTTGGGGAAGAATCGTGCAAATGATGATAAAGGCATCAAATTTGGCACAATTGTTCTCCAAGGGATACTTATCAAATCTCCCCAATTGGCCAATTGAAAATGCAATCTAGGACTTCATAAAAAGTATAGGTATGAAAAAATTCATATACATAATGATAAATGAAAACAAAAGCTCCATAACGCAACAACAGCAAGGCAGCGCGCAAAAATGTTCCCTAGAGGTAACGCCAACTGCCTTGCACCACTAAACGAAATTAAACAAATGAACTAATCAATTTAAAAAACACACATAATAGCAAGGCGTGGCACAAAAATGTCTCCTAGAGAGAAACGCCAACTGACTTGCACTACTAAAACAACTTGACAGGGTTAAAACATAAGAATGTCCACACAGAGGGAAACATAACACACCCTGTCCAAATATAACCATTTCTTATCTTGATTATTTTTCAGTTACATTTTACTTTGCCTCTATTTTTATTTTATTTAAAATAAATAAACATTGATTTTAGATTGAATCATATATTCATGTATGTAAATTGTAATGTCACTAACACCAACTAACAAATCCATATCTTTCAAACAAAACTACTGCCAAAAACACTACTATTTTATCTATTTCTTTTTTTTTATCATCATTATTTTTTTTTCCTTCCCCCTCCCCCCTTGAAGCATTACTAGACGAAACAAAACCAGAAGAGTTGTAAGATGAGATACTCTCTTTCTCTCTCTTTTCAGGTGCTGGATTCTTCCTTAAGGAAACCAATAATAAAAGGAAAGAACAAACAGAAGCAAAGATGCAACCTACCACCACACCGGACTAGAAGATGAAATGGAAGGAAGAATGGCCCAGGCCCCACATTCACCAACAAACCCCAAGGAAGATGTGCAACGCCCTGCCATTCATTGATTCAACCGGACAAATCGACCTGACCGGCAAAAACGACTTTTCTTTTATATATACTGAGCGCCATAGAAAACGCATCACTTAGTTTTTTGTATAACAAAATGATCCTGTAAACATATCTTATTTATTTTGCTTCTTATTGTGAACAATATTCAAATGGAAACACATCAATAACAACACATTTGTACACTTATGGATGTTTAATCTGTAATCAACAGTACAAAGTCAGAGGGGTCAAAACCAAAAGTACGACACAGATGGTTAATTCCATCCTACGTCGCTGCACAGCGTGCGTAAGAGCCAGTGGAGGACACACGCGCTACTGACATCTGTGTCGTACTTTTGATTTTCTTTTAGTGTTTAGTTTACTGGGGTTTTGAGTGTTTTTTTTCTTGGGAGGTCTAATATCGAGCGTCATCCAAATGCTTAAATTGACTTACAATAAAATAAACAGGTGGACTGTACCTGTATTTCTCATGCTGTGAAAAGAATTTGAATGAGAATTGTTTTTGTGAATGATGGTTGGTATATTAAAATTATGTGACACAGGCCGTTCACAATATTATCATTATTCCAATTACATCTATATGTCGCGATATATGTAACAATGTAGCTCTAATCAATGTTTGTTAGTGTCGTGATTTTAGTTCGGACAGGGTGACGGCTATCTTAAGTTAAAATTGAATTTAGTTAAAATTGTCCTTAAATTGGGTTTGGGAAACGCCACTATCTTAAGTTAAGATTAGATTTTAACTTAAAATATTATTTTAGTAGATTTTAACTAAAAAGCTTAAAATAGTTTTGTGAAAGTTAGGATGAAATTTTAGGTATGCCACATGAAATGTGTGCTTAGAAATGCCATTAGATATTTTAATACTGTTTGATAGAGCAAATCAAACTGAACAATTTGGTGTATCACACTTTAAAAAACTCCAAAAAATAAGCGAACAGTGAAGTGTCAAAGTTGGGTTTTTCACCAATTTTTTAACAGTAAATGTCGGCCATTTTGTTTTTTATAACAGATATTGCAGTTTTCAGCTAAATTAATCATCCATAAATTCTAAATTAATCATCAGTAATACAAATTATATTATGCTTTCAATTATTTGTGATAGATGTTGTAAATAAAAGGGCAAAAACAGAAGTTGAGGGTTTTTTTACTTAAAATTACAAGACAGTTTTTATTACTATAAATGCTTATTTTTTTAATGTCCTTCTGCGAAAATGACTAAGTACAGCTAATTAATATGCGCATATGTCATCATTTCTTTACTATATAGAATTTTGCAGTGAAAATGCTTACTTATGGGTTTTTTCATGCTGATCTCTTTGTAAATAACATTATTTTTTCTCCCTGAACATTCCAATTGCTACTTTTGGTTACCATAGCAACGAAATTGTGTTTTTGTTAATACAGTTGTGCAGTGCATGGGTAATCTGGTAAAACCAGACTGATTCATTTTTCGAAGTACTTTGACCATGTTTGAATTAATCTTATAATATTTAAACATATGAATATTTATTTAAATTTATAATTTATCAGATTTCAGTAAAACATAACTTGATATATATAATAGTAACATTATTGGGGGGGGGGGGTGAACACTTAACCTCGTATGAAGCAGTTTCATTGCATAAGAAACTTTTCTTTAAAAAAAAATGTCTAAAATAATGATCTTTTTGAAAAAAACATTATTTTTTCTCCCTGAACATTCCAATTGCTACTTTTAGTTACCATGGCAACGAAATTCTGTTTTTGTTAATACAGTTGTGCAGTGCATGGGTAATGTGGTAAAACCATACTGATTCATTTTTCGAAGTACTTTGACCATGTTTGAATTAATCTTATAACATTTAAACATATGAATATTTAAATTTATAATTTATCAGATTTCTGTAAAACATAACTTGATAAATAATAGTAACATTATTAGGGGGGGGGGGACACTTAACCTCGTATGAAGCAGTTTCATTGCATAAGAAACTTTTCTTTGAAAAAAAAAATGTCTAAAATTATAATGAGAAAAATTTGGGCATAGTGCCCCTCCTGAGAACAGACTTTCAGATTTTTGTTCAGGTCGATCAGAACATAGTATTCGGTAGGCCTACTTTTTTCTAGGCCAGTTAGAAAAACAAAGAGAAAGAGGAGGGGGGAGGGGGTCCACTTATCCTAACGAAACCTGCCTCCTCTGGAAGAGATAGATGACTAGATATGAAAATGGGTCTTATAAATCTGTACAAATACATGTTTTATTTTTTCATGTAAGTTTCTTCACCATTATTCATGAATGAAATTATCAAATTTTCACTTTTGTTACTACTTTATAGATAAGTGTTGTGACCGGTGACCGGGACTTCGGATTTACACATTTGACATTATAAAGTTTAAGTTACAATGATCCAATTTCATACTTTAGTTTGATTAATTTTAATGAAAATATTACTTTTATTCCAATTTCTATCAATTATAGATGTTATATCTACAGGAGTTCATCCAGCAGTAACGAAAAGTTTATCAATGTTTTCTTTTTCGGAATCCATTTCTGTTTGGCGTATGTCGCAACGTCAATTTCCGGGGAACTTCTAACTGACGTCATGGGACACCCCACTCCTTTTACGGGAATTCCGCTAATGTTTGATTTGATATGCTAGATTTATTTTCGTATCAGAAGAAAGTTTAAATGAAGGCGAACAAAATGATATGACATAATACGGGTTTTATTTTTTTTGACGCAAGGGAAAACTATTTTAAAGTTTTCTAAGAAGTATTTAGCGACGAAAACGGTAATTTGATTCAACCACAAGGTCATTATTAAATAATACGAAACTACCGCTAAACAATGATATCAAAATAGTTATTGTTAGTGGTTTGAAACATCCGCGGAAAAGACATCGAACTTGGATTACAACTATGAATAAATAAATATTTTGACGTCGTTTTCTATTTGAGCGATAACCGGAATGTCACGGGCCTTTTTCAAAAGCCGTTAAAAGTTTTAAAAACTATCCAGGTTCGTTTTATATCTCGAGGAAACATAATTTCGTTTGCGGTTGTTACAAAAAACGTAACTTGTAATATTTTCATAGGCCCATTGTAATTGTGATAGATCTTTTAATTAGGGGGAAAACCGTATTTTTTCTTTTTCTTAGACAACAAAATGGCGGCATATGGCACACCTAATTACATACCATCGAACTATATTTACTGCATTTCATGTCAAGAAATATAATATTACCTTGCATACTATCAAGACTTTTCCTTGGTGAAGATCTGGTAGCCATTCTAGTTGAGGATAATAAACCACCCATACTTGTATCAATCGATGTTGGCTGACTGGTTTTTAATGGAGATTTTACTCCAGTTTTCTATAACAAGAAATGATGAGTAAATGTGAAAGATAGCCATGTTAATCTACAAGATACAAAGGTTTCTCAAGCTAAATTTAATAACAGATTATATATATATTTTTAAAAGAATTTTAGAACAGTACAGTAGAATCTGTATGAGCAGCCACATCTCCTTGTGAGCGGTCATGATAAATTCCCCCCCCCCCCTCCTGGTAAAAAATTACAATAAACCCGGTATTATCTGTTCATTAATCTTTTGTTTTATTGAACGACTAACCGACTGATACTGATTGAATAAACTTAGAGTACCAAGAAGCTGAGTTTTGTCACAATCATCCCAGTATCTCTTTTCCATTGCCGCTTTGTTGTTAAAGGAATAATCCCAGTTACATTTTGGGGCTTAAAATTGCTTAATTTTGTATGAAAGGCCTTTAATAACTTATAACTTAGCCCCTAGTAACTACCTCAAGCGTTGTGATACGTTTTCAAAAAATTTCCAATTGTCGGTATTGCTCTGTGTTTGAAGACCGGCGTCTTGGTTGCATCCTAAAAAGTGCCTGGATAATACGCGTCTACATGCTGAGTGTGCGCAGTGGCATTTCTCATGTTATCGCTTACCGCAAGTTCTCTATTTATGAAGTGTACAATAGGTATCGCATGTAGTCGCATTTATCAAGTTCAACTATTTAAAAAGTCTAGTGTCCGGATATTTGATTGTGGTGCGATTTTGACGTTCACGTCCAAACGACTGAATATTTTGAACTGAACTTTTCAGACAAGGTAAATACACAATTCCTCTGTATTTTGGCGTTAAAATTTCATACGTATACGAACTTGTAATTTTCAGATTCTATGAAATTCGGGATTCGCACTTTAAACATACAGAGTTACACCCCCTGTAAATCGGTGACAAAATCAGCGATGGTTTCTTGTTCATGTGCTTTTTTGATAAAATAAAATTAATTCATCGATTTTCTTCACAAAAATAGATAAATATTTTCAAATGCATCACAACGGTTGACTGTAGTATCAAAGGTTGGTACAAAATGACAACTTTACAGAAGTTATGTCCGGGATTCAGCAATGACCTAATTTACCAATGCCAGTATTGATGTTTGCTTCCAATGCACTCAAGCCTAATAATTAATTGATGTCAGCACAAGAAACATCAAGATTGCATTAAGAGGCCACTAGCGTTAAGCGGTCAGTCGTGAAAATTCCCTTGGGTTGCTGCTTAATACAGATTCTACTGTACTGAATTAAGAAGCCACTAGCGTTAAGCGGTCAGTCGTGAAAATTCCCTTGGGTTGCTGCTTAATACAGATTCTACTCTATTGTATTTCAAAAAGACACAGAGTTCAAGAAATCTATTGTTCAATTTTACCAACCTTTCCTGTTTTGCCAACTTTAGCAGCTGTAGAACAAGGATGAGGATTTACATTTTGATTCTCTGGTGTATTAACGAGATCATCTGATGGTGGAGGTACTTGTACAACAACTGGTGTAGCAGCTTCTGTGTCTTTATTTACCAATAATACATTGATAGCACCTGAATGACTTTTTAAATGAATTTGGTAGTTCTTTTTAAAACCAGGGCCCTAAAACATAGATAATGGATACAAACTTATACAATCAATACTGCTTTTGTTAAAAGGAAATCAAAAGCAATATTTAGGAAGAGAGCAATAGAGAAATGGCGTTTAATGTCCACTCGACACAAACTAGGTCATTTTGAACTAAAATAGGATTTAATTTTTATTTCCAATAATTTGCTTGCGCGTAGGGGTCTTTAGCAGTTAGAGGAAACCCACAATATTGGACAGGTGACCCTACTCCTTGTCATGTACAACTGGGTTTTCAAAACCATGCGACTTGAAACTTGATGACAGTCTTAATGATACAGTGAGGCAATATTTAGGAGATAAATACTAACTGTTGGGAGTTCATTTGGTACGCAAGATTATTCAGCAATCAAGCTCCTCTAAAGAAACCTTAGCCGTTATGATGAAATTCTGGAGACATGGAAATGTTAATTTACAATTAATTTACAATTAGTTACAATGAGTTGTAAGCAAATGCCATTTGGGTTGTTAAACAGAGTTCTCAAACACAATATGAGAAATGACAGGATTTGTAGATGGAGATAATATCCATTTAGCACACATGTATATTTACCCAAAGAAATACAAGTAATTTTGTTTGAATGCAGACTTACTATAGCTGGTATAGGAACTTCTAACTGCGTACCAGAAGGAGCTTGTACAGCGATCAACGTATCACCACTAAAACATTTACATGTATCTTCATGTGTAACATATGCTAAACTATTATAGTTAAGATATTTGTATATCAATTTTATTTGACTAAGAGTAAAAGAAGAACTCTTTAACCAAGAACATATAAACATTGATTTATCTTATCATCTTTGAACATGAAAGAATAATCACAATCACAAAGATAGGTTGCCAGGCAACAAAACATACGCCCACAGCAGCTAAATCGTCCGGGCAGTCAACAAGGGTTGTCGCATATTTTTACTTTTTTTGGTAATGAAACATTTGTAATACACTAAAATCTGATTAAGAGTAACAACTCATTATGTAATTATCTGAAAATCATTAGAATTTGTTTGCTTTTTATAAAAGTTTTGCCCCACACTAACAATTAGTATAGGAAACATTTAATATCATGGATTTAGCTGTTCAGTTATCAAAATTCATTGATTTGAAAATCAAAATACTTGTTCGTTTCAACACCTTAAACTTTGTGTATCAATCTGAAGTCAATCGGATGATAAGTTTGGCCTCTATAGCGTCACAAGGTTTTTTGAAGTGATCAAGGGAGACAACTCTGGAAGTAATTACATTGTATTTGAAATCGTCCAAAATCAATAGGCTTCTTCGTCTCATGACCTTAAACAGTGTGTGTGTATTTAAAGTCAATCGGGTATCAATTTTGGCCTCTAGAGCGTCCACAGGATTTTTTGAAGTGATCAAGGGTCATAACTCTGGCACTAATTACCAGAAATCGCTGAAATTCAATAGGCTTCTTCGTCTCTTGCCCTTAAACACTGTGTATAAATTTGAAGTCAATCGGATATTAACTTTGGCCTCTAGAGCATCCACAAGATTTTTTGAAGTAATCAAGGGCCACAACTCGGGCACTAATTATCGGAAATCGCTGAAAATCAATAGGCTTCTTCGTCTTATGACCTTAAACACTGTGTATAAATTTAAAGTCAATTGGATATTAACTTTGGCCTTTAGAGCGTCCACAAGATTTTTTTAAGTGATCAAGGGCCATAACTCTGGCACTAATTATCGGAAATCGCTGAAAATCAATAGGCTTCTTCGTCTTATGACCTTAAACACTGTGTATAAATTTAAAGCCAATCGGATATTAACTTTGGCCTCTAGAGCGTCCACAAGATTTTTTGAAGTGATCAAGGGCCATAACTCTGGTAGTTATTATCGGAAATCGCTGAAAAACAATAGGCTTCTTCGTCTCATGACCTTAAACACTGTGTATAAATTTAAAGTCAATCGGATATTAACTTTAGCCTCTAGAGCGTCCACAAGATTTTTTGAAGTAATCAAGGGCCACAACTCTGGCACTAATTATCGGAAATCGCTGAAAATCAATAGGCTTCTTCGTCTTATGACCTTAAACACTGTGTATAAATTTAAAGTCAATTGGATATTAACTTTGGCCTTTAGAGCGTCCACAAGATTTTTTTAAGAGATCAAGGGCCATAACTCTGGCACTAATTACCAGAAATCGCTGAAAATCAATAGGCTTCTTCGTCTTATGACCTTAAACACTGTGTATAAATTTAAAGCCAATCGGATATTAACTTTGGCCTCTAGAGCGTCCACAAGATTTTTTGAAGTGATCAAGGGCCATAACTCTGGTAGTTATTATCGGAAATCGCTGAAAAACAATAGGCTTCTTCGTCTCATGACCTTAAACACTGTGTATAAATTTAAAGTCAATCGGATATTAACTTTAGCCTCTAGAGCGTCCACAAGCAATTGTGGACGCCGGACCGACGGACGGGGGCGACGACAATATACGACCACATTTCAATGTGGGCGTATAAAAACTAAACACAATCTTTCTATTGTTACAATAACAAAAGGAACAAGACCTGCGAAGAAGTAATGATAGGTTTCATCGGTGCCCTGTTACCTTTAAATTTATGTCACTATCACTACCAATGCAACCGATAAACAGATTTCCACATAAACATTGCACACATCAAATAAGATAGGTTGCCAGGCAACAAAACATACGCTCACAACAGCTAAGTCGTTCGAGCAGTCAACATGGGTTGTCGCATATTGTTCCTTTTGTCAGTAAGGAGAACATTTACAAGGGCCATAACTCTGGCAGTAAATATTGGAAATAACTGAAAATCAATAAGCTTCTTCGTCTCATGACTTTAAACACTGTGTATAAATTTAAACTCAATCGGATATTAATTTTGGCCTCTAGACTGTTCACAAGATTTTTTGAAGTGATCAAGGGCCATAACTTTGGCAGTAATTATCGGAAATCACTGAAAATCAATAGGCTTCTTCGTCTCATGACTTTAAACACTGTGTATAAATTTAAACTCAATCGGATATTAATTTTGGCCTCTAGACTGTTCACAAGATTTTTTGAAGTGATCAAGGGCCATAACTTTGGCAGTAATTATCGGAAATCACTGAATAGTAGGGCTGTGTTGATACAGTTCATTTTCGATACGATACATATTGACGATACGGCAAACCGATACGCGATACGTATTGCGATATGGTGACATCACAAATTATGCCAAAAATAATCCCAAACTATGTTTCAAGACGTTTCTTTGTGATGTGTAAGCATCAGACCATCTAAATCCATTTTAAAATGAACCGGCAAGTGAGGTCCCGTAGGAAATGGGTTAATTATATGCGTCCACCGTTTTAAAATCGTCCATATTTAATTCTAGACCATCTTTGAAGTTACATCAGTAATATTTCAGAATAAATTACATTTTTCTACTACAGTCAGTATCAGAGAATACCATAGCTAAAATAAGCTGATACGGCACCATGGCATTTCTTCATAACACAATTTGTAGCTTAAACTTGCATTATGCAAGAGCAAAATCTGCCTATTACATGTCTTCCTTTAGGCCTGAAATGTTATCTAAATTATCAATTGGAGATTAATTAACTTATCCAGACCATAATAAACACTCGATGTCAAGGCTAGCCTTCGATGTAAGCTGGATTAGATTGAAATATGATGCTGAAGGGCCATTGTAATTAAATCACAACATTGGATAATCGAGACTACTCTGTTTATATTAATGATTTTAGTAATGATGTCCGAGGCTATGCAGAAATTTCATGCGCTCCGATCTTGGCCTATAGTGGATCAATTTGACTGAAATTTTCAGCAAATTACATTTACACTATATAGTTTTTAACTATTATAGTGAGAACGGCCAACTCTTTATCTTATCTCCCATAATGTATCTTTAATCTATCACATAAATAGTCACGTAACTTGCAAAAGGTTTTATCCATTCGCCAATGATAGACACGCGATACACTTGTCACGTGACCACCATACTAGAAAGCGCTTTAAAATAAAAAACTCTGTACGATTATGATATAGCCTTCAATAAAAACGACAATATTTTTAAAATTAAACTTTGTCAGAATGTGCATAAAAAAAAAAATCAGAACTGTAGGCGCTATTCAGAACTGGTTTATTGACCTAATTTGCAACCGATGTCACGTGTCATTGGAATTCAGCATTGGAGATGCCATCCAGAAAATATATTATTAATGATTGTTTCTCGGTGTATTTGGTGTTCTATCATGGGATTATATTCAATAAAGATTTAAATTTACCAAACAACTGGTCAGTGAATCCATCAATGTATGATCCAGTTATTATCATAATATCTAGCGGTAGGCCTACATGGAATTCATACAGGACGTGGAAGACGCTTGATTGACAAACCATGTCAAGATCGTTTTCTTTCGCCACGTGGGTTTCAATTCATGGTCTTTCTTAAGTGAAGAATTTTTTCAACGATACGGTCATATTACGTATCGATATAAATATCGCTGGAATGTATCGATACATATTGGTGTATCGATATATCGACACAGCCCTACTGAATAGGCTTCTTCGTCTCATGACCTTAAACACTGTGTATAAATTTAAACTCAATCGAATATTAACTTTGGCCTCTACAGCGTCCACAAGATTGTTTGAAGTGTTCAAGGGTACTCATAACTCTGGCAGTTATTATCTGAAATCGCTGAAAGCAATAGGCCTCTTCGTATCATGACCTTAAACACTGTGTATAAATTTAAAGTCAATCGGATTTTAACTTTAGCCTCTAGAGCATTCACAAGATTTTTCAAAGTGATCAAGGATCATAACTCTGGTAGTAATTATCGGATATCGCTGAAAATCAATAGGCTTCTTCGTATCATGACCTTAAATACCGTGTATAAATTTAACGTCAATCGGATATCAACTTTAGCCTCTAGAGCGTTCACAAGAAATTGTGGACGACAGACTGACGGACAGACGGAGGGAAAGGGCGACGACAATATATACGACCACATTTCCACGTGGGTGTATAAAAATGGAAGCAGAATCAACCAAATCCAGCAAAATCAATCCATTTTATGGGGTTTAATATTATATAGGTACGAATCAGTGCCTAATGGTTTATTTATATGAGAGCCAATGTTTGGACTTTGCCTTGGAAATAGGAAGTAGGAGGCTACTAGTATGTGTCTCTTTTTTGTGGACCGAGGTGAAATTGTCCATTGTAATAACTTGATGGGTAGGCCTATTCACATTAGGTTATTTATCAAAGTTGAATGACAGCTTCTTATCAACCAGATCGGCTTTGGACCAGTTTGATTCTATGTATCTCTCGTAGCTGAGAGAATAAAGACTTTTTAGTCGAAAGAATATCATCTGTCAAAATAGTGATTGATTCCAAGGCTTATTGGTGAATCACGACCGACCGATTTGATAAACAATATTAGCCATAACGAGATCTAAGCAGAAAGTGAGATAATATAAGAGATAAAAGTGGCTAAGACCTAGTTATCCCAAGTTATTGACGCATCGCAATCAATGCCTAAAGTTCTTGATTTTGGTGTTCCCCAGGGATCCGTATTAGGACCGGTTTTGTTCACAGCATACACTGCACCAATTGGAGATATCATCCGTGAGATGGGTCTTGATTACAACCTCTATGCGGATGATACCCAGTTATACACTGTATGTTGAACTCGATCCTTCACCAGATACCACTACATCAGAACTTGAAGCATGCATTGAACGAATTAGAATCTGGATGCACTGCAATTTTTTTAAATTAACGATGACAAAACAGAAAATATAATAATCGGGAATAAGAAGAACATTGACATCAGCCATGTGACTATTGGAAGCACAGCAATAACCCCAACCAACTCTGTCAGGAATCTTGGTGTGTCCTTCGATATGAAAACCCATGTATCCATGGTGTGCAAAAGGCGAACTTTCACCTGTATAACATTGGCAAAATTCGATCCTATATTGACCTTGATACCACTAAAATATTAATAAATGCTTTTGTTATGTCATCCTTAGATTATTGTAATTCATTATCGTATTCTCTTCCTAAAAACTCTTGTATGTCAGCTACAGAAAATCCGGAATAAAGCAGATCGAATTGTGTCTCTCACCAAATCATCTGACCATATTACACCTGTTCTAAAACAGTTACATTGGCTACCGGTTAATCAACGCATTATGTTCAAAATTAACACAATCACTTTCAATTGTTTAAACGATCCTTTGGCACCATCCCATTTATCCGATTTGATTAAGCAATATGTACCTTCTCGTTCCTTACGTTCATCTCATAAAAACCAGCTATGTCCAGTACAAAAGTCAAAATTTGGTGAGAGCTTTTGTGTACGCAGCACCAAAAGAAAGGAACAAATTGCCCCTGGAAGTCCAAAATAGTGCAAACTTGGCTGTATTCAAACGACGTCTAAAAACCCTGTTTTTCACCCAAACTTTTGAACAATAATTTAAATGCTTCATTTTTTATCTGTATATTGTAACTTAACTATTCCTTTGTATTATTTTGTTTATTTGTATACGTGTATGTTTAGTTTTGTTTACATATCTACATTGTAAAGCCCCACAGAGCAGTCAGACTCAGTGTTTAAAATTTACGTCGGTCCGTCGCCAATAAATAGCTGGATGGGCCGACATCTTTTTATTTTGAAGATGGTGGGTTGGCCCTATGAGCCGACTGTTTTTGTCAGGGATATTTTGTTCATGGCGAATCATGGTTCTATCAGTATCAAATTCGCGTTTGAAAATATTTATATTGCCCCTATTTATATCCGAAATACACATTCACGCGATATAAATCCTTTGGCTGCCATTTTCATTTCATTTTTATACACAATATTTTCTGTTAATTTTGGAGAATATGAACGGCCATTTTAATATTGATAATTCCACGTGTATAATGGTTTCATCTTATACACGACGATAATCTAGGGGACGCTAGTGTCGGTAACATTGAAGATTGAAGTGGCATCAGACATTTAGTTCTTCATTATTCGAATTTACGTCACAATTCTGCGGCCCGTAATGCCATACGAGATGGTCTAAAACCAATAAATGTAAGAAATATGCCGTGGATAATTATATATTTATCTTCATATCGAAGTTATTGTATTATATTTACAACTCATAATTATCCAGGTCAGTGTATTCTCTATAGAGCACGTGGTAATTACGTGTCAGTCACTGGAATGATTTTTTTTATGACTAATTCAGCTATGTCGATTATTTAACAAGCCAATAGGGAATATTTAATTAATAAATGCCTTACTGATAATATTTCATTTTTAAGTCCAATATATAATTTTTTGCGTACCTCATTCTTACAAAATGGTTCAGACACGTGAATTCGCAATACCCCACCGTGAATAAAAAGATAGGCTGGCACTGCCAGGCAGGATACGCCCACATTTTCGGGAGATGGATAGAGAACAAGCAATACCGAAAGTGATTTTTCCTACATCATTAAGTCCGGTATTTCATACTGTATTGGGAGCAGCCATTTTGTTGGTCAGTTACAGTCTGATATTCATGAAATTCGAAGCCGACAATGATTATGGTGTGACGGTACACAACCTAGAAATGTGACTTTTCGTCAAAATCGGATAAGAATTGTGACCTGTAGAGAGTCCACAACCATGATATACCATATTTTTACACTGTGGTCCGATTTTCTTGAAATTCATACTCAACCTTCCGTAGGGTGTAACGGTGATAGAGTCAAAAGTTTTTTTTAAATCGAATAATAATTGTGACCTCCAGAGGGACAATAGGCGATTTTTCGGACAATCAGGGGCCATAATTCAGGAAGTTACGATCCGATATGCGCAAATAACGAAAGGAACCAAGATCTTTGGGTTATAACCATGCATTTCAAGTTTCATCAAAATCGAATTAAAATTGTGACCTATACAGGGTCCACAACCATGATATACCATTTTTTAACAATATTCGAGTACAAACAGCGGCCATTTTGTCTGTCAATTTTGGTCCGATTTTCCCGAAATTCGAACTCAAACCTTCCTTAAGGTGTGATAAAATCAAACGTTTTATTAAATCGGAAAATAATTGTGACCTCCAGAGGGACCACAAGCTAAAAAGATAGGCTGGCACTGCCAGGCAGGATACGCCCAAATTTTCGAGAGATGGATAGAGAACAAGCAATACCGAAAGTGATTTTTCCTACATCATTAAGTCCTGTATTTCATACTGTATTTGGAGCAGCCATTTTGTTGGTCAGTTCCAGTCTGATATTCATGAAATTCGAAGCTGACAATGATTATGGTGTGACGGTACACAACCTGGAAATGTGTACAAACGGCGGCCATTTTGCCTGGCAATTATGGTCCGATTTTCTCGAAATTCGAACTCAACCTTCCGTAGGGTGTAACGGTGATAGAGTCAAACGTTTTTTTAAATCGGATAATAACTGTGACCTCCAGAGGGACCATAGGCGATTTTTCGGACAATCAGGGGCCATAATTCAGGAAGTTACGATCCGATATGCGCAAATAACGAAAGGAACCAAGATCTTTGGGTTATAACCATGCATTTCAAGTTTCATCAAAATCGAATTAAAATTGTGACGATATACCATTTTTTAACAGAATTCATGTACAAACGGCGGCCATTTTGTATGGCAATTTTGGTCCGATTTTCCCGAAATTCGAACTCAACCTTCCTTACAGTGTAACGGTAATATAATCAAACGATTTTTTAAATCGGATAATAATTGTGACCTCCAGAGGGACCACAAGCTAAAAAAAGGCGATTTTGCTTATAATCAGGGGCCATAATTCAAGAAGTTACGATCCGATATGCGCAAATATCGAAAGGAACCAAGATCTTTGGGTTATAACCATGAATTTCAAGTTTCATCAAAATCGAATTAAAATTGTGACCTCTACAGGGTCCACAACACTGATATACCATTTTTTAACAGTATTCGCGTACAAACGGCGGCCATTTTGTATGGCAATTTTGGTCCGATTTTCCCGAAATTCGAACTCAACCTTCCTTAGGGTGTAACGGTGATATGATCGAACGGTTTTATAAATCGGATAATAATTGTGACCTCCAGAGGTACCACAAGCTAAAAAAGGTGATTTTTCGGACAATCAGGGGCCATAATTCAGGAAATTACGTTCCGATAGGCGCAAATATCGAAAGGAACCAAGATCTTTGGGTTATAAACATGCATGTCAAGTTTCATCAAAATCGGTTCAAAATTGTGACCTCTATAGGGTCCACAAGCTAGAAACGTGATTTTTCGTACAATCAGGGGCCATAATCCATGAAGTTTTGATCCGATACATGCCAATATCAAAAGCAGCCGAGATCTTTTGGGGATAAACCTATATTTCAAGTTTCGTCAAAATCAGATAAGAATTGTGACCTGTAGAGAGTCCACAAACAAATTGTGGACGGACGGACGGACAGGTTCCACGACATAATACGTCCACATGAAAATGTGGGCGTATAAAAAGGTGATTTTGCGTATAATCAGGGGCCATAATTTAGGAAGTTACTATCCGATATGTGCAGCCAACAATACTTCTGCTATATTTCAAGTTTCGTCAAAATCAGATAAGAATTGTGACCTGTAGAGAGTCCACAAACAAATTGTGGACGGACGGACGGACAGATTCCACGACATAATACGTCCACATGAAAATGTGGGCGTATAAAAAGGTGATTTTGCGTATAATCAGGGGACATAATTTAGGAAGTTACTATCCGATATGTGCAGCCAACAATACTTCTGCTATAGCCCAGCATCTCAGCAACAATGGTCGTCACAAAATTAATTGGGATGAAATCAAAACTTTGACAACCAACCAACACAACAAAAAGACAAGGAAGCTCTTAGAGAGAGAGAGAGAGAGATAGAGAGAGAGAGAGAGAAATGGGGCTTAACGTCTACTCGACACAACTAGGTCATTTCGGGACTATCATATGGTTTAATTTTATTTCAATAATTCGCTTGCGCGTAGGGGTCTTTAGCAGTGGGAGGAAACCGGAGTGCCCGGAGGAAACCCACGAGGTTGAGAAGGCGCCCCTATCTCCATGCCACATACGCTCACACCAGGGCTCGAAACCACAGCCGCAAGCCAGAGGTGACCGGCCAGCTAGAGGTCGAAGCGCGGCACTCTAGACCACTAGGCCATCCCAACCCCCCAGGAAGCTCTTAGAAGCAATCAACATCAAAAGGCACCAACCGGAACTCAATCGTGATCCTGGCCTATTCATTCCAAGAGCATATGATAATCTGATTAAATAAACACTTTTCCGTTCTTTCATTAAGACATTTTGTGTTAGATATTCAGACTTAAGGATGCACTTTTCCTAATGCTCTACAAATATTTATAAATTCACATAGCTTTATAAAAATTTTTACATGTCATCCACACGTTATCTATTTCTATTCTTAATTAATACCTTGCCCTCTGTATTTTTTACATGTATCTAAATCTAAAAATATTCTTATTTCTCATATGGCTTTTATTTACATGCTTTATAACAGTGTTTACAATTATCTAATGTGTTTAAAATATCAGTGTTTTAGGGAAGGTTTATGTATATTCACTCTTCAACTTTTTTCTTATGATATCATTTAATCATTATGCTTCACTAATTAACAGGGCTTCCCTAAACATATTATGTCTTCGGTGTTAGCATAGTCACCCCCAATTTAGCAGTCCTCATTATTATGTTTTCTTAGTCATAGTTCACTTATACCCACCCTTATGGCTTCCTAACCCTTTGATGGTTTCAAATGATTATCTCTCATTGTATATAAATGTTTTCCTTTGTTTCATATGTTGTATATATATCTTCATTTGTGCTATGGTTGTCATTTTTGCTTGATAAAGACGGGAAAACCCTCGTCGAAACGTCGCCGAAATAAATTCTTTAAGTAACTTGTATTCCATATATTTGTGTCATGTGTTATCATCATCCAGTTACTAAATGCCACTAAAACAACTTATTCGTCATCAATACGGTGTAACTGTGATATAATCAAACATTTTTTTAAATCAGATAATAATTGTGACCTCCAGAGGGACCACAAGCTAAAAAGGGTGATTTTTCGTACCATCAGGGGCCATAATTCAGGAAGTTACGATCCGATATGGGAAAATATGCAATGGAACCAAGATCATAAGGTTATAAACATGTATTTCAAGTTTCATCAAAATCAGTTCAAAATTGTGACCTCTGTAGGGTCCACAACCTTGATATAACATATTTTCACACTATTCGCGTACAAACGGCGGCCATTTTGTCCGTCAATTTTGGTCCGATTTTCTTGAAATTCGAACTCAACCATCATAACCATGGAACGGTGATATAATCAAACGGTTTTTTAAATCGGATAACAATTTTGACCTCCAGAGAGACCACAACTAAAAAGGGCGATTTTTCGGACAATGGGGGGCCATAATTCAGGAAGTTACGATCCGATATGGGAAAATATGCAATGGAACCAAGATCATTAGGTTATAAACATACATGTCAAGTTTCATCAAAATCGGTTCAAAATTGTGACCTCTATAAGGTCCACAACCTTGATATAACATATTTTCACACTATTCGTGTACAATCCGCGGCCATTTTGTCCGTCAATTCTAGTCCGATTTTCACGAAATTCTAACTCTCTATTCATTACCATGTAACGGTGATATAATCAAACATTTTTTTAAATCAGATAATAATTGTGACCTCCAGAGGGACCACAAGCTAAAAAGGGTGATTTTTCGGACAATCCGGGGACATAATTCAGGAAATTATGATCCGATGGGCGCAAATATCGAAAGAAACCAAGATCTTTGGGTTATAAACATACATGTCAAGTTTCATCAAAATCGGTTCAAAATTGTAACCTCTATAAGGTCAACAACCTTGATATAACATATTTTCACACTATTCGCGTACAAACGGCGGCCATTTTGTCCGTCAATTTTGGTCCGATTTTCTCGAAATTCGAACTCAACCTTCATAACCATGGAACGGTGATATAATCAAACGGTTTTTTAAATCGGATAACAATTTTGACCTCCAGAGAGAGCACAACTAAAAAAGGCGATTTTTCGGACAATGGGGGGCCATAATTCAGGAAGTTACGATCCGATGGGCGCAAATATCGAAAGGAACCAAGATCTTTGGGTTATAAACATACATGTCAAGTTTCATCAAAATCGGTTCAAAATTGTGACCTCTATAAGGTCCACAACCTTGATATAACATATTTTCACACTATTCGCGTACAAACGGCGGCCATTTTGTCCGTCAATTTTAGTCCGATTTTTACGAAATTCGAACTCAACCTTCATAACCATGGAACGGTGATATGATCAAACGGTTTTTTAAATAGGATAACAATTTTGACCTCCAGAGGGACCACAAGCTAAAAAGGGCGATTTTTCGGACAATCAGGGGCCATAATTCAGGAAGTTACGATCCGATTGGCGCAAATATCGAAAGGAACCAAGATTTTTGGGTTATAAACATGCATTACAAGTTTCATCCAAATCGGTTCAAAATTGTGACCTCTACACTGTTCACAAGCTAAAAAACGTGATTTTTCGTACAATCAGGGGCCATAACCCATGAAGTTACAGTCCGATAAAAGCCAATATCGAAAGGAACCGAGATCTTAGGGTGATAAACCTATATTTTAAGTTTCATTGAAATTGGATAAAAATTGTGACCTGTAGACTGTTCAGAAACAATTGTGGACGGACGGATGAACAGGGGCGACGACAATATACGTCCACATGAAAATGTGGGCGTATAAAAATGTAGATGTAAAGTCATGAAATAAGCTTACAACTTTAAAGCTAATGATGTTTCAATTTTCACATTTCTGTAATAATTACACCGATTTCTACGGCAACTGCAAATTAGATAGGTTTTCTCAAAAATTCCATTTCTGTCCGAGTGATTTTGGTCAATTTTTTCATCAAAGATAGGCTGGCACTGCCAGGCAGGATACGCCCACATTTTCGAGAGATGGATAGAGAACAAGCAATACCGAAAGTGATTTTTCCTACATCATTAAGTTAGAATTTGATATGTGCAAATATCGAAATGAACAAGCCAACAGTGAGGCTGATGTCCCCCGCCGAAATCCCAAAGTTATCGTGTCCCAAAGCATCAACCAATCAAATTGCTTATCTCTGCTTACCCTAAGTGGAAAATGCTCATCTTCAAACTCCATCAAGGCATTGACCTAATAAGCATAAACACCAAGTTTGAACATTTTAACTCAATTAGAAGGAGAGTTATTGTGTTCCAAAGTCTCAACCAATCAAATTGCGTATCGCTCTGCTTACCCTGAGCAGAAAATGCTCATTATCGAACTTAGTCAAGGTATTACTGTAATGAAACTATACACCAAGTTTCATCACTCTCACTTAATTAGAACTAAAGTTATCGTGTCCCAAAGCATCAACAAATCAAATTGCTTATCTCTGCTTACCCTAAGCGGAAAATGCTCATCTTAGAACTCCATCAAGGCATTGACCTAATAAACACATACACCAAGTTTGAACATTCTAGCTCAATTAGAAGGAGAGTTATTGTGTTCCAAATTCTCGACCAATCAAATTGCGTATCGCTCTGCTTACCCTGAGCAGAAAATGCTCATTATCGAACTTAGTCAAGGTATTACTATAATGAAACTATACACCAAGTTTCATCACTCTCACTTAATTAGAACTAAAGTTATCGTGTCCCAAAGCATCAACCAATCAAATTGCTTATCTCTGCTTACCCTAAGCGGAAAATGCTCATCTTCGAACTCCATCAAGACATTGACCTAATAAGCATATACACCAAGTTTGAACATTTTAACTCAATTAGAAGAGAGTTATTGTGTTCCAAATTCTCGACCAATCAAATTGCGTATAGCTCTGCTTACCCCGAGCAGAAAATGCTCATTATCGAACTTAGTCAAGGTATTACTATAATGAAACTATACACCAAGTTTCATCAATCTCACTTAATTAGAACTAAAGTTATCGTGTCCCAAAGCATCAACCAATCAAATTGCTTATCTCTGCTTACCCTAAGCGGAAAATGCTCATCTTCGAACTCCATCAAGGCATTGACCTAATAAACACATACACCAAGTTTGATCATTCTAGCTCAATTAGGAAGAGAGTTATTGTGTCCCAAAAAGTGTGACGGACAGACAGACGGACAGACGGACAGACAGACAGACAGACAGACTGGCGTTGATTCTTTTGTTGGTCCAACTTTATTTGGGTACAATTCTCTTTTTAAGTGGAAAGAAATCGTATGTAGGCTATACGGTAGTCCAGCTGGCTATACCGACTTTTGGCTACATGTACAGTCAGAACAGACCACACAGACAGAGACCTGTGTGGATATTTTCCGGTTTCATTTCCATTCGCGTGCACAGAAATACATTAACATTGGGCTTGAATAATTCATTAAACATCGAATTTCAGAGCAGTGAAACAGTCGTCAATTTTACAAAATTTTTCCATTCTTGAAATATGTTTGGTGTTAAAAAGTAGAGACGTGTGGTAGCTCGTAGGAAATTTCCGTTCGATCCTCACATCTTGTCACATGATTATAAAAGCGTGCGAATATGGGTCATGTGATGTAAATAAAGTCAACCCCGTGAAAGTCGTAAAAAAATGGATTTTAACTATGTTATTTATTTTCAGGCAAGTCCGTTATACATTTAACATAACACTTACTTCATAAATTAACATCGGATTTGCCTTTCGACGTAATTTACCGCGAATATGAGTCTTAGGACCTTGGAATGACATTTTAGTTTTGGTGTTGAAATGACGTCATAACAAGGCAAAAACTACGCGATTTACTTTGGACAAAATTGTTCATTGTATACAATTTTCAAATGCCCGACTCAGGTTCTTAAAATGCTCCGATTTTGTTGATTTTAATAGCATTGAAACGACAATAAAACGAACTTTCGATCTGTGGGGGGTGATATCCTGGCAAATCGCCACAAAAAAAGATTACGTGAATTGAAGCCTTCAACTTAAAAAAAAGGCATGGTATTTCGATATACCAACAAAGCACCCCCCGCCGATCGAAAGATCGTTCAATTACCTTTCTAATGATATTAAAATGAAAAAAAAATATTAAAAATAAAGACCTGAGCGGAGCACTTGAAGTGGGGTACCCTCGTTTAAAAACGTGACAAAATTTTTTAGCGTAACGTCAAAACACGTGAAATTGACGTTTTTTAATTTACGTTTTTGAAATTTAAAATATAAGGTACACATAAAAATTATATCACACAAAAGAACAATTTATCTGCTTCCAAAATATTTTTAAATTATTACAAATGATAAAATAGCGACTGTGTGACGTTAAGTTGAAGAAAGGTTACAAATCGGGAAAAAACGATTTTCTTCCAACGCGAGCAATGGAGCTGTGACACCTATATATATGCGTTTTAAAAACATAACCCTTACGTGCCCAGTCTCGCAATTTTGCGAGAGGTCCAAGGTGACTGAGAATTCCCAATCTTGCGAGAGGTAAAAATGGTCGAAAATTCCCGATTTCGCATTTTTGCGAGCGATGAAAGAAATCCGAGTATTCTCAATGTCGCATTTTTGGGAGCGATGTACATGCCTCAGATCTTCGTTCCGTGTAAAAAAGTCGTTCCTCATTGTAGTCTGACTCCACTATGACTGCCTTCGTCTGTTCACGCGCTTTCCAATGATCTATAAATAACCCAGTGTTTCTACAGTACATTTATGAATAAACACGTGATGAAGTTCTACTTTCGATTTACTGCGTTTTTAGATATCCGGGTTGCTAAGACATTAACTGAAGATGAAATGTTTATAGATAACGGTTCAGGGGACCCAGATCTCAACACAAATGACGATGAATTCTGACTACGAACCAATTTTGGACAGCTGAAATGAGAGTTACAGTGATAGTCAAAACCTGAGGACAATGGCAATGCCAATGTACGTAAGATGCACGGACTTGCTCGCTTTATGGAGAAGACACCAGATAAACAAAAGTCCGACGGTGCAGGTTGCACTATTCGAGTAAATAACAAGTACATGCCCCGAAAACACACCCAGAGTCTGTAGAAAACTTGCGTGCCAAACACCCCGATTTGCAATATTACTTGCTTTGAATTGAAGTTTATCGATCATTCCAAAGTAGACTAATTCATGCAAAAGTAGAACATAAGTAATATTGCAAATTCTTCACATTATTTCATGAAATTTCCAGGAAAAAAAATGTTTAGGGGATAAAAATCGTCAAAATCTGGTGGTTTTGCATGAAAAAACACACTTTTTTCCCCAAAACATTTCACATGTTTGAAAATTAACAATTGTCAATGTATAGTTCAACCAATACGCTAGATAAGTTTCAATTATTCTAAAACTGTATCTCCACAAATGAAAGAGTCACAGGCCTTCAAAATGTTATAGCTCATTATCATATTTTTTTTTTAAAAAAATGGCGGGCAGGCTGGTGACTATCTTTAACAAAATGACGGACTTACTCAAATTTTTTTGCCCCAAAATCAGTCGTTGTTTTTTGTATTTCAGAGGAGAGCCAAAAAAAGCTCCCCTCAATCAACAAATTGAAAAAAATGGCTCTCCTAAAAGGTTCTCCCAGTTTCGATTCGAGGAATGCTTTATAAATTAAGGAGAGTGATTTAGAAATTAAGGAGAGTGATCTGATATTAAGGGGAGTGATTGGTAGATAAATGTTAATAAACCCCCAATAACTTTGTAAAGGAGAGTGATTTTCAATTTTAAGGCGAGGGAAAAAAAACTCCCCTCAGTCGACATTCAGGTGAGCTGAAGGCGCTCGAGAGCGATCACTCGCCTTAAAAAACAATGACTGCAAAATGGTGGACCGCCTCAGTTGATTTAGGGAAAATTTGGTGGGCACGTAAGGGTTAAACTGTCCTGAGATATAGGACCAATATCAGCTCTGTAAAATCTGTTTTAAATAAACTGTTGGTGACCTGACCAACATTTAGATTTGATGCAATTTGAGTGATGTTTTTTTATCTTTCTTCAACTTTCGTACGAAAAATTTATGGCAACAATCGAATGTTGTTTAATCGTTATAAAACACGCTTTGGGGTACTATATGATCATTCACGCTCTTCGCCAACCCCACAATGTCGTCAAAAGTAAAATTATATATATATATTTTTTTTGTTTTGAGAAGCTGTGCGGGTGATTTTCGCGTCCCTATTCCTAAGCGTGCAGATGACAAGAAACAAGGTATCAATTTTACATGGCCTTACTGAGACCTGAGGAGAGAAATAAAAGATGCGCCTAGATTGGAACTTAGGTTAACAATGGAAGACGAGAGTGACAGCACACCTCAAACGTGAAGGCCCTTGAGCAGTATGCATCAAGTTTTTATAAAAGGATACCGAGTGTTTGTAACTTCGTCTGTGACATTTTTGATACTTTGTTGAACCCACAATTTATGTTGATCTATTTCTTTTTCTCTTTTGTCTAAATCTTCAAGGTCTGTTTTAAGGTTAATCAACTTGTCAGATATTTCTCTTGTATTACAACCAGGTCCAGCACCCCTTTAAATACAAATGAATAATAAATTACATTATTTAAACATCATTTAAAATAAACTCACAACAACATATGTACAAGTAATTAACTAAATGCTCTTGCATTTAAATTAACGAAGATGTATCTTAATACTTAACATGTAGTTGTAATCTGTCAACAGCTCTAGTAAAACCATACTAAAACTTTATTTTTTACTTATGGCCCAGACAGTACATGTAGGTTCTCTTGATACTTACTTCCATTGTATACTATTTTTGGATTTTTTCTCAATAAGTCCTATGCCTTCCAGTACATTAGTAATATCATAAATTCTTCTTTTCTGTCTGACTGCCAGTTGATCTGCTGCCTAATAAACAGAAAAGGTTAGTAATATTAATTAGGAGAATGCAAGAGCACAGCCAATGCTTATATTTACAAATTACAGCACTGACTTTTGGGGCGTTTTTCACCCACTACAACCTCTGACAGTATACCATATAGCTTGGCAAGTAGCGAAGGTAGACATTCACCAGGAAGACAGATATACTATAATTGGTTATATAACCTTTATTTACTTGGGGCTTGGTGACAGTATACTACTACATTAATTTTCGTGTGACACCAGTGACCTGACTATTCTATTAAGAAAGTCAGTTAACTAGTCTACACAAAAAGTCTAGAATAATGGATCCAGTAAGTTGGTGATCATACATGTATGTACTGTAACTACAAGAATGTAGCTGCTAAATACATTGAATAAAATGTATACTGATTTGTTTGTTTTGAGCTACAATTGGAATATGCCTTTAATTTCACCTGGCAATTTAAATTTTACACTAATATCAGGGGCTTTGCAGGGGCGTAAAAATCCACTAGCCTGACGCCCGGGACTACCAAAAATAACTTACGGGCTAGTAGGGTTGGGCGATATACCGGTATTTCGGTATACCGTGATAAAATCATCGGCGATTTTATCATATCAGACTTCCTTAAAAATATCGAAAAACCGGTATATCGCGATAAAAATTTTTTATCGCGATTATGATAATTATCGTGTACCAATATCGATGATAATACCACAGAGTGTGATAATACATCGTCGCTTGGACTCGTAAAGGAGGAAAGCGTGTTTGGCAGGTCAAGGTTGGACAGTATTTTACCCCAGTCACAACTGTCAACTTTTTACAATGTTCTGATTATTAAGAAGCGATTTTAGAATCCTGCCAATTCTGGTTACATATTTTCGTTATATTAAAACTTAATATTCTAGTTCGACTAACTAGGCTAGTATACCATTCTATTGATAGAATTTAATTCATCTACAAGTCTAAAAATAGCATTATTACGTACCGGGTAAATTTCCATCATGGCGTCAAGCTCCGTTAGCAACGAAGTTAACAACGATATAACAGTCGTAAGCGACGATTTGCTGCCTAAAAAAAATTCCTCCATCACAAGTATTCAAATTTTGACTTCTATACACGTGTAACAATTATCACGATAATATCGTTTATCGCGATATTAGATGAATTATTATCACGATAATTTTTTTTCATTATCGCCCAACCCTACGGGCTAGTGACCTATTTAGCCGTACTAGTCCTGGGCTAGTGCCCTTTAATTGCTCATTTTTTCTGTGATTTAAACTAGATAAATGAGATGTGAAATACTGCACTTTTATTTCTCCAATCCAAAGGAAACTCTATAACAATAGTTTTTCTGTAGTGAACACAGGAAGGTTGTACCTCTTCTATTTCAAACTGATCCCGCAGTGAATATTCGCTTGGCTGCTACAATCACTAGGGGTGGGTATTGCCCCAAAAATCGTATTCCGATATATTGCGATACGATTTGTCGTATTGCAATACATATTGCAATATATTGTAAAAGTGTTAACTCCAGATTTATTGCAAAAGTACAGCCTTAAATGTATCTCATAGCAACACTGAAACTCATGTGAAGGTCTTTGAACATGCAATTCTTCTATTGTACAACTAGTCAACTACTAGTAACTATACTTGTTACCTTAAACTGTGTTTAAGGTAACAATTGGTACAGTCAGAGCCTTATATAAAGAGAGTCTGGCCAACCCGTGTCCCG
This sequence comes from Patella ulyssiponensis, assembly GCA_963678685.1. Classification (NCBI taxonomy): domain Eukaryota; kingdom Metazoa; phylum Mollusca; class Gastropoda; family Patellidae; genus Patella; species Patella ulyssiponensis. The sequence continues at coordinate 36,597,496 of OY783229.1, read as the reverse complement.
ATTATGATTGGCTAATGGTGGTCACGTGACACATGGACGCCATTATGTTACCCATCTGAAAAGAATCGTCTGTATAGTAACCTATAATTTGACGTGTTTTAAATGACATTTTATCCGCGTTTTTTTATATTATTGGTCTGTTTTGTGGCTGTGAAATGCCACACAAATGATGGGCAAGGGATTTATTTGCACAGGTTCCCAAAAAATGCGAAAAGGCGTCGATTGTGGCAAAAATTACATCTTGTGTAGTGTTAGTAGCCTAGGCCTACCGTACCGGTAATTATTATCCTGTCATTCGCGTTTTTAATGATTTCAAGCGACCATAGATTCTCATTGTAGTTTGAAGAAATTCCGAATCTAATGACATATTCACGTCATAGGTTATTATTTTTTGATGAATGAATTTTCAAAGATTTGTTATGAATTGAAAAAGACGCTTTGACAGTGTAGGCCCAAATAGGCCTATAGGCCTAGCCTTTGTTAATTAGATGTTTTTTCAATTTAAATTTCGTCTATATGGCATAAAGTGTTGCGGTTTGCGTTACTTTGTATATGTTTAATGAATTCATCCACGAGTGAATTTTCGAAAAAGATTTATGTACTTGGGAATAACACTTTTGAGTTTGATAGCCTACCGTGTAGGGCCAGGCCTGGTCTGGCCTAGTTAGTACTACAGTAGATGTTTTTCGAATTTTAACTTCATCGATATGGTCATTTTTATTTTCATTTTTTTTATAAGTGATTATGTTTGATATCTCCATCCAGGGGTGAATCTTCAACAATTTATGAGCTTGAGACACACAGTGTAGGCCCAGCAAAGTTCCCGCTTGACTGAAGTCATCAATATTATTAATTATTCGGATTAAGCCGTTCAGCTTAAAAAAATTCTTTTTATTCAGATTATTATTTTTCTTTTTCTGGTCTTTGTAGGGAGTCGAAGTTTGAATTTCGTTTTCCGGCAATTTTGAATAAAAGGCTAAAAATTGTACACCAAAATCTACCTCGAATTTGTTCCCATGGTGGGAGAGAGAGAGAGAGGGGGGGGAGGTAACGTCCACTCGACACAAACTAGATCATCCATATGGTTTAATTTTATTTCAATTATTCGCTTGCGCGTAGGGATCTTTAGCAGTGGAGGAAACCGGAGGACCCCGAGAAAACCCACGAGACTGAACAGGCCATCACTTACAACCTAGTGGGAGGACCTGGAGAAAACCCACGAGATTGGACAGGCGACCCTACTACTTGTCAATTACAACCGGAGATTCGAAAGACAGCTAGCGTATGGTAGGCTACACCTTTAATAATTCGCTTGCGCGTTGGGGGTCTTTAGTAATGGAAGGAAATTGAAGGACAAGTAGAAAACCCACAAGGTTGGACAGGCGACCTACTCCCTGTCACGTAGAATCTTTAGGTCGAAACATCGCCGCTTGATTCAATAATAGAAATTATGATTAAAGCGCACGTGTTAGATCACACGACCACCAACGTCACAAATGATTAAATCTTAAAGATTTCTAATTAGCAAAAGGCACAACTACTATAATGATGTGTTTACAAATAAAGTTTCATAAAGATACTGGGATGGACAGAGCCCGTTTCAAGATCTCCCCCTTACTTCCTTCGACGCGGGATAATAACATAGGCCCTACGATAAAAATTAAATAAAAAATTACATTGGTTCAATGCAGTATTTTTAATGTTAATTTAAAAACAAAATCAGAAACGAAATCGGAATCAATGGAACCCGTTTCAATATTTCACCCCTAAAATATAATAAAAAAAATTGTTTCTAATTTCAAAGGTAATCTTTGAATCATTATTCGATACTTTCAATTTAACCTTTAGATAAACGATATATTGGATTATTGCGGTGTTTTTAAATGTTTAAAAGGTAAAAAAAATAAATATCGTCAATATTGTGATTGATTTATTAAAATTATTGTCTACCCCTACACACGAGTGAACATAAAAATACATTTGCACAAATCTAAAACATATAAATCGGTCACACGCTGTACTGCGGCTCTATGTGCAACGTAAAAATGGGTAACAAAATGGCGCCCACGACGTCAGTTGGCCAGACTCTCTGTATATAAGGCTCTGGGTACAGTCTAAGACCCTTTACGCAAGTTCAAATAGGTTCAAACGCACAATTGTCAACACACATCATTACAGTTTGTATTAAAATAAGTAATTCTATCACAAATAGTGAAGACTGGACCATTAAAATAGTTACCGAACAATTTTTCTCTGCATAGCGCTGTTTATGTTGTAGGCCTAATGACGTATTACGCAACTTGCGGCCATGACGGTCGGCCAGTTGAAATTTTGCGTAGGAGATGGGTTTCATCAAATCATATAATTATACGGTAAGGCCTCACCTTTATTTCAATAAGAATTGATTTATTATATGTTAAGCTGCGTGCAGTACTGTTTTGGGTCAGTTTATTTGTAAATTAAGCGAGCTATAGGCCAGTAAACTTTTTGTAGTCATTTGACTAAAAAACTTGCGCAAAGGAACTCTGTAGGAAAAACGACTACTGCGACTGGAGTAAGACGGAAGACAGCAGTAGTGGAACCATTTCTAGTCAACTACAAGAACAAGATATCCACAAAACCAGTGTTTAAAATTCGGTAAGAAAAGTTGTAGGCCAACAGGACCCGCTGGTTGATGCCATTCATGAAAGTTGTGGGTCCTAACGTTAACTTGTGGGCCCAATAAATATTATTAAAACACACGTACACTACCCCACCCCAAATACATTGAATTTTTAACTTCCGTAGGTCTTAGTTCTACAGCCATTTAGGAGGTTTAAAAATTATTGATTGACTGTTGGAGGATTTAATGTTTATACTTCAGAAAAAAAATCATTCCACACGAGGCTTGATATTTATTTTTTCTGTAATACTAATAAATATTCACTTGTAATAATCTTAGTGATTATATGTAGGTCTACTATATAGTAGTGACCAGGGCTTCCACTTCAAAATTTTCACAACCGGCCATTTTAGGCACGAAAACTTTGCAAAGTAAATTCATATTTCATGGGTTTTTTTATTCACGGTAGGGTATTGCGAATTCACGTGTCTGAACCATTTTGTCAGAATGAGGTACACAAAAAATTATATATTGGACATAAAAATGAAATATTATCAGTAAGGCATTTATTAATTAAATATTCCCTATTGGCTTATTAAATAATCGACATAGCTGAATTAGTCGTAAAAAAATCATTCCAGTGACTGACACGTACATACCACGTACTCTATAGAGAATACACTGACCTGGATAATTATGAGTTGTAAATATTATAATACAATAACTTCGATATGAAGATAAATATATAATTATCCACGGCATATTTCTTACATTTATTGGTTTTAGACCATCTCGTACGGCATTACGGGCCGCAGAATTGTGACGTAAATTCTAATAATGAAGAACTAAATATCTAACGCCACTTCAATGTGACCGACACTAGCGCCCCCTAGATTATCGTCGTGTATTAGATGAAACCATTATATACGACATCTTTGTAGCACGTGGAATTATCAATATTAAAATGGCCGTTCATATTCTCCGAAAATTAACAGAAAATATTGTGTATATAAATGAAATGAAACTGGCACCCAAAGGATTTATATCACGTGAATATGTATTCTTGGATTGATGACAATGGGCCTACAATAGATGGACTGACCTAGTTTAGTAACATACGTGTTTGGTTCACTCCATTGATGGAAGGAATATAATATGCCGGATTATGCATGTGTATACAATATCGGATAAAAACAAATAAGACAGTAAGTAAGACATACATCGGAACACACACTCATCTATTCCACACTTGATCAAAATGGTGAAATAATATTTTGGGAGCGTGCTGATATTTGCAAGTGCGGCTTCACTTTTACGGCGATAATTTCGTTCGGTGGACAATTTTATTTTCATTTCCGGTAATAAAATACTGTTAAATATCTGGATAAAATATATTTCGGATATAAATAGGGGCAATATAAATATTTTCAAAGGAGAATTTGATACTGATAGAACCATGATTCGCCATGAACAAAATATCCCTGACAAAACCAGTCGGCTCACAGGGCCGAACCAATATCTTCAAAATAAAAAGATGTCGGCCCATCCAGCTATTTATTGACGCCGGGCCGACGGACCGACGTAAATTTTAAACACTGCACAAAACCCATGTTTTTATTTACCTCACTTCTGCGTTACATTTATTGCATAATGCAACATTCAACATTAAACGCCCTGAGCCAATTAAAAGATTGGCTACCCTACCCCTAAGCTCATTAAAACATCAGGGCCCATCTCCCTCAGCCAATTAGTGGATTATTGTTAATCCTAATACCCTCTACAAAATTGAAAATAACTAAAAAAATATTTTCTATACGTAAAAATACTCTGTTACAAAAATGTAAACATTGTCGTGTTCTTTCCAATGATATAAAATTCAATTGTACAAAGTAGCATTTATATTACTATAAATTATATTGAAAAGCCAGTTCCATTAAAATTATGACTTTTCTCTATTATATTGGCAAAATAACGTGAAAAAGTATCCCTTACGATTTTTTTTTAAAAATAAAACAAAAATATAGTACTTCGTGTTGGCAGCAGTGTTCAAAGTAAATATAAATATAACTTTTAAAAAGAAACATCACCCAAATAACGGTCACTTCATCGCGTACGGCATTTCATTTAACATTTCTGCCTTTCTTTGGATTTATGACGGGAATTGTCGTTTTCTTTGCTTCGTTGAAAGCTTCGACAGTGTAATTTTCCTTAATTTAGCTTGTATAAAATCCTAAAAGTTTTGATTCAATTTAGCTTTCCAAAGTCTAGAATTATTAGCCGTAAGTTTTGTTATCATCTGTTTGAGCGAACGTATCCAAGATGGCGGCGACATGTTTGATCTCGGCTCGAGTAGACGCATTCTTCGCATCATAACGTCAAAAAAAAATAATAAATAGTTGATTTCTTCGACATTATCATATTCCACAATATGCCTGGCAGTAAATTATAAAATCTGATTCTATTTCACTTTCAATATCATATAATTATTAGCCGTAAGTGACAGCGTAGAAATATTGGAATCAAAGTGGCTATTTTTACGGACCCGTAATCCAATATTGGTAGGCTATTTTTACGGCACTTCCTGTTACGCATGCGCAGCAGGAAAATCTCCGTAAAAATAGCGCAATCGTGCGATATCAGTCAAATCAGTGCGTATATTTACCCAAAACAAACCTGTATTTCGAATAAAACACAATTTTATATTTATAGTCCCGGGACTAAGGCTATTATAGTCACATTAATAATTATTCAAATTCTGTGGCTCAAATTCTATTGAAAGTGAAAATTATTTTCTATCATTGGCATTCTACTACTCTAATACTACCATACTGAAACAACCCGTCAAGAAATACTTCAAACCCATGGTTATTATATCCAGTTTTCTACGCAAATCCGGAATTCTCTTTCAAATTTAAAAATCGCTCAGGCAATGGCCTGATGTAGCGTATGTTATGGGCATTTGTAGGTTGAAATCCAATCGGATGTTTGTATGATGCCTAATTATTTGTCAGTGTATTACCATTGTCACATATAGGCCTACATATACATGAGTACATACATGATATTATATATTGATGATGATCTTTGTTTTAGTTTTATGTAATTTCATATTTTCTAAGAAAGTCAAAACATAATTATTTCTATGTCTTTTGCTCAAAAGGTTGTCAACTCAGTATTATAGGATCATTGGCAATATTTCACAGGCATAAAAATCCTTGACATCGAAAATAATAACACAATTACTTGAATTACCTCCCTTGCTTTCCCATTCCCCTCCATGCAATGGCGATCTTCAAACGTTTGAATTTGAAGTTGAAAATGATATTTTTGCCAATTTCTCAACTGGCAATAGTGAATTATAGGATTATTCTTTAACAAGGTAGGACTGTTTATAGATACAATCTATTTTAGGGCTTTATTTTAATATATTTTAAAAATATAACTAAAAAATATGAAATTGCCGTTTTAAGTCCAATCGACACAAACTAGGTCATTTTGGGACTAACACAAGATTCAATTTTATTTCAATTTCAATAATTCACTTGCAATTGTGCAGGGGTCTTTAGCAGTGTGAGGAAACCGGAGAACCCACAGAAACTCAAGGGGTTGGACAGGCCACCCTAAACCTTGTTTTTAAAATTATAGTTTTTATTTTGGATTTTAAAAATGTTTGGAAATCAGCCAGTTCTGGGGGAGGGGAGGGGTGTATATTTTCTTCATAGTCTACTGTAATTATGGAAACTGTATAATAGTGTTTATTGTTTAATAAAAGCATTTCACTTGCACACAGGCCTATATCCTATTTTCCTCTTTAAATAAAACTACTATTATTATAGGCCTATATCATAGTCCTTAAAAAAAACACTACTAACATTATAGGCCCAGATCCCATTGTCTCCTTTACAATTTACAATTCTGTGTTTTCAGTGTTAATTTCAAAGAAAATAGCACAAATTCGTCTTTTTTGAATAAAAAAAAAAGGATTACATTACATAACTATATTTTACAAGCCTGTATCCCATATTCTTCTATACAATTTAAAATTCTGTATTTCAATGTTAATTATATACAAAACAGTCCAAATTTATTCTTTCGAAATATATAGGCCTTACACCAATTTCTTCTTTTACTTTACTGCAATTTCACCGTTAATTTTAGAGAGAAATGAACTCATGTATTGTCCAGTTAGTTTTTTTTCTCTCGTCATGTGTTTACTTTAATTTGTAATTTTAGAGTCTGTGGGTTTTTTGTTTGTTTTTTTTTAAAAATGGTTATTCACATATGGGCCTATATTTGTGTCTACTCTGATTTCGAGTAATTTTAGAAAAGTTCAAAGATACAATAAAAGCCTATAATAAGTTATTTTTCTTTATTTGGCCTTTATATTAATAAATACCGGTCATTGCATAGGCCTATATCCTTTTTTCTTTATTATAGATCTATGTCATTTTTTTTAAATTACTTATTTTATAGGCCTATATCATTTTTTTTTAAATACTAAGAGTTTTGACCTATATCCTATTTGTTAAAACAACTCACTACTTATATTAAATAGGCCTATATCACATTTTTTTCTTTACTATTTATAATGTTGTTTTTCAATGGTAATTTCAGAGAGCATAAATGCACAAATTTATTTGTGATAAAGTATAGGATTACATTATATAACTATATTCTATGGGGCTATATCCCAATATTTTATTCAGTATTTTCACTGTTTATTAAATAAAAAATATTCAAAATTTATTTTTACATCAATATACATGTACAGGCCTACATTATATACCATTTTCGTCTTTACTTTTCTGTAATTTCACAGTTAATTTTAGAGGGGGGGGGGCTAAGATTTGACGTTAGTTATTCCTTTCGTTTTTTGGAAAGAATAATCTGTAATTTAAAAGTCTTTATTTACACAACCTATCATATTCCTGAAGCAATGGCGCGAGAAATCCCTCTCTTACCATTGCTGGATAGAAGTCATATTCTTGAAATTGGGCGGGGCGTGTCTCTTTTTAACGTCCAATCAAATCCCTCCTCTCTTCTCGCATTCGGCATAATTTTCAAAATGGCCCACGAAGAAAACATGTTGGCACTGGATAATCGAGCATAATAAATTTCGCGGGTTATGACGTAAACAAGTCGCGATTGTCACTAGATACATTGCGGTAACATATTCTGAGGTCTGGTAAACCCCGTTATTTTTTGTTACAATGTAAGTCATTGGTTGGTAATGGCACTACTGACCAATAATAATTTAGCACAACAATGTTCACTCAAGATAGCAGTGTGAAGTGGATTAGTTCTAATCAAACGAAACACTGCGCAGGAGTATGACAACCTATAGGCTATTAATAAACACCAGTCATTGTATAGGTCTATATCTTTTTTTCTTTAAAAATAAATTACTTTATTATAGACCTTTGTCTTTTTTTTTTAAATTACTTATATTATAGGCCTATATCATTTTTGTTTTAAATACTAAGAGTTTTGACCTATATCCTATTTTTTGAAACAACTAACTACTTATGTTATAGGCCTATATCACATTCTCTTCTTTACTATTTATAATGTTGTCTTTATTTAAAAGATAGGTTGCCAGGCAACGAAACATACGCCCACAGCAGCTAAATCGTCCGGGCAGTCAACAAGGGTTGTCGCATATTTTAACTTTTTTTTGGTAATGAAACATTTGTAATACACTAAAATCTGAGTAACAACTCATTATGTAATTATCTAAAAATCATTAGAATTTGTTTGCTTTTTATAAAGTTTTGCCCCAAGCTAACAATTAGTATAGAAAACATTTAATATCATGGATTTAGCTGTTCAGTTATCAAAATTCATTGAAAATCAAAATAATTGTTCGTTTCAACACCTTAAACTCTGTTTGGCATCTACAGCGCCACAAGGTTTTTTGAAGTGATCAAGGGAGATAACTCTGGAAGTAAGTATTTGAAATCGATGAAAATCAGTAGGCTTCTTCCTCTCAGGACCTTAAACAGTGTGTGTAAATTTAAAGTCAATCGGATATTAACTTTGACCTCTAGAGCGTCCACAGGATTTTTTGATGTGACCAAGGGCCATAACTTTGGCACTAACTATCGGAAATCGCTGAAAATCAATAGGCTTCTTGGTCTTATGACCTTAAACACTGTGTATAAATTTAAAATCAATCGGATATTAACTTTGGCTTTTAGAACGTCCACAAGATTTTTTGAAGCGATCAAGGGCCATAACTCTGGCACTAATTATGGAAATCGCTGAAAATCTATAGGCTTCTTGGTCTTATGACCTTAAACACTGTGTATAAATTTAAAGTCAATCGGATATTAACTTTGGCTTTTAGAGCGTCCACAAGATTTTTTGTAGTGATTAAGGGCCATAACTCTGTCACTAATTATCGGAAATTGCTGAAAATCAATAAGCTTCTTCGTCTTATGACCTTAAACACTGTGTATAAATTTAAAGTCAATCGGATATTAACTTTGACTTTTTAGAGCGTCCACAAGATTTTTTGAAGTGATCAAGGGCCATAACTCTGGCACTAATTATCGGAAATCGCTGAAAATCAATAGGCTTCTTCGTCTTATGACCTTAAAAACTGTGTATAAATTTAAAGTCAATCGGATAATAACTTTGGCCTCTAGGGCGTCCACAAGATTTTTTGAAGTCGTCAAGGGCCATAACTCTGGTAGTTATTATCGGAAATCGCTGAAAAACAATAGGCTTCTTCGTCTCATGACCTTAAACACTGTGTATAAAATTAAAGTCAATCGGATATTAACTTTGGCCTCTAGAGCGTCCACAGGATTTTTTGATGTGACCAAGGGCCATAACTCTGGCACTAATTATCGGAAATCGCTGAAAATCAATAGGCTTCTTCGTCTTATGACCTTAAACACTGTGTATAAATTTAAAGTCAATCGGATATTAACTTTGGCTTTTAGAGCGTCCACAAGATTTTTTGAAGTGATCAAGGGCCATAACTCTGGCACTAATTATCGGAAATCGCTGAAAATCTATAGACTTCTTCGTCTTATGACCTTAAACACTGTGTATAAATTTAAAGTCAATCGGATATTAACTTTGGCTTTTAGAGCGTCCACAAGATTTTTTGAAGTGATCAAGGGCCATAACTCTGTCACTAATTATCGGAAATTGCTGAAAATCAATAAGCTTCTTCGTCTTATGACCTTAAACACTGTGTATAAATTTAAAGTCAATCGGATATTAACTTTGACTTTTAGAGCGTCCACAAGATTTTTTGAAGTGATCAAGGGCCATAACTCTGGCACTAATTATCGGAAATGACTGAAAATCAATAGGCTTCTTCGTCTTATGACCTTAAACACTGTGTATAAATTTAAAGTCAATCGGATATTAACTTTGGCCTCTAGAGCGTCCACAAGATTTTTTGAAGTCGTCAAGGGCCATAACTCTGGTAGTTATAATCGGAAATCGCTGAAAAACAATAGGCTTCTTCGTCTCATGACCTTAAACACTGTGTATAAATTTAAAGTCAATCGGATATTAACTTTAGCCTCTAGAGCGTCCACAAGCAATTGTGGACGCCGGACCGACGGACGGGGGCGACGACAATATACGACCACATTTCAATGTGGGCGTATAAAAACATAATAAAAGAATTATAGGTCTATGTGTATATGATATGTGGCCAGATTCTTTTATTACTTCTTTTTTCACTGACATTGTTTAAACAAACAAAAAGGGAAAAAATAAAAATGAGCGAATATACTCAATAAACATGCATGTAACAAGAAAGAATTTTTTTTTTCTATTCTGTATTCCATCGCTTAGGCAGGCCTACATTCTGTTTTCTTCTTAAAAGACCCTTACTCATTTCATAGTCCTGCCTAATAAAGTAATGTTAAGAGTGACAAATGATATTCGAATGTCTGTGGATGCTGGAAGTATCTCCCTGTTGGTCCTCTTGGACCTATCCGCAGCTTTCGACACGATCAATCACGACAGGCTGCTTGCGTGTCTTAAACATGACTTTGGTCTAGATGGTATCATATTAAATTGGTTTGATTCATACCTTACTAATAGACTCCAATCTGTTCTAGTTGATAAAGTGAAATCAGACAAGATTCAGTTAAGCTGTGGAGTTCCGCAAGGCTCAGTCCTAGGACCTGTCCTTTTTGTGATGTATACTAAGAATTTAGGACAACTCATCGATAATCATGGTCTAGGATGACATTCTTATGCAGATGACACACAACTGACTGCAAATTACTCCATTTCAAAAACTGTTCCATCCCGAAATTTCTCTGATATCAAATCGTGTACACGTGACATAAAAGACTGGATGACAAGAAACATGTTGAAACTGAATGACACTAAAACAGAATGTATCTTCTTTGGTCCAAATACTCGTCTGAAAAATCTAGGTTCGAATGGTGTGGTTGTAGGAGATGCAATTATTGCACCTTCAGACACTGTGAAGAACTTAGGTGTCCTCTTAGAGCCCAATCTAAGCATGGACAATCACATTCGGGAAATTTGTCGAAAATGCTATTTTCAGCTCAGAAACATTAGCCATATAAGACATTTGATTAGTCAGGAAGCAGCTGCCACACTTGTATGTTCTCTAGTATTCTCAAGGATTGACTACTGCAACAGCTTGTTAGCAGAAACATCTTGTGTCAATATTAAAAAACTTCAACTTGTGCAAAATACCGCAGCTCGAATGTTACCAGAGCAACAAAATACTCTCATATAACTCCTGTTCTAAAATCACTCCATTGGCTGCCAATAAATGAAAGAATCATCTTCAAAGTTCTGTCCTTGACTTATCAGTGTGTAAATGGCTTAGCTCCAAAATACTTATCCGACCTTATGCAAATACATGTTCCCTCACGTAGCCTCCGATCAAACAGATTTCATCAGTTGTGTTGCCCAAGGTGGAAGCTTAAATCATTTGGATACAGATCGTTCTCCGTTAACGCACCTAAACTTTGGAACAACCTACCAGAAATCATTAAATCATCTCCAACCGTTTCTTGTTTTAAATCACGACTTAAAACTTATCTTTTCGAGAAATGTTATCATGATTAATCAAATTAATTAACTGTATGCGCTGTGAGCATGCATCTGTGCATGGAGTACTAGCGCCCTATAAATGTACATATTATTATTATTATATCCCATGTTCTTCTCTACACTTTACAATTCTGTATTTTAACTATTAATTCATTGTCCAAATTTATTTTTTAAAAAATACATATAGGCCTATATTATTATAGACTATTCTGTAATTTCACAGTTAATGCTTGAGGAAAAAAGCCCAGCTCGGATGTAGTGATTATATTTATTTTTTTTTAAAGGCTATTCATATATAGGCCTAAATATGATCCCAATTTCATATTTTTTCTTTAAATTAAAGTTAATAGCTCATAAATAAATATATAAGAAGAAATATATAGGCCTATAACAAAAACAGAAAAAAAGAAAAGAAAACTGTTGTAGGTAGCCTTATGTTAGGCCTATAAATAGCCGCATGTTTGGCCTTTAATGCTTAATCTCTCAAGCCGATCTGTATTTATTTGCTTTTATTTTCAAACGTGAATTCATTTCACCTCCCTTCCTCAATGATGTGAAAAGTTTCATTAAAATAATAGGCCTGATTTACGTCTATCTATGAATGAAAAGAAAGACCAAGGCATGCTCACGAAAAACGGTAATTTTCACGTTATATTTTATTTTATTTTCATAAAATGTCGTACATTTCATTCATGACAACTTGTAATTAATTTTGAAAATTTATGATTATAGTAAAAACTTGTAACGGTATTAATATTATCTAAGTTTACTTGAGGTAAAAACCATTACGTCAACGATAGAAACCAATGTTTTGAGAGTCTTAACATGGCTGAGTAAATTTCTTTTCAGTCCATCACTTTCCCGCTGCGCATGCGTAACGGGAAGCGCCGTAAAAATAGCCTGCCAATATTGGTTTACGGGTCCGTAAAAATAGCCACTTTGTATTGGAATAGCGCCAAAGTGATTCGCACGGTGTGAATTTTCACCTCTGACCTATTACGTAAATACTGAAAGATCCGGTGTTGAAACATATATTTCTTATTGGATGATTAGCGAATTAAACATTCCTTTTCATCGCGGGTTTTACTTTTATTACCCAATCACCATTAATTAATGAATTAGAAACAATAGAAACTAGATCTGCTACTGTCCCATGCAGATATGAAAGCTTTCATATTCATCGTCACGTGTCATTGATTGTATCAAGTATCCTAAATAAAAGGATAAGAAGAAAAAATTATCAAAATTGGTCAAAAACTCGCAAAATTACAAGTCTAAACATAGTATGAAACTTTGCACCCAGGCATAACAATAATCTGAAAACTAAAGGGAAATAACCGAAACTTGTTACTGTAATGAGACGGATGAGAAAATGAAATGAAAATTGCCGGAAAAAAATTAAAAATGGCAGGTTGGACAGGCGACCTTACTCCTTGTCACGTACAACCGGGCATTCGAAAACACGCTAGTTAACTCAATGACAGGCGCGCGTGCTAACCATTCAGCCGCCCAACCCCCCTTTGAAATCAGACACGTGCAATACGTCATATAGGAAGAATAACAAGCCGCTCACAACAAAATGGTAAATTAATGAGTTTAGTGCAAAAAGGCGTCCACAGCACCCGGTGTTCCCAGGCGGTCACCCATCCTAGTACTAACCGGGCCCGACGTTGCTTAACTTCAGTGATCGGACGAGAACTGGTGTTTTCAACATGGTATGACCGTAGACGAGAGAAGGTGGACAGAACCCGTAGTTATACATACTTGAATTGACCCGCTTATTGATTTTTTGGGGGGGTTTTGTCGGTTTTAAAAAGGCGTCTACAGCACCCGGTGTTCCCAGGTGGTCACCCATCCAAGTACTGACCGGGCCCGACGTTGCTTAACTTCAATGATCGGACGAGAACTGGTGTTTTCAACGTGGTGTGGCCGTAGACGAGAGAAGGTGGACAGAACCCGTAGTTATACTTACCTGAATTGACCCGCTTATTGATTTTTTTTTTGTTTTTTGTCGGTTTTAAAAAGGCGCCTACAGCACCCGGTGTTCCCAGGCGATCACCCATCCAAGTACTGACCGGGCCCGACGTTGCTTAACTTCAGTGATCGGACGAGAACTGGTGTTTTCAACGTGGTATGGCCGTAGACGAGAGGGGGTGGACAGAACCCGTAGTTATACTTACCGGAATTGACCCGCTTATTGATTTTTGGGGCGGTTTTTGTCGGTTTTAAAAAGGCGTCTATAGCACCCGGTGTTCCCAGGCGGTCACCCATCCAAGTACTAACCGGGCCCGACGTTGCTTAACTTCAGTGATCGGACGAGAACTGGTGTTTTCAACGTGGTATGGCCGAGACGAGAGAAGGTGGACAGAACCCGTAGTTATACTTACCTGAATTGACCCCCTTATTGATTTTTTGGGGGGGAGGGCGGTGGGTGGGTGTCGGTTTTAAAAAGGCGTCTACAGCACCCGGTGTTCCCAGGCGGTCACCCATCCAAGTACTGACCGGGCCCGACGTTGCTTAACTTCAGTGATCGGACAAGAACAGGTGTTTTCAACGTGGTGTGGCCGTAGACGAGAGAACGTGGACAGAACCCGTAGTTATACTTACCTGAATTGACCCGCTTATTGATTTTTTGTTTTGTTTTTTGTTTTAGAGTATTTAATTGTTTTAAAGAGACACGTTAAGGGTTGTTCATAGTTAAATTAAAGTTTAATTTTAAATAAGACCAATAAAATTAGGATTTAATAATGCCAGACTAATATTAAATAAAGTTTTAAATTAAGAATAATTAATTATTGGTCTAATGCAATGAAATGCTTTGATTTGACGGATGAAATGTACGATGGGTGTCCACACTATGTGGCTACAAGGCGTTGGCCTGCTAGCCAGGAGGTCGGGTGTTCGATCCCTGCATTGGCCGAGAAAGTTCATCTCGATATTCTGGCGTGTCCCCCCATCCGCCGTGTACACATTGGAGTGCACGTAAAAGATCCCTTAGCAGTTGGAATTCTATATTGTTGAATAAGCTCTATACGATGACTAAATGTGCAGATTGTAGCCACCCACACTGCATGTTTTGCTTAACAATGAAAGGGTGCGGTTTTCAATTTTCGATCCTTTTATTCTACTACTCCTGATATTTTGGACTGTTGATCTATGGTTTCATATAAAAGACTACCGATAGGACTCTTTGTAGAAGAAGTTCCCCCAAAATATTATGTTGACTTTAGAGAAAAGGACCTTTAAAAATGCTCCAAATCGTAAAAATACGACTTTTTGGATTTTCGATCTCTTTTTTCTGCTACCCCTGATATTTAAAAAAAATGATACAATGATTTCACACAACAGACTAGCTATTAGACTCTCGATTGACAAGAGTTTCATCACCCTCCCTTCATTATAATCGAAGTTATTGTGCCCTTAAGAATCAACAAATCAGCATGCTTATCTCTGCTTACCCTAGGCAGAAAATGTTCATCTTTGCACTCAATCATGACATTGACCTAGTGAACGTCTACACCAAGATTGAACATTCTAGCTCAATTAGAAGGAGAGTTATTGTGTTTCAAAGTCTCGGCCCTTCAAATTGCTACTACTTTTCATATTCACTTCAAAATGGCAACCATCAGTTGACCTAAATCAAAATTCTGCTCCCTGCGATTTTTGGGCCATCCTTCAAGGATTCAGAAAATATAACTCCCGTGTCTGTAAGTAAGATAGCAAAAAAGCCTTTGGGATTTTTCATGTTTCAAGATGGTGGCATTTCCGGTTTGATCGACAAACTCCATATTTTGTGTAGGAATCAGTAATTACTTGTCGAGTATCGAAAAAAAATTTCAGGTCATTCTGACCTATATTTCGACGATTTTTTTTAAAACTTTGATCCTTAATTTCACCAAGGGGAGATAATTTAGAAAATTTCTCATTATAATTTTGAAGTCACATTGGTAAGATCTACTTAAATACTAAATTTCATGAAAATCGTACAACTATTAAAGAAGTTGTCAAATTGGTCTAAACTTCCGGTTCGAAATCACAGCGACGAATTTTCGAAATTCGAAAATGTGAAACTGCAGATGAAAATGATTTTTTTCAAGGTATTCAAAGAAAAAAGAATTAGTAAAATCGGTCAAAAAATAGCAAAGTTACGACTATGCATTGTCAGTTTTTTCGTTCGTAAAATTCTGTGATTTCGAATTCGCAAAACGTTTTGAAAATATATTTAATCAACAGCCACCACCCATTTTTGGGGGGGTAGGTCAAAGTTTCAGAAACATCCTATGGATAGATTCTGTGAAATCCGATTTGCAGGAAAAACACACAAAAAAAAATAATAATAATCTTAACAGAAACAATAAGCTTTCATATGAAATATGAAAGCTTAATAAGTTGATTCAATGATTGATTTCTCGCTTGGGTTCGCTAATGCTGTTGCCAAGTACGAAGGGTCCGCGAGTTGATTCGCTACCGCCAGGCACGTACCGCGATTTGTTTCGCTAACATCAAAGATAGGCTGGCACTGCCAGGCAGGATACGCCCACATTTTCGAGAGATGGATAGAGAACAAGCAATACCGAAAGTGATTTTTCCTACATCATTATCATTAAGTTAGAATTTGATATGTGCAAATATCGAAATGAATTAAGATCTTTGGGTTATAAAGGTGCATTTCAGTAGGCTTCAAATTCGACTGGGGATCATGTTGCTAAGTGGGTAAGATGCTGGCCTCTATAGGGTCCACAACCTTGATATAACATATTTTCACAATAATCGCGTACAAACGGCGGCCATTTTGTCTGTCAATTTTGGTCCGATTTTCACAAAATTTGAACTCAATCTTCATTACCATGTAATGGTGATATAATCAAACGTTGTTTTAAATCGGATAATAATTTTGACCTCCCGTGGGACCACAAGCTAAAAAGGGTGATTTTTCGTACAATCAGGGGCCATAATTCAGGAAGTTACGAATCAATGGGCGCAAATATCGAAAGGAACCAAGATCTTCAGGTTATAAACATGCATGTCAAGTTTCATCAAAATCGGTTCAAAATTGTGACCTCTGTAGGGTCCACAACCTTGATATAACATATTTTCACACTAATCGCGTACAAACGGCGGCCATTTTGTCTGTCTATTTGGGTCCGATTTTCACAAAATTTGAACTCAGCCTTCATTACCATGTAACGGTGATATAGTCAAACGTTTTTTTAAATCGGATGATAATTTTGACCTCCAGAGGGACCACAAGCTAAAAAGGGCGATTTTTCGGACAATCAGGGTCCATAATTCAAGAAGTTAGGATCTGATGGCCGCAAATATAGAAAGGAACCAAGATCTTGGGGTTAAAAACATGCATGTCAAGTTTCATCACAATCGGTTCAAAATTGTGACCTCTATAGGGTCCACAACCTTGAAATAACATATTTTCACACTATTCGCGTACAGACGGCGGCCATTTTGTATGTCAATTTTGATCCGATTTTCACGAAATTCAAACTCAACCTTCATTACCATGTAACGGTCATATAATCGAACGTTTTTTTAAATCGGATAATAATTTTGACCTCCAGAGGGACCACAAGCTAAAAAGGGCGATTTTTCGGACAATCAGGGGCCATAATTCAGGAAGTTACGATCTGATGGCCGCAAATATAGAAAGGAACCAAGATCTTGGGGTTATAAACATGCATGTCAAGTTTCATCACAATCGGTTCAAAATTGTGACCTCTATAGGGTCCACAACCTTGAAATAACATATTTTCACACTATTCG
The DNA here is from genome assembly GCA_963678685.1 of Patella ulyssiponensis. Classification (NCBI taxonomy): domain Eukaryota; kingdom Metazoa; phylum Mollusca; class Gastropoda; family Patellidae; genus Patella; species Patella ulyssiponensis. Next base: position 36,580,056 of record OY783229.1, on the reverse strand, counting down.
CGTACAAACGGCGGCCATTTTGTATGTCAATTTTGGTCCGATTTTCACGAAATTCGAACTCAAACTTCATTACCATGTTACGGTGATATAATCGAACGGTTTTTTAAATCGGATAATAATTTTGACCTCCAGAGGGACCACAAGCTAAAAAGGGCGATTTTTCGGAGAATCAGGGGCCATAATTCAGGAAGTTACGATCCGATGGGCGCAAATATCGAAAGGAACCAAGATCTTGGGGTTATAAACATGCATGTCAAGTTTCATCACAATCGGTTCAAAATTGTGACCTCTATAGGGTCCACAAGCTAAAAACATGATATTTCGTACAATCAGGGGCCATAATCCATAAAGTTTCAATCTGATACATGCCAATATCGAAAGCAGCCGAGATCTTATGGGGATAAACCTATATTTCAAGTTTCGTCCAAATCGGATAAGAATTGTGACCTGTAGAGAGTCCACAAACAAATTGTGGACGGACGGACGGACGTCCGGACGGACAGGGGCGACGACATAATACGTCCACATGAAAATGTGGGCGTATAAAAAGGTGATTTTTCGGACAATCTGGGGCCATAATTCAGGAAATTACGTTCCGATAGGCGCAAATATCGAAAGGAACCAAGATCTTTGGGTTATAAACATGCATGTCAAGTTTCATCAAAATCGGTTCAAAATTGTGACCTCTATAGGGTCCACAAGCTAGAAACGTGATTTTTCGTACAATCAGGGGCCATAATCCATGAAGTTTTGATCCGATAAATGCCAATATCGAAAGCAGCCGAGATCTTTTGGGGATAAACCTATATTTCAAGTTTCGTCAAAAGCAGATAAGAATTGTGACCTGTAGAGAGTCCACAAACAAATTGTGGACGGACGGACGGACGACCGGACGGACAGGGGCGACGACATAATACGTTCACATGAAAATGTGGGCGTATAAAAACGTATGGAGTCCTGTGAGCTTCGGAATAAAATAAGAAAAAAACATCGTCTGCACAACTTCCAATTACCAAGATATATCCGAAATTAATGTTTAACCATGTGTAAGTTATTTTGTATCAATACGATTAGTCGTCAGTACATGTTTCGTTCGTATAAAAATTAAAAGGATACTACAGTACGGTACCCAGTCGACACAACAGGCCTACAACAATAACACATAAAAGTATGATAAGTTATTGAATAATCATTTTCAGTGAGAATGCATCCAGGACGCATTCTATTGTATTATAAAACCTCAATTTGTTTCTATTTGATATAATAATATTTCGTCAAACGTAATAAAAACTATGCAGCTAGTCTAGAATCTACAATTTTTCTAATTATATAGGCCTATATACATGTAGTCCTATAGTCACGTTTTATCTTTACTTTAGGCCTGCGGTTTTTTTTTGATGTATCAATATTCATTATTTCAAGGTGTCTTCATAGCCCCCCCCCCGTCAAAAAAAGTAGGTTAATAGCTAAAATTTCCCTTTTAGTTTTAGATTGTAAGAAAAACTGTTTTTATAATACCGTATACGTCTTTACGTGTATAAATAAATACAAAATCTGTCTTTATCAATTAAATATGTAGGAAAAATCAAATAATATCCTAAGGAAATTTTCTATAAAATTTAGACCTTAATGAATGGTCTCAGCATTTTGTCAATTTCAAATGTGCTATCAGTATTTTAAAACAATATGTTTGCACACTGAAATTTCAAGGTAAACTTTTTAAAAAAATCATTTGAATGGATGTTCTGTTTCTAAGCCCTCATTTAATATTGAAAACATTATATGTGTAGGTGAAAAATACCGATCGCTATCAAGTACAGCACATAGGCCATTCACTGTATTATAGACCTTAGGGAATCGATTTTCAGGTCAACCAACGAAAAAAAAAGACCCGAAATTTTAAAAGCGTTACGTGTCCGGATAAGCAACTTAGCCATTCTTAGTCAAAACAACTCAATTTTTTTAGCTCAAATTTTGAGACAAGGTATATACACCATTGCTCTATATTTTTACGTTGAAATTTCATACGTACCCAGACTTTTATTTTTCCGACTATGTTCAAATTAGGATAATCCTTTTAAATATTGGTCGTATTGACATTATAAAATTTGCATGAATGTAAGTCTAAATGTCAGATAGTGTCATGTTTTTTTCCATTCTTACACCATATTTATTTAATGAGTATAACATTATCTAATGATACATAATTATTGGATCTGAAAACTGTCTGTTAGGATTATGTTGAAAATATTATTATTAATACCTCTTTAAACTCCTCAATTTCTTTATGAAAATGTTAATACCCGTTACCCTGTACTTTCTTTCTTTTGTAGGCCTCTGAATATAAGATAAGCTCTTCACTGCTGCAACCCTCCATAAATAACAAAGTGGGCCTGGCAATGTCAGTAATTTCGGAAGAGGGCCTGGCAAGGACATTGTCTATTCGATTCGTTGGAGTACACGTAAAAGAATCCTTGACAATTTTCGAAATAAGAGTAGGTAATTAATTAGTCTGCTGTCTGGACAAAATTTACTTCATAGCACACTGTATGACAAACACTTGTCATTATTTGCCAAACCATGCAGAAAAATAGGAGTTCTGATTATACTATTAACGTCACTTGGAATCACGAGTGTGCTTTGCACATGCTCTGGTCATAGCTTTGCTTGCTCTCGAAGAGAGCGGTCACGACAATAAATTGTCTGTTATATACCTTGTAATTTCACAACAATTTGTGAACTATTTACGTTTACTGACAAATAATTTTGTTGGTAAACTGTATCAGAATATTAACAGTTGTTATCGTGTATTTTTAAATCTACATGAAGATTTTGTTTACGATACTCAACTAAACTAAAGTCTAAAATGGATTTTTTGCTCGAGTCGGTCACGGAAAACAAGTGCTTCGATGGATTCAGTATGACCGATTTGACTCAACGCGTTGTCACTAATAAACCTGAGAAAAAGGGTAAAACTCCCAGCAATGGTAAACAAGTGGGAAAAGGTTCCAAGAAATCTTGCAAAAAGTTGCAAACGGCTACGAATGATTTACCCATAGCGGGGACGTCAACAGAAAAAGAGTCTGCTCTGGGTCCAAAAGTTGGTTCTGATTTAGTGAACGACGTCAGCGCCTCTGGCTCTATAGTAAACATTGACGGCCATGGGTCTTCAAAACGGAATGAAGCTAATGTGACTGATAATATTTATCAAAATATGTTTGTGGAAATGACTGAGATGATTTCAAATCAAAACAATCTGTTTACTCAACTTATCAAGTCCAGGAATCAAAGTCAAAGTGGGCTTATTGAGGATTTGGAGTCGCCACCTGTATCGCCTTCAATCTCTGATCAAAATCAGGACACTGTCGACGAAGTTGATATTTGCACACAAATTGATAACGTTCTCATGGACACTGCTCCGGAGGCTGGGACACGGATGTCTTGTTACAGGATATACAACAGTTATATGCCGATGATTCGGATTGTGGACCCGATATCAATCAGAAGGTAGCAGATTTAAACAATCATCTGTTGTGTCGAAAAATTCCAGATTCTAAATTAAATAAAACTGGAGAAGAATATAAAAGACCTCAGAATTGTATGATGATGGTTACGCCTCGGGTTAATGCCGAAATTTGGGCAGAAGTTCAACCGAATCACTGTTCTTCTTTAACGACACTTGTTAACGACTTGAATATCATGAGAAAATCATCTAATCTTCAGTTTGATTCTGAGGAAATGGGAAAAATGATTCGGAAGTTGTGTGATAGTCTGGCTTTTTTTGCAGCAGCCCATTTTGAAATTTCAATGAAGAGACGTGAAAATTTAAAATCAAGTAACCTCAACAACAAAATCATGTCTAGACTTTGCTCGGTCTCTAACAGAGTCACTCAGAATCTTTTTGGAGATGATCTTCCGAAGTCGATCAAGGATATCAGTGAAGTCAGTCGTGTTGGCCAAAATGTTCAACCACGAAGATTGACATTTAATGCTAGACGTCCTTTTCCTTATGAAAGACCTTATAATAGTCAACAGACTAATTATAAGAATTCTTATAAGTATCCTGCTAGTACTGGAACCAGTCACAGATATGGCTCAAGTGGTCAGATGTCAAAAAAACTTCTATCCAGGGAGGGGACGAAGTCGGAAGAAACCAAACTAACACAGGAATGGGTTAGAAAAATTTCTAATAAATTTAATATCATTGACATAGATTATCTCAAAGATTTAGCCTTAAAATTTAAGGGAGGTAATTTGGCTACGAAACTTCCATTTTGGAAGTCATTAACTACAGATGAATTTATTTTGGCAGCTCTTCAAGGTTATTCCTTAGAATTTGATCAAGCCCCTAGTCAATATTGTATACCTAAACCATATGTTCTTTCTTTGCAGGAAGAGCAGAATGTTTCTCAAGCAGTTGAAAAACTAGAAAATAAAGGTATTATATCTGCTTGTTTACATGAACCTGATGAGTTCATTTCTAATATTTTTGTTACACTTAAAAAGGATGGATCATTCAGATTGATATTAAATTTGAAGCAATTTATTAAAGAGATCACCTATCACCATTTTAAAATGGAGTCCCTAGAAAATGCAATCAATTTGATGTTGCCTAATTGTTATATGGCAAGCATTGATTTTACAGATGCTTATTATTCTATAAATATTAATGCTTTACACCGAAAGTATTTGCGTTTTATCTGGCAAAATCGTTTATACGAATTTAACGCTTTGCCACAGGGTTTAACGTCTTCTCCACAAATTTTCACTAAAATCACTAAGCCATTATTTGCATCTTTACGACTATAAGGTCATCATAATTGTTCATACATTGATCATTCTTTTCTTATGGGTGATACCTATGAAAGTTGTTATGCAAATATTCTGGATACTGTAGATTATGCGATTAAAGCAGGTTTCATAGTACATCCAAACAAATCTGTTTTGCAACCAAAACAATCCATCGTTTATCTGGGTTTTGTTTTAAATTCTGTATCTATGACAGTATCTATATCGAGTCATAAAGCCAATAAAATTGAATTGGCTTGTTCTAAATTATTACAATTAGCTAATCCTAGTATCCGACAAGTAGCTGAAGTTGTTGGTATGATGGTAGCTTCTTTTCCTGGTAATGCTTTAGGACCATTATATTATAGACTTCTTGATAATTTAAAAAATCAATGTCTAGAAACTTGTAAAGGAGATTTTGATTCCACAATGGTTATCTCTGATTTATGTAAACAAGATTTAAATTGGTGGATACATAATGTTGGACAGGCCTCCAAGTCGATCATGCATGTAGACCCCATTCGTACTTATACTTCGGATGCAAGTAAAAAAGGGTGGGGGGGCACATTTGACACAGCTTGTACATCGGGTATATGGAGCAGTATTGAACATGAGCTCCATATAAATACATTGGAGTTACTAGCTGCACTCTATACTATTCAGTCTTTTTCATCAGATTTATCAGATTGTCATGTGCACATTTTGGTTGACAATACTACAGCTGTGGCTTATATTAACAACTTGGGAGGCACATCTATATCTTGTAATGCAGTTGCAAGGCGCATATGGATGTGGTGTTTGAAACGAAATATTTGGTTGTCTGCTGCTTTCTTACCTGGTAAAGAAAATGTTCAGGCAGATCGACTAAGTCGACTTAACCATGATAATGTGGAATGAAAACTAAATAGCAATATATTTCTACAACTTTCAGATATGTGGGGTACACTGTATATACCAGATATTGATTTATTTGCTTCCAGACTGAATAATCAAACCCCTGTTTATGTTTCCTGGAATCCTGATCCATCGGCTATTGCTGTCGATGCTTTTCACATTAAATGGCATCATAACCTCAATTATGCCTTTCCTCCCTTTGTTTTGATAGGTAGAGTCTTGCAAAAGGTTCAGTTGGATAAAGTAAACATGTTGATTATAGTTCCTTTTTGGACTACTCAATCCTGGTTTACATCTTTAATGCATATGCTAATTGACTGTCCTTATTTAATTTCTAGAGAGAGAACAACTTTGACTCATCCAACCAAAAGCTTTATGGTTCATCTACCCAAACTCAGACTGCTGGCATGTTTGATTTCAGGCAAGCAACACGAAAGCGAGAATTTTCGGATGAGGTTAACGTCTTGTTGCACTCATGGCGACCACAAACTATTAAACAATATGATGTATACCTCAAGAAGTGGTTCACTTTTACAAATCAAAGGAGTGTCAATTCATTTTCACCCTCTGTGGGAAATGTGTTAGAATTTCTATATCAATTGTTCGATTCAGGATATTCTTATACTTATAGTGCCTTGAACTCTGCTCGATCAACATTATCCAGTTTCATCACTTTTGACAACCAACCGTTGGGATGTAATCCATGTATTCATGTATTGTGCGGTTTCTTAGAGAATGTTTTAATCTTCGACCATCTCTTCCTAGAACTAATGTTACTTGGGATGTGGACAGAGTATTAAGTTATTTGAAGAATTTGTATCCGCTTTGTGACTTAACCCTTAAAGATTTGACATTGAAATGTGTATCGCTACTAGCGATTGTTAGTGGTCAGCGTATGCAATCTTTATTTTACATTGATGTGCGTAATATTGAAATATTGTTTGATAGGTTAAAAATACGTTTTGGAGATCTACTTAAAACTAGTAGACCAAACTTTCATCAGAAGGAACTGTGTTTTGAATCATACACAGATAAACAATTATGCATTGTGACTACTTTTCAGGAATATATTAAGAGAACTGAAACATTGAGATCATCTGGGACTCAATTGTTTATTAGTTACACGAAGCTTTATTCATCGGTGACACGTTCAACCATCTCTAGATGGGTCAAAGTGGTACTTTTTAATTCAGGCATTGACATGTGTTTATTTACACCACATAGTGTTCGTGGTGCATCTACCTCAGCTGCTCATCGGAAAAGAGTTCCATTGGCCACAATTTTGGAGACCGCTGAATGGAGTAGCAGTAAAACTTTTTCTAGGTTTTACAACAAACCTATTGAGGATAACAGTGTGTATTCTAATCTTATATTGGACAGCTCAAAATAGGGCAGTGTTTTATTTGTGATAGTTCAAGTGGTAAACTATGGCAAACTGTTACTACATGTAGTATAACTATTGTGAAGGTGACAAACTTCATAGATTGAAAACATTTTAGATTAACTCTTCATGTACAAGTCAAATGGACTTTAAACATGTTCCAAAAGGTTTAAGGAAATATTATAAAACAACAGGATTATGTTAAAGGTTGATAACATGACTGTAATGAGAATCATAAACACTGAGTTGATGATATCTTTTCGAGTAGTTTAAATATGTAATTGCTAGTAATAAAAGTTGGAAAATTGAATTAGTCATCTATTCTTACTTATATATATTTTTGCATCGGATGACTACTGGCTTTGAATTCTCATGTGATTCCAAGTGACGTAAATAGTATAAACAGAATTTAAAAATTAAATGAGCTTACCTGTAAGTAAAATTTGATTGTAATTTTGTTTTACTATTTATGGAATGGAGGGATCACATGCCCACCCTGATTTTTGGGTTTGTGTTTGAGATATCTTGTTGCCCACCCAGCACTTGGAAATTTCCATTATTCATCCTCCTTTGAAGTATGACCAGAGCATGCGCAAAGCACTCTCATGTGATCCCTCCGTTCCATAAATAGTAAAACAGAATTACAATCAAATTTCACTTACAGGTAAGCTCATTTAATTTTTAAAATAAACCTCCATCTGTTAAAATATGCAGCCTCTATCTATCATGTTCAGAAAAAACTGATCCTCTATTGCTATTCGGAGGTTTTCAGGTTATTTTTTTTAATGTCTGTAATTGTTAAAATGAATAAAGGGGTTCTTTTTTTTATGCATCTTATTGTTGTTGAAATATTTGTTAGTAATATTCTTCTAACAAGAAAAGACCCCTGTACATATGTACTTCAAAATTGGGGGGTTGGGATAGTATAGAGTGCTGTGCATCAACCTCTAGCTGGCCGGTCACCTCTGGCTTGCTGTTGTTTGTCGTTTCGATCCCTGGTGTGAGCGTATGTGGCTTGGAGATAGGGGCGCCTTCTCAAATTCATGGGTTTACTCCCACACGAAAGACACCTTCACGTGCGCTTTGATAATAACAATGCAAAATAAGACTTGTCTGCTATATCACCTTCGGTGGAAGTTGTCGTTTAACTCTTAAGAACAACAGTTCAAAATTGAAGAAGCATGGACAGAAAGATGCTGTCCGGGCAAAATTCTCCTTCCTTGGATTTTGCAAATAGTCATAGAATAAAGACTACCAAATGTTATCGTAACAAAATACTGAAGGATTGCATGTGTTGACAAGGTAATGTTAAAACCCAATTCCATATAGTTCAAAATTGAAGAAGCATGGACAGACACTACCGACTGGGAGAAACCATGCTGCAAAATGCTGGAGAACTTTATTGAATAACACCAGCATACATAATCCTTATATATTCAGATTGGTATTTTTTTTCTTTGGAAAAAATTATAATGAATCAATTTGAATTAAAAAGATCAAGTATGAAGACAATGATTCTTATATCAAGATTTTTATTTTTGCTACAAAAATATTTTAAGTGCATCTTTTCTTTTCTGTGAAAATAGATTTGAAGAATGAGTTTGGTTACAAAAATACTCATGATATTTACATTCTTAAATAATGGACCCAAAACAAAAAAGTAGTTTTATTTTTACAAGAAATTATGTAGATCGATAAGATATAAAAAATTATTTATAAACGAAAATATTTTAAGTGCATCTTTTTTTTTCTCTGTGAAAATAAATTTAAAGAATGAGTTTGCTTACAAAAATACACATGATACTTACATCCTTAAATAATGGACCCAAAACAAAACAGTAATTTTATTTTTACAAAAAATTCAAGAAAATCTGTAGATTGATAAAATATACAAAATGAAGTAAATTGTCTCAAAATTTCCAGTCGCTATTTCAAAATTATTAAAAAATAATAACAATAACATCAAATATCAGTTCACGCATAGGCTTTGCAATCTACTGCTATATGGCCCATAGTATGGGATCTATATTTAAGTACTTTTTAAAAATATAAATAATGAAGTAAAAAATACGGTCTTCGTGTTATTATAAGCTTCATGAATATAGGAACGTTGTCTAAAAATTTCCAGTCGCTATCTCAATTACAATTATTACAAAATAATAACATTAATATCAGCTCACACGACTCGGCTTCATTATAAACAATAGCAAAGCCTTCGACCGGAAGTAACTTGGGTTCTTTTGACTTCGCGCATGCGATGTACAACATAATTCATCGTCCAATGACAGATACTGCAGGGTCAGTTATCCATATTATATACGATCTATGATGTAACATATTTTCACACTATTCGCGTATAAACGGCGGCCATTTTGTCCGTCAATCTTGGTTCGATTTTCACGAAATTCGAACTGAGCCTTCATTACCATGTAACGGTGATATAATCAAACGTTTTTTTAAATCGGATAATAATTTTGACCTCCAGAGGAACCAAAAGCTAAAAAGGGCAATTTTTCGGACAATCAGGAGCCATAATTCAGGAAGTTACGATCCGATAGGTGCAAATATCGAAAGGAACCAAGATCTTTGGGTTATAAACATACATGTCAAGTTTCATCAAAATCGGTTCAAAATTATGACCTCTATAGGGTCCACAAGCTAAAAACTTGATTTTTCGTACAATCAAGGGCCATAATCCATGAAGTTCCGATCCAATACATGCCAATATCGAAAGGAACCGAGATCTTATGGGGATAAACCTATATTTCAAGTTTCGTCAAAATCGGATAAGAATTGTGACCTATAGAGAGTCCACAAACAGGGGTGACGACATAATACGTCCACATGAAAATGTGGGCGTATAAAAATATTTCCTATTTAGTGTAAATGGGTATTAAAATGAGTGAAATGGGCAATTCCACAAAAAGTGGACATGACATTCAAAAATAAATTTTTTATTAACTGTAAAACTGAATATATTTTATTAAATATAATAAGTTGAAGTTTATTACACCACTTTTTATTTCTTCTCAAATAATTTTATTTTCGTCAAAACTACGGATTTGAACTTTTTCAATTTTTCCAGCAAAAAATTGGAAAACTTATGTACATATTTACATGTAACTTGTTCACACAGTTGTGTAATATTTATAATTACACTGTAATGTTCTACATGTAATAAATACAAAAATCAGCGTCATCCACTCTTATATCATTTTCCCTGTATTACATAGCTGATCAAAGTAAAGTACCGTGATTACTGTAATGTGAGTTACCACCAGAGACAAATATTTTGATATTACTAAAACCAAGCAACCCTTTATCTTGATTATCTATTAATTCCCTCTCAGGTACATAAGAAATATTTGAATACCCTTAAAAAATTTTCAACTATTCTCAAAAATCATTTATCTGCCCTTAAACTCTGTAATGCGAGTTACATGTACTGTGTAATGTGAGTTACCAGGAAATTTCCTAGAATGCATCAAAACTTCCTGTTTCAAGAAAAGTTTTATGGAGGGTCCAATTTAAATCCAACAGCAATCAGATGAATCAACAAATAACAATAAAGAATATTATTGTTTTTACTGAGTAAGTTTCAACAATGTTTCTTTTTCTGGGTGACTGTGAAATATTGAGTAGTATTATTGACACATTTAAGTGTAATAATAATATGTGTTTTAAAACTAGGTCATTTGATAAAAATATTTAAAGTATACATTATTATAATTATAATTTTATGGCAATTATGGAAAGCTATGATATTTGAAGAAATTTAATATTGATAACAAGTATTTCTAGGGTGACATTTCTTTCATTTTTAAACCAAATTTAATGAACTTGACAAAAATTTCTTTTATTTTTCAGGTTTATAAAATGCCTTTAACTGAAGCAGAAAAGCAAAGAAGATACAGAGAGAAATTGAAAGCCTGTGGAAAATATGATGAGTACAAGAAGAAACATTTGTTGCAGGTCAAGAAAAGTAGAAGTAAATTAAAAGAAGCCGAAGACTTGTTAACCAAAAGTGTAAAAAAATCAAAGATAGAAGAAGAAAAAAGAACAGGAAGAGAGTTGCAAAATTCAGACAGAAGAAAAAACAGGAATTCGAATCAAGCAACTCTCACCATGCATTTTTAAATCTACAGGCATTTCTAAAAGCCACAGCAAGGGCTCACCAAAACGGAGAACAATTGTTTGCCGGAAACTTTTAGAGGATTCCAAGAAGAAAGCACAGCCAAATGTAGAATTATCAGTACAGAGTAAAACCTCAACTACTGGTAATAAAATCTCTGAATCAACTAAAGAGCTAGTCGACAAATTTTATAATCGACATGATATAAGCAGACAAGCCCCTGGTCGCAAAGATGCAGTAATCATTAGAAATGATGATGGTACAAAGACAAAAGTCCAAATACGTCATTTGCTTTTGTCTGTTAAAGAAACACATGCACTGTTCAAGAAAGAATTTCCTTCTGAGAAGATTGGTAAATCTAAGTTTGCCGCATTACGACCACCTCACGTTTACCTTAGCAGTAAAATTCCTCACAATGTTTGCATGTGTAAATATCATGAAAATTTCATATTAGCTGTTGAAGTCCTTCATAGAGTTATTAATTTTCCATTATACAGCTATGAATTACCTGAAACATTGATTTGTAATCCATCTAGTAGAAGCTGCTGGTTAAACACATGTACAACATGCAAAGATGCTTCTATTTTCAAAAAGACTTACTCTGTGGAGAACATTGAAAATCAAGAATTGATTAAATGGACCCACTGGACAGAACAAAATGGTAGGATGTTAAAAGTCTCTGAAGAAAGTCTCACCACAGAGTTTATAGCATACTTTTGTGACATTCTGCCACCATTTCTAGAACACTGCTTTTACAAGAGGGAACAAGCAAGAGCATATAATTTACAACACAAGATGTGCTGAATTATGATGAAACAAAGGCATTATTACGAGTTGATTTTTCAGAAAATTACACGTGTGCATCACAAGATGAAATCCAGAGTGCCCATTGGCACCAAGGGCAAGTCAGTATATTCACTTATGCATTGTGGCACTCTGCACAGCTTCATTCTGGTGCTATTGTGTCGGACAATTTGACTCATTCAAAAGACACAATCATTGCTTATTTAGACAACATGTTTGAAAGCCTTCCAGTAACCATAAAGTCAGTCTCCATATGGTCTGATGGGCCACGGTCACAGTTTAAAAATCGTTTCATATGTGCTGCATTAAAACGGCTACAAGAAGAACACCACATTAGTATTGACTGGAACTATTTTGCTACATCACACGGGAAATGACCCGTTGATGGCATAGGAGGTGCTGTTAAGCGTCATGTTTGGCAACAAGTATTGTCAAGAAAAGCAGTTGTCATTAATGCTTCCAAATTCACTAAAGCAGCCCATGGAATGCAGAATGTTACTGTTACTGAACTGACATCTGATGACATACAAAAAAGAAATAAAAGACTCAATTTAGAAAGTATTTTTGCAGAAGCAACAGTGGTTTCTGGCATAGCAGCTATGCATCACATCAAGTTTGATCAAAAATTAGGCCTGTGTACTTATACAATCACTAAAGATGATAATTTTCAAGTTTCTTATTCATCAGCATCAACATCTAGTTCAGCCACAAGTGCTTCCAACAATATTGAAATTGGGGATTGGTATGTTGTTAACTATGATGGTCTGTTTTTCCCTGGTGAAGTAATTGCCTATGGTGATCAGGGAGACTACCAAGTCTCTGTAATGGAACCGGCTGGTGCAAACTGGAAATGGCCACAGCCCCTAGATGTGATCTTCTATCGAGGAGAAAATATTGTAAAAAAAATTGATAAACCAGAAGTGGCTAATAGTAGAGGACACTTTAAATTTCCAGCATGCTTCTAAAGAGCTGTCAATTTATGTGTTTTAGAGTTAGAGTTGGTTTGCATTTTTACTGTTCAACTAGGTTTGTTAAATGCATTTATTTTTTGTTAAATTATTCAATTTTTAAACTTTTATTGTGTTTTAATGCCAAATTATTATTTTTTAATTTTACACCAGAATGTTATTTTTTGTTACAACTTTCACTGTTAAATTCTTCTTGCTTTCTTTGAAATAAACAAAATACTCATTGATATATTGCTTGTGTTTCTCTCTATTTTAACCATATGATTTGGAGCTGAAATTTGCTGAAGAACATTAAGGTGGACAAAAGTGTAATGTGAGTTACGTACATGTAATGTGAGTTCTGAAATCAAGGATTCCGTGCAAAATACAAATTAAAGAGGTAAAGATCTATATGGTAAAAAAGAACCTTTGATTATTCCTGTATTTACCTGGCATTATAATCATTTAATTCAAATAATGCATATAGGAATTTTTTTCAAATGTAGCTAACGATTTGAATTGTATGTCCGAAAATTTAATGTGAGTTACCGCAACATTTTTGCACCTCATCTTCTCTGAATTTGAAGTTTGTTTTTTTTTATTACATACCACTTAAATACTTGCAAATGACTGCAAATGTACAGAAATTTGGGTTTCTAATACAAAGAGCTGTCAGCGGAGAGCAACATTTTCAAAGAAACGCATCCTAAATTGTAATGAGAGTTACCGTGGATTTGCCCAAATGCATCATTTGGCCCGAAGCAGTTAGGTGTTATGTAAACATCGCACGACCTATTGAGCCAATGACTGACGCCATGTGCAGTCAACGCACTTGTTGTGGAGAGTCATCTGTTACAAAGATAATTCGTAAGTAATTCTCTCTGTGAAACAGATTGCTTCTATTTATAATGGGGCTAAATATAGATCTCAGTCAATACAATTTAAAGTCATGTGATAATCTAGACTTCAATGCATGATGGGGGATGTAAGAAGCACTTCCCACCTCTCGCAATTTAAAGTCATGTGATAATCTAGACTACAATGCATGATGGGAGATGTCTACTTTAGTTTTTAGTTATATCGTAGAAATAGATATATTATATTATCGGATATATTGTAATAAAAACTAGTTCAAATTAACCAAGAACAAAACTTGGAATATTAATCAAATTAGTCCTTCATTTATAAACTGATCATTTTACATCAATTAATATTGGGCCTACATGCCACTTTCTGTTGGCGTACGTCGGCACAGTATTAGAATACCAGGAACAGTATCCTGTGCGGTAACTTGATATGCGGTGGAGTTGAAAAACATTCGTCACATGGATTGAGGCCCGGAAAAACTGTATACTCCACATCGACTTATATACCCCGTATAATATGGAATACAGTTCAGTTAGAAAGATGGGTGACCATCTGCAGTGTACATTATTGACGATTAAAGTTTGTACCTTGTCCAACTACGGACTAGTGGAACTGGATGCCGGGCTAGTGTCTGACAGTAGACTACTAGCCCGGGGCTAGTGGATTAAAAAAATATTTTTACGCCACTGGCTTTAGGGCTTATTAAACTTACCCATTTCAATGTATTTAGCTATAACAAGTCTCAAATTTAAGCAACGAAGAAGTAAATTAACTAAACATCTATATAACAGTACTAACACAAATACATTTCGTTGAAATTCAAAAAAAAAAAGATTTAAATCTATCAAGTTTATTACTATCTATTTAGGGACCCTTTATAGGTATAATACAAACTTTTTTTTATCAAAGTGGATTTCTGAATAGATGTAGTTTGTAACCATAGGTAGCATTCGATCACTCAGTTTGCATTAGACAGTCCTGTTACACATTAGAGAACAAGCAAAAAGATAGGTTGCCAGGCAACGAAACATACGCCCACAGCAGCTAAATCGTCCGGGCAGTCAACAAGAGTGGTCGCATATTTTTACTTTTTTCGGTAATGAAACATTTAAAATACACTAAAATCTGATTAAGAGTAACAACTCATTAAGTAATTATCAGAAAATCATTAGAATTTGTTTGGCTTTGATAAAGTTCTCCTCCATGCTGATGTTTAGTATACGAAACATTTAATATCATAAATTGAGGTGTTCAAGTTATCAAAATTCATTGAAAATCAATATACTTGTTCGTCTCAAGACCTTAAAATCTGTGTATCAATCTAAAGTGAATCAGATGTAAACTTTAGCTTCTATAGTGTCCACAATATTTTTTTTGAAGTGATCAAGGGCCATAACTCTGACAGTAATTATCGGAAATCGCTAAAAATCAATTGGCTTCTTCGTCTCATGACCTTAAACACTGTGTATGAATTTAAAGTCAATCGGGTATTAACTTTGGCCTCTAGAGCATCCACAAGATTTTTTAAAGTGATCAAGGGCCTTAACTATGACAGTAATTATCGGAAATCATTGAAAATCAATAGGCTTCTTCGTTTCATGACCTTAAACACTGTGTATAAATTTAAAGTCAATCGGATATTAACTTTGCCCTGTAGAGCATCCACAAGATTTTTTGAAGTGATCAAGGGCCATAACTCTGGCAGTAATTATCGGAAATCTTTGAAAATCACTAGGCTTCTTCGTCTTATGACTTTAAACACTGTGTATAAATTTAAAGTCAATCGGATATTAACTTTGGCTTTTACAGTGTCCACAAGATTTTTTGAAGTCATCAAGGGCCATAACTCTTGCAATAATTATCAGAAATCGCTGAAAATCAATAGGCTTCTTCGTCTTATGACCTTAAACACTGTGTATAAATTTAAAGTCAATCAGATATTAACTTTGGCTTTTACAGTGTCCAGAAGATTTTTTGAAGTGATCAAGGGCCATAACTCTTGCACTAATTATCGGAAATCGCTGAAAATCAATAGGCTTTCTTGTCTTATGACCTTAAACACTGTGTATAAATTTAAAGTAAATCGGATATTAACTTTGACTTTTAGAGCGTCCACAAGATTTTTTGAAGTGATCAAGGGCCATAACTCTGGCACTAATTATCGGAAATCCCTGAAAATCAATAGGCATCTTCGTCTTATGACCTTAAACACTGTGTATAAATTTAAAGTCAATCGGATATTAACTTTAGCCTCTCGAGCATTCACAAGATTTTTCAAAGTAATCAAGGGTCATAACTCTGGCAGTAATTATCGGATATTGCTGAAAATCAATAGGCTTCTTCGTATCATGACCTTGAACACTGTGTATAAATTTAAAGTCAATCCAATATTAACTTTAGCCTCTAGAGCGTTCACAAGATTTTTCAAAGTGATCAAGGGTCATAACTCTGGCAGTAATTATCGGATATCGCTGAAAATCAATAGGCTTCTTCGTCTCATGACCTTTAACACTGTGTATAAATTTAAGGTCAAACTGATATTAACTTTAGCCTCTAGAGCGTTCACAAGATTTTTCAAAGTGATCAAGGGACATAACTCTGGCAGTAATTATCGGATATTGCTGAAAATCAATAGGCTTCTTCGTCTCATGACCTTAAACACTGTGTATAAATTTAAAGTCAATCGGATATTAACCTTGGCCTCTAGTGCGTTCACAAGCAATTGTGGACGATGGACGGACGGACGGACGGACCGACGGACGGACGGACCGACAGACGGACGGACGGCAATATACGTCCACATTTCTATGTGGGCGTATAAAAAGGAGAATTTTCATACAATGAGTGGCCAAAATTCAGAAAGTTTTGATCCGATATGCACAAACCAAGATCTTTGGGTTCTAAACAGGCATTTCAACTTTCAAGTTCCATCAAAATCAGATAAAGATAGGTTGCCAAGCAACGAAACATACGCCCACAGCAGCTAAATTGTCCCACCAGGCAACAAGAGTTGTCGCATATTTTTACTTTTTTCTGTAATGAAACATTTATAATACACTAAAATCTGATTAAATGGGAGATAAAATAAAGAGTTGGCAGTTCTCACTATAATACTAATAGTTAAAAACTAGATAGTGTAAAGGTAATTTGCTGAAAATTTCAGTCAAATTGTTCCATTATGAGCCGCAAACGAAGCGGGCAGTTGCCGAGAAATGGGCTATTTTGCACAAGTCACTTTTCACGTTATTTTGGCTGTAAAAGAATCAATTATTATTTGATTTTCAATTTTCTTTCACTGTCTGTTGCCTATTGCCACAGTCTACTATTCCAAACCATTTTTAACACTTTCACTGTCACCGGAAGTGACATCATTTAGGCCATAACTGAATTTTTAGCCTTAAAAATACATTTTTTATTCAACCGTACGGTTGCAGAGAAATGGACGATTTTCCACAAGTCACTTTTTACTTTATTTTGGCTCTAAAAGAATCAGTTATTATTCGATTTTCATAAAATTTTCACCATATAATGTCTTATGCCATTTGCGATTTGATAGAACTAATTTAACTTTTTTAGTATCACCAGAAGTGATGTCATTTTGGCAAAAACTGAATTTTTAGCCTTCAAAACAGATATTTTATTCAAATGAGTCTGATTTGTAATGTTTTCAAAATTATGACATTTAAATCCAATCAACAAATAGATTGATGAACCCATACAATCATACAGATACCACAAAATGGTTTCTAACTTGTGCTTTTGCAGAGAAATAGGCGATTGTCTACAAGTGACTTTTCAAGGTTTTTGGTCTATAAAAGTGGCAATTATTATTCTATTTACATAAAATTTTCACTATATGATATCATATGCCATTTCGGATTTCATAAAACTAATTGAACATTTTCATTATCACCGGAAGTAATGTAATTTTGTCAGGATCACTTACAAGTAACAAATGTATAAAATGAATTGATATTGCTGGATTTTATTTGATGTGGGCAATGCTTATATGGAAACCTGTAATGGTTTCATTGGTACTGGAAGTGACATATGTTCAAGGGTAATGTGGTACCGGAAGTGACATGTTCAAGGGTAACGTGGCACCAGTGAAACCCGTCATTCCTGCATGCAGGTCTAGTTTTCGATTTGTCCCCATTCTCGTGACTAACAACAAATATCATGTGCGCAGAAATTTTCGATAATATTGACACACAAGATATTTCTGTACATGAAAATGCTACCCAAATTGATCAAATCAAAACAAGACCGACAGCCCATAATAAAGTAATTAATAATAGAAGACGAATATCTTCTTCTGCTAATGAAACTGAGAATGGGGTTTACAAATATTGATCTCGGTGGGAGATTTTGTATATCTGATGGCACAGTGACTAATACTCTTTACACCTGGATAAATTACTTATTCACTTTAGGTAGTCTCAAAATTTGGCCAAATCGCACTATTACTTGAGAGAATTCTCCGAAAGACTTTCTCACATTGCGACTATACTACGCTAAAACTTCTGTTTATAAAATACATGTACTCTATGGACCAATTTATTTAATTTTGTTAAATTTTCTAGTACCGGTACTTTATTTTCCAGAAATCTTTTCTTTTTTTTTTAAGTTGAAATACACAATACAGAGGTTTGCGCCTTTCAATTCAAAATTCAAGCCACAAATTTATCATGATGCCGTTAGTAGATTAGGTCACATTAATTAATATGACTGCTAATTATGTGTACGGTACATATAGTTACTAGAACAAATGAAAATAAACGTAGGCATATATGGGCATTTTTCACAAAAAGATGAAATTACGGTAAAGACAAAATGCGAAAAATGTTTGTTAATGATTTAAGTTTCCTTGATTTTAAATGAAGCTCTGTTCAGTGTAGATGCTGTATCCCAATTTTCAATGCAAGAAGCCAACATGTTAATGAATAAATTCACTTTACATAAATCCTAATTGTTGTAAACCGTAATCCACTGGATTACGGTAAAGACATTCGAGAACACATTGACTACAATTACAACTGGCAGATTCACATAGATTTTACATAATGAAATAAAATAGAGTTTACGTTTTACTTTTCTTAACCAATCAGGCTAATGAAGACTGGCATGCATCACACATTTACTCTTCATCAAATTCCAACTGCCAGAGGCTCTTGTTTTATGTGCACACATGGACTTAATTATCTGAATTACAGATAGGTACGGTAGGGGAGGGTAGTGGGATGGGGCATAAAACAATCCTGGGGAAGTTGATAAGTCAATACCAGGATCGAACATCAGACCTCGTCATGGTCGGTGGAAAGCAGCTGTGACTCAGTGCACTAACAAGGGGATCTTGTATTTATTAAAAGCGTGGGCCCTGAGAAAGTTCCATCTGATCCTTTAGCATGATTGTCTAAATCTTACATAATGTATGTTTAAGCGATTGAAATTTTCGTCTAGCCTCGATCATCATTACTAAAGTCAATACAATACACGGGTTTGTTGAAATGTCGGCAGGGTCAAAAAAAAAGAACAAGAATTAATGATTACATGTGGCAAGCCTACTCATGGGGATATACCAAAAAACGATTGAATGAAAATTTTCTACAGACCCCATTTGTGGACGAGCCCCAAATTCGTGAAAAAATAAATTAAATAAAAAGGATACGCAGATTCAGTATAAAAAAAACGAGTCTAATTATTCACTGAATTTACATTAAAACATCCATCTTGCACTTTACCGATGTCTACAACAGTATGTTATACCCTCATCAGACCGGGGTGGTGCCCTTAATACGCTCCTTCGACGACGGAAAATGGTCTCAGAGCGCGTCAAGATCGCCATAATCGTGGTTAAAGCATGGTTGCAACGCCAGATATCGCGCTGTGGTCTCCATGATTGGTTGCAAATGGTCGCCGAGTCACAACATTTGTTTTGAACACGGTTCTGCCATATGACCTGGAAAGCTGTGAAAACGTGGTACGTGCACAGTACACACGTGACAAAGACGCTGCGAAAACTGTAACATTTGCAACAACGTCTTCATGCCGTCTTCAGCACAAGCCTTGCGTGTCGAACACGACCCCACCAAGCGTTCTGAGTCCTTACGGGGTTGTCTTGCTACATGTGATCATTATTTGTTGTTCTTTTTTTTTACCCTGCCGACATTTCAACATACCCATGAATAAAAAGCATAGTCTTGATTATCCATTTATTGAGTTAATCGTGAAGGGTAGTTATGCAGTAAATCGGTTCATAATCCACTCAAGATCACAGGTTAGCGATGCCATCGAGAGTTGATTATGCCGTACGGATAAGTTAATTATAATTTAGATAACATTTCAGGCCCAAAGACTAACATTGGGGACTAACATATATATACGTGTAGTTCTGCTTCAATATTATTTCATTAACTTGCTTGCACAAATGGGTGTTTAACAGCGAGGTAAAACTGGTGGACCAGAGAAAACCCAGCTTGTTTGACAGGCGACCCCATTCCTTGTCACTATCAAGCAGTAAGAGAGGGTTATTTTGGGAATAAAATATGTATGGTCATACTTGTTTTTCTCATCTTAAGTTTGTCCTCTTGGAAACCAACTGCAAAGCTAAAGAAGATGATTAAACTGAGCAGCAATCTAAAATCTTGTAAAGGGAGATAACTGGGTAAACATTTCAATTTTCTGCAAAATATTGAATACCTGGTATTCGTTGCAATAATTTTACTAGTTAATGTGCTGTTATTTGACAATTATGAATTAGGTTGTTATAACTGATTATATTGGGTAGTATTTGGTAGTATTGGGTTATTATTGGCTTGTTTTTGGTATTATAGGGAGGCAAATGGAACAGCCAGGCATCAGTATCGCATTTGAAGTACATATCCCGCGATATCACACTCTATTTTTGAAAAAGAAAACGACTGATAGATCTATTTTGCATCATCATCTTGTAGTATCGGGTAGAATGTGGTCATATTGAGGTGGGTAAACATTTCAATGTCAGTCTAATTTTAGTTATGTTCGGCGAAATATGCGAGATGTCTCAATGGCATTGAATCGCATTCTGGTACACAATTTCATGTATCAACGTTAAATTGTTTATTTTGTCTTGACCCTTAAAAGCTGCTGAATTGTTGACATCATATATGACGTTGTCAACTGAATTGTTTTCGATATACATGTATGTACATGCATGATGTTAGGTGACTCTACTAAAACTGGTGGCACTGACACTGTAAAAATCTTGAGTTAACAACTGTGTCTTCATCGTTAAATAATACAGCCAACACTTCTAGGCAGTTAGCGATGACATTATGTCACTGTTTTTGGACATGTATCATCACATGTATTAAATATTGGATATCACATGCAAGCACATAAATGTAGAAGACTTTGGTCTTGGATTATATTGATTGACTGAGCTGCATTTTAAGTAAGCTACGACCAGGACTGGTTATCTGTAAATATTCAAAATCCCAGGCCCATGCCATCTGAGATTAATTTATTGAATCTGAATGGTCATGCGGGTCATGGTCATGGTAATGATGGTTAGTTCAGCTCTGAATGTCGGTCTCATTACACTCACCCTGAACGTTCAGGGACTGTCCCATTGAATCAATGTCGAAAAAAATGGAGAACAGTCAATTTTACTGGACAACTTTTCACTGCTAAAGGACGGGGTGTCAATAACTTAGACTAGTAGTACTACTAATACAGTTCCTCTCAAATTTTTGGGACTGAAATCTCTGCGACACCGCGAAAAAAAAACGCTCTATAATCTCTAAGATTCGCTTGGAATCCACGGTGTTTCTCTAGGAATTCACGGTGTTTCTCTAGGAATTCACTGTGTTTCTCTAGGAATTCACTGTGTTTCTCTAGGAATACATAGTGTTTCGATAAGAATACATCGTGTTTTAACATTCTTCCCGCAAGAAATTCGCGAGTCTACCTTTTTTCGTGTAGTGCGGTCCTCCTGCACTTACTATTAGAGTAGAGTTTTAGCCCTTCGTACTGCAGAATGTTCTCGTTGTCGGGTTCTGCTCCTGTTTGCTCACTACACTTATTATTTTAGCGTTTTCCGAGATTCTATCCGGATTATCGCCCTTATTGTTGAAATTGTTTGACGTTCTAACATCTAACGTCAACTGGCAGACTATCGCCATTGAAGAGACGACCATTGTCAAGATCGGTCGCATTATTTCTGTTACCTCTTTTTTTTTCAAATCATTTTTAGTGAAGCCTGTTCCATAATAGGCCCGGGACTGTACAGCGCAGTGGACGCTTACGGCTGGCCCCCGGATCCATTCACTTGATTTGATATTTTCCGCAGGTTAATCTTATAGGTTTTTTTTTTTTTTTTTTTTTTTTTTCTCGTGTAGTGCGGTCCTCCTGCACTTACTATTAAGCTGAGGTCGAACTAATATTGTATGTAATAAATTGGAGTTGTAATAAAGTAATGCAGCCGTGAAAACCTGTACATGTATAATGTACAGGCCGGTTTGAAGAACAACAAAATGAGGTCGGTAATCTCGGGAAAACATTTACCGGCATTCTGTATCGGTTAGGATTTTTTTTCTAGCGCACAGACATGCATAACGTCGGCCAAAATGTATGCAACAATGAACAACTTAAAATGTTTTAAACGTATCATTACATCTTCGTCTGTAACTTAGATGTAATGCATCAATTATTGGCTGCTATCAAATCCAAACTTTAAATTATATACGATGAGCTTTTACACATTATTGTACCATTACTCGCAGCTTCAGTGAATCTAAAACAATCATTCATAAATCACTCCTCGCCATAAATCACTCGGAATGGGACTATATTTTTTTACGCTATGTTACTATGCGGAAAATCTCCGCTGTGACAATATACATCTTCTTTATGTCGCCCAATTCATTTCTGTGGAAGCGGATATTGAATAAAGCCTTTTCACACACACACATACATTCCAAGCGCATGTCATATATTTATACAATGTCCACGAGTATGTTAATTCTCGTCTACACGCCTTTATACATGTAATTTACTTATTTTTAGTACACTTTCTGTATGATTCCATTCTTTTGTACGTCCAACTTCCCGATTTCCTACTGCATATTGCAATCTATAAGATTATACATACATGTATGTTTACGTTTAAACTCTAGACAGACCCATATTTATCTTTTTTTCTCGGACCAACCGAAAGGACCGTTCGGACCAATTAAATTACATTATAAGGCTTGACTTATTCATTTTAAAAATATAATACAGACAATATGTTATTTATGATTAAATCACAATACAAAGAGGCGAATAATTTATAGGTGAGTATATACTAAACTTAAGAATGTCCGCTGTCAGTAAGTACATATTACCAAATATTTATCTTTATTACATCAACAATTTAATTGTTTTTCTTTGATATTCTTTATGATGAAACAATACCGTGGGTAAATACATAAGGCTTTATTATTTCAAAGAAAACAGATGCATATTAAGAACGTATCCGCGAGAGCACCATGCAGGTGGTGACAGGGGTCATGTCAGCGATTTCGGTCATATATCGCATGTGGGATGGGTTCGGGCCCAAATGCCTGCACAAAAAATATTAGACCGATAGGACCGCTCCTTATCCCCAGGAATGGGGTTTGAAGTTTTATCCTCGGAAAAACAGCAAAAAGTCGATTTTTAGAGGTTGAACTTTGAGAGGCTGCCTCGAGTAAACCAATCGAGATACAATAACCTAATTGGAATACAATGTAGTCAATGTTGTTATCTTGCAGTACATATTAGTTAAAGTTTAAAATTTGCACAGTGGTCCATATTCAGACTGGATGCCAAACCCAATCCTAGGAACCATAGATTTGATACCCTAACTTTGAGCAGATGTAGCGCCCCCTTTGCAGGGTTGTGGGAAAAATATGGTACCCGGGGAGATAAAGCATGGCCACTAGAATCATATTCAAGGAAAATATCCATTGCAGCCCAATGTTGTGGATCACAATGAACAATTAAAAATAGAGAAAAAAAAGAAGAAATTTTAAGAAAAACAGCGAATTTGATATACATGGCATAGTGTTTTTCTCAATATTAACATAGTAAAATGCTATAAAAGAGTAGACAATATCGCACCAACGATAATATTGATAAGATTCGTAGTAAAAAACGTACTAGATACGCCATAAAACAGAAATGGGCGTGGCACCTTCATTTGCTTATGATATAACTGATCCTTAGGGTTGATCAAGTTCGAGTGAGCACTGACCTGGCGTAACAAATGTACTAGTTAGTTTTCGTTACTTGATACATGCAGGTAGTCAAACGAAATCAATACTGAAGTTTTGCTACTGCCTCTCACTGGGAGTCCGCCTGTGCACATTGAATCACAGTGAGAGGCCACTGCCATGCTTCTGACACAATGTCTGTACCAATAACTCAGTTTATTGCAATTATCCTAGCAAAACTAGCAAATATGGCGACAAGACAGACAAAAGGACTATTCAGACATACATTTGACACAATTTTGACTATAGTGGGACATTAGCACAATATGGCTATGCTGATTGGATGGGTTACCGCGTATCCCAGGTACCCGGGAGAATATAGCAAGGACACCGAATAAAATGTGGAAATGTGCTCTCCATCGCAGTCCTACTGATCTATGCCAAATTCATCCTAAGAAAAATCACAATGTAAAATTGAACAGGGAGAACATGGTGCAAAAGAACAATTTGGATTCTATGGTAGTGTTGCTGTCCTATGACCTGACCCATTAGAAAAAACTCCAGCAATGAGAATGGTACTATTTTTTACAAGGAAAATAAAATGCAGCAACGAGAAAAGTACACTATTTACAATTTAGGGGCGGCAGCACTAAGGAACAAAAATAGGTTTAGAGATCATACTATTGCATATTAAAAAGTGTCCATGACATAAGGTCATATATCGGCCACGGAAAATAGTGGACACAAAAATCTTCAGAATCTTGTCAATATCATAGGATAAATGCAGTTTTTGCTTTTTCATTTAAAAGAATCGAATTTGCTGCCAGCTCAGATCCAAATTCTATCGATGAACTGGGCATATAGTTTTTGAGCAGTTAAACTTTTGAAACTCTAGCCAGAATGAGTTTCCATTCAGTTTGAAGAACTGTATCACTGCCTTGAATCAACAAACCACCCGGCCTCCAAATTTTTACAGGTGACCCAAGATCTGCTCCTAACACAGCTCGTCATATTTTACACCCACCATAGAAAACAGCAGAAACCATCTCTAATCGACTTGATATTTTCAAACTAGCCCAACATGGTGGAACAATTAACTCACGAACTGCGATAGGTAAAAAGTCATCACGATTGCCTAAAATTTCAAATCAAGCGTTACACTGCCACTACTGCTGCCCCGAAGGTGATTAAAAAGTACCATAAAGGCGACTATGACAGCTTCAGAGAAAACGTGCAACATCATCAATGGAATTACAACCAAGACTCTTCTGTTAAAGAAATATGGTCAGAGCTGAAAGGTGTTCTCAAGTCGGGCACCAAAAACAATATCCTAACAGTAACACTTAACCAAAGCAAAAAAAATAGTGACCAGCCATGGATGATTAAAGACCTGAAAGTTCTTTGCAAAAAGAAATCCAATGCTACTCCATCGCCAGGCGTGAATGTACTGATGACGCGAAAAACGCTTAAGACCAGATGGTTCGGGAAGTAAATCGACTGAAAGCCAAAGCAATCAAACACTATAATAATATAGTAGCTGAACAAGCTAAGCCCAACCCAACCTCTTCTACAAAGCAGTTAACAAGCGCACCAAAGTCAAAGAAAGTATTCCCATACTCGAAGTCGAAACCCAAGATGGTAATGCAGTCACCGACTCCGAGAAAGCTGAGACCCGAAATTCATTCTTTAGTTACCTCTTCGTTGAAGTCACAAGTGATTGACACCAAAAGTGACAAGTTACTTACAGAAGGCAGTGGTGTCCCTCAAGGTAGCATTATCGGTCCCATTCTATTACTAATAATTATTGACGATGTACCTGCTCTAGCAGCAAATTTCGTAATGTTATTCACCGACAACACAAAACGCTTTGGTGATGCAAATTCTGACTCGATCCAACAAGACATCCAGAGTACAGAATGGTGTGTGAAATTCCGACCCGACAAATGTAAAGTGATGAGATTAGGTAAAGGTCACCACCAGTATGAATACACCATGCACAACGAATACACAATGAGGCGGAAGTGGTGAAACTCACAACTACTGTGAAAGAAGAAAAGGATCTTGGTGTGTTAGCCGATGATCAACTTGAATTCCATTCTCGCATTCTTGAAACAACAAAGAAGGCAAACCAAAAAGTGGGAATGATCAAAAGGGGGTTCAAGTACATGTATCTCGAAAAAACAACACTCACTAAACTCTTCCAATCCCTAGTCCGCCACGGTTTAGAGTACTGCCACTATAGTCCTTTCACTAGGATATGCTCTGTGTAATCCACACTCCACGGATGGGCGAAAGGTCGAAAAGGCACATTTTGACCCAAATTTGACGTTTTTAGAAATTTCGATTTTCTGAGGGAGAGGCTCTTGTATGGGTGGAGTCCAAACCTCACTGATCAGCAAGAGTCTTGTAGGCACTGATGGAGTGATGACACCGTTTTTATTACTCGGGAAATTCATGAGATGGAATGAAGCACAAATAAACGGCCTGAAATAGGGAAGCAACAGGGAAGGAATATATCATAAAGATCAGATTTCACATTTTTACGGGTGCCACTGCTCATCACACTATTGCGTTGCATCCAATTTTATTTCTTATTTTGATAAAGCATGCTATGAACTTCACAACGACCGTATGAGATACTATGACATACCTGCAAAGGGGGTGCTACAAGGATTTTTTGGATAGCTGTATTTTGCCTCTTACAAGATATACCATTTTCACTGAGCTCAGAAACCCCCATAATGCAACATTTGCTAAAAATGGTGCCCATGTTACAAAGTCGGAGACATGGCCTTTGCAATGAGAGCATGACAACTACCCTACATAACATACTTTATGAACAACGATATTTCAAATATTTGATATTTTCAATGAAAATTCAATGAAAAAATAGCTATTTTCGCGTGTAAAACTACTGTTCCAGCTGTAGGCCCCAGGATAGGTTTTGGGCTGTGGGACTTCACCACATTTATAGCAATGCTTAGGTGGTCCAATAACCAGAGTATGGTTAAAAAATTTGAACTTAGCACTTTGGCGTTTTTTCCGAATTTTGCATGGTTTTCTCATGGATTCATTCTTAAAACAAACACAATTATCAATTATTAAAACAACACTTTATTATTGGTTCGAGTAGTCCAGTACCGATACATACGAATTAATCACTACTCAGTTATCATTGTTTTAACTAATTTTCTTTGATGTGCTTCATAATGAAAAAATACCATGGGTAAGTACATAACACTTTATCATTTCAAAGAAAACAGATGCATATTAAAACAAACACAATTATCGAACGATTAAAACAACAATTATAACAACACTTTATTATTGATTGAGTAGTCATATTAATACAAACGCAATTTTTAAAACAACACCCTATTTTTGGTCCAAGCGGTCTGTTTGTATAGTCTGAGTAGTCTTTTTGTTTCGTTCGATTGGTCATGCATGCGTACGAAAGAATGGAATCATTCAGAAAGTGTACTCAAAATAAGAAATTCATAACTGAGTGAAGGCGAGAATTAACATACTCGTGGACATCAGTGCTTGCCACGAAGAATCTCTGCGTGAGTACTCAATTACTCACGCAAAAAAGATTCTGCGTGAGTTAGGCGAGTAACTGACTTACTCACGCAAAATTTTCCTAGGGGAGTAAAATTATAATAGAAACCAAGAACTCTGGCAAATAACAGTACATTACCGGTAATTAACTGCCATTCCAGAGATGTAAGACTATTTTCTAATGTTCTTCACTGGAAGTGAGCCTTCTTGTCAGTTGTAATATTAAATATTACTAATATTAATTCAATACTTGAATTATTCATACTCGCGTAGGGCAAGATTAATTTAATAAAGAATAATAAAAGAATATTTTGTCCAATTTTTTTTAGCTGAATGTGAAAATAATAGTAGTTTACTTAAAAAAAACAACAAAAAACACAATATCAAAGAAAAAAAAAGAGAACCGGTGAAAATAAAAGTAGTCGTGTCACCGTGTGTAAAGTCTTATGTAAAAACCTTGTCGTTTGGGGTCATATTCAACTTTATGATATATGTTTTCCGTCGTCCTGTTTAGCAAGATCTGAAGGCTTTCAAAAATACTTCCCTACCCATCGGCATTTGTAATGTCCATTTGATGTTCGAAAATCGTAGAATGCAACTAACAGTAACTGTCGCCACACGATGTTGACCATGACATTGTCTGCTATGTAATAACAGTAATTTAATAGCACTTGTAAATGCGGCAATCCAAATACTTCTCGCCATTTCTAACTATATTCTACCTTGTTTAATATTTATTTTAATATGAAACCACCATTCAAAATTTAATCATAAAGACTAGAAAATGACATATATTCGTTACAACATTCTACAAATTTTCATATCTCGTAATATTTCTCGCGAGAATTCTACTTTGGATTTCAGTTAAATTAACCAATCATAAAAATTCCACGTTACAAGCCCGGAATACAACTTCCTTATTGTCCAATCAATAGACGCCTTCTATGTTTACTTTATTCTATTCTTAGTAACATTGTAAACTCGTATTCTTATCGCCTGTTGGTCTGCTGTCTTGTATTTTATCGTAGATATTGAATTGAATTAAAAATCAAATGACTATAACCTTAGATAGTTTTAAATTTTCACTAAAGAAAAGTTTCCAGAAATGATTGCGCGAGTAATGCCTTACTCTCGCGAATAACATTTCAGGCGAGTATAGCGTGCGCGCGAGTAATGACTTGCGCCTCCTGACGAGGCCTGGACATTGTATAACTATATGACATGCGCTTGGAATGTACACGTATGACATGTGTGTTTGAAATGGATTTATTCAATACCCTCTTCCACCGAAATAGATTGGGCGATATGAAGTAGATGTATATTGTCACAGCGGAGATTATTCTACGGCTGCGCAAAATCCTGTAAGATTAGAACATTCCTTTGTTGTGTGCATGAAAATGTACAGTGTTTGTAAAATAACAAAAACGTTGGGCTGTGACTTTAGTGACCCTCACAGTGTATCCCCTCCCATTGATATCGTTTAAATGCGTCATAATGCATTATTATCATATACCGGTGACAGTCAAGATCTGCTAAAAGAAATTTCGCCGAATAACTGCGTAATAATAATATAGTCCCAATATTTTGGCGCGTTTCTGTCCACGTGACTTACCCTGGAGTGATTTACTGCACTGTGGTGTGTGCTGTATGGAAAATTGATTTAGATTATCTGACGCTGCGAGTAATGTGTAAAAGCTCATCGTATATAGTATAAAGTTTGGATTTGATAGCAGCCAATAATTGATGGATTAGATCTAAGTTATAAACGAAGATGTAATGGTACGTGTAAAAAATTGTAAGTTGTTCATTTTTGCATACATTTTGATCGACGTTATGTATGTATACAGTGCGTTGGAAAAAAAAAATATCTGACCCTAACCTTTTCGTCAACGGTTAACATAGCTGAAATAAATAACCCTTTTCTTCAACATGATGTGAACATGCTTAAATCGGGATGATATCATCGGCACTGTAGCGTTTCACTGTGTTCCACCGCGAAACACCTTATTTCGCGGTGATTTGGCTAGCTGGCTTTTCGCGGAACAGGGTGTTTTTCCACCGTGTTCGGAGATTCTAGTCCAAAACTCCAGACACGTAGTGTAAGCTTACTACTAATTGTAATACTATTATATACATGCGTAACATAGACAAAGATAGGTCATTTTGGGGGGAATAAATTATGCAGGCCTCTCATTTTTTGTGCAAAAAAAACTTTACAGACTATTTTACTGTGAATGACTAAATGAATGAATGAAATTGTCAGTAATTGTCACATTGTTGAATCGATGAGAATGAATGCTCCCCAACAAATCGACGAACTGAGTAATTATTATGGAGAGCCGAATATAAATATAATACAAGTTATCAACTATGTAGCTCCTTTAGACGAACTATGCACTAGTAAAGATTCATTAAAATCTTACCACTTTCAAATCTAATACGCCATCTTTGGCTTCTTGTAAGAGCGATACGAATTTAGTCGTTAGAAGACCTAGACTTTTTTCATGACGGCTTGGAGTGCAATGGTCAGCCATCTTGTTTCAAATATTACAGATGCATCATGGGACGGTGAAACTCCGCTAACTTCGGGCGTACTCGATTGAACGTTCCGGAATTAAATTCTCTCAATTCCAAAAATAGTGTCAATCGAGTGAAAAGGAGAATTTCGGAGTACAACGCATGTGCCGACTGCATAAAAAATATCTCAACCAATCATGGCAGCTGATACATATTTGTTACTTAAAATACGTCACGATTCCACTCACACCACCTCAGCTGACGGGACTGGCAGAACTGTGACAGGACTCAATTCCGTGTCACTCGATTGCAATTCTGTCAATTCGGACGTTCTGGACTGTGAATCGAGCATCCCCTATCAAAGCTATATGGCCACAGATCACTAATTATTTCCCCATTGACTAACTTTAATGTTATAATTCTCGTCTCTTAGACCGGTTGTAACTTTTTCCCAAATATTTGTTGGGTAAAACGCTTTCTGCCACAGATAGAGCAACATGGGGAAAACTCTTGCCCAAAAGCATGTATGAGTTTCTTCATAAAAAAAATTGAGATAGACAAGCTGGAAGTAGAGAGAGCTAACCGTGCAATTTTCGGCCCTCCCTTTCAACGTAACCAACCTCACAACTCTTGTATCCTTCCGCCTTAAAATCATGACTATTCACCAAAACCTGGCAGAAAATGTATTTTCAAACCCTTTTCTTCGATTCTACACCAAAAACTCAACAAAAATCGACATGCAAAAGGGGGGGGGGGAAGGGAAAGGGAGAGAAAGACTAAAAATAACTTTCGCCCTTGTTTCCGGCCCATGAATATTTGGTGATCCGTGTCCATATTAACGCACACTGATCAGCAGTGAATATTCGCTAGGCCGCCTAAATCACGGCTACGCATTCTATGACGTTACATGTGGATTGTGGGTTAGGGTAAAGGTTAGGCGTGGCCAAGGGTTAGGGTTAGGGCTAGCAATGTTTACATCACGAGACTTTGACGAAATCTACAGGTCCTAGCCCTTACCCTAACCCTAACCCACAATCTATAATATGACGTCATATGTGCTAAAATGCGTAGGACCGTCTTCGATCTAGCGTTCTCCTTAAAAATCACTGATAAGGATGACATGGACGCGACATCGGTGGAAGCGGACGTTAAATAAAGCTATTTCACACACGCGACTTAATTAGTCCCCGGTATTAACTTTTTTCCTCCGACAAAATAAATTCTAAAACATTTTTTTGAAGTATAAGAAAAATAAATAAGGACGTTTGAAGTATTTGTAGTTACAGGTCCGTAGCTAGCGGGGGGGGGGGGGCAAGGGGGGCAGCTGCCCCCCCCCCCCCCTGGAAAATTTCGGCGCCCCCCCTGAAAAATTTCGGCGCCCCCGATTGGCGCCGAAGGCGCCTTTTACCGCTTGGGAAAAAATTGACTCCCCCAATGTGCGCCAAATGACGCAATTACGACACCAACGACCAACTTCTACAAAATAGTATGGGCGCCACATAAAGTCGAGTGACATTGGTTGGGCGCCCACGACAATATTGGCGCCCAACCAATGCCACTTGGTTTTATGGGCGCCACATAAAGTCGAGTGACATTGGTTCAGGTTGGGCGCTCACGACAATATTGGCGCCCAACCAATGCCACGTGGTTTTATGGGCGCATCGCCAAATGGTGAGGCGCCTCATAATGACCCACACGATTAACATCACAACAGATGGGGCGCCCAAAAGGCTTGATCTGTGCGGTGCTTTATCCCGGAGAGGCGCCCATAATGACATGATTGGTGGGGCGCCTTATAATGTTGGGCCGCAAATAGTGCATAAAACCAATCAGATTGGTTGGACGCCCAAGACTAGATCAATGAAGCGCCCAAAACGGCATGATTTGCGGTGTGCCTTAGCCCAGAGGGGCGCCCATAATGCTCACATCATGGGTGCCCATAATGCCGAGATCACGGGCGCCCACAATATAATTCTAGTGAGATTGGTTAGGCGCCCACGAATGAATTGGGCGCTCAAAACGGCGTGATAATTTTCTAAATTCAAACGGCATGTTTTGTGGGGTGCCTCATCCGAGAGGGATTCGTATAATGCCGAGATCATGGGATCCCATAATATAATGCTCGTGAGATTGGTTAGGCGCCCATGAATGAACTGGGCGCCCAAAACGGCTTGATAATCTTCAAAATCATCTTCAAATATGATTTGTTGGGTGCCCCATCCATGATATAATGCTAGTGAGATTAGTTAGGCGCCCACAAATGAATTGGGCGCCCAAAACGGATTGATATGTGCGGTGCCTTATCCCGGAGAGGCGCCCATAATGACATGAATGGTGGGGCGCCTTAAAATGTTGGGCCGCAAATACATAATGCTGAATTAGATTTGTTGGGCTCCCACAACTTGTTCAATGGGCCTTTAAAAACGGCATGATTTGTGGGGTGCCTCATCCCAGAGGGACGCCTATAATGCCGAGATCATGGGCGCGTATACTTCAATGCTAGTGAGATTGGTTAGGCGCCCACGAATGAATGAGGCGCCCAAAACGGCGTGATAATCTTCAAAATTCAAACGGCATCATGCGTGGGGTGCCTCGTCCCGGAGGGGCGCCCATAATGACGAGATAATGGGCTCTCATAATATAATGCTGGTGAGATTAGTTAGGCGCCCATAATATAATGCTAGTGAGATTAGTTAGGCGCCCACGAATGAATTAGTCGCCGAAAAATCCCTCCCTGGCCAGCAACATGACAGCCCTTCGTTTAATCTGGGGTCTTCCCTAAAAATTTTGGACAGTGATTTAAGGTATTGTATCCGTTTAGATATCCTCGTTTGTCACGCAATTACTTTTTTTGCAACATTCTGTTATATGCACTGGTTAATTGGGTATAATAGAATCGTGAGCCATGACGTAACGTTATATAAACATGTTTGGTCTAATTTGAATCTATGTTTAAAGCGTAATGGCATTGTTATGCAGTTAGCTATTGGTTGTTAATCAGACTATTGACCAGTCATAATTTTGAACAGAAATTTGCTTCCATTACAACGGTGTTAAGTGTGATAAGCTCTAATCAAACAAAACACTGCGAGGAGTATGGTACGCCACCGAAGGTAGACTATATTGGACCACAATTAAGTTGCTGTATTCACGGACTGGAATAGCAGGAAAACACGTTTGGGACAGTCAAAATTTGCTCCCGACGGCCCGTCTCCGTGGAAAATAAACGATTGATTGGAATTCGACTCGGCCATCTAAGTTAGGCTATATCAGACCACCTACTGTTTCAATGACTGGAATCAATCTGTTTCACAGAGAATTACTTACGAATTAACTCTGTAACAGATGACTGTCCACAACACGTGCGTTGACTGCACCCGGCGTCAGTCATTGGCTCAACGGCTCGTGCAATGTTTACTTAACACCTAACTGCTTCGGGCAAAATGATGCATTTTACTCATTTTAATACCCATTTACACTAACCAGGAAATATTTTTTAACTACAAATACTTCAAACGTCTTTATTTACTTTTCTTTTACCTCAAAAAAATGTTTAAGAATTTAATTTGTCGGAGTAAAAAAGTTAATATGCCGTACTCATTAAGCCTCGTCGATGTCATGCTTATCAGTGATTGTAGCGGCCAAGCGAATATTCACTGCGGGATCAGTTTGGACTGGAATAGCAAGAAAACGCGTTTGGGGTCGTCAAATTTTCCCACAAGGCGTCTGAAAGGCGAACCCCAGTACGCCTACGGAGGACACTCTATAAACCCTTCCGCGGTGTAGGTACATCGGCGCCCCCAGAAGCCCCATCGGCGCCCCCGGAAGCCTTTGCCCCCTAACAATTTTGTGCTAGCTACGGACCTGGTAGTTAAAACATATTTCCTATTTAGTGTAGATGGATATTAAAATGAGTAAAAGGCATCATTTTGTCCGAAGCAGTTACGTGTTATGTAAACAATGCACGAGCCATTGAGCAAATGACTGACGCCGCGTGAAGTCAATGCACGTGTTGAAACCAGTCATCTGTGACAGAGATAATTCGTAAGTAATTCTCTGTGAAACAGATTGATATTATAGTTCGGCAGCCGATCGACAAACCTGAAATATAGCCCACCTAATGTTTTTTGATGGATTATATATCTTCAGAGGGTGTAGATTCAGGATCCGGATGATGCCACCCTGGCACCCCTGGGGAAATTTAAATATTCAAGATGACCGCCATAAGGTATTTTCTGGTTATTTAGTGGGGTAAAATTTGTGACAGATTCTCTCGGACCTCGCCTTGAAGGTGGTTTCCAGAAAAATTTGATCCGCTGAATCCAATGAGCTTGGTTATTCCTCCTAAGAGTGACGGCTAATTCCGCTAGGGGGCCAAATTCAAAATGGAGGCTCATTTTGGCGGGAAACTAATAATGTTCGCTAAAAAGGTGTGTAATATATTATAAAATAGATTCTTGCTGGGTTATTTATATTAGATATGTGTAGATTCCGAATCCGGATGATGCGACCCTGGCACTCTTGGGGAAATTTAAATATTTAAGATGGCCGCCATGAGGTATTTTCTGGTTATTTAGTGGGGTAAAATTTGTGACAGATTCTCTCGGACCTCGCCTTGAAGGTAGTTTCCAGAAAAATTTGACCCGCTGAATCCAATGAGCTTGGTTATTCCTCCTAAAAATGACGGCTAATTCCCCTAGAGGTCCGAATTCTAAATGGATTCTCATTTTGGCGGGAACTAATAACGTTCCCTAAAAAAGGTGTGTAATATATTGAAAAATAGATTCTAGCTGGATTATATATATTAGATGTGTGTAGATTCTGAATCCCGATGATGCCACCCTGACAACCTTGGGGAAATTTATTTAGGATGGCCGCCATGAGGTATTTTTTGGTTATTTACTGGGGTAAACTTTGTGACAGATTCTCTCGGACCTTGGTTTGAAGGTGGGATCTATAAGAATTTTACGCACTGAATCCAACGAGCTTGGATATTCCCCCTACAGGTGGCGGCTACTCCGCTAAGGGGGGGGGGCAAATTAAAAATGGGGGCTCGTTTGAAATATAGGTTTTAGGATGATTATATATCTTCGATATGTGTAGATTCAGAATCCGGATGATGTTACTCTGGCACCCTTGGGGAAATTAAATTATTCAAGGTGGCCGCCCTATTTATTTTCTGGTTATTTATTGGGTAAAATTTGTGACAGATCCTTTTGGACATAGGTTGGATGGTGGTTTCTACCCGAATTTGACTCGCTGAATCCAACGAGCTTGGGTATTCCTCCTACAAGTGACGACTAATTCCACAAGGATGTCAAAATCAAAATGGGACTCAGTTTGGAGGAAAACTAATAAAGTTCCCTTAAAAGGTGTGTAATTAATATATTCAAATATAGGTGTCAATTACTTCCGACCAAAAGATATTCCAGGTTGTGCTCAATATTTGGCGAGACGTAACAATATTAGTAATGTTATAATGTAATACCTCAAACTGTAGGGCTCGTTTGAAATATAGGTTTTAGGATGATTATATATCTTCGATATGTGTAGATTCAGAATCCGGATGATGTTACTCTGGCACCCTTGGGGAAATTAAATTATTCAAGGTGGCCGCCCTATTTATTTTCTGGTTATTTATTGGGTAAAATTTGTGACAGATCCTTTTGGACATAGGTTGGATGGTGGTTTCTACCCGAATTTGACTCGCTGAATCCAACGAGCTTGGGTATTCCTCCTACAAGTGACGACTAATTCCACAAGGATGTCAAAATCAAAATGGGACTCAGTTTGGAGGAAAACTAATAAAGTTCCCTTAAAAGGTGTGTAATTAATATATTCAAATATAGGTGTCAATTACTTCCGACCAAAAGATATTCCAGGTTGTGCTCAATATTTGGCGAGACGTAACAATATTAGTAATGTTATAATGTAATACCTCAAACTGTAGGTTTTCGTTTTCGCCGAGTTTATTTCTGACTACCGCAATGTGCCATGACCGAACGAAACGCCAATATGGTTCCCAAATTCGACGAAATAGCTAAGTTTAGGAGAACCACGGAAGAAAATAGTAAGAGTACTGCAGAATGGACGTTAAACTAGCTCGAAGACATTCTACTCCTTGTATTCTTATAAGAACACAGAAGCTTCACAGCCAATCACAATTCACCATTTGACCATAGTCGAAAGCAAATGTTGCTAAAAGTTATCTGGTGCTTACTTCTGATATAATAGGGCAGCTACACGTTCATTCTGGACCGGATAAGTGTTTCTTTCTGGTTATAATTTAAGACTCAACAGTGAAGTCAAAATGTATGAATAGTACCATTTGACCACGGGCATGGGAATACAGTGATGCAATAATATACATGTGTACAATGACCAGGGGACTGATACCATGGCAGTTTCTTGAGCTTCTAAATGGAGTTCTATTTGCTGTTTACCACAAATTACAGGGCCATACGAACAAAAGCCACGAAGAGCGAATTGCCAAGCATACATTATGATCGACTATGACACTCATCCGTGTCACCTTCTCTGCTAGAAAACGGAGGGCAATACGATATAGAAAATATTTGCTAGCGTCATACGAAACGTCAGCTTTATCCGTGCGTATGATTGATCTAATAACTGGTAGTGAAAGTCCATACCGATTGCGAGTATTCCAGTGATTTAATCGACAAATATGTGGGGTTGAGTTCTTGTTGTTATTTCGATCATAGGACATTCAGCTGTTCAGATATGAATTCAGTGACCCCGAAAAACCTATAGTTTGACGTATGACACTATCACATTACTAGCATCGAAATGTTCCGCCAAATATAGTTACCATTTTGAATATGAGCTCGGCCTCGAATAACTTTGGTCGGAACATGTTTTTATATTGAAATCCGAAATAATTGACATCGAAAACCTATATTTCAATATATGGCGCACTTTTTTTTAGAGAGAACTTTGTGAGTTTCCCGCCAAAATGAGTCTCCATTTTGAATTTGGACCCCTAGCGGAATTAACCGTGAACTTTGGAGGAATACCCAAGCTCAATGGATTCATCGGGTCGAATTCTTATAGAAACCACTTTCAAACCGAGGTCTGAGAGAATCTGTCACAAATTTTACCCCAGTGAATAAACAGAAAATGCCTCATGGCGGCCATCTTGAATATTTGAATTTCCTCAAGGGTGTCATTTACATTGTGAATCTACACATATTGGAGATATACAATCCACCAAAAACCTATATTTCAATATATTACACACCCTATTTAGGGAACTCCTGGAATTTTGTGAGTTTCCCGCCAAAATGAGCCTCCATTTTGAATTTTGCCCTCTAGCGGGATTAGCCGTCATTTTTTGGAGTAATACCCAAACTCATTGGATTCAGCGGGTCGAATTCCTACAGAAACCACCTTCAAACCATGGTCCCAGAGAATCTGTTATGAATTTTACCCCACTGAATAACCAGAAAATGCGTTATGGCGGCCATCTTGAATATTTAAATTTCCCCAAGGGTGCCAGGGTGGCATCATCCGGATTCTGAATCTACACATACTGAAGATATATAATCCATCAAAAAACATTAGGTGGACTATATTTCCAGGTTAAGCCTCAAAATGGGGTTTGGCTGCCGGACTATTAACGGACAAGTTGGCCAGCAGACAAAATTGCGAATAGTAGGCCTACTAGCCAGAGCCTTATATAAAGAGAGTCTGGCCAACCCGTGTCCCGATTATGATTGGCTAATGGTGGTCACGTGACACATGGACGCCATTATGTTACCCATCTGAAAAGAATCGTCTGTATAGTAACCTATAATTTGACGTGTTTTAAATGACATTTTATCCGCGTTTTTTTATATTATTGGTCTGTTTTGTGGCTGTGAAATGCCCCACAAATGATGGGCAAGAGATTTATTTGCACAGGTTTACAAAAAAGGCGTCGATTGTGGCAAAAATTACATCTTGTGTAGTGTTAGTAGCCTAGGCCTACCGGTAATTATTATCCTGTCATTCGCGTTTTTAATGATTTCAAGCGACCATAGATTCTCATTGTTATAGTTTGAAGAAATTCCGAACCTAATGACATATTCACGTCATAGGTTATTATTTTTTGATGAATGAATTTTCAAAGATTTGTTATGAATTGAAAAAGACGCTTTGACAGTGTAGGCCCAAATAGGCCTATAGGCCTAGCCTTTGTTAATTAGTAGATGTTTTTTCGATTTAAATTTCGTCTATATGGCATAAAGTGTTGCGGTTTGCGTTACTTTGTATATGTTTAATGAATTCATCCACGAGTGAATTTAAGAAAAAGATTTATGTACTTGGGAATAACACTTTTGAGTTTGATAGCCTACCATGTAGGTCCAGGCCAGGTCTGGCCTAGTTAGTAGATGTTTTTCGAATTTTAACTTCATCGATATGGTCATTTTTATTTTCATTTTTTTATAAGTGATTATGTTTGATATCTTCATCCAGGGGTGAATCTTCAACAATTTATGAGCTTGAGAGACACAGTGTAGGCCTAGCAAAGTTCCCGCTTGACTGAAGTCATCAATATTGTTAGTTATTCGGATTAAGCCGTTCAGCTTAAAAAAAAATTCTTTTTATTCAGATTATTATTTTTCTTTTTCTTGTCTTTGTAGGGAGTCGAAGTTTGAATTTCGTTTTCCGGCAATTTTGAATAAAAGGCTAAATCATTTATTTTTGCTCATCTGAATAAAAATTGTACGCCAAAATCTACCTCGAATTTGTTCCCATGATGGGAGAGAGAGAGAGAGAGAGAGAGAGAGAGAGGGGGTAACGTCCACTCGACACAAACTAGATCTTATTTCAATTATTCGCTTGCGCGTAGGGTCTTTAGCAGTGGGAGGAAACCGGAGGACCCGGAGAAAACCCACGAGACTGGACAGGCCACCCTACTCCTTGTCACTTACATACAACCTAGTGGGAGGACCCGGAGAAAACCCACGAGATTGGACAGGCGACCCTACTACTTGTCAATTACAACCGGAGATTCGAAAGAGAGCTAGCGTATGGTACACCTTTAATAATTCGCTTGCGCGTAGGGGGTCTTTAGTAATGGAAGGAAATTGAAGGACGAGTAGAAAACCCACAAGGTTGGACAGGCGACCTACTCCCTGTCACGTAGAATCTTTAGGTCGAAACATCGCCGCTTGATTCAATAACAGAAATTATGATTAAAGCGCACGTGTTAGATCACACGACCACCCAACGTCTCCATGGAAACACACAAATGATTAAATCCTAAAGATTTCTAATTAGCAAAAGGCACAACCTGGCACAACTACTATAATGATGTGTTTACAAAAAAAGTTTCATAAA
This sequence comes from Patella ulyssiponensis, assembly GCA_963678685.1. Taxonomy (NCBI): domain Eukaryota; kingdom Metazoa; phylum Mollusca; class Gastropoda; family Patellidae; genus Patella; species Patella ulyssiponensis. The sequence continues at coordinate 36,540,612 of OY783229.1, read as the reverse complement.
GATACTGGGATTCACAGAGCCCGTTTCAAGATCTCCCCCTTACTTCCTTCGACGCGGGATAATAACATACGATAAAAATTAAATAAAAAATTATATTGGTTCAATGCGGTATTTTTAATGTTAATTTAAAAAAAAAATCAGAATCGGAATCAATGGAATCCGTTTCAATATTTCACCCTTAAAATATAATAAAAAAAATTGTTTCTAATTTCAAAGGTAATCTTTGAATCATTATTCGATACTTTCAATTTAACCTTTAGATAAACGATATATTGGATTATTGCGGTGTTTTTAAATGTTTAAAAGGTAAAAAAAAAAATAAATATCGTCAATAAAATTTACATATTGTGATTGATTTATTAAAATTATTGTCTACCCCTACACACGAGTGAACATAAAAATACATTTGCACAAATCTAAAACATATAAATCTGTCACACGCTGTACTGTGGCTCTATGTGCAACGTAAAAATGGGTAACAAAATGGCGCCCACGACGTCAGTTGGCCAGACTCTCTATATATAAGGCCCTGGTGCTAGCGGACAAGAAAACCATAGAAATATTTAACAATTATAGGTAACGATAATAACTTTATTTTCAAAGAGTTGAAAATTAGGCCAGGAGGCCTGTCTTACATTTTGAAGTTAAAGAAGTTAACAATAAAATTTAAAAATAGAAGAGAAATATTTACAAAAGAATATTAAGAAAATCACAAACTGAATATAATAATTACAATCACATAAAAAGTTGTCACACACGAATACAACAAATGAATTAATGAAAATGGCCATAATATATTGCGAATAGTGTTGGTGGACAAGAAAACCGTAGAAATATTTAACAATTATAGGTAATGATAATAACTTTATTTTCAAAGAGTTGAAAATTAGGCCAGGAGGCCTGTCTTACATTTTGAAGTTAAAGAAGTTAACAATAAAATTGAAAAATAGAAGAGAAATATTTACAAAAGAATATTAAGAAAATTACAAACTGAATATAATAATTACAATCACATAAAATGGCCATAATATATTTCTTTTGGCCGCTTATTGCAATGTAGGGCCTATATATAAAGTACCGCTACAAAGAATACTATATGAGGTCTCTACGTAGCTTATTGCAATGTAGGGCCTATATATAAAGTACCACTACAAAGAATACTATATGAGGTCTCTACGTAGTTACAAATTTAAATAATCGCCTTCGAAATGAATAATTTGATTTACAATATCTTAAATAATCAGGTTATGAATTCCATAAATGGGCACCAGATAGATTAGGCAGAAAAATGACAATTTTGTTATTGCTACTAGAGTAGGCTATGGAGTAGCCTATTGTAGTAGCAGAGGATTTTGGTTAAATGAAGGGCATTACTTGTTGATTAATAATTCTGTAAATAAATGCATATTTGTTCACTAAGTGACGTTGTTTAATATTTAAGAGTTTGCTTTGGGCAAGGCCTGGAGCTAATAATCTTTTGTATGTTCTTAGAATCAATTTAAAACTGGTGAACAATAATCAAGATAGGTTTGTATATTTGTAGAATAGAGATCGATATTGAAGTGGTAGTAGCTGCTTGATTTTGCGAAGTTAGAAAATCTGTTGATTGACAATTTTGATTACATAATATACATGGTCAGTCCATTGTAAATGGTGGTCTAAAATAATTCCCAGAAGTTTGAACCTGGGAACAATTTCGATGACTGAGTCATTGATATTTCTACTAAGTTTTAGACGATAAATGGCTACGCTTCTGTCTAGTTGTAATTAACATGGACTTTGTTTTGATATCATTAATTATCACGCTATTATGTCTACACCAATTCATCACCGTATCCGTATCAATTTGAAGATTGTTTTGACGGCCAGGCAAAGTTTTTGCACTAGTATAAATGGTTTTATCAATAGCAAAAAGATCACATTTAGAATTTAAATACAGAGGTAAATCGTTTATAAAAATATTAGATAATGAAGGACCCAAGATTGAACCCTGTGGTACGCCATGATCTATTGGTTTACAAGAAGACAAATTGCCATATACACAGGCCCTTTTTTGTCTATCACGCTGGTATGAATTGAGAAACATTAAAGATGTCTAGGACAATTGATAAATTGGAATTTTTGTAGCAACAGTATATGATTTACAAGGTCAAAGGCTTTCCTAAAATCAAAGAAAATAGCTCCACATAGACGAATATAATTTAGGGAGTCATACATATTTTCGGTAATATTAGATAAAGCAGTCAAGCAGGAGCTATTAGATCTGAACGCGGACTGGTTAGAATACCATAAATTATATTTATTAAGATATTCAGTAAGATGTGAATATACATTTTTTTCTAATACTTTTGATAAACTTGGTAATATAGAAATTGGTCGGTAGTTGTTTGGATCATTTTCGGGTCCATTTTTGTATAAAGGTAAAACTATAGCAGTTTTTAAACAGTAGGGAAAACATTTTAATCAATACAAATATTTACAAGGTCAAAGGCTTTCCCAAAATCAAAGAAAATAGCTCCACATAGAAGAATATTATTTAGGGGGGCATACATATTTTCGGTAATATTAGTTAAAGCAGTCAAACAGGAGCTATTAGATCTGAACGCGGACTGGTTAGAATACAATAATTTTTTTCAGTAATAAAACATTTAGGCTTCTTTGCCTCGTGACCTTTATCACTGTGTATACATTTAACGTCAATCGGATCTAACTTTGGCGTCTAGAGCGTCCAAAAGATTTTTTAAACGTCACCAAGGGCCACAACTCCGACCGTAATTATCGGAAACTGAAAATCAACAGGATTCTTCGTCGCATGACGTTAATCACAGGGTATAAATTTAAAGTCAATGGGGTATTAACTTCGGCCCCAGGGCGTTTACAAGATTTTTTGAAGTAATCAAGGGCCATAAACCTGGCAGTATAGGCTTCTTCGTCTCATGACCTTAAATGAGCTAAATCGCCAATATTTGGGACCTAGAAATTGACACCAATGAGTCGCATCGCTATATAATGATGTAATATAAATGTATATCAGCTGATTTACATTCAATCCAGTCTACACCGATATTATTTATTGTATATTGCTCTCCAGATAAGAATATGACGTCACCGTTTGACATGACTTGTGATGTCTAGTCTCCTTCTTCCGACCCCTTGTTACAAATGACGCTGAAACGCATTGTGGTACACGATACCTATACCAATGATAAAATGTTTATTTTGTCTTAAATATTGGATATCAGAAACCCATCGTATTTTCAATGTTGAAAAACACAGTGTATAAATTTAAAGTCAATCGGAAGTTAATTATAGCCTCTTGAGCGGACGGACAGGGACGACGACAATATACGACTACATGTCAATGTGGGCATATAAAAATTAAAAGCTCAGTTACATTATTTATGTCAATTCTATTATGTCATTATTCTTCAACCCCTGTGTCTTATACAATTTCATCACTATCATATTCACAGTTACAAAAAAAATAGCTAATTAGTAGTACCTCTAGTGAGTGGGTATAGACAGACTGTAGAATTGTTATTTCTACTCTCACAAAACAGGCAAAATTCATTGACGAATGGTCCTCAAAATTCTGCCCCATTTCTTATCCTCTTGTTAAGGAGAATTTGATCCCATTTGTCATGACATTGACTAAAAATTTTCAGGCCCAGTTCCCAAAACAATACTATAGGGTCGCCTGGCCCTCCCACTACTAAAAACCCCTACTCGCAAGCGAATTATTGAAATGAAATTAAAACCATGTTGTCCCGAAATGACCTAGGTTGTGTCGGGTGGACGTTAAACCCCATTTCGTTCTCTCTCTCATAAAAGATTAACTCTAATCAAATGAAGCACTGCGGGGAGTATGGACACAACTAAGCTTAAGACCGATTTCCCAAGACAGTTGTCAACCTCAGCAGTTAAGCTCTAACTGACGACCAAATCAGTTTACTATTAAAGATCATGATGTATCTATCACCAACATTGAGAATGGTTTATGCCGATTAGCATAAGTTGATTTCCTTCGCCACCGGGTAGCTAACCTAATAATTAAATAGACCACAAGAATAACTCCCACAATATTACAAAGGGTGAGACTAACGCCATACAAGATCTAAAAAACGACAAGTCCATAACGATAATACCAGCTGCAAAGGGAAATCGACTGTCATCATGAACACTAACGAATACAATTCAACCATCTACGAACTGCTTAATGATGCCACAACCTACACAAAAAAAACTTTAGAGAAACAACTAAATGATATGATGATGTTATTGATGAAGCATAATATAATTTACATGTAACTATGGCAATTTAGCATCCTTGGTTGTATATAAAAAACATCTTCCCCTTTTTATTGTTAAGTTTGGGCTATTATAGACTCCCCCAAATCTGTCCATTATTTGTGAATTTTGTATTTGCATTTATAAATCAATATCATATTTAATTTCATGCATATGGCCCCACTATCTGTGCCTAATCAGCTTTACCCCGTCTATTCATGGTACCCTTTGAAGGGCCCTATACTATCTAATAACCCCATTCAAGATAGCCGCCAGTAGAAAGACCCTTATAAGAGAGCTCCAATAATAAGCGGAAAGCGATTAAATAACACACATTAAACATGCATTATGCAAGAGCTAAATCAACATATTGAAAGTCTTTATTTAGGCTTCAGATGCTATAGAAATGATTAAATAGATCTCTATTTACACAACAAGCACAAAATCAACTCTGCAGACCCACGGATGGCTTGGATACAGCTCGGATTTAAACAGTCGTCCATTTAAAATTAAAGCAACAAATGGCTGAACAAGAAAACGTTTACTGTTACTCGGTGACGTCGCTACCGGAAAATGGTGATGCAAGGCCTGTCAAGCGAGAGTACTATTGGTATTGAGCACGTTACTGGATAATCAAGAACATGTGGGCGGAGTTATCGTCTGTCAATCAAACGATCGACAATTTTCGTAGAAGGCGTAGACGCAGTTTGTACCCATTCTTGTCCAAACTTCAAACAGTAACGGGTAAATCCTCCTCTGTTTGCCAAACAAGCATTGATCCGACTCGGCATACTCCCAATGAGACGTCTAAGGTCATTTTGGTCCAGATTGTCCCATTCCTGTTGCAACGCAGCAGCAAGTTCTTGGACATTGGCAGGACGTTGTTGACGTTGACGTAACCTCTGTCCAAGCATGTCCCAGACATGCTCGATGGGGGAGGGGTCGGGACTCAGTGCTGGCCAAGGTAATGTGGTGATGTTCTGTTGTTGGAGGTAACCTGTAACGATCCTGGCCCTGTGACATCTTGCGTTGTCATCCTGGAAGATGAAACGGCGGCCATGACGCCGTGCGAACGGCACAACATGGACTGCCAAGATGTTGTCCCGGTAGTACTGGCCTGTAACACGCCCTGCAACAACATGTAAAGCCGTTCTTCCAGCAACAGTGATGCCTCCCCACACCATAACAAAACCACCCCCAAATCGATCATGTCTGATGACGTTAACGTCTTGGAAGCGCTCGTTTCGACGACGCCACACCCTCCTACGTCTGTCCAAAAAATCAACAGTGAACCTTGACTCATCTGAAAACATCACATTGCTCCAGCGTCGATTATCCCAGTGTTGACGATCCCTACACCAACGACGTCTTGCCTGAATGTGATGATCTCTCAAACAAGGGATCACGCGAGGACGTCGGGCGCGAAGGTGACCCCTATGCAGTCGATTCCGAATCGTCTGGCCACTCACTCTCACACCAGTGTCTGTTTGAAGACGAGCGCTGATCTGATTTGCTGTGATGACACGATTTCTCAAGGCCAAGGTACGGATAAATCGATCCTGGGCTTGAGTTGTCGCCCTTGGTCGACCTGAGCGTGGTCTGTCATGTACAGATTGTGTATCACGGTATCTGAACCAAGGCATGCTTATGACAGACTGAGGAACATTCATCGTCCGCGCCACAACCGCCTGTGTTGTGCCGATCTGTAGCATGCCAAGGGGAGGTAACCTTTCATTTTAGGTAAGCCGACGCATATCAAAATTTGTTTTCTGGTCACTAAAACAATTAAACTGATGTTTCCACCCTGGAATTCAATGCCACAATGACTGTAACATTCAAAGTCAGAGTCGTGCAAATCTTGGGTTGGACCCCCATGATGATCCCAAGCATCACCTGCATTCCATGCGGTAGCTATTGGTGCGTTTGGGCGTCACATGTAACTGTTAGGTTCTATAGTGACTTTTTTCGTAGTCATTTGCATATTTTAGTATTATGCCCCCAAAATCAAATATCCCCTACTTTTTTGGAATAGTAGACAAATTTGGTTTTGGAGTAGTAAAATGCCCGTCAACTTATAGTAACATACCAGATACTATAACACTATATACAGACATTACGATTTTTGAAAATATGCAACAATAAAGAACTATTTCTTTCCCGAATAAAATCTCTATATTTTAAGTGCACTGCCAAAGGCGGTACACAATTACTCATTTTTAAAGAAATTTTTAACGTTATTTTATCTGGATTATCGCCCTTTTTATCGAAAAACTTTATAACGGCTAATTTACGTCACGCCATTCAGTCAGCAGACGACTGTCTTCCGTAACGGTCTATATTCCTTTGCTTCCTTGTATTCAGTTTTGTTTGTTTCTGTGACGGTTGGAATATGTGCCCTAAATGCATTCAATATACTTCGATTCTCTTCTTTATTGATTCAATGCATTATTGATTCAATGCATCTACTTCTCTGATACATTTACCGGTGTGGGTAGGCTACTTGTATAGCGGAATTAATAGGCTACAATAAGCTTGCATTCGTATTTCTTGCAACATATGACAGATCATGACTCAAGCTGACATTATATAATTATTTCTTTGGGTTGTATTCCCAATTGTTTTCAAATATGAGTGAAGTCTGTGTCACCACAGGCCCGGGACTGTACAGCGCAGGGGACGCTTACGACTAGCCCCCGGATCCATTCACTCTTTTTGAATTGTTTTGTTTGTGGTCTCTGAGTACGATGTCTTGTCCATATACTTGTTTTTGTGTAAAATTGTGTGTGGTGCAGTCCCTCTGCACTTACTATTTACGGTATCTGTGCATGCTTCTGGTTCGTCTATTTTTAAGTAAAGAGGGGTGTCATCTGCAAATAGTCTAAGGTTTGAATGTATATCATCAACAATGTTGTTGATATATAATAAAAATAATAGTGGTCCCAGTACACTGCCTTGTGGGACACCAGTGGGATTGCCCCTGGAGTCCGAGGAGATTCCATGTATTACGACGCATTGGTGTCGATTGTCTAAATAATTCTTGAACCATAAAACATTTAAGTACTATTTATTTTTTTAAGCCATAATGATATTTAATTTAAGCACATTAATTGTTATTGCTGTATATTCATATCCCCCTCACTAGCACTAGATCAAACCAATAGAACAACTGCTTATGCAAGCATCGTCTTCATTAGCCCCGTCGGAGAAGAAACCTCAACCCCATTTTATTTTATTTTAATGCAAGACTTTAAAACTCCTATCATAGCTTCAATGCCCAAATCGTGATTTATATTACATGGATTTAAACTAATGAATTATCACTGTTTGTAGTCTTGACAAGATGTGTGCCAGGTGATAAGGTTACTGGGCTCTGGTATATTGAAGACTTAGTCTCGCGTTCCGATTCTTAAATTAAATTTAAATGGCGAACCGTTCTAAGCTAGTTAAAATCTCGAGTATTCGATGCTGCCAAGAGTTGAATGATGAATTATGGCCTGGATCAGTTAATAAATGTCTAATTAACAATTCAGATAAGTTTAAGGCATAAAGAAAGACCTGAAACATGTAGATTTAGCTCTTGCTTAATGTGTTTTTATATTTTTGTTTCTGTACTCTCATATCCACCTTATTAGTACAACGTACTGCTAATGCAAGCTCTTAAAGGGATTTGACAATCTTGCGCACCCGGTATCCCTAACGACGATCAAATCGAAGTATCAAACTCGTCTGCAAGTAAATTGTCTATAATATCCGCAAGTATGTCGTCTTTACCCCACCAATCACAGCCACTAAGTTCCAACTAATGCATTACCCCAAGAAGACCAATATAAATGATCAAACCACTCTTCAAGTAGAATGCCCATAATAGTTTCTACTCAATTGACCCCATCCCTCCATCAAAGCTACCATGTCCACATCATGATTTATCTGAAAATAGTTTACAGTTGTATGAATTTATGAATGAAATATGACCCCCTTGTATAATCTGCACCATACTATATAGTATTACTATGACACATTTAAATTAGAACACTTAATGATATATACTGTTACCAATCATCATAGCCTGTATATATTTGCATACTATGACCAATTGATTATATAAAAGTGCTATCATCAGTATTAGACAACAAATATGAATATTGTAGTTATCTCCCAGCCAAGCTGTAAATTAACTGTATGTCCATTAGAATTGGTTCCACTACTGATGCCTTCCGTCTTACTCCAGGCTCAGTAGTGGCTTTTCCTATAGAGTTCCTTTTCGCAAGTTTTTTAGTCAAATTACTACAAAAAGTTTACTGGCCTATTGCACCCTTAATTTACACATACTGTACTGCACATAACTTAACATATAATAAATCAATTCCCGCATAATTATATGATTTGATCAAACCCAATCGCTACGAGAAATTTCTCAAGTTCTGAAGTTATAATAAACGCCCAGTCAAACATAGCACGCGCAATCCAACTCACGTAATCATACGTCCCTTTCCATATATGGCGTTATGACCATAATTATATGCTAATGACCTTAGCGTGGGAAAAATGTCAGAAAGAATCATAGACCGCGTGTTGGGGATGATGGGCGTTAATTTTTCGCTCAAACCTGAACAAAAGCTGATTATTGATTTCATTCTTCAAAAATCGGATGTAATGGGCGTCTTGCCAACGGGATTTGGCAAATCTTTAACGTAGTAGCATTGCCTTATATGGAAAGCGATGAGCGGAGTTAAGGCGACGCGATATTTGGCGAGATTTCAACTGGCCGGTGTCACACTCGGCTAATCTCGACATATTCCGTAAACTACATCTAGTCTCGGATGTATGACAGTAAGTGATATGTACCTACGCCCATACATTTGCGATGCGGCTACCGGTTTACTTTAACAGGAAAACTTGACGCTATTACACAAATTGGGAACCTATTCGGCTAGCGACCTATTCGACCGATCGAGCTGCAACCTGTTCGTTGGAAACCTATTTAGAGTAAAGACAACAGTCTCCTTAACTCATCTATTTATCAACCAATAAAATCCAACGTTATGTCTATCAAATGAAAGAAGAATATATTATTTTTTATCCATTCCTTCAGCTCAGAATAGAAGTGTAATTTCGTCATTATCTTACAGCTGGATCGGTCGAATAGGTCGCTAGCCAAATAGTTCGCCAACTTGTGTTTGGAATGGGCGCAGCCATGTTTCATCCGGGACCTTTAAAGTAGTTCCAATATGGCGGAATTCATCATACAGCCGAGTTTAGATTGTCCGAAATCTTACGAGGTTTGCCGAGTGGCCGGTGTCAATGCGGCTTGCACATTAGAGGAAATACCGCTAAGAAAAACTGCTCGGTAACTCTTTTAGTTGTCTAGTCTTCACTAGGATTACTTATTTCAATACAAACTGTAATGATAGGTGTTGACAATTGTGCGTTTTAACCTATTTGAACTTGCGTCAGTGGTCTTAGACTGTACCAATTGTAACGTTAACCATGTAGAATTGCGCGATACAAGAACATAAACAACTTTCATTTGAATTGAGCGGCCATTATTAAATAAACGCCCAGCAACTATTCCAAATCTACGAATGGAATTTTACAGTAAACGAAAACTTCTCGCTGTACATGAGAATAAAACATAGACTATTTAAAATATTTTATGAGGGTCAATATAATGCGTTGTTTATATTTTATAGATTTTATGTAATAAATACTCATGTATGTTGAATAAAAGTATTGGGTGAGCGTTAGTGTGAAAATGGCTGCTTAATTCAAATGAAAGTTGTTTATGTTTTTGAATCGCACAATTTTACAAGAAAATAGTGTTGGATTTTAATAAATTTGTGTCGGACATGTGTAGGACTATGGTCCTTAAGACCATATTGTGTCTTTGGAAAATTATTAAAATTCTCTGTCTATAAAATTAAAATCCCACGTACCTAGTAGACGTGAAATACAAGCTATACATAAAAAGTCAGTGATGTTTTGGTAAAATGATAACCTGTGACAAAAGGGTCCATCACGTTCTTCCTGTTGTTGGACCTAGGGTTAGTAGACATAATAGGGTGTCATCATCTGGTTTATTTGTGGAAAATTTAGGAGGTTATTACGCATTTGGAATGGAAATTAACGTCAAGGCTAAATCTTGGACGTGCAGGAACTGGGGGATATAAAATAGGGGGTAGAGCGAGAGTGGTTAGAACTCACCCAGACATTCAAGCAGCCATTATCTGTTGAGAACAAGGGACCTGGGAAACCATTCAGCTGGCAATAAAGTTCTTATACTTTAAATACTATGGTATTATTTACAACTAATGCTGCAGTAGTATTGACGATCACAGGAAGAACACAACAAAGAAGAAGTCCTATAAAAGTAGCAATAGTACTACACATGGCGAGAAATGATTCCTTTTGGCGACCAAAGCAGAATCAGGGTGGAAAATAGACGGTAAGACTTTTAAAATAGTCTTACAACTATTTCATATTAGTTGTAATTAGGAACTGGCAGTAACGTAATCAAGAGCGGAGCCGAAACAAAGTTAGGTTACTAAAGTAACTAAACTAACTATAACTGGTGTGAATAGCAAAAGTTTGTTTTTCTGCACTATGTAAATGTTGGATTGGGGAAGTTTGGAAATGGAATATTCGCATTTCTCAACCCCTACAACCCCTGAAACTATCTATCACATGACGTGTATGTTGCTATTGTATCTGAAAGAATACATTTCGAGCCAATTTCTGTCGCCATTTTCGTTTTGGGCGGCCATATTGGATCAACCATTTGAGAAATCAATCGGAAGCTGTCCAGAATGAATCGGGTGACCAACAAACGCTATAAAATGATATATTACATCATAGAACTGTACTAGAAAGGAAGTCCGACTGGTGGTTTATGTTATTTATCGCATGCGCGAAAACACAGAACCTAAGTTACTTCCGGTTAAACAAAACCCTGAAGAAATCCGTATGGAGTCCTGTGAGCTTCGGAATAAAATAAGAAAAAAACATCGTCTGCACAACTTCCAATTACCAAGATATATCCGAAATTAATGTTTAACCATGTGTAAGTTATTTTGTATCAATACGGTTAGTTGTCAGTACATGTTTTGTTCGTATAAAAATTAAAAGGATACGACGGTACCCAGCCGACACAGGCCTACAACAATAACACAAACACATAAAAAGTATGATAAGTTATTGAATAATCATTTTCAGACATAATGCGTCCAGGACGCATTCTATTGTATTATAAAACCTCAATTTGTTTCTATTCGATATAATAATATTTCGTCAAACGTAATAAAAACTATGCAGCTAGTCTAGAATCTACAATTTTCTAATTATATAGGCCTGTATACATGTAGGCCTATAGTCATGTTTTATCTTTACTTTAGGCCTACGTTTTTTTTTTTGGTGTATCAATATTCATTACTTCAAGGTGTCTTCATAGCCCCCCCCCCTCAAAAAAAGTAAGTTAATAGCTAAAATTTCCCTTTTAGTTTTAGATTGTAAGAAAAACTGTTTTGATAATTAGATATACCGTATATATACGTCTTTACATGTATAAATAAATAAAAAATCTGTCTTTATCAATTAAAGATGTAGGAAAAATCAAATAATATCCTAAGGAAATTTTCTATAAAATTTAGACTTTAATGAATGGTCTCAGCATTTTGTCAAATTCAAATGTGCTATCAGTATTTTAAAACAATATGTTTGCACACTGAAATTTCAAGGTAAACTTTTAAAAAAAAATCATTTGAATAGATGTTCTGTTTCTAAGCCCTCATTTAATATTGAAAACATTATATGTGTAGGTGAAAAATACCGATCGCTATCAAGTACAGCACATAGGCCATTCACTGTATTATAGACCTTAGGGAATCGATTTTCAGGTCACCCAACGAAAAAAAATGACGCAAAATTTTAAAAGAGTAAAGTGTCCGGATAAGCAACTTAGCCATTCTTAGTCAAAACAACTGAATATTTTTTATCTCAAATTTTGAGACAAGGTATATACACCATTGCTCTATATTTTTACGTTGAAATTTCATAGGTACCCAGACCTTTATTTTTCCGACTATGTTCAAATTAGGATAATTCTTTTAAATATTGGTCGTATTGACATTATAAAATTTGCATGAATGTAAATCTAAATGTCAGATAGTGTCATGTTTTTTTCCATTCTTACACCATATTTATTTAATGATACATAATTATTGGATCTGAAAACTGTCTGTTAGGATTATGTTGAAAATATTATTATTAATACCCCTTTAAACTCCTCAATTTCTTTATGAAAATGTTAATACCAGTTACCCTGTACTTTCTTTCTTTTGTAGGCCTCTGAATATAAGATAAGCTCTTCACTGCTACAACCTTCCATAAATAATAAAGTGTGAAAAATACTTTGTCAGTAATTTCGGAAGAGGGCCTGGCAAGGACATTGTCTATTCGATTCGTTGGAGTACATGTAAAAGAATCCTTGACAATTTTCGAAATAAGAGTAGGTAATTAATTAGTCTGCTGTCTGGACAAAATTTACTTTATAGCACACTGTATGACAAACACTTGTCATTATTTGCCAAACCATGCAGAAAAATAGGAGATAAACCTCCATCTGTTAAAATATGCAGCCTCTATCGTGTTCAGAAAAAACTGATCCTCTATTGCTATTCAGAGGTTTTCAGGTTATTTTTTTTTAATGTCTGTAATTGTTAAAATAAATAAAGGGGTTCTTTTTTTTATGTATCTTATTGTTGTTGAAATATTTGTTAGTAATATTCTTCTAACAAGAAAAGACCCCTGTACATATGTACTTCAAAATTGGGGGGTTGGGATAGTATCGAGTGCTGTGCATCAACCTCTTCTGGCCGGTCACCTCTGGCTTGCTGTTGTGATTTCGATCCCTGGTGTGAGCGTATGTGGCTTCGAGATAGGGGCGCCTTCTCAAATTCATGGGTTACTCCCACACGAAAGACACCTGCGTGTGCGCTTTGATAATAACAATGCAAAATAAGACTTGTCTACTATATCACCTTCGGTGGAAGTTGTCGTTTAACTCTTAAGAACAACAGTTCAAAATTGAAGAAGCATGGACAGGAAGATGCTGTCCAGGCAAAATTCTCCTTCCTTGGATTTTGCAAATAGTCATAGAATAAAGACTACCATATGTTATCGTAACGAAATACTGAAGGATTGCATTTGTTGACAAGATAATGTTAAAACCCAATTCCATATAGTTCAAAATTGAAGAAGCATGGACAGACAGATGCTGTCCAGGCAAAACTCTCCTTCCTTTTTTTCATTGAAAATTGTTTTGAAGAATCAGTTTGTTTACAAAATTATGATGCCAATGTGTACCAATGAGCTTGTGTTTTTTGTCCCATCTAAACATCTAGACACTGTTCTTTGCCATGTTGTCCCTCCTACACTACCGACTGGGAGAAACCATGCTGCAAAATGCTGGAGAACTTTATTGAATAACACCAGCATACATAATCCTTATATATTCAGATTGGTATTTTTTTTCTTTGGAAAAAATTATAATGAATCAATTTGAATTAAAAAGATTAAGTATGAAGACAATGATTCTAATATCAAGATTTTTATTTTTGCTACGAAAATATTTTAAGTGCATCTTTTCTTTTGTGTGAAAATAGATTTGAAGAATGAGTTTGGTTACAAAAATACACATGATATTTACATCCTTAAATAATGGACCCAAAACAAAAAAGTAGTTTTATTTTTACAAGAAATTCTGTAGATCGATAAAATATAAAAAATTATTTATAAACGAAAATATTTTAAGTGCATCTTTTTTTTTCTCTGTGAAAATAAATTTAAAGAATCAGCTTGGTTACAAAAATACACGATATTTACATTACATCCTTAAATAATGGACCCAAAACAAAACAATTCAAGAAAATCTGTAGATCGATAAAATATAAAAAATGAAGTAAAAAAATACAGTATTCATGTTATTATTAACTTCATAAATATAGGAAAGTTGTCTCAAAATTTCCAGTCGCTATTTCAAAATTATTACAAAATAATAACAAAAACATCAAATATCAGTTCACGCATGCATTGGCTTTGCAATCTAGTATCTACTGCTATATGGCCCATAGTATGGGATCTATATTTAAGTACTTTTTAAAAATATAAATACCGAAGTAAAAAATACGGTCTTCGTGTTATTATTAGCTTCATAAATATAGGAACGTTGTCTCAAAATTTCCAGTCGCTATCTCAATTACAATTATTACAAATTAATAACATTAATATCAGCTCACACGACTCCGCTTCATTATAAACAATAGCAAAGCCTTCGACCGGAAGTAACTTAGGTTCTGGGGACTTCGCGCATGCGATGAACAACATAATTCATCGTCCAATGACAGATACTGCAGGGTCAGTTATCCATATTATATACGATCTATGATTACATGGGTCATTTCGCCAACAACGTTTGTCAAGGTCTATTTTATGCCATTGTTGGCCACCATCTTGTATTTCCGGCTCTCCTGGAGTCAGCCGGTAGATTTCAGAGGTAGGAAACTACAAATATCTTCACTGGGGTTAGTTCTATCAGAAACCATCGTCAAACCTTGTTCCCCGAGAAATGGTCACGGATCGGGGGTTAAGACCCGACTATTGTATCCCATAAAAACTGTGTTCTGTTAACGTGTTTACCGATCGCTCAATGCCACTTAAAGATTATGTTACAGGAGGTTATATAATAAAAAGTAACAATAAACTCATTAACAATATAATGCCAAAACAATTAAAAGTAAACCTCATACCTAAGTAAACTATTATTAATAAAAAAAGAAGAGATTATTGCTAACCCTTGAATCTTCTCTTCTTTTTTTTCCTTTTTTTTTAGATATGGGATTTAACGTCGACTCGACACAAACTAGGTCATTTCGGGACTAACATGTTTTTTTATTTCAATAATTCGCTTGCGCGTAGGGGTCTTTAGTGGGTTGAAACCGGAGTGAAAGGAGGAAAACCCACGAGGTTGAGAAGGTGCCCCTATATCCATGCCACATACGCTCACACCAGGGATCGAAACCACAGCCGCAAGCCAGAGGTGACCGGCCAGCTAGAGGTAACGTTGCAGTTAATAAACCCAGTGAATGTTATCCATTTTAAGGCTGTCTGTTATTAGCCAGTATTTTGTTGACATCAATTTTGGGGTGGGATAGTTGATGAAGCCCTAGATTTGCCCCCCCCCCCCAATCCTTATTCACAGCTTTTAGATACGCTACTGACTATCTTGCAAGCGTTCAGAAGCCTCAAATATTGCACTTTCGAGATATAATACCGTAAACATATCAAAGATATAAGAAAATCGGGTTAGTAGGTTCACTAAAGCTGCGTTCACACTAGGGGTTTAATCTGAATTGAATTCAGAATAGAGTCTTATTCCGGATTTTGGCGTCACACTTAATTCGATAAAAACCGAACTGAATCTGAATCAAATCAGTCAAGATTTGAGTGTGACACGCTTGATTTAGATCAAACTGCTGACCGTCCAAGTCCAAATTTCTGTCCAAGAGTCGTGTAACTGTTGCCAGTTTCCAAAGTGTTATAGCCAGTCGCTCATGACGAGGCACTGGCTTCCGGAGTATTGTATCTTGTTTTGCAAAGGCTGGCCTCAACAAACTGCATATTATTTCGAAGGTTCTTGTAGCCCTTGACATGCGAAGGTTCTCCCGCCAATTGCTTTCTCCCCAAAATTCGCCATGATAAATACTGTGGTAACATAACAAGCTAAAACATAGGTTGTCAGGCAACGATACTAACGTCTTCAGCGCTAAGTCCTCCGAACAGTCAACAAGGGTTGTGGCATACTTTTCCATTTACAACTTACTAAATTCTGCCCTATTCTAACATTTAATTATCGTAAATCGTTTAAAATCAATCGGCTTCGTCATCCATCACCTTATTCACCAAATGTATTGCTTAGTGCTGAAAGGATTTGAATTATGAAATGGGAGCCTCGTTGGTTCAGTGAGTAAGAAGCTGGTTCTCTAGTCCGGTGGTCCCGGGTTCGCCCCCAGTGTTGACCGAAAACGTTTATCTTGATTTTCGGACGTTGTTTCCTCATGCCAGTATTGCAAGGCGAAGATGTAAGACCCGGGGTCGCCGATGTAGCGTTGCTTGCCTCAGGAAATTAAACATAAGCAGCATAAAACCACCAATACGACTGTCTGGCGCAGTCATCATGGATATAAATGACATTCACTGCGCATTCAGTGTGGCGCTTTTAATTCTGAATTCAATCCGAATAAACTGCAATGTGACGCACCGCTTTTAATCTGGGTAAAACCATTCCGAATTCCGGAGACCGGTTTCCGGAATTCGCAGTGAATGCGCATGCAGTGTGAACGTAGCTTAAGGGTATTCTTATACGTTTACGTTACACCACAAAGCACCGAAACCAGCTTTGGTGGCAAAATGGTTTTTATTGCACAGTGTGAGATGATTGGACTGCTAGATTGCAAAATTTCAAAAGCTTCCTATTATGTTTCATTTTCGAGACATTACCGTAAACATATCAAAAAATTGAGAGAATCGGGTTAGAGCAGGTTCACTGGACACATTTAATAATCTAACCGTGAGATTGGCCCATGCATGGTCTTAGTAGACCAGGCGAAAGACAGACAATCACCATAAACGAGAATAGCTTGCTGCCATTATATTTTTCTGGAACCTTTAAATTTGTTTTTGTTTTGTTTTTAGCAATTTAGACAGGGACTGTCTGAGAAAGTATCTTTGAGCATGGTAAGCTTAGGGGTCGAAAAAGCGCCTCGGGATTATTTGCAAGCCGGAGTTCTCCGTGTCGGCGGGGCGTCACATTGGGTAACAAACCGCGTCTACTTGGCGTCCAATCAGATTAAGCATTCGGATGTGACAAAACACTAATGTTCCTACATTTGTAGGCCTACATTTGTGCGCACGTATACGGACAGAAACGGTTCCACTACTGATAGTTTCCGCTCAAGCAACAGTAGTTCTAAAGACTTCATTTGAACAAGTTTTGTAATCATTTTGATTACAAAAACGTTACTGGCTCATACCTCCCTCAATTTCCAATTAAACTGACCTCAAACTGTAATGCACATACCTTAACCCTAACTCAATTCCCATTGAAATGCAGGTGAAACCTTATCTCATAAATTCGTGATTTAATACAATCCAACGGCTATGCGATATTTCTGTCGTTTTTAAAAAGACGGCTAAAACAGAATTAGAACAGGCACGTGATTAAACGTCACCTCGAAAATTTAGAAAAACTGTTCGGTAACTATTTCAGTGGTCCACGCTTAACTATTTGTAACATAATTAAAGTTACTTATTTCCATGCAGACTGTAAAGGATAAGTGTTGAATATTTTTATTTCGGTAAAGCCCCAAAGAGTGTATCGATAGTAGAGGCGGACATAAGTTTATACTTTCAAGCGACTGGCTTGGAAATCGAGCCTAATTAAGGTGGTTTTCGATATTGTCTTTAACTTTGTTAGTGATCCCCAATTTGAGTAGGCTTACATGCTCATATTTAATAACAGGTGTCGATACTCTTCACTCCCACAAACATATCATGATTTGCCGGAAAATATATTATCCATTAATGAGTGTTTAAAATGAGTGATTTATACTGGTGAATAATCGATTATACGCCTGTAACCATTCCATTTCTGATGATTTCTTTGAAAGATCGATAGTATCAATATTTATTGTTAAGTTGCCTATAGCAACTCCACTAGCCTCTATGTCTATAATCGATGCCGTCTTTTTAAAGCTTGTTGACGTTTAGTTGGCTATCTTTACCATTAAAAAAAATCGAAACATACGTTTGGTTATACAATGTATTAGCTCTCGATGAACGGCCATGTACGCATAGTTTATATGGTAATTGCGGAGTCTTTCATGGTCAGATTTTGAAACGGCGATAGCGTCAAAAATCAGGTAAAGATTTACCAATTATTTATATATATAATCTCGTAGGGTGACACGGGAGGGAGTGTTTAGATACGATGAAGATTAAATACTAAACGTACGTGAATTTGATTGTTAGCAACATTCTGTTTTATTTTGTTGAATTCAAATGGTCATCTGTGACAATTTCATTTTCTGACCGCTGCATGTGTATTTTCTGTAGCTTTATATTGAGAACTAGTGACTATACCAAAGAGAAACTCTCGCCGATGCAGGATTAGCACAGCTTATCCACGGGTGTTTCAAGTGACGAACATCCAATTCTTAAAGACCAGATGCGTCATATAGCGCTATAGAAATCCCTTGCAAAATACAATATTATAAAAGTTGAATCTCCAGTCAAAATGGTTCAATTCCGTTTAGTATTTACAATGTCATGATAAAATGTATTTTCGTCGATCTATGCTGTTTGAGGTAAGAAGACGTTTCCCGGCCCCCGCTATCTTTTATTGGTAGCGGAGAAATCTAATGGGCCCAATTTAAATCTGATCGAATCCATCTATATATAATATTAAAGATGGCTGTATATGTGTATGTTCGCCAAATGTGTGTATGTTCGCTAATCACACACTCTCACACAATACTGTGGTATCAAATAAACCAACATGACCCCGTGAATGTTTTAGGCCATCGAATTTGGGCCCCGGGCAATTTTGAGTCAAGGGCAAATTTGGACCCTTGACGAATTGGGGTCCCGGGCGAATTGGGCTGTGAGCGAATTTAAATCCAGATCGAATTTCGGACCTGGGCAAATCTGTGGCGCGTGCGAATTTGGGCCACACAGCCTAGGAACCTTGTAATCTCCCCAGGCGTGAAAAATGGGACAGCATAGCGACGATGATCGATATCAAGGCTATCGATACCAGCTAAATTACGACAGTATAGCAAAAAAAGCATTGGACCGAAAACCGAACCACACTACGGTGCTGTTAAATAGATGAATTAACCCGGACTTCCACGTTGTGTATATTATCAATTAATTCCGGAACACTGTGTTTTTATATCTGTTTATATATGAAATACAGGAAACTACAACATTTGTGATACGACGGGTGATTGATAAGTAGTGAGCCTCGATTGGGAAACTGTTCAACACAATGATACCTTGTTTTGCACGTGCACTATGATGTTCCTCGGGCTCTGTCACAAACTTTCATCACATTCGGTTAAAATGTTTGGTTGTGACAGGTCATGGGGTCTGTTGTTATCAGAAAATGGACAATATCGAGGCAAGCGCTGTGGTATCTGCATAAAAAGGGTGTAACACCAACACCCAAAACCATACATGATGATATGGTTGAGACATTATGAGATAATGCTCCTTCATATGCCACAATTAAAAGGTGGTCAGCTGAATTCAACCGTGGCCGAGACCGCATTGAAGACGAACCACACCCTGGTCGACCCAAACCTGTGTCAACACCTGAAATGGTACAAAAAAATCCATGATCTGACCTTGAATGACCTGGGGTAGTTGATATTTTCCAGTAGAGAGTTCATCTATCACCACTGAAACTTTGCAAATGACAAAGGTTACAGTACGATTGGTGCAAAAGCTTTTGACGCCAGATGAAAATCTAGCCTTATTTGAAACCGATCTTGACCGCTTCCTAAAACAAATTGTTACTATGGATGAAACTTAGGTCCACCACTTTCGGCCAGAAATAAAAGAGCAGTCAAAACAGTGGAAACATGTGACGTCACCGACCCCAAAGAAGGCAGAGACTGTTTCGTCGGCAGGATAGGCGACGGCCTCAGAATTCCGGGATTCTGAGGGTGTTCTCATGGTGGATTACCTCGGAAAGGGCCAAACAATTAACGGTAGATACTATGCAGTTCTTATAAAGCAATTGGGGCAAGCAATTAAAACAAAAAGACGAGGAAAGCTGACCAAAGGTGTCATTTTCCACCAGAACAATGCGTCAGTGCATAAATCAGTTGTTGCCATTTCAGCAATCCGTGACTGTGGTTTTCAACTTCTTCGGCATCCACCCTACTCTCCTGATTCAGATCCCTCGGACTTCTATCTGTTTCCTGCTCTGAAGAAATGCCTTTCCGGTAGGCATTTCCGGTTTGACCACGTCATTTTCTACACACCCAAGACAAAGGCTCTGCAACACCGATGGCAGAAGTATATTACTTTGAAGAGAGACAATGTTAAAAAAATAAATGCAATTGGCTTGAATTCTTTGTTTCTTTATGCGTTACACGTTATTAGTTATTGTAATATCTACAGTCTGAGTTTAACAAACCTAACGGCCGAAATGCTACATATTGTCTCTGTCCCGACCTTGAATCAGAGGCTGAGAGTACGTCCTAAAAATCCTGCATGATGTCTGTATCCCGGCCTCGAGGCCAAGGCGGCTAACGGTATACCTCACATGGAAGCCCACACTCCAAATGATATCTAAAAAAACTTAATCGCGCTCGTTCTTATAAAGAGGATACTTGCATTAGTCTCTATCATCCAAACAAATAGTCTACGAATATGAGTCTGGATGGGTCCTCAAAATTTGACGGAAAAAAGGTCATTGTCTGTATTATCCAGTCTTTTATGTTACCACGTACTGAATCTACCAAAACATCTCGCTTGTGAACAATGACACTCTCTAAAATTTTGTTTGTAAAGGTTTTCATTGAAAGGTAATTTTCTTTTGTCAAAAAACAGATATATCGCTTCTCACAATCTTCTTAATTCTTCATCGCGATTCATGTTAATTCCTCGTCTCTATTTTGTTTCTAATAATAGAAAGTGAATTGTGGGATATATTTCGAGACTTTAGCCCAAAGGTTCCATTGCCCATGCGTAACTGGTGGTTTGGTTTTTTATGTGGTAGCTTATCCAGTAATTTTCGTCAAAAATTGACAACGGACACAGATCCTCCGTACGTTGAAGACTAGTGGAATCTGGGTGACCGAGACTATACTTGCATGAATCCCGGGAAATGACCATGCATTTCCTTTATCTGATTGGTCAGCTCAGCAGCAGCTACACTGAATTTCAACACAGTGGGCACCAAGGAGGACGGGTGTCCACGCTTCTAACACATGGTGTTGCCATATTTGGATTACCAGACTATGATGTCATTGCCCGATTTTAATCTACCAGACACATCCTCGTTAGCCCAGTTTTCTACATTGTTTGCCAACGTCACACTTTGGAACACATGAAAAAATAGCTGCACATCTGGCTAAATATATATGAAAAATATCTGACCCAAACTAATTGAAGAAAAACACAGGTGTGAACTTATACACTATTGGGACCACACGTATTTTTTTCACATTATCTTAATATGCCATTCAAAATTTCGCGGCACACTTAGGAAGATCTCGCGGCATCTTTTAGAGAATTTAAATAACATCCACAGTATATAGCCCCTAAGACCCTAAAAATGTATTATATGAACATATAAATTAATTCTTTGGGGTCATTTTTCATTTATAGATATAGCCAGTACTGCTAACTTACCCCTTAAAGCGGTAATATAAGTAAAATCTGAGATGGCCGACATTCGTCGAATCAATGTAGAAGAATATCCTAAAATTGTAATATGAACATGTAAAATAATGTTTATGGGGCCATTCGTTCATTTGAAGAATTATTTACATTCCAAGACGACCGACATTTATGTGCAAGGAAATCCCAAATATCCGGTTTAAGAGTGTAATATGAACATGTAAATTAATATTTTTGGGATCATTCTTTCTTTTGAAGATATACCCTTATGTCTTCACTGGTCTTCAAGCGGTAAAATCTGCTAAAATCCAAGATGGCTGACTGTCGGCAATGGGTCATAAATTCCTTCGACACATTGCCGACAGCCCCGCATGCCTCTGCGGTCATACATTTGAACATCCCGATCATTACCTTCTGCGATGTTCCTTACATTCAAATGCACGAATAGAAACCATAGACAAATTACAATATGATTTTAAAAATATAAACTGTCTTTTATTCGGCTCCACAACCTACAATCTTGAAATTAATACCAATATTTTTAACCAGGTCCATAAGTTTATTGATATGTCAAACAGATTCTAAACTCACCTCGATCAAGTAATATTTTATGTATAACCTTGGCTAGTCTATCTAATGTTGCCTATTATTAAATAATCCTCATTTTGCTTGCATGTATAAATATTAACTACATGTACTATATATACTGTTCATTTTCACCCATTTTATTATGTTTATATAAATATGTGTTTGCCATTTTAACTATGTATATACACCCATTTTTCATTAATAATATATATACAAATTATTTAGGGAGAGGGGTCTTACATAGGCTAAGCCTGTTCCCCTATCCCATTCACACAACCTGAATAAAATACTGTTTTAAAAAAAAATCTGCCCACATAATTTAAACAAAACATCTCAAAGGGGGTGGGGGTCATGAGACCAAGTAAGCGCCCTGTTAGACAAAGTCTCCTCAGGCCCAATCCAAAATAATCAAAAACTCAGTTATTATTTGTCCATATCTTAAATTGTTTCCCAACTACGGCGCTTGATTACATAATGCCGTCATTCTTCCACTCCTCTATGGTCTCATACGATCTTATCACTAATATATTTATGGTTATAGAGAACTAGTTATTGGGTCGTTGCGGGGTCGGGGGGGCGACAGACTGTAGAAATGGTCTGTTAACTCTCACAAAACAGGTAGAGTTAATAGGCAGACCTGAGATTCTATCCCATTTGGTCTTATCCTCTCGTGTATAAGAATTTGCTCCCATCACTGAACTCAAATTCCAGGGAATTAACTAAAATTTACAGGCACAGTCCCAAATAAATAATCTGATATTATTTCATTCCTCTGTGGTCTTATACTTTCCCAGCACTATTATATTCACGGTTATAGTGAACCACCATGTTAGTAGTACCGGTAGAGCGTAGGTCGACAGACTGCAGTACTGTTCTGTCAACTCTAAAAAAAAATGCGGAATTGACAGACAGATCCCAAGGTTCTGTCCCATTGACTTACATTTCAGATACTTTCATTCACAAGAATTTTCCCACAACAATGATCTGAAAAGCCATGATATGGACTCAAAGTTTCTCCCTTTGAATTACTCAGTGTTATAGCCACTGCCCCTAAGGTTCACAACAAAATTATCAACAATCATAATATGATATGAAATTTATGTCAACTTGAATAAAACTACTTTCTGGCAAGATAACGAACCACTAACAACTTTGCTCATTGTGCGGTGGGCTTATGGATGGCACCCTAGATTTGGAACTGCCCTCATCTTATTCACAGCTTCTAGATCCGCCGATGACGTTACCTAAGGTCCTTTGAATGTATAACAGTGAGTGTGATTAAAACTATAACGTGCTATATCCGAGTAAAATGGGATTGGCGCTTATTTTAGCAAAGTTGCTCAGTTAATGAAAAACTTCCATACGTGTCTTATATATCATAGAAACAACACAATCCTTCATTCGATGAAGAACTAATTTGTTATTGGGGGCTGAGACCCCAGAGCATATACATACAAAATATGCCAGTGAGTGATGAAGAAGTGCAGAGTTACGAATATACGTAAATTTTGGTTCGCGTCAACATGTTTTGGGGTAGTGTATTCCCGAAAATGATATTTAACACACACCGCTGGGCATATCTTCAAATGAAATAATGTCCCAAAAATATTAATTTTGAGACTACAATTGCCATCTTCAGATAAAACAATGCAGAGTTATGCCCCTTTGTAAATTTGGATTCTGGGCAGCATGTTTCTCGGGTAATGAAATCCTCGAAAATGGTTCAAGAGAGCACCGGACATCTATGAAAACCATGCCATATAAAAGTTTGACCCTGGCCTCGACAACCTAATGCATGTGTCGCAAAGCTAGTTTCATATAATTATTATATAATCTATTTTGTTGGAAATGCACCGTAATACATTGTCTAATATTATTGAGTATTATTATCTCCCTTTACTTAAATAGCTGAATTTAAATACTTAGCATGTAATTATGATTAATATGCATATCCTGTGACTTACACGTAACTATGGTTAACAATGTATACTTTGTTTACGTAAGGAGCGTATAGTTTACAAGATTGCATGACTAGGCAATGAAATCTCCGAATCATTGCCATCCTGTCGAGACGGCCAGGCGAACGATTTACCCCACACTAGTAGCCTGGGTCAGTTGTTCCCACTGGGATATACGTCTCCAGGGTTGAAGCGAAGCTCTAGTATTCACACCAATAGTTCTTGGTAAGTGCCCCCAGAGCACACAGACCTTGAATTGCTTGCAGTTTAAGCACAGATACGGCCTTTAGATGCTTACGTCTAATGAAAAGACACAGCCTTTATCTGCTTGCAGTTAATGAACAGTATATCTTTAAGCTATTACACACAAACAGAACAGATCACAGACCGGCTTAAACTGGGACAGTTCGTTTCTTTATAAATAGTATAACAGAGTTTTCCCGGTCCATTAAAACTTACCTATATATATGTTATAATACATAATAAAGCGTTATAGTTTTATAGAGTTGTGTTCGAAGAGACAGAGCCGAACATAGCGCAACTACTTTTTAGGTAGTATGCCTTCTCTTCCGAAGAAGCTCTTTTATACAACCGGGGAGTTGGGATGTCCTAGTGGTGCCCCGCTTCGACCTTTAGCTGGCCGGTCACCTCTGGCTTGCGGCTGTGGTTTCGATCCCTGGTGTGAGCGTATGTGGCATGGATATAGGGGCGCCTTCTCAACCTCGTGGGTTTCCTCCGGGCACTCCGGTTTCCTCCCACTGCTAAAGACCCCTACGCGCAAGCGAATTATTGAAATAAAATTGAAACCATGTGTTAGTCCCGGAATGACCTAGTTTGTGTCGAGTGGACGTTAAAGCCCATTTCTCTCTCTCTCTCTCTCTCTCTCTCTCTCTCTCTCTCTCTCTCTCTCTCTCTCTCCCTCTCTGTTTTATACAACGGCTTTTGTTCGGCCGATAGACTAATGGTGGCAGAGAAAAGGGTTCAGATCCTGATCAACTAATTGCAACAGAACTCCCCCAACCAACTGGATTGCTGCTCAACTTGTTGGCAAATCGTTACATATGGTATCAGTTTCATTTGCTTCTCTTAAAAATTGACGACTTTTTGTTTGTCTGAAATTGTACCTTTTGAAGGAAAATAGTTTAAATAATGAAATTTACCCTTTGGGACTTTCCGGTACTCCAATTTTGGTAAACTTTTAAGATGTCATTCAATACGTCCAATGCTACAAAAAACCATCAAAAAACTTTTCTTGAAATTTTTTGGGGGTTGGCTCCTTTTAAATTGACTGGACTAAAAGAATATAACTGGTGCACGTCCTTTGTTTACGCTTCTGTTAACGTGTGGAATGAATTACGTAGTCATGTAAAAAGTTTATCTTAGAACCGAAATTTCTAAACGTGCTTTTAAACTTTTACGAAGGCCCAATAGTGCCAAACAATTTTTTTTTTTAATTCGTTTGAACGAATTAGTATCTCGTTTGAACGAATCAGTATCTCGTTGGAACGAATTAATTATCTCGTTTGAACGAATTGGTATATCGTTTGAACGAATTATTATCTCGTTTGAACGGATTAATATCTTGTTTGAACGAATTAGAATCTCGTTTGAACGAATTATTTATCTCGTTTGAACGAAGTAGTATCTCGTTTAAACGGATTAGTATCTCGTTTGAATGAATTGATTATCTCGTTTGAACGAATTAGTATCTCGTTTGAACGGATTAATATCTCGTTTGAACGAAATAATTATTTCGTTTGAACAAGTTAGTATCTCGTTTGAACGAATTAGTATCTCGTTTGAACGAATTAGTATCTTGTTTGAACGAATTAGTATCTCGTTTGAACGAATTAATTATCTCGTTTGAACGCATTAGTATCTCGTTTGAACGAGTTAGCATCTGGTTTGAACGAATTAGTATCTTGTTTGAACGAATTAGTATCTCGTTTGGACGAATTAATTATCTCGTTTGAACGCATTAGTATCTCGTTTGAACGAATTAATTATCTCGTTTGAACGAATTAATTATCTCGTTTGAACGCATTAATATTTCGTCCAAACGAGATACTAATTCGTTCAAACCAGATGCTAACTCGTTCAAACGAAATACTAATTCGTTCAAATAAGATAATTAATTCGTTCAAACAAGATACTAATCCGTTCAAACGAGATACTAATTCGTTCAAACGAGACAATTAATTCGTTCAAACGAGATACTGATTCGTTCGAACGCGATAATCAATTCGTTTAAACGAGATATTAATTCGTTCAAACGAGATATTAATCCGTTCAAACGAGATAATTAATTCGTTTAAACGAGATACTAATTCGTTCAAACGAGATACTAATTCGTTCAAATGAGATACTAATTCGTTCAAACGGATTAATATTTTTTTTTTGTTTGGCACGAATGGGCCTTCGTAAACTTTGAACATGTTGACATTTTATTTTTTTAGAACTATTTGTTACACATTGTGTGCATTTTAATTGTGAAGAGTGCCGTGGGGCAGATTGTTAGTCGGAGCTTTCAGCGCTACACAAATTGATTATTATTATTATTAATCTGATGTGTACACCCTTGTCTAAACGTTTTGAGGGGAACGAAAGGTGTGAAACAGGGCGGAAGTGTTTAGATAGGTTTAGATCAAGATCAAGTGAACACTATGGTCTTATTTTTGCAATCATAGAGATAAAGAAATTTGAAAAGCTATTTCCTAACTGAAAATCACTGGTTGAATCAGGAAGTTATCAATGGAAGAAATTTTGTCCAGTTATTATGATAACGTGCTTTAGCATTCCTCGAGGTTTTGTAATCTAAACTTGGTTATGAAAGATGTGTATTTTAACAGGTATATCTAATGAACTATTTTTCAGATATGGCGAATACGTATTCCCTCGACCAAACAGACAATGAAAATAAACTTAGACGTTATTTTCAGAATGATTTTGAAAATGTGAGTAAACAAAGGTTGCGATCAATTCACATGAGTCTTAGGCGCTATGGAAATGTAGAATCAAGAATAAACCTCAAAGATTTACAACATGCATTTGAGGTAAGCTCCACTACCATTCATTCATTTGCCTGTACGGTCGTTCGTTTAATCATTTTTGTACTCATACATACAAACATACGGAGCAAATAGAATGAAAAAATATACATAGTACTACACGGAAGACGTGACGCACTCTCAGGCTAAAATTAAGAATTTACACAACTTTCAGTCACACAAAACTTTACACATAGTTTCTTATTGATGTATTTGATACATTAAAACAGACGTTTTATAGTGGGCTATATTTTAGTTAAAATAAGGCGAACAATTTTGAATAAATTCTTAACTTCAGTCTGAGAATGCTTTGTAAACTCGGGATCAGGAATTGGACACCAAGCGCTACACATCTCCTTGTACTGCTTTTTTTTTTTTTTTGGTGGGGGGGGGGGGCAGCACTCTTCGGAAAAAGACCAAAGCTACACCAATTCGAGTACATGCTTGTCTTTTGGACAATTGCGCATCGATTGACTGACTTTGTTTTTATATGACGTTATAATTTCAAGAAGGCGGCGATGGGGTTCTGCTAGCGTCCTCGTCCATATAGTACTAGCACACTTGTTTCATCGTTTTTTGTTGTAGGAGAACCAAGTTACTTTAACTCAACGGCATTATCAGATGATAACTGATGCATGCGAAGATCATTTTGGTATTGATTTTGAAAAGCTTTACAAATTATTAATACAGGCACAAGAAGACAAAAGTAAGTTCATAGATTCTACCGTTTGCGACCGTTTGTAGGTCGCATGTCGATCCGGATTCTTCGGTTTCCAACAACTGCGATCCACGTGCTCAAGCAAATAAATAGAAAGTAAAAGTACCCTTCATGGTTGGCATTTGACGTAGTGTTGGCTGAACCGCCAATGTCGGTGCAAAATGTCAATGATTCTTATGGCAAGCCAAAGTGGAATTAATTGCAAGACCGTTTTTTTGCATGGAAAGAGAAAAATCGAGTATATAACAATTTTTTCATCACCTTCCAATCATTTTCACATGTCAAGACAAAAAAATGCACATGTCAACAGGGCTCAAAATTCACGAGACATTGGTGTCGTAAGCCTAGCAATGGCCTTCGATAGCTTTCACATCGAGGGCCAAAAATTGCTGTCGTAAATTGAGGAAAAAATCGATAAAAATACGAGAGCCATTGGCCGTAGAATTGCCCTAAATTGCCGTCGATGGCACCTATATCGGAAGCCAAAATAAATGAAAAAGTTGATATGCATTTTCACGTAAAACTTGGCTGATCTAATAACCTCCCGCGATTATCATTTTCTTATAACGTCATCGGTTTTGGTGGTCACGTGCTCGTGATATATGATTTTTTTTCCGTCTTGACATGTGAACTTTTTCGTCTTGACATGTGAATTTTTTAGTGTTGTCACTTTAGTGTTTTCTCACTTAATAAAAACTGTAAAAATAACGACGAGAGGTTTGGGCACAAAGAAACTTTATTGATGCAAGGGAGATACATGTACCTCCCTGCAGCCAAAGGAAATATTTCACATTTATAATAAAAGCAATTGAACAACAAAAACCCAAAGTGTCCAAACCTTAAATATACATATACAGTGTGGTTTTCAAATAGTTATTTAGGATAGTGACTGGGCCATGATTTTGACCACTTCCGCGCGGAGTTGCGGAGAGGGGTCTAAGTATCTCTGGTAACAATTACTTGAATGCGGATCAGATCCGCGGGGATATTACACTGCAAGGCGAAAGAGGCCCCACCCCGACGAAAGCTGTGACCTGCATAGTCGGAAGGGTTGATGCCTGCTAAGGCGAGGGTGTGGCGGAGTTTGGCGACAAAGATGGGGTAGGTGAGGGGTTTAAGTGCCCCACCGTCAAGGAAAGTGAAAGCTGGGGTATGGGAATGGGCCGGGCTGGTGCGGAAAGCTAAGCGACAGGCGGTTACGGGACAAAGCAGCGAGCTAGGGATAGCTGGGATGGGTACTCTCAGTTCTCGCTGTTGAAACTGGATTACCTTTGACCAGCGGACATGTAAATAGCAAATATTATGAGAAAAATGGAAAACAATTAACGTAAGTAGAAGTATCAGGCAGTAAATTGGATTTTCGGAAGAAGGAAAAGAACGCTACGAGACAGGCTGCCCAGAACGTTAGATCCAAGGCGGACGTAAAATTTAGGCACCTGCATATTTTGCGAAGAATGTCAGGGGTAATTCGCAGTTTGGGTTTTGAAGCCTGCCCGAGGTGCCTGCGAACTCCCTGGAGCAAAATCGATACATTCCAGGAGTCTAGGGGGTTGGGCAACCCAGCTTGTAGATGGACTTGACGGACAATATTCAGATAAGCTTTAACTGAATTGAAACAAAGGGTGGTGCTAAGGTGAGCTATATACCGCAATAAGTTGTTACAGGTAATATTTAGCGGGGAGAAGCCCCCTATACGGCAAAAGTTCCAATAAGTATGCAGCTGGTGGAGATAAGTCTTCTGGGTATTTGGAGCAAAGGCTTTCGTGTTGAAAAGGGCGACTTGGGCATCCAATCGACTCAGGAATTCGGACCTACATTGTGACCCTGTAAGACAAAACAAAGGGCAGCTGGAGACATATGTTGGAGTGAGCTATACAGGGAGGGTAGATCACCCGGGAACAGGCGGTGAAAATGGTGAGGGTCGTGCATGCGCGAAATGCTGTCGGCCAAACCATTTTCCACACCTGGAATATGACGGGCAGTGACATAAAAATTACAAATTGAGGACAGCCAAAATAGATGGCGAAGGGCAAGCATGACCAGAGGGCTGAATCTACAAGTGCCCTTGTTTATACATGCGACTGTGAAAGTATTGTCCGTATAAATAATGACCCGTTTATTAGAAAGGCGAGGGGCCCATCTACACAAGGCAGCAATCACACGGTCATTGTCTCTTTGTAGTTGATATGCATATCTGCCACTTGAGGGAAATCACTGTCCCAATGAAGGAAAAACCAGTCACCATTATAGAATCCACCCCCCGCTTCTGTACATGCATCGGTCACGATGGATGTCACTGGAAACCGCGATAACAATAGAATTTTGCCATTAAAGGAAACAAGGCAATGCTTCCACCACAGTAGATCGGCCAGCAACTGACCCGTAATGCGTGTGCGGTGGTGTTTAAGCTTGAGGCTATTCAGGCAGTTCAGGAGACGCCGGCAAAATACTCGCCCGCCGCGTATAACACTGCTTGCAAAATTTAATTTTCCCGCGAGCGATTGTAGCTCAGCTTTTGAGATACGTTTCTTTTCCAAAGTCTTGTCCAGCACCAATTTTAGGTCTTCAAGTTTTTGAGGGGGTAGCCTCAGGGTCATGGCGACTGAGTCTATCTCAATTCCAAGGAATGGTAAACACTGGCATGGATCGACAAACTTGTTCCAATTGATCGCAAAGCCAAGAGAGCGAAGTAGGGTAATGAGGACGGCCAGGGCCTCTGCGCAGGATTCCCTTGATGGGGAACACACAAAAAAATCATCTAAGTAAACCACAATATTTGGATATCCAAGACGGCACATTATGCGACGCACTGCCTGGGTTAGGCGATGAAATATTCCCGGGCTCTGTTTGGCCCCGAAAGGAAGCTTAGTGTCATATAAATAGCACCAACGCCCGTTTATCCACCATTTTAAGCCAGTGACCCTTCTACTAGCAGGGCTAATATGCACTGAACGATACGCAGATTTCAGGTCGCACTTTGCCATATAAAAACCTTGTTGCACCAGCGCCGCTGCATCGTCAACAGTCTGAAACCGGTGGTGATCAAAGTCAGACACATAATCATTGACCGCTGCGCCTGGCGGGAAGCTGCAGTCGTGTATTAAGCGAACATCGCCCTCGGATTTGGGGATAACCCCGATCGGACTCACTATGGAGGGTTTGGTGTCGGCTATGACATAGTTTCCATTGTCTATTTCTTTTCCTATGGCCTTTGTAGCTAAATCAAACAGTGGGCTAGACATATTTGCGGATTTGTGATTGGCGTTTTCGACGGGCTGTGGAGTGGCATCTTTGTCAATAATGTCAAAGCCGTGGGAGATTCCCGACAGTAAAAAGTCCTTGTCTACATCGTCCTGAAGGTAGGCCTCCCACACCTGTAATGCAGTATGGATGCCACTTGTCCGCACAGCCCCTATTCGTAGTTTTTTGACGACACTGCGTTATTGTTACCGGCCCCTGGACGAGCCGGCGCATGTGTAGCAGCGGAGTGAGACTGAAAACACCCGGGTATATAACACACATGCCTGAACCTACACTCCGAAAGGCTGCATCCCCGCCAGGAGTTGTAGTTTCTACAGATTACCTCTCCTGCAGGGGTATAAACACTGTGTGATGGTCCATTTATAGGGCGCTTTCCGTTCCCCAATTTTCCCGTCGCATGACTAGTACCAGTAGCCTTTGGTTGGAGGTGCAAGGTTTGTAAGTGGGTGACCACGACACCCCATCGGAAGTTATGGTTAGCCTGGAGCTGCCGGTATTCCCTATCGTAGAATAGAACGGAGATTCTATCGAATAGCGCAAACAGTTCCAAAATGCGTGTAGAGTAAGCGAGATAGTCTTTAATGTTCACACACGTCGAATCCATAAAATGTACCAGGATGGCAATGTTCGCCAGACACCATTGAGCGATCGTCACGGTTTCTAGCTTTGGTTTCCTTGGGTGTGCTCTCTTGATAACGATATCATTGCCTCCCGCTGTCGTTTAGCTCAAGGTGAAATTGTCGTCCTCGACATTCGAGACTGGTCCATGGGGGATAAAATCGACAATATCCAGGAACATCTTACCTTGCGTGGCCGCCTTTCGTAGGAAAATCTGTGGGTCATTCCATGAAACATCGTTGACGAGAGGGGGGAGGGCTTGATTGCCGCTGTCCCCTGTAATCTGTACCGGATCATTCGCCCCGCCTCTCATATTGTTAGACAGTTTTTCTATTAACTTCTGCATGTTCACCTCATCTGCCATATTTGCGCGCGCTACCTCCGGGCCCGCTGAATTTTCGCGGCATTCGGTTTGTACTTCTGTTTGTTGTGTCTGAACCAATGCCGCTTTCCGTGCCGCAAACAAGCAGAGTTTTCTTTGGCCTTTAATGATATCAACGTCGGCGAGATCTTCCACTTCCAACAGAGCCAGGGCCTCCATACAATCAAATCCCATTTCGACCAAAGTCGCCATTGTGTGGTGTGAGAGCCGACATTCCGTGGCCAGCCGAGTGAATGCCAAGTCTCCATTTTCATTATTATTAGTATTCTCACTCTGGTCTGCACCGGCGTCCGAATCAGGTTCAGAAACTTCTAATAGATCAGTAAAGCGTGCAGGTGCTGCCCGACGGCGCTTTGATCGTGGCTCCTTCGACATAACTGCATGTAAGTTAGACAAAGAAGTTAAACAAAGAAAGTATGCTGACTACGTGAGAGCTGGCACTCGCTTGAGCTTGCAGCGCGTTGTGCCAAGGCGCGAACTCATTCTCCCTATGGGGGTTGCAGGAATCAAATTACCTTCTAGAGGGGTAAGACAATTGTAGAGCGCCACCTAGGGGGCGTGGCTAAAGAGCAGACAGCTCGATAAATTAAACTTAATTAAAACCTTAATAAACAAATATACTCGATTTTTTTCTCTTTCCATACAGAAAAACGGTCTTGCAATTAATTCCGCTTTGGCTTGCCATAGATTCTGGTGGCACTGGTCGAAACCACTTGCCTTTTGTAAACTTTACCAGTTAAAGTAAAACTTTGGCAAGGTAAAACTAATGTAGCTACAACTGTAGCTAAAACACAAAATTTAGTCACACTTTTTGTTTATACGGAAACTTACATACGATTCCCTTTTCCGTTCCAACTTTCGTATTTGGTATACCATAACATTATATGAAATATTGCAGATCAAATGCTTGCACCTAAAAATGATCAACGTATTGTTTTAACACGAGAACAAAGAGATCAGGATTTATTGTATCGTCTAGAAGAACAGTTGGTTAAAAGACAGGTTTTTTTCGACATTGATGCGATAAGAAAGGCATTTCAAAATAAAGATACAAACAGAATTGGAAAAGTACAAAAAGATCAGGTATGAATATTCTTTTAAATGATTGTATATCGAATCTGTCTTGACAAATTTCTCAGATACATTTTCAACATCATGAATGAACAGATCAGCCGTACACAGATCTCCTGATTAAAGGGGAGTAGAAATTTCTTCGAATTGGCACTCCACCGCACATTCAATACAATAAACAGGAACTAAATTGAATAAGATGTGGTTATCGTGAAGAATTCTAGAGGTGTATTGTTCATTTTAACAAGTCCGGCTACCGTGTATCGTGGCTCACCCTGTGAAACAGACCTTGAATGTGTTGCTGGGTCAAATGGGAGGAAATACTGTGTAACCATGTCCACATGTAGTAACCAATGTACAAAGTAATTCCCATATTTGAATGACAAAATATTGTCCTTGATAAATGATAAGATGGCGTACGTTATTTATAAAAATACAGATACACGATTACTATATCAAGTAGTGTATAAGAATCACCATTTTAATAAAATACGGATACACGAAAATATACCAAGTAGGAGATTCAAATAGCGATTTAACTAAAAGTAAAATTAAAAAATATTGTGACTGAACTTATAAATTCATGTCATTTTTATGCTTTGTAGGCACAGTTAATATTTGCGCATTTAAAAACACCGTTGTATGGAGCGCTGTTGACGAATTTACTGAATCGGTGTCACGCTGAAAATGATGGCGGAATCAGGTAGGTGACTGTTCTCCCCAACAACCAAAATGTATATTATATTACTTATTTCCCATTTCACCTAGTACACACCAGATGTCAATGTCGCATCTTTATAAATCCAAACTGGTGACATTTCGTTTATTTTCAAACAGTTGGAGCACACGAGAGATAGTTTTCGCGTGTTGAAGTAATGAGCAATTTTCCGAACCAGCGATGCTGTCAAAATCACACCTGTGAATCAGATCCAATGCTATTTTAGCTTGCCTTGATTGGATCAAATAAAACAAATTGTCCCGCCAGAAATTGTTTACTACAGCATACACATCAGTTGATATATGTAGCACCATGGGCCTTTCTTTCAGACGTGGCGAGCGGAATAACACAAAGCATGCATCTTTTTTTTTATTTCAGCCTCGTAATCGGGTAGAATTTGTCTCTGATTGTCTTTGCTTCCGCTTCACGTTGTGTTTTTACTTCTTACTGTTTTATCAGTTAGTTAAGACGTTTGTCTTACCGGGAATAACAATGCAAACGTTCGGGGTTTTTTTACATTTTATATATCATAGCCGGAAAGTCATTCTCAAACCCTGGCCAGCCAGGATCGTTGGGGCGAGTCTGCTGATAGAAACTGCTACATCTTTTCCCTTGCAGAATTTGTCTGCTGTCTGACGAATTCTGACAAGTATGACAGTTTTGTAGCTTTAGGTTTTGGACCTTCAGTTATCTAATTGGTCAAATATGATGTGAATAATTAGAGAGAATGGTTAATTAAGTCAAATGGCGTTGAAACCCACCCTTATATGGTTAGTGGAAATTTACAAGAGGAATTTCCCACAAGATATCTGTTATCAACCTGGAATTGAATGTTTACCAAATTATAACTCTTTTTTATATAACCATCTGTCACTCATATTTTAGTACACATTTAGTACAATTAATTAAAGATATATTATGGGAGATTTTTATAAAGAGTTGGCCATTCTTGCTATAACAGTTCAAAAATAGATGCTAAAAGATATATTGAAAATTTCAGTCGAATTACTTTATTCTGAACAAAGTTATTACCATTGTATTTTTGACTAGGAATGGGAGGTAATTGTATGTTCACCTTTTACGGGAATGGTCGATAGTTTGATTGACAGGCGTTAACTCCACCCACATAATCTCGATCATCAAGTAACGTTTTCAGTGGCTGTCGTACCGTTGGCCTATTCGGTTGGAGGCGGGGCTGCAATTCAATTCGTATTACATTTAGTTTTTACTACAAATTAAAAATAAGACTTTTGATATATAGATAAGAAGAAAAAGTCTGTAATAGGATTTTAAAGTTTGAAAGGAATGGACCAAATCAATGAGGAAGCATTTGTACATAATTATAGCCGACTTCTTGTTAACCTGTGTGTACTCGTGTACTGTCACTGGTAGGCCTACGTGACTCCCGAAGCAGACAAATAGGAAACAGTGATCATATGGGGCTGCAATTCAACTGGGTTGATGTTAGCTGCGATGTTTATCAATTTCCACGATTTTACCCTAAAGAGTAAACGCAAGTGACAAAAGAGCGTATCAGGCCCGGATCCAGGATTTTGTCGAGGAGGGGGGGGGGGGGCATTCATTGGAGCAAAGGGTAATACGTTGCAACCTTGGATTGCTTGGGCGGAGACAATGCGAAAATCATGATTATATCATCTGTTAAAGAGCAGATATGTGAACTACAACAGTAACAATGCAAACGAAAATAAAAATCAACTATGTCACTGGGGCTGACCGGGGGAGGGGGGGGGGGGGGGCACGACACCACCCCCCTCCCCCCCCGGATCCGCGCCTGCGTATAATACCGACATCGAAACTCTCAAGTTAACCGACAACTAAACATAATATCAAGGCCGTATTGATATTATTGATACAGAAGACCTGTCCGTCTGTTTTACATGTAGTCATCACACGGTCTCCAGGAATTGTATAATTTGTCATTATCTGTGTTTGGTTTATGGCACTTTAGTTTAGATGTATTTTGTTCCGGCCTCGCTCAACAGCGGCCTCGCTTCGTACACTCTATCACTTAGCCTCGATCTAAACTTTCCGAGAGTATGACGTCAACGTAACGGTTAATCTCCGCTCACGACGCCATTTAAAATTAAATCAATCAATGAAATCCTGTTTAAATCCAAGCCGAATCCTAGCCACCCGTGGGTCTACAGAGTTGATTTTGTGCTTGTTGTGTAAATAAAGATCTAATTTACAATTTCTAGCATCTGAAGCGCAAATAACGACAGACTTGCAATAATCAGATTTAGCTCTTGCATAATGCATGTTTAATAAAAAAAAATACTGCCATTATTAATTATACATGTAAGAGCAAAAATCGCTTACAAATTTCCCAAGAAAACCGCTCGTGTGCGCCAGACTTAGCTAACTTTATTTCCCAGCTTTTTTATATTACATTTTGTGGAGTTTTGTGTTTTATACATTTGAAAGTTGATAGAATGGCCATCCTAATATTTCTGAAAACGGTTTTGTTGTGTCTTTGTTGTAGCTGGCCAGAATTTATAAATTTTTTGGAAAGATCACAACAAAGAGCTTGGGAAAAGCATCCCACCATGGCCGAACTACCTAAACAAGTACATGAAGAAGAAATGGTTAACCCTGATGTTATAGATGAATTATCATCCAGTGCTAAAGCAAAGGTTGTTTCCAAATTATTGAAAAAGGTATTTAATTAGCATGTCCCAAAGGCAATTGTATTATACACTTTTATAAATATACTATTCAAAAAAAGTAGGGGATATTTGATTTTTAAGTGTTATTAAAGTCACCTAATGAAACTGACGAAGAAACAAATGACAAAATGAAATGAAGTTCACATTCATCGATTTATTCCAAATGATCGTTAGACTAAGTAAGGCACAGACTGACCATTATAAGGGTAAAATGATACCCGGGGTCAAACAGCAAAGTTACCACAGCATCACAACAAAGTCAGTAACGGGTAAATCCTCCTCTGTTTGCCAAACAAGCATTGATCCGACGTGGCATACTCCTAATGAGACGTCTAGGGTCATTTTGGTCCAGAATGTCCCATTCCTGTTGCAATGCAGCAGCAAGTTCTTGGTCATTGGCAGGACGTTGTTGACGTTGACGTAACCTCTGTCCAAGCATGTCCCAGACATGCTCGATGGGGGAAAGGTCGGGACTCGGTGCTGGCCAAGGTAATGTGGTGATGTTCTGTTGTTGGAGTTAACCTGTAACGATCCTGGCCCTGTGACATCTTGCGTTGTCATTCTGGAAGATGAAACGGCGGCCATGACGTCGTGCGAACGGCACAACATGGACTACCAAGATGTTGTCCCGGTAGTACTGGCCTGTAACACGCCCTGCAACAACATGTAAAGCCGTTCTTCCAGCAACAGTGATGCCTTCTCACACCATAACAGAACCACCCCCAAATCGATCATGTCTGATGACGTTAACGTCTTGGAAGCGCTCGTTTCGACGACGCCACACCCTCCTACGTCTGTCCAAAAAATCAACAGTGAACCTTGACTCATCTGAAAACATCACATTGCTCCAGCGTCGATTATCCCAGTGTTGACGATCCCTACACCAAC
This sequence comes from Patella ulyssiponensis, assembly GCA_963678685.1. Classification (NCBI taxonomy): domain Eukaryota; kingdom Metazoa; phylum Mollusca; class Gastropoda; family Patellidae; genus Patella; species Patella ulyssiponensis. The sequence continues at coordinate 36,502,929 of OY783229.1, read as the reverse complement.
GACGTCTTGCCTGAATGTGATGATCTCTCAAACAAGGGATCACGCGAGGACGTCGGGTGCGAAGGTGACCCCTATGCAGTCGATTCCGAATCGTCTGGCCACTCACTCTCACACCAGTGTCTGCTTGAAGACGAGCGCTGATCTGATTTGCAGTGATGACACGATTTCTCAAGGCCAAGGTACGGATAAATCTATCCTGGGCTTGAGTTGTATCTGGACCATAGCCTGCTTATGACAGACTGAGGAACATTCATCGTCCGCGTCACAACCGCCTGTGTTGTGCCGATCTGTAGCATGCCAAGGGCACGTAACCTTTCATTTTGGGTAAGCCGACGCATATCAAAATTTGTTTTCTGGTCACTAAAACAATTAAACTGATGTTTCCACCCTGGAATTCAATGCCACAATGCCTGTAACATTCAAAGTCAGAGTCGTGCAAATCTTGGGTTGGACCCCCATGATGATCCCAAGCATCACCTGCATTCCATGCGGTAGCTATTGGTGCGTTTGGGCGTCACATGTAACTGGAAATGTTTCTTCTGTTAGGTTCTATAGTGACTTTTTTCGTAGTCATTTGCATATTTTAGTATTATGCCCCCAAAATCAAATATCCCCTAATTTTTTTGAATAGTATATTTACAGTACCTACAATAATAACGGTTATGTTTTTCTGTCATCAGATTTATGTTAAAAATACCCATATAGTTAGAGTTAAAATGATACACCCTCATTGATTGGATTCAAAAATAAAACTTGATTGATCTGTTGATTTGTTTCCATTGATAACCTCCTACCTTCATTCAAATTTTACGGTCGTAGATAAAGCTACTGTTGGGATAGAACCTAATTTTGCTTAACTGTGGACATCATCTTTCGACGCGAAAATTTAACTGTATAGGACCAGTCCTATCAATAATCGAAATAATACTTAACTGTATCCAAAGTAAAATGAGTTTGAGATTCAGTTTGATTACAAATAGGCACATTAAAAGATTTTAGCGACAAATATGGGTAGCACTGGCTTGTTTTGGCCACACCCCGTTTAAATAGTCTGCAGCGGACGCTGAATATTCACACATTTCAATTACCAATTTGAATATTGCGATTTGCGAGAAATTGGAAATGCACCAAATGACGTAAAGAGATTTACGCTCAGATTGTGCATTGATGCACATGAAATTTGATTTTATAAACCTTCCAATCAAGTAGTATAATCACAAGTTGAAATTCTATTTCATTCAGAATTATTTGAATATTTTCTCGGATTTGTACTAAGACAAAAATGGATCAATACAATACAAAGCCCAGAAGTAATGACCAAGAGAATTATTAACTAATTAACCACACTGCCCCAATTGATAGGAATTATGAACTGCTAGCTTGTTTTTTTTAAGGTTCACACTGCATAGCCTGTGCGAAACACTATTGTTTTTGTTGAGATTCTTCTTCTTATTATTATTTTATTCTTTTTGCATTATGATTAGATCTCAACAACTGCTTGTCGCATCGTTACGATTTCTTCGGTTTAGCTGGTGAAGTGGGTGTAACTTAAGGTATATAGCTATTTTGAACGTTCTGCGACAATGCGATATGTCCGAAATCACCAAAGCTATCGTTTTTAAAAATATTGTGGTAATTTTATCAATAATCGTTGGATTTTAACTTTCGGTAATTTTTGGCATAGCCTGACACAGGGTACATACCCACGTTACGTTTGATTTTTCATTTTCGATAAATGTAAATCTTCGCAGATATTAGGTGCCAAATTTATAAAATTTTAATTTTTACAAAAAACTTTTTTATTGATGAATATTTTTTAGTGGTGTTTTACACTGAATTAAAGAGTCATCTGACTTGAGAAAAAAAATTTGATTTTTTTTTTTTGTCTCAGTAATTTTCCGTGGTCGCCACTACAATTTCGGTACTACGTTTCGAAAGCAAATATTATTTTTTTTAAAACTGATATAACTAAAAGAGTGTGCCCTTTAAAGGTGTAAAAAATGTGAGCTCAGTTTCTTCAATTTCGATTTCATTTTCGTGCAAATTCGAGGTGTAAAAAGGTGTAAAATTGACCTATTTACAACCCATTTCCATTTTAAAATATTTCTTCGTAACTTTTATAAACTTGTAGCTATAATCCACACGAAGAAAATGTATGTTAAAATCAGTTTGCAATATTTACAACCCATTTCCATTTTAAAATATCTCTTCGTAACTTTTATAAACTTGTAGCTATAATCCATACGAAGAAAATGTATGTTAAAATCAGTTTGCAATATAAGCGGTTGCCTAGAAATAGGCAATTTTGCAAAAGTCAATGTTTTCGTTATTTTGCCTGTAAAATAGTCAATTAATATTGGGGGTTTCATACAAGTGACACCAATTGATTCAAAATTTTGCCTGTAAATAGTCAATGAATTTTGCCTGTAAAATAGTTAATTGATATTGGAGTTTCATACAAGTGACTCCATTTGATTCAAAAAGCAAATATGCGTCATATACAATTGATTCCACTTTAAAATTGACGCCCGTTTGTCAAACACAGCATTTTTAACTTTTAAATCAACATTTCAACCAAGAATTATTTAATATGTATTAATAATTTTAACTTTTTGTTTAAATTAACATGTTAATAAAATTCATATAGATATCACAAAATGGTTTGTAACTTGCTCATTTGCGGTGAAATAGACGATTTTATATAAGTCACTTCAGGGTTTTTGGTCCATAAAAGTCTCAATTTATATTCGATTTTCATACAATTTTCACCATGTGATGCCTAATGTCATTATCGATGTCATAAAACGAATTTAACATTTTAATTATCACCGGAAGTAATGTCATTTTTGCAAAAACTGTATTTTTAGCCTCCAAAACAAATATTTTGTTGAAATTAGTTATATTTATTATTCATTTAAATTTATGATATTTGTATGCCTATTGACAAATAGTATGAATCAATGCGATCCTATTTATATCACAAAATTGTTTCTAACGTCTTCCCTTGCTGAGAAATAACCAATTAATTATTGTCAGATTTGTATAAAACAAAGCGCATTTGCACTGAGGTGCAAATTCTCAACGTAAGTGATGTAATTTTGTCCAAAACTTCAATTTTGACTGTTGAAAGTTCTTCTCAAAGGAAAATATAAATTTTTACAAACCTTAAAGATCAAGATTAATGCTCCTACCAAAGACGCAAAATATGCCAGGCTTAGTTTTTATTTCGGTGTTGTATTTGCACCATTTTGATTTAAGTATGATAAAATAGGTGTGAAAATGGGCTATTTACAATGCATTCATGCTTTTCATATTTTATAATATTTCTTGACATCTTTCATAAACCTGTAGCATTAATCCATACAAAGACAATGGATTCAAATGAGATTTTTTTTATAATAACAGCTGCCAAGAAATAGGCGATTTTGCATCAGTCACTTTTCACATTAATTTGCCTAGTCCGATTTTCGATTGTTCTGTAGCATGTGATGCCTCATGCCATTTTTGACGGGGCGGAACCAATCTCACGTGGCGCCATTTCAAAAATACGAAATTTGATTCCAATTGACATGTAGATTGGATCAATACGGCCATATTATCATATAGATGCCCAAAAATTGCTTCCATTAGAAATTCATCTAACTTAACGGTAAGTTAGTAACAAATTTTGTCAGGATCACTTTTTTGACAAGTGTAACAAATGTATCAATGGAATTCATATCGCTGCAATGCTTACATGGAAATCTGTTTAACGGTTTCATTGGTACCGGATGAGACATAATTCCAAGGGCAACGTGGCATCGGAAGTGGCATAAGTTCAAGGGTAACGTGGCATCGGTTAAAGCTGTCATTACTACATCGCAGTTCTAGTTTTATTTGTTTCTTGATTTTTTAAGGCGTCGATGCAAAGAGAAAGATCGGCATTAGCAAAACCCAAAGCTACCGAGGAAAAGGAAGAAGCCAAGGTGATTCCTAGAAGTCCAAATAAAGTCATGGAAAAAGAGCAATTAAATGATAATTTAGCAAATAGTAAGTAAAGTCTATCATTCAACGTAAAAAAACCCAATCATATTAAATCATTGTAAACTATCACACATTCCATTAATCATCCATAAACAAACAGTTTGTACAATGTAAGAAATGTGATTTAAAGTTTTATACATTTTTTTCTATCATTACAGTTAATAAAACTACCACACCTCGATCACATGTAACAGATCAAATCTTTCAAAGACAGGAAGATATTATTGAACAAAATGAAGGTCAGTAAAGAATATGCTAGTGTGTGTTTTGGGTGTGTGGTGGGTTGGTGGGTGGTTGGATTATTAATAGTGAAAATATTATAAAATCAAACACATTAAACTTCTTATCCTACACCCTATCTACTACCACGTGTGTGGGTTTTTTTGTTGGTTTTTTTTTGTCTTCTGTAAAAATAAAATAACATTAGCACGTAGAATTTGTATAAATGATTATACCCACAATCCTCAGCATACTGTTTACTTTCCAAAACAGGTAAATAGCATCGGGTGGTGATCTGTTACAGTGGCTATTCAAATATCATATGAATTTATATACCCAACGGGAAGCTTTGCATCTTTTTTCTAAAACAATTTTCTCACGGTAATTGGGTAAAATGCGTTATTTTAACAGAGAGCAGCTTGACAAACCAGGAACACCAAGAAAATTATGTGAAATCTACAGACCAAACTAAAGTTAATCTTCAGATAAAGGGCAAATTAATTAAAGTTATGAAACCTCATGGTTATGACTTTCAGAATGTTCCAATTGATCCGCCAACAGAACGCCTTCAGCTAGAATGGGTGTAAGTGTAATTCTATACAGATTGTTCTTCTTTGAGTCAAATTTCACATATCGGTGAATTTTATTTTGTTTTATAAAAGATCTCTTGGCCGTAGCGCCACCGCCCGGGCAAAATATCCCCCATAGCACACTGTGTGGCTTATACCCGTCGTCATTAGAGCCCAGTTTAGGAGCGGAAGAGTTGGACTTTTAACCCCATTTCATTTTATTTGTCAACAGTAATTTTAATTCGCATCTGAATTGAGGGAGAGAGAGAGAGAGAGAGAGAGGGGTAACGTCCACTCAACAAAAACTAACATATGGTTTAATTGTACATGTATTTAAATAATTCACTTGCGCGTAGGGGTCTTTAGCAGTGGGAAGAAACCGGAGGGCCCGAAGAAAACCCACGGGGTTGGAAAGGTGACCCAACTACGTGTCACGTACAACAGGGGATTCGACACCAGGCCAATTGACCCAAAGACAGGCTTTATGATACAGCGCGCACGTGTTAACCATTCGGCCATCCACCCCACCCCCTTCAAAATTGTGACGTATGTTACCAGATGTTTACACTGTGTTTACACTGTTTGTGTACAGGGGTGGCTCTTCTGTCCGTCAGTGTTGGTCTCAACTATCAATACGTGTGTAACGGTGATATATTCACACAGTTTTTAAATCGGATAATATTTGTGACCTCTAGAGGGACTACAAGATACAAACGCGACAGCAACCAAGATCTTTGGGTTATATAAACATGCATTTCAAGTTTCGTCAAATTCAGGTGAGAATTGTGACCCCCAGAGAGTCTACATCCTTGATATACCACATATTGACACCATTTGCGTTATACCAGGGGCGGTCATTTTGTTCGTCAGTTTTTGTCACGCACAACCGGGGAATCGAAACCACACGCCAGTTTACACAATAACAGAACTTATGATACAGCGCGCACGTGCTAACCATTCGCCCCCACCCCACCACACATATGATAGTCCTGAAATGGCTTAGTTTGTGTCGAGTGGATGTTATGTCCTAAAATATCCGGGTACTCCAGTTTGCTCCTACTACTAAAGACCTCTACGCACAAACTGACTATTGAAATCAAATAGAGAAATGAATTGGGTTAAACGATCACTCGACACAAACTTGCTCATTCCGTGGTGAGCAACACCCGATCAATTTTATTTCAATAATTCACTTGCGCGCATGGGTCTTGCGCGTAGCAGTGGGAAGAAACTGGAAGACCCGGAGAAAACCCACGAAACTCCAGTTTGCTCCCACTACTAAAGACCTCTACGAACAAACTGAAATAAAATAAAGTCATAATATGATATTCCTGAAATGGTCTAGTTTGTGTCCAGTGGATGTTAAGCTCCAAAACGTGGATTCAAGTATCTTTGTGAGAACCTCCCGGGGTGGGGGGGATTTGCCGTATAAATATATTTGAAAGTGAAATAAACAAATTTTGTGAGAATCTCCAAAAATTAAGATGAAAGAAAGCACCAAATTCAGTCACAGTAATCAAAAGAGTTATACATGCTTATTTTTGTAGATATGGATATCGTGGAAATGATTGCAGAAATAACATATATTTACTGGCTAATGGGGAAATTATATATTTTATGGCCAATATTGTTATACTATATAATAGAGAAGCTCATAGCCAAAGACATTACATAGAGCACACGGAACAAATTAAAAGGTAACACCACAACTCAATCACTTTGTCAATATAGTTAACAATTTTATTGATCTGTCGCCCGCTCAACTAAACAGTTTTATAAGAACTAACTTCTCTTGATCATTCGGAAGATAAGTGTGAATAACCTCAACAACCAGCGTGACTGTATCATAGATTTAAACTATAAAAAATTGAAGTTTGATATTAAATAGAAATATTTCGATGATAGTACCTTTATTATATCTATTAACGATAAAAATAAATTGACATCTGTATACATTATTTAATGATTCGTATACTAGCTCGTATATAATAGAGACTTTTGGCAAGCGGAATTTTCCGCATCCGTATCACGTATCCGTATCGCCACGTGATACGTTGCGTCAATGTAGTTTTAGAGTTTTGGCAGACTTTCGCGCCGTGTACCTGAGTTGAGCTTAGTTGTAATACAGCATGGTGGCAGTTATTTACCAAGATCACTATCAGTACTAGTCAAGTGCCTAGCCTACAAATTCCTGAGTGGAATAAAGTCGCTCAAAAGTGTGGGTAGCTATTGAGATATATTGTTCTATTTTAGCATCGCTGTTCATTCAGATGGAATTATCATAGCTTCTGGTCAACAATCCAGTAAAACTCGACCTAACCATACGGTAGGTTAACCCTCATACTAATCATAATTAAATGTATCGCCCAGTTGTTTTGGCGTGCACGTAAAATTACACCTGCTGGTTATGAATAGAGTTTCAATATGGGTCAATAAATGAATAGTAGTATATACCGGGCATTTAATTTTACACATGGATCTGAAAATCCCATTGAGATGTTTGATGTCCATAGACTTTTCATTTCATTGATTATAGTTGGAAGTGTGTCCGGGAGGCGAGGTCCGGCTCTAATTTGTCATTCATAGCCCCAAAGGCACTGACAAGTGTTCCCCAAGGGTTCGTGTGATACGAAAATCGAAACGGCATGTTATTCGCAAAAGGGGTGTATGGTGAAGGCCTGCAGCTAGAATTTCTAGCGCGAAGTCCCACTACAAGGTCCTCCCTACTAGAAAAAAAACTATACATTTTTGGTAAGCTTACGTATAACACCAGGAACACAAATCGAGAGAGTTCCAAGCAAAATGTTTGCAACAACTCGATTTATGGCTAGATGTAAATTGTGATAATTGTCAAGTAAAAGCTTTATTTATACCAACAATTGTGAAGTTGACATAAAATCAAATATTGGCGAATACATCCAATGCCCTCATTCTGTGCAAAGAATATGCTACTTGTTAAATTTTGATGTAAAGCAAAATGCAAAATACATAACGGACAAGGGAACATACACCCTCGGTATCCCCAGTGTTCCCATTCCGTTCTACTCCACTATTTCATGGGTTAATCCATAGGTTCCACGATTTCAAATTATCTGCCCTGGCATTGATTGTAGCAAAATCTATTAACCAATTCCAAAACACTTTCGAACCAGTCGTTTCGCTTCGTTTTTATAAGGGAAGATAACCATATTCATGTTCATTTACTGAATGATTTATGTCAATAATCGATATATTTCCAATTCATTAAAATTGTATTATCAAAATCTGTAGTATATTTCGCTGATTTCAAATATGTATAGCATCTATAGCCTATGTTTGACTTTTGTCAATTTAATTCATTTTAACTTGTCTACGATTCTCAATAAAACTCTTGACCAAAATATACATGTATATGGACGTCCGGTCTTCATTAATATAAAATTATATAATTTGTTGTTGATATATACGCATTTAGAATAATTTGGATGAGAGTTAACTTCCCTTTGTCAACTGCCTTAGTAATTAACGATTTATGGGATTGGTCGATAAAAATAGCACAATCATCAAGTGTTGATAACATGAAAACGTGTCTCCCCCCAAGATAAATCAAGGGGTCAGTGGAGTAGAAAGTAATGAAAGCACTGGGGATACCGAGGACGGAGAACATACGGAATTTTGGAAATCCATTTATGGTAAAATGAGTTATCTCCCTTTGTGGAAAATATCAATAATTATTGATAACAGTATTTTGTTTAAAGAATTTATTCGATAAACCGAATAGGATTTAGTTAAAACTACAGACAAGGGCCTTTATTCAGATATGATTTGAGAGTAAAGTTGTAAGTAATATTTAAACTGAAACATAGCATCTACAGATGTTTAGTTTCCTTACTAAAATAGAAATGCCTTAAAACTAAATAATACTGCTTTGAAAACTCGTTTTAGTAATTTAGTTAATGACTGATTCATTCAGACATATCGGGTGACAAAGACAATTTTCGGGCAAATAGGCTCAGATATAAATATTGCTCTTGTGTGCTCATACATGGTCTTGTGCGTCATATAGCATCAGCAGTGAACACATAATACTGTTATCAATTGCAGACACGTGACATAAAGGGAGATAACTCTCTATTACCGTTAATGGATTTCCAAAATTATGTATGTCTCCTTGTCCGTTATGTTGTCTGCATTTTGGTTTTAATCAAAATTTAACCAATACCAACATTGGATGTTTTCGCCAATATTTAACTTATGCCAACTTCACAATTATTTGTATAGATATTGCATTACAATTTTCATCAGGCCTTAAATCGAGTTATTGCAAACGTTTTGCTTGGAACTCTTTGGTGTTATAAGCTTTCCAAAAACGTATAGTTTGTTTTGTAGGGAGGACCTTATAGCGGAATTGAGTTTCTAAACAAGCTACAAGATTTGGCTGCAGGCCTCATACAATCATATAGATTTTAAAAGTTAAGGCAAATGGAAATTTTTATGTCAGAATGAAGTTTATAGCGTCGCTTGAATTCATCTTTCTATTTTTCAGGCTATCGTTCATGTTTGGAGAGCCGATGATTTACAAAATTTATTTGTCCTTGGTGAAAATTACTTCCAGAAAGCTGTTGCATGTTTAACATTTCAACATAACTGTGTAGGTGTACATAAGTACTTAAAATCAACTGACGTCTTCTGGATCATCGGATGCTGGCGATTTACAAGATCTTCGTTTTGTAATTCAATTTAAAAAGAGGATAATCGAGACTTTGTTTACTATTGTAACAACAGTAGCACTAACAACCGAGACTCCGCTTTTCTCCAAACAGTCATAACTTAGCTTAGAAAGGAGTAATTTGACTGAAATTTTCAATATATTCATTTTTCATTTTCTACTTTTAAACTGTTATAGTAAGAAATTTCATCTCTTTGCCTAAATCGAGACTCCGATTTTCTCCAAACAGTCATAATTTAGCTTAGTATGGAGTAATTTGACTGAGTGTGGAGTAATTTTTCATTTTCTGCTTTTAAACTATTATAGTAAGAAATTTCATCTCTTTGTCCAAATCTTACATAATGCATATCCAAAGTGTTACAACTTGCTAACCCTTTGCAGTACTATGCGTTAGCGGTTAGATGTGGAAGTCACAATTGCCCCAGAACTCCCCACATCCAACGTGTGACGTATGCTCTCTCCACTACACATTTCATTAGCCCTGTGGTCATCTGGTATTGTCTCTGGTTATATTTGTAATTCTCTTCTTTTTCGCTTGGACACTTGACTATTTTCTTGAAATTTACCTCAAATGAGAAATCGCAGTGCAAACTGTGATAAATAAAAAAAATATGAAAAATGTTTCCACCGCGGAGAAAATATTTACACCGCTGTGGAAAGGTTTTTTATGGTTTTTTTTTTTCATTTATCACAGTTTTCACGCGGCCATTTCTTATATGAGGTAAATTTCAAGAAAAAGTATAATTCAGTGTATGGCACTAACAGGCTACCGTAGTTATGTCATATTAATCTTTTAGTAAACCTATTTTCTAAACATACACCTATCTTATTTAATTGTAATCTTATATTATCAACTGAGTAATGTTTGGTCTGTTAAACAAATTAACTTTGCAATTTTTCAGAAAAATGTATTTCTTCCATTAGATTTCTTTTGATTACTTGTTGGTTTTTTTTCAAGATTTCTTACAGGGTACTCGACCCTTGGTCATGCGCACCAAATCAAATATGTGTCGCTGGTTAGATGTGAAAAGCACATTTGCCCCAAAACACTAGTTCCTTTCATTCCATCAAGCGCCGGAATCTTTTGACCTAAGACATTTTATCACGCACAAGTTTGAACAATCCTGACACTTGCTTCACTACTGGTATGGTCAACTTTGTATAAAATGGAGTCGCATGTACTTTACTGTACACTTTCTTTAACCCTGTCTTTCATTTGTGAAGTTGATATGGCTAAAAGATTTTTATACGCCCACATGGAAATGTGGTCGTATATTGCCGTCGCCCCCGTCCGTCCGTCTTCCACAATTTCTTGTGAACGCTCTAGTGGCTAAAGTTAATATCCGATTGACTTTAAATTTGTACACAGTGTTTAAGGTCATGAGACGAAGAAGCCTATTGATTATCAGCGATACCCGATAACTACTGTCAAAGTTATGTCCCTTGATCACTTCAAAAGATCTTGTGGACGCTCTAGCGGCTAAAGTTAATATCCGATTGACTTTAAATTTATGCACAGTATCTAAGGTCACGAGACGAAGGGGCCTATTTCCGATAATTACTGCCAAAGTTATCTCCCTTGATCACTTTGAAAAATCCTGTGACGCTCTGGAGGCCAAACTTATCATCCGGATGACTTCATATTGATACACAGGGTTTAAGAGAAAGAGAGAGGGAGAAATGGGGTTTAACGTCCACTCGACACAAACTAGGTCATTCCGAGACTAACATATGGTTTAATTTTTTCAATAATTCGCTTGCGCGTAGGGGTCTTTAGCAGTGGGAGGAAACCGGAGTGCCCGGAGGAAACCCACGAGGTTGAGAAGGCGCCCCTATCTCCATGCCACATACGCTCACACCAGGGATCGAAACCACAGCCGCAAGCCAGAGGTGACCGACCAGCTAGAGGTCGAAGCGCGGCACTGTAGACCACTAGGCCATCCCAACCCCACACAGGGTTTAAGGTCTTGAGACGAACAAGTATAGTGATTTTCGATGAATTTTGATAAATGAACAGCTAAATCCATGATATTAAATTTTTCGTATACTAAACTTTAGCATGGGGCAGAACGTTATAAAAACCAAAGAAATTCTAATGATTTTCTGATTATTACTTAATGAGTTGTTACTCTTAATCAGATTTTCGTGTATTATAAATGTTTCATTTCTGAAAAATGTACAAATATGCGACAACTCTTGTTGACTGCCCGGACGATTTAGCTGCTGTGGGCGTATGTTTCGTTGCCTGGCAACCTATCTTTGTTATACTTTTGTATTTAGAAAAGAAATGTGTTTTGTGTTTTGTGTTTCAGGATATGCTAGCAGTTGTTGATCATGGTGATAGCAAAAAATTATCAATATGGGACACGGCACAGGGGAAGATGATAGCAGATACTTTAGTAAGATATGAAAATTATTGCTTTATTCTAATTAAAACACGGATCCTATTTCGTTTAATTCGTATAGTTAAAAATTCCTTTTATTAGTTTTTACGACAGTAAGACCTGAATTTTGTTTTTAAGTAAACCGGGTCCGCTTTGACCTAAATCAATGAAATCGCATTTGACGAATCGTGCCAACATGAGTTGTAGAGAACACAACAAAAGTTAGATATTAATAGTTCACATCATTCAATTAAAGTTTACCTGTGTGACCCCAGACGCGATATCCCTCGCAAACGAGCCTGATCTATATCGACCCTAAGTATTATTTTAAACGTTGGATGTTTGATTTCAGATTGACACAGAAGTCATGTGTGATATAAGTTGTAATCCTAGAATGCCTGAGGTATTTGTAACCGCCGGAAAAGAACATTTATTCTGGTGGAAAGTTAACGAGGACACAAATAAAATTGTTTCCTATGCACAAGCTAATTATGAGGTAATATATAGACTTAACATGACTTCTAAATCTAATACAGAATACATGTTTTGGTGACCTGCATCTCTTATTTGGAATACAGTTTGGGTCTGGGTCAAGAAAACCATGAATAGTAATATGTGCCGAGCATAATTCCCCCACGTGGTCCTGGGAATCCTCCATAGATGTGAACCTAAAGCAGTCTTTATATTCAAAATTATTATTAGAAATGATATTTATTTCGTCCCTGGATTGCATCAAACAATCTTATGATTTTTCGGGGGGGGGGGGCGAATGGTTAACGCGTGTACATTGCATCATAAGGTCTATCATTGAGTCGAGTGACGTGGTTTCGATTCCCGGGATAGTCTCACCTGTGTGTTTTCTCCGGGTCCTGTGGTTTACTCCTACTGCTAAAGACCCCTACGCACAAGCTAATTATTGGAATAAGATTGAACCGTATATCAGTCCCGAAATGGCCTATAGTTTGTCTCCAGTGGACGTTAACCCCAATTTCTATCCTCTCTCGTATGACTTTTGATTTAACCAATTCTCTTTCGATGTTAAACAAATAGAAATTGGTGTGTTACTTCTGTAAAATATGTTATATATTGCAGGCCTATTTACGAGCTAGGTTTGTGATCTGTGCCTCCCATAGTAGTAAAGGCGATCTTATAACGGGTGATTCTAATGGTACTATTTATGTGTGGGGAAACTGTGGTAATAAGATCACTAATTTTGTAAAACATGGACATGAGGTAAGGGTGTTTATTTATTTTATGTTTTCAATACATCATATCTATATGTCAGATAAATCTAGCAACTTATTGTATTGTAAACTAGTATAATTCTTTTTGTAGGGTCCAGTGTTTTCCCTGTACATTATGAAACACCACCTATTATCAGGGGGAAGAGACGGTATTATATATGCCTGGGAATGGAGTAAAAATATGGATTGTGCTGGTAAAGTAGAGGTATGGTTATATGACAGAATGGGTGACATCAGTGAAAATACAATAACTTTGAAACATGAAGCATTGTTATATCACTATCCTCAGTGATTTATCCCCAAGCATGTAGTTTTCGCCTTATGAGTTTTGGGGGTAAAACATACTCCGCGCAGCGTTTCGTTTGATTATAGGTAATCTCACTACACACTGCTATTATGAGTGGATATTGTTGTGTTAAATTTTGATTGGTCAGTAGTCCGACTACCATCCAATCACTACCTACCATACAAACGCTTTACATTTAAAACGAGTGCCAGTATTGGACCAAATATGTTTACATAACGTTACGTCATGGCTCACGCTTTTATTATGCCTAATTAACCCGTGCATAGGAGAATACTGCAGTAAAACTAATTGTGTGACAAACGAGGCTATCAAGTCGAATGAAATGTAAACAATACTATTTGGAAACGAACATACTTTCACCGTTTTAATACCTTAAATCACTGTCCAAAGTTTTAGGGAAGACTCAGATTAAACGAAAGACTGTCATGTTGCTGTACTTAAGTGATAGCTTTCATTGAACGGGGAGAATAGACACACTCCCGCAAAAGTTCAAGAATCAGAAGTCAATCCAGCAATGGCCAGAGAGAGATTTCTTGGGCCATTGCTTCAGGAATATGGGGGTAAAACAGCGGACATGATCTTTAGTCATTGTCAAAGAGATCATTTACAACCAACACTTCCCAATACTCATCATTCCCAACACTCATTAAGCCGATTATCTGGACTTATCGCCTTTATCCGAAGAAAAAAACTAAAACAGTAATGCACATATGGCTTTTATTCAATTACACATTAGCTTAGAAATATTGACGAAGTCGGGGCTGGCGGGACTAATATTAGGCCTACTCGAAGTTCTAACCCCGAAGATAAGAGGTAACGACCATACCCACGGATTGATATATAAACGCGGAGGCTTTCCAGCCGAAGGGCAAAGTGGTGTACGGCATAATCTGGGATGACTCGGACAACCAGACATAATCACTACTCGATTTTTCATCAAGGGATACCATAAAAGCTCCCCTGTCGATTAATCGATGTAGGGCCTACATCTCTTTGAGTGTCTAATTGGAAAGGTAAATCCGTGATCCACAGCTTCAAAACCGTTCGTCGTGACAAAGACCATGCTTCGAAGTTTCTACCGTCAAAGGCATAATAATTTTGGGTAGGGGACATGAACCTACTCTACCCCAAACACGGATAGGCCCGCTACGAATCCTTTCCTTTAATTCGTCACGAATAGAAGTGCCAGTTAAGACTTTACGTTACTTGCAGTTTCACGTCGAACCATCTCTAACAAAGGCCTTCAGTGGCTTAAATTGTTGTACAGGTTCCCAGCTAAAAAATAATCTTTATTCAAAATTGGAAGGGAGTCCATCTCAAAAGCTACGTTGTTTTCTAAAAGCTACTCAGCCTCTTGGTGTTTTATCAAGCAGCGGGTTAAAGGTGAGAGTTCCTGGGATTTTCGCCCCGGAAACCGGAGTCCACCTATAACGGTTTCGTTTCTCAACGTTTGATGAGGGAATGACAACATCACAACCCACAAATATACAGATTGAAAATACCGAGGAACCCTCACCCCTAACCCGCGTGGAAAATCCACTGGAGAATCAGTGTCCCCTGGGTAAAGTGTGTGGTTGCCTTAATACAAATACAAAAATTTCAATATGACATAGAAATGTTGCGAATACACAGTTCTACCAAAGTTTTAGTGTTAGCCTTTCCCATTAATTGGCAGTCTTTAACAAGATAAATTGCCGAGTCGCAAAATTGACACTGCATACGATTCTGAGGGGGACTAGCCCTTCCAAAACAATCTGGTCTTGGGTTGATAACCCAGAAAACCGAATCCTTGAAAATGAAAAATCATGGAGGGAGGTAGATAATACTAAACATAGGGGATTGTGGCCTGGATTCGAACTCTTTCCGTTCCCCATCAGTCGATTTAATTGGATCAGTTGACTTTTCCTTCATGCACTATGCCAAAGCTTTTGAAAACCTAACCCGAAAGACAAAGTTGACAAGCTGATTTTCCCCTGATGTCTGGATGCCTGCTTGGCAAGTTCCTCCAAAATATCCCGATTTTTCATGTCCGTAAGATTTCGCAAGACTTTTCCACCTAATCAGACCTCTTGAGCCCGACACGCTCTTCTTGGTATACTCTCAAGTCCGTTTACCATAACCCTGCCCTACCAAGAATCTCATCTATTTCTTCGCCAGTCACCACGCTAAAACATGTCTGTATTTCCTAAAATTTAAGAAAGGAGTGGTGAAAACTGGAAAATGCCAAACTTCTGTTGAAGTCTGACTAATTCGCCCACATCTGTTGCCCCTTCAACACTGTGACCACCATGATAGCTAAGGGAAAACTAGAAATGGTTCCACTACTGATGTCTTCCGTCTTACTCCAGTCACAGTAGTGGCTTTTCCTACAGAGTTCCTTTGCGCAAGTTTTTTAGTCAAATGACTACAAAAAGTTTACTGGCCCATAGCTCCCTTAATTTACATATAAACTAACTCAAAACTGTACTGCACATAGCTTAACATATAATAAATCAATCCCCATTGAAATAAAGGTGAAGCCTTACCGCATAATTATATACTATTCAAAAAAAGTAGGGGATATTTGATTTTGGGGGCATAATACTAAAATATGCAAATGACTACGAAAAAAGTCACTATAGAACCTAACAGAAGAAACATTTCCAGTTACATGTGACGCCCAAACGCACCAATAGCTACCGCATGGAATGCAGGTGATGCTTGGGATCATTATGGGGGTCCAACCCAAGATTTGCACGACTCTGACTTTGAATGTTACAGTCATTGTGGCATTGAATTCCAGGGTGGAAACATCAGTTTAATTGTTTTAGTGACCAGAAAACAAATTTTGATATGCGTCGGCTTACCCAAAATGAAAGGTTACGTGCCCTTGGCATGCTACAGATCGGCACAACACAGGCGGTTGTGGCGCGGACGATGAATGTTTCTCAGTCTGTCATAAGCAGGCTATGGTCCAGATACCGTGATACACAATCTGTACAGGACAGACCACGCTCAGGTCGACCAAGGGCGACAACTCAAGCCCAGGATCGATTTATCCGTACCTTGGCCTTGAGAAATCGTGTCATCACAGCAAATCAGATCAGCGCTCGTCTTCAAACAGACACTGGTGTGAGAGTGAGTGACCAGACGATTCGGAATGGACTGCATAGGGGTCACCTTCGCGCCCGACGTCCTCGCGTGATCCCTTGTTTGAGAGATCATCACATTCAGGCAAGACGTCGTTGGTGTAGGGATCGTCAACACTGGGATAATCGACGCTGGAGCAATGTGATGTTTTCAGATGAGTCAAGGTTCACTGTTGATTTTTTGGACAGACGTAGGAGGGTGTGGCGTCGTCGAAACGAGCGCTTCCAAGACGTTAACGTCATCAGACATGATCGATTTGGGGGTGGTTCTGTTATGGTGTGGGGAGGCATCACTGTTGCTGGAAGAACGACTTTACATGTTGTTGCAGGGCGTGTTACAGGCCAGTATTACCGGGACAACATCTTGGCAGTCCATGTTGTGCCGTTCACTCGACGTCATGGCCGCCGTTTCATCTTCCAGGATGACAACGCAAGATGTCACAGGGTCAGGATCGTTACAGGTTACCTCCAACAACAGAACATCACCACATTACCTTGGCCAGCACTGAGTCCCGACCTCTCCCCCATCGAGCATGTCTGGGACATGCTTGGACAGAGGTTACGTCAACGTCAACAACGTCCTGCCAATGTCCAAGAACTTGCTGCTGCGTTGCAACAGGAATGGGACAATCTGGACCAAAATGACCTTAGACGTCTCATTAGGAGTATGCCACGTCGGATCAATGCTTGTTTGGCAAACAGAGGAGGATTTACCCGTTACTGACTTTGTTGTGATGCTGTGGTAACTTTGCTGTTTGACCCCGGGTATCATTTTACCCTTATAATGGTCAGTCTGTGCCTTACTTAGTCTAACAATCATTTGGAATAAATCGATGAATGTGAACTTCATTTCATTTTGTCATTTGTTTCTTCGTCAGTTTCATTAGGTGACTTTAATAACACTTAAAAATCAAATATCCCCTACTTTTTTTGAATAGTATATGATTTGATGAAACCCAGCTGCTACGCGAAATTTCAACTGGCCGGTGTCATGGCCGCAAGTTGCGTAATACGTCATTAGGCCTACAACATAAATATCGCTATGCAAAGAAAAACTGTTCGGTAACTATTTTAATGGTCCAGTCTTCACTATTTGTGATAGAATTACTTATTCCAATACAAACTGTAATGATATGTGTTGACAGTTGTGCATTTGAACCTATTTGAACTTGCGTAAGGGTTCTTAGACTGTATCAATTGTAACCTTAAACACACAGTTTAAGGTTACAAGTATAGTAACTAAGGGAAAACCGAAACAACGTTCTAAATACTGATGGCCAAAATGCAATAATAAAACCGGTAATACAAATCACGAAGACACAATAACAACACAAGCGAGAAAATCTCATCACGATGGACCTTAAGATCACAACTTACACGGCCAGAGGCGGACGCAAGGTAAATGGTAAGGGGGGCCGCGGTGTCATAAATGATTCTTAGCGCATATCTGGACCCAAAAATATAACATTAGCTCCGCCTGTGGCATCTTTACAAACCAGTAAAAATTCAGAATTTGCACATTTCAAAGGACTAGAAAACTAACAGAATAAATCGATTATTATGGGGGGGGGGTGCAGTCACTTAGCGCCGTCCACCTGGGTCCGCCACTGTACACCGTCTTTAACCCTGAGTAGTTGACCTACTAACATACACCATTAGGGTTCCCCCACCATAAATAAATCTCCAAATAGCTCAACAATTACACCCCAATATTTATATATATCCAACCCTTAAATCTGTTTCACACATTCATAGTCACTAAATAAACGAACATGTACTTAATAAGCTATGACCATTTAACCATACATAAATAATACTGAAAAATGGTTTGGAGTGTCGTCCATAACATCCAGACACTTTTGAGTAAAAGTGTAACACTATTGTAAGTGATAACAGAATATTTTTCGTAACTATATGGTTTATTTACAAAGGGAACAGAATATCAAATACATACATAGATAGGCCTACATCAACACTACAGAAACTATAAGACTATACTGGAACTATTACTTTGACAGGAACAAATCTAACCATATTGAATCTACCATTCTGCCCCGCTGCCAAGGCAGCGGCTGAACTCGGGCGAGTCCATGCGCCTGGCTGTGCGTCTCTCTCAACAGAGAGACCCTTCTCCGGTGAGCTTCCAGGCTCCACTTATTTGTCTAAACAACCACAGCTAATTTATACTAAACTTAGATGTCGTGTAAAGTTAATTAAATACATATACATATATTATTGATATTAAATATATCATATAAAAAAACTACACAATGAATCAGCTGTCATTGATAGATTTTATATTATAAGCATGGTCAGTGGAAGGTCAGCGTATTGACTAACTTGATCTCACTCACTCCGTTACAATTTCTCCCCATGTTAAAAGTTTGAACAAACTAAAAAAAATATAACCATTACAAAATAGAAATTCATACAATCAAATATAATTTAAGAACAGATAGCAAGTATATTATAAAACAGAAAACGTACATATATAGCAAAAAAATGAACATAGGATTTTGTCATTTTGTTTTTGACTTGAGATAAATGATAATGCATGTTTTGAACACATTTTACAAATCTTAAATAAGATATTTTTAAAGAACCTATAAAATTAAAAACGGTTTATCTCTCTATATCTTAAACAATACACAAAACAAAACACCACATACGCTTCTAACCTAAGCGCAACCCTTCTTTGAAGGTATACAAAACCGATTCCTCTTAATAGGAATACAAATCTCTCGAATTTACGAGGCAATAACACTTTAAAAACTCCCCCGTTACATCGGGGTAAATACAAAACACACATATATACAAAAAAAAAACATAGAAGATAAAAAAGGGAATACCATGTGAATGTTTGTGAGTTAATATTTTCACCGCATATTAATTATAGCGATGGACGATGAAAAATCTATTCAACCGTCTATTCAAGAATTTCCTAATTAGGAACTTAACTCAATTCCAGACAATCACAAAATATTTTACTTCTTAATACAGACTTCTTAAAACTTTATAACTATGCATTTTAAAAGCCAAAATATGTGTTCAAAAACAAACAAGGACAATTTACATTCTTTTAAAAACAAAATGACTCACCGGAAAAAAATCTAATCACTGTAACACTATTGTAAGTGATAACAGAATCTTTTTCGTAACTATATAAAAAACTACACAATGAATCAGCTGTCATTGATAGAATTTATATTATAAGCATGGTCAGTGGAAGGTCAGCGTATTGACTAACTTGAACCCACTCACTCCGTTACAAAAGATAGGTTACGTGCCCTTGTTTTGAAATTAGTCTCACTTAACCAGCCTATCGACCATTCTCCGTCTGATTGACAGGCCTGGATAATCAAGACTACTTTTTTACGAAACATGACAGAAAGCTGGAAGAAGAAATTGAATTTAGAAATAACACACGGTGGGAGACTCGATAATTGTTTTACGAACCTTGTAAAAGTAAAATGAAACTACTGCTGGTATCATGTTCGGGCACCCTAACACCATGCAAAGTCAACGAAATCATTAGACTACTACATATCCATTATGATTTACCGAAATATAGAACTTGGAACAGACCGGACAAAAAGAGTTAAAAAATGATCCACGAAAAACAAAACAACAACAATTGCCAGACAAAATGTAAGGAAAACATTTAATTTGAAAAATTGAAAAATGGCGCCTATAACGCACGTGATTCTATCAAAGTCATGGTCTATTGTGGCTCTCCTAGCCAAGTTCATATCCTCTGGCTCTCAAAGCACAGCAAGAAAAAGCTATACCCACAGCTATCCGAACTACAATAAAGGCTCTCCCGGCCTAGCTTCCAACAGCTATTTAACTTTAAAGAAGGGTCAAACAAAAACATACCAGAATTAAGCGGAATCAAACACGTCTGTCGTCGACACAATTCAAGTCAAGAGTGAATAAATGCTCAACTCACGCATGCGCATAAAACCACTGAGAAACAAATCTGTTGTTGAACGTTTTAATCATTTCGTTCGTTTCTGGGGTTTAACGTCCACTTCCACCTAAGGTGATATCGTAGACAAAAGTTTTAATCAAGTTTAACTGTGTATTTAAACTTAAATACCATGTTATGTAAGACAGTGTCTTAATAAATTGTGAATGAGTGTGATTAAACGTTTGCTGCCATGTTGATCTAAAAAGGCCTTGTACCCATGATTTTCATTTCTCTATATAAAAACACCGCTCAAATTTATTTGTTTATCAATCTGATTAAAACACAGATCCAATTTCGTTTCGTTTTTTATAGTTCAAAATTTCATTTTTACTTGTCTTTACTACTCTTGGATCTGGAGGACTTGTTATTTAATTCGTGTTCTGGCTGAAATGAGGGGTCAGCCAATCAAATGGTCTGTCGAATCGACCGTTTGACCTTTTCATGCGTGGAACTGTGGGTAGATATTACCAGCCAACGACGTCTATACTATAAACACCAGCGGATAGAAATCATAACAAAACAAAAGTGGATTTTGAAAACCATGGCGGTCGCTAATTGGTTAATCGAATGACTGACGTTATCGGGTCAAATGTCCCGTGCTTGATACCTGACGTCATAGAACGTGAGCTTCCACTATAACTAGTTAGATCTACATGAGTGTAGGCCATCGAAAGTATAAAAAACGAAACGAAATATAGAACTATATTTTAATTAGATTGTTTGTTTATCATAGGTTGCAAAAACTGAAGGTGGTATTAGAATGATTCAAATTATTGATAAAACACTATTGATTGGAACAACAATGAATTCTATGTTAGCATCTACAATCTCTATAAATGGATCTCCCTTAGAGAATTCTGAACTCGATCCTCTTCCAATAACACAGGTAAAATAAATACATTGGAAATAATATTAATAATATAAAATCAATAAAAATATGGTTTTGTCTAAATATCACGACAGGATCAATTAACTTATGTGTTCTCAATCTTTTGCTATTTATTTATATTACTGATAAATTTAACCACAGCTCTAACAGGTAAGGATCTGTTATCTGTATTACATAATGCTTTCACTAAAAACCTTTTAAAAGATATCAACCTAATAGTCAATAGTACACTTCCAAAACGCATTGAATAGTTCTAAAATACATATTGACCTTTTCTACTCTTTCAGGGTCACTTTGACGACTTAAGAGGTCTCTGTGAAATACAACGTTCGTTCATGGGAGCTAATTTCCTGACAACTGGCACTGATGGAATTATTTGCAAATTTAATGCGTTTACACACGAACCTGCCTGGAAACTTGTTATGAAGGTTGATTATGACACATATTGGGAAAATCTCTAACCCCCACGTTGCACATCTAAACATAGAAGTTAAAATGGCCACATTATGTACTGTGTATTATGTTGACGAAACTTTAAACACTACAAATCCCACTTCATTCCATTCACATTATATTGTATGATATTAACAGATGAATATGTGATATGTAAAGTAAGATTTAATTTGTAACATTACATGTTACTGTATTTACAGCGTTCTATTACATCTCCGTTAGCGCAGTCGGAGCCGAACAGTGTGACGTTAAACCCCATTTCATTTTTTTTCATTTACAGGGTTCTACATTTCTATGTGCTGATTGTAGTACTAATGGTAAACTATTATGTCTGGGAACAATGGAAGGATAGTAAGTAGTATTACTATCTCTGTATCTATATACTTCAAGGGGGGTTGGGATGGCCTAGTGGTCTAGAGTGCCGCGCTTCGACCTCTAGCTGGCCGGTCACCTCTGGCTTGCGGCTGTGGTTTCGAGCCCTGGTGTGAGCGTATGTGGCATGGAGATAGGGGCGCCTTCTCAACCTCGTGGGTTTCCCCCTGGCACTCCGGTTTCCTCCCACTACTAAAGACCCCTTCGCGCAAGCGAATTATTGAAATAAAATTAAACCACATGTTAGTCCCGAAATGACCTAGTTGTGTCGAGTGGACGTTAAACTCCATTTCTCTCTCTATATATATATATATACTTCAGTCGCCACCATAGGATTTTATTATGAAATAAACATGACTTGCTGTGGGGCTTTTTATTTGCACAATACCCCCATCTTACATTAACTGTATTACACATTCCAAGCCAGCAAGATATATGAATAGATTATAAAATCACTAATCGATAATGTTATTTTCAGTTTAATGATAATGGAGATTAATCCTGAAACATTTACTGTTACTGAATTATTACATCGTAAAATAGCTAAAGATAGATTGGATTGTATCGCCTTTTCTCCTGGTAATTACTGCTTTATCAAATTTAAGGCTTTTTTTATCGACTTGCCAAATTGATCTGAATTTAGTAGAGATGTCATGTGACAATATAGTCGATTTCAAAGTACTTTGGCGAGTTAGTTAAATGCTCCGATTAGCTGTAAGCAATTTTTGTGGCTGGACACCGTTGCAAAAAACACGTGACCACCGGATCAAATCGTCAAATCGCACCCTGAAGTGATTTGACGATTTGATGTAATCGTTTCGGAAATCGGTGTCGATAAATTCGTTGATTAGGGTAACCAATTTGAATTAGATGGACGTTAAAGACGGAAATGTGATTGAATGCAAATCACTTTGGCTAATCAGTGGTCGATAAAAACGCCTCATGTTTCCAATAAACACAATACATGTACTTTATTTAATTATTTACCTTTCTATCAGTAAGTGTTTCTATTCTTTTCCTTGTGTATAGTCATTTATAATGACAAACAATACAATATGGGATATTTATTTGCTACACCAAAACTTGCGAGTAAAGTATTTTCAACTAATTTAAATTTAAAACCCGATTCCTACTGCTATCATTCGAATGGAATATCGTCAGTTTGATTGAAACCCTGTCGTTCAAACCAAAACTGTTCTTCTATTTTTTGACCCGGTGGCTATTTTCAGTGATAGAAATCTTCGTATAAAATTTTCGATTCCTATAAGAGTACTGAACCGATCGTATGAAGGTTAATTGTTGCCAAAAGAAATATGTGTCGAACAAGTGAAGGGACGCTCGATGGAGGCCAAATTTCATTTGATTGACGATGGTGAGAAACGTCCGTTAAATCTATGAAGAAATTGTCGTGTCTAATAAACAAATGTATTTTCCCTCGAATTGCAGTCGTTACATCATGGCGTGTTAGTCTCAAATTGAAAGTATAAATTGCAATCCAGACGCTAAACCCAATTTTGTTATAGTTTTATATAATACCAATATATTTTCAGATCACAATTGTGTAGCTGTTGGGGGATTTGAAAAATCTATAACAATTTATGCCTGCATGGAAAAGGAAGATGGAACACAATCGTGGCAATGTGTTGGGAAATGTTGGGTGAGCATATTTTCATATATTTTATATACACTGTTAAAATTTTTATGTATTTTTACCTCGTTTTAACTGGCAGAAATATTGCCATCGTTTTAACTGTATTTTAACATTGCATGTTATTTCACAGTCTGTAATGTAAATTTACCTCTAGCTATTTTACATCCAAGGTAAAATTACATACCTGTAAATGGAGTACGTGTAAAATTACCATGATGTTAATTTACATATATTTGTACAATAACATTTAAATAAAAAAATATTGGATATTTTAACAGATTTTATGTAATAATACGTCATAAATGTTGTAGAATTACATATTATGTAATTTGCATAGGCAACATTATTAAAAGGAATGTGTTTGTCTCGGCTTGGCTAATTAGTCCTAGGTTCCATCCTGGCGAACACAGATAGTGTAGCGAAACTTTCAGCCGAGCATGTAAAACAACATTCAATAATGTAAAGAAAATAAGTGAAATGAGGTTTAATGTGCTACTGTTCTTCTCCTTATAATGGAAAGAGTAGGTGATACAATTTAAGCAAAATTCCACACCCAACTCAATGTATGGCATATGCCTGTCTTTATTAGCCAGTTCGATACATTCAGATTTTGAATAACCTATTTCTCTAAAATAGACTAAACTGATTGACAGAAAAGTAAATATTTTGTATAATATTCGATATGTGGTCAAAGGGGGAATAACTTATAATGTGACCACTATTTGAAGGTAAATTTACAATTTTCTGCAAAAATAATATTTACAGCGGCATTTCTGTTAATATACAGCTCACGTGATGTAAACTGACATGTGGTTGTATTACTACATTAAATTTGATGTAATTTTACATAAGCCTTGTATTCTGATGAGTCTACATTGTTTTAAATGTAAGTTAACAAACATGTGCTATTACAAATCATGTACTGTATTTTTACAATAATTATAGCTGTAAATATACATATAATTTTAACAGTGTATCGTCATTAATTCTATGATTTTGTTATTGTAAAATTTGTGTATATTTTCAGGGTCATAAAGGTTATATTACAGCCGTCGATTGGGCTGCTGAGAAAATTGGTGATGTTTACTTTTTACGGTCAAGTTCTTCATATCCAGAACAAATGTATTGTAAGTTTGAGTTATAACCCCTATCTGGGCTAACAGAAAAACACACCCGCCCCGACGTTTCACTTCACGCTAATCACGCATCATAATAAGGATATATGGATATTTTTTATTGGGGATTCATACGAAGGTGTTCAGATGCAAGATGTCATAATTCTTATATATATATATATATATATATAATCGAGATTATGCTTTTTATCGTACTGACTTCAGTAATTTCAGCAAATTGCCTTTACATTATCTAGTTTTTAGCTACTATAGTGAGAACTGCCAACTCGTTATCTAATCTCCCATATTGTATCTTTACTGAAATCGTGAGTTAGTGACGTCATGGTATAGTCAGATTTTTGATATGACGCCCCATGCTTAAAATGGCCATGTTTTTTATTGGCAGCTGCGAGCACCATGATTCCGCCAGTGACCCCCCCTACGCAATCTCGAAGTATATTCTAGTAGCTGTCATGGTTACGGAATCGGCACATTCAGGTCATGCTCCCATTAATACCATTAGTTATTTCGTGCTCTCATTAAAAACCATTCATTAAGTTCATACTCTAATTAACTGTATAGTCCCACAACTGCGCACCCCCATTGATACTATTTATTAATGAAACATTGATTTCATGCTCTCCTTAAAGATACTTTCCCCGCGTACAAATTGTGTGATTTGATGATATATTTGAGCTAAAAAAAATATTCAAACTAATTAATATTTTTAACATTTGCTTCAAATCCTTCCCAAAACTTTGTATTCGTCGCTTTGATGATATATTTGGGCTAAAAACATATTCAAACTAATTAATCTGTCTAACATTTGCTTCAAATCCCTCTCAAAACTTTGTATTCCTCGAGGGGTACCGCACAAGCTATAAATAAACTGTTAGACACCATGTCAGTCAGCTGATTTCATTGAGGGTCCATTTTTCAGAATGTATTTTTCAGTGAGAGTCCATTTTTCAGAATGTGATGTTGACATTTTTTCTGAGAAGGTCTTCATTGTATGGGAGGCCAACTTATTTTTTTTAATTTTTACCTTATTTATAATGTTATCAAGTGTGATTTGGCAATGTATTAATATTGGCAGAGGTTTTGACTATATTTCAGTTTTTCCTCCATCACTCCATGAAGATATTTCCAAGATTGCGACCATTTTTGACGGGAAAATCGTCCGATTTTGATTAAGTAGTCGTGTTTGGTGTCAATATATAGGTTTTCAAGGTCGCAGATCCCATTCCTGGCATTTACAGCCTTGTAAAATGATCATATGTTCACATACGTAGCAAATTCCAAGATGGCGGCCATTGTTGGCTGGAAGATGGGACGATTAAGTATTAGTGTTTTGTATCAATATATATAAAATGATCACATGTTCAACTATTTAACGTATTACCAATTTTGGTGCCATTAAGTGTAGCGGGAAAATCGGACGATTTGTTGATTTCGATGACTGGTGTCAAGATGTTTTCGGGGCGCAATTCTATTATTACCATATATATTCGCGTGAAATGATCGTATGTTCACCATTAAGGATATTTCCAAGATGGCGGTACACTTTCTAAACACATTATCATTTTATTATCATTTATTTACTTCTTGTTGTTATTTACAGGTTTAATTCTGAGTCCAATTCTGCTACGTACGTAGTTAGTTTGTAGCGCATTCCAATCAAGATCTTATTACGCTCATGGCCAAGCTCTGACTACGCCCAAAGGGTCTTCCCACCGTGATCTCGCGGTTAGCAGTCCGACAGGGATACGTCCTCACCACACCTCAATAACGTGCTTACACCAGGCCAATAGAGACCCTGCCATGCCCACCACGAACTTCATTGTCACTTTCAAAACAGAAAACAACCAACATAGAGTATGTCACCAAGAATACCGGCTACTTTGACATCACCCGCCACCAGTTCTTTCAATGGTGATGGCAGAGGTTTCATAAATGACGGGTCACGGCGTCGTTTAAGTGGTGACATAGTCTGTCTTTCCGTCACAACAGCATTCCTCTGAACGACTCCTTCCACGCGCAGCGTTGGGTCAGTTGAGAATATAATCCATGTCACGAAGGTTTCTTACTGTATTAAATGAAATGTGCAAAATAGGTGAACATGTGATCAGTTTAACGGAAACCTATATATTGACACCAAACACTACTACTTAATCAAAATCCGCACGTTGGTCGATTTTCCCGCCAAAAGTTGTCGCCATCTTGGAAATATCTTAATGAAGTGATGGAAAAAAAATCTGAAATATAGTCAAGACCTCTGCCAATATTAATACATTGCCAAATCACAGTTGATATGTTGATAACTATATAGATAAGGTAAAAATAAAAAAATATGTTGGAATAGTAATGCAAAATGGCTTCCCTAAATCAATGGCCTCCCATACTATACTATTCCAAAAAAGTAGGGGATATTTGATTTTTAAGTGTTAATAAAGTCACCTAATGAAACTGACGAAGAAACAAATGACAAAATGAAATGAAGTTCACATTCATCGATTTATTCCAAATGATCGTTAGACTAAGTAAGGCACAGACTGACCATTATAAGGGTAAAATGATACCCGGGGTCAAACAGCAAAGTTACCACAGCATCACAACAAAGTCAGTAACGGGTAAATCCTCCTCTGTTTGCTAAACAAGCATTGGTCCGACGTGGCATACTCCTAATGAGACGTCTAAGGTCATTTTGGTCCAGATTGTCCCATTCCTGTTGCAACGCAGCAGCTAGTTCTTGGACATTGGCAGGACGTTGTTGACGTTGACGTAACCTCTGCCCAAGCATGTCCCAGACATGCTCGATGGGGGAGAGGTCTAAATGCCTAACCATTTGATCAAGAAATAACCACCGCTCCCCCAGTCAATCTAGCACACAATAAGCTGGCAGATAACAGTCCGGTTGCCAGTTAGTGATACCCTAACATTAGTGGGTTCTTATTAAAGTGGGCATGACTCTATTTTTGGAACAAATATGGTTCTAAAAGCACATATTAATATAGTACAAACCTATGTAAAGTGATTTTCAATTTTTTAAAAAAAAATATTGAAATTTCTAATCAATTATTTTTGGTGATTTACGCGAACGGTTCAAATTCAACAGTAGTCGTTTACGGCTGCTTAGTGCATTCTACACGAATCAGCCTTTACTAATTACTTCTACATTGTGCTGTAGGATATATTTGTATTTGGTCACTACAAAATGTCACCCGAAACCATAGGGTACACTAATCGCGTAATGATTATAAAATGTTAATTGTGTCTTAAATATTGGATATTTGGGTTCTTTAGTTTCACGACGAGATAACAACATCAATATTTATTGAAATTGATCAATAGTGAATTCTAATTTGTCTTTTGTCAAATATTAGGCCTTAAATGTTATATAAACTATTAATTAGACATTT
This sequence comes from Patella ulyssiponensis, assembly GCA_963678685.1. Classification (NCBI taxonomy): domain Eukaryota; kingdom Metazoa; phylum Mollusca; class Gastropoda; family Patellidae; genus Patella; species Patella ulyssiponensis. Next base: position 36,474,478 of record OY783229.1, on the reverse strand, counting down.
ATTAACATGACAAGATTTGAATCACATCTGCTGTTCGACGACCGTCGATGATTAACCTTAAAAATGGTTTTTGATTTCGTTAGTTTTTAATCTCTAAACTCGGTAACTTCTGCAGACAATAAAAACTGTGTAAAGTCAAAACTAAGAAAAAAAAACAGCCAAAAATCAAAATTAAAAGAAGTTTTCTGAAAAATATAAATACTGTTCTGTGGTTCCAAGGAGAGTATTAAAATTATTGATGAATCATTATATTAATATGATATTGGTGGGAGTATGAATTTAATGAGAGCATCAACTTTATGATTATAATGGAGGCGTGAAAATAACAAACGATAATTATGGAAGCATGACATGAATGTGCCGATTCTGTAAAATAAAATAAAGTATGGCGTTGGCCTATAGCTATAGCTGTTCGCGATAAATCGGTGTATGACGACCTTAAACTAAGCTACTCATGGCCTTCTCCGTATCTTAGGCTATCTTGTAATTACAAGATAATCAGGTTTTATTTTTCATTTGATTGACCCTTATGGGTTTCCATGCATGGTTATCTAGTATAGAATATATAATATGAAGATCACCGCTTTTAGTTCCCACATCACATGACATAAAACCTTTTTATAAACACCAACATTGTGGTACATTGTTTATTCTGCATTTATAGGTAATGTTACAGTCGGATGTCATAATACCAAACTACTCAACACAAACCATATTATTTGTGGTATATTTTTATTTCAATGATACGCGTATTCGCAGGGTTCTTTAGAAGCCGATGGAAACCAGATTACCCAAAGAAGATCCACACTGTTGGGTAGAAAACCCGACTCCTACCGATGATTTGCATAGACAGCAGAACTTATGATATAAAAGAGCGCGCGTTGGATTTTGGATACATACTTGGAATAATGACAACAGAATAGCAGACTTAGTATAGCTGCCGGTGGTCGTGTGTCCATTATATCGCAACCTCTCTTTGTATGTATTGTTGTTTCTAGGGAATACGTCTACATGTGAGAAGGTAGACTATAAAGATGTTAGTGACGTAGCATGGAAATCACAACAGTGTACTTTGGATTATAATATTATTGGTAAGAATAAAAGTATTCCAGTGAATTCCTGGAAATTACCTAATGTTATCTGCTATTGATATCTTGTGGTTGGATAGGGACTGCATAAAATACGTGGGAATTTGTCCCAGGGCCGGTTGCTCAGAATTCCGTTAACTTATAACGAATCGTTAACATGAAGTTAATGATAATAAATAATAATGAGGTTTTATATAGCGTCTTCTCCATGTTGACACATGCTCAAAACGCTTTTAGTAATGGCTCTACTGGTAACACTGTTGAAACAGGAAAGTTTTTAACGCGGATTTAAATTGGTTGTGGAAGTTCATTCCATAATCTAGGGCCAGCCGAACTGAAGGACCTATATCCGTATAACTTTAAGTTATATCTTGGAACAACTAGTTTGTTTATTTGAGAGCGGAGTGATCTAATAGGGTTGCAGTCATTTAAGAGTTCAGATAAGTATTGAGGAGCTGTGTTATTGCGACATTTATACACTAATGTTAGTATTTTATATCTGACTCGCGCCTCAGCAGTTAACCAGTATAACGATGCTAGTACATTCTGGATGTGCTCAAACTTATGTGTCCTTGTCACTATTCGGGCTGCAGTATTAAGAACTTTCTGGATCTTGGCTACAAGTGCTTGTGGAATCCCAGAGAGTAAACTATTACAGTAATCAATCCTAGATAAAATCAATGATTTCACAAGGAGTTTACAAGCGTCAGCCGTGAGACTTTCTGATGTTGCATAATATACAGCGTAGATGATAGTAGCATGTACGGCATAACATATCAACCTGCGTTTCCACTGTCAGCGAAGGGTCAAATATCACTCCAAGTTTTCGAACATTTTTGGAGAAATTTATTTCCTAATCACCACTGGTGATCTTAAGGTCGGATAGCGATTTCAGTTGTTGTAATGACCCTACTAAAAGAGCTTCGGTTTATCGTTGTTCAATTTTAGTTTGTTTACTTTCATCCACTGTTTAACTGCGAGCGAACAGTCATTAGTTTTTGTAAGGCACCTCTGATTAGCATAGGACTAAACACCGGATTGTTATCTTTAATGAAGAGAAAGTATGTTCCTTGAAGCCCCGTGAACTCTTAACATGCCTTAACTTGTCGTTATATTTAACGAAGGTGTTGGGCTCCGTCATCGGTTTAAGGATTGCATTAGTCGACTGTCAGTCGAAGTATATGCCATGAGCAAACGTCCTACAGATTACCAGTGTAGTTTTCTATAGAATTCTATAGAATATTTTAGAGTATAGGATGAGATTTCAGAGGCTTGTAGGAAATAACGGCCAAAATATTCTACAGTTTCTGTAGTGCAAATCCTATATTTTTTCTAGAGATTTATGCTAAAATTGCCATAGGAAAATACTATAGTATTCTATAGATTGGTTTATAGTGTTTCCTGTTGGAAATTCCACGGTTTTCTTTTGTCTGTAATGAAGTTCTGTGAACAGACTGCACAGTTGTCCCACTTTCTTCAGTCTCTACGAAATTGTTTTACATGTACATTGGATTTGAAATTCAGCCAATGACCAAACAGTCTTCTCTTGGATTGACTTTAATCAATCCGTTAGCTGACTTTAAGGCAACAGACACTTAACGGGTCGTTAACAAACGACAGGTGAGCACCTGTCAGAGTTTAACGTTCCTGATTGTTAAATCTTACTTAATATTTAAACCCAGCCGAATATTTTATTATCAACAACACCATCAACAATTTGTAACATTTTAAAAAAGAAATGTAACATCTATTGTAAGTATATATAACATGTTAATTAATATATAAATAAGAAGAATATTTATTATATTAAGTTTACAAATGTATGTATTAAATTGTAGGAATCTGGTGTTCAAAACAAGTACAAGAGGCAGCCATTAATAATGTTTCCGTTAACCCAACCAAGACACTGGTAGCTGTCAGTGATACCCAGGGAAATCTTAGTTTGTTCCGTTATCCTTGTAATAAAGATTCGGTAAGTTGAACCGGTTTCGTTTCTGTAATTGGTCTGTCCGAACAATTTCGATCCTGTTTCGCGGTAAAGGCGTCGAAATTCTAAAGTCCATTTTGGTAACAGACGGTGCTGTTTACAATTATATGGTGGCTCATTGAGAACATGTAAAATCGCGCGCTTTCCACAACCATACCGACATGTCATTTTTCTATCAAAAATAATAAAATATTTTACCTACAAAAGCAAACTATTCTAGATAAAAATGTTTTTGATAAATAAATAGACTATCGATTGTTTGGACCTGTTTTTTTCTAAAAGAATAATATATAGCACGAACTCATTACGTCATGCATGAAAGTGAATAAAAACCCGTAAATTGGTAATGCTTAGTTTAGCTTATCTCTTCCCCTCAAAATAATAAAATATATTACGCACACTAGTAAAGTATTTCTGATATCATTGAAGTAATCCATATCGGGCCAGACTTCCAAATCATCGAAAGCCTCTGTGTCTCGACGAGTAAGCGCCAGGTTCGCTCTCGGAGTCGGAAGAGAAAATTCCTTGGATTTTCCAGCTCGCTTTCCACATGTTAGTGCCAAACAAGGAACAGTGTTTTAATGATACGAAAACCCAATGGCGTGCACCAAGAGAAGGCCATAGCGTTTAGGTCACGCACGTGTAATATCACGCAAGTGCAAGGTCACGACGAACTAGCTCACGGGGTCACTAAGGGTCATCCAGTGAAAGGTCACGTGTACGCAAATGCAAGGCGACGCACGTGCAAAAGGTGACGCACGGCCAAAAAGTGGCTGTATAGGCCACCTAACTACTAATTCTAACTGCAATATTTTTAAAAAATTAGGTCATATAAATTAGTATATTTTTTACATGTGTAAAAAGCCAATTTAATATGTGTTAGTAAGAAGTTACATGCATAAAAGTAAGCATATTAGCATACGCATTACTGGGTTACCATAGTAGGTGTAGCAGTGGTTAGTAAACCAATGCTCCTCATCCCCCTTGCTACAAGAATATGATTTTCCGCATACATGATATGATATTTACATGTTTTGAATGTGTACGTCAGAACGGAAAATCAATTACTCAAAATGTTGTCTATAATTATGTGGTTGTTTGATTTCAGGTTTATTGCCACACCTACAAGTCTTTGTTAAATACACAAAAGGTCAGCTTTAGTTCTAATGGTAAACATGTGATAGTGGTTGGCGGTCAAGATTCTTGTGTAACACAATGGACAGTTGTAGGAACGGAAATTTAACATGATAGACAACGTTATACCACAGGAATCTGACCTTTTATCCGCATATATATGCATACACCATACCTCACTAGGCATATATATAATAAAAAAAGAACAGGAATGCAATGCCTGTTGAACTTGAAGCCTCGATTTTACCTGCTCTCGCTTCGGCACGTTTTTGTTCCACAATTCGTAATGTCAGGCAATCTAACCTCTGCCAATTCACTCAGATATGATCTTTCTTCAATCTAGCCGTTTTGACTTACACAAATACTCCCCACAAAACGATATCATAGCCATTTGATTCCAATATTTACATTATTTTCCTTCGTTGACGTCTGTCCTCAACTCCATGCGCTGACGTCATACAAAATCAATCCGCAGTGACTAGATCACTGAATCAAGTGCCAAAGATATTTTAAGATTTGCTCTGCCATTCCATTTTCCTCCTTTTGCATGGTAAATTTTGTTAACTTTTGGGTGTAGAATCGAAGAAGAGGGTTTGAATATACATTTTCTGCCAGGTTTTGGTGAATATTCATGATTTTGAGGCGGAAGTATACAAGACTTCAGAGATTGGTTAGGTTTTTGTATGACGTCAGCGCATGGAGTTGAGGACAAACGTCAACGAAGGAAAATAATATAAATATTGGAATCAAATGGCTATGATATCGTTTTGTGGGGAGAATTTGTGCAAATCAACACGGCTAGATTGAAGAAAAATCATATCTGAGTGAATTGGCAGAGGTTAGATTGCCTAACATTACGAATTGTGGAACAAAAACGTGCCGAAGCGAGGGCAGGTAAAATCCAGGCTTCAACAGGCATTGCATTCCTGTTCTTTTTAATGATATATTGTCTAGTCCAGTATGGTGTATGCATATATATATACAGATAGAAGGTCAGATTCCAGTGGTTATACTTAATCAACGTATAAATAACCCTTAAAGTTTAAAAATGTTTGCATAAAGCTAACGTGTCTTAATGCAATCTATACACATTTTTACTAGATAAACTGTTTATCGTCCTGATAAGTGCAAAGTAAAGATTGCATGATAATTGTAGAATTAAACATCTTGACTTTAATGTGTTTTTCGTGGCGGCTTAATTTATAAATTAATTATGTATTCTAGAGGGTTAAGTTACAGTGATCTACAGGCCATATTCCCGAAGCAATGGCCCCAGAAATCACTCTCTGGCCATTGCTGGATTAGCTTCTGATACTTGCGCTTTTGAGGTAGTGTGTCTATTCTTCCCGTTCAATCAAATCTATCACCCAGCACTTCGTTTAATAAGGGGTCTTCCCTAAACTTTGAACAGTGATTTAAGGTATTAAAACGGTGACAGTGTTGTTCGTTTCAAAACAGTATTATTTACATTATGCCCGTGTTGATAGCCTGTCACATAATTTGTTTTTCTGCAATATTCTGCTGTGTACTGGTTAATAGGGCATAATATAATCGTGAGTCATGGCGTAACGTTATGTAAACATATTATTTGGTCCAATGTGGAGCTCTGTTACGCAGTTAGATATAGGTTGTTAATCGGGCTATTGACCAGTCATAATTTGAAACAAGAATTTGCTTTCTTTACAGCAGTGAGTAGTGGGATTAGCTCTAATCAAACGAAACACTGCGAGGGGTAGGATTAACTCTAATCAAGCGAAAGACCGTGAGGAGTATGAAAAAAAAGTGATGCTATGAAGGTATGCATATCGTGTTAGATTGACTAATGCATGTTTAAATGTTATGAAGGTTTGCATATTTTGTTACATTGGCTAATGTATGTTAAAATGTTATGAGGATATTATGTTAAACTGACTGAGGTATATTAAAAAGTTATGAGGATATGCATATTATGTTAAAATGACTAATGTATATTTGGATATGCATATTATGTCAAATTGACTAATGTATATTAGGATGGGAGAATATGCATATTACGTTAAAACGACTTGTCATCGTGAATAAATCGGTATTTCACATGAGGAACTAGAGTCAAAAAAGAAGCAGCGCATTCGACATAACTAACTAGACCTTTTGTTGTTTTCGTTGGATTTCACAATGTTGATTTATTTTGCCGGTTGACAATGCTACATAGAACCAATCAATTTGATTACATTTTATAGTAGATAAAGATGCCTAAATAACGACCAGTGGCTTTATAGAGTTGCGAGTAATGTTGCCCTAATTAGTCAACGAAAAAATCAATTTATAAATTTGAAATAACGTCATTCTATTAAACATGCATTACGCAAGAGCTAAATCTGCCTATTACAGGTCTTTCTTTAGGCCTGAAATATTATCTAAATTATTAATTAGATATTAATTAACTTATCCATACCATAATGAACCCTCGATGTCAACGATAGCCTTCGATATTGACTGGATTAGAATCCTATACGCTGCTTAACGCTCATTGATAATTATATCAAAGTGGATATTCGAGAATATGCTTTTTATCGTACTGACTTTAGTAATGATGATCGAGGCTAGGTGGAAATTTCAATCGCTTAATTCTCAGTTCAAAGTGGATCAATTTGATTGAAATTTTCAACAAATTACCTTTACATTATCCTTTTTTGTAACTATTATAGTGATTATTGCGCTAGGTATCTAATCTCCCATAATGTATCTTAAGTCAGTGTCATCTCCTTGCCCTTGGCACGGCTTTTGTTATAGAGATTTACATTGTACATGTATCTATAATAAATTATAAAACATGTGTTCACTTGTTTTTGAATATGAACAAAAAGAAGTTTTAGAAGTGGCACAGAGAAAAAGGGGTAAATTTCATAGATACGGGAATTTCAAATCAATAAAGTGTTCGTGGCGCAATAAAACCGTGGAAACCCACATTGAAAATCCGCAAAACGCCTGTTTCGTATGCGGAATAAGGATGTGGAAGGTCTTCAATTGACAAAATGCAAAAGTCAACAACACAAAAGAAACTATGTCGATCTTGAAATATCGGCTAGTGTAGGAAAATTCGAAAATAAAACTGGTCTAATAGCACCACCCAACCTCCACCAAATAAATAATACCAGAACATTAAGGAAATTAACACCAATGACAGTGACACAAAATCCATTTTAAAGAAAACAATCAATCATTTGTTTTTTTCGTATTTTCTGGTACGAAAAATGTCATTTTACCAAGAGATAGATATTAAGACTCTTTGTAGATAATAAATAAAAATATGTCTGTAAATTATGTCTACAAATGCGGCCGACTAGAAGGATGGGGGGGGTCTAACGCATTTACCCCACTCACGACGCCGCCTAGTGTATTGGTGAGAGACGGCTTCGATCTTTATTATATCAGCCACACTTAATACCCGGGCACTGTCTGACTATAAATTACAGTATTAACAGGTGAATCATACGCCATTTTGTTTTGACTTGTAAATGAAATTCTACTTTTCTGCATCTAACCTGGGCTAATTGAAGACGGGCATACACCAACAGTGTGCTATGAGGGAAGTTTTGCCCGGGCAGCTGCGCTACGGCCTACTCTTATATCGAATTCCAACTGCCAAGGGATCTTTTATGTGCACGCCAATGGGTATATGGGACCTCGGTTTTTCGTCCCATCCGGACGACTAGACAGCTGTCCTTGTCAGGCCCTCCATTCTGCATCACTGACAAGGGGAAATCACGCCGGAAAGTTTTGACTTTTAGGCGACATTTCGTCTGTTATCACCCCACAATACATCACTAGTTCTAGCACCTCCCGTTGTTTTTATTTGCTTTCTTTTTTTTTACTCGCCGGTCGTTTAGATCTTGATTGTTGCTAACAATGTTCATGTTCAGATCTTCAGGACTGTATCATAATCCCTCAACAATTATCAGTGTATGGTACGTCATGGCTCAGATATACGTAAAATCGATTCTAGCATGTGCCACAGAACAAAAAAATTAAAAATTTCCCAGCGGCCTTTGAATATCGCCAAAAGACTAAGTAGCCTACTAAAACGTTAAGATACCTTAACTTAAGCAATCCGATTCAAACACAGATCCTATTTCGTTTCGTTTTATAATTCAAAATTTCGTTTTACGTGTCTTTACTAAACTAGGATATGGGAGATTTGTTATCATTGACATGTTCTGGATACTGTGAGGGATTACCCTATGAAACGGTCTGTATCGGCGAAATGAAATGAAATGGGGTTTAACGTCCTACTCTTCTGCACCTGACCTGGGCTAATGGAAGACGGGCATACGCCATACAGTGTGCTATGAGGGAAATTTTGCCCGGGCAGTGGCGCTACGGCCTACTCTTATATCGAATTCTAACTGCCAAGGGATCTTTTACGTGCACGCCAATGTGTACACGGGACCTCGGTTTTTCGTCCCATCCGAACGACTAGGCAGCTGTCCTTGTCAGGCCCTCCTTCTGCATCACTGACAAGGGGAAACCACGCCGGAAAATCGAGATGAACTTTCTCGGCCAATGCAGGGATCGAACACTCGACCTCCAGGCTAGCAAGCCTGCGCCTTGCCCACTTAGCCACCGTGATTCCCGAGCTTTAGGCGTGTTTTGCACGGAACTGTGGGTAATCCCCTAAAAACACCAATTCTGATTGGTTAATCAAATGTCTGACATCTTAGGGTCAAAAGTTGCTCGTATGACCTCTGGCTCGACCTGTCGCTACAACTATTCGGATCTTCATATAGTGTAGGCCATCGAAAGTATATTATAAACGTGCTCTTTGCGTAGCCTTTAAATAGAAATCAGAGTTCCAATATTGTTGTTAAAAGTATCATTTATTCAAGTCAATATCAAAATATATGAAATAAAAGTGCGAATATATAAACAATTGTGGGTGGTGTAAATAAACAATTATAATCAATTATGGGTGGTGTAAATATGAAAAATATAAACTAAATATAACTCGCTTTGTGAGAGATATCTGATGTCTGAAATCATTTAAATCTTAACTATAAATTCTAGTAAAACAAGTATACTCTATTATAATAAAATCGTACTTTTCCGTTTACTAATTTATGTATTATTATATACTTAAAGCAATACATTATTTAAATCATCGAAATCTAAATATAAACAAGTATTAATTCGTTTCGTATAAAGAAACGTACTTTTCCGTTTATTTAATCATGATATCATTATAAATCGACGAGTATTTTAAATCACGATTATTTTACTAAACAAGTATTAACTAGATTTGTTAAATCATACTTTTCGGCTTAGTAAAATCGTTATATATTTCAATGAAATAACCTATGTTATTCTATTTAATTTAGCTGGTATAAACTAGAAGTATGAAATATATCTTCTATTAATTCAGTTCACCGATGCTATAAAATAACTAAGCGAATCAATATCAAATCTTATTCTTACGAATACAAAGTTCACACAATATAAAAACATAGAAATAAACTTAAAACATCTTACATACAATAAATAAAGAGACGTACCTTTAAATAGAAATCAGAGTTCCAATATTGTTGTTAAAAGTATCATTTATTCAAGGAACGACTAAACGAATTGTCCGCGAATTTAAAGGGTTGAATTTCCGAATAACACGCCTGTGTGGCGACTTATTGTAGTGAGTGGACGTACATTTGACGCTCCGAGAGGTGGTCAACCGTGACCAACTGAGTTTAACAATGTATTATAGCAAGTGCTTTCTGTGATCAAAATAATGTGCATTTCCTACTGGATTAAATTGGATTTATCATTATCATGGATATAGCAGAATAAACTCCTTAAAAGTTAAGTAACAAAATTAAAAGTTTGATATTTAGAGTTCAATGTTTATATAGTGAGAAGTATTCAGCCCGATCAGTGTTGATTCTCTTTCTTCACAATTCACTCTCGGCCAACGAATCTGGGCTTGTCGCCATGAACAACAATAAAAACGACGTTATTAATAAAAAGAAAGCTAGTAAAAAGGTTAAATCTGACATTTCCAATAAACGAAAAAGAGCGGACGCTTCGACTTCTGATAATACAACAACCTCGTCTGACACTCCTAGTTTTCTAGACTCACTGTTAAAGGATGAACAATCGCTTAAATCTTTCATTGTAGAGCTCTTGAAAAATGAAACTGCGAAAGCACATCTACTATCTCAACTTCAGCCAGATATTATGAATACCCTGGACGAACGCATGACGCAGCTAGAAAATAAGATCGACGACCTCGAACAATACTCTCGACGTACATGTCTCAAGTTCAGTGGCATACCCGAAGTCGGACCAGGCGAAAGAGAAAACACAGATTATACAATTCTTGATATCATAAATTGGGAAATCACTGATCATCTCAATGTCCAACTGTCCTTACACGATATTGGTAGAACGCATCGAGTTGGTCCGGTACGTCCAGGTTTTTGTCGTGACATTATAGTACGATTCATCAGCTATCGATGCAGAGCCATGGTTTTTGGAAATAAAAAGCGTCTCAAGTTAAATAATAATTCAAGAAACTTCAAGATTTATATAAATGAAGCCCTGACTAAGAAGAGATCACTCTTATTTCGGAAAACAAGAGACCTGTATAAAAACAAACTCATAGACAGTTGTTGGACTTATGACGGCAGAATTATGGTTAAATCGCTTGACAGCAAGCTATTCACAATTAAGGATGATACCGACCTAATTCAGTTCATAAAGCCAATGGACTCTCTTGACAGGGCTGCACCGGCTAACAATCATGTTCTCCCTGCCAATGAACAGACCGGGTTAAAATCAATAGACTCAAGCCACATTGATCCAGCTCAAAATACTAACCAAGAATTGGGTTGTAGGGGTCCGTTATCATCTACCCCTGCTACTAGAATTCACGACACTTCCTCATATGATGGTTTCCAAACCGTAGGCGCGCGATCTAGAAGAGCAAATGTTATTCCTTTTGCTGATGATAATCGGTTTAGGCTATCAACACCTGATCGGCATAACAGGCGCTAGGACATTCCCGGGGATCAGTTAAAAGATTATATTGCTTTAACTGTATGGAACATACATGGGTTGAACTCTGTAATTGACGATAATTCATTTCTAAATTACATATCTGATTTTGATATTGTACTGTTGTGTGAAACCTGGTTGAAAAACAGTAATGTGAGTTTAACTATCGATAACTTTTCACCTGGGGTGTTTGTGAATCGTGGTAACTTGTATAAACTCGGTAAACGTAATCCAATTTGTGGTGGCCTAGCTGTTTTTCACAAACCTAGTCTAAACAACTATGTGTCTATAGTTCATACTGAACCGTGGGGTCTATGTGTCGTAAAGTTAGATCGTTCTCTATTTGAATCTTTGGAAGATGTTTATATTATTTTTGTATATATCCCGCCTGAAAATAGTTCATTTCACAACTTATGTAATTTTGATATATTCCTTGAAATAGAACATATCTATGTTAATTATTCTAATATAGGTAAAGCACTAATATGTGGCGATTTCAATAGTAGAACAAGAGATGAATCAGAACTAATAGAAAATGATAATTTAGATAAATATATTGGTACATCTGTCACAGACTGTAATAATGACTATACTATCCTTCGAAAGTCTCAGGATAAAGTTTTAAACCTGTTTGGTAATAAATTAATTGATTTATGCAAATCAACAAACTGTCTAATCGCCAATGGCCGGCTAGGTGGTGATAGAAATTTAGGAAAATTTACATTTTGTTCGCCAAGTGGCACCAGTGTTATAGATTATCTTTTAGTCCCAAGAGATTATTTAGATTATATATATAATTTTGAAGTTTTAGATGTTACTGAGTTTTCGGACCATTCACCACTTAAATTTAGATTAAGAGTTAAATCTCTAACAGATGTAAACATAACTAAACATAACGCCAGTGAATATAAGACTGAACTTGTGGTTAAGTGGGATTCATCTAGGATTAACGAATTTCGCGATGTTGTTATTAATAAATACGATTCTTTAAACAACATTGTTTTGACTAACCGTCTGAATGGTAATATCCATAGTCTAGTTAGTGAAATCACTGATGTTTTCCGGGATATAACGGTTTCTTTATTTGGCAAAATTAAAACCAACTCCAATGCCATTCGAGCTGGAAATAGGAATCTTAAGGATAACAAATGGTTCAACAATGATTGCAAAATAGCCCGTAAACAATTTGCTAAAAGTAGAAATAATTTTCTAAAAAACAGATGTGAGTTTAACAAAAGATTATTCAATTTACATCGAAGTGAATATAATCAAATTAAAAGAAAGTCTAAATTTAAATTCAATAAAGCATGGGGGTCTCATCTTTGTGCCCTATCAAAATCCAATCCCAAAAGTTTTTGGAATACTATAAAAAATAAGAAGAAGTTCAAAGTGTCAAACTTGACATCTTGTGAATTTTTAAAGCATTTTGAAAATGTGTACGGTAAACACCCTGAAATAATTCCACACCCTGACTTACCTTTCATTAATAATAGTATTTGTGAACAACTTGATAAAGCTATATCTAAGGATGAAGTACTTTTTGCGGTTAAAAAACTCAAAAGAAATAAAAGTAGTGGTATTGATCAAATATGTAGTGAATTTTTTATTGAAAGTATAGATATTTTAATGCCTCTAATGGTTACAATTTTTAATTCTATTTATGACAGCGGTTGTTATCCGGAATGCTGGCAAGAGAATGTAATAGTACCCGTCCCCAAAACAGGTGATTTGAATATACCAGATAATTATAGGGGAATTTCAATAATGACAATTTTTTCAAAAATCTTCTCTTCAATTCTAAATCATAGACTGTACACATGGTGCGAAATCAATAATAAATTAGATGAAACTCAGTTTGGTTTCAGAAAAGATAAGAGTACAATTGATGCCCTTTTCATTCTTAATGGTTTAATCAGCCACTCACTAAATAACCGTCGTAAACTTTATTGTGTTTTTATAGATTTGCGTAAAGCGTTTGACACGGTGAATAGAGATCAAATGTTGTTCAAACTTAACTCAATTGGTGTAAGTTCTAAAATGTTAACAATAATCAAATCAATGTATAGTAAAGTGAGCAGTTTTGTAAAGTTTAAAGGATTATTATCATCAGCATTTTCAAGTTTTTCAGGGGTAAAACAAGGCGAGTCACTATCCCCACTTTTATTTTTAATATTTATCAACGACTTAAGAGAGTTTTTATTCAACGAAAATCCAAATTTTATACATTTAGAAAATATGATTATATATTCATTACTCTTTGCTGACGATACGGCCCTCTTTGCTATAAAACCGGAAGCTTTACAAATACTTTTAAATAAATTTGTCGATTTTTGTAAAATTTGGAATTTAGAAATAAATGCTAAGAAAACCAAAATAGTAATCTTTCACCGTGGTAGGCTACAAACAAACTTCAAATGGTTTATAAATGATACACAACTCGAAATAGTTAAACAATACATATATCTTGGTCTTTTAATATGTGATAATGGTAAATTTTCAAAAACAGAAATACGCGTCGCGTCTCAGGGTAGAAAAGCTGTTGGGGCACTTTTAGCTTCAACAAAAACTTTTTATTTTAATACGAATCTTTATTGCCAATTATTTAACACTATGGTTTCATCTATTTTTAATTATGCTTGTGAAGTTTGGGGTTTCCATAAGGGCAAATCAATAGATAAAGTACATAATATTTTTATGAGATATATTTTAAAAGTAGGTAAAAATTGCCCTGTTGCTGCAATGTTGGGCGAATTAGGAATGCTTCCAGCTATAGTTAACCGTAAAATAAGATTAATAAGTTATTGGTATAAAATATTGAATAATAAGAATTCACTAATATATAAGGTATATACTATTCTATACAACGATGCGTTAAATGACTCTCCAAACTGGGCAGCTGACATAAAATTACTTTTAAATAATGTGGGGTTTTCTTATATTTGGGACCAACAAGACGTGTCTGACCTTTCCACCTTACTACTAATACAACAACGCATAAAAGATCAATATTACCAGGAATGGTTCGCCACACTGGAAGACTCAAGTAAACTTAGATTTTATAAACTATTCAAGACTATTCATGAACCTGAAAGCTACTTGCAATCGAATATTCAAATGAAATACAAAACTATTATCTGTCATTTTCGTTGTGGTATTCTCCAGCTAAATATTGAAACCGGGCGCTATAACAAAATCGAAAGAAACAACAGATTATGTAAATGTTGCAATATTAGAGCTGTTGAAGATGAATTCCACTTTCTGTTGTGCTGTCCCGCTTATATCTCTCTCCCAAGAAAATATTTTTCGCGTTATTTTTGGTCTTTTCCATCACTCCAAAAGTTTCGAAATCTGATGATTCAAGGTAATAACAATATAAAGTCACTGGCTAATCTTGGAAAATATCTACACTATTCAATGAAAATTAGAAATCAACTGTTAGAATCGTAATACTTTTAATTATAAATCGACCATGAATAAATATCCTTAGTCTATCATACTATGCGTGAGTGCGCGGTGACGGGGTGGGTATAATTCGTTTTTACTTGATGGCGATGTGTTAGTTTTTGCGTGTGTAATATAGTACATGTATAATGTTTTATTTTATTTAAATTATTATTTGGTAGAAACCGAGAGGGGGGTTGGGTTGGGGGGCGTTATCTAAATAGTATATTATATTCTATGGTCTTTGTCCCTGATATATATAGTTATATATGTGTACATAAATTTTCGAAGTATTTAGGGTAGTGATATGAATTTGCACCTAGGGAGGTGGGGGTATTTACACTCTATTGTTATTCATACTTTTATTAACTATTAATGTTTATTTTATTTTATTTTTTTTTATTTCATTTTTTTTGTATATTTGTATACATGTTTTGGCTACAGCAAAACATTTTGCTTCGCCTGTAATAAAGTTCAAGTTCAAGTATTTTCTTTTAATTTGATTGGTGGATGTTTAAAACATCCAGAGAAAACTAAAGGCTTGACCATTGATTGGTTAAAACCAATCTTGTCTAACTCAATCCTTGACGTGTCATATTGAGTAATTATATTGCCTTTAGTTAATCCCAGCGTATTGTTTAAAAAGTCTTAGGCGTCACCATTAATTATACTTAAAATCAATCTAAAATGATACACAATAAAGGACTCTTCTAGTGTCTCTTTAATACGTCAATATTCTTATATAACAGCGTTAAGCTGTTATTTATCAACGTCAGCAAATAAATGTCGCTTTAGTTTTAAAATAAAATACGTAATTTAAATCATATTAGTTAAATTCGTATGCAAACTATATATGAAAATATATATTACAATAAATAAAATACGCAATTTAAATCTTATAATTAAATACGAATGCAAACTATACATAAAATATACACTACTACAATACCCCCACTGCGTATTTAAAATTTTGTCACAAAATCAATATCAAATACGTTGACCATCTAAAAACGTAATATATAATATAAGATAAAATAAGATAATATAATGCAAGTATTACAAGTTTATATACAAAAATTAAAATATAGAGGTAGAACAGTAATGAGCTAATTATTGCTCTAGAAAATATAATGGGGAATTAATTAATGAAATGTGCTGGCGTCAAAACCGATGTATAGCCATGTTCAAATAATAAATAGGGTGTAAATGAATGGCTAAAGATATTTTTAAGTTTAAAGGCCTGTAACCAAGTCAATTTTATTTCATTTTTAACCATAAGATTTTGGTTGGTAATCCTATTTGTAACGGTAAATTTTGGCATATCTAAAGTGAGATATGGAAACCAAGAATATTTTATCTGAAAATTTCCTATGTATTCTGGGTGGATAATATTCCAATAATTTGAGCATAAAGGTAAATATAAAACGGGTAAATGCACACATGAATAGCCGGAAGTTACTTCTAAAATAATTGTTGCTTGCGTTTTTCTTGCTTGCCAAAATTTATACAAGATAATGAAAGTTGTAAATATACAAAAACTAACAGCTAGAATGCTAATATATTGTGTGTATACCGTAGAGGTAATCTCCTCTTGTGATTTTCCTTTTGGGTGATAGACCAACGACGGTAAATTATCCAAAGATGCTGCTTGAGCCTTTTTCAATAACCACATAGCTGTGGTAATTGTTCTTAATTTGTAAAATAGCCAAAAACAGATTATAAGGGTAAACACAGATACAATTAGCGATCCTATTGCTAGCATGGTTTTAGTGTCAAAATAAGATGTAGTCATTTGAATATGACTATCTAACATAGTTTCTGACAAAGATTTATATATTAATTCTTCATTTTTGGCGCTATTGACCATGCGTTCCAAACTTAAACGGCTTGATTTATCATTAGCTATTACATTATTCATCGTATGAGAATACAACTTAAATTGTGATATATTACTTATATTTAATGGCTTCGGATAGGTGGTACTGCCAGCAATAGCCATTAAATCTGAATCGCTAAAGAAATGTTGCAATAATGCAAGATTAGTTGGATGCAACTTAGAAATAGTATCCGACCTATTGACACATTCTCCCAAGCTTTCAGTAATTATTAATTCTTGGGTAGATATACTACATCTACAAGGAATGGACATAATGCAAAAATTACACCCTTGAACCATCTTTTGCCTATCATTACATATAATAGCTAAAGCATGGATGTTGTAGACTAAAATTGACGTAGAAGATAATTGCTTAATAGTTTTGAGGTTATTATTTTGTTGAAATCTAAAGTCACATTGTAATTTAATATTTGGCTTGTTGTCAAGAAACAGTTCACACGAAGCGACCGTGCTTGCGTATAAATTAATTTTAAAGAAACATGTGAGATGGTCTTCACCTACACAATTTTTAATGGTTTCCGAATTAAACGTAACATAATGTTGTTGATCGTTAGTTACAGCAATATATTCTTTTAAATCAAGCAGTTGGATGGTGTGGGGTGAAGACTGATTTATGGGTAATGGCACAGTCATGATTTTATATAAATTTAGTTTCTTAAGAACAGCTACAATAGGAATTTTCAATGATAAGTAAATTTTTGACTTATGTCTAGTAACTATAAATTTTGAACTAGAATAATAATATTGAACATCTTTATGTAATATTTCATAATTAGGATAATTGGATTTTAACAATTTGTTTACATGATGAAGAGTAAGTGAAAGAGTTTCCGAATTAATAATTAAAGAAGATAGTTTATTCTCCATTAATGTTTGAATTCCAACCTTCAATTCGGCTAATTGATGTTCAACAGTTATTGCTTGTTGAATTTGATCTGAGATAATGTGAGACATAGCTGCCATAGCTTTTCTTAAATCATTATACGTCGACTCAATGTTTTTGGTAGCGAAAACGATTGCTTCATGATTTTGTTGGATACCCTCTATAGCATTATCAAATCTGGTATTAACCTTAGTTATAAAAGATGAAAAATGTTTAGCATGTTTAGTAAGTTGCTTAGTAATTTGATAATCGTCTTTAGTAAGTACATTTATGTGTTCAGACAACAACTTTATATCATCTTGAGTTGCTGTACCGAAAAGTGATTTTGAAAATTCGCCTATAAACGGTAAAAGTGATCTTTTAGATCTACCTAAAGGTACATGTTTGCTTTGTGGCAATAAATTTGTAATAAATTTCACAGTTTCATTAATATTAGCTATAGTTCTAATTTTAATCAAATTAACCTCTTTTAACAGTTGATGCATAAGAACGCAAGATTGTTCATTTTTCGTACACTTAGGAATTTGTGGAATATTCTATACAGTAGGAAGAGGAATTTCAAACGTATGCATCCAATTTTCGACACCAAACGTTACAGTCTCTGGTGATGCTTGTTTAAATATCACTCCATAGTTAATTCTTTGAATAACATCCGTGGCTTGGTTGTATTTTGTAAAGTGGGAAATAAAAATCAGGAAAACTATCCAGAATCTGGTTAAAGTCCCTAGATAAAAAAAATAAAAAGGAAAAGATAAGAGATGTATAGCTTGGCCGGGTTTGAGTAGTTGCGCATTCTACTCGTAGCACTAATATACATAGACGAAGCTATGGGGTTTTGGCTTCGCTAATACATAGGAAATGGGTAAAAAAAAAAGATAGACAAAGTATGTGATAGTTCACATTTTGAAATAAATATTTATTTAAAGAATTTACTTTGAAATGGACGTTTCCTCGTTTTGCCTGTATTTGTCTTTCGCTCATGAAAATCCTTACGAATATTCGCAGGAATACATGTAAAAGGCTCCCAAGTCCTACTGTTATCGTCCCAGAGTATTAAATATTCCTTTCTTCCGTTACGAAATTTTGACTGAACAATCTTTTTCATATCATATAGCTTAGAATCATCTGGATCGTTGTTCTTTTGCAAATTTTGAGGTTGTTTTGGTATATCAATTTTATTATTTTGCATTTGTTGATGTTTATTTAATTTGACCTCCCTCTTATCAAAAATTAATTTTGCAGCATTCGTAAACCCTTTATTAATCTTGTTTGTGTCACAACATTGTAACTTATACGTACAATTTGGCCCTTTCTGGATTATTATATATGGTCCTATATATTTGGGTTGCAATTTTGGAGATAAACCTTTAACTTTTTTTTCGTTTTTAAGGAATACAGAATCTCCTACTTGAAATTTGGGTATATGTGCATTACGATCATGATAAAGTTTATTTCTATCTTGAGAAATTTTAATATACTATTCAAAAAAAGTAGGGGATATTTGATTTTGGGGGCATAATACTAAAATATGCAAATGACTACGAAAAAAGTCACTATAGAACCTAACAGAAGAAACATTTCCAGTTACATGTGACGCCCAAACGCACCAATAGCTACCGCATGGAACGCAGGTGATGCTTGGGATCATCATGGGGGTCCAACCCAAGATTTGCACGACTCTGACTTTGAATGTTACAGTCATTGTGGCATTGAATTCCAGGGTGGAAACATCAGTTTAATTGTTTTAGTGACCAGAAAACAAATTTTGATATGCGTCGGCTTACCCAAAATGAAAGGTTACGTGCCCTTGGCATGCTACAGATCGGCACAACACAGGCGGTTGTGGCGCGGACGATGAATGTTTCTCAGTCTGTCATAAGCAGGCTATGGTCCAGATACCGTGATACACAATCTGTACAGGACAGACCACGCTCAGGTCGACCAAGGGCGACAACTCAAGCCCAGGATCGATTTATCCGTACCTTGGCCTTGAGAAATCGTGTCATCACAGCAAATCAGATCAGCGCTCGTCTTCAAACAGACACTAGTGTGAGAGTGAGTGGCCAGACGATTCGGAATCGACTGCATAGGGGTCACCTTCGCGCCCTCGCGTGATCCCTTGTTTGAGAGATCATCACATTCAGGCAAGACGTCGTTGGTGTAGGGATCGTCAACACTGGGATAATCGACGCTGGAGCAATGTGATGTTTTCAGATGAGTCAAGGTTCACTGTTGATTTTTTGGACAGACGTAGGAGGGTGTGGCGTCGTCGAAACGAGCGCTTCCAAGACGTTAACGTCATCAGACATGATCGATTTGGGAGTGGTTCTGTTATGGTGTGGGGAGGCATCACTGTTGCTGGAAGAACGGCTTTACATGTTGTTGCAGGGCGTGTTACAGGCCAGTACTACCGGGACAACATCTTGGCAGTCCATGTTGTGCCGTTCGCATGCCGTCATGGCCGCCGTTTCATCTTCCAGGATGACAACGCAAGATGTCACAGGGCCAGGATCGTTACAGGTTACCTCCAACAACAGAACATCACCACATTACCTTGGCCAGCACTGAGTCCCGACCTCTCCCCCATCGAGCATGTCTGGGACATGCTTGGACAGAGGTTACGTCAACGCCAACAACGTCCTGCCAATGTCCAAGAACTTGCTGCTGCGTTGCAACAGGAATGGGACAATCTAGACCAAAATGACCTTAGACGTCTCATTAGGTGTATGCCACGTCGGATCAATGCTTGTTTGGCAAACAGAGGAGGATTTACCCGTTACTGACTTTGTTGTGATGCTGTGGTAACTTTGCTGTTTGACCCCGGGTATCATTTTACCCTTATAATGGTCAGTCTGTGCCTTACTTAGTCTAACGATCATTTGGAATAAATCGATGAATGTGAACTTCATTTCATTTTGTCATTTGTTTCTTCGTCAGTTTCATTAGGTGACTTTAATAACACTTAAAAATCAAATATCCCCTACTTTTTTTGAATAGTATATTTTCTGAAGCAATTTCATTTGAAATTTTAAGCTTTTCTATTAATTGTTCTAAATACATATGCGTATTCTTCCCCACTGATTCTTTTGGTAAGATCGTAGCATCGAATGGCAAAAGCATTTCCCTTCCGAACAAGAGTTTGAAAGGAGAAAATTGAGTTGACTGTGATACGGATGAACGAAAACTCATCATGATAGAAGAAATTAAAGATGGCCAATTAGTTTGCTCTTTGTTGCAATAAGCACGAAGTGCTTGTTCAATTACGGAGTTTCTTCGTTCACATGTCGCATTAGTACTTGGATGGTAAGCACTCGTATTTGTTTTTGTAACTTTGAATATTTCGCATACCGATTCCATTAATTGGGACATGAATGTGGCTCCGCGGTCGCTTAATAATGTTCTTGGTGCACCGTATCTCGAGAAAATCTCATGGTAAAGTTTATCAGCGACTTCCTTGGCTTCTTGTGTTTTGGTTGGGAATGCTTCTGTCCACCCCGAAAAAGAATCGACTACTAATAAGATATGTTTATATCCCTCAGGGCTTTCGGGTAAAGGACCAATAAAATCGATGTGCAGTCGAGAGAAGGCTTTTTCAATAGGCATAGGCGTCAACGGTACTTTACAATGATTATTTATTTTTGTTCGTTGGTAGACTTCACATTTAAAAACATAATCGCAAATAGTTTCATACAATTTTGGCCACCAATATTTCTGAATAATAGCTAGCCTGGTCGCGTCCCGTCCTTTGTGACAGCCACCAGCTACCGAATCATGATATGATTTTAAAAGATCATCTCGAAGTACTTTAGGCATAGCAAGTTGTTTAATCATTTCTTGATTATTCTTTCGTCAAGGCTGGTAAAAATGATAGAGTATCCCATCGACTAATTCGAATTCCAATGATTTATAAACTATGCCCTTTGATTCTTTATCAGAAATGTCCTCGGGGATGGTGTTATTTTCCAAATATTCGATTATGTTTTTAAAATCTGGACATTGCCTTTGTTTAATTGCTATTTCTGGTACAGGAATATCAGTTACAGCGATACTATTTATTTCTGGAATTACCATATCATCATGATTATATAAAAATTCTGTTTCTATCATTTTTAATTCTGTATTCCTAATGAGCTCTAAATTATTAATTGATTTACTGGTTTATCTGGATAAACTCTACGAGATAGCGCATCAGCGTTTTGATTTTTCTTACCAGGCCTATGTACTATTTCATATTTATATTCCTGTATTTGAATAGCCCAACGTACTAATCTATTGGTCGTATGTTTTATTTCTTTTAACCATGCCAGTGCCTTATGGTCAGTAATTACTTTGAATGGCGATGTAGCTAAATACACCCTAAACGTTTTGATACCCTCAAGTACTGCCAGACACTCTTGCTCGGTGACTGTCCATTTTTTTTCAAAGGGGTGAAGAGATCGTCCGCCAATAGTGTATTACATGTTCACGACCGTCTTTACCGATTTGGGACAATATATAGCCTAAAGCGTACCCTGATGCATCCGTTGTCAAGACAAAGGGCTTCGACATATCCGGATATGCTAAGATAGGGGGTGACACCAATGTTTTCTTTAATTTATCGAACGCGTCCTGACAATTTTGTGACCAGTTAAATTTACTATCCTTGCGCAATAAGTTATTTAAAGGAAATGCTATTTTGGAATAATTAAGAATAAATCGTCTATAATAATTACACAGCCCAAGAAATTGTCTAATTTCATGCTGATTTTTAGGCTGGGGAATAGTCTGCACCGCTTCCGTTTTTTCTTTATCTACGGATATACCATCTTTACTAAATATGTGCCCTAAGTATTTAACGCGTTTTGCAGCAAATTTGCATTTGCTGGGTTTCAGTGTTACGCCTGCTTCTCCGAGTTTTTGAAATACATTTTTCAGATGTTGAAGGTGTTCGTTAAAATTCTTACTAAATATTATTATGTCATCAACATATACAAGTGCATATCGTTAATTCATGTCTCGTAATATGTCTGTCATAACCATTTGAAATGTCATTGGGGCATTAGTTAGTCCAAAAGACATACGTGTCCATTCATAAACACCTTCCTGGGTAATAAATGCGGCTTTATGTCTAGATGTTTCGTCCATTTCGATTTGCCAAAACCCGCTAGCGCAATCAAGTACTGAAAATATTTTAGCCTGAGCTTCTCCTACCGAATCTATAACATCTTCAAAGCGGATGATGGGAAAATAACATGGTTGAGTTATTTTATTTAATTTCCTATATTCAACTGCAAATCTCCATTCTCCTGACTTTTTCTTGACCATAATTACTGGAGATTTGTTTCGAAGTTTCCTTGCGTAACTCTGGTGTTTGGCGGTAAAATGGCATTCGAACTGGACTAGCGTTTCCGGTTTCAATATGGTGTTTATAGCCTTTTGTCTTCCCTAATTCCCCTAGGTTATTAGCGAAAACTCCCCTGTTATCTTTCAAAAATGAAATCAACATCTGTTTTTCAGTATAGGTTAAGTCGGAGTCACTCAAGTCAAAGTCTAAAACGTCTACGTTGGCTTCTGCACTAGTTGTCATTGACATAACATTTGCTGTATTTTTAAATGTTTTATTACTCTCGGGTAGATCAATTATCATTGATTCATTTATATCATTTACCGTTGCCAATATCTTTGTTTTTGAAATTTGAATGTCTTTCTTTGTTGGATTTAGGAGACGTAACACCGATTTTCCGTTTTCTACCTTAACAAGACATTTAGCACCCATTATACTATTTTTAGCAAGTATTGGACTTGGCTCTAACAATACAATTTTCCCATTATCAATGTTGCTAATTCGAACAGGTAAATCAACGTGATGTCGAGCCTTTAATGTAGTTGTTTTAAGAGATCTTATTAATCCTATATTACTTGATATTAATGCTATGGTAGGTAATCCGTCATTGAATGAAACAATGCGTTTACTAACATCTATTTTTGTTTTAAATTTTTCCATGAAATCCAACCCTATTATTATTGGATGGTGCACTTTTTCCATAATATGAAATTTATGTTCCAATTAAACATTAATAACACCTAAAACATTATGCTTTTCACCTCCTACGCCTACAACATTGGTATTATACGATGGTTCAATGTCTAATTTTGATAGATCAACTTTATTTAATAGGAAACTCGACAAACAAGAAATTGACGCCCCGGTATCGATGAGTGCATTAAATCGCTTATAGTTAATTGATACTTTAATCATATTTCGTTCCCAAAGGCGTGTCTATTGTTATGATTTGGCCAGTTTTATTTGCCGAAATATTTTTGTTACCATTATGCCTGCTCAAAGAATTATTTGAAACAGGCGCCTTATCCTATTTCATTTGGTATTTATTATTGTTTTGTCGGTAATAACATTGGTTATATGAATGTGTTCGTGTTTTACACAAACGGCCATATTTCCCATTACAATTTCTAGAAAAACAATTAAACTCACCACAACTTCCACATTCTCTGTTTTGTTGGTTTTTAAACAGTGGTATGTTATTAAACTGCCTGGTTCTTGGTTGATGATAGTTGTTTTGGTACTGAGATTTTGGTGGACGGTAATGGTTGTTTTGGTGTTGTGGCCTTTGCTGAAAATATTCATTGTCTTGGTACTGCGGCCTTTGTTGATGGTAATCGTTGTTTTGATACTGTTGGTTAGGTTGATGGTAATTTCTAGCCATCATCACTTCCACTGTCTTCTCTACACATTTTAATATAGCCTCATCGCTGGTACTCACACTGCTAGCTGCTGCTACCACAGTATCCGAAGGTTGTAGCATGGCTACGCGGTTGGCTATCATAATAGCATTTTTTAAATCTTTTATTGTCTTCGGATTTGTTTGCGTCACACTGGCTCTCATTCTAGGTAACAAATTTTCTATTGCCGTGTAAACTAATAATTCTTCGGGTACTTTCCCTTCACTAGCGAAAGCAATCTGTCCCAATTTAGCTACATATTGTTCTATGCTTTCGCTTGTTTGTTGTTGTTACAACTGGTACTTTAATTTAGACATATCGAGCACATATTTATATTCGTTCAAGAATAATTGTTTTACATTGTCAAAATTGACCATTTGTGTGACTGAACCATATGGTTTTGGAACCATAATTTAGCTTCACCACTAAGATAAAAAGATAAATTTGATAATTTTAATTTATCATCGTTCACTTTCTGAATTGCCATCAGATTTTCAAAATCGACAATAAAAGATGAGGCTGTTTCGTCGCCAGATCCGCTAAATTTTGCCAAATGAATAGAACTCATTGTGAATTGATGTCTATTGTTATCTTCCGTCTGGATAATTGAGGATTGGAGTTCCGGTTGTATCACTTCCGGCAAATTGTTACTAATAGTTGGACACAGATCACCAAATATTCATGGGTACTAATAGTTGGACACAGATCACCAAATATTCATGGGCACTAATAGTTGGACACAGATCACCAAATATTCATGGGCAGTCACCCACGAAACAAGGGCGAAAGTTATTTTTAGTCCTTCTCTCCCTTTCCCTTTTCCCCCTTTTGCATGGCGATTTTTGTTGAATTTTTGGTGTAGAATCGAAGAAAAGGGTTTGAAAATACATTTTCTGCCAGGTTTTGGTGAATATTCATGATTTTGAGGCGGAAGGATACAATAGTTGTGAGGTTGGTTACGTTGAAAGGGAGGGCCGAAAATTGCAAGGTTAGCTGTCTCTACTTCCAGCTTGTCTATCTCAAGTTTTTCATGAAGAACCTCATACATGCTTTTGGGCAAAAGTCTGCCACATGTTGCTCCATCTGTGGCAGAAAGCGTTTTGCCCAACGAATATTTGGGAAAAAGTTACAACCGGTCTAAGAGACGAGAATTAACATTAAAGTCAATGGGGCAATAATTAGTGATCTGTGGCCTGTCTGCGTATGACAAGGCTGTGACTGATATGCCTTAGTTTTGAAAATATGATGACTAATTTGTCAGAAAATATGTATAAAATACCTTGACTACAGAAAAACTAAAAAAAATTAAATTTAAAAAAAAAACTTATCAAAATTTTGGGAAAAATTGTGATTTTACTGCAAATTTTCCAATTTTCAGTTTTTATTTAATTTCTAACAGTAAGAAAAATATTTCAATGTCCAATTTTGGTGTATACAGCCTCAGAAAGCACAGATAAAGTGAACAACATTGTAATTTCACCTAATTTTGTCTAAAAATCAGGAATATTCACAGAAAATCTCCAGATTCTCCCATTTTGATGTAAAAATTAATGCTTTCATACCTACTCAAATGACTCAAAATTTCTTAAAATGCCCTTATTTTCATTGCCAATGTAACTTAGATGGGATCTATAAGTTTGTCAAGTTTAGAAATAGCTCCAGCTTTCCTACAGAAAATGGAAAATTGGCAACACTGAGTTAATAATATACAGCAGATGGGTTTGTACAAAATGCTCAAAACAGGGGTAGGCTCAATTTGGCCACTATTTTACCCAGAACAAGCATTTTTTTCTTCTATGAAGCATTAAATTCTTGCATTTTCTTCATGTAGGAAGCAATATCCCAGTCTTTATAGACATTTTTCACCCCATCTTTCTGTTTAGAGGGGCTATAAATGCCCCACCCACCCGTTTTTATGAATTTGTTTTGAGAGATTTAATTGCACCAGTGTTGACAATTAAATGATAACAATTGGAATTTGTTGTTGAATTACAGATGGGAATGTTATTTTTTGCCAATAAATGGTCATTTTGTACATTTCAAGGATTTCTGACCTTTTTTGTTCATAGTCAAACTTAGAACCTTGAGACATGTCAGGCCAGTAAGACCACACCCTGATACAGAACTGGTGTAGATGTGTAAATGTCAGCTTAATGGTCAATATTTTCTTATCAAAATCTAGGATTTGTGGTGTTTGTTGCATTTATGTCACTTATAGAACAGTAAAATGTTAATTTTGCTCCTTTTCAGGCCTCGTTTATGTTGTCAACTATGTCATAACTACCTTTTTGACTTCATTTTTTAAGGCAATTGATGTAAAGGTCCAGACATCTTGCTTCAGTACAATAATTGCAATAAAGATTTGTATGATGCCTCTGAGGTTTGAGATGTTGAAAACATTAAACTATTTCCAAATTTGTGAAAATTGTGTATTCTGTGACCCTTTTGTTAGAGAGGTGTGGACATAGGCCAATTATGGCATTTTTTTCTTTCAGCAAGGCCTATTTTAACCATAATTCACATTTATTGCACCTATTTTAGTTTTTATGTTCATATATTAGCCAGGGATGGTAAATCATATCTGTTAGACAGATTCCTTTGGTAAAGTTGGCTCTGCAACCAAAGATAAGATTGATTCAGTCATTGACATTTTTAGGGGGCGGGGTTACATGTTTCAGTACAGACCTTTATAATTTCAATCAATGCAACAGTTTTGTGATTTTTCTGTTTGCATATTGTCCAGGGTTTCCAAAAATATATTACTTGCCAGTCTGGCTATCTAAAAAAGTGGAAAATTATTGGTTTTTTGAAAGATGCTACATGTAAATTTTGTACATTTTTCATGACATGGCAGTAAAAAAATATATTTTTGATAAAAATTCCAAATTATGAGTGTTTTCTATGTAGTTTGTTTGCAACTTGTCTAATTTTTTCACAGAGCTCAAATACTGCCTCTATTAAAAAAGATTTTTTAAATTTTAGCACAAAAGGCCCAGGGACCTGAGATGCACCACTGTACTTAAAGCAGCATGTATACTTAAAGGGCCATCATTTTTGCAGTTATTCTTTGATTTTGATTTCCTTTCACCAGCATGTTGCCTGAACATATGGGAAGCAAATACAAAAGGCCTTTTGGTGATATCCGAAGTTTCACCCCTATATAGGACACAGATCACCAAATATTCATGGGCAGTCACCCACGAAACAAGGGCGAAAGTTATTTTTAGTCCTTCTCTCCCTTTCCCATTTTCCCCCTTTTGCATGGCGATTTTTGTTGAATTTTTGATGTAGAATCGAAGAAAAGGGTTTGAAAATACATTTTCTGCCAGGTTTTGGTGAATATTCATGATTTTGAGGCGGAAGGATACAAGAGTTGTGAGGTTGGTTACGTTGAAAGGGAGGGTCGAAAATTGCAAGGTTAGCTGTCTCTACTTCCAGCTTGTCTATCTCAAGTTTTTCATGAAGAACCTCATACATGCTTTTGGGCAAGAGTCTGCCACATGTTGCTCCATCTGTGGCAGAAAGCGTTTTGCCCAACGAATATTTGGGAAAAAGTTACAACCGGTCTAAGAGACGAGAATTAACATTAAAGTCAATGGGGCAATAATTAGTGATCTGTGGCCAGTTACTTGTACGGTTGTTTCCGGATTTAACGTCTCGACTTCGGTAATTTCCGTTTCTTTCCAGTCTGTTTCTTTCGCTACGTGGCTGCGTAATCTTGGAAAATTATCTGGATTCACTCCTTTAGCAGACATCAGATGGGATCTTAAAACATCTCCCCAATTATAAACGTGCTCTTTGCGTAGCCTTTAAATAGAAATTAGAGTTCCAATATTGTTGTTAAAAGTATCATTTATTCAAGTCAATATCAAAATATATGAAATAAAAGTGCGAATATATAAACAATTGTGGGTGGTGTAAATAAACAATTATAATCAATTATGGGTGGTGTAAATATGAAAAATATAAACTAAATATAACTCGCTTTGTGAGAGATATCTGATGTCTGAAATCATTTAAATCTTAACTATAAATTCTAGTAAAACAAGTATACTCTATTATAATAAAATCGTACTTTTCCGTTTACTAATTTATGTATTATTATATACTTAAAGCAATACATTATTTAAATCATCGAAATCTAAATATAAACAAGTATTAATTCGTTTCGTATAAAGAAACGTACTTTTCCGTTTATTTAATCATGATATCATTATAAATCGACGAGTATTTTAAATCACGATTATTTTACTAAACAAGTATTAACTAGATTTGTTAAATCATACTTTTCGGCTTAGTAAAATCGTTATATATTTCAATGAAATAACCTATGTTATTCTATTTAATTTAGCTGGTATAAACTAGAAGTATGAAATATATCTTCTATTAATTCAGTTCACCGATGCTATAAAACAACTAAGCGAATCAATATCAAATCTTATTCTTACGAATACAAAGTTCACACAATATAAAAACATAGAAATAAACTTAAAACATCTTACATACAATAAATAAAGAGACGTACCTTTAAATAGAAATCAGAGTTCCAATATTGTTGTTAAAAGTATCATTTATTCAAGTAACGACTAAACGAATTGTCCGCGAATTTAAAGGGTTGAATTTCCGAATAACACGCCTATTTATTTTCTTTTAATTTGATTGGTGGATGTTTAAAACATCCAGAGAAAACTAAAGGCTTGGCCATTGATTGGTTAAAACCAATCTTGTCTAACTCAATCCTTGACGTGTCATATTGAGTAATTATATTGCCTTTAGTTAATCCCAGCGTATTGTTTAAAAAGTCTTAGGCGTCACCATTAATTATACTTAAAATCAATCTAAAATGATACACAATAAAGGACTCTTCTAGTGTCTCTTTAATACGTCAATATTCTTATATAACAGCGTTAAGCTGTTATTTATCAACGTCAGCAAATAAATGTCGCTTTAGTTTTAAAATAAAATACGTAATTTAAATCATATTAGTTAAATTCGTATGCAAACTATATATGAAAATATACATTATTACAATAAATAAAATACGCAATTTAAATCTTATAATTAAATACGAATGCAAACTATACATAAAATATACACTACTACAATATAACAAAAAAACTAAACGAAATATTGATCTGTATTTTAATCAGACTGTAACTTAAACACACATTATGCAAGAGCTAAATCTGCCCATTGTAGGTCTTTCTTAAGGCCTGAAATGTTATCTAAATTATTAATTAAACATTAATAAACTGATCCAGGGCTTAATCAACTCTCGATGACATCGGGTAATAATTGTGACCTCCAGAGTGATCATAATCTAAAAAGGGTAATTTTTTTTCGTACAATAAGTTACAATTCAATATGCTCAAATATCGAAAGGAACCACGATCTTTGGGTTATAATGATGCATTTCCAGTTTCATCAAAATCGGATTAAAATTGTAACCTTTACAGGCTCCACAACCTCGATATATCATATTTTTATACTATTAGCGTACAAGCGGCGGCCATTTTGTCCGTCAGTTTTGGTCCGTTTTTTACGAAAGTTTTTTCAAGTTTCATCAAAATTGGATCGAAATTGTGACCTCTAGGAGGTCCACAAGCTCAAAACACGATTTTCGGTACAATCCGGGCCATAATCCATGAAGTTACGATCCGATACATGCCAATATCGAAAGGAACCGATATCTTAAAGAGATAAACCTATATTTCAAGTTTCGTTGAAATCGGATAAAACTTATGACCTGTAGAGTGTCCACAAACGGATTCAGCTCTTTATGTAAATCTTATATAACTTTTTACTAGCCAAGACCAAAAACACCAATTGATGGTTGTTACCTATAGTTTAGTGGTAGTCTGATCCACAGGCACTTGAAGGGATTAAAATAAAACTTCTTACTACTGCTTGACTATATATATACTAAAGTAGGGGATATTTGATTTTGGGGGCATAATACTAAAATATGCAAATGACTACGAAAAAAGTCACTATAGAACCTAACAGAAGAAACATTTCCAGTTACATGTGACGGCAAACGCACCAATATCTAAATGAATGGAATGCAGGTGATGCTTGGGATCATCATGGGGGTCCAACCCAAGATTTGCACGACTCTGACTTTGAATGTTACAGTCATTGTGGCATTGAATTCCAGGGTGGAAACATCAGTTTAATTGTTTTAGTGACCAGAAAACAAATTTTGATATGCGTCGGCTTACCCAAAATGAAAGGTTACGTGCCCTTGGCATGCTACAGATCGGCACAACACAGGCGGTTGTGGCGCGGACGATGAATGTTTCTCAGTCTGTCATAAGCAGGCTATGGTCCAGATACCGTGATACACAATCTGTACAGGACAGACCACGCTCAGGTCGACCAAGGGCGACAACTCAAGCCCAGGATCGATTTATCCGTACCTTGGCCTTGAGAAATCGTGTCATCACAGCAAATCAGATCAGCGCTCGTCTTCAAACAGACACTGGTGTGAGAGTGAGTGGCCAGACGATTCGGAATCGACTGCATAGGGGTCACCTTCGCGCCCGACGTCCTCGCGTGATCCCTTGTTTGAGAGATCATCACATTCAGGCAAGACGTCGTTGGTGTAGGGATCGTCAACACTGGGATAATCGACGCTGGAGCAATGTGATGTTTTCAGATGAGTCAAGGTTCACTGTTGATTTTTTGGACAGACGTAGGAGGGTGTGACGTCGTCGAAACGAACGCTTCCAAGACGTTAACGTCATCAGACACGATCGATTTGGGGGTGGTTCTGTTATGGTGTGGGGAGGCATCACTGTTGCTGGAAGAACGGCTTTACATGTTGTTGCAGGGCGTGTTACAGGCCAGTACTACCGGGACAACATCTTGGCAGTCCATGTTGTGCCGTTCGCACGACGTCATGGCCGCCGTTTCATCTTCCAGGATGACAACGCAAGATGTCACAGGGCCAGGATCGTTACAGGTTACCTCCAACAACAGAACATCACCACATTACCTTGGCCAGCACTGAGTCCCGACCTCTCCCCCATCGAGCATGTCTGGGACATGCTTGGACAGAGGTTACGTCAACGTCAACAACGTCCTGCCAATGTCCAAGAACTTGCTGCTGCGTTGCAACAGGAATGGGACAATCTGGACCAAAATGACCTTAGACGTCTCATTAGGAGTATGCCACGTCGGATCAATGCTTGTTTGGCAAACAGGGGAGGATTTACCCGTTACTGACTTTGTTGTGATGTTGTGGTAACTTTGCTGTTTGACCCCGGGTATCATTTTACCCTTATAATGGTCAGTCTGTGCCTTACTTAGTCTAACGATCATTTGGAATAAATCGATGAATGTGAACTTCATTTCATTTTGTCATTTGTTTCTTCGTCAGTTTCATTAGGTGACTTTAATAACACTTAAAAATCAAATATCCCCTACTTTTTTTGAATAGTATAGTATAGTATAATACTATATATAGTCAAGCAGTAGTAAGAAGTTTTATTTTAATCCCTTCAAGTGCCTGTGGTCTGATCCCAGGGCGAACAGTCAGAATACCACTACACAACGGCCATCAGTCGATCAGACATGAATGCAATGGGGTGCGTGATAACAGCCATAAGCGTATCGACCTGAATATACGATACTATAATAACAGCTAAATGCTGAATGTTATGGAAATATAAATTCGGCTTTCAGTAGCTAGCCAAAAATTTTAGAGGGACAAAGGATTTGGGTGCGCCGATGGGCCTCCTATCGTTATACACTCAAAACCATTAAAAACTCAATGCCAAATTCAAAGTTTATTTACTGCAACAACTTTTAACAAATATACATACGATTGATAAAATCCAGGTAACAAGCATCAGAATCTGTGGATAATTTCATATGAAAGAATTCACTACAAATGCACACAATCGAAACGTCAGAGAACTACGAAACAGAGCAGGGGTCTATTGGAGTCAATATCGGGTAAGTCCACCCTGAGCTCTAACACAATGCCTAAAGACATGGACTGGCACAGATGTCTCACTACACGCTGTGGGGTTGTTTGCCAGTGATTTTGGAGTGCCTGTGTCAACTTTGCAACAGTTCGTGGTGGCACGGAGTTCCAACCCATCGTCCAAGTTCATCCCAAAGGCTTCCTGTCGGAAGACATAGCGGACATGATGATTGTTCCGAAAGTCTCTTGCCAACCTGGCAGTGTGGGGTCGGGCGTTGTCATGCTGGAAAACTATCTGTCGACGGACGCCATGTTGAGCCAGCAATGGAAGAAACACCGGACGAAGGATGGCGTCAACATTATGTTGACCGTTGAGATTGCCTTGGACCACTACCAACTGGAACCGGAAGTTGACGCTGATAGCGTCCCAAACCATGACGCCACCTCCCCAGAAACGATCCCATTCCAGCACGCAATTACGAGCAAAGCGTTCATGTCAACGTCGGTAGATACGGTTAGATACGGTGACGTCCATAGTGTGTTGAGCAATGCTCGATGGTTGGACATTAAAGTGTCTGGCGACGGCTATCTGTAAAGCCCCCTGATCCAACGTGCCAATAGCTCTGTCCATATTTGCTTGTGTAAGGCGTGGCTTTTTTCCGAAGTGATGGACGTTGATCTGTATTTAAAGGGCCAGTGTGCTGGGAATGCGCGTGCAAAACGTGTGACAAGGCTCTGCTTAAAATCGTGAAAAAAGACAAGTGTTGCGCTTGCACGAACAAGCTTCATTACCGAGAACTAATAGCGGGTTCAAACCCAGGACACCACAATGAGAGACGCATCACAAGTTTCACCTATGTGCCATCAATCTGGTTCACAGAGAATTACTTACTAATTATCTATGTCACAGATGACTGTCTTGAACACGTACATTGACTTCACGCGGCGTCAGTCATTGGCTCAATGGCTCGTGCATTGTTTACAAAATGATGCCTTTTACTCATTTTAATATCCATTTACACTAAATAGGAAATATCATTTAACTACAGATACTTCAAACGTCTTTACTTATTTTTCTTATACTTCAAAAAAATGTTTTAGAATTTATTTTGTCGGAGGAAAAAAGTTAATACCAGGGACTCCTTAAAGCGGGAATTTCATATTATCAAAGAAAGTCAAAACATAATTATTTCTATGTCTTTTGCTCAAAAGGTTGTCAACTCACTTTTATACGATCATGGGGATTATTTTAGAGGCATAAATATCATTTACACAGGAAATAATAACACAATTACCTCCCTTGTTTTTCCATTAACACCCATGTATTACCTATCACAAAACGTTTGAATTTAAAGTTGAAAATGATATTTTTGCCAATTTCTCAACTGGCAATAGTGAATTATAGGATTAATTGGATTATTCTTTAACCAGGTAGGACTGTTTATAGATACAATCTATTTTAGGGCTTTATTTTAATACATTTTAAAAATATAACTTAAAAATATGAAATTGTAACTTTAAGTCGCGTCGATGTAATCCTTATCAGTGATTGTAGCGGCCTAGCGAATATTCACTGCTGATCAGTGTGATGTACCATAAGAGATTACATGTCATTTGGGACTCACGTCATTTGGTACTCAAAAAAATATGACCGCGACATTTGGGAGTCGGGTATACGACGTTTGGGACTTTGGTATACGACGTTTGGGACTTTGGTGTACGTCGTTTGGGACTCGAGCAAGATATAGTAATACGTTGGTAAAGTCGTCCACACGACATTGTTCATTATCATAATCCGAATAATTAGCCATGGGCGTCACACATGGGGGGGGGGGGGGGTCCGGGGGGGTCGGACCCCCCCCCCCCCCCCAATTGTTTTCCTGGGGGGGTCTGAATATACTTGGACCCCCCCCCCCAAAAAAAAATTTGGCAAAGTAAAGTTCCCGAAATCTAATAAAACACTAATTTTAGGACTGGAATAGCAGTAAAATGCGTTTGCGGCCATCAAATATTCCAAAATTTTCTTGAGGGGTCGAAGAAAACTGGCCGCAGCCCCGTAAACCTGCTTCGGGCATTTCTAGTTTTTCTTCCCTAACTGTCATCGAGTCCTAATAAAACACTTATTTCACTTTTCTTTTAATTGAATACCACGAATTTGTACTGAGTTGACTATTGATTAAAACATTTTGTCTGGAGCCACTCTACTTTGTGAATGCAACTGCAACAGTGTGATTCGATGGTTGGAATTCGGAGTGGGATTTCGGTTACAGAACCATTGGATACTTTTGGACTTGCTCACACAGGCTAGAATAGCAGAAAACGCATTTGCGGTGGTTAAATTTTCAAAATTTTCTCCGAGAGGGTGAGTCTCCCATAGCCCGCGACGATTGATTGGTTGTTTGGAATTCTGGCCAGCCCGGTAGGCTATATTGGACAAAGTTGAAGTTGTTGTATTCACAGACTACAGGCTGGAATAGCAGGAAAACGCGTATGTGGCGGGTTAATTTTCAAAATTTTCTCCCAACGGTCCTGTCTTCGTGGGTGTAAACGAGTGATTGGAATTCGAGTCAGCAAGCCACCTTAATTAGGCTATATTAGGCCACTTTGAAATTGCTTTGTTCATCGGCTGAAATAGCAGGAAAAAGTGTTTGCAGCCGTCAAATATTCCAAAATTTTCTTAGGTGGGGGTAAGTAAGCCACGCTTCTTCGCCTCTCGGGGAAGACCGGTGCCGCTGTCTCTAAACATGATAAACGTTGTATTGGTGTGATGTTTTAGTTTAACCCCGTAAAATATGCCAAACAATGTTAACAGAAGACTGAGACTTTAAACAAAATTTATGGGGGTACCCCCCCCCCCCGTTGCGGACCCCCCCAATATATATTTCACGGCTACGCCCCTGTAATTAGCACATTGTTGATTATTCATAAAAGGTGCATTAAAATAAGCCACGTGGTCATTGAAGACAGTCTCGTCGCGTCTTCCACGCTCTGTCCGTGTAAATTTCAGGTACCGGTATAGTTACTTTAGCAACTGTCCTTTAGCGATTGAATTCGCCTGACAGTTGCTGGTCGTGTCTATAACGAAGTAGTATGAAAATAACGCTTTTTCACATCTCTGTTCTAAGGCTATTTTAGAATCCTTACCGTCTATTTTTCACGGAGATTTTAAATATCTTATAAAGGTCAATATAATATTTTTGCTCAATTATATAGATTTTATGTAATTATTGTTCATGTATGTTGAATAAAAAAACTTTAGTGGTATCAGATCGCTAGTTTAGTCCGTTGTTAACCTTGGTGTACAGCACGAATTTTCGTTTACGGTAAAAATTCCATTCCTAAATTTGGAATACTGGCTATGAACCGATCTGCGCAGGCGTCAGTTTTGAATGAAAGTTGTGTACGTTTTTTAGAGGACAAATTCTAGATGCAAATAGTGTTGGATTATTATAAATTTGTGTTAGATGTGACAGGAAATGATTACTTTTGGTGATAAAAGAGGAATCTCCGTGAAAAATAGACGGTAAGGATTCTAAAATAGCCTTTGAACCGAGATGTGAAAAAGCGTTATTTTCATACTACTTCGTTATAGACACGACCAGCAACTGTCAGGCGAATTCAATCGCTAAAGGACAGTTGCTAAAGTAACTAGTACCGGTAATACATTGATGGATTCACTGACCAGTTGTTGGGTAAATTTAAATCGTCATTGGATATAATTCCCTGGTGGAACATCGAATACACGGAGAGAGAAACAGTGGATGTTTTCCCCAACAGAATCTCCATTGGAGAATTCCAATGATACGTGACATATCGGTTGGCATTATGCCAATAAACCAGTTCTAAATTGATTTTTTTTTATTTTATACACTATTGCCAGGCAATCTGAACGACAGACTCACCCTACCTGCTACCATTTCAGTTATGGTTGTCACGTGATCATTGTGTCGTTTGTCGATCATCGACGGATGAATAAAAACGTTACGTGATGGGCAAAGGACTACAAATTGTGTTATAAAAGAAATACCACGGCATTTTCTGACTTTGACTTCGGAATTTTCTGATACTGACAATAAACACTAATCAAACAACCAAAATTGCTAAAATCATAACGCCAATTAACAAACAATAGAAAAATACTTCATTAAAAAAAAAAACATCGGTGAACAACAAAACAATGATCATACGATCATACAAACAATACGATTAACATTAACTTTATTATAAAAACATCGGTGATTCGATCTGAAATCAAATAACAAAATAGTCAACGAGTACTAGCTATTTCTTCCATATGATTAAATTGTGTACGAGTCTTATAAATACATTTATTTATTTTAACAATACATTTATTTATTTTAACATTTTAACAATACATTTATTTATTTATTTTAACAATACATTTATTTATTTATTTTAACAATACATTTATTTATTTATTTTAACAATACATTTATTTATTTATTTTAACAATACATTTATTTATTTATTTATTTATTTATTTATTTATTTTAACAATACATTTATTTATTTATTTTAACAATACATTTATTTATTTTAACAATACATTTATTTATTTTAACAATACATTTATTTATTTTAACAATACATTTATTTATTCATAACACAATTTGTAGTTTTTGTCTGTCACATAACTTTCAAATGCTTTTATTCATTTGTCCATGATAGACACACGTACGGCACAGTGATCATGTGACAAACCATAAATTGAAATTGCTTTAAAATAAAATTCCGTACGACTATGCCAGATACCTTTCAATAATAATAACGACAATATGTTTAAAACTAAGCCTACTGTCAGCATGTGTATATAAAAAATTATAACGGTAGATGCTACTTAAATTTAAACGTAGCATCGCCGGCTTATTGACCTAGAAATTCCAATCAATGTCACGTGTCATCGGCGGATTTGGCAATGGCGCAGAAAATATATTATTATTAATGACTGTTTCTCGGAGTATTTTGGTGTTCTATCAGAGGATTATATTCAACTAAGCAACTAAGATTTAAATTTCACTAACAACTGGTCAGCAAAACCATTAAATGTATGTATGATCTAATTATTATTTTAATATCTACCGGTACCTGGAATTCATACGGAGCGTCAAAGAAGTGCGATAAATCAGTCGGGCTCGGGCCAACGGACCGACGTTTGTGTCGAACACTGGTCCCAAATATCGTTTATATTGGGTCCCAAATGTCGTTTATATTGAGTCCCAAATGTCGTTTGTGTTGAGTCCCAAATGACGCCAATGAAGTCCCAAACGTCGTCGACTGGGTCCCAAATGTCGTTTGTGTTGAGTCCCAAATGACGTGAGTCCCAAATGACGTGATACACCATAAGATAGGAAAGCCCAAGAAAACATTTACCAGAACTATTCCACGGATTAGGCATTGCGCGTTTAATGACTTTGAGTATATTAAAATGTATTATTCATTTAAAATAAATTAGTTTTGTGAGAGGAGTCGGAGATTTTCGGAGTGAATTCCGGTGACTGTAAATGAATTCCAAGAAAACATTTACCAGAACTATTCCACGGATTAGGCATTGCGCGTTTAATGACTTTGAGTATATTAAAATGTATTATTCATTTAAAATAAATTAGTTTTGTGAGAGGAGTCGGAGATTTTCGGAGTGAATTCCGGTGACTGTAAATGAATTCCGGAGAATTCCGGTGTATGCGGTGATTAGTCTACCCTTTCAGAAATAGTCCTACCTCAAACACCTTTATTTATCTTTGCCTTAATTCGAAAAATGTTCTAGAATTCAATATCCAAAGGTAAAAAGTTAATATTATGAGCTTAATAACCCGCACCATTGTCACCCCTCTTCTCAATCTGTTTCACAGAGAATTATTGTAGTGGCCAAGCGAATATTCACTGCGGGATCAGTGTGTGAGGGGTGAGGGTCATGGTTTTATTTACGCATGCGCTGTGACAAGATTGGGGGAGGGCAAATACATACTGTCACGTGATAAGGAAAAGGTTCAAGATGGTGGGTTGAATTATATTTTTTCTTGAGGCCCAATGTTTTATGATCTGGCCCAATAATGTTTACGTTGTTTTCTCTAACTAAACTGAATAAGTAGACTACACCCGATTTTGTGGTAGAAACTATTGATTTGCACAAAATATAGACGAAGACTTTTGTATGGATCTGTGCAGATAATTATTCACTTTATTATTTTATATACTATAGTCTTAATCTATCCATTTGTTATAATGAATAATGTAA
Organism: Patella ulyssiponensis; assembly: GCA_963678685.1. NCBI lineage: Eukaryota > Metazoa > Mollusca > Gastropoda > Patellidae > Patella > Patella ulyssiponensis. The sequence goes on along the minus strand of OY783229.1, from coordinate 36,436,122 downwards.
TGTATTGTTATTATTACTGTGTATTAGATATCAAACCTCATCTCTGAACCGTTCGTGTTTCGAAATAAGAGATGGACCAATATAGCACCACCTAGCAAAGGCCAACGTGAACCGAATCAGGCATCTGTGAGCCAAATTGACAATATATTTCATCAAAACAAGGACTGCTTATATGGTATTGTTATGATGTATATAATTAATAATTCTGCCAGTCACATCCAACTACCTGGTACTACAATTAAGCGTATAATCCTACCTGAAACGGGGGATAAACCATTGTATTTGAAATCAAGGCGTTAAACCGTTACTAAGAAGAACCCCATTTTTAAACCTGAGATGTATGATGGTGTATGTCATTAATTTCAATTTCAAAACAAATTTGATTAGATCTATTAACTGTCATTTCACATTTGCTTATTGATACTGGTACGGTATGTATTTAATTTTATATGTAGATATCAGCTTGTTCCTATGCAAAGCAAAAATAATGCATACAACATGTAGACAATACCATAATAACATTGTAATAGTATCCAATTAACCACTTCCTTTAGCTACCTTGCTGAACTAGGTAGTTTTATACTACCGGTAGTAATAATTATATAAGCCTTTTACTGTTAGGTTATTATGTGCCAAAAAATATAAAATGAAATGGGGTTTAATGTCCTGCTCCGACGGTGCTAATGAAGACGGGCATACAGTATGCCATGAACGGGAATTTTGCTCGGTGAGTGTTACGGGGCCTAGGTTTTTACTGCCAAGCAATCTTTTATGTGCACACCAATGTGTACGCAGGACCTCGATTATTTTATCATCCAAAAGACTCTACTTTGACCCTTACCTGGCCCTCTGTCCTACACCACCGACTAGGGGGAACCACCCTGGAAAATCAAGATGAACGTTCTAAGCAAACAACGGGAACCTCCAGGTTAGGTGGCCACCATCTTCAGCTCTGGGCAAAACTATACATTTACGAATAGAGCTAATGTGAAACTGCAAATTATTCGAGCAGCCATTTCTCATAGGGGCTCTAGATTTTGAGTTTCAATTCCTTGACTTTCAGAAGATGTATGTTTTTGACTTTGTGAACATGGTCGTAAGTGCTACATAACTGATTAGAAATTACAGTAAAACTAAAAACAGACACGATTGAATGTAAATCATTTTATATATACTGAGCGCCATAGAAAACACATCACTTAGTTTTTCGTATAACAAAATGATCCTGTGAACATATCTTGTTTATTTTGCTTCTTATTGTGAGCAATATTCAAATGGGAACACATCAATAACAACACATTTGTACAATTATGGATGTTTAATCTGTAATCAACGGTACAAAGTCAGAGGGTTCAAAACCAAAAGTGTCATACGCATAGGGATTTAACTCCTTTGAGATAATGTTTTAATGATTAACACTACTTTATAATGTTGTAATTAGGGTTTCACACTGCGTAGCTTGTGTGAAACACTATTGTTTTTGTTAAAATTATTCTTCTTATTATTATTAGGCTTTCAGACTTTCGTCTGAAAGACTATTGTTTTTACTAAAATTATTATTATTAGGGTTTCACACTGCATAGCTTGTGTGAAACACTATTGTTTTTGTTAAAATTATTATTAGGGTTTCACACTGCGTAGCTTGTGTGAAACACTATTGTTTTTGTTAAAATTATTATTCTTATTAGGCTTTCAGACGTTCGTCTGAAAGCCTATTGTGATTACTAAAATTATTATTAAGCTTTCATATTTCATATGAAAGCTTATTGTTTCTGTTAAGATTATTATTATTTTTTTTTTGTGTTTTTCCTGCAAATCGGATTTCTCAGAATCTAACCATAGGATGTTTTTGAAACTTTGACCTACCCCCCCAAAAATGGGTGGTGGCTGTTGATTAAATATATTTTCAAAACGTTTTGCGAATTCGAAATCACCGAATTTTACGAACGAAAAAACTGACAATGCATAGTCATAACTTTGCTATTTTTTGACCAATTTTACTAATTCTTTTTTCTTTGAATACCTAGAAAAAAATCATTTTCATCTGCAGTTTCACATTTTCGAATTTCGAAAATTCGTCGCTGTGATTTCGAACCGGAAGTTTAGACCAATTTGGCAACTTCTTTAATAGTTGTACGATTTTCATGAAATTTAGTATGTAAGTAGATCTTACCGAGGTGACTTCAAAAATATAATGAGAAATTTTCTAAATTATCTCCCCTTGGTGAAATTAAGGATCAAAGTTTTAAAAAAAATCGTCGAAATATAGGTCAGAATGACCTAAAAAAAAATTTCGATACTCGACAAGTAATTACTGATTCCTACACAAAATATGGAGTTTGTCGATCGAACCGGAAGTGCCACCATCTTGAATCATGAAAATTCCCTAAGGCTTTTTTTCTGTTTTACTTACAGACACGGGAGTTATATTTTCTGAATCCTTGAAGGATGGCCCAAAAATCGCAGGGAGCAGAATTTTGATTTAGGTCAACTGATGGTTGCCATTTTGAAGTGAATATGAAAAATAGTAGCAATTTGAAGGGCCGAGATTTTGAAACACAATAGCTCTCCTTCTAATTGAGCTAGAATGTTCAATCTTGGTGTAGACGTTCACTATGTCAATGTCATGATTGAGTGCAAAGATGAGCATTTTGTGCGTAGGGTAAGCAGAGATAAGCATGCTTATTTGTTGATTCTTTAGGGCACAATAACTTCGGTTATAATGAAGGGAGGGTGGTGAAACTCTTGTCAATCGAGAGTCTAATAACTAGCCTGTTGTGTGAAATCATTGTATCATTTTTTTTAAATATCACGGGTAGCAGAAAAAAGAGATCGAAAATCCAAAAAGTCGTATTTTTACGATTTGGAGCATTTTTAAAGGTCCTTTTCTCTTAAAGTCAACATACTATTTTTTGGGAACTTCTTCTACAAAGAGTCTTATCGGTAGTCTTTTATATGAAACCATCGATCAACAGTCCAAAATATCGGGAGTAGAAGAATAAAAGGATCGAAAATTGAAAACGGCACCCTTTCATTGTTAAGCGAAACATGCAGTGTGGATGGCTACAATCTGCACATTTAGTCATCGTATAGAGCTTATTCAACAGTATCGAATTCCAACTGCTAAGGGATCTTTTACGTGCACTCCAATGTGTACACGGCGGGTGGGGGGACACGCCAGAAAATCGAGATGAACTTTCTCGGCCAATGCAGGGATCGAACACCCGACCTCCTGGCTAGCAGGCCAACGCCTTAGCCACATAGTGTGGACACCCATCGTACATTTCATCCGTCAAATCAAAGCATTTCATTGCATTAGACCAATAATTAATTATTCTTAATTTAAAACTTTATTTTAATATTAGTCTGGCATTATTAAATCCTAATTTTATCGGTCTTATTTAAAATTAAACTTTCATTTAACTATGAACAACCCCAAACGTGTCTCTTAAAAACAATTAAATACTCTAAAACAGTAGGTCAACTTTTTGACCTAAACTCATTAATTTACCATTTTGTTGTGAGCGACTTGTTATTCTTCCTATATGACATATTGCACGTGTCTGATTTCAAAGGGGGGTTGGGTGGCTGAATGGTTAGCACGCGCGCCTGTCATTGAGTTAACTAGCGTGTTTTCGAATGCCCGGTTGTACGTGACAAGGAGTAAGGTCGCCTGTCCAACCCGCCATTTTTAATTTTTTTTCCCGCCATTTTCATTTCATTTTCTCATCCGTCGCATTACAGTAATACAAGTTTCAGTTATTTCCCTTTAGTTTTCAGATTATTGTTATGCCTGGGTGCAATGTTTCATACTATATTAAGACTTGTAACTTCGCGAGTTTTTGACCAATTTTGATATTTTTTTCTTCTTATCCTTTTATTTAGGATACTTGATACAATCAATGACACGTGACGATGAATATGAAAGCTTTCATATCTGCATGGGACAGTAGCAGATCTAGTTTATTATTATTATTTTTTTTTTCGCCGGAGCCTATTTCTCAGTGCCTGTAACAGATACCGATCTGGGACCTAATTGTCTATAGGGAAACCATGTGTTGGCTACTTGATAAACTATATTTGAAACTTCTGCGCAGACCGGAAGTGGTCGAATTTCGTGCGGTGTCAAAAAATTAAAAAACGGCCGTACATGTAGATTCGTCAATTCTGTACCTATTTTCATACAAATGACATTTTCGGAAACCCTGAGTCTTTTCTCGGACGATAGCAGTTGAAAATTTCGATATTTCGAAACTTCATCGCTGACTTCTTGCGATCGAAAAATGAAAAATGTTGTTTGAGAGACAATTTTTGTTATTTTTCAAAATTTTGAAATTTGACCTACATTTTGGGATACCTGAAGTCCATCCGATTCAAGTAACATAAGTTTCATTCAGAGTTATCGCCCTTTATTTTTCGATTTTTTTCGAATTTTCTACCCATTTTGTGAGCTCGGGTTTCGTTTTATGGCCGAATTGACGTTTCTGAAACCTCTGAAATAATGTCCGATATTTTGCAAAAAATTGGTATTTTGGGGAAAAACGTGATTTGTCCGTCCGATATCAATGGATTAAACAAATTAGGGTACCATTGGACTGCACTAGTATTGTGCTATTGTATGATACCCAATTCATACGGATAGGACGAGCAGGAAGCAAAATATGGCACGCTGAAAATCAAGTATTTTCTGATTTGGAGCGTTTTTGGACGCCTGTATCTCGAAAACTTAACCGCAACTTTTTTTTTAACTTTCTCTATCGAGAGTCCATTCGATAGTCTTGTGAATTATGCCATCCAATAAGACTTTGAAATGTCTGGAATACGATAAAAAAGGGACTGAAAATCAAAAAAAGTCAAAAAATCGTGAAATTTTGGAAAATGCTCTACTATTTTTTTATTATACGTCCACATTCATAATGTGAACGTATTATGCCGTCGCCCCTGTCTGTGTGTGTGTGTGTATGTATGGGTGGGTGTGTGTGTGTGTGTGTGTGTGTGTGTGTGTCTGTGGTTCGCCTACAGGGCGCAATTCTTCATGGATTTTCTTCAAACTTGGTATACTTATTCCTTATACCCCAAGGAAGATCCCTATTGTTTTGGGGGCATGCCCGACCCCCAGGGGCCGAGCCACGCCCATTTCTAGTATTTGATTGTTTGTCGTCTACAGGCCACATTTCTTAACTTATAATCTTGAAACTTTGCATACACATTCTTTGTACCCTAAGGAGCATCCCTATCATTTGGGGTGCATGCCCGACCCCCAGGGGCAGAGCCACGCCCATTTTCTTTTCTTGTGTCTTTGTGTCGCCTACAGGGCGCAATTCTTACTGGATTTTCTTCAAACTTGGTATACTTATTCCTTATACTTGGTATACTTATTCCTTATATCCCAAGGAAGATCCCTATTGTTTTTGGTGCATGCCCGACCCCCAGGGGCATAGCCACGCCCATTTCTAGTATTTGTTTGTCGCCTACAAGAAACATTTGTTAACGTATGATCTTGAAACTTTGCATACACATTCTTTGTACCCTAAGAAACATCCCTATCGTTTGGGGTGCATGCCCAACCCCCAGGGGCAGAGCCACGCCCATTTTCTTTTCTTGTGTCTTTGTGTCGCCTACAGGGCGCAATTCTTACTGGATTTTCTTCAAACTTGGTATACTTATTCCTTATACTTGGTATACTTATTCCTTATACCCCAAGGAAGATCCCTATTGTTTTTGGTGCATGCCCTACCCCCAGGGGCATAGCCACGCCCATTTCTAGTATTTGTTTGTTTGTCGTCTACAGGCCACATTTCTTAACTTATAATCTTGAAACTTTGCATACACATTCTTTGTACCCTAAGAAACATCCCTATCGTTTGGGTGCATGCCCAACCCCCAGGGGCAGAGCCACGCCCATTTTCTTTTCGTGTGTCTTTGTGTCGCCTGCAGGGTGCAATTCTTACTGGATTTTCTTCAAACTTGGTATACTTACTCTTTATACTCTAAGGATGATCCCTATCGTTTGGGGTGCATGCCCAGCCCCATGGGGCAGAGCCACGCCCATTTTTTTTGTTGTGTGTGTCTGTGTGTCGCCTACAGGCCGCAATTCTAACTGGATTTTCTTAAAACTTTGTATACTTACTCTTTACACCCTAAGGATGACCCCTATTGTTTTTTGGTGCATGCCCGACCCCCAATGGACAGAGCCACGCCCATTTCTTGTATTTATTTGTTTGTCGTCTACAAGCCACATTTGTTAACGTATCATCTTGAAACTTTGAATGCTTATTCTTTGTACCCTAAGGAACATTCCTATCATTTGGGGTGCATGCTCAACCCCCAGGGGCAGAGCCACGCCCATTTTCTTTTTGTCTGTCGCCTACAGGGCGCAATTCGTACTGGATTTTCTTCAAACTTTGTATACTTACTCTTTATACTCTAAGGATGATCCCTATCATTTGGGGTGCATGTCCAACTCCCAGGGGCAGAGCCACGCCTATTTTCTTTTTGTGTGTCTGTCGCCTACAGGCCGCAATTCTAACTGGATTTTCTTAAAACTTTGTATACTTACTCTTTACACCCTAAGGATGATCCCTATTGTTTTTTGGTGCATGTCCGACCCCAATGGCAGGGCCACACGCCCATTCCTTGTATTTATTTGTTTGTCGTCTACAAGCCACATTTCTTAACGTATCATCTTGAAACTTTGAATGCTTATTCTTTGTACCCTAAGGAACATTCCTATCATTTGGGGTGCATGCCCAACCCCCAGGGGCAGAGTCACGCCCATTTTCTTTTTGTGTGTCGCCTACAGGCCACAATTCTTAATTGGTCATCTTGAAACTTAAAATACTTATTCCTTATACCCTAAGGATGATCCCTTTTGTTTTGGGTGCATGCCCGACCCCCGTGGGACAGCAACACCCATTTCTTGTATTTGTTTTTCTGTCGTCTACAGGCTGCATTTCTTAATGTATCATCTTGAAACTTTGAATGCTCATTCTTGGTACCTTAAGGAAGATCTCTATTGTTTTTGGTGCATGCCCGACCCCCAGGGACAGTGCCACGCCCATTTTCTTTTTGTCTGTCTGTGTGTCAGCTACAGGCCACAATTCTTAATCGATCGTCTTGAAAACTTTTTTTTATACTTATTCCTTATACCCTAAGGCTGACCACTATTATTTTTGGTGCATGCCGGACCCCCTGGGACAGAGCCACGCCCAATGCTTTTGTGTCGTGTGTTCGCCTACAGGATGCAATTCTTAACAGATCCTTTTAAAACTTTACATACCTATTCCTTATACCCTAAAGATGACCCGTATTGTTTTTGGTGATTTCCTAACCCCCAGGGGCAGAGCCATGCCCATTTTTACTTCGTGTCTGTGTGTGTTGTCTACAGGCCACGATTCTTAATGGATCGTCTTTAAACTTGGGATATGTATTCCTTATAGCCTAAGGACGTCAACTGCATGTCCCGACTCCCACAGGCAAGACACGCCCAATTTTTGTGTTTGTCGTTTACAGGCCGCAATTCTGAATGAAGCAGCTTGGTACTTGTATTCCTTATAGCCTGAGGGCGTCCACTATTGATTTTGATGAATGTCCCGACCCCCAGGGGCAGGGCCACGCCCACTTTTTGCCTTTAGCGTTAGGAAGGCACAATTCTGAATGGATTATCTTGGTATATTTATTCCTTATACTCTAAGGACGGCAACTATTGATGTTGAGGCACGACCCTCAACGCTAAACAAACCAAACGCCTAGCCTTCTTGACAAAGTACCATATCAATCAAAGCAGGAATGTGGACGTATATTGTAGCGTTAGCGTTATGTTTTTAAGAGATTTTCAAAAAAAGGTTGTATATTCAGATAGCTGGCCTAATTACGATTCTAACGATGTATAATATGTATGTAATTATTGAAATTTAATTTTCGATATTTTAAATTTTTTGCATTTTTGGCACTTTTGAACATAGGATTTCTCAGAGGCATTTTATCTGATCAGATAATGATATATATTATTACAGAGCCCCGTGGCTATTTTAGTGCCCAAACCGGCTATTAAAACTATTCCGACAATAATAACCATACCGGAAGTATTCAAAAAATGAAAAAAAAAAGGTTAAAAACATTGTCGCACTTGCGAGAAACTTGATTTCTCCCTTAGGTAATAGCGGACCAAAAGAACTAAAGTGTCGCTGGATAGCCCTATTAATGGACCATCATATGGTATCTAAATAATACGATTTCGATGGTAAGGAAATAAATTATTGTATGCCAAAAATCTAGATTTTTCTTAAACTTTTCTTACTCAAAGTCCTATCGGTTGTCTATAATATAGTGAATCCAAAATGAAAAGCATTGAAATAATATAAATGGTCCAAAAATGGCCTCAAACTTTGAAAAAAATTGAAAAATCGTTAAATTTTTGGAAATGCTCTTTAATTTATCTGTTTTTCCAAAACTACTCAATGACACTTCTGGTACAGAAAGTTAATTATCCAAAGAACTTCGTAAAGCTATCACGACAACGATCGTAAAACCGGAAGTAGTCGAAAAAATGTCCAATATTTTGAAAAAAATTAATTTTTTTACGAAAACCTTTTTTATTTATGAATATTTTTTGATGATATTTTACACAGGGTTAAAAATATCATCCTACTTGAGCAGAAATGAGAAAAAAAATTGTCTCGGTAATTTGCGTTAGCCACCATCGGCTAATTTAGTTTTTCGTACCCAGAAAAATTATTTATTGTTCGATTTGTATAAAACAAAGTTCATATGCTCCGTGGTCCCAATTGTAATTTTTTTTTTGTTACGGTGGAATTTTTCTGTCAGCAATGGGGGGGTTGGGATGGCCTAGTGGTCTAGAGTGCCGCGCTTCGACCTCTAGCTGGCCGGTCACCTCTGGCTTGCGGCTGTGGTTTCGAGCCCTGGTGTGAGCGTATGTGGCATGGAGATAGGGGCGCCTTCTCAACCTCGTGGGTTTCCTCCGGGCACTCCGGTTTCCTCCCACTGCTAAAGACCCCTACGCGCAAGCGCATTATTGAAATAAAATTAAACCATATGTTAGTCCCGAAATGACCTAGTTGTGTCGAGTGGACGTTAAACCCCATTTCTCTCTCTCTCTCTCTGTCAGCAATGGAAGTGACGTAATATTAACAAAAACTACAATTTTGACAGTTCGGTACCACTTTTTGAAAGCAAATATTAATTTTTTTCAAAACTGATATAACTAAAAGGATGCACCCTGCAAAGGTGCACAAAATCCTTAGCTCAGATTTATTAATTTCAATTTCATTTTCGGGCAATTTCGAATAAAATGTAAAATAAAGTGTAAAATTCAGTTATTTACAATTCATTCAGCGTCTTCATATTTTGAAATATTTATTTGTAATATTCATAAACTCGTAGCAATAATCCAGACATAGAGAATGCATGCGCAAATTAATTTGTAATATGAGCAGTTGCCGAGAAATATGCAATTTTGCATGCATCACTTTTCACGTTATTTTGCCTATAAAAGAGTGAATTATTATTCGATTTGTAATATTTTTTTTCCATTTGATGCTTAATGCCAATTCTGACTAGGTCAAGCCAATTTTACATTTTCACTGTGACCGGAAATGACGTCATTTGGGCAAAAACTGTATTTTTAACCTAAAAAACAAATATTTTATTCAAATGTTTATAATATTTATAAAATTATGATATTTGATTCCCATCAACGAATAGAATGAAGCCATACGACCATACGGATACCACAAAATGGTTTCTAACTTGTACGGTTACAGAGAAATAGGCGATCTTCTATAAGTCACTTTTCAAGGTTTTTGGTCTATAAAAGTGTCAATTATTATTCGATTTTTATAATCTTTTTACCATTTGATGCCTTATGCCATTTATGACTTCTATGAACTAAATTAACATTTTCAATATCTCCGGAAGTAATGTAATTTTTGCAAAAAACGTATTTTTAGCCTTCAAAACAAACACTTTTTTGAAGGGATTTATATTTATTATTCGTTTAACTTTATAACGTCTGACTCTAATGGGCAGTAAGATTGAATCAATACCATCATATTGATATCAAGAAAAGGCTTCTAGCATGTTCCCTTGTCGAATAATAGCCAATTTTCCCAGGGTCACTTTTAAGTTTTATACCTTCTTAATTTCAGTTTATGGGTTATAGGTTGATTATTTATTGCCCGATATGTATAAAACAAAGTTTGTATTTTGTATGTTGCGAATTTTCGACTTATTTTTCACCTATAAGAATTTCTTTCGGCACCGGAAGTAACGTAATTTTTCCATAATTTACAATTTTGACCGGTCTTTTTGCCAGCAAATATTACTTTTACATGATAGAAGGTGTCACTGAAGCAAAACAACTAAAGTAAAATTTGGTAGCTCAATGGATCGGCTATGGTATAATGAACTTCCTGTATTATTCCTGAAAGCCGGTTCAGTGCTGCTTGCAGGTCTAGTTATTAGGCTTTCACCATTTTTAATGGTGAAAGACTATTGTTATTACTAAGATTAATATTATTATTATTTTTCTTTATTGGGGGAAGCTAGATCTCAGAAACTATAAGAGATAAAGGTGTGAAGTTTGATTTTCTCTCGGGAAAATGGGTGGTGGTTACTCCTTAAAACTATTTCGAGATTTCGGCCATAATTCTGTTAATTCTCAATCGAATTTTCAGATATTTATATTTTTGGATAGCGGGAGATATTTCCGAGCAGATAGCAGTTGAAAAAGTTTGAATTTGGAAACTTTGTCGCTCTCATTTTTTTGGTGAACATTGGAAAATTTTCAAAAATTTGCTAAAATGTTTATTTTTGGGAATTTAGAAATTCTAATTACATTTTTGGATAGCTGACGTCAATCCGATTCCAACAATATAAGTTTTGTTTTGAAATGTTAACTTTGATTTTTCACTTTTTTTCGCATTTTGGTCAAAAACGGTAAGGCTTATTTTTTTAAAACCACTCCAACGATTTTTCTGAAACTTTGGTAAGATGAACAGAGATGTCTGAATTGTTCCTTAAACTATAAATGAAAATCCTCTAATCACCGGAAGTGGCCAAGAAAGGTATCCAAAGTTTGACAAAATTCAGAAAAATGGGTGCCTGTGCGACAAATAAGATGTATCGATTGGTTGTTTACCGAGTAGTTAAAGCATTATATCGTTTGATAGCCACGTGAATTATCTACAAGATGGTACTATAGCGACAAGTTTCTATCAAAAAATAAAAAAGTTATCTGAGTTTGAAAAGTAAGGTATTTTGCTATTTCGATCAACTTTAGACGCGTATTTCTCGAAAACGCCGCCTACGATTTTTTTAAAACTTTCTCATTCGAGAGTCTTATAGGTGGTGTATTGTGTGAAACCATTGTACAATTTCTCTAAATGTCATGAGTAGTCGAAAAACGAGATTGAAAATCCAAAACGTCGTATTTTTACCATTTGGAGCATTTTTAGACGTCTTTTTCTCGAAAAGTCAACGTAATTTTTTTTTTGAACCTCTTCTACAGAGAGTTTTATCGGTAGTCTTAGGTATGAAACCATTGCGCAACAGTTATGAATATCAGAAGTATGAGAACAAAGGGATCGAAAATTGAAAACGTCACCTTTCATTGTTAAGCGAAACATGCAGTAAGAGTTGATACAATCTGTACGTATTAGCAACGTTTAGAGCATATTCAAAAGTCCCCCTTTCTCTCACAGTGACGATATTTGGGCAAAAAGTATTTCAACTTTGAGTCTTTACTTCTATTCAAAATAAGGGTATAGTGACCCTGTAGCAGAAATATTTGATTTATGTGTGTAATAATTAGTCTTTGAATTAATATTGTTTCTCCTTGGCTAAAATTACCTCATAGCCGTAATCATCTCGACACAAATCGACGGCTCCCGCTGTTTATAAGCAAATCCAATTTTTAAGAGGTTGCAGTTGTATCTTGCAGTAGTATCGTGCAGAAATACGAATATTGCACCGGTCGTAGAAAGTTTAATGTAGTTAGTGCCTGGACTCTTGTTTCTAATAAATACCTAATTTTTATATGTTGGTGACGTCAAATCTTTAACGTGCACGAAATCCGAAAATTGGCGATATTTTATTGAATATAAAATCAATTTTTGAACCAGTTACATATTTGAGTAGCTGACATGAAAACGCGATTCCGAAGTCTCGTGTACACATTGGTGTGACATCGACAAAAGGCCGAATTGGTCATAATTGGAACGTTTTGCATACGTATAATGCATATATAGAGAGATTTTTTTAAAAGTGGCAATATTTGAACAAAGGGTGTTTTAATAGTTACCAATATCTGTTACTGGTGCTTCTAGAGTGAAAATAATTGGTTTTAGTAAATAATAGTTAACCCCTGAAATTAATATCGCAGGATTTTTGTCTCCATGACGTCATCATTTGATACCAGTGAAAATAAACCTCTCTGTTGAAGCTATTTATAAGGAAGGCACTCCTCTGTATAAATGCTGAAAAATTAATGTTGAATGTATGATTCTGGGTTTTGGTTATTATTTGACACTTACGATACTTTTTTGTCCCATTCGGAAAACTCGTTTTTTTTATTCTCGTGTAGATCTCTGAAACTAAAACAGATAGAGTTTTGAATATTGATTTTTCCTATGTTTTAAACATTTAGTACTTAGAACTATTGCGAAAGTTGTGAACCAGACCGGAAGTGATGTAAATCTTTAACGTGCACGAATTAAAATCGGTTCTAATTATGTCAATTCCCAACCGATTTTCGAAAAAATTATATTTTTGTACAGCCGGGGATATTGCGGATGGGATAAAGGTCGAATTGAGATAACCATGTCGTTCTGAGTTGAGATAACCAGTTTGAGCATGGACTCTATCTGTAATAAATATTAAATTTTTATATGTTACAAGTAGTGACGTCAAATCTTTAACGTGCACGAAATCAGAAAATTGTAGATATTTCATTGAATATTTAATCAATTTTTGAACCAGTTGCATATTTGAGTAGTTGATATGGACGCGATTCCAAAGTCCCGTGTACACATTGGTGTGACATAGACAAAAGTCCGAGTTGGTCATAATCGCAACGTTTTGCCTACGTATAAAGCATTATATAGAGAGCTTTTTTTGAAAGAGGCAATATTTGAACTAAAGGTGTTTTACTGGTAACCAATATCTGGTAATGCTGCTTCTAGAGTGAAAATAATTCATTTTAGTCAATAACAGTTACTCCTGAAATTATTATCCCAGGTTTTTTGTCTACATGACGCCATCATATGATACCAGCGAAAATGACGCTATTTACCGAAACTATTTATAAGGAAGGCACCCCTCTGGACACATGTTGAAAAGTTGATGTTGAAAGGTATGATTCTTGGTTTTGGTTATTATCTGACACGATGGGTTTTTTTTTGTCCCATTCGAAAAACTGTTTTTTTTTCATTCTCGTGTAGATCTCTGAAACTAAAGCAGATAGAGTTCTGAATAATGATTTTCCTATGTTTTAAGCAGTAAGTACTTAGAAGTTTTGCGAAAGTTCTGAACAGACCTGAAGTGAAGTAAATCTTTAACGTGCAAAAATGAAAATAGGTCCTAATAATCTCAATTCCCAACCGATTTTCTAAAAAGTTATATTTTTGTAGAGCCGGTGATATTGCGGATGCGATATAGGTCGAATTGCAATACCACGCAGTTCTCTTTTTTTTCCTGAAAATTTAAAATTGTACTAAAATCGTATTTTTTTTTATTAGAATTTTTGCGTTTTTGATTGCGTATTTAGATTTCTGGCGTCTGTAGGATTCTACCGATCCAAGTTCATAATTTTGTAAATTGTTCAACTATATTTTTCACTTTCCTTCTATCGTAATGCGCATGCACAGAAAGTGTCAATATCTGAGTTGTTTAAGTCTGTGTGTGTGTGTGTGTGTTTTAAGGGGTGAGTGGTGGGCATTTTGTGCTGCCTTGGGGAAGGTGAAAGCCTTCAGCCTTGCAAGCAAGTCTAGTTAGGCTTTCACCATTGAAAATGGTGAAAGACTATTGTTATTACTAAGATTAATTAGGCTTTCACCTTCGGTGAAAGACTATTGTTATTACTAAGATTATTAGGCTTTCACCTTCGGTGAAAGACTATTGTTATTACTAAGATTATTATTATTTTTTTTTTATTGGGGGAAGCTAGATCTCAGCAACTATAAGAGATAGAGGTTTGCAATTTGATCTTCTGTCGGAAAAGTGGTGTGCAGCTACTGCTTAAAGCTATTTTGAAATTTGTGCGCACACCGGAAGTGACGTTTAATACGAAAACCAAAAATCGGCCGTAATTCTGTTAATTCTCAACCAATTTTTCTGATATTTACATTTTTGGATAGCTAGAGACTTTTCTGAGCCGATAGCAGTTCAAAAATGTCCAATTTAGAAACTTTGTCGCTTTCATTTTTTTGGTGAAAATTGGAAAATTTTCAAAATTTTCCAAAATTTTTATTTTTTGGAATTTTGAATTTCTGCTTATATTTTTGGATTCCTGACATCGATCCGATTCCAACAATATAAGTTTTATTCCGAAATGTTAACTTTGATTTTTCACTTTTTTTCGCATTTTGGTCAAATCGTAGAGTTCTTATTTTTTTAAAACGGCTCCAACGATTTTTCTGAAACTTACTGAATATATAGTCCAAGGTCCAAACCAGTCCATGAGCTATAAATGAAAATCCTCTAATCACCGGAAGTGGTCAAGAAAGGTATCCAAAGTTTGACAAAATTCAGAAAAATGGGTGCCTGTGCGTCAAATAAGATGTATCGATTGGTTGTTTACCGAGTAGTTAAAGTATTATATCGTTTGATAGCCACGTGAATTATCTACAAGATGGTACTATAGCGACAAGTTTCTATCAAAAAATAAAAAAGTTATCTGAGTTTGAAAAGTAAGGTATTTTGCTATTTCGATCAACTTTAGACGCGTATTTCTCGAAAACGCCGCCTACGATTTTTTTAATACTTTCTCATTCGAGAGTCTTATAGGTGGTGTATTGTGTGAAACCATTGTACAATTTCTCTATATGTCATGAGTAGTCGAAAAACGAGATTGAAAATCCAAAACGTCGTATTTTTACCATTTGGAGCATTTTTAGACGTCTTTTTCTCGAAAAGTCAACGTAATGTTTTTTTTTGAACTTCTTCTACAGAGAGTTTTATCGGTAGTCTTAGGAATGAAACCATTGCGCAACAGTTAGAAATATCAGGAGTATGAGAACAAAGGGAAACAAACGTCACCTTTCATTGTTAAGCGAAACATGCAGTACGAGTTGATACAATCTGTACGTATTACATACGTTTAGAGCATATTCAAAAGACCCCTTTTCTCTCACAGTGACGATATTTGAGCTAAAAGCATTTCAACTTTGAGTGTTTACTTCTATTCAAAATATGGGTTTAATGGCCCTGTAACAGAAATAGTTGATTGTTGCGTGTAATAATTATTCTTTGAATTAATATTGTTTCTTCTTTGTCAAAATTACCTCATAACCGTAATCATCTCGACATAAATCGACGACTCGCGCTGTTTATAAGCAAATCCAATTTTTAAGAGGATGCAGTTGTATCTTGCAGTAGTATCGTGCAGAAGTACGAATATTGCACCGGCCATAGAAAGTGTAATGTAGTTTGAGCATGGACTCTGTTTGTAATAAATATCGAAATTTTGTATGTTAGTGACGTCAAATCTTTAACGTGCACGAAATCAGAAAATTGACGATATTTCATTGAATATTCAATCAATTTTTGAACCAGTTACATTACATATTTGAGTCCATTATGCCTATTTCTCAGCAACTATAAGAGATAGAGGTCTGAAGTTTGATTTTCTCTCGGGAAACTGGGTAGTAGTTAGTGCTTAAATGTAAAACGAAATTCGTGCGCATAGCGGAAATGCGTTAAATCTTTAACGTGCACGAAAATTGAAAATCGGCCGTAATTTGGGTAATTGTTAACCGATTTCTCTGATATTTAAATTTTTGGATAGCTTGAGACATTTCTAAGAAGATAGCAGTTCACAAACGTCAAATTTGGAAACTTTATCGCTTTCATTTTTTTGGTGAAAATTGGAAAATTTTCAAAAATTTCCAAAATTTTTATTTTGGGGAATTTTGAATTATGACTTATATTTTTGGATAGCTGACATCAATCCGATTCCAAAAATATAAGTTTTATTCTGAAATGTTAACTTTGATTTTTCACTTTTTTTCGCATTTTGGTCAAATCGTAGAGTTCTTATTTTTTTAAAACGGCGCCTACGATTTTTCTGAAACTTACTGAATATATAGTCGAAGGTCCAAACCAGTCCATGAACTATAAATGAAAATCCTCTAATCACCGGAAGTAGTCAAGAAAGGTATCCGAACTTTGACAAAATTCAAAAAAATGGGTGCCTGTGCGGAAAATGCGACGTATTCATTGGTTGTTTACCGAGTAGTTCAAGTATTATGTCGTTTGATAGCCACGTGAATGATCTACAAGATGGTACTATAGCGATAAGTTTCTATCAAAAATTAAAAAAGTTATCTGAGTTTGAACGCATGTTTCTCGGAGCATTTTTAGACGTCTTTTTCTCGAAAAGTCAACGTAATTTTTTTTTGGAACTTCTTCTACAGAGAGTTTGATCGGTAGTCTTAGGTATGAAACCATTGCGCAACAGTTAAAAATATCAGGAGTATGAGAACAAAGGGATCGAAAATTGAAAACGTCACCTTTCATTGTTAAGCGAAACATGCAGTACGAGTTGATACAATCTGTACGTATTACATACGTTTAGAGCATATTCAAAAGACCCCTTTTCTCTCACAGTGACGATATTTGAGCTAAAAGCATTTCAACTTTGAGTGTTTACTTCTATTCAAAATATGGGTTTAATGGCCCTGTAACAGAAATAGTTGATTGTTGCGTGTAATAATTATTCTTTGAATTAATATTGTTTCTTCTTTGTCAAAATTACCTCATAACCGTAATCATCTGGACATAAATCGATGACTCGCGCTGTTTATAAGCAAGTCCAATATTTAAGAGGTTGCTGTTGTATCTTGCAGTAGTATCGTGCAGAAGTACGAATATTGCACCGGTCATAGAAAGTGTGATGTAGTTTGAGCATGGACTCTGTTTGTAATAAATATCGAAATTTTGTATGTTTGTGACAGTGACGTCAAATCTTTAACGTGCACTAAATCAGAAAATTGACGATGTTTCATTGAATATTCAATCAATTTTTGAACCAGTTACATATTTGAGTAGCTGATATGAAAACGCGATTCCATAGTCCCGTGTAACACATTGATGTGACATCGACAAAAGTCCGAATTGGTTATAAATGGAACGTTTTGCATACGTATAAAGCATATATAGAGAGCTTTTTTTAAAACTGGCAATATTTGAACTAAGGGTGTTTGAATGGTAACCAATATCTGGTACCAGTGCTTCTAGAATGAAAATAATTCATTTTAGTAATTAACAGTTACTCCTGAAATTAATATCCCAGGTTTTTTGTCTACATGACGTCATCATTTGATACCAGTGAAAATGAAGCTCTCTAATGAAGCTATTTATAAATAAGGTACCCCTCAATTAGAATGTTGAAAAATTAATGTTGAAATTGCGATTTGGGGTTTTGGTTAATACCTCATACTTAAGGTATTTTTTTGTCTCATTCGGAAAACTGTTTTTTTTCTATAGTCGTTTAGATCTCTGAAACTAAAACTGATAGAGTTCTGAATATTGGTTTTTTTTCTATGTTTTAAACATTTAGTACTTAGATCTATTGCGAAAGTTGTGAACAGACCGGAAGTGATGTAAATCTTTAACGTGCGCGAATGAAAATCGGTCCTAATTATGTCAATTCCCAACCGATTTTCGAAAAAGTTGTATTTTTGTACAGCGGGGGATATTCCGGATGCGATAACGATCGAATTGAGATACCACGTCGTTCTCTTTTTTTCTTGAATATTGTGAAAAT
Organism: Patella ulyssiponensis; assembly: GCA_963678685.1. NCBI lineage: Eukaryota > Metazoa > Mollusca > Gastropoda > Patellidae > Patella > Patella ulyssiponensis. Next base: position 36,418,121 of record OY783229.1, on the reverse strand, counting down.
GTACTAAAATTAAAATTTCTTGGAATTTTTGAGTTTTTGATTGCGTGCTTAGATTTCCGACGTCTGTGCGATTCTACCGATCCAAGTTCATTATGTTGGAAATTATTCAACTATATTTTTCACTTTCTTTCTATCGTGATGCGCATGCACAGAAAGTGTCAATATCCGAGTTGTTTAAGTGTGTGTGTGTGTTTTAAGGGGTGAGTGGTGGGCCTTTTGTGCTGCCTTGGGTAAGGTGAAAGCCTTCAGTCCTGCAAGCAGGTCTAGTTATTATTTTTTTTTTTATTGGGGGAAGCTAGATCTCAGCAACTATAAGAGATAGAGGTTTGCAATTTGATCTTCTGTCAAAAAAGTGGTGTGCAGCTACTGCTTAAAGCTATTTTGAAATTTGTGCGCACACCGGAAGTGACGTTTAATACAAAAACCAAAAATCGACCGTAATTCTGTTAATTCTCAACCAATTTTTCTGATATTTACATTTTTGGATAGCTGGAGACATTTCTGAGCCGATAGCAGTTCAAAAATGTCGAATTTAGAAACTTTGTCGCTTTCATTTTTTTGGTGAAAATTGGAAAATTTTCAAAATTTTCCAAAATTTTTATTTTTGGGAATTTTGAATTTCTGCTTATATTTTTGGATTCCTTACATCGATCCGATTCCAACAATATAAGTTTTGTTCCGAAATGTTAACTTTGATTTTTCACTTTTTTTCGCATTTTGGTCAAATCGTAGAGTTCTTATTTTTTTAAAATGGCTCCAACGATTTTTCTGAAACTTACTGAATATATAGTCGAAGGTCCAAACCAGTCCATGAGCTATAAATGAAAATCCTCTAATCACCGGAAGTGGTCAAGAAAGGTATCCAAAGATTGACAAAATTCAGAAAAATGGGTGCCTGTGCGCCAAATAAGATGTATCGATTGGTTGTTTACCGAGTAGTTAAAGTATTATATCGTTTGATAGCTACCTGAATTATCTACAAGATGGTACTATAGCGACAAGTTTCTATCAAAAAATAAAAAAGTTATCTGAGTTTGAAAAGTAAAGTATTTTGCTATTTCGATCAACTTTAGACGCGTATTTCTCGAAAACGCCGCCTGCGATTTTTTTTAAAACTTTCTCATTCGAGAGTCTTATAGGTGGTGTATTGTGTGAAACCATTGTACAATTTCTCTATATGTCATGAGTAGTCGAAAAACGAGATTGAAAATCCAAAACGTCGTATTTTTACCATTTGGAGCATTTTTAGACGTCTTTTTCTCGAAAAGTCAACGTAATTTTTTTTTTCGAACTTCTTCTACAGAGAGTTTTATCGGTAGTCTTAGGAATGAAACCATTGCGCAACAGTTAGAAATATCAGGAGTATGAGAACAAAGGGATCGAAAATTGAAAACGTCACCTTTCATTGTTAAGCGAAACATGCAGTAAGAGTTGATACAATCTGTACGTATTAGCAACGTTTAGAGCATATTCAAAAGTCCCTTTTTCTCTCACAGTGACGATATTTGGGCAGAAAGTATATCAACTTTGAGTCTTTACTTCTATTCAAAATAAGGGTATAGTGACCCTGTAGCAGAAATATTTGATTTATGTGTGTAATAATTAGTCTTTGAATTAATATTGTTTCTTCTTTGTCAAAATTACCTCATAACCGTAATCATCTCGACATAAATCGACGACTCGCGCTGTTTATAAGCAAGTCCAGTGTTAAGGGGATGCAGTTGTATCTTGCGGTAGTATCGTGCAGAAGTACGAATATTGCACCTGTGACAAAAGGCATGATGTAGTTTGAGCATATACTGTATCTGTAATAAATTTTTATATGTTAGTGGTGCCAAATCTTTAACGTGCACGAACTCAGAAAATTGTCGATATTTCATTGCATATTAAATCAATGTTTGAACCAGTTACATATTTGAGTAGCTGACATGAACGCGATTCATGACAAAAGTCCGAATTGGTTATAAATGGAACGTTTTGCATACGTATAAAGCATATATAGAGAGCTTTTTTTTTTAAACTGGAAATATTTGAACTAAGGGTGTTTGAATGGTAACCAATATCTGGTACCGGTGCTTCTAGAATGAAAATAATTCATTTTAGTAATTAACAGTTACTCCTGAAATTAATATCCCAGGTTTTTTGTATACATGACGTCATCATTTGACACCAGTGAAAATGAAGCTCTCTAATGAAGCTATTTATAAATAAGGTACCCCTCATTTACAATGTTGAAAAATTAATGTTGAAAGGTGCGATTTTGGGTTTGGGTTATTACCTGATACTTAAGGTATTTTTTTGTCTCATTCGGAAAACTGTTTTTTCTATAGTCGTTTAGATTTCTGAAACTAAAACTGATAGAGTTCTGAATATTGTTTTTTTTTTCTATGTTTTAAACATTTAGTACTTAGATCTATTGCGAAAGTTGTGAACAGACCTGAAGTGATGTAAATCTTTAACGTGCGCGAATGAAAACCGGTCCTAATTATGTCAATTCCCAACCGATTTTCGAAAAAGTTGTATTTTTGCACAGCGGGGGATATTGCGGATGCGATAACGATCGAATTTAGATACCACGTCGTTCTCTTTTTTCTTGAATATTTTGAAAATGTACTAAAATTAAAATTTCTTGGAATTTTTGAGTTTTTGATTGCGTGCTTAGATTTCCGACGTCTGTGCGATTCTACCGATCCAAGTTCATTATGTTGGAAATTATTCAACTATATTTTTCACTTTCTTTCTATCGTGATGCGCATGCACAGAAAGTGTCAATATCCGAGTTGTTTAAGCGTGTGTGGGTATTTTTTAAGGGGTGAGTGGTGGGCATTTTGTGCTGCCTTGGGTAAGGTGAAAGCCTTCAGTCCTGCAAGCAGGTCTAGTTATTATTATTATTATTCAGATTCCAATTTGAATAGATCTCAGCAACTACTTGTCGCATCGTTACGATTTCTTCGGTTTTACTGGGAAAGTGGGTGTGACTTAGAGGATAAAGCTATTTTGTGCGACAATGCGAAATGTCCGAAATCACCGAAGTTAGCGTTTTTGAAAATATTGCAGTAATTTTAACAATAATCATTGGATTTTAACTTTCGATATACTTTGGCATAGCCGGAGACAGGGCACATTTTGATTTTCGGCAAATCTTCGAAGATATTAGGCGCCAAATTTCAAAAATTTAAAATTTTACAAAAAACTTTTTTATTTATGAATATTTTTTAGTCGTGTTGTGCACAGAATTAGAGAGTCATCTGACTACAATAATCATTGGATTTTAACTTTCGATACATTTTGGCATAGCCGGAGACAGGGCACATAGCTACGCTACTTTCGATTTTTGATTTTCGGCAAATCTTCGAAGATATTGGGCGCCAAATTTCGAAAATTTAAAATTTTACAAAAAACTTTTTTATTTATGAATATTTTTTAGTCGTGTTGTGCACAGAATTAAAGAGTCGTTTGACTAGCGCAAAAATATTAAAAAATTTTGTCTCAGTAATTTTCCTTGGCCGCCATTGGCTAATTCAGTTTTTCAGTCCTAGATTAATTTTTTATTGTTCGATTTGTATAAAACAAAGTTCATATGCTTCGTTGTCTCAATTGTCATTTTTTTTATTACCGAAAGAGTTATCTGTCGGCACCGGAAGTGGCATAATTTTACCAAAAACTACAATTTTGACAGTTAGGTACCATTTTTCGAAAACAAATATTATTTTTTTGAAAAATTATATGACTCAAAGAGTGTGCCCTTTCAAGGCGCAAAAAATGTTGGAAGCAGTTTTTTTAATTTCGATTTCATTTTCGAGCAAATTCGATTAAGAGGCTAAAAATGGTGTAAAATTGACCTATTTACAAACTATTCAGGCTTTTCAGATTTTAAAATATTTCTTCGTATCTTTTATAAACTTGTAGCTATAATCCATACGAAGAAAATGTATGTTAAAATTAGTTTGTAATATAAGCAGTTGCCAAGAAATGGGCAGTTCTGTATAAGTCACTGTTTTCGTTATTTTGCCTGTAAAATAGTCAATTATTATTGGATTTTTATAAAAGTGACATCATTTGATTCAAAAAGCATGTACCGTCATATCAAGTTGATTACAATTTAAAATTGACATCGGAAGTGACGTCATTTTGTCAAAAACTGCATTTTAAACTTTTTAAATCAATGTTTTATTCAACCAAGAATTATTTAATATGTATTAATAATTTTAACTTTTGGTTTAAATTCACATATAAATTTATGTTCATATAGATATCATAAAATTGTTTCTAACTTTTTCGGTTGCCGAGAAATAGACGGTTTTCTACAGGTCACTTTTGAAGGTTTTGGGGCCATAAAAGTGTCCATTATTATTCGATTTTCATAAACTTTACACCATGTTATATCTAATGCCATTTAGAATTTCATACAAGTAATTTAAAATTTTCATAATCACCGGAAGTAACGTCATTTTGGCAAAAACTGTATTTTTAGCCTTCAAAACAGATATTTTATTCAAATGAGTCTGTTTTGAAATCTTTTTCAAATTATGGTATTTGATGCCAATCAACAAATGGAATGAACCCATACGATCATACATATACCACAAAATGGTTTCTATCTTGTACGGTCACTTTTGAAGGTTTGGGGGCCATAAAAGTGTCAATTATTATTCGATTTTCATAAACGTAACACCATTTTATACCTAATGCCATTTGGGATTTCATACAAGTAATTTAACGTTTTCATTATCACCGGAAGTAACGTCATTTTGGCAAAAACTGTATTTTAAGCCTGCAAAACAGATATTTTATTCGAATGGGTCTGTTTTGAAATCTTTTTCAAATTATGGTATTTGATGCCAATCAACAAATAGAATGAACCCATACGATCATACATATACCACAAAATGGTTTCTATCTTGTACGGTTGCAGAGAAATAGCCGATTTGCTACAAGTCACTTTTCAATTTTTTTGATCTTTAAAAGTGGCAATTATTATTCGATTTAAATAAAATTTTCACTATATGATATCGTATGCCATTTCTGATTTCATGAAACTAATTGAACATTTTCATTAACACAGGAAGTAATGTAATTTTGTCAAGATCATTTACAAGTAACAATGTATAAAATGAATTGATATTGCTGGATTTGGTTGATTCTGCGTCCATTTTTATACGCCCACATTGAAATGTGGTCGTATATTGTCGTCGCCCCCGTCCGTCCGTCCGTCTGTCGGGCCGTCCGTTCGTCCGTCCGTCGTCCACAATTGCTTGTGGACGCTCTAGAGGCTAAAGTTAATATCCGATTGACTTTAAATTTATACACAGTGTTTAAGGTCATGAGACGAAGAAGCCTATTGATTTTCAGCGATTTCCGATAATTAGTGCCAGAGTTATGGCCCTTGATCACTTCAAAAAATCTTGTGGGCGCTCTAGAGGCCAAAGTTAATATCCGATTGGCTTTAAATTTATACACAGTGTTTAAGGTCATAAGACGAAGAAGCCTATTGATTTTCAGCAATTTCCGATAATTAGTGCCAGAGTTATGGCCTTTGATCACTTCAAAAAATCTTGTGGACGCTCTAAAAGCCAAAGTTAATATCCGATTGACTTTAAATTCATACACAGTATTTACGTTCACAAGACGAAAAAGCCTATTGATTTTCAGCGATTTTCGATAATTATTGCCAGAGTTATGGCCCTTGATCACTTCAAAAAATCTTGTGGACGCTCTAAAAGCCAAAGTTAATATCCGATTGACTTTAAATTCATACACAGTATTTAAGGTCATAAGACAAGGAAGCCTGTTGATTTTCATCGATTTCCGATTATTAGTGCCAGAGTTATGGCCCTTGATCACTTCAAAAAATCTTGTGGACGCTCTAAAAGCCAAAGTTAATATCCAATTGACTTTAAATTTATACACAGTGTTTAAGGTCTTAAGACGAGGAAGCCTGTTGATTTTCAGCGATTTCCGATAATTAGTGCAAGAGTTATGGCCCTTGATCACTTCAAAAAATCTTGTGGACACTCTAAAAGCCAAAGTTAATATCCGATTGACTTTAAATTTATACACAGTGTTTAAGGTCATAAGACGAAAAAGCCTATTGATTTTCAGCGATTTCCGATAATTAGTGCCAGAGTTATGGCCCTTGATCACTTCAAAAAAATCTTGTGAACGCTCTTGAGGCCAAAGTTAATATCCGATTGACTTTAAATTCGTACACAGTGTTTAAGGCCATAAGACGGAGAATCCTATTGATTTTCAGCGATTTCCGATAATTAGTGCCAGAGTTATGGCCCTTGATCACTTGAAAAAATCTTGTGGATGCTCTGATTGACTTTAAATTTATACACAGTGTTTAGGGTCATGAGATGAAGAAGCCTATTGATTTTCAGCGATTTCTGATAATTAGTGCCAGAGTTGTGGCCCTTGATCACTTCAAAAAACCTTGTGACGCTATAGATGCCAAACTTATCATCCGATTGACTTCTGATTGATACACAGAGTTTAAGGTGTTGAAAACGAACAAGTATTTTGATTTTCAATGAATTTTGATAACTGAACAGCTAAATCCATGATGTTAAATGTTTCCTATACTAATTGTTAGCGTTGGGTAAAACTTTATAAAAAGCAAACAAATTCTAATGATTTTCAGATAATTACATAATGAGTTGTTACTCTTAATCCGATTTTAGTGTATTACAAATGTTTCATTACCAAAAAAATATGCGTCAACCCTTGTTGACTGCCCGGACGATTTAGCTGCTGTGGGCGTATGTTTCGTTGCCTGGCAACCTATCTTATTTGATGTGAGCAATGTTTATTTGGAAACCTGTTTAGTTGTTTCGTTGGTACCGGAAGTGACATATGTTCAAGGGTAACTTTGCACCGGAAGTGACATGTTCAAGGGTAACGTGGCACCAGTGAAACCCGTCATTCCTGCATGCAGGTCTAGTTATTATTTATTATTATTATTCTTTACTACCGGAGCCTATTTCTCCATGATCGAAAACAGATATCGACCTGAAACCAAATTTTCTATCGGGAAACCATGTGGTGGCTGCTTGATAAACTATTTTTGAAACGTCTGCGCATACCGGAAGTGGTCGAACTTTGTACGTTGGTCTGAAATTGAAAATCGGCCATAGTTTCGTCAATTCTTTATCCATTTTCAAACAAATTACATTTTTGGAATCCCAGAATCTTTTCCGACACAATGGCTATCTCACATTTTTCAATTTTGAACATTCGTCTATGACTTTTATCGTTCGAAAATTGAAAACATGTTGTTTACGACACAATTTTTGTTATTTTTCAAAATTTTCAAATTTGACCTACATTTTTGGATTCCTGAAGTCCATCCGATTTCAGTAATATAAGTTTCATGCAGAGTTATCTCCCTTTATTTTTCGATTTTTTTCGAATTTTCTACCCATTTTCAAACCCTTATATTTTTGGGAAAGGATAAATCGATATTTCTGAAACCTCTGGAACATAAAGCCATATAGTCAGACAGTTACATAAAGCAATTTCAACAACGATCCGTAAACCGGAAGTAGTCGAAATAATTTCTGATATTTGGAAGAAAATGCAAAAAATGGGTGCTTTGGGGAAAAACGTGATTATTTCGTCCGATATCAACGGATTAAAGAGATTAGGGTGTCGTTGGGTTGCACGTGAATTGAAGTATCATATGGTACCCATTTCATAAAGATACGATGACCCGGAAGTAAAATATGGCACGCTGAAAATCAAGTATTTTCTAATTTGGGGCGTTTTTGGACGCCTTTATCTCGAAAACTGCTTCAGCGATCTTTCTTAAACTTTATATCTATCGATGGTCCTTCCGGTAGTCTTTAGCATGGATCCATCCATTAAGACCTTCAAATAATTGGAATAGGACAAAAAAGGGACTGGAAATCAAAAAAAGTCGAAAAATCGTGAAATTTTGGAAAATGCTCTACTATTTTTTTATTTGAAGAGATTTTCAAAAAAAAGATATATATTTAAAAAGCTGACCTAATTACGATTCTAATGATGTATAATATGTATGAAGTTATTGAATTTTTTTTTCAATATTTTGACATTTTTACATTTTTAACGCTTTTGAACATAAGATTTCTCAGAAGTATTTTATTTGATCGTATAGTGTCGTATATCATTAGAGAGCCCTGTTCCCATGCAAACTCCAAAACTGGATGTGATAACTACTCGACAATGATTCGTATACCGGAAGCAGTTCAAAAAACGAAGAAAAATGTAAAAAAGATGAAAAAAATATTGGAGCTCTTGCCAAAAGTTCGAATTCTCCGTCACATATTATTAGCGGACCAAAACAATTAAAGTGTCGTTGGATAGTTCCATTAATAGACGATCGTATAACATCTAAATAACACGAATTTGATTCTTAGGAAATAAATTATGGTACGCCGAAGACTAAGTATTTTCCGTTTAGGAGTATTCTGAGACGCCTTTTTCTCGAAAACGACGCCTACGATTTTTCTTAAACATTTTTTACTCAGAGTCCTATCGGTGGCCTAGCGTGTGCATTTAATAATAAAAGCGTTGCAATATTATAGGTGGTCCAAAAATGACCTCAATCTTTGAAAAAAGTTGAAAAATCATTAGATTATTGAAAATGCTCTTTTATTTATCTTTTTTTAGAAAAATACTCAATGAATGTTTCTGACATTTCTGGTACAGGAAGTTAGGTATCTAATCAACTTGTTAAAGCTATTCCGACAATGATCGAAAAAACGGAAGTAGTCGTTAAAATGTCCGATATTTTGAATTTTTTTTAGATTTTTACAGAAAACTTTTTTATTTATGAATATTTTTTGATGGTAGTTTACACAGAGTTAAAGTATCACCCTACTTGAGCAGAAGTGAGAAAGAATTTTGTCTCAGTAATTTTCTTTAGTCGCCATTGGCTAATTTAGTTGTTCGTACCTAGATTAATTATTTATTGTTCGATTTGTATAAAACAAAGTGCATATGCTCCGTGGTCTCAATTGTAATTTTTTTTGTTACCGTGAAATTTTTCTGCACGCAACGGAAGTGGCGTAATATTAACAAAAACTACAATTTTGACAGTTCAGTACCACTTTTTGAAAGCAAATATTATTTTTTTCGAAATCTGATATAGCAAATAGGGTGCGAGCTGTAAAGGGGCACAAATCGTTAGCTCAGATTTTTTAATTTCAATTTCATTTTCGGGCAATTTCGAATAAATGTAAAAAAAAAGTGTAACAATCAGTTATTTACAACCTATTCAACGTCTTCATATTTTGAATTATTTATTCGTAACTTTCATAAACTCGTAGTAATAATCCAGACGAGGAGAATGTATGCAAAAAATAGTTCGTAATATGAGCAATTGCCGAGAAATATGCAATTTCGCATGCATCACTTTTCACGTTATTTTGTCTATAAAAGAGTAAATTATTATCCGATTTTCAATTTTTTTTTTTTCATTCAATGCCTAATGCCAATTTGGACTAGGTTAAGCCAATTTTACAGTTTCACTGTTACCGAAAATGACGTCATTTTGGCAAAAACTATATTTTTAACCTAAAAAACAAATATTTTATTCAAACGAGTCTTTTTTATAATATTTTTAAAATTATGATATTTGAATCCCATCAACGAATAGCATGAACCCATACGATCATACAGATACCACAAAAAGGTTTCTAACTTGTACGGTTGCGAAGAAATAGACGATTTTCTACAAGTCACTTTTCAAGCTTTTTGGTCTATAAAAGTGTCAATTACTATTCAATTTTCATACAATTTTCACCATGTGATGCCTTATGCCATTTATGATTGCAATGATCTGATTTAACATTTCCATTATCACCGGAAGTAATGTCATATTTGCAAAAAACGTATATTTAGGCTTCAAAACAAATATTTTTTAGAATGAGTTTTATTTATTATTTGCTTAACGTTATAACGTTTGATTCTAATGGCCATTTAGATTGGATCAATATAATCATACTGATATCAAAAAATTGCTTCTAGCATATTCCCTTGTCGAGAAATAACCAATTTTCTAAGGATCACTTTTTAAGTTTTTTACCTTTTTAATTTCAATTTATGGGTTCTAAGTTTATTATTTATTCCCTGATATGTATAAAACAATTGTCAATTGCGATTTCTCAACTTATTTGTTTCCGATAATGATTTCTTTTGGCACCGGAAGTGAAGTAATTTTGCCAGATTTTACAATTTTGACCGGTGTATTTGCAAGCAAATATTACTTTTACAAATCTGATAGAGGGTGTCACTGAATCATAACAACTACAATATCGTTTGGTAGCTCGATGGATCGGCTATTGTATGACGCACTTCCTGTCGGAATCCTGAAAGCCGATTCAGCACTGCAGGTCTGCAGGTCTAGTTATTATTATTATTATTTTTTTCCCGCGGGAGCCTCTTTCTCCATGATCGAAAACAGATATCGATCTGGAACCAACTTTTCTATCGGGAAAACATGTGGTGGCTACTTGATAAACTATTTTTCAAACCTCTGCGCATACCGGAAGTGGCCGAACTTTGTACGTCATCTAAAAATTGAAAATAGGCCATAGTTTCCTCAATTCTTTACCCATTTTAAAACAAATGACATTTTCAGGAACCCTGAATCTTTTCGGAGATAATGGCTATCTCACATTTTTCAATTTCGAAAATTCGTCTAGGACTTCTATCGTTCTAAAATTGAAAACACGTTGTTTATGACACAATTTTTGTTATTTTTCAAAATTTTCAAATTTGACCTACATTTTTGAATTGCTGTAGTCTATGCGATTCCAGCAATATAAGTTTCATTCAGAGTTATCGCCCTTTATTTTTCGAATTTTTTCGAATTTTCTGCCCATTTTGTAACCCTTATATTTTTTGGAAAGGATAAAACGATATTTCTGAAACCCCTGAAACATAAAGCCATATTGCCAGACAGTTGCATAAAGCAATTTCAACAACGATCCGTAAACCGGAAGTAGTCGAAATAATGTCTGATATTTTGAAAAAACTCAAAAAATGGGTGCTTTTGGGAAAAACGAGATTTCTTCGTCCGATATCAATCGATCAAATGGATTAAGGTATCGTTTGTTTACATTGGAATTGGAGTATCGTATGATACCCAATTCATACAGATACGATGACCCGGAAGTAAAATATGGCACGCTGAAAATCAAGTATTTTCTAATTTGGGGCGTTTTTGGACGCCTTTATCTCGAAAACTGCTTCAGCGATTTTTCTTAAACTTTATCTATCGATGGTCCTTCCGGTAGTCTTTAGCATGAAGCCATCCATTAAAATCTTCATATAATTGGAATAGGACCAAAAACGGACTGAAAATCGATAAAAGTCGAAATATCATGAAATTTTGGAAAATGCTCTACTATTTTTTTATTTTAAGAGATTTTCAAAAAAAAGATATATATTTAGAAAGCTGACCTAATTACGATTCTAATGATGTACAATATGTATGCAGTTATTGAAATTTAATTTTCAATATTTTGACATTTTTACATTTTTAACGCTTTTGAACATAAGATTTCTCAGAAGTATTTTATTTGATCGTGTAGTGTCGTATATCATTAGAGAGCCCTGTTCCCATGCAAACTCCAAAACTGGATGTGAAAACTACTCGACAATGATTCGTATACCGAAAGTAGTTCAAAAAACGACGAAAAATGTAAAAAAGATAAAAAAAAATTGGAGCTCTTGCCAAAAGTTCGAATTCTCCGTCACATTTTAGCGGACCAAAACAATTAAAGTGTCTAAATAACGCGAATTTGATTTTTAGGAAATAAATTATGGTACGCCGAAAACTAAGTATTTTCCGTTTTGGAGCATTCTGAGACGCCTTTTTCTCGAAAACGACGCCTACGATTTTTCTTAAACATTTTTTACCCAGAGTCCTATCGGTGGCCTAGCGTGTGCATATAATAATAAAAGCGTTGCAATATTATAGGTGGTCCAAAAATGACCTCAATCTTTGAAAAAAGTTGAAAAATCATTAAATTATTGAAAATGCTCTTTTATTTATCTTTTTTTCGAAAATTACTCAATGAATGTTTCTGATATTTCTGGTACAGGAAGTTAAGTATCTAATCAACTTGTTAAAGCTATTCCGACAATGATCGTAAAACCGGAAGTAGTCGAAAAAATCTCCGATATTTTGAATTTTTTTTAGATTTTTACAGAAAACTTTTTTATTTATGAATATTTTTTGATGGTAGTTTACACAGAGTTAAAGTATCACCCTACTTGAGCCGAAGTGAGAAAGAATTTTGTCTCAGTAATTTTCTTTAGTCGCCATTGGCTAATTTAGTTTTTCGTACCTAGATTAATTATTTATTGTTCGATTTGTGTAAAACAAAGTGCATATGCTCCGTGGTCTCAATTGTAATTAAGCTTTCATATTACATATGAAAGCTTATTGTTTGTGTTAAGATTATTATTGTTATTTTTTTTTTGTGTTTTGTCCACAAATCGGATTTCTCAGAATCTAACCATAGGATCGTTCTGAAACTTTTACCTATCCCCCCAAAAATGGGTGGTGGCTGTTGATTAAATATATTTTCAAAACGTTTTACGAATCCGAAATCACCGAATTTTACGAACGAAAAAACTGACAATGCATAGTCGTAACTTTGTTATTTTTTGACCGATTTTACTAATTCTTTTTTCTTTGAATACCTTGAAAAAAATCATTTTCATCTGCAGTTTCGCATTTTCCAATTTCGAAAATTCGTCGCTGTGATTTCGAACCGGAAATTTAGACCAATTTGAGAACTTCTTTAATAGTTGTACGATTTTCATGAAATTTAGTGTATAAGTAGATGTTACCGATGTGACTTCAAAAATATAATTATAAATTTTCTAAATTATCTCCCCTTGACGAAATTAAGGATCAAAGTTTTCAAAAAAATCGTCGAAATATAGGTCAGAATGACCTAATTTTTTTTTTTGATACTAGACAAGTAATTACTGATTCGTACACAAAATATGGAGTTTGTCGATCGAACCGGAAGTGCCACCATCTTTAAACGAGAAAAATCAAAAAGGCTTTTTTGCTATTTTACTTACAGACTCGGGAGTTATATTTTCAGAATCCTTGAAGGAATGCCTAAAAATCTGTCGGATCCGAATTTTGATTTCGGTCACGTGATGGTCACCATTTTGAATTGAAAATGAAATACAATAACTCTCCTTCTAATTAAGCTAGAATGTTCAAACTTCTTGTAGACGTTCACTAGGTCAATGTCATGATTGAGTTCAAAGATGAGCATTTTCTGATTAGGGTAAGCAGAGATAAGCATGCTGATTTGTTGATTCTTTAGGGCACGATAACTTCGGTTATAATGAAGGGAGGGCGGTGAAACTTTTGTCAATAGAGAGTCTAATAGCTAGCCTGTTGTTTGAAATCATTGTATCATTTTTTTTAAATATCAGGGATAGCCGAAAAAAAGAGATTGAAAATCCAAAAAGTCGTATTTTTACAATTTGGAGCATGTTTAGAGGTCTTTCTCGTAAAGTCAACATAATATTTTTGGGGAACTTCTTCTACAAAGAGTCTTATTGGTAGTCTTTTATATGAAACCATCGATCAACTGTCCAACATATCAGGAGTAGAAGAACAAAAGGATCGAAAATTGAAAACGGCACCATTTCATTGTTAAGCGAAACATGCAGTGTGGGTGACTACAATCTACACATTTAGTCATCGTATAGAGCTTATTCAACAGTATCGAATTCCAACTGCTTAGGGATATTTGACGTGCACTCCAATGTGTACACGGGACCTTGGTTTTTCATCCCATCCGAACGACTAGACAACTGTGCTTGTCAGGCCCTCCGTTCTGCCTCACTGACAACGGGGAACCACGCCGGGAAATCAAGATGAACTTTCTCCGTGCAGAACTTTCAATTCAGGCCAAACGTTTATTGCATACGATTAAGCTGGTCAGTTGGAGCTTATTTTCAAAAGTTTTGTAATAATCGGTTGGTAATTAAAGTACCGTGCACATTAAACTGTTAAAACAGAAAATTTCGCCCGGTTGAAATGTTTCTTGCTATAAGTCAGCAATTTTCCGAATTCAGGGAGGCTGAATGGTTAGCATGTGCCCGCTGTATCGTAACGTCTGTCATTGAGTCAATGGGCGTCGTTTCGATCTCCAGGTTGCACGTGACGTGAAGTATGATGTCCAACCTCGTGGGTTTTCTCCGTGTTCTTCGGTTTCCTCCCAACGGCTAAAGACCAGTAAGCGCAAGGGGAGTTTTTAAATAAAATTAAAAAACATATGTTAGTCACGAAATGACCTAGTTTGTGTCGAATGGGCATTAGGCCGCATTTCTCTCTTTCTCTTTTATTTTTAAAGTTTTGTAATAATCGGTTGGTAATCAAAGGTACTGTAAAAGTGATAAAACAGAAAATTTCGCCCGGTTGTAATGTTTCTCACTTTAAAGTCAGCAATTTGCCGATTTTAAGGGGCAAACGTTTATTGCGAAGGCTTAAGCTAGTCAGGGGGAGCTTATTTTTAAAAGTTTTGTAATATTCGGTTGATAACTAAAGGTACCGTGCAAATTAAACTGTTAAAATAGAAAATTTGGCCCGGTTGAAATGTTTCTCGCTGTAGGTCAGCAATTTGCCGATTTTAGGGAGGTTGCATGGCTGAATGGTTAGCACGTGCGCTCTGTATCATAACGTCTGTCATTGAGTCAACTGGCGTTGTTTCGATTTCTTGGTTGTACGTGACAAGGAGTATGGTCGCCTGTCCAACCTCGTAGGCCGCAACGCCGCTGCCCGGGTAAAATTTCCCTCATTGCACACTTTATGGCATATGCCCGTCTTCATTAGCCCATTTTAGGAGCAGAACAGAGGGACGTTAAACCCCATTCAATTTCATTTCATTTTGTCTATGTTGCTTATTTATCATAGTGGATAAATATTTTTCTGGTTCTAGCAATTATTTAATTTCTGCATAGAAATCTTGCTTTGGCCAGTTTTTTTTATTGCAGAGTGCCATTCTTGTATAATTCAGTCTATGATCGTTTGTTTAAAACATGCTTAAGAAGTCTGGCATTATTAAATCCTAATATTATTGGTCTTATTTAAAATTAAACTTTCATTTAACTATGAACAACCCATAACGTGTCTCTTTAAAACAAATAAATACTCTAAAACAGTAGCTCAACCCTTTGACCGAAACTCATTAATTTACGATTTTGTTGTGAGCGACTTGTTATTCTCTCTATATGACATTGCACGTGTCTGATTTCAAAGGGGTGGGGTGGCTGAATGGTTAGCACGCGCGCCTGTCATTGAGTTAACTAGCGTGTTTTCGAATGCCCGGTTGTACGTGACAAGGAGTAAGGTCGCCTGTCCAACCTGCCATTTTTAATTTTTTTTCCCGCCATTTTCATTTCATTTTCTCATCCGTCTCATTACAGTAATACAAGTTTCAGTTATTTCCCTTTAGTTTTCAGATTATTGTTATGCCTGGGTGCAATGTTTCATACTATATTTAGACTTGTAACTTCGCGAGTTTTTGACCAATTTTGATAATTTTTTCTTCTTATCCTTTTATTTAGGATACTTGATACAATCAATGACACGTGACGATGAATATGAAAGCTTTCATATCTGCATGGGACAGTAGCAGATCTAGTTTTTTTTGTTACCGTGAAATTTTTCTGCTCGCAGCGGAAGTGGCGTAATATTAACAAAAACTACAATTTTGACAGTTCAGTACCACTTTTTGAAAGCAAATATTATTTTTTTCGAAATCTGATATAGCAAAAAGGATGCGCGATGTAAAGTGGCACAAATCGTTAGCTCAGATTTTTTAATTTCAATTTCATTTTCGGGCAATTTGGAATAAATGTAAAAAAAAGTGTAACAATCAGTTATTTACAACCTATTCAACGTCTTCATATTTTGAACTATTTATTCGTAACTTTCATAAACTCGTAGTAATAATCCAGACGAGGAGAATGTATGCAAAAAATAGTTCGTAATATGAGCAATTGCCGAGAAATATGCAATTTTGCATGCATCACTTTTTACGTTATTTTGCCTATTAAATAGTAAATTATTATCCGAATTTTTTTTTTAAAATTCCATTTGTTGCCTAATGCCAATTTGGAATAGGTTAAGCCAATTTTACATTTTCACTGTGACCGGAAATGACGTCATTTGGGCAAAAACTGTATTTTTAATCTAAAAAACAAGTATTTTATTCAAATGAGTCTTATTTAAAATGTTTTTAAAACTATGATATTTCATTTCAATCAAAAAATAGCATGAAGCAATGCGGTCATATAGATACCACTAAATGGTTTCGAACTTGTACGGTTACAGAGAAATAGGCGATCTTCTATAAGTCACTTTTCAAGGTTTTCGGTCTATAAAAGTGTCAATTATTATTCGATATTCATAGAATTTTCACCATTTGATGCCTTATGCCATTTATGATTGCATTAAACTAATTTAAGATTTTTATTATCACCGGAAGTAATGTCTTTTTTGCAAAAACCGTATTTTTAGACTTCAAAACAAATATATTTTTTAAGTGTATTATATTTTTTATTTGTTTAACGTTATAATGTTTGATTATAATGGTCATTTAGATTGGATCAATTCAATCATATTGATGTCAAAAAATTGCTTCTAGCATATTCCCTTGTCGAGAAATAACCAATTTTCTCAGGATCACTTTTTAAGTTTTTTCACCTTTTTAATTTCAGTTTATGGGATTTAGGTTTAGTATTTATTGCCTGATACGTATAAAACAAAGTTTGTATGTTTCTGTGTTTCATGTTGCAAATTCTCAACTTATTTGCTGCCGATAATGATTTCTTTTGGCATCGGATGAGACGTAATTTTGCCAGATTTTACAATTTTGACCAATCTTTTCGCAAGCAAATATTACTTTTACAAGTCTGATAGAGGGTGTCACTGAATCAAAGAAAAAATACAGTATCGTTTGGTAGCTGGATAGATCGGCTATTGTATGACGTATTTCCTGTCTGATTCCTGAAAGCCGATTCAGTGCTGTGGAGGAAATGCAGCAGGTTGGACTGGCAACCTAGTCCTTGTCATGTACATTTGGACATCCCCTCCCCTCCTTAAACATGTGTACATAGGACCTCGGTTTCGCATCTACTCTGATCTACTATTCTAGGTAGGGCACCATCCCTACACCTTTGACAAGGGAGGAACTATGCTGACAAATGTGAATATTGCAAGGGTGCTCTTTTCGTAACGAAAAATCCATAACATCATAGTGTTATACTGAAGAACAATCTACATGTATACATTAGTAGTAATTTGTATATTATAACTTTGGTAGGATTAACTGAAGTTAATCTCATCAATTAATTAGCACCTTAGTGCCAGCTAGTGGACAGGAGATTAAGATTATTGTTGATTGGGTAATCATCAAAGCAGCCGCCACAGTTGTACGTGTGTTCATTTAACACGTGAATTAAAATAAGATTTTGGGTGTACGATGCGTCTGTAGTATTTTCAGATACCGTAACGTTATCAAAATATGAGTCCCTATATAGATAGCTGTCAATTTAATAGCCAAGTAAAGCTTACGTTCACTTTCGTGCATTTTGGCTTTGATGTAATTAAGCAATGGTAGGTTCGAGAATCGTTGCATTTCGGCTCGTTGGTCGTTCTCATTTTTTCGACCCATGGTGATAAGAACATTGATATCCAATACGCATTCCTTATTTTACATGCCGTATGAAGAAGCGACAGTTAACAGAATTCAGCTATCGATAAAATTCCCTTCGAAAAGAAAATTATTGGCCATTTTTATTTCCATTTAAGGCCTATAAATTATTTTTTAAAGATGGTATGAGATATTATTCGCAGTAAATAATGAGTTGTCGACGGCTTGATCATTGACCATTAATTTACATAATCAGCTACATGGTTTTGATTAATACTCAACGGCAATCTGTATACGATCAGAATTAATTTTTTTCTGTCACTTATCAGAGTGAATCGCATGTAGGTACGCAAAAACATTATTGCCTAAACCAAATATTTATCGCCCGCTCAGTCAGCCACGTAATCATAATGCTTTGCACGCGATGTCTGGGCCAATCAGCAAATGAGTTGGTTAGACAGCATGGCCACATGGTGTTTGTTTATATTTTCTAGGGGTTTTAAAACTCGATCGTGTCCGTTCAAAATCAATTCAGCGATAATATTTTGATAATATTTGATATCTGGATATTCTCCGTTTTACAACGATGCCATTTATTATGCAAGAGGAATGATCGGTCGTTCCATAGCGAGCGAAGAAACATAACTAATTTCACCGAGAATTTTAAGAAATAGGACAGATTTAAAAATACGGTACTCTTACAAAACGTTCAAATAAAGGTGTTCTAAAATCTTTTATTGCTATTTTGATCTTTTGTGTCGATAGATAGTATATTTATAGACTCATTTTTGAGAACATCTCATCAATATTTTTACTTATTTGCCTCTACTCCAAAATTAGATTTTGCACGATCCGACTCAAGATGGCGTATTCAATGACAAATATTACGGGACGCTGAAGATCTAGTATTTTCCTTTTTGGACTTTTATATGATATCAGAATGATACAAATTCGATGGTTAGGCAATAGATTATGAGATGCCGAAAATGTAGTATTTTCCTCTTTTTTTGGAGCCTTTTCAGACTCGTTTATCTCGAAAACTACTTCTATTTCACTTCTTAAACTTCTGTTACCCCGAGTCCTATCAGTCGTTTAGAGTATAAAGGTAAATTTAAAAGCATGACAATGATATAAAGGACCCTGAAAGCCGATTCAGCACTGCTATGCAGGTCTAGTTATTATTATTTTTTTTTTTTTCCAATTTGCTTATATCTCAGCAACTTCTTGTCAGATCGATGCAATGTCTTCAGTTTTACAGGGAAGGTGGGTGTGACTTAGAGATTAAAGCTATTCCCGGCATTCTGCGACATTGCAAAATGTCTGAAATCACCGAAAATGTCGTTTTTTGAAATATTGCGGTAATATTAACAATAATCATTGGATTTTAGCATATGATGCATTTTGACATAGCCAGAAACAGGGGGCATAGCTATGTTACTTTTGATTTTTGATTTTCGACGAATCTTGGAAGATATTAGGCGCCAAATTTTGAAAATTTAAATTTTTACAAAAAAACTTTTTGATTTATTAATATTTTTATATGACATTTTAGCCAAGGTTAAAGAGTCATCTGATTTGAACAAAAATGTCAACATTTTTTGTTTCCGTAATTTTCCTTGGCCGCCATTGGCTAATTCAGTTTTTCAGTCCTACATTAATTATTTATTGTTCGATTTGTATAAAACCATGTTCATATGTTCCGTGGTTCAAAATGCCATTTTTTTTGTTACCGGGAAAGTTTCCTGTAGGCACCGGAAGTGGCGTAAATTCAGCAAAAACTACAATATTGACAGTTCGGTACCACTTTTTGAAAGCAAATACTATTTTCTACTAATCTGATCTTACTCAAAAGATGCGCCCTGTTGTAAAGGTGCACAAAATCTCGGACTCAGTTTTTTTAATTTCGATTTTGTTTTTGGGCCATTTCGGTTAAAAGGTAAAAAAAAGGGGTAAAAATAAGCTATTTACAACCCATCCAGTGTCTTCATATATTAAAATATTTCTTCGATACTTTCATAAACTTGTAGCAATAATCCATACAAAGAGAATGTATGTGAAATTTAGTTTGTAATATAAGCAGTTGCCGAGAAATGGGTCACTTTTCACGTTATTTTGGCTGTAAAAGAATCAATTATTATTCGATTTTCAATTTTCTTTCACTGTCTGTTGCCTATTGCCACAGTTGACTATTCCAAACCATTTTAACACTTTCACTGTTACCGGAAGTGACGTTATTTAGGCAATAACTGAATTTTTAGCCTTAAAAATACATTTTTTATTCAAATGAGTACTATTTGTAATATTTTTAGAATTATGAAATTTGGTTCCCATCAACAAATAGAATGAACCCATACGATCATATAGATACCATAAAATGGTTTCTAACTTGTACGGTTGCAGAGAAATGGACGATTTTCCACAAGTCACTTTTTACTTTATTTTGGCTCTAAAAGAATCAGTTATTATTCGATTTTCATAAAATTTTCACCATATGATGTCTTATGCCATTTACGATTTCATAGAACTAATTTAACTT
The DNA here is from genome assembly GCA_963678685.1 of Patella ulyssiponensis. Classification (NCBI taxonomy): domain Eukaryota; kingdom Metazoa; phylum Mollusca; class Gastropoda; family Patellidae; genus Patella; species Patella ulyssiponensis. Next base: position 36,397,904 of record OY783229.1, on the reverse strand, counting down.
CTTTAGTATCACCGGAAGTGATGTCATTTTGTCAAAAACTGAATTTTTAGCCTGCAAAACAGATATTTTATTCAAATGAGTCTGATTTGTAATGTTTTCAAAATTATGATATTTGATTCCATTCAACAAATAGATTGAACCCATACGATCATACAGCCACCACAAAATGGTTTCTAACTTGTGCAGTTGCAGAGAAATAGTCGATTGTCTACAAGTCACTTTTCAAGGTTTTTGGTCTTTAAAAGTGGCAATTATTATTCTATTTACATAAAATTTTCACAATATGATGTCATATGCAATTTCGGATTTCATAAAACTAACTGAAAATTTTCATTATCACCGGAAGTAATGTAATTTTGTCAGGATCACTTTAAAGTAACAAATGTATAAAATGAATTGATATTTGCTGGATTTGGTTGATTCTGCGTCCAATTTATTTGATGTGTGCAATGCTTATGGGGAAACCTGTTTAATGGTTTCATTGGTACCGGAAGTGACATATGTTCAAGGGTAACGTGGCACCGGAAGTGACATGTTAAAGGGTAACATGGCACCAGTGAAACCCGTCATTCCTGCATGCAGGTCTAGTTATTATTATTATCTTTTATACAATATTTTAATTATTAACACTAATTTATAATGCTGTAAATATTACTGTCTGTTCTATCTTAATTGTTATTATACTGTTTTAATTATTACAGCCGTCAACACCACAATTATCACCTCAGGAGGAGCAGGACAAACTACTGGAAGAAGCTCTAAATGTTGTGAAGAATCAGGCCTTTCAGATGAAAAGATGTCTGGTATTAGATTTTATTTTAAAACATAAGCTTACCAATAAGTTATCTACAGGTAGCTATAGCATAGGGCTAAATCATACTAGCTCCTATCAGGATTTGGGCATTTCCACAAGCAAACTTGCACAAGCAAACTTGCACATCAGTTTTAAATATTGAACAAAATGGTTAAAACTGCATGTACAGTTTGTTTGTGAAAATAATTGAAAAATTTTTCAAGCCAAGCTGGTTTTGGAATCATCATTCTTTAGGAACCGCTGTCATTCAGCCTTTTTTATATGCCCACAATTTCCGTCCCAAAGATTTGGTTCCTTTCAATATTTGCGCGCATCGGACGGTAACTTCCTGGATTATGGCCCCTGTTTGTATGGAAAATCACATTTTTAGCTAATGGACCCTCTGGCTGGAGGTAACAATTTTCATCTAATTTTAAAAAAACTTTTTCATACATCACCATTACACCTTAATGACAGTTGGGTTTAAATTTTGTGAAAATCACATTTTGATGAAACTTATAATGTATATTTATGTCCCAAACATATCGGACCATAACTTCCTGGATTATGGCCCCTGATTTTCCTAAATTTGCTTTTTTAGCTAATGGATCCTCTTGAGGTCACAATTTTTATCGGATTTTCAAAAAACATTTAAATATATTACCGTTGCAAAGTTAAGATGGTTGAATTTCGTAAAAATTACAGTGTCCAGATCAAATGGTTGCACCTTTTACGAAAATAGTGTCAAAGTATGTAATACAAGGTTGTGGACCTGCTATCCAATTTTGATGAAACTTAAAAAAATATGTTTATATCCGGAAGGTCTTGGTTCCTGTAGATAGATATTCATGCATATTGGACTGTAACTTCCTGGTTTCTGGGCCCTGTTTGTTTGAAAAAGTCACTTCTGTTTTTGAGCCTGTTTGCTGTCCATCAGTTGTAAAATGTGGGCAAAACCTTCATGACAACCGTTTGTTATATTCTGGATTTGCTCTTATTGCATGAGCCGTCTCAGTTACCTTTATTAAGCTTTCATATTTCATATGAAAGCTTATTGTTTCTGTTAAGATTATTATTATTTTTTTTTGTGTGTATTTTCTGCAAATCGGATTTTTCAGAATCTAACCATAGGATCTTTCTGAAACTTTGACCTTCCCCCCCAATAATGGGATGTGAATGTTGTTTAAATATATTTTCAAAATGTTTTACGAATCTGAAATCACCGAATTTTACGAACGACAAAACTGATAATGCATAGTCGTAACTTTGTTATTTATTGATCTATTTTACTAAAAAAAAATTCTTTGAATACATTGTAAAAAATCATTTTCATCTGCAGTTTCAGATTTTCGAATTTCAAAAATTCGTCGCTGTGATTTCGAACCGGAAGTTTAGACCAACTTGACAACTTCTTTAATAGTTGCACGATTTTCATAAAAAATTTAGTATGTAAGTAGATCTTACTAATGCGACTTGAAAATTGACTTCAAAAATTTTCCAACTTAACTCCCCTTGCAGACATTAAGGATCAAAGTTTTCAAAAAAATCATCGAAATATAGGTCAAATCACCTTGAATCATTTTCTCTGTACCAGCTACGAGACTACTGATTCATACACAAAAATTGGAGATTGTAGCTCAATCCGGAAGTGCCACCACCTTGAAATGTGAGAAATCCACAGGGCTTTTTTGATATTTTACTTACAGACCCAGGAGTTGTATTTTCTGAATCCTTTAAGGAATGCCTAAAAATTGTTCAGAGTAGAATTTTAACTTAGGTCAACTGATAGTCACCATTCTGTATTGAATATGAGAAATAGTGAAAAATCGATATTAACGGGCATGTAAATAAACAGAATAGACTGTAGTTTGTTGAATCCGTCTCCTATTGCTGAAATTAATACATTTGGGGATAGTCTGGCTCATGGTCAAATTTTGGGTATTTCAAAATTTCGAATTTCACCTTTGAACTTTTCCAAGCCGACAAAGATGTTTTGGAGTGAACAATTCCGATTAACAGCTTGAAAATAATCATATAGGTCGCAGTTTCGTGATTTCTTCTCATATTTGGAAAATTAATTCATTTCTGTTTAGCCTGGTTCCAGGAATGGGCATTGGCTTTGGAATCAATCGATTTTCAAAACGTTTAACGAATCCTAAATCACTGAAATTTAACGATGAAAAAATGGACCTACATAGCTGTAACTTTGTGACTTTTTGATATATTTTACTAATTCTTTTTTCTTTGAGTACCTTAAAACATTTACTTTAAATTGGCTATTTCCGTTTTTCTAAATTCAAATATTATGTCCTAGACATCTCATCCCAGAAGTAAAACGAACATGTCAACTTCTTGAATATTAGTACAATTTTCACGAAATTAGGAATGTAAGTAGATCTGGTTGATCCAACTTCAACGATGTCATTAGAAATTTTCAAAGTTATCAGATCTCCCTTTGAAAAAATAAGGATCAAAGTTTTCAAAAAAATCGACGAGATATAGGTCAGATCACCGTGAATATTTTTTTTTCTGTACTAGCTAAGAGACTACTGATCCGTAAACAAAAAATGGAGTTTGTAGCTCAATCAGAAAGTGCCACCATCTTGAAATGTAGACACAGGAGTTATATTATCTGAATCCTTGAAGGAATGCCTAAAAAACATTCATAGTAGAATTTTGATTTAGGTCAACTGATAGTCACCATTTTGAAGTGAATATGAGAAATAGTGAAAAATCCACTTTAACGGACGAGAAAATAAATACAATAGGCCCTAGTACGTTCGATGCGTCTCCTATTTCTGAAATTAATACATTTCAGGATAGCCGGGATACGGGTCGAATTTTTGGTAGTTGAAAATTTAGAATTTTGTCTTTGGCCTTTTACGTGCCGACAAAGTTGTTTACATGACAATTTATGCCTGAGGACAATCTGATTAAAAAAATATTACTTCCGTTCAAAGTTATCTCACTTTATTTTTCGATATTTGCCTGACATTTTTAGTTATTTCCCACCATTTTCATTTCACTTTCTCATCTGTCCCGTTTTAAAACGGTTTGATCCATTTTTCTGAAACTTTTGGAAAGGGAAGTCACTCCGATTACAGCAATATAAGTTTCAATTATTTCCCTTTAGTTTTGACCAATTTTGATAATTTTTTCTTCTTATCCTTTTTTTTAGGATACTTGATATAATCAATGACACATGACGATGAATATGAAAGCTTTCAAATCTGCATGGGACAGTAGCAGATCTAGTTTTGTTTTATTACTATTATTAGAGATCTTTTTTTTACCAAGAACATATCTGTCTCTTCAGATTCCAATCTAATTAAAATATAGATCTATATTTCGTTTCGTTTTTTAAACTTTCAATGGCCTACACTCATGTAGATCTAACTAGTTATAGTGGAAGCTCACGTTCTATGACGTCAGGTATCAAGCACGGGACATTTGACCCGATAACGTCAGTCATTCGATTAACCAATTAGCGACCGCCATGCTTTTCAAAATCCACTTTTGTTTTGTTATGATTTCTATCCGCTGGTGTTTATAGTATAGACGTCGTTGGCTGGTAATATCTACCCACAGTTCCACGCATAAAAAGGTCAAACGGTCGATTCGACAGACCATTTGATTGGCTGACCCCTCATTTCAGCCAGAACACAAGTTAAATAACAAGTCCTCCAGATCCAAGAATAGTGAAGACAAGTAAAAATGAAATTTTGAACTATAAAAAACGAAACGAAATTGGATCTGTGTTTTAATCAGATTGTTCAGATTCCTGTGTTTACAGCATTATTTAGTTTCAGTTTAAGAGGTAACATACATGTAGATCAGGACTCATCAATATTTCAAATTCAGGTATAGTCATAGTGTATACAATCTTTTTATTTTACAGGACAAAGGAAAATTAATGGATGGCTTGAAACATGCATCAACAATGTTAGGCGAGTTACGTACTTCCTTGTTGTCGCCAAAAAGCTACTATGAACTTTGTATCCTTTTCTTTCATTATATGCCCACATGGAATTGGGTTTAAAAACAAAGTCAATGGGTATCACTAAACTATTTTTTATATAAAAGATGGTTTTGTGATAGCCATGACCTCACTGTAATCTGTATCAAGTTGATTATGACTGGGATCCCACCAAAGTAGGTGTTTTTATTATTTTTTTTGGAATTTTTTTCTGGAATTTAGTCAGTTTGTGCCACCAAAACTGTACATGGTGCAAACATTCTGCCACTATAAATGTGTCTATTAATTAAATATAAATTGAGTCATTTTTGATGAACAGAAGTGTTTTACGGATGAAACAAAAAATAGTCTCAGATTGTCTGTATCTTCTTCAGGTTTTCATTTTTGGATTCTTTGCCCTGGCTTACAGTTTATAGATATTCAAAAGTTCTCTCGGTTTTTGTCATCATTTTTTCAACATTCAAGATGGCATCCTTCAATTTTGTTACTTCCAGTTTCACTTTGAATTTTAGGAATTTCCATTAATTAGTTCTAAGAATTATGGCTCTTGCTTGACTTGATAGCTTTGTGAATGATCTAACAAAGACCAAAGTTAATATCCGATTGACTTAAATTAATACACATTGTTTTAGGTCATGAGACAAAGAAGCCAATTGATTTTCAGCAATTTCTGATAATTACTATCAGAGTTATGGCCCTTGATCACCTTGAAAAATCTTGTGCACACTCAAGAGGCTAAAGTTAAAGAACAATATTGGTGCCAGTCATTATCACATATGTGATAGAACTGATTAAACACTTTCCAAATATAATATTAACACAGAGATCATCGCTACCATAGAGGAGTAATAAAGGATTCACGAATCGGAAGTGACGAACACCAAAGGAAAACACGAGTTATTCCTCTATATAACTAACTGAAGTGACTAGTGATAACAGATACATGGGCGAATATCTGCTCACTAATAATTCCTTCGAAGACCTAAAGTTGCTGTGTGACACTGTGAGAGAATATCTTACATTTCATAAAAAGAGTTGACTGCCACTGGATAAGAGAACACGAAAGAAAAACAGAAAAAAGTTCGTGCATTACCATGTTTTTATAAGGTAGGGGAGACCGGGGCACATTGAACCACCATGGATATATCCTTTATAAATAATACTATACAACCCAACACTATACTGAAGTGAGATAACTTCTTAGACCCATTTCTCCATCAATAAGCCACATGCTGTCAATTATTTTCTTAGGCAGTGAATTTTTCAAAAAAGCGCTTAAAAGAGAAAAAATTTCCATACATGCTAACTTCTTAGCCTAGGAAATTCTTGTACTTAAAATCAGTTCATATATGTCTTAATATATACAATCCAGATAAACCGGGGTTTGATCCATATAAGAGGGCATATTGATTTTTTTAAAATTTTGATCACGAAACTGTGATGGGGCAGATTGAACCACTGTCAGCGGGGTACTTTGAACCATGGTTCAATGTTCTCCAGTGAATTATAGACTATATATCATTTAATCAGATCTTCTAATAAAAACATTTGATATGAAATGATGACAAACATGTATGTGAACAAAATGGTTCAATGAGCCCCGGTCTCCCCTATAGAATGAATAAAAACAAGGGGCTGTACGGAGTATTTCTATTTTTCCCGTGTTCTCTTATCTTATGACACTTAATTACTTTATTGAATCGTCAGATATCCTCTTGCGGTCCCATATAACAACTTTTTGTCTTCGAAGGTATTATTAGTGAGCAGAAATTCGGCCGTTTATCTGTCATCACTCGTCACTTCAGTCATTCACATAGAGAGATAACTTGTGTTTTCCTTTGGCGTTCGTCACTTCCGATTTTTGAATCCTGTATTACTCCTCTATGGTAGCGATGATCTCTGTGTTAATATTATATTTGGAAAGTGTTTAATCAGTTCTATCACATATGTGATAATGACTGGCACCAATATTGTCCTTTAATGTCTGATTGACTTTACATTGTTATTTATACACAGTGTTTACGGTCATGAGAGGCCTATTGATTTTCCGTGATTTCCAATAATTACGACCAAACCTATTGATTTTCAGAAGTTTCTGATAATTACTGCCAGTGTTTAAGGACATGAGATGAAGAAGTCTGTTGATTTTCACCGATTTCTGATAATTACTGCCATAATTATTGTCCTTGATCGCTTTGAAAAATCTTGTGATCGCTCTAGAGGCTAAAGTTAATATCTGAATGACTTTGAATTTATACGTAGTGTTTAAGGCCATGATATGAAGAATCCTATGGACTAACAGCGATTTCCGATTGTTACTGCCAGAGTTATTGCCCTTGATCACTTTGAAATATTTTGTGGGCTAAGGCCATGAGACAACAATCGAAACAATTCTGACCATTTCTGATAATTACTTAATGGGCTATTACTCGTAATAAGGTTTTCACGTGTTGTAAATGTTGTCCTTACTGACAAAAGAAAAAATATGTGACAACTCTCGTTGACTGCCCTAACGACTTAGCTGTTGTGGGCATACATTTTGTTGCCTGGCAACTTATCTTTGTTGACTTTGTGGCGTTGAGAAGCAGGATTTTGGTTAAATTTTTGAAACAAGTTGTTAGAGACATCATAATGACGTAGATATGATCACAAATATTGAGGGACACTTGGTGTGTGTCATGGTGGTGGCTTTTTTGGTCTGATACTAATTTTTGGGCTTTGTTGTGGAGATACTGATTGTTGTGGATTGGTTTCCCATAATAAACTGTAGTTTGGAGTGGTTTGTTGTTTCTTCTGATAATGACATCTGGAAAGGGAAGACTATTATCTCGTTTTGTGCCCACGGTGAGCTTAATTTCATTATGCTGTGTGTTGAGGTGGTCTAGTAAGGAGCGTAGAAGGGGTTGGGCAGGGGAGTGGCGTGACCAAGTGGATAACATCGTAGGAGACAAACTCAGGTTGATGTTATAACAAAAGTCTTTGGAGTTAGGTGAAAATAAAAACTTCAATGGTTTTGGGCTGTTTTGTAGAGGATAGTCTCGGGAGATGGCTTTGGGTGGGTTTTGATGGTAGCAGAGGTGTTTCGGGTCTTTGGTTAGATGAGCAGAAATGGGGTCTTTGTTGCCTGAGTGTGGTTTGGTTGTTCTTGAAGAGTGTTGACAATGCCGACGTAGTCAGGTGTATCCATTACAGCTACTGTCTCTTTATCCTCAGGAAGAGTGGTTCAGAGACTCAAATATTTGTCCTTATAAAAACCGACCACCCATGTCGCACCAACACAAGGTATTTTACAAACATGTATTGGTATATAAAGTTGATTAAAAATACACTCATTACGCACTTCGACTTGCTTGTTTATTTAATAGCGAACATGAGCAAAAATTTAAATTGCACTCTTTGATAATTACTACCAAGGGACATAACTTATATTGTCACTAAGAGTTAACTTCCTTGATAATGGAAGTCGGGAAGATTTTGAGGCATTTATGAAATATTTCCAAATGGTTATATCCCCATAAATCAAATGTGATCTGATGTCCATTGCTGATGAATGAAGTTTTTATGGTAAGCCTTATCATATAATGTTAAAATAATCCCGAAATAGTGTCTGTTTATTGGGTTGTCACCTGTTAGGAGGCTAACATGATAACAGTTTTGGTAATATATTCATTCTGAGATGTTTTAGAAGGTGCTTGGGTTGAGGTTTAGTTGGTTGATATTATTGGATATGGTTGCATTTCACAAGGATGTATAGTTTTGCATGTGTAGGTGAGCTGGGGACACTGAACTTCAGATAATTTTAATTAATAGCGAAGAAATAAACATATTAATTACCTGTGATTTTGGTCCCCCGCCTTTCGAAGAAAGTTGGGGGACTATTAAAATGGGTCTGTCTGTCTGTCTGTCTGTCCGTCTGTCCGTCACACTTTTTGGGACACAATAACTCTCTTCCTAATCGAGCTAGAATGTTCAAACTTGGTGTATGTGTTTATTAGGTCAATGCCTTGATGGATTTCGAAGATGAGCATTTTCCGCTTAGGGTAAGCAGAGATAAGCAATTTCAGTGGTTGATGCTTTGGGACACGATAACTTTAGTTCTAATTAAGTGAGAGTGATGAAACTTGGTGTATAGTTTCATTTCAGTAATACCTTGACTAAGTTCGGTAATGAGCATTTTCTGCTCTGGGTAAGCAGAGTGATACGCAATTTGATTGGTCGAGACTTTGGAACACAATAACTCTCCTTCTAATTGAGTTAAAATGTTCAAAATTGGTGTGTATGCTTATTAGGCCAATGCCTTGATGGAGTTCGAAGATGAGCATTTTCTTCTTAGGGAAGGCAGAGATAAGCAATTTGATTGGTTGATACTTTGTGACAAGATAACTTAGGTTCATCTTGATTGATTATTTTTATGCCAATACAATGACTGCATTCTCACTCAGTAATGGATTCGACAGTAACAGTGTCTAGAAACGATTGACTCGGACACGAGGGCCCTTTCCCTTGGCCAAAGGGGCCCTTTTGTCAAGCGTGGGGCCTTTTTGTCTGCCTTTAGGGTCCCCCTAACTAGGGTACATTTTCATTTTTCTCGTCGGTTTTAGCATTTTTCTTTATAAAACACTTTTGGATGACACTTCGTGTACAGTTTGATTGCTCGATACGTTTGAAAAAAATAAATGTGCGATTAATTAATATGTGTCATCTATTTATTTTGGGATTTCGGCGGGGGACATCAGCCTCACTGTTGGCTTGTTGCAATTGTGTCCTGTAATATGTCTGAAATGTTCTGTATAAGGTAATTTAATAGTCAGTGAGCAGCTAAAAAGACTAGTACAGTGGACTCTGTCAAATCCGACATCGTACGGGATCGTTACAATATGTCGGAAGTCCCAGAGTGTCGGAATACCAAGTTTTGTCAAAAACGGAAATATCGTAACTTCGAAAACCGGAAGTATTATTATAATGTAGCATCGAATCACCAGAACGTTATTCCCTTTAACAATGATAAACTTTGCAGTACATTTAAAATTTTCTTACATTCATCATGCGTAGGCTTTTTGAATAGGTCAAGTCGATCATTAATTTATCTTCTTCGTCGACTTCAGTTGATCACACGTGCTCATTGATAATCTGTCGTTCTATGTCAAGGCCAGCGTCACACGGTTCGTAGAGATCCGTAGGGTGAACAAACTTACCACTTGGCAAACCTCGCCAGATTACGGTACCCTACATTTAGTTAGATTTTAACGGAATCTGCTGAGGTTTGCCGAGTGCAAACTTACGTTATTCTGGTTCAATCGACATGCGAAACAAACGTTTTTAACAGGTGCTAGGAATTTTTTTAACGACTGTGAATTCTAGGGAAAATTTGTGGATATTCTTGAGCATTAGTCACAATTACTGTCTTACAAGAGATTATAAAATTATTAAGGTAATCAATAAAGACCTACGGTAGCGAATTTTAATCTCACCGATAATTGATTGGTGATTGCTTGTTAATCTTTTGTGGCTTCACACTCGACTGAAGGCCGGATTATACAGTGTCGATTCAATGGAAATCATGTGACTGGACGGCTGAATGATGCCGTAATCCGGAACATACAGAGTCCGGATTAACCAGAGATTTTTATACGCCCACATTTTCATGTGGACGTATATTGTCGTTGCCTCTGTTCGTCCGTCCGTCCACAATTGTTTGTGAACAGTCTACAGGTCACAATTTTTATCCGATTTCAATAAAACTTAAAATATAGGTTTATCACCCTAAGATCTTGGTTCCTTTCGATATTGGCATGTATCGGACTGTAACTTCATGGGTTATGGCCCCTGATTACGAAAAATCACGTTTTTTAGCTTGTGAACAGTGTAGAGGTCACAATTTTGAACCTATTTGGCTGAAACTTGAAATGCATGTTTATAACCCAAAGATCTTGGTTCCTTTCGATATTTGCGCCAATCGGATCGTAACTTCCTGAATTATTGCCCCTGATTGTCCGTAAAATCGCCCTTTTTAGATTGTGGTCCCTCTGGAGGTCAAAATCGTTATCCGATTTAAAAAAACCTTTGATTATATCACCGTTTTATGGTTATGAAGGTTGAGTTCGATTTTCGTGAAAATCGGACCAAAATTGACGGACAAAATGGCCGCCGTTTGTACGCGAATAGTGTGAAAATATGTTATATCAAGATTGTGGACCTTATAGAGGTCACAATTTTGAACTGATTTTGATGAAACTTGACATGTATGTTTATAACCCAAAGATCTTGGTTCCTTTCGATATTTGCGCCCATCGGATCATAACTTCCTGAATTATGTCCCCGGATTGTCCGAAAAATCGCTTTTGTTAGCTTTTGGTCCCTTTGGAGGTCATAATTATTATCCGATTTAAAAAAACGTTTGACTATATCACCGTTTTATGGTTATGAAGGTTGAGTTCGATTTTCGTGAAAATCGGACCAAAATTGACGGACAAAATGGCCGCCGTTTGTACGCGAATAGTGTGAAAATATGTTATATCAAGGTTGTGGACCCTATAAGAGGTCACAATTTTGAACCGATTTTGATGAAACTTGACATGTATGTTTATAACCCAAAGATCTTGGTTCCTTTTGATATTTGCGCCCATCGGATCATAACTTCCTGAATTATGTCCCCTGATTGTCCGAAAAATGGCTTTTGTTAGCTTGTGGTCCCGCTGGAGGTCAAAATTATTATCCGATTTAAAAAACAGTTTGATTATATCACGGTTTCATGGTAATGAAGAGAGTATTTGAATTTCGTGAAAATCGGACCAGAGTTGAAGGATAAAATGGCCGCCGTCTGTACGCGAATTGTGTGAAAATATGTTATATCAAGGTTGTGGACCCTATAGAGGTCACAATTTTGAACTGATTTTGATGAAACTTGAAATACATGTTTATAACCTAATGATCTTGGTTCCATTGCATATTTGCCCATATTGGATCGTAACTTCCTGAATTATGGCCCCTGATTGTACGAAAAATCACCCTCACAATTATTATCTGATTTAAAAAAACGTTTGATTATGTCACAGTTACACCGTAGTTATGGGTGAGTTTGAATTATGATTTTCTGATGATTACTTAAATGCAACAACTCTTGTTGACTGCCCGGACGATTTGGCTGCTGTGTGGGCGTATGTTTCGTTGCCTGGCAACCTATTTTTTGCTGAAGTAATAAGGAAAAAAATCGGGACATGAAAATCATGCGGGATGTCACAGAGTCCCGGGGTGATCAGAGTTCGGATGTGACAGAGTCCACTGTATATGTCCTCATCTGGATCAGAATGGAATTTGTGTGGTAAGGGTTCATGATCCGAATGATAAGGTCATCAGATGTGTTCGTTCTCGTGATAAAAAGTTGCTGTGACCGTGGTGGATTAATTATTGTTGGTAAGGTCTTATTTACAGTTTGTACATTCTACATGGCAGGTGGAAGGGATACTTCGTCACTAAAAATGCCTGGGAGTGATGATTTATGATTCGTTTGAATATGTTGATGGTTTTCAGATACACTTTATAGGTTAGTATCATGTGGTAATGTAGATTAGCTTTTGGGGTGGAGTAGTTAGATTTCAGACTAGGAAACCCCACTATTAAAAAAATCCAGCCATTGTCATTTTTATGCTGTGCATGGTGCAACAAGCTTTGTGCGATAAGTAAATGTGTTCATCTGGCTTAACCTTTGGTGTGGGGAAATAGGAACATCTGGATGGGACGGTAGGAAATTTGCACAATATAACCCAATATAATTGAAGTATTATGTTAGTATCCCACAATAACGAGGCAGTATTTAGTTAGTATTGTGTAGTAATGGGTAAATCGCCCAGCCCGACGGGGATACACCACCACTGAAAATGTATGGGGGTGGTCTTTTTTAATACATGTGAATTTGCTGAACATTTTTCAATATGTTTCATGTGGTTAGTAAATGCGCTAGTAGGGTGGGGTGGGACAATTATTGATTCCTGACGAGTTTACCCCATCACTGACAATAGCTTTAGATGCATGTGACGATGCTGCAACAAATTTCATGCAGTTGGTAAATGTGCTGATCTGGCTTAGCTTTTTGGGATGGGATAGGGGCAGATACGGACGACTTTACAATTAGAATTTCCCAACATGGTAATTTACTGATTTTGTCTATGGTATTATAGCGGAAAAGCATTTGTGATGCTCAAAATTATTCTCTGCATGCCAAAAAAAGTGACGAAAAGTTAGAAGAATTATAGATTTTATAAGCCGAATGGGTACGAAAACCAGAACGTCTGTAACATGTTTTGCCGAAGGCCAATTTTGGTGGAATTTTTTCCTGAAGTTGTACTTAATAGACCTTTCATAAAAAGCAAGAATTTTTTGCTTCAGATTTTTTTTCCCAGCACACCTAAATCGGAAATTCTCCTACCAGCCTAAATGATGCTATCATTGATAGGAATTTGGATACACAATTAACTAATATATGAGATTGAGTAAATATGTATCTTAACAATGTATTAGACATGTCAATATCTGATGAACTACGGCATCTAGAGATGTATCTTGTTGATGAATTTCAAAAAGGCCGTAAAGTAGCAGATTTGTATGAACTAGTTCAATATGCTGGAAACATTGTACCGAGGCTGTAAGTATATCACCCTTTGAACCAGTAAATAGCACTAAAAATACTGTTAAAATTTATAATCTTTCTGACTAACACATATTCACCCGGGACCGAGTACTACGACATCACAGCTATTGTCAAAGGAACAAGCATGCAAAGTTTGATGTTGATTGTTCTTGAATTGGCAGAGCCTTAGGATCTTTTCAAAGAGTGTTGCCCCGAAGAAGAACTACAAAAACAAGATGAATAGAACTTGGGAATCAGTTCCTCGTCCAATTAAATTCTTTGATCAATAAACCGTAAACAAACCATAAAATACCCGACTTTTATAGTTAGAACTGCATTTTAAAAGTTTGGGAAGAGTTTGAAATTGTAATAAGGAATTTTAAGTTTGTTGTATTTATTTATGTGTTGGACGATTTACCCAATAGCCAATACCATCCGAATATCACCACACACTACCCAATACTACGACATTATGATGCAAAATGATCATATTATTACTTGATTTGATTGTTTTTAATTGTACTTCAAATGTGATTAAAGATTTCTGGCTGTTCCATTTACCTCCCTATATCACCCAATACAAACAAATAATAACACAATTCTACCAAATACTTATTAAATACTTCCCATTATTATGAAATACAACCCTGCTATTGTCAATTAGCAGCACACCGTATGATAATTGGAACGAATATTTGATAATTTGCAGAAAATTGAAATATTTAAGCAGTTATTTCCCTTTACAACTGTTAGATAGATTTTGGATTGCTTAAAAGATTAATCATCTTGTTGGGCTTTGCAGTTGGTTTCCAAGACGATGAAGTTAAAATAAGGAAAACATAGTGTTATATAGATGCCCCGGTATAGTTTGTTCATACTATATTACATATAAAAGCAAATTGTCTGTGTCATTCTAAAACCGATCAACAAAATTTTACAGGAGGAACAAAAAACTTCATAACTTTGTAGATACTTAGCGGATTTGCTTGAAATTTTCTTTTTGTACATTTGAAAATAACCCCTATTGGATTTTCTGTCAAATACAAGCTGATGTCTGTTCATTTTTACGAGGTTTTCATCGCATAATCTTTTTTTCTTACGACATACGAGCTTTCTGAACGCTTTTGTATTAGAACTATGTGATTTACGAGCTTTTGTTTTTGCTTGGCTTCGGTATAAATTGGGCATACAAATGCAGGGAAATCATTATAAGTATTGTATTATACCATTCTCTAGTCCGATATCATTAGAAGGTAGGTAGGAACGGCAAGTTACGTTCAAATTTTGGCAACAGGTAGGTGTAAAAGTAACGTAGATCTAGAAGCTCAATACCTTGAGGGATATTGATGCTTAGTTGCACGAAGGACACTGCTAACTAGTAGGCCTAGATGCCTAGTGGAGTAAGTGTTATTGCCTACGAGTAGGTTTAGACCTTCAGTGGGGTAAATTACTCGGGGAGGGGGGGGTGTCCAGGTCTAGATGCTCAGTGGGATAAGTTACATGAGGAATTTTGTCAACATGTAGGTCTAGATGTTCCATACGGTAATTTAAGTTACCTCAAAGATATTATCACGTACGGTAGGTCTAGATGCCCAGTCAGGCATGTTAGTTAAAGGTATTGCCTACACGTAGGTCTAGATTAGATGCCCAGTCAGACAGATTACTTAAAAGTATTGCCCACATGTAGGCCTAGATGCTCAGTGGGATAATTTGCCTGAAGGGTATTTCTTACGGATACGGTAGGTCAAAATGTTCCGACTTGCAAGTTACCTGAAAGATATCAACTACAGGTAGGTCTAGATGCCCACAGTTAGGTCTAGATGCCCACAGTTAGGTCTAGATGCCCAGTCTTACATTACCTGAGGGTTATTGTCCCACAGGTAGGGTAAGTTGTTGATGGGTATTGCCCACAGGTAGGGCTAGATGCCTTGTGGGGTAAGTTATCTGAGGGTTATTGCCCACAGGTAGGTTAGATGCTCTGTAGGGGCAATTACCTGATGGGCATTGACCATGGGTAGGTACAGATATTCGGGAAGGTAAGTTACTTGAGGCTTGTTGCTCACAGCTAGGTCAAGATAATTAGTACGGTAACTTACGTGAATGGGATGGCCAACAGGTAGGTCTAGATGTTCAGTAGGATAACTTACTTGAGGAGTACTGCTCAGAGATACCCCCAGATTGGGCAATCTGACCTTTAAGGCAAACGAGTAAGGTAAAAAGAAAAATTATTATTTCATTTAGTTGATATTAGTTGGCAAAATAAAGTGTCCGAAATCTATTAAAACACTAATTTTACATTTCTTTTAATTAAATACCATGAATTTGTACTGTTTTGACTATGGATTAAAACATCTTATCTGGTGGATATCTTTCGGAAATCGATTATTATTTGTGAATTCAGCTACGACAGTCCGACTAAATGGTTGGAATTCAGGTCGGCACATCGTGGGACTTTGGTTGCAAAACGATTTGCTTTACTCATGTGCAAGAATAGCAGAAAAACGATGTTGCGGCAGAGCAATGCCATCATACCCCACAACGATTGATTGGTTGTTTGGGATTCACGTCAGAAGGTAGTTTATATTGAACCACATTGAAGTTGCTGTAATCACAGGTTGGAAAAGCAAGAAAATGTGTTTGCGGCAATTAAATTTTCATTATTTCCTCCAGACGCTGTTGAATTTCTAAAATATTTTCCAAACACAGTTATAATGACGCCCCCGTCTCCGTTGACTTTAAACAATTGTAAAATTTGAGCAAAAAATGGAGTGTGTGTGGTTATTATTGCAATGGCTTTAGTAATTTCTATATAAATACCTAACCCTGACAAACATAGGCACTATATAAGATATATCTGACGGACGGTAGTAATCGCATTTGCCTTATTTTGTTACTAAAAATAGATAATCCACTCCTTAAAAAACAATACAAGAAATGTTATGATATGCTCCCTACAAATCACTTACTAAGACACATTTTATTACAACGATTATCCTGCGAATTTAAGGCATTTGAAATCGTCATCGATAAGACGTTGCCGAGATACGAGCATTTAGAAAAGAACAAAATCAGGCCAATTGTGATACGAGGTTTGGTAAAACGCTAATATAATAAAAATTAACTATCACAGAACTCTGAATTTTGATGTATGATGTATTCCATGTTATTAATTTAAATTATGCAAAAAAGTGATTTTTGAAAAAATATCGACGATATCAATTATAACATAAATAAAAAATGTTTTAAAAAAGATTAACAAGGCTTTAAAAATGCATCAACATGAAACCAGTTTATAAAATAAACAGCCAAACATCCAAATAAAAAAGTATTTTAGAGGTTGACCTAAAAATGTTCATTTGACTGTCTCATGATGGCCTACCAAAAGTCTAATTACTCTTGATCTTTATTTCTTCATCCTGGTGATTTTAGTATAAGAACGCTCTCTACAAGTGCATGCAGCCCTGTTAAAAATCATTTAGGTATATGTCAGGAAAGCACACAAATTAATCTTTATATCTGTCTTTTAATAACCTATTAACACCTTTCCTTGATCTTTCAAATGATTTCGATTCCAAACCAGGCACCTTTGAAAATCTCTCTAGTCAAAATTTCACTGATTTTTCGAATAATGTCACTATTGAACAAATTCTATGGTATATATATCTACAGGTGATGATGTCACCGCAATGTCCTTACCATCTAAATGAATAGACACGGTCCCCAGTTTCCTCTCACTGGTAAACACCCCTATGCACCCAATCAATCGAATTATTGAAATATAGACCTGAAATGACCTAGTTGCGTGAGTAGACTTTAACCCCACCCTCCCTCTCTCTCTCTCTCTCTCTCTCTCTCTCTCTCTCTCTCTCTCTCATGAAATTAACCAATGTGTTTTAATAATACACCAAATTGCATATGTTTGTAATTATTTTAGATTGCATAATATATGTTTATATAATTTAAATTTAACATATGGGCTTAAACAAAAAAAAATTGCATATGCTATATATATTTTTCATGTCAACTATTAAGTTATTGCATATTAATAAACATTGTTTTATTTTAAGATTACCAAACATGCACATTTTTGTTACAATTGTGTAGTGTTCTACTACATTCCTCCTGATTTAACAATTAATCAACAGGGTTAAGATTGTTGATTGGGTAATCAAGTTCTGGTTTATTTATATAATCAAAGAAACCGACAGAGCTGTAACAGGTCGCAAATAATAGTTTTGATGAACTGAAAAGTGTCATCTAAAGAGAGATGTTAATTCATAAAGAGACATGGGTCAATGTATTGCTTGCAATGTATTGCGAAATTCCATTGGGAAAATGAAATGAAATGTGGTTTAATGTCCTACTCTTCTGCACCTAACCTGGGCTAATGGAAGACGGGCATATGCCATATAGTGTGCTATGAGGGAAATTTTGCCTGGGCAGCGGCGCTACGGCCTACTCTTATATCGAATTCCAACTGCTAATGGATCTTTTACGTGCACATCAATGTGTACAAGGGACCTCGTTTTTTTCGTCCCATCCAAACGACTAGACAGCTGTCCTTGTCAGGCCTCTTCCGTTCTGCATCACTGACAAGGAGAAACCACGCCAGAAAATCGAGATGAACTTTCTCGGCTAATGCAGGGATCGAACACCCGACCTCCAGGCTAGCAAGCCAGCGCCTTACCCACTTAGCCACATGTGATCCCCCAATTCCATTTGGATGAAGGAGGTGACAAGTTATTAGGCAATAAACCACAGAAATCAGTGTTAATGCAGCAAAATCTACTAATTATGTAATATTCTATTTGCCTTAAGTTAATTGGAAGAAAAACTATAGCGGGGGAAACCGAAATAACTTTTTGCTATTGCCATCACCTGACGATACCCATGCAGTGGTTAAAAATAGTTATTTATTGACTGATGGTCATCTTATATAATAGTACAGTAGTTAGCAAGTTCTGATTTAATGATAGGCTATATAATGAATAAAATATACACAAAATACTTGTTTTTCTTATTTTAACTTCATCGTCTTTGAAATAAACTGCAAATCCAAACGAGATGATTAATCTGTGTAGCAATGTAAGATCTATTTATCAGTTGTAAAGTATTGGATAGTATTGGGTTATTATTTACTTGTGTTGGGTGAATTTGAGAGGTGAATGGAACAGCCAGACATCTTTAATCACATTTAAAGTAAATTTCCTGTGATATATCTCACAATTTTTGAGTGAAATGAAGTAATACGCTCATTTTGCACCATTATGTTGCAGTTTTGGGTAGTACTGGTATGTAGTAATATTTGGGTGGTATTGTGTAGTTTTTGGTACATTGTCTCACTGTTTTTTTATTGTAGGTATTTATTGATAACAGTTGGTGTAGTATATATTAAATCTAATGAGTTATCAAGAAGAGATATATTAAAAGATCTGGTTGAAATGTGTCGTGGGGTTCAACATCCATTAAGAGGATTATTTCTACGTAACTATCTCCTACAATGTACTAAAAATGTTTTACCAGATAATACGGAAGAAGCCAGGTATTTTACAAAAAATAATTTTTACTTTTCCAATTCTTGACAACATGTACAACTTGTGTGATTTATATGTTTATCAAAACATAGAAATATTTGAGTACAGTGCATACTCTACAGTCTTCATGCAAATCATATTAAATTATCTACTTGGTCAATTCAGTCATGTTACATAGTGAAACATGTAAGCTTTTCTTTCATGTATTTTTTTTATTTGTTAAACAGTAAGTACTAAGTCGTAAATATGATAATTGTTTGGTAACTATTCGATTGCACATAAATCTTGATTTATTGAACCTCCCATAGCAGATAAGATATTAAATGGTTTTTATACAATATTTTTATACAGTGTTTATATACAATGATATTTTCAGTGGTGGTGAAAATGAATCGGGAAATGTACAAGACTCAGTAGATTTTATACAGCTTAATTTCGCGGAAATGAACAAATTATGGGTGAGGATGCAACATCAAGGTCATTCTAGAGATAGAGAAAGACGAGAACAGGAGAGAAGGGAATTAAGAATTTTAGTTGGTACAAATCTCGTTCGTCTTAGTCAGTTAGAATGTATTGATATGGAACGATTTAAAAAGGTATGATTTTGATGATGTTGTTAATATTCCCTAAACTGAACTGGCCTCTGATTGTACGAAAAATTATGTTTTTAGCTTGTGAACACTGCAGAGATCACAATTTTTATCCGATTTGGTTTAAACTTAAAATGTATGTTTTTAACCTCCAGATCTCAGTTCCTTTCGATATTTGCACATATTGGACCATAACTTCCTGAATTATTGCCCCTAGTTCTATGGAAAATCGTTCTTTTAGCTTGTGGACCCTAGAGAGGTCACAATTTTGATCTGATTTAAAAGAATGTTCGAATATATCACTGTATATCCCAAGGATGGCGGAGTTCGAATTTCATGTTCCAAATAGTGTTAAAATATTGTGTATCTGTGTTGTAGACCCTCTAGAGATCACAATTTTGATCCGATTTTGATGAAACTTGAAATACAGGGTTATAATCCAAAGATCTTGGTTCCTTTAATTATTCGTGCATAACTTCCTGAATTATGGCCCTTGATATTGATGGTACGGAAAGTCAGGTTTTTAGCTTGTTGTTTCCCTAGAGGTCACAATTTTTATACGCCCACATTTTCATGTGGACGTATTATGTCGTCGCCCCTGTCCGTCCGGACGTCCGTCCGTCCACGATTTGTTTGTGGACTCTCTACAGGTCACAATTCTTATCTGATTTTAACGAAACTTGAAATATAGGTTTATCCCCATAAGATCTCGGCTGCTTTCGATATTGGCATGTATCGGATCAAAACTTCATGGATTATGGCCCTTGATTGTACGAAAAATCTTGTTTTTAGCTTGTGGACCCTATAGAGGTCACAATTTTGAACCGATTTTGATGAAACTTGACATGCATGTTTATAACCCAAAGATCTTGGTTCGTTTCGATATTTGCGTCTATCGGAACGTAATTTCCTGAATTATGACCCCTGATTGTCTGAAAAATCACATGTGGTCGTATATTGTCGTCGCCCCCGTCCGTCAGTACGCTCTAGAGGCTAAAGTTAATATCCGATTGACTTTAAATTTATACACAGTGTTTAAGGTCATGAGACGAAGAAGCCTATTGTTTTTCAGCGATTTCCGATAATAACTACCAGAGTTATGGCCCTTGATCACTTCAAAAAATCTTGTGGACGCTCTAAAAGCCAAAGTTAATATCCGATTGACTTTAAATTTATACACAGTGTTTAAGGTCATAAGACGAAGAAGCCTCTTGATTTTCAGCGATTTCCGATAATTAGTGCCAGAGTTATGGCCCATGATCACTTCAAAAAATCTTGTGGACACTCTAAAAGCCAAAGTTAATATCCGATTGACTTTAAATTTATACACAGTGTTTATTGTCATAAGAAGAAGAAGCCTATTGGTTTTCAGCGATTTCCGATAATTAGTGCCAGAGTTATAGCCCTTGATCACTTCAAAAAATCTTGTGGACGTTCTAAAAGCCAAAGTTAATATCCGATTGACTTTAAATTTATACACAGTGTTTAAGATCATAAGACGAAAAAGCCTATTGTTTTTCAGCGATTTCCGATAATTAGTGCCAGAGTTATGGCCCTTGATCACTTCAAAAAATCTTGTGGACGCTCTAAAAGCCAAAGTTAATATCCGATTGACTTTAAATTTATATACAGTGTTTAAGGTCATCAGACGAAGAAGCCTATTGATTTTCAGTGATTTCCGATAATTAGTGCCAGAGTTATGGCCCTTGATCACTTCAAAAAAATCTTGTGGATGCTCTAGCGGCCAAAGTTAATATCTTATTGACTTTAAGTTTATACACAGTGTTTAAGGTCATGAGACGAAGAAGCCAATTGATTTTCAGCGATCTCTGATAATTATTGCCAGAGTTATGGCCCTAGATCACATCAAAAGATACTGTGGACGCTCTAGAGGCCAAAGTTAATATCCGATTGACTTTAAATTTACAAACACTGTTTAAGGTCATGAGACGAAGAAGCCTACTGATTTTCAGCGATTTCAAATAATTACTTCCAGAGTTATCTCCCTTGATCACTTCAAAAAACCTTGTGACGCTATAGATGCCAAACTTATCATCCGATTGACTTCAGATTGATACACAGAGTTTAAGGTGTTGAAATGAACAAGTATTTTGATTTTCAATGAATTTTGATTACTGAACAGCTAAATGTTTCCTATACTAATTGTTAGCGTGGGGCAAAACTTTATAAAAAGCAATCAAATTCTAATGATTTTCAGATAATTACATAATGAGTTGTTACTCTTAATCAGATTTTAGTGTATTGCAAATGTTTCATTATCAAAAAAAGTAAAAATATGCGACAACCCTTGTTGACTGCCCGGACGATTTAGCTGCTGTGGGCGTATGTTTCGTTGCCTGGCAACCTATCTTTGATATTTGCGCATATCAAATTGTAACTTAATGAATTATGGCCTTTGATTGTAGGAAAAATCGCTTTCGGTATTGCTTGTTCTCTATCTATCTCTCGAACAATTATTATCTGATTTTAAAAAAAACTCTGATTATATTACTGTTGCACACTAAGGAAGGTTGAGTTTGAATTTCGTGAAAATCGTTCCGAAATTGCCGGACGAAATGGTCGCCCTTTGTACGCGAATAGTGTAAAAATATGGTATATCATGGTTGTGGACTCTCTACAGGTCACAATTCTTATCCGATTTTGACGAAAAGTCACATTTCTAGGTTGTGTACCGTCACACCATAATCATTGTCGGCTTCGAATTTCATGAATATCAGACTGGAACTGACCAACAAAATGGCTGCTCCCAAAATAGTTTGAAATACATGACTTAATGATGTAGGAAAAATCACTTTCGGTATTGCTTGTTCCTATCCATCTCTCGAAAATGTGGGCGTATCCTGCCTGGCAGTGCCAGCCTATCTTTATCCAATTTGAAAAAAAAACATTGAATATATCACCTTTGTACCTGACTTCAAATTTGGTGAAAATCAGACAGAAACTGCTGTACAAAAATGGCCGCTATATCAAGGTTGTGGACCCTCTAGAGGCCATGATTTTAATTCAATTTTGATGGAACTTGAAACATACCTTTATGTTCCAAAGATTTAGGTTACTTTCGCTATTTGCGCATTTCAGATCGTAACTTCCTGGATAATGCCCCCCCCCCCCCAATTGTACCAAAAATCAGGTTTTAGCTTTTGTAACCTTTAGAGGTCATGATTTTTATCTGAATTTAAAAACAGTTTCAATATATCACCGTTGCACCATATTGATGGTAGAGTTAGAATTTCGTAAAAAGCAGATTGAAAATGGCCGCTCCTTGTATGCCAATAGTGTAAAAGTATGTACATGTAATACCAAAGTTGTAGACCATCAAGAGGTCACAATTTCTGTCCGATATAGATTAAACTTGAAATGTATGTTTATAACCCAGAGCTCTCTGTTCTTTTCGATATTCGTGCTTAACGCAATGCAACTTCCCCGATTATGGCCCCTGATTATACCAAAAATTGTTTTTTCAGTTTGTGGTCCCTGTAGAGGTCACAATTTTTATCTGATTTAAAAAAAAACTTGTAAATATACCTAGTGATGATCGAGTTCGAATATAATAAATATCATACCAAAACGGACAGACAAAATGGCCGCTCTGTGTATTCAGATGTTGTTAAAGTATGTAGGAAAAAATCATTATATTAGCTTGTAGATTCTCTAGAAGTCACAACTTTTATCTGATTTAAAAATTGTTTTAATATTTCATGGTTACGACATAATGATGGTGGATTATGACCCCTGATTGGTCGAAAATTTCATTTTTAGTTTTCTTACTCTCTAGAGGTCATAATTTTTTTTCAGATTTTAAAAAATGTTTGAATGTATCACCATTCCACCCTAATGAAGGTTGAATGGGAATGATACTGCCGAACAAAATATATGTTCTTTTTATGCAAATTGTGTAAAAGTATAGTAATAGGAAGTTTGTGGACACTCTAGAGGTCACAATTTTTTATCTGATTTAGATGAAACTTTAAACATATGTTTATATCCCAAAGATCTCAATCCCTTTTGATAATTTGGGGGTTGGATGGCCGAATGGTTAGCATGTGCGTGCTGTATTATAAAGCCTGTCATTGAGTTAACTGGCGTGGTTTCGAATCCCCGGTTGTACATGACAAGGAGTAGGGTCGTCTGTCCAACCTCATAGGTTTTCTCTGGCTTCCTCCCACTGCTAATGACCCCTACACGCAAGTGAATTATTAAAATAAAATTGATTAAACAATATGTTAGTCCCATAATGACCTAGTTTGTGTCAAGTGGACATTAAAGCCCATTACTCTCTCTCTCTCTCTCTCTCTCTCTCTCTCTTTTGATATTTGCACATTTTAGACGATAACTTTCTGGATTAATGCCCGAGATTGTACAAAAAATCCTGTTTGTTTTTAGCTTGTTCTCTATCCAACTCTTGCAATAACTCTGGTTATTGGTTAATGTCAGAAAAAGACAATTAAGTGATTGTTAATGTAATCAATTTTATATTATTTTTTAATGATATACACCATTTATAAACATTTATTGCAAAGGGGAGAGAGAGAGATATGGGGTTTAATGTCCATGCAACACAAACTAGGTCATTTCGGGACAAACATATGTCTTAGTGGTGGGAGGAAACTTATCACTTAAGGCCATTTTTATACGCCCACATTTTCATGTGGACGTATTATGTCGTCGCCCCTGTCCGTCCGAACGTCCGTCCGTCCACAATTTGTTTGTGGACTCTCTACAGGTCACAATTCTTATCCGATTTTGACGAAACTTGAAATATAGGTTTATCCCCATAAAATCTCGGTTCCTTTCGATATTGGCATGTATCGGATCGGAACTTCATGGATTATGGCCCCTGATTGTACGAAATATCATGTTTTTAGCTTGTGGACCCTACAGAGGTCACTATTTTGAACCGATTGTGATGAAACTTGACATGCATGTTTATAACTCCAAAATCTTGGTTCCTTTCGATATTTGCGCCCATCGGATCGTAACTTACTGAATTATGGCCCCTGATTGTCCGAAAAATCGCCCTTTTTAGCTTGTGGTCCCTCTGGAGGTCAAAATTTTTATCCAATTTAAAAGACCATTTGATTATATCACCGTTACATGGTAATGAAGGTTGAGTTCAAATTTCGTGAAAATCGGACCAAAATTGACATACAAAATGGTCGCTGTTTGTACGCGAATAGTGTGAAAATATGTTATATCAAGGTTGTGGACCCTATAGAGGTCACAATTTAGAACCGATTTTGATGAATCTTGACATGTATGTTTATAACCCAAAGATCTTGGTTCCTTTCGATATTTGCGCTCATTGATTTGTAACTTCCTGAATTATGGCCCCTGATTGTACGAAAAATCACCCTTTTTAGCTTCTTGTCCCACTGGAGGTCAAAATTATTATCCGATTTAAAAAAACGTTTGATTATATCACCGTTACATGGTAATGAAGATTGAGGTAAAATTTCGTAAAAATCGGACCAAAATTGACAGACAAAATGGCCGCCGTTTATACGCGATTAGTGTGAAAATACGTTATATTAAAGTGCACATAAAATGGTCCTGAAAACTTCTCTATGTGAGCAGTCCATGGTTATTTTATCCACTTTACGGCAAATTCACAGCAATCCGACTAAAATTAAATCAGCTATCTTCATTCAAAGTCGTAAAAATAGACCTCCCGTAAAAACGACTTTGCCAATTATTGAAAACACTCTTAATCCCCTCAGACGCCAGTGACGTCACAGTGACCGAATGCATATTCGGAATGTTTATTCCTTAATTACCTATATACAGCCAGCGTGTGTATTCATTAACGCCTGACTGATTCCTTAATCCCCCTAATTAAATAAAACAATTGACTACGGAATAAATTGTTTTATAATTCAATTTAATTCAAGATCCAATTTAGAATGTACGGTCGTTCTGTTTTCTCACGGCAGCGATTTTAATACAATCTACCATCGTGTGCAGTCCAAACGATTCAAGATACATTTTCGTCAGAAGAGTATCGTCATTCTAATTTAGAATTTGTTTCATAATGTACGGTCGTTCATTTTCACAAGGCAGCGATGTCATACACTCTCCTATGTGTGCAATCCCATCTATTCGAGATACATTTTCGTCAGAAGAGTATTGTGGTTCGATTTTCCCCGAGTAAAAGAGTATAGGAGTAAAAAGATGTGGTCACGCAAAATATATCATAAATTTCAAACATGATTGAAACGCGATTTGTAAATGACGATCCGTTATCGACGTATGGCGCCTTTATTTCTGCTTGCGAATTTGACTTTATTACTCTGAAATAGACCGTAAAAATGAAATACGAAGAAATATCTCAATATACGTTAGAATTAACAGATTGAGAAGGATCACCAAACTATCTATGTGTATCGCAAGTGTAGTGTCGTTAATACCTGTCATTAATCAATCAGACTAAATTTGAACAGTGATTGGGTCATAAAGTAATTAAAAATGTTGATTAGGTAATTATCTTTTTCTTTGCTCACCGATGTTTTTGTAATAAAGAAGCCTCATATTATTTGTTGATTGGTGTTTAAACAACATCTAAATATAAATCCTTCGATGGATTTATATTTAGATGCTCCTAATACAGTATGAAATATAGGACTTAATGATGTAGGAAAAATCACTTTCGGTATTGCTTGTTCTCTATCCATCTCTCAAAAATGTGGGCGTATCTTACCTGGCAGTGCCAGCCTATCTTTTAGCTTGTGGTCCCTCTGGAGGTCAGAATTATTATCCCATTTAAAAAAACGTTTGATTATATCACCGTTACATCGTAATGAAGGTTGAGGTCGAATTTCGTGAAAATCGGACCAAAATTGACAGCTGTTCTTGTCAGGCCATCCATCCTTCATCACTGAAAAAATTGACTGAAAAAATGGCCGCCGTTTGTACGTGATTAGTGTAAAAATATGGTATATCAAGGTTGTGAACCCTGTAGAGGTCACAATCTTTATTCAATTTTGATGAAACTTGAAACACATGTTTACAACTTAACAATCTTAGTTCCTTTCGATATTTGTGCATATCGGATTGTAACTTCCTGAATTATGGCCCCTGATTGTACGAAAAATGACCTTTTTTTTAGCTTGTGGTCCCTCTGGGGTCAGAATTATTATCCCATTTAAAAAAACGTTTGATTATATCACCGTTACATCGTAATGAAGGTTGAGGTCGAATTTCGTGAAAATCGGACCAAAATTGACAGCTGTTCTTGTCAGGCCATCCATCCTTCATCACTAACAAGGGGAATCCACGCCAGAAAATCTAGATGAACTTTGTCGCCCAATGCAGGGATCAAACACCTAACCTCAAGGCTACCGAGCCAGCATCTTACCCACTTAGCAATATGATCCCCAGTCGAATTTGAAGCCCACTGAAATGAACCTTTATAACCCAAAGATCTTAATTCATTTCGATATTTGCACATATCAAATTCTAACTTAATGATGTAGGAAAAATCTCTTTCGGTATTGCTTGTTCTCTATCCATCTCTCGAAAATGTGAGCGTATCCTGCCTGGCAGTGCCAGCCTATCTTTATTTATCACATGACTTTTACCATCATTGGTATTCTACAGCAGTCAAGCATTGTATCCATACTTTACCACTGAATAATGAATTTGTATAAAGACCCTAGACCACAACCCATGCCATGGATCAACTCATCCTATGTTAATAACAATAACCGGTATATACATGTAAGATCTATGTCGTAGCAGAAGATGTATATAAGGCTAACAACATAACAACTAGTTACAATATATGTTGTAATATAATTCTGGACCCTGTTTCACGAAATTTTAACTTAATATAAAATCCAATTTTAGTAGATACTTCAATTTTGATTGGCTAAGCACTAAAATTAATCTAACATTATCCAATCAAATTACTAAAATTGGGATCTTATCTTAGTTAAAATTTCGTGAAATAGGCCCCTGTTTTATAGTCCTTGTAAATATAGTTGCTATGTTATGTTATACTGCACTACTATTTACTATAGACCAGAGGCCTTACATACTAAATAAAGATTTGATTGATTGATTAAAAGATGAATCTGTCATACAGACCTACAGACCTACATAAATGTCTTGATATTTATGAAAAAAGAATGCAATTATTTGTATTATGTGGTTAGTTTAAAACGACATAGCAAATGATACAATTGGCCTTTACTATGAAATGATTTCCTATTCAGACACCCTAATAATATTATTTTTAATATTGTGCCAGTGAGATTTAAGTGAATTCTAGTCATATTTCTAGTCACATTAGAAATAAAAAGCTCATGGACAGGGCTCACACTGTTGGTTGCCAAAGTCGCAATTTGCGATTAAAATATGAAAGTGGCGATTAAAATATGATTTTGGCGATAAAGTTTTGCGGAACTGGCGATTCTTTTTGAGAACTGTCGGAAAAAAAAATCTTAAAATTCTAATTATATTTATCCTGGATTAACCATTATTGATTTAGTGTCAATCACGTGGCTAAACACTACAATAAATTAATCAACTGGCTGATAATCCGGATCGCGGATTGATAATTGCCAATGATATATATTTTAATCTCAAGTCACTATTTACTCCTATTGATTAATTTATGCGGTGATTATTTGATGTTTCGTTTCGTCTTTAAAAAAATGGTAATGCATGTAATCAAAATGGCCGACAGAATTAAATATTTTGATAGCTGAATTCCGTTTACTGTGGCTTTATATACGTCATGTAAAATATACAAGTATGCCTATCGGATATCATTATTTCAAATTGTCTTATCAACACTGGACGAAAACGTAAGAACTATACTATTCAAAAAAAGTAGGGGATATTTGATTTTTAAGTGTTATTAAAGTCACCTAATGAAACTGACGAAGAAACAAATGACAAAATGAAATGAAGTTCACATTCATCGATTTATTCCAAATGATCGTTAGACTAAGTAAGGCACAGACTGACCATTATAAGGGTAAAATGATACCCGGGGTCAAACAGCAAAGTTACCACAGCATCACAACAAAGTCAGTAACGGGTAAATCCTCCTCTGTTTGCCAAACAAGCATTGATCTGACGTGGCATACTCCTAATGAGACGTCTAAGGTCATTTTGGTCCAGATTGTCCCATTCCTGTTGCAACGCAGCAGCAAGTTCTTGGACATTATCCAAGCATGTCCCAGACATGCTCGATGGGGGAGAGGTCGGGACTCAGTGCTGTCCAAGGTAATGTGGTGATGTTCTGTTGTTGGAGGTAACCTGTAACGATCCTGGCCCTGTGACATCTTGCGTTGTCATCCTGGAAGATGAAACGGCGGCCATGACGTCGTGCGAAAGGCACAACATGGACTGCCAAGATGTTGTCCCGGTAGTACTGGCCTGTAACACGCCCTGCAACAACATGTAAAGCCGTTCTTCCAGCAACAGTGATGCCTCCCCGCACTATAACAGAACCACCCCCAAATCGATCATGTCTGGCCACTCACTCTCACACCAGTGTCTGTTTGAAGACGAGCGCTGATCTGATTTGCTGTGATGACAAGATTTCTCAAGGCCAAGGTACGGATAAATTGATCCTGGGCTTGAGTTGTCGCCCTTGGTCGACCTGAGCGTGGTCTGTCCTGTACAGCCGGTCACTAAAACAATTAAACTGATGTTTCCAGTTCCACCCTGGAATTCAATGCCACAATGACTGTAACATTCAAAGTCAGAGTCGTGCAAATCTTGGGTTGGACCCCCATGATGATCCCAAGCATCACCTGCATTCCATGCGGTAGCTATTGGTGCGTTTGGGCGTCACATGTAACTGGAAATGTTTCTTCTGTTAGGTTCTATAGTGACTTTTTTCGTAGTCATTTGCATATTTTAGTATTATGCCCCCAAAATCAAATATCCCCTACTTTTTTTGAATAGTATAGTTGAATATCAGCGATTCTTGAGCAAGAAAACGGTTCGCCATTTGTATCATATTACCGTCGCCAAAATGGTCTAAAGGTGAACGACGAGCATAATTGTAAGCATCTCTTACAAATATAATAGAAGTATATATCATTCTATCAGGGATTTAGATTCTGATACCTTTACGGTACCTGAAAATAACAAAACACTAACCATTCAGCCATCCACCCCCACCCACCCCCTCCGGCAATCCTTGGACGATATTTGACGTGTAAATACTGAATAGACTAAAGTCACCAAAAATAAAATCTGATCTTGTTAAATCCAAACTGTGCTAATATAGGCCCTATTATGTAAAGACAGATTTGAAAGTTGTTGTATAAGTATATATCGGCAATTGTTTTATGACAAACCTAGCTGAGCCATAAAATTGTCAGATATTGTATTTTTTATCACATATTTTTGGCCGATGAAATATTGAAGTTGGCGGAAAAAAAATATGAACATTTCTTTATATAAAAATTATCATCCTTTGTGGCGGAAAAAAATTGAAAGCCAGTGTGAGCCCTGCTCATGGAATTAACAGAAGATATATACTGGGGTAACTATTTCAACTCTCAAAGGATATTAATACTGGTTTATTTTGTAGAATGTTTTACCAGGTGTTTTAGAACAAGTTGTTAACTGTAAAGATCCAATATCACAAGAATATCTAATGGAATGTATAATTCAGGTAAAATATATTATTTACTAAGTCATCGGCTGTTGATATATTTGCATATAAGATAACACAAAAAAGTATCCATATTTCTTATATTTTGACAATATTAAGGTTGCAACGATACAGACAAAAAATAACACGATATTGGTAAAATTGATATCACAATATCATGGATTATCGTCCAGAGTAAATTATCGCGATAATTAGAATTATAGTGCTTCAAAAATTCAATATTGTGATTATTACTGATATAAAATTGATATACATGTATATATGCTAGGGTAAAAATATTCCTGTAGGTATCTTCACCTCAGATCATTCTATTCTGATCAGCTGGAATGTCATCTGCCGAACTTTCATCAGGAATGTTTCAATTGACTTTGACATTTTCAAGCTCGGAAGCCATTGTATTCAAAGAATAAATGAAATATTATCCAGACGGGTTTTCAATGTAAAATATCAATGTAATTTTCAACGGAAATGAAATGAAATGGAGTTTAACGTCCTACTGTTCTGCTCCGAAACTGGGCTAATGAAGACGGGCATATGCCATATATTGTGCTATGACTATGAGGGAAATTTGGCCCGGATAGCGGCACTACAGCCTACTCTTATATTGAATTCCAACTGTCAAGTGATCTTTTACGAGCATGTCAATGTGTGCACAGGACCTTGGTTTTTCGTCCCATCCGCATGACTAGACACCTGTGTTTGTCATGCCCTCCATTCTCTATCACTGACAAGGACTCGGTAATCAAGGATAAACCACCTCTTCGTTACTATGGCAAGGTATGTTGTCGCATGCAGGTTAACTGTATCGTTCCAAGTAGGGGTATCCTTACCATTATAATGTCAATCATACAAATAATGATTACTATTGTGGATGCTTTCTTCATAGGGGTATGGGTCCAGACTATATCAAGGCATAGCCAACACATGTATGATAACGATTAATATTATTCAGTGAAATGTACTTCATACATGAGACTAATGTCAGTCAGTTGGTCTTTCGTGTTAAACTCGGCTGTCTCAAAGTCTGTTGTGGAATTTGGAAAATGGAACAGATCTAGAATAGGCACTTTCTTCAATCTGATTTCTTCTTCATTTTTGGAAAGTTTGAACGGATTTAACATGAATTGTGGTCAAAAATGAAAATATTGTGATTTTTTTTTAGAATCATGGCAATATATCACGATAAAGCGATATTTAAGATTTCAGACGATAATTAATTTATCGCCTGACCTAAGTAATTATCGGATATATTGCCATCCCCGGGGTATCGCTGCAACCTTAGATGATATAATATTATTTAATATTTTTATACTTCATGTAATATTTGTATATTTTATGTAAAATTTGAATACCATGGACAATCATATCACTAATGTGTGCTGGGTGGCGTTGTTTGCTCTATGGCGTATTCACAAACATCAGAGGCTTCTTGATCAGAGCTAGACTGACAAGCTTGTCCATGCATTTCTGAGTTCATGGTTGGACTATTGTAATAGCTTATTATTAAGTTCATGGTTACCAATTCCTTAAATTGCACACTGCAGCACATTCAGAATGCTGCTGCTCGCTTAATAGTCAAAACATAAGTTGGAGCTTCATGTAGATATGAAGCCCATACTGATGGAACTCCACTGGCTACGATTTGAAGCTCGGGTCCAGTTGTATCCATCATACAACATCTTCGCCACTCTATCTTATTTAGCTGATTTCTGTCGCTACACCAGTGATAAATCTTCGTAGTGCTGACAGTGTGAAACTTTTGTATCAACCACTTCAACCCAAACTGTCAAGAGCTTATGGTGATCACACATTCAGGGTTTTTGCACCAACCATATAGAATTCCTTGCCTGATCACTTGACGTATATTACGAATTCGATATCTTTTAAATGGTCTTTAATAACATACCCTTTTCAAAAATGTTATTCAACATAATGCGCTTATGTTTAGTGAACAACTAATGTTTTTACATGTTTATAAACATTTTGTACAGCGATTTTAATGTAAATCGCTATATGAAAAATTTATCATTATTATTATTATTATTTATTGATTTATTTATTTATTTATTTTATTTAATTTGGATAATTATGTAATGTATTTTGGATATGTAAAAATTTGATATTCTGTTTATACTATGGCAGGTATTTCCTGATGATTTTCATCTGCAGAGTTTAAACTCATTTCTAAGAGCTTGTGCTGATCTTCATCCTAATGTTAATGTGAAAAATATCATCATTGCTTTAATAGACAGGTGAGCTTTGATTTTATATACTATACTTTAGTATCTTATTATCATCTGTTTTTTTACGGTAGATATTGATGCCCTTTCAAGCAGAAAATCTACTTAGGCATTTAACCTGATTTTAAATTATCATAATTTTATTTAATTCGATATTTTAAATTATCATAATTTTATTTAATTCAATATTTTATGCCTTGTGTAATGTTTATTTCAGACTGGCTAATTTCTCACAAAATGAGGAAGGCAGTGGAATACCGTCAGATATTCAACTCTTTGATATATTCTCTCAACAAATAGCTCAAGTTATTCAGGTATGATGTATTAATTGTTCACACTTTATAGCTAACACCAAAAAAATTGTAACAATATTGACATTTACATAGCTACAAAACACACTTGAACAGTTAGGTATTGTGTAAGATAGTTCTATTTGGACATTGTATAAGGTATTTGGATATTGTGTACATTGTATTTGGATATTGTGTAAAATGGTTATATTTGGATATTGTATAAAGTATTTGGGTATTGTGTAAGATAGCTGTATTAGGGTATGGTAGTTGTGCAATCGACATTATAATTAGTATTCTAAAATTGACATTTGTATATTCAGAATCGACCAGATATGTCACCAGAAGACATTGTATCACTACAAGTAGCTTTAATGAACCTTGCATTAAAATGTTATCCTGAGAAAGTTGATTATGTTGATAAAGTATTAGAAACTACAGAAGATATTTTCAACAGATTAAATTTGGATCAGTGAGTAATTGTATTTAACTTACATTTTGTTGTTGTAGCACTCGTTTCACAAGATTGTAGTATGTCTTTAAAGATTTAAAGATTGGCAGGTTATTGATCATTGACTCAAGATAAATTGTATGTCATTTGTCAAGAATCATAATCATTATATATACAGTTAAATAGTCATCAAAAGAGTGTTAAAATGTTTGTGGGAGGTAACTCTTCCATGCACTCATATTGTCTCCCCTTAGACCACAAAAATGAAATGATCTGAGAGATTAGCTTAAATGATTTAGTTGTTAATTCTTATGTTAGTTACCTTTCTTCAAATAAATCTGAATTATATTGTTAGTTGTCCAAATAAATATGTTGGTTAATAAATATGCCCATATACAAAATTGCTATTTCTATTTTTGAATCTGTAAAATAATGAAAAACTGTATGATATATGTATTCTTAAAGGACAATATTGGTGTCAGTCATTATCACATATGTGATAGAACTGGTTAAATACATTCCAAATATAATTTTAAAACAGAGATCATTGCTACGATAGAGGAGTAATAAAGGATTCATGAATCGGAAGTGACGAACGCCAAAGGAAAACACAAGTAATCCCTCTATGTAACTGACTGAAGTGACGAGTGATAACAGATACATGGGCGAATTTTTACACACTAATAATTCCTTCGAAGACAAAAAGTTGTTATATGGGACCGCAAGAGCATATCTGACGATTCAATAAAGTAATTAAGTGTCGTAAGATAAGAGAACACGAGAAAAATAAAAATAGTCAACACAAACCGTTGTTTTTATTCCTTCTATAGGGGAGACCGGGACACATTGAACCATTTTGTTCACATTCATGTTTGTCCTCATTTCATATCAAATGTTTTTATTAGAAGATCTCTTTACGTTATTGTATTGTTTGAAGACATATCATAGTTGCTATCGTGTATCATATTCAATTAAATTAATCTTTAACTTCTTTTTTTTTTTTTTTAAAAACACACACATTTTAAACCACTTTACCATAATGGTTCAATGTACCCCTCTTTACAAAATAGTCGGGGCAGGTTTAACCAAATAATGGGGCACATTGAACAGTGGTAAAAATTTCATGTTAACATAGATCTAGATTTACTATTTAGATCTCAAACCTAGTCACTTATTTCGTAGTAATCTAATGAATCTGCAAACAATCAGTGTACAGTTAAAAACCAATATCCACAGATTTGACATCCATGCAATGATCGATAACAAGCAGGAGTCTGGATTTCCTAGGCTCCTACAAATCGCCGTAAAATGCACATAAGTTGGCGGTTTGGTGGGATCAAATTCAACTTTTGTAGTGAATCAAACAAATATTTGTCCAATATTCTGTCTAAATTCGGAGAGCCTGATTTGCTGACAAGCGACTCTAGTCTGGGAGACTCATTGCGCCCCTGCATGGCACAGCCAAGTTTCGAACAAGTTTAATTCCTTTTATACGATAGGCCCACTGAGTTGGATCAACTGACATTCTAAATCTTTGGTTTTTAAAAAATTCAAAATGGATCACGCCCTTGTTTATCCATCTTCAATAGAAGCTTGATCTCGCCTTAACTACATACATCTTATCAAGCCCTTCAGGTAATACCCTGTATATTTCGCCACTAAGTTCGATTGTCACACAAGCCCAGCTTGGGAACCTATCAGATTCATCGGTCGTCGCGAATACCACGTCTCGTGCTTTATAGCTAAAATGCCTACATGTGACAATCGAGTTGCAAAGTTCAAAGATCGATCAATGTCACGGTTGCTGTTTTCCCACGAGTTTCTCAATTTAAAAAACCCTGTTTGTTTATAGTGTATTTGGTGCCACGAACTCTGATTGGACAATGCTAATTAGTCACTTGTAAAAACAACTAGCGCAAAGTTTGGGGAATTGCTGAGTATTCAAGCAACGGAGAGATGTTGTATAACTCGCGAACGTTGCTTAAGGAACGTGTTGTTTATGTTGATTATCTTAGACATACAAGAATTTCCTAGGCTAAACAAATTATTAAATGATATACATTGTATATAGTCTATAATTCACTGAACCATGTTTTCAAAGTACCCCACCCACAGTGCTTCAATCTGCCCCATCACAGTTTCATGATCAAAATTTTAAAAAGAATTCAATATGCCCTCTTATTTGGATCAAGCCTCGGTTTATCTAGATTGTAGATTAGACAGATATGAACTGATTTTAAGTACAAGAATTTCCTAGGCTAAGAAGTTAAGATGTAATCATGTATGGAAAAATTTTCACTTTTTTTAAGCGCTCTTTTGAAAAATTCATTGCCC
Source organism: Patella ulyssiponensis (assembly GCA_963678685.1). NCBI lineage: Eukaryota > Metazoa > Mollusca > Gastropoda > Patellidae > Patella > Patella ulyssiponensis. The sequence goes on along the minus strand of OY783229.1, from coordinate 36,362,416 downwards.
CCCCCCCCAAAAAAAAAAAAATTGACAGTATGTGGCTACTGCTTATTGATGGAGAAATGGGTCTAAGAAGTTGTCTCACTTATGTATAGCCTTGGGGTTGTCTAGTATTATTTATAAAGGATATATCCATGGCGGTTCAATGTACCCCGGTTTCCCCTACCTTATAAAAACATGGTAATGCACAGACTTTTAATCTGTTTTTCTTTCGTGTTTTTTTATCTAGTGGCAGTCAATTCTTTTTATGAATTGTCAGATATCCTCTCACAGTGTCACACAACCACTTTTGGTCTTCGAAGGAATTATTAGTGAGCAGAAATTCGCCCATGTATCTGTTATCACTAGTCACCTCAGTCAGTTATATAGAGGAACAACTCGTGTTTTCGTTTGGCGTTATTACTCCTCCACGTAGCAATGATCTCTGTGTTAAAATTATATTTGGAATGTGTTTAATCAGTTTTATCACATATATGATAATGACTGACACCAATATTGTCCTTTAATATTGTCTTATATAAAAATATAGACTTTTCAATTCTACCTTAATGTCCTTAACCATTTATCCATTCACGAGCAATATGTATACATATATATATTGTCTGTATTTATTTCAGTTTAGAACATGGTACAGCAGTATCTAAAGAGTTAATGAGATTAATGAAAATACCAATTGATACGTATAATAGTATACTATCTGTATTAGAATTACAACATTTTGGACCCATGTTCGAGTATTTTGATTTTAAAGGCAGACGTATTATGAGTTGTTATATCATCAACAATATACTAGAAAATGAAACAAACATTCCTACACAAGAACAAGTAAGTGAATATTATCCATTACATTATCTATTACATTAATGATTTAAATTATTGTAGTAGTTGTATACACAGATAAATTTGTGTATTAATCAATGTAATTAAATGCTTATAAAGACATGTATTAGCATACTATAAACGAGTTCCTGGACCAGGAATAGTTGTGAAGTTTATAGATTAATCAGATTTATTGTTTATTTGATATGTTATTGGCATTCCTGAGTTAGTGTTCAGCAATTGAATAATTTCAATCCTTTGAAAAGTTTCAGTTGCATATATGCGAGAATTTTGGGCAACAACTGAATATAACTGATAAGATTTTTCTTAACCGGTTGAAACATTTGATTATGTCATATCTGGACTGGCAGAAGTGGCAGGACTCTATTCTTGCCTGAATTGCAATTCCTTTTGCATGATGGGCGTGGAAAGTTCCTTAAACATAGAGTAGACTAATCCCAGTTTATATTTATGTAGCTATTATTTACACAGACTGACTTACAGCTTAGTTTATCATTTATCGGTTCTATGTTTATAGTGGTTGGTTTAGTCATTTCTTTACCTATCAAGTGGGCCAGGGGTTGGAAAACCACCCACTCTATAGGATCTGGAAAAAATATATGTTATTGTACATGTAAAATCTAGAAACTTTGCAAAAGTTTCTAGATTTTACTTGTAAAATAACATATATTTTTTCCAGAGGGGTCAATTCCCAAATTTCTGAAAATTGACCTACTTGACATGAAATGACCCTATTATAGAGGTTTTATCATGAATCAAAATTATTGCCGCATTTTAATTTTTATACACCCACATTGAAATGTGGTCGTATATTGTCGTCGCCTCCATCTGTCGGTCCGGCGTCCACAGCTCTAGAGGCTAAAGTTAATATCCGATTGACTTTAAATTTATACACAGTGTTTAAGGTCATGAGACAAAGAAGCCTATTGTTTTTCAGCGATTTCCGATAATAACTACCAGGGTTATGGCCCTTGATCACCTCAAAAAATCTTGTGGACGCTCTAGAGGCCAAAGTCAATATCCGATTGGCTTTAAATTTATACACAGTGTTTAAGGTCATAAGACGAAGAAGCCTATTGATTTTCAGGGATTTCCGATAATTAGTGCCAGAGTTATGGCCCATGATCACTTCAAAAAGTCTTGTGGATGCTCTAAAAGCCAAAGTTAATATCCGATTGACTTTAAATTTATACACAGTGTTTAAGGTCATGAGACGAAGAAGCCTATTGATTTTCAGCAATCTCTAATAATTATTGCCAGAGTTATGGCCCTTGATCACATCAAAAAATCCTGTGGATGCTCTAGAGGCCAAAGTTAATATCCGATTGACTTTAAATTTACACACACTGTTTAAGGTCATGAGATGAAGAAGCCTACTGATTTTCAGCGATTTCAAATAATTACTGTGTTTAAGATCATGAGACGGAGAAGCGTATTGATTTTCAGCAATTTCCGATAATTAGTGCCAGAGTTGTGGCCCTTGATCACTTCAAAAAATCTTGTGGATGCTCTAGAGGCCAAAGTTAATATCTGATTGACTTTAAATTTATACACAGTGTTTAAGGTCATGAGACGAAGAAGCCTATTGATTTTCAGCGATCTCTGATAATTATTGCCAGAGTTATGGCCCTTGATCACATCAAAAAATCCTGTGGATGCTCTAGAGGCCAAAGTTAATATCCGATTGACTTTAAATTTACACACACTGTTTAAGGTCATGAGATGAAGAAGCCTACTGATTTTCAGCGATTTCAAATAATTACTGTGTTTAAGGTCATGAGACGAAGAAGCGTATTGATTTTCAGCAATTTCCGATAATTAGTGCCAGAGTTGTGGCCCTTGATCACTTCAAAAAATCTTGTGGATGCTCTAGAGGCCAAAGTTAATATCTGATTGACTTTAAATTTATACACAGTGTTTAAGGTCATGAGACGAAGAAGCCTATTGATTTTCAGCGATCTCTGATAATTATTGCCAGATTTATGGCCCTTGATCACATCAAAAAATCCTGTGGATGCTCTAGAGGCCAAAGTTAATATCCGATTGACTTTAAATTTACACACACTGTTTAAGGTCAAGAGACGAAGAAGCCTACAAATTTTCAGCGATTTCAAATAATTACTTCCAGAGTTATCTCCCTTGATCACATCAAAAAACCTTGTGACGCTATAGATGCCAAACTTATTATCCGATTGACTTCAGATTGATACACAGAGTTTAAGGTGTTGAAACAAACAAGTATTTTGATTTTCAATGAATTTTGATAACTGAACAGCTAAATCCATGATGTTAAATGTTTCCTATACTAATTGTTAACGTGGGGCAAAACTTTATAAAAAGCAAACAAATTCTAATGATTTTCAGATAATTACATAATGAGTTGTTACTCTTAATCAGATTTTAGAGTATTACAAATGTTTCATTACCAAAAAAAGTAAAAATATGCGACAACCCTTGTTGACTGCCCGGACGATTTAGCTGCTGTGGGCGTATTTATCGTTGTCTGGCAACCTGTCTTTTGTTATTTGCTTGATAACAAAGATATTATTTGTATCTCTAGGTAGATCTGGTGTTAAATATTGTTAACTGTTTAGTACAAGATCAGAATGATCAACCAGAAGAAGCAGATGATCCAGATGATTTTGCTGAAGAACAGGGTTTAATGGGAAGATTTATACATTTATTACATTCAGATGATCCGAATCAACAATTCTTGGTAAGGAATTTATAATCGAATATCTTGTTAATTTACTACTACACTACTAAGATTGTCTAGAATATTAAAGGACTGTGCTGATATATTTTAATAACTATTTGTTTCCAGATATTAAATATTGCCAGAAAACATTTTGGTAGTGGTGGAGATCAGCGTATTAAATATACTTTACCACCCATTGTTTTTGCTGCATTTAGATTAGCTAATAGATATGCTGATCTTAAAGAACAGGTATGTTTGGGGTTTTTTTTATAATAGATTAACATTTTCCTGACTTTAATTTAATTAGTTGATAATAACTTGTGTTCACATTGAGAAATAAAGTTTGGCAAATCGTATCTGTGTATGATAAGTATTCACATCACCTAATAAAGATGTTATAAAAACATTGCTAAATGAAATTCAATAAGTTGTGAAATGATTTACTCTCTTCAAATATAATTAAAATTCAAATAGCAAAGTAATGTATTGACAGTTCACTATATATTTTGACCTACAATTATAATAAATTGTGTTTATAGGATGAAAACTGGAAGAAGAAATGTCAAAAGATATTCCAGTTCTGTCATCAAACTATTGGAGCTTTAATTAAAGCAGAACAAGCTGAAATACCATTACGTCTGTTTCTACAAGGCGCAGTAACAGCTGGTTCTATAGAATTTGAAAATCATGAAACTGTGGCATACGAATTTATGTCGCAGGTGAGGAAGTCAGAGCTTATGGCTGCCCAATTGAAATTTATTTTATAGATAATGTAATGCTAATGAATTTGTTACACCAGAATATCTTCTATATTTACTATTATATATGGTATAAGTATTAATTTAAATATCATATAATTTATAGTTATAAAAACTCTCCTTGGTCACTTAAAATTTGTTCAATTTATCTTTTTTGAAAACTGATTCATATAAATTACTAATTATTTCAGGCATTTTCTATTTATGAAGAAGAAATCAGTGACAGTAAAGCCCAGCTTGCAGCAATAACATTAATTATAGGAACATTAGAACAGATGAGATGTTTTGGAGAAGAAAATCATGAACCATTGAGAACTAAGTGTGCTCTTGCAGCTTCTAAATTATTAAAGAAACCAGATCAGTGTCGTGGTGTATCTATCTGTTCACATTTATTCTGGTCAGGAAAATCTTCAGATCAAGATGATGAGGTCAGGATATCCTACATTTTACACAAAATCTGGGGGGGTTCAGTTCCAACATGTTTGAGTATGTGTATATGGAGAGCTAGAATGTTTGTCAGTATATATAACACATTTTATGGCCTTTGCAAAGAAGTATTATCATAGAAATCATACCAATATGTTTTATTATTTTAGATGAAAGATGGTAAAAGAGTATCAGATTGTTTGAAGAAAGGTTTAAAGATAGCTAATCAATGTATGGATAGTTCAGTACAAGTCCAGTTATTTGTGGAACTGTTAAATAATTACATCTATTTCTATGAAAAAGGTTGTGATCAGGTAAGGTTTAAGTATTTTCAATAGGCCTGTCACATTTCTTACCCACCAGTAATATTCAAAATAATTTATTGAATCCAGATTGTAATGAATTGTAATCCTTGAGTGGCATTTAGTGATTGAGCACATTAAAAAACACAACACAATTTTATGGAAAACAATCACTGGTTTTATACACAACTAGCACGACGTTTCGACAAGTATTCTCTTATGGTTATCAAGTACAAATATAGCACGACATTTCGACAAGTATTCTCTTATCGTTATCAAGTACAAATTTCGACAAGTATTCTCTTATCGTTATCAAGTACAAATTATTTGTACTTGATAACGATAAGAGAATACTATCGTTATCAAGTACAAATTATTTGTACTTGATAACGATAAGAGAATACTTGTCGAAACGTCGTGCTATTTGTGTATAAAACCAGTGATTGTTTTCCATAAAAATTGTGTTGTGTTTTTTTTTGTAATGAATTGGTTGCATTAAAGAGGTAACCTTACAGTTTATTTATTATCTCCCCTTAGACCACATACTACATTTCACTCAAAACTTTTTAATTTTGTTACCGCTTAAGTAGTTATAGTAAACAGTGGCTGGTTCCCTTTACAGCCCCACAAATAATTGTGTAAGGTGTCAAATTAAAGGTGTTCTAATTGATTCGCTAGGTGATCAGTGCAACTGTCCCACAGTCGAAATGCAGTACTATATAAGAATTGTAAATTATGAAAAGAGATATTCTATTTAACCTGTAGTTTAGAGATCTTTAACAAATTGACGGATCTTTTATCATTAAGTAGAGAGACGTGTCATCAGCAAACAGTTTAATATTTGATTGAATATTTTCAATGATGCCATTGATGTAGAGCCCTGTAGAACACAAGCAGTGATGGGGACGATATTGTCTAGAACAACACTCTGTGATCGACCAGTTATATAACTCTTAAACTAACTGTAAATTCACCTTGGACCTTGACAGCATCGAACTTAGGATAGAGTCATGTGGACTATATTGTCTGTCCGTCCCTCCGTCAACAATCTGTTTATGGACACTCTACAGACTACAGATCACAGTTCTTTTCCAATTTTGACGGAACTTGAAATATAGGTTTAGCTCCCAAAGATTTTGATTCCTTTCGATATTGTCATGTTTTTTTAGCTCGTGATCCTTCTACAGGTAACATTTTTTATCCAATTTAAAAAAAACATTTGAATTTATAACCGTTACATCGTAATTATGGTTGAGTTGAGTTCGAATTTCGCAAAAATTGGACCAAACCGCCGAACAAAATGGCCGCCCCTCCTTCGCAAATAGTGTAAATATATGGTATATCAAGGTTGTGGACCCTCTAGTGGCCACAATTTTGATGAAACTTGAAGTATGTGTTTATCACCCAAAGATCTTGGTACCTTTCAAAGATCTTGGTTCCTTTGTATATTTGTGCATATTGGATTGTAACTTTCATATAACGTGTTCAGGGGCACTTTACAATGTGACAGTGTAATTATGAATAAACAATAAGATTATGGACATGTTAACGAGTGTATACAGAGTCCATTAAAAGCCTTATTAAATGAATTTGTTTTAAGCTGTTTTTTAAACGAATATTGGGATGTACAACATCTTAAACTAACTGGTATCCACAAAACAGGTGCTTGATAACTAAAAGAGCGCTGACCATAAGAAACCAGTTGAACAGTTTGGGCTTTAAAAGTAGTTTATCAGATGTACATAATGTTCGGCCAGGTGTATAAAGTTTTAATAGATCTGAGAGTTAAACAGGGGCTAAATTATTTTTACATTTAAAATAAGTAATAAATTCTTAAAATCAGTTCCATAATTAACAGGTAACCAGTGCAGTAAATTATATAAAACAGGAGTTATGTGGTCACATAAGTCTAGCTGCAATATTCTGTATTTTTTGTAATTTATCTATAAGCTTTAAAGAAAGGTACATGTGTAGACCGACTAAAAGTGAATAAAAGTTATCTAATCGAGAAGTGACAAGCTTTTAGAGAATTAACAAGTAACTTAGTGGCCTCTACAGTTACAAATATAAGTATTTATCTATATTTCTGATATTAAAATAGCACAATTTACAAATATTATTTACTTGGGCTCCCATAAGCATAAAACTATCAAAGATTGCGCCAATATTACGAGCAGAATCAGATGAAAATATATCACAATTACCTATTACAACAGGGGGATTATGTGCAAATTTACTTGATGCCTTGAGTCTAATAACAAATATTCGGTTTTATCATCATTCAATTTTAGAAAGTTCTTTGACAAACATTTTCTAATTTCACTAATACAGTCCTCTCAAGTTGCAACCTTGAGGAACCCCAGATGGCAAAACAGATTCAGACGACGATTTACAAGATAGCTTTCTAAATGCAGAGCCACAAATATCGAATTTAAATGGAAGTCCACATAAAAGAATAGAAGGGTCCACTGTGTCGAAAGCAGCAGATAAATCTAATGAAATTAAAAATGTACATTTTCTATTGTCAATTTCCATTAAAATATCATTTGAAACCCGGGTTAAAGCTGTTATAGTACTGTGAAATTGTTTATAAGCACTTTGAAATGGTACAGACAAACAGTTATCATCTAGATGGGCCTTTATCTGAGAGGCAATACATTTCTCCAATATTTTAGAAATAAAACTTTAGTTAGAGAGAGTCTGTAATTTTTATACGTCCACATTCATAATGTGAACGTATTATGCCGTCACCCCTGTCTGTGTGTGTGTGTGTATGTATGGATGTATGTGTGTGTGTGCATTGACCATCACCAGAGGACCCTCGTTAGAAAACACAGCTTTTACCCGAGGACCAAAAAATCTTCCGAGGACCAAAATCGTGGTCCTCGGAGAAGTGAAGTCTATTTCCATGTTGGATAACCTAGTCTACTTCACCTGACAAAATTTCTACGTGGTCCACGCTTAGTGCATAACACCCATTATGTGTGTGCTCTCTTCACACAGTTTACTCTCGGTCAACAAACACACGAGGTGCCTGGGTAATTTAGCGAATCACGTGACGTCACCCAGCAAACACATGTTCCTCGGAGAGGCTGTTATGTTAGAGGTAAGAACGAAGAATACGTTTCCTTAATTTAAGTGTGAATTACTAGTAGACTAGATGAGTTAGTTTATATTTTTGCACAGGACATTTTTTCGTTCAAGAGCATATTGCAGTGAATAACAAGTAAAATTATTTTGGTCTTTGAAGCCAACGAACGTATTTTGTAAACTTCGTTTCAATTTAACACGTCGTGGTTGAAACAATATGGCGTCGAGTTTAGGCCTAGGTTTTTTTTTCTGACTCTGTGTTGTCTACTCATAGACAGTAGCTCATATGTTGTCGTTTTCGTTGAAGTGATGTCATTTCTTTAAATAGGCGACTTATATCAATACTGTATGCATTTTAGTTTACCTGCCAAAAGATGCTTTTCTTATGACATCACGCTGGTTACCCACAGTCAGCCATTGTCACAGCTCCTTGCATTTTTGTGATTTTATTATTTAAATAACTTCATTTCACTATTCTTTTGCCTTGGCAAATAAGAATTATTTGACTTAAACTTTGGCACTTGCATTAACAGACCTCTAGGCCATGCTTGATATAAAGAAGGATAAACATGTTTTTTAATAATTTTTATGTACATTTTTTTGCATTTATTGAAGGTGTGATCAAACTTCACCACAAGGATGCCATGGAAAATATTTTTAAAAATGTTGGAAAAAATGATTGAATGGGAGAAGAACAAAAACAAGGGGAAGAGGACGAGGAGAAAGAGAGAGAGAAATGGGGTTTAACGTCCACTCGACACAAACTAGGCCATTTCGGGACTAAGAAGGAGACAGCTGCAGAAGAAGGAATGGGGGGAGAATGGATAATTTGTATGCCTGATAACGACCAGTGAATTCTTGTTGAAATGTCGTGTGTATATAATATAGTGATTCACAGTGATTGTTTTCCATAGAACTGTGTTGTGTTATATGGATTGATAAATTTTATAATCGAAACGTCGTCTGTATATAATATAGTGAGTGTTATCCATAGAACTGTGTTGTGTTATATGGATGAATAAATTTTATAATTGAAGATTTAGCTTTTGTTGTTAATGTATGTAGTTTTTGCTGCATGCAAGATATCCTTTTCTACTATCTAGAGAAAGTCTTGGCTATTTCTGTTGGAGAGACTTTAAGAAGGGGCAATAAGGAGAAAAATGGCATTTTTCACCCAACGTACCGTAATTTTCTGACTCAAATGTCATCTATGTTAAGCTGTGTGTTGCTTTCTATTAATCCACTTGGACTGTCATTTGTAGAGATACCTCTGCAGGTACTGTTGGAGAGCATATATAAATTTCAAGGAGGTTTGGTGAATAGAAGGGACCAAGGCGGTGGTGTTCAGTTCTGCTATCTTGGACAATTTCGTTTTTTTTTTCGCACTGTGCTCATGTACAAGCCCTGCTTTTTTTGGAAATATTGGAGCAATGAAGCTGTAATTTTCAGGGAATCATCCAACATATATTTGGGGGTGGCTCAATTAGAACTGTATATTTCAGGCCGTCATAAGCATAAAATGACATTTTTCAATGGAAAGCTGTACAAAATGTGGTTTTTAGCTCAAGTGAATGTACCCTCATTTAATGTTGGCTCAACCTATTAACCTGACATTTGCACAGCACATTGGTCATATATTCAGGGTGGTGGTGTTAAAATTGCAGCCTGTTTTGTCAAAAGTTAGAGGGCTGGCTCAGTTCGGGGTATTTCGGTTGTTTGGACAATTTTGGGGTTTTTTTCGCACTGTGCTCATGTACAACCCCTGTTTTTTTGGGGGAAATATTGCAGCAAGTCTAATGAAATTTTCACAGAATCTTCCTACATGTATTCTGGGCTGGCTGTGCAAATGTCAGCTTGATAGCTCAATTAAAACTGTATATTTTAGGCTGTCATAAGCATAAAATGACAATTTTTAATGGAAAGCTGAAAAAAATGCGGTTTTTGGCTCAAGTGAATTTGCTGTAAGGTTGCAACGATATCAAATTCTGATATCGCCATTAATCATGATAACTGCTTTTGGAATTATCGCGATAAATAAAAGTCTACGATTATCAATTTTATCACGATAATTCTCTTTATCATGATATTTCTCTATATCACGATAGTTATTTATAATCGTGATAATTGTAATTATCATGCACCATAATAAAGGATTGGTTAGAGGATAGGATTTCTAGTGAAAAATAGGGGGTAATAGCCATCTGTAATTTCTCCTCAGTTTGCAGGTGGGTTCTGTTGTCACTTAATAAGACACTCTGTGACCGAGTAAAAGACGAGAAATGGAAAAACCACCGACTCGATTGACCAGTCTTGAATATGGTATAACCGCTGTGTTAGTGTATGTTTTTCAACAATAAAAAATATACAAATTTATTAGTTTGTAAATATCTCATTAATTAAAGTTTAGTCGTATGGTTTTAAATATATGTTCTAATTACTTCTAAAATATTAAAAACCACCCAAAGTATGTTTTAAAAAATCATATTGATGAACCTGAGTGCGGATTCATAACTTGAAAAAAGCGGCTGGATGACTAAGTCGAGTTACTTGGTTGCTTTCTTTTGGCGGGTTAAACAACCAGACGTACAGTACTAAGTCGAGTTACTTGGTTGCTTTCTTTTGGCGGGTTAAACAACCAGACGTACAGTACTAACTTAACATTGAAATAAACATAATATTTTCAGTCTTGTTAACCGGGGATTCGCCGCACCGTTGCTACGGTACACCGATGTCGCGTGCGGCTTTGTTTACAAAATGTGTTTCGGGAACTTTCTCTCACCGATTTTTATTGTATAATTTTACAAGTAGTAATTAAACTATTATTTCGAATTCGATCCGGCCCCCGCACCGGTGAAAATGAACTTTGGATTTATTGCACCGACCTCCGCCCAAAAAAATCCTAAAATACCGGGGATTGCGATTATTCAACTTTGGCCGATACGAAATCACTTGAAAAAAAATAATCGCGATAATGCGGCATCCCCGGGGTATCGCTGCAACCTTAATTTGCTGTCATTTAATTTTGGCTGAACCTATTAACCTGACATTTACACAGCACATTGGTAATACATTCCGGATGGTGGTGGTAAAATATAAGCCTTTTGTCAAAAATTAAGAGTTTGAGGGCTGGCTCAGTTCGGCGTATTTCGGTCGTTCGGACAATTTTTTTTTTTTTTCGCGCTATGCTCATGTACAACCCCTGTTTTTCTTTTGGAAATATTGGAGCAAGTCTGCTGAAATTTTTACAGAATCTTTCTACATGTATTCTGGGGTGGCTGTGCAAATGTCAGCTTGATAGCCCAATTAGAACTGTATATTTTAGGCTGTCATAAGCATAATATGACAATGGAAAGCTGAACAAAATGCGGTTTTTGGCTCAAGTGAATGTGCTGTCATTTAATGTTGGCTGAACTTATTAACCTGAAATTTGCACAGCACTTTTGTAATATATTCCGGATGGCTGTTTTGTCAACAATTAAGAGTTTGAGGGCTGGCTCAATTCGGGGTATTTCGGTTGTTTGGACAATTTTGGGTTTTTTTTCGCACTGTGCTCATGTAAAACCCCTGGTTTTTGGGGGAAATATTGCAGCAAGTCTAATGAAATTTTCACAGAATCTTCCTACATGTATTCTGGGGTGGCTGTGGAAATTTCAGCTTGATAGCTCAATTAGAACTGTATATTTTAGGCTGTTATAAGCATAAAATGACAATTTTTAATGGAAAGCTGAACAAAATGCGGTTTTTGGCACAAGTGAATGTGCTGTCATTTAATTTTGGCTGAACCTATTAACATGAAATTTACACAGCACTTTGGTAATATATTCCGGATGGTGGTGTTAGAATATCAGCCTGTTTTGACAAACATTCAGAGTTTGAGGGCTGGCTCAGTTCGGGGTATTTCGGTCATTTGGACAATTTTTTTTTTTTTTTTGCACTATGCTCATGTACAACCCCTGTTTTTGGGGGGAAATATTGGAGCACTTCTGCTGAAATTTTTACAGAATCTTTCTACATGTATTCTGGGGTAGCTGTGCAAATTTCAGCTTGATAACTCAATTAGAACTGTATAGTTTAGGCTGTCATAAGCATTAAATGACAATTTTTAATGGAAAGCTGAACAAAATGCAGTTTTTGGGTCAAGTGAATGTGCTGTCATTTAATTTTGGCTGAACCTATTAACATGAAATTTGCACAGCACTTTGGTGGTATATTCCGGATGGTGGTGTGAAAATGTCAGCCTGTTTTTTCAAAAATTAAGAGTTTGAAAGCTGGCTCGGTTAGGGGTATTTGTGTCGTTTGTCAGATTTCGTGTTATCACGACAAAAGTAACTGCTTCCAAATCTTTAATAGTGCTACGAAGAACCTGCCATTCTCCCACAACCTTTCTAAATACATGACGTGACCAGTATAAAATATTTGAGGTCCATAGCTACAATATTACGCAATCGCAATCCGTTGTAAATGCCGAATAGCTGAACGTAGTCAGATTTCGGCTGCAAGCAACAGGAATATATGGTCTAAAAACTTTAATATTCATTCAATTAGTCTGAAATTTGGAATGCACTTTGATAATGTATACATAATGGATGCCGAAAAATGTCAGCTTCATAGATGTAAGAGAAATTAAAATAGAAATGAAAATGAATACGTTTTTTCTCCAAAAGTTCAATATTTGATACTAACATACAAAATGAATTTGACATCAATATTTTGGAGCAATTAAGCTGAAATTTGCAGAGAATCTCCCCAGATACATTACAAGGTGGCCCCCAAAATTTCAGCTCTATTCATTTAGCCAAAATGGAGATATGGACTCTATTACTGTCAAAAAATGTCATTTTCTGACTCATGAAATGTCGTTATGTAACGCCGTGTGTTGCTTTGGACTGTAATTTGGAGAGTTACCTCTGCAGGTAATGTTGGAGAACATATATAAATTTCAAGGAGGTTGGGTGACTAGAAGGGACCAAGGCGGTGGTGTTCAGTTCTGCTATCTTGGAAAATTTCGGGGTTTTTTTTCGCACTATGCTCATGTGTGTCATTATGGTGTCATTCGTGGTCAAAGGGGAGATAACTACCCAAGTCCTTTGAGGAATAGCAAAGTTTGTTAAATCTCTAATAGTGTTAAATCCACATTGTAGTTCTAAAGTATTAAACAATAAAGTCCTCAGAAATAAGGTAAAGTAAGTTGTATTAAGAGGTCCTCTCATGATAATAAATGTAAACTATTATAAACTCAAGTCCTCTCTAGTGCATAAATGTAATTCAATCTTACACAGGTCCTCATGTAGTCCTTAATGTTTTTGGTGCATGCCCGACCCACGCCCATTTCTAGTATTTGTTTGTTTGTAGTCTACAGGCCACATTTCTTAACTTATAATCTTGAAACTTTGTGAGGGCTTGGGATGGCCTAGTGGTCTAGAGTGCCGCGCTTCGACCTCTAGCTGGCCGGTCACCTCTGGCTTGCGGCTGTGGTTTCGAGCCTTGGTGTGAGCGTATGTGGCATGGAGATAGGGGCGCCTTCTCAACCTCCTGGGTTTCCTCCGGGAACTCCGGTTTCCTCCCACGGCTAAAGACCCCTACACGGAAGCAAACTATTGAAATTAAATTAAAACCGTATGTTAGTCCCGAAATGACCTGGTTGTGTTGAGTGGACGTTAAACCCCATTTCTCTCTCTCTCTCTTTGAAACTTTGTATACATATTCTTTGTACCCTAAGGAACATCCCTATCGTTTAGGGTGCATGCCCAACCCCCAGGGGCAGAGCCACGCCCATTTTCTTGTTGTGTGTCGCCTACAGGCCACAATTCTTAATCGGTCATCTTAAAACTTAAAATACTTATTCCTTATACCCTAAGGATGATCCCTTTTGTTTTGGGTGCATGCCCGACCCCTGTGGGACAGCAACGCCCATTTCTTGTATTTGTTTGTCTGACGTCTACAGGCTGCATTTCTTAATGTATCATCTTGAAACTTTGAATACTTATTCTTGGTACCTTAAGGAAGATCCCTATTGTTTTTGGTGCATGCCCGACCCCCAGGTGTGTGTGTGTCACCTACAGGCCACAATTCTTAATCGATTGCCTTGAAAACTTTTTTTTATACTTATTCCTTATACCCTAAGGCTGACCACTATTATTTTTGGTGCATGCCGGACCCCCTGGGACAGAGCCACGCCCAATGCTTTTGTGTCTTGTGTTCGCCTACAGGATGCAATTCTTAACAGATCCTTTTAAAACTTTACATACCTATTCCTTATACCCTAAGGATGTCCCCTATTGTTTATGGTGATTTCCTAACCCCCAGGGGCAGAGCCGTGCCCATTTTTATTTCGTGTCTGTGTGTTGTCTACAGGCCACGATTCTTAATGGATCGTCTTTAAACTTGGGATATGTATTCCTTATAGCCTAAGGACGACAACTGCATGTCCCAACTCCCACAGGCAAGACACGCCCAATTTTAGTGTTTTTGTCATTTACAGGCCGCAATTCTGAATGAATCAGCTTGGTACTTGGCATATGTATTTGTTATAGCCTGAGGGCGTCCACTATTGATTTTGGTGAATGTCCTGACCCCCAGACGCAGAGCCACGCCCACTTTTTGCCTTTAGCGTTAGGAAGGCACAATTCTGAATGGATTATGGTATATTTATTCCTTATACTCTAAGGACGGCAACTATTGATGTTGAGGCAAGACCCTCAACGCTAAACAAACCAAACGCCTAGCCTTCTTGACAAAGTACCATATCAATCAAAGCAGGAATGTGGACGTATATTGTAGCGTTAGCGTTATGTTTAAAAACATTAGGATCCAGTGTAGACTCAAATAAAATACATGTATATAAAATTGAAAAAGAAAAAACAATGAAATTTTGATAACAATAGCCACGTTGTTTTTTTTTTTGAAATGACAAGAGTGGTTATACATTTTCAAAGTCGCTGTAGAAAACAAACCGATCTACATTTTTATACGCCCACATTGAAATGTGGTCGTATATTGTCGTCGCCCCCGTCCGTCAGTCCGTCCGGCGTCCACAAGTTCTAGAGGCTAAAGTTAATATCCGATTGACTTTAAATTTATACACAGTGTTTAAGGTCATGAGACGAAGAAGCCTATTGTTTTTCAGCGATTTCCGATAAAAACTACCAGAGTTATGGCCCTTGATCACTTCAAAAAATCCTGTGGACACTTTAGAGACCAAAATTAATATCCGATTGGCTTTAAATTTATACACAGTGTTTAAGGTCATGAGACGAAGAAGCCTATTGTTTTTCAGCGATTTCTGATAATTAGTGCCAGGGTTATTGCTCTTGATCACTTCAAAAAATCTTGTGGACGCTCTAAAGGCCAAAGTTAATATCCGATTGACTTTAAATTTATACATAGTGTTTAAGGTCATAAGACGAAGAAGCCTATTGATTTTCAGCGATTTCCGATAATTAGTGCCAGAGTTATGGCCCTTGATCACTTCAAAAAAATCTTTTGGGCGCTCTAGAGGCCAAAGTTAATATCCGATTGACTTTAAATTCATACACAGTGTTTAAGGTCATGAGACGAAGAAGCCTATCTAAGGTTAATATCCGATTGACTTTAAATTTATACACATTGTTTAAAGTCATGAGACGAAAAAGCCTATTGATTTTCAGCGATTTCTGATAATTACTGCCAGAGTTATGGCCCTTTATCACATCAAAAAATCCTGTGGACGCTCTAGAGGCCAAAGTTAATACCCGATTGACTTTAAATACACACACATTGTTTAAGGTCATGAGACGAAGTAGCCTATTGATTTTGAGCGATTTCAAATAATTACTTCCAGAGTTGTCTCCCTTGATCACTTCAAAAAAACTTGTGATGCTATAGAGGCCAAACTTATCATCTGATTGACTTCAGATTGATACACAGAGTTTAAGGTGTTAAAACGAACAAGTATTTTGATTTTCAATGAATTTTGATAACTGAACTGCTAAATCCATGATATTAAATGTTTCCTATACTAATTGTTAGCGTGGGGCAAAACTTTTATAAAAAGCAAACAAATTCTAATGATTTTCAGATAATTACATAATGAGTTGTTACTCTTAATCAGATTTTAGTGTATTACAAATGTTTCATTACCAAAAAAAGTAAAAATATGCGACAACCCTTGTTGACTGCCCGGACGATTTAGCTGCTGTGGGCGTATGTTTTGTTGCCTGGCAACCTATCTTTTTTTGTGTGGTAGTTTATATTTGGTTGTGGAACACTTTGCACAACGGAAGAACTTAAGTTTAAGTTTTCAAAATCATGGGGCGTGAGGAGCACCCTATTGGACGGCCCAAATCTTTGGTGCCCCATAAAATGGGTCCCATTAGGCCCCATGTCATAAAAGTGTGTACACTGGATATGGAATGCTCCCATAATGAATGTTAAATTCCAATTCCGGGAACAACAAAATGGACGCTCTTTATATGCGAATAGTGTATGAAACTTGCAATACATGCTTATAACCCAAGATCTTGGTTCCTTTCGATATTCATGCATATCGGATTGTAACTTTCTGAATTATGGCCCTTGATTGTATCACCGTTACATCCTTATGATGGTTGAGTTACAAATTCGTGAAAATTGGACCGAATTTGCCGGTCCAAATGGCTACCCTCGCACGCAAATAGTGTAAAAGTATGTAATATGAAAGTTGTCGACCCCTAGAGGTAACCATATTTATTCGATTTGGTAAACTTAAGATTTCAGTCCCTTTCGATTTGTGCGTAATTCAGACATCATTTCCTGGCTTTTGGCCCCTGATTGTACAAAACAAAATTGCTTTTGTATTTAGCTTGTTCTCTATCCATGTCTTGCAAAATGTTAGCGTATTTTGCCTGGCAACCGCTGGTTTTAGATTCCAATGAATTGAATTTGTGCCAGATAAACTTTATTTACTTTTTTGATGTTAAAAAATTTGAGGCTTGTCATATTGGAAATATTTATTTGTACCATAAAATGTAATTGACCATTACATGATTTTTGGAATGTAATTAATTACATTTCCATTACTAATTAAGTTCAAAATCATCCATGGTCATTACTTTTAAAATCTAATGATTACATTCTATAACCATTACCCAAGCCTGCTTACCATATGTGGGAGTATCTTGCATGGCAACCGTTTGGGCTTTTTATTCATCAAAACACAAATAATGACTTGTGATTTTTCTGTTTTTCAGATACCAATTCAAGTTTTAAATCAAATTATATCGAAGATCCAGGAACATTTACCTAACTTGGAGGCCAACGAAGAAACAGATCAAATAAATAAACATTTCAAAAATACAGTGGAACATCTTCAGACAATGAAATTTGCTAAAGATTGCAAAGTTTCTTTTGAAGGATTAACAATAGAATGACATTGTAAAGGGATACACAATTGAATTTCCCTGAATTGATTTCTCTACATCATTTGAAATGTATCAATCGACAGGCAGTAACTGCATATAATACGATCAGCAAACATAAGGATTCTGTTCAAACTATATGATCAGTTTTGGAGGCTGGCTGAAATGTGACAAAACTCTTTCACTGGTATCCATTTCATCAATATCTTATATAGAAAACCCGTACATGAGTAATCTGTTCAGATAATGGTTTATTTAATTGATCTAGCAGTGAGTAGTTTACAGCAAGTATTTACAGCATTTGAGAACTAAATTATTAATATAAGGATTACAGTTTAATTCTCACTACATTATAAGTTAGCCATTTAAATGTAATAATATAGCTCGTGCTTAGGCAGGCCTAAGATATAGCTTTTCTTGCACTTTCTTAGGTCATATTGTTGGGATGGTTTTTTTAACTTGTCTATTATAAATGTAATTCATTGTTAATTTTGTAGATATTTAAGTTGTTATTGTTAAACCTCGTTATAAAAAGCCTTGGAGCCGGCAAGATATGTTTACTTATATATTCCTGCCAATTGCTTGCAAAAATGACATGGCGACAAGTTTGAATAAAATATCACCATAAATATATAACTAACTTTTTTCAGTAGAGGCAAGCTTAATTGTTTGGATGGCATTATAAATAGCGGGTAAAGTGTCAATCTTGTGTTTAATAACTAATTGCACTTCCCAGTGCCACATAATTTAAATCGGTCAATATATTTAAGCTGTTTATCTTAGAATGATATGCTTGCTATGGTGTAATGAAAAAAAAACTTTTTTAACTGTGCTGTATACGGATTACATTTTAATTTTCACTACAATATATCATGTAATAAAATGTTACTTTGAATTGTTATTACTTAACCTTTACATTCCTGGTAACAAAAAAATTACGCGTAAATTGGCTTGGTGCTAACTATTTAGTCAACATTAATAAAAAAAAAATAAAAATCTTTTATATTATTTAATTAACCAAGTGGCATATTCATAAAATTAAACCAGATAAGTATTAAAACCAGATCTTCTACCTATTGGGGACTGGTATTATTGCGGCTTAATTTGAATCCAACTGTTAATGATCAGGGTTTTTTTACCTTTGAACATTCTACCAGGCAAATGTCCAGTCTAGTCTGATAAATCTCGCAATTAAATCTACAAGTTTGTCCAAGCTTGCAGATATTATGTAATTTCTATGGTGCGACAAATTCAATAATCTAAAATTGACATTCTGTGACTTCACTTAAGAAGGCTTGCAAACATTCAAACTAGCCAGTAACAAACTCAGCCATCAATAACCTTTGGTCACAGAATTCGATGTTTAGCAAGTGTGCATCAACAGGTTTCCCTTTATTACGCCACTGTCCACAATTTGTTTGTGGGCACTCTACAGGTCACAATTCTTATCTGATTTTCACGGAACTTGAAATTTAGGTCTATCGTCCAAAGATCTCGGTTCCTGCCGATAATGGCATGTATCGGACCATAATAAGGAGGCAGACTACCATTAAATTTCACCATATCGGTACCCACAAATTGTAGGTCGTCTATTTATAGCAATTCTCTATTTTCTCGCCTTTTTCATGCCCATTTTTGTTGATCTTTTGATCTAGAATGGATGAAGAGGGTTTGAATTAACATTTTCTGCCAGGTTTTGGTAAATATTCATGATTTGAGATGGAAGGATTGTGGTTGGTTACAATATGTACAGCAAATAATTAGATGCTTTTAGTATGCCTCTTCAAGTTTGTGTATCTCCAACTTTTGGTGGTGACACTCATACATATTTTGGTGCAAATATATGACCATTTGTTTCTATCTAGTAAAAAAACATTCAGACCAACTATAATTTGGGGAAGTTTGGAGCCAAGCAAAGAGGCCAGAATTAACATTGAAGTTAGTGGGGAAATTAATTGTGGTCTGCATCCATAATTTCATGCATTATGGCCCCTGATTGTACAAAAATTCACGTTTTTATACGTCCACATTTTCATGTGGACATATATTGTCGTCGCCCCTGTTCGTCCGTCCGTCCGTCCACAATTGTTTGTGAACAGTCTATCCGATTTCAATGAAACTTAAAATATAGGTTTATCACGCTAAGATCTCGGTTCCTTTCGATATTGGCATGTATCGGACTGTAACTTCATGGGTTATGGCCCCTGATTGTACGAAAAATCACGTTTTTAGCTTGTGAACAGTGTAGAGGTCGTGATTTTGAACCGATTTTGATGAAACTTGACACGTATGTTTATAACCCTAAGATCTTGGTTCCTTTCGATATTTGCGCCCATCTGATCCTAACTTCCTGAATTATGTCCCCTGATTGTCTGAAAAAACGCCCTTTTTAGCTTGTGGTCCCTCTGGAGGTCAAAATTGTTATCCGATTTAAAAAAAAAAAAACGTTTGATTATATCACCGTTACATGGTTATGGAGGTTGGGTTCGAATTTCGGACTAAAATTGACAGACAAAATGGCCGCCATTTGTACGCGAATAGTGTGAAAATATGTTATATCAAGGTTGTGGACCCTATAGAGGTCACAATTTTGAACCGATTTTGATGAAACTGGACATGTATGTTTATAAACCAAAGATCTTTGTTTCTTTCGATATTTGAGCCCATCAGATCGTAACTTCCTGAATTATGTCCCCTGATTGTCCAAAAAATCGCTTTTTTTTTAGCTTGTGGTTCCTCTGGAGGTCAAAATTATTATCCGATTTAAAAAAAACGTTTGATAATATCACTGTTCCATGGTAACGAAGAATGACTTTGAATTTCGTGAAAATCGGACCAAAATTGACGGACAAAATGGCCGCCGTTTGTACACGAATAGTGTGAAAATATGTTATATCAAGGTTGTGGACCCAATAGAGGTCACAATTTTAATTCGATTTTGATGAAACTTGAAATACATGTTTATAACCTAAAGATCTTGGTTCCTTGCGATATTTGCTCTTATCGGATTGTAACTTCCTGCATTATGGCCTCGTGATTATATGAAAAATCGCCTTTATTATCTTGTGGTCCGTCTGGAGGTCACAATTATTACCTGATTTAAAAAAACATTTGATTATATCACCGTTACACTGTAATGAATTTTCGGTTTGAATTTCATGAACATCGGAACAAAATTGCTTAACAAAATGGCCGCCACTTTTACGTGAATAGTGTAAAAATATGGTATATCAAGGTTGTGGACCCTGTAGAGGTCACAGTTTAAATCCCGATTTTGATCAAACTTGAAATGCATGGTTATAATCCAAAGATCTTGGTTCCTTTCGATATTTGCGCATATCGAATTGTAACTTCCTGAATTATGGCCCCTGATTGTACTAAAAATCGCCTTTTTAGCTCGTGGTCCCACTGGAGGTCACAACTATTATCCAAATTTTAAAAAACGTTTGATTATATCACCGTTTCACTGTAATGAAGGTTGAGGTCAAATTTCGTAAAAATCGGATCAAAACTGCCGAACAAAATGGCTGCAGCTAATATGCGAATAGTGTAAAAATATGATATACCAAGGTTGTGTGGACCATGTAGAGGTCACAATTTTAATCTGATTTTGATGAAAGTTGAAATGTAAGTTTATAACCGGACAAAATGGCAGCAGCTAATACGCGAATAGTGTAAAAATATGATATATCAAGGTTGTGTGGACCCTGTAGAGGTCACAATTTTAATCTGATTTTGATGAAATTTGAAATGTAAGTTTATAACCCAAAGATCGAGGTTCCTTTCGATATTCGGGCACATTGGAATATAACTTCCTGAATTATGGCCCCTGATTGTACGAAAAATCATGTTTTTTACCTTGTGGACCCTATGGAGGTCACAATTCTATTCCGAATTAAAAAAACGTTTGACTATATCCCCGTTACACATTAATGATGGTTGAGTGTGAATTTCTTGAAAATCGATAATTGAACAGCTAAATCCATAATATTAAATGTTTCGTATACTTAAAGTTACATTATGTGAGATAAGATAAAGAGATGGCAGTTCTCACTATAATAGTTAAAAACTAGATAGTGTAAAGGTAATTTGCTGAAAATTTCAGTCAAATTGATCCACTATTAGCCGAGAAAAAAGCGTTTGAAATATTCACATAGCCTCGGTCATCATTACTCAAATCATTAATATAAACAGCATAGTCTCGATTATCCACTTGATTGATTTAATTATCAACGGCCATTAAGTGGCATATAGGATTTTAATCCGCCAACATCGAAGGCTAGCCTTGACATCAAGAGTTTACTATGGTCTGGATATGTTAATGTCTAATTGATTATTTAGATAACATTTCAGGCCTAAAGAAAGACCTGTAATAAGCAGATTTTGCTCTTGCATAATGCTATTTTAACGTTAGCATGGGGCAGAACTTTATAAAAACCAAACAAATTCTAATGATTTTCTGAAAATTACTGAATATGCGACAACTCTTGTTGACTGCCCGGACGATTTAGCTGCTGTGTGGCCGTATGTTTCGTTGTCTGGCAACCTATTTTTACAAAACGTAACAGAAACCTGGAACAAGAAATTGAATTTTAAAACACACACGGTGGGCAACTCAATTCTTGTAAAAGTAATATGAAACTACTGCTTGTATCATGTTCTTGGACGAATCCCATATGGGCAGCCTATCATTGAACGATGCCCACATGGGCTTTGCAAGTTTTTCGTAATTCACCTGTTAAAACATGCATTATGCAAGAGCTAAATCAACACATTGAAAGTCTTTATTTAGGCTTCAGGTGTTATAGAAATGATTAATTAGACCTTCATTTAGACAACAAGCACAAAATTAATTCTGTAGACCCACGGATGGCTTGGATACAGCTCGGATTTTAAAAACAGTCGTCCTTCCATATTATTAAATCAGAAATGGCTGACCAAGATGACGATTACTGTTATTCGGTGACGTGCTCTACCGGAAACTGACGATGAAAGGCTTGTCAAGCGAGAGTACTATTACTATTGAGCACGGTACTGGATAATCAAGAATATGTGGGTGGAGTTATGGTCTGTCAATCAAACGATCGACAATTGTCGTTAAGGTGTCGCAGCAATTTGTACCCATTTCTTGTCCAAACTTCCAACACTGATAACTCCGTTCAGAATAAAATAATTTGACTGAAATTTTCAATATTTTCTTTTTTTATCATCTGTTTTTGAATTATTATAGCAAGAATGGCCAACTCTTTGTTAAACTCTTAAAATAGCATTATGCAAGAGCAAAATCTGCTTATTACAGGTCTTTCTTTAGGCCAGAAATATTATCTAAATAATCAATTAGACATTAATTAACATATCCAGACCATAATAAACTCTTGATGTCAAGGCTAGCCTTCGATGTTGGCGGATTAAAATCCTATATGGCCGTTGATAATTAAATCAATCAAGTGGATAATCGAGACTATGCTGTTTATATTAATGATTTGAGTAATGATGAACGTCGAACGAGGCTATGTGAATATTTCAAACGCTTTTTTCTCGGCTAATAGTGGATCAATTTGACTGAAATTTTCAGCAAATTACCTTTACACTATCTAGTTTTTACCTATTATAGTGAGAACTGCCATCTCTTTATCTTATCTCCCATAAACTTTAATTAATGTATCTTTAATATTAGCATCTGAGATTTGCGAAAGTTTTCTTCATATTTTTGACATTCAAGACGGCGTATCTCCGTCTCTGTTTGATGTATCAAGTTGAATAACTAACGATGCCTTTAAAATGGGGAAAATGATAGAGCGTACAGAGCTTGACCGATGTTGAGCGCGGCCGCATGTCAGTCAATTTGATTGACAGTTCGGTAAACGGCCTTGATGTGATGTTTAGTTGAGGTTAAAATGAGGGTTTGGATCTTCCGGCAGCCGTGTCATGTGGTTATATTTTGTATAAATTTTCGCAATTAATTTCCATACTTGAATGTAAATAAAAATTATGAATATTATCTTATATCTAGTCATCTTCAATAGAAGGCTTGATCTCGCCTTAACTACATACATCTTATCAAACCCTTCACGTAATACCCTGTATATTTCGCCACTAAGTTCGATTGTCACAAGTCCAGCTTGGGAACCTATCAGATTCATCGGTCGTCGTGAATACCAAGTCTCGTGCTTTATAGCTAAAATGCCTACATGTAACAATCGAGTTGCAAAGTTCAAAGATCGATCAACGTCACGGTTGCTGTTTTCCCACGAGCTTCTCAATTTAAAAAACCCTGTTTGTTTACAGAGTGTTTGGTGCCACGAACTCTGATTGGACAATGCTAATTAGTCACTTGTAAAAACAACTAGCGCAAAGTTCGGGGAATTGCTGAGTATTCAAGCAACGGAGAGATGTTGTATAACTCGCGAACGTTGCTTAAGGAACATGATATCTAGTTGGCAAACGCATCGCCCTATATCACAAAGTATCTAAACAGACTCGATGTATAGTATAGTAGTTGCAAAAATGAGATGTTGGATCTTCCACTAAATCTCGCTATGTCTTTTTCTTGTATTTGAAGGATGTTAAAGTATTCCTTTGAATTATTTTTCATGGAAAAATAATATTTGGGTCATTTTATTATATAAATTTTATTATATATCTCAGACTAGAGTGAATCTACTATATAAATGAATTATAGTATCTTATATATCACAGACATCGCACTATACCACATGAAGTATACAACCGGCTTCACTAAGCAGTCAGTATACTTTGAACCAAATTGGCGTCGCTTAGCAGTGGGATTTTTCCTTTTATTTTGAAAGATTTTAAATAAAGTATTTCTGTGAATTAATTTATATCAAAAAATAATATTTGTGTGAATGCATTATAGAAATTTAGGATAGTATCTTATATATCACAGACATCGCACAATACCACATGAAATATGCAATCGGCTTCGCTTATAAGTCAGTATACTTTCAACACCATGCAACTTTTAGGGATAACAAAAACAAATTCTTAGAAAACCAATGTCATATAGAGCACGAAGAAGCAGATAATGAATTAGAATTCAACAGTCCAATTAGCATAGATGAGCTGAAAAAAGCATTGTGGGATAAATCTGACAGTGCAGAAGGGCTAGATTGTGTGAAATACTCTATGCTAAAAAATCTACCCGAGAAAGCGCTGGCGTCAGTCCTAGATATCTTTAATCTCTCATGGTCAAAAGGCAAAACCCCGCAAGACTGGAAGACTGCCTCAGTCATCCCACTGCATAAACACAATAAAGACAAAAATGAAACAACGTCATATCGGCCTGTCAGCCTCACATCAACCCTGTGCAAAACATTAGAAACAATAATCACAAACAGACTCAAATACCACTGCGAAAGCAACAACATCTTTACAAATCAACAAAGTGGCTACCGTTCCGACAGGTCTACTGCAGACCACATCATTAGATTACAACATGATATATCCAAAGCATTCACTGAAAAACAATACCTCTGCTCAATTTTCGTCGACTTGACCAAAGCCTATGACCTAGTATGGGTGGACGGTCTTTTGCACAAACTCCACAATGGCCGCATGTACAAATGGATAGAAGATTTTCTCAGAGATAGGCATATCATAATAAAAGAAGGCAACTGTTTAAGCGAAAAAATTCAAAATGGAAAACGGCACGCCACAAGGGTCCGTCATAAGCCCAATACTATTTAACATAATGATAAACGATCTTCCGAGTTATGGGGGGAAGGACATAGAATCGGCGCTTTTCGCAGACGACAGCTCGTTCTGGAAAGCATCAAAGGATATAGGTAATATCAAAAAAACACTTCAACATACACTAGACCAAATTTCTAAGTGGGCAAACGACTGGGGCTTCAAAATATCCGAAGGGAAAACAGTAGCAATGTTATTCCATCCGACCGATAGTAATAGGACAATTGATTTAAAATTAAACAACACAAAAATAGAATTCAAAAAAGAGGCTAAATTTCTGGGCATGACATTCGATACAAAACTAACTTGGAAGCCACATATAGATAGCATAATAAGCCGCACTTCCAAAACGCTGAACATGATGAAATACATCAGAGGGACTCACTGGGGCGCAAACAGAAGCACATTAATGTTAATTTACAGGTCACTCATCCGCTCGGTTATCGACTACGAATGTCTGGCGTACGCAAATGCAGGCGAAGTTCAACTAAGCAGGCTAGACAAACTACAGTCCAAAGCCATAAGACTAGCAACTACGGCAGCCATAGGAACAAAAACAATAGCACTCTTGCATGAAATGGGAGAGCTTCCGCTTGATCTCAGGCGTGAAGAACTCTCACTCAAATACTGGGGCAAGCTGCAAACTCTAAAACAACGATGCCCAACATACAACTGTCTCAACAAATTTCAACGAATAGGGTTTAGGAAAAACACCAGACCAGTAACATTTGGGCAAATGTCAAATGATATCTTAAACAAACATAAGCTAAAAGACACAATAATCGACACTAAAACCTTCCCCGATACACCTCCTTGGCAACTAAATAACCCAACCACCAATTCCCAACTAAGCAAAACCACAACCAAGCATAATAACCCAACAGAAGCAAGAACACTAGCAATGGAACTTATAGATTCAAGATGGACTGACCATCTCAAAATATTCACAGACGGGTCCAAAGATTCCACGAAGGGAGCCACAGGATACGGAATCTACATTCCAAAAGAAAAGCTAAACATCAGGAAAAGGCTACCAGAACACTGTTCGGTATACACCACAGAACTGATGGCCATTAAAACTGCACTCGAATGGCTAGCTACGCAGAGACATCAAAAAAACGTTATCCTGTCGCACTCCCTTAGTTGCATCAAATCAATAGAAACAAATTCCACTAAGAACAGGCGGATTATAATCCACCAAATCAGGGAAATCATTCAAACAATCAAAAATATGGAGAGAGAGGTGATCCTAGCATGGATCCCCTCTCACGTAAACATCTTAGGAAATGAACAGGCCTACAAACTGGCCAAAGAGAGTTTGTCATTAAACAAAATAGACGGTCTAGGATACAGCAGTCAGGAATTTGCAAGCATAGCAAAAGAGAAGATCAAAAATGCATGGAGAGCCCGTCTCAAACAAGAAAATACACATCGCTATCAATTAGACAGCAATCTTGTTGACAAGGTCTACATCAATCATCCTTCTATCAAAATATACAAACTCATCACGAGGCTCAAAACAATAGAGGTAGTCAAAGATTACACTTATACACCAATCAAATGCCCGTGTGGACATGTTGCAACCACTTCACACCTGTTAATCAACTACAATCAACTAAAAACAGAACGTCAACCGCTAATAGACAAACTGATAGAAAGGGGGAAATCACTTAATCTCAATTCCCTACTTTCTCCACCACCAGAAGACAGATACTGGACCTCTCAGCTTATCTGAGACTTCATACAGGAAATAGGTTTAACAAAACATATATAGCAACATGCGTAAGCCAGGTGGAACGCAAAAATGTCTCCTAGAGAGAAGCGTAACCCATCTGGCAACTTAAGTAAACATACATTATGGGAGAGCAAAAACTGACTTTTGTCGGTCTTCCTTTGAGCTTCAGATGTCATAGAAATTATAAATTAGATCTTTATTTAAACAACAAGCCCAAAATGAACACTGTAGACCCACGGATGGCTTGGATTGGGCTCGATTTAAAACAGGATTTCGTCGACCGATTTAATCACTATGGCGTTGTGGGTGGGGTTTCTGCGTGACGTTGACGTCATCATACTTCCGGAAATTATTCATGAAAGACAGTGATGACCGAGGCTATACACAAGCTTCAGTAGATACCGTTTAAACATTACTTGATGATCGAGACTATGTAGGTGGAGTTAACGCCTGTCAATCAACAATCGGCCATAGTGGGAAAAGGGTGTCGATGATTTTAACCCCCATATCTAGTAAAAAATTATAGTGGTAACAACTTTGTTCAGGATAAAGTTATTTGACTGAAATTTTCAATATATTCTTGTTTCAACATCTATTTTTGAACTTTTATAGCAAGAATGGCTAACTCCTTGTCAAAATCTCCCATAATGTATCTTTAAGTAATCAATCAAAAAACTCAGTGCAGGACGGTGCGCAAAAATGTCCCCTCGAGGGAAACGCTCCGTCCTGCACAAATCAAATAAAAAAACCTTATTATTATTATTTATTATCAATTATATACTTAAATCATGATTGATTGTACATCCATGTAATTTCATATAATGTTGTATTGTAACATGGACCTTATTATAAGGTCCATGATTGTAATTACTTATGAATTTGAAATAAAGAATTATAAAATGTATTTATAAATATACTATGCTTTATTTGAACCTTCTGCCTACTACTATTCTTACCTGACTCTATCCAATTTATTTTAATTCTATTTAAGTTAATTTTTTTTTTCTCTCTCTCTCTCGCCACCACCCCCCCCCCTCCACTGAAGCCTTATCTCAGACGAAATAATCCCAGATTAGCTGTAAGACCAGATACTCTTTTTTTCTTTCTTTCTTTCTTTTCAGGTGCTGGATTCTTCCTTCAGAGAACCAACAAACAAAAGGAATGAACACAATAAATGAAGATGAAACAGAACCACCATACACCATGGAAGGAAGAATGGATCAGGCCTATCACTCACCGACAAGCCCCAAGGAAGAGTTGCACCGCCCTGCCATTCTACCGGACAGAACGACCAGACCGACAAAATGACCAAAATATATATATATATGTAGTATTTACATATTATGTCTCTGTATTTAAATGTTCTTGTCTGTTCGTAATTGTCCATTTTGTCTATATGTTCGTCCATGTTCATGTATGTCTTGCACTGTGCTCGTCTGTCTATGTCTGTGATCGGGGGGTTGGGATGGCCTAGTGGTCTAGAGTGCCGCGCTTCGACCTCTAGCTGGCCGGTCACCTCTGGCTTGCGGCTGTGGTTTCGAGCCCTGGTGTGAGCGTATGTGGCATGGAGATAGGGGCGCCTTCTCAACCTCGTGGGTTTCCTCCGGGCACTCCGGTTTCCTCCCACTGCTAAAGACCCCTACGCGCAAGCGAATTATTGAAATAAAATGAAACCATATGTTAGTCCCAAAATGACCTGGTTTGTGTCGAGTGGACGTTAAACCCCATTTCTCTCTCTCTCAAATAGCACTTTTTACTTTGCACCAGTTAGTCAATGTTTCTGTACATATATATATAAATATATTCAATTATCTATTTTCCACTAATCACTTTGTAAATATTCTCACCATACACAAATAACATGCTATTGTCTGCGATATCACCTCGGTGGAAGCGGACGTTAAATAAAGCTATTTCACACACACACAACCCAAATCGGCGTCGCTTAGCAGTGGGATGTTTTCTTCTATTTTGAAAGATTTTAAAGTATTTCTATGAATTAATTTACACCGCAAGATAATATTTGAGTTATTCTATTATATAATTGAATGATAGTATCTTATATATCACAGACATCGCACTATACCCCATGAAGTATTCAATCGGCCTCGCTTAGCAGTCCGTATACTCTGAACCCAATCGGTCTCGCTTAGCGGTTGGACTTTTTCTTCTATTTTGAAATATTTTAAAGTATTTTTCTGAATTAATTTACATTACATTTACATTCAAAAATAATATTTGAGTCAATCTGTTATATAAATGAATGATATTATCTTATATATCACAGACATTGCACTATATCCCATGAAGTATACAGTCGGCCTCGCTTAGCAGTGATTATACTTTGAACTCAATCGGCATCGCTTAGCAGTCAGTATACTTTGAAGCAGATCGGCGTCGCTTAGCAGTGGGATTTTTTCTTCTATTTTGAAAGATTGTAAGTATTTCTATGAATAAATTTACATCGAAAAATAATATTTGAGTGAATGTATTATATAAATGAATGAGAGTATCTTATATATCACCGACATGGCACTATACCCCATGCAGTGTACAACCGGCCTCGCTTAGCAGTCATTATACTTTGAACCCAATAGGCCTCGCTTAGCAGTAGGACATTTTCTTAATATTGAACAAACCACGTGAGTTTTCTCCGGATTCTCCGATTTCCTCCCCCCCGCTAAAGACCACTACGCGCATGAAAATTATTGAAAAAAAATTAAAACCATATGTTAGTCCCGAAATGACCTAGTTTGTGTCGAGTGGGTGTTAAATCCCCCCTCCCTCTCTCTCTCTTTTTCGAAAATTTACATCGAAAAATAACCTTTGAGTGAATGTATTATTTAAATGAAGATAGCATCTTATATATCACAGACATCGCACTAGGCCTATACCACATGAAGTATACAATCGGCTTCGCTTAGCAGCCAGTATACTTTGAAATATACTATTCAAAAAAAGTAGGGGATATTTGATTTTGGGGGCATAATACTAAAATATGCAAATGACTACGAAAAAAGTCACTATAGAACCTAACAGAAGAAACATTTCCAGTTACATGTGACGCCCAAACGCACCAATAGCTACCGCATGGAATGCAGGTGATGCTTGGAATCATCATTGGGGTCCAACCCAAGATTTGCACGACTCTGACTTTGAATGTTACAGTCATTGTGGCATTGAATTCCAGGGTGGAAACATCAGTTTAATTGTTTTAGTGACCAGAAAACAACTTTTGACATGCGTCGGCTTACCCAAAATGAAAGGTTACGTGCCCTTGGCATGCTACAGATCGGCACAACACAGGCGGTTGTGGCGCGGACGATGAATGTTTCTCAGTCTGTCATAAGCAGGCTATGGTCCAGATACCGTGATACACAATCTGTACAGGACAGACCACGCTCAGGTCGACCAAGGGCGACAACTCAAGCCCAGGATCGATTTATCCGTACCTTGGCCTTGAGAAATCGTGTCATCACAGCAAATCAGATCAGCGCTCGTCTTCAAACAGACACTGGTGTGAGAGTGAGTGGCCAGACGATTCGGAATCGACTGCATAGGGGTCACCTTCGCGCCCGACGTCCTCGCGTGATCCCTTGTTTGAGAGATCATCACATTCAGGCAAGACGTCGTTGGTGTAGGGATCGTCAACACTGGGATAATCGACGCTGGAGCAATGTGATGTTTTCAGATGAGTCAAGGTTCACTGTCGATTTTTTGGACAGACGTAGGGGGGTGTGGCGTCGTCGAAACGAGCGCTTCCAAGACGTTAACGTCATCAGACATTATCGATTTGGGGGTGGTTCTGTTATGGTGTGGGGAGGCATCACTGTTGCTTGAAGAACGGCTTTACATGTTGTTGCAGGGCGTGTTACAGGCCAGTACTACCGGGACAACATCTTGGCAGTCCACGTTGTGCCGTTCGCACGACGTCATGGCCGCCGTTTCATCTTCCAGGATGACAACGCAAGATGTCACAGGGCCAGGATCGTTACAGATTACCTCCAACAACAGAACATCACCACATTACCTTGGTCAGCACTGAGCCCCGACCTCTCCCCCATCGAGCATGTCTGGGACATGCTTGGACAGAGGTTACGTCAACGTCAACAACGTCCTGCCAATGTCCAAGAACTTGCTGCTGCGTTGCAACAGGAATGGGACAATCTGGACCAAAATGACCTTAGACGTCTCATTAGGAGTATGCCACGTCGGATCAATGCTTGTTTGGCAAACAGAGGATTTACCCGTTACTGACTTTGTTGTGATGCTGTGGTAACTTTGCTGTTTGACCCCGGGTATCATTTTACCCTTATAATGGTCAGTCTGTGCCTTACTTAGTCTAACGATCATTTGGAATAAATCGATGAATGTGAACTTCATTTCATTTTGTCATTTGTTTCTTCGTCAGTTTCATTAGGTGACTTTAATAACACTTAAAAATCAAATATCCCCTACTTCTTTTGAATAGTATTTGAGTGAATGTATTATATAAACTAAGAATAGTATCTTATATATCACAGAAATAGCGGAATTCATCGTACTATACAGTATACAATAGGCTTCGCTTATCAGTCCGCCTTTTTCTTATGTTTAAAAGATTTGGGGATAGTTTTTCATTTGATATACAAAAATAATCATATTTCTTTCGAGCGTTTTACGTATATTAAGGACATTATACTATATATCCCCGAAACACTGAAATGTATCATCCAATACCTTGAATAGAGTCTTAATCGGCCTCGCTCAGCGGTGGGGCTTTTTCTTAATTTTGAATGATTATAAAGTATTTCTATGAATTGATTTTCATAGAAAAGTAATATTTGAGTGAATGTATTATATAAATAAAGGATAGTATCTTATATATTACAGACATGGCACTATACCACATGAAGTATACAACCGGTCTAGCTTAGTAGTGCGCCCTTTTATTATGTTTTAAAGAGTTGGGGATATGATTTCAATTGATTTTCATAAAATAATACTATTTCCAATACCGCGTATAGAGTATAATCTGTCTCGCTACGCAGTCAGCATACTTTGAACCCAATCGGCCTGGCTTAGCAGTGGGACTTTTTCTTAATTTTGCAAGATTATAAAGAATTTCTATGAATTAATTTTCATAGAAATATAATATTTTGTAAATTAAATGATATTTCAGTAAGTGATTCACATATTTTTAGAATATTATATTCCAGAAATAGGGAAATTCAGCGACCACTTTATACTCCGAGTACACAGTAATCTCGGTCGCCCAAAACCCCATAGTCTTCAACGTAGAATATTTGTCTGGACGTTCATGAAAATCGAACCAAACATTCATTACAGTGTAACAGTGATATAATCAAACGTTTTATTAAATCAGGTAATAATTGTGACAACCAGACGGATCAAAAGATAATAAAGGCGATTTTTCGTAAAATCAGAAGCCATGATTCAGGAAAATACAATCCGATATGCGCAAATATTGAAAGGAACCTAGATCTTTAGATTACAAACACGTATTTCAAATTTCATCAAAATCGAATTAAAATTGTGACCTCTATAGGGTCCACAACCTTGATATACAATATTTTTACACTATTCGCGTACAAACGGCGGTCATTTTGTTTGTCAATTTTGGTCCGATTTTCACGAAATTCAAACTCAACCCAGATTACCCTGTAACAGTGATATAATCAAACGTTTTTTTTAAAATCAGGTAATAATTGTGACAACCAGACGGACCAAAAGATAATAAAGGCGATTTTTCGTACAATCAGAGGCCATAATTCAGGAAATTACAATCCGATATGCGCAAATATTGAAAGGAACCAAGATCTTTAGGTTATAAACATGTGTATCAAATTTCATCAAAATCGAATTAAAATTGTGACCTCTATAGGGTCCACAACCTTGATATACAATATTTTTACACTATTCGCGTACAAACGGCGGCAATTTTGTTTGTCAATTTTGGTCCGATTTTCACGAAATTCAAACTCAACCCAGATTACCCTTTAACAGTGATATAATCAAACGTTTTTTAAATCAGGTAATAATTGTGACCTCCAGAGCGACCATAAGCTAATAAAGGCAATTATTGTACATTCTGGGGCCCATTATTTAGAACGTTACGATCCAATATGCGCAAATATGGAATGGATCCAAGATCTGTAGGTTATAAACATGTATTTCAAATTTCATCAAAATCGAATTAAAATTGTGACCTCTATAGGGTCCACAACCTTGATATAACATATTTTCACACTATTCGCGTACAAATGGCGGCCTATTTTCCGTCAATTTTGGTCCGATTTTCACGAAATTCGAACTCAACCTTCATTACCATGTAACGGTGATATAATCAAACGGTTTTTTTAAATCGGATAATAATTTAAAAGGGCGATTTTTTCGGACAATCAGGGGCCATAATTCAGGAATTTACGCAAATATCCAGAGGAACCAAGATCTTTGGATATTAACCCACATGTCAAGTTTCATCAAAATCGGTTCAAAATTGTGACCTCTATAGGGTCCACAAGCTAAAAACATGATTTTTCGTTCAATCAGGGACCATAATCCACGAAGTTTCGATCCGATACATGCCAATATCGAAAGCAGCCGAGATCTTAAGGGGATAAACCTATATTTCAAGTTTTGTCAATATCGGATAAGAGAGTCCACAAACAAATTGTGGACGGACGGACTGAGACTGCTTGAGGCGACGACAATATACGTCCACATGAAAATGTGGGCGTATAAAAATAATGTCAATTATGCATAGTAATAGCGAATGCGAATCACAATCGCACTTACAACGTTGAACCATATAGGAAGAACTTTCATCTTGAAACACGGAGGGTTGACAGACGAACTTTTTTTTTTATCTAGGCCGCCATATTTTATTTCACAAAAAAACATTCAAATCGATATTCAGCCGCCATTATAATTCGGATTTTCGAAAACTTTTGTTTTGAACCTACTTCAAAGGACAACAATTCTTAGGTAACCGATTTTTTAATTTCGATTTTGTTTACTTTCGGTTTCACTTTGAATTTTTTCGACTCTTTACCTTTGCCCTGGCCGTTCAATGGCCCTTGAATATATGAGTAAAAATAGTAAACTTAATTGGCCTACAGATAAAGAATATTGAAAAGAAATCAGGTTTTTTTTATCTGTGAAGGCAAGTATGATGCTCACACTGACTTACGTGATAAACATGTCGTAGGGGATGTTTGTCTTCGTTCAACATGTTTTGTAATCAGTTGTGCCCTGTATTCAAGGTGTAGTATTCATACCCGATGTTTTTTTATCTATCATTACCTTAGTCATGGGTGGGCAAGTGGGCAGCAGCCCCCTGGAAAATTTCGGCGCCCTTTGCATATTGGGGAAAATCGGCTCACTCGATGGGCGCCGATGGACGCAATACGAGGCAAACGTCTCCATGTATGGGCGCCACATAAAACCGAGTGGTATTAGATGGGCGCCCACGACGGCTTGATCTGTGGGGTGCCTTATCCCGGAGAGACGCCAATAATGACGTAATGCCGAATCATATTGGTTGGGTGCCCACGACTTGGATCAATAGAGCGCCCAAAACGGCACGATTTGTGGGGTGCCTCATCCGAGAGGGGCGCCCATAATGCCGAGATCTTTGGGTTTTAAACATGCATGTCAAGTTCCATCAAAATCCGTTCAAAATTAGGACCTCTATAGGGTCCACAAGATAAAACGTGATTTTTCGTACAATCAGGGATCATAATCCATGAAGTTTCGATCCGATACATACCAATATCGAAAGCGGCCGAGATCTTATGGTGATAAACTTATAGTTCAAGTTTCGTTAAAATCGGATAAGAATTGTGACCTGTAGAGAGTCCACAAACAAATTGTGGACGGACGGACGTGAGACTGACAGGGGTGACGGCAGAATACGTCCACATGAAAATGTGGGCGTATAAACATATGGTATATCAAGGTTATGGACCCTCTAGTTCGAATTTGGTAAAAGTCTATGTAATACGAAGGCTGTGGACCATCTAGGTCACAATTTTTTATCCATTTTGATGAAATTTAAAATATATGTTTATGTCTCAAAGGTCTCAGCCCCTTCCCATATTTGCGCACTTTAGACCATACGTATCTGGATTATTGCCCCTGATTGTACGCAAAATCGCTTTTTATTTAATTTGTTCTCTATCCATATCTTGGAAAATGTGGACGTATCCTGCCTGGCAGCCACTGGGATTTTTTCAAAGTAGGGAGCAACGGCGGCCACATGGCTAAGACGCTGGCTCGATAGCCTGGAGTTCGCGTGTTCGATCCCTGCGTTGGTCGAGAAAGCTCTTGGGGATTTTTCAACGTAGTTTCACCTTGAGAGCGGTGCAGGAAGTAGGGCCTGACCACGACAGCTGTCTACTCGTTCTGACGAGATGAATAAAACGAGGTACCGTACATACATTAAAATAATATCCCTTGGCAGTAAAATTCGACATAAGAGTAGTCAATAGTGCCGCTGCCCGGGCAAAATATTCCCCATAGCACACTGTATGGCGTATGCACGTCTTCATTAGCTCAATTTAGGAGCAGAACAGTTGGACGTTAACCCCCATTTCATTTTTTCAAATTATGTATATTATATAAATGTGCCAGAAAGTTATTTGAATATTTGAAAAGAAAAATGAGGGCGCTTTTTAGTGATAATTAACATGATATCTGGAATCTGTATTAAGACAGGTATGTTTACTTTAAATGACCCCAGCCCATCTTTTAATCGAGTTTTGTACCACCCACCCCACTCTTTGTCAGTGATGCAAGGGCAACTGTCTAATCGTTCGGATGGGACAAAAAACCTTATGCCCGTTTTCATTAGCCCAGCCGGAGCAGAACTGATCGTTTTCCGCCTCTTCTGACAAAGTCGATCACGTAAGTTATTAATTTCCGTCCTAGTACGGATTTTTCCGTATGCAAATGGAGTTTAACGTCCTACTCCTCTGCTACTCAACTGGGTTAATGAAGACGTGCATACGCCATACAGTGTCCTAATGACCTGAGTTTTGCTCGGGTAGCGGCAAATATTAAATTCCAACTGTCAAGGTATCTATTAAGTGCACGCCAATGTGTACACCGAACCTCGGGTTTTCGTACCATCCGAACGACTAGACAGCTGTACTTGTCAGACCCGCCGTCCTGCATCACTTACAAGGGGAAATCTGGATGAACTGTCTCGGCCAATGCAATGATCGAACACCCGACCCCCAGGCTAGCGAGCCAGCTTCTTACCCACTTAGCCACGTGATCTCCCCGTATGCATACCAGCTTCGTCGTAGATCCCATATAAAGTATATGTTCTAATATGCAAAATGCAGAAGTGTAATTTGTATAATAACTATCGTTTGTATTTTTGTCCCCCGGCTTTCGAAGAAAGGAGGGGACTATTAAAATGGGTTTATGGAGTTCGAAAATGATAGTTTTTTTGCTTGAGTAAGCAGAGATAAGCAATTTGATTGGTTGATGCTTTGGGACACAATAACTTTAATTCTAATGAAGTAAGGGTGGGGAAACTTGGTGTACAGCTTTATTACATCAATACCTTCACTAAGTTCGATAATGAGCATTTTCTGCAGAGAGTAAACAGAGTGATAAGCAATTTGATTGGAACTGTCCAAAGCATTGTTTAATGGTCGAGAGCGAGACATTTTATATATTGTAACAAGAGGGCCACGAGACCCGAGTGTTTTTACAAGATATTACGCAATGTCTTAAGCTCGAGACGGTTAAACAACTTAACTACAGACACTTGCACGTGCTTTGCAATAAAATACGTCACTCGGGTTCAATATTTTAACTAGTTACTCTTGGCACATTACCCGTACGATTACTTGGAGTAATGGTACGCCAACGTCAGAGGATGACGTCACATCTGTATTTTAATTGAGGTAGAATGTTCAAACTTGGGGTAGGTGTTGATTTTGTGAATGCCTTAATGGAGTTGTTTAACATTGTCTGCTTAAGGTAAGTAGAGATAAGCAATCTGATTGAGGCTTTTGGGTGCGATAACTGATTACAATGAAGCGAGAGCGATGAAACTCTGAACATAGATTTTTTATATCATTACCTTGACTAAGTTCGATGGTGCGAATGCTCTGCTTAGGCTAATGAGCGATAAGTAATTTGATTAGTCAAGACTTTGGAACATAACTCTGCTTTTAATTGAGGTAGAATGATTAAACTTGATGTAGATGTTCATTAGGTGAATCTTTTGACTGAGTTCAATGATAAAAATTTCGAGCTAAAGCTAAGCAGAGCTAATCAAATTCTTCGAACATGGAATAGTTCTCTCCATTTTTAAAATAAGACTAAAATGTCATGGTGATGTTATCCCCCGATATCTTTCATTTTCCGAGACTTTATAACATTTTCAACCGTTTGACCGCCATATTGAATTTTACAATAAAACTTCAAATCGATATTCCGTCGCGGTTCTGATTTTCAAACACTTTTTTTTTGTTTTGAACCTACTCCATATTGGCAACAGTTGTTAAGACATCGTTTGTTGGATTAACATTTTGTTCACTTCCGGTGTCACTTGAATTTCGTTGACTTGTCATCTAACTGGTGACCTTATCGTTCAATGACCTTTGTATATGATGACCACGGGGTCTAACGATATCAATATTTCTATCTTCCAGTATCACTTCCGTTTAAGAGTTCAAAATAACAGATCTTTTTCACTTTAATAGGTATTGGATGTTACTATACTCAATAATTCATGGTGTAACTTGATTGTTGACAAGGCATGGCCTGGCCTGACGTACCGAAACACAACAGTACTCCTTCGGAGTTTTAGTTATATGGATTTCATTCGTCCAAACAAAGCAGATTAAATCACCGCCTTAGAATAAATACTGACAATATGACTTGTGCTCCATGGTAAGTCAGCGTTATGTTAGATTTTCACCAGATCACTTGAGAACCCCACCCCAATCGAAGGTCCTTTCGTCGCCATTAACTCGTTGATCTATAACTCTTTCCCTTGGTGTAAATTATACTTCACAGACCACGTGTTCATAATATGTATAATTAGTAGCCAGTAAAATGGACAGGAACTTGGGAGAGCACTTGAAATTATGACATCTAGTAATATGATTGTTACAGTCGTCGAACGCTTCACATTTATAAGTTGTCACGGGTTAGACATAAGACATTGATGGTTGTACTTTATAAAATTAGCAGAATAATTACCTACACTATCTTATTCATAAACACTTTATGAATTTACTACTGGTTTTTTTTTACATTATTGAAAAAACAATTTGATAATGTATCAAATCTACTGGCCCCTCAATTTTTCGGGAAAATGGCAGTAACTTACCATAAAACTCTCAAACATCTTTGCCAGATTTATAAAATGGGTATAGGCTGGGTTTGGACCATGGAGGTGACAATGCACCTATGACTGGGACTTAGATTAAATTTTACACAGGTTCCCAAGGTGAGCCGTCTAGAAATAACAAAAAAAAAACAATACATGTATAAAAATTTATATTGGAATTTCTTTTATTACCAAGACTTCCACAGTGCCGACATTACAATAATCAGAAACACAATAAAGGACAGTAAAAATATTAGCATGCCGATAAATATATAATTTCTAGGTGGTTCATCATCCGGTTTAATAGTATTGGCGGTATCTGAAGACGGGTTTTTTTGATCTGTAGAAAAATATCTCATCTTAATTGGTAGAGTTTCGATACTAAACACTGAAAAACAAATTATGTATGGTAACTTGTGTCCTCATGCTTTCTTTAGTTGCGTATATTGACGAGAACGGTAATATCTAAAATAGACATCATTTGAATCAATTCCTTACTATATTGTAGGATTTTGCCAAGCCGCGCATAGGGCGGATTCTGCCAAATTCCCGCACAAACGATTTTAGAAAGTCCCACTCAAGAGATTTTGGAAGGAAATGAAATCAAATGAGGTTTAACGTCCTACTGTTCTGCCCATGAAGACTGGTATACGCAATACAGTGTACAATGAGGAAAATTTTGCCCGGGCAGCGACACTACGGCGTAATAAAGACGGGCATACGTAACACAGTGTGCTATGAGGGATATTTTGCCAGGGCAGCGGCACTACGGCCTTCTCTTATATCGAATTCCATCTGTCAAGGATCTTTTACGTGCACGTCAATGTGTATACACGACCTCTGGTTTTCGCCCCATTCGAACGACTAGACAGCTGTCCTTGTCAGGCCCTCCGTCCTGCATCACTGACGAGGGGGAACCACGTTCCCGCACAACTGATTTTGGAAAGTCCCTTTCAACACGGGGGGGGGGGGGATGGCCTAGTGGTCTAGAGTGCCGCGCTTCGACTTCTAGCTGGCCGGTCACCTCTGGCTTGCGGCTGTGGTTTCGATCCCTGGTGTGAGCGTATGTGGCATGGAGATTGGGCGCCTTCTCAACCTCGTGGGTTTCCTCCGGGCACTCGGGTTTCCTCTCACTTCCTTTCAACACGGGGGGTTGGGATGGCCTAGTGGTCTAGAGTGCCGCGCTTCGACCTCTAGCTGGTCGGTCACGTCTGGCTTGCGGCTGTGGTTTCGATCCCTGGTGTGAGCGTATGTGGCATGGAGATGGGGCGCCTTCTCAACCTCGTGGGTTTCCTCCGGGCACTCCGGTTTCCTCCCACTGCTAAAGACCCCTACGCCCAAGCGAATTATTGAAATAAAATTAAACCATGTTAGTCCCGAAATGACCTAGTTTGTGTTGAGTTGACGTTAAACCCCATTTCTCTCTCCCCTTTCAACACTGACTATGCAAAGTCCCCCATAACACTTATTACAGAAACTCCCCCCCCCCACACAGATTACGTAAACACCCCCGTCACACAGACTACGGAAACTCCGCACAACACTTATGGAAACTCCTCCACACCACTGATCAAGAAAAATCATCCATACGACCCCATTTAATAAATCAGTGAGAATCAATACGGGTCCCATTTGAATAAGATAAATTTCATATCGTCAGTTTAACACAAAACTTACTTTTCCCCTCTCGTTTGAGAGATCTCTTTTGAATATTCACACAGCTTGACTGTAAAAATAAATCGGATTATGTTTCAAAAGTTAAAAACAAAATGGTGACAAATTATTTTGAATTGTCCGAATTAGTCATTTCAATTACATAATTTACGGTTAATAGTAAAACTATCCGTACTAGGCTCTGAAACAAGTTCCATTCACAGCAAAACAAGTCCAGAAGTGCAATCCTAATATGCATGATTGTGACAATGTGTTCAATTTTACTCACCCCTTCACATTTACCGTCACATACTGTAAAATTACATCGGAATGAAAGCTGGTCACCGGTCTGGAAACGGAAGGCAGGAAAATATGGACTCCTTATTTCATTGCCAATCGTTGTAAAACCTTGATTTAACTTAAACACGGTACCGTCTCCACACCTTAAAATATACACTTTAGCCATTATGGTCCAACAAAGGTCAATCCTTTTTCAACATCGTGATTGAGTTTTAATTCTGATCAACCACAAAGGGTTCCAAACCTATATATAGTTTCAAAAAATATCCGGTTTCTTTTCTCTCCCAACGTCATACTGCATTTCTTTGTTTAAGATTTCAAAAATTTGATTTACATTCAAATTTTTTGAATAATATACCTACCTGACATAACGTACATTTCCTTTGAGCGCTATTTATAACTCGCACTTTCCGGAAATAGACTAAACAAGTCTACCGGAAGTTTAAAAATGTGTGTACTACGTCACCTTAATGTGACTTCCTGCACACGCGATATATATCAGTTTCAACGAGGCGCGTGTGAAAACGCCTGTGTTTAAATGATCTTGGTATATGGGGTATATTTATTTCATAAAACCTACCTGACATATGTACATCTGGATTAATCCTTGATTCCCCAAGCGGTGGGTTCAAGATCAGTTCATTTACCTAAGCTTTTAAGAACCACCTTATAGTTGTTCATACTAAATATAATAGTTAAGAAATTACATACCTGTCTACAGATGGAAGGTCGTCCAAGTAAAACGCCATTCTAATATTTTGAATGCGAAGATTTTCGGCTACAACCGACAAAAGTTTTGTAAATACACGAGGCGCCGATCTAGTTAAAGCTCTAAAGCATCTAATCTAGCTTTTGTCTTCGACTTCATGTGAGATTCAGTGCCGGACTGGTTGGTGGGTCGAAGGCCCACCTGTCAGGTCATTGACCAAGGCCCACATAAGTACGCCAACATAAGTACCCATTTTCCAAGCATGTCAGACCAAAGCTTCCTATCTTTTCTTTTTCCTGTCCTGTGTCCCGTCCTCTCCTTTCTTTATAGGCTTAGGCCCACTTTTTTAAATGTGCTTAGGTCCACCCGTCACGAACAGGTGGGTCCAGTCCGGCACTGGTGAGATTTATTCTTTTTAGAAGTAATTCTTACCTCATCTGTAGCTGTATCTTTCGCTGAAGTGACACGATCACGATCATTCGGCTGATTAAAACTGGAGATCCGATTATTACTACATCCATCCGCTTCACCATCTAACGCCAATGCCATGGGCACCTTACTGGGCGCCGCAGTGGAAAGAAGTCATCGTTGTAGATGAATCACTCGAAATTTCGGACATAAAACCGAAAACAAACTAAAGTTCACACAAAAACAAGTGCGATTTCCAAGCGCCGAGAAAGGACACTGACTATCACTTGTGCAGCAAGTCACATTATGATGACGTAATAAACGTTTTTTTTAACTTCCGGTAGACTTGTTTAGTCTATTTCCGGAAATTGCAAGTTATAAATAGCGGAAATAGGGAATCCATATGTACATATGCCAGGTAGGTTTTATGAAATAAAATTACTTGCCCTCCTCTTAAGACTGCATGTTTTAAACCAGAGTTAGATACAGCATCACATGATACAACCTTTATACTTTTACTTGGTACTGAATGAAGAAAATGTAAAATAATTCAGAATATTTGACATTTATTGAATTCAAGATGGCAACGATTTCGAACAGCAATGAATGAATGACCTCTAGTTTTGTAGTATTCACTAGGTAGACAATAGGTACTAGTAACGCAAAGTCAGAGAAAAATTCCGTTCGCTTTGCTTGGCGTTTTTGTAATAGTTTTCCATAACTGCCGAATCCGTGCTTGTCTTCCTCTTTGAAAGATAAACCAGCGGCGTCAAAATATTTGACTGACCGCGCGGAATTTCCAACTTCGTCAGAACCCGAGGAAGCGAATAGTTTGGTCTCGGAAAGTCATATGATTTAACCCAAAGCCTAGTTTGCTTCTGACCTAAAGTGGGTGATATTATAACCCTGTACAGTGCTTCAAAAAGTCAATAACGTTATGCATCGAGCACAAAATCTTGCTACAGCAGTGAAGTGTAAGAAGTAAGAGTACTGAAAGACAGACAGATTTAATATTGTTTAAATGACAAATCAGGTTGTGGGTC
Source organism: Patella ulyssiponensis (assembly GCA_963678685.1). NCBI lineage: Eukaryota > Metazoa > Mollusca > Gastropoda > Patellidae > Patella > Patella ulyssiponensis. The sequence goes on along the minus strand of OY783229.1, from coordinate 36,320,020 downwards.
ATGTTACCACATAACATACCACTATTAATGCATCCCACGTCTTACGATGATAAGAGGAATAAAAGCTTCACTAATGTTACTTTTAACTCACCTTCAAATGTAGCCCTCAACTGTATGATTTTTCCTCTGAAAATATGGGATGTTAATGGTTTACCTCTAACATCAACGATGTTAAGATTTATTTTAGATTGGCTTTTAGCACCCATATTTTTCTGATTCTCTCTGCCGGCGAACACTCTGCAATAATATAATACATGTACATGGCATTAATCCATTAAAAAGACATGATTTAATATATATTTACTAAAAGTCTTGACACAAATACCGCTAAATTTCTCCGGATACTCCGGTTTCCTCCCACTGCTAAAGGCCCTACGCGCAAGCGAATTATTGAAATAAATTTAAACCATATGTTAGTGCCGAAATGACCTAGTTTGTGTCGAGTAGACGTTAAATCCCATTTCTCTCACACAAACACTGCTAAAACCGTATTAAATCAAGTTATATATTTCATTAAAAAGTTAGGTTTTAAGATCATTTTAAAAGCTTTAATAGAATTTGCACTTACGGTTTGTTTGATATCAATTTCAATAAATCTGGAGCTCCGGTTGCCAATGATTAATCACCAGAGTTAGTTTTTGAAAAAGGCTTAATTGAGAGAGAGTGCGATTGTAATCGAAGAGTTTTAGGGTAGGGGTGAGGGTTTTAATGTTAAGAATGATCTGAGGCGCACAGCATCAATGTCGAGAAGAGACAGAAGAGAAGAGAAAAAGAAATGGTTTTAACGTTCACTCTACACAAACTAGGTCATTTCGGGACTAACATATGGTTCAGTTTTATTTCAATAACTCCTTTCCGCGTAGGGTCTTTAGCAGTGGGATGAAATCGGAGGACGCGGAGAAAACCCACCAGGTTGGAAAGGCGACCCTACTCCTTGTCACAACCGGAGTTTCGAAACCACGCCAGTTTACTCAATGACGGGCTTTATGATACAGCACGCAGATTCGAACATCCAAACTTCGCCCTCACCCCCGAGAAGAATTGGCGTAAAGAGTCGTCATACATATCAGGATTATGTAATATTATAAAATTGATGCGTTGGTGGACCGGAAGCCATTGGGGATCTTTCAGAATTGGTGTCATATGTTCATTTGGATTAGTCTATTTTATTATCCGGACTGCGTTATATTGAAGTTTCTGAATATTCAAACCACTCGTATCAAAATACAATTTCTTCAAATAAATGACTTATCTAGTATTGAAAGGAAGCGTCTTAAATGACTGGAGTTGGTATTATCTTGAAATATCTGGCTTATAGCTAAAATGAAATGTCTTTGGACGACTAGTCATGTATTGAGCGTCTTAAATTGAATGGTACGACCTACCGTACTACTTCATGTTGGCTTCCAATTCTGTTACCATTCTCATCATAGGTACAGGTGATGATGTATTCTTTTTCATGTGTAACCAATATATCAGTATTACCCCATATAACAAACAGCTTTAATGTATAGATGTTAGCGTTCTTCTTTTTCTGTAAATTATTTTAAATGTCAACATATGCAAGACACAAATTCAATCAAGGAATGCGAAATATAAGAACAGTTACAATGCCTATTATTTTGTCCGTGAATTTAAGGAAAGAACGGCGTTGAGAATATTTGGATGCAATGGCAATCTCATTAAAATCATGAAATGGGATTCATGTTTTAATAATGACAAGAGCTCCAAAGAGTACTGTCGTGTTTCGGGACGTCAGGTCACGACAACAATCACGTTACACAGTGCATTTGCATTATTGAGTATAGTAATATCCAATACCCATTAAAGTGGAAAAACCTGATATTTTAAACTTTTAATAAAACCGGAAGTTATACTTCAAGGCCGAATATTTTGATATTAATTGTTAGAAGACAAGTACAAGAAAATTGATAGTGAAACCGAAAGTAAACGAAATAAAAAATCAGCTCCAAAAGAATTGTTGCCATTTGGTGTAGGCTGAAAACAAAACTAGCGACTGCAGGCAGGATACGCCCACATTGTGCAAGAGACGGATAGAGAACAAGCTAAACAAAAAGCTACTTTTTTAGAATCAAGGGCCATAATTCAGAAATTTACGATCCGATATTCGCAAATATCGACAGGGCCAAGATCTTTGGGGTATAAAGATATTTGACGTTTCATCAAAATCGGTTCACAATTTTGACTTCTAGAGAGTCCACAACCTTCATATACCAGATGTTTACACTATTTGCGTACGAGGGGCGGCCATTTTGTTTGACATTTTTGACCGATTTTAAGGAATTTCAAACTATTATTAAGTTGTAACGGCGATGTACTAAAACGTTTTTTTAATCCGATTATAACCGAGGTGACCAAAAGCTAAAAACGTGATTTTTCATACAATCAGGGTCCAAAATTGGAAAGTTTCGACCCAATATGCGCAAATAAAGAAAGCAGCAAGGGAATTTGGGTTGTAAACATGCATTTCAAGTTTCATCAAAATCGGCACAAAATTGTAACCCCCAGAGGGACCACAACCTTGATATACAAGATATTTACACTATTTGCGTAGAAAGAGCGGCCATTTTATATGGCAGTATTAGTCACGAAATTCGAACTCAACCAACCTTACGGTGTATCAGCGATATAGTTGAACGTTTTGGTTTGGTTTTTTTTTTAAATCGGATAATAACTGTGAGGAACCACAAGCTAAAAACGTGATTTTTCATACAATCAGGGGCCATAATTCAGGAATTTTTCATTCAATATGCGCGAATATCGAATGCGAGAGAGAGAGAAAGAAATGGGGGTTTAACGTCCACTCGACACAAACTAGGTCATTTTGGGACTAACATATGGTTTCAATTTTATTTCAATAATTCGCTTGCGCGTAGGGGTCTTTAGCAGTGGGGGAAAACCGGAGTGCCCGGAGGAAACCCACGAGGTTGAGAAGGCGCCCCTATCTCCATGCCACATACGCTGACACCAGGGATCGAAACCACAGCCGCAAGCCAGAGGTGACCGGCCAGCTAGAGGTCGAAGCGCGGCATTCCAGACCACTAGGCCATCCCAATCCCCCGAATATCGAAAGCAACCAAAGCATTAGGGTTATAAACATGCATTTCAAGTTTCATCAAAATCGGCACAATATTGTAACCTCCAGAGGATCCACAACCTTGATATACCAAATGTTTACACTATTGGCGTAGGAGGGGCGGCCATTTTGTCTGGCAATTTTAGTCCGATTTTCATGAAATTCGAACTCAACCAACCTTTCGGTGTAACGGCGATATATTCGAACGTTTTTCTAATCGGATAATATATGTAATTGTGGCCTCTAGAGGGATCACAAGCTAAAGGGCAATTTTTCGTACAATCAGGAGCCATAATTCAGGAAGTTATAATTATAAACACGCATTTCAATCTTCATCAAAATCGGATTAAATTGTGACCTCTGCAGGGTCCACAACTTTGATATACCACATTTTTACACTATTCGCGTACAGGTGGTGGTCATTTTGTCCGGCAGTTTTGGTCCGATTTTCACGAAATTCGAAATGAACCTTCATTACGGTGTGACGGTTATATAATCAAACGATTTTTAAAAGCGATAATAATTGTGACCTCCAGGGGGACCACAAACAAAAAAGGGTGATTTTTCGTATAATCTGGGGCCATAATTCAGGAAGTTACAATCTTACAAGTTTCGTCAAAATCGGATAAGAATTATGACCCGTAGAGTATCCAAAAACAATTGTGGATGGACGGACGGCAGGGGCGACCACAATATACGTCCACATGAACAAGGCCTCTGAAAATGAAAGATAATATCTGGTATTTACACTACCATGTCATTTTAGGTCTATTTTTAAAATGGAGAAAAAATCGGAGGGCCTCGGTAATTAATTTCCGGAAGTATCTGGTAGCGGTCACAAAACTTTTGAATATGCCATTTTGAGGGCATCGATGTGTTCCTTATCCCTACCAAGGTTCAACATAGATACCTCAAATAGTGACGAAGATACGCCATCTTGAATGTTTAAGATATGACGAAGAAAACTTTCGCAAATCTTTGATGCTAATATTAATCGAGCAAACTTCCTAATTTCGAAAAACCGTCAGTCAGGGCATCCAAAATTGAAAATTCGAAGAAGGTCCGAAACACGTAATAAAAAGTCCGAAACACGTAATACAAACACTTACGAAAACAATATGCGTTTTGCACGTCCGAAACACGTAATAAAAACATTTACGACAATAATACTAAATCCCCCTGATGAAGTTTGTTGTAAGGTGATGGGGAACAGATATGATTATCCTTGGACCATTCCTCAATTCACTCCCATTTCGACTGCGTCCCATTTCGACTAAATCCCATATCGACTACAAATTTTATTACCATGTTTAATGTGTATGTGCCGGGACTTTGTGAAGTAGAATTCGTATGTTAACATTAAACAAGAAAATAGACAACGGAAGCATCTACTGGTGTATTATAGCGGTGTTTCTATCTACATGTATATGTACTTTTAAAAAAAGTTTCCTATCTTGTGCTACATATTTGATACAATTTCTATATGAAGTAATTAGTAAGTGGGATATTTTATGGGAGAATATATTTAGCTATAGAGAGGGTATATAAGTAGGGATAATAAACCCACCAGACCATATTATAATCTGTTATAAACTGTAGTCGAAATGGGACGTAGGCGAAATGGGAGGGTACCCATTCCACTAGGTGGTGATATGTATCAATTACTAGGAAATTTTAACAAATAGAATGACAGTTGAGTAAAATATACTTACTACAAATAGGCATTCCTTGCTAGAGTTTCCTCTGAAATATGCATTACCATAATAATGTCCTAGATCATGTGGTTTTAATGTTTTATTAAAGCCATCTTTACAATAAAGGGTAGGTGTTAATGATGCATCAGTAACAATATCAACACTTCCACCTGTTAGAGTTTTAGCACATGTATGTGACACTGTAATAAAAAAAGGAACAATGAAAATAAAAGTTTATAACACATTTGTGTATAGCCATAACCCTGAATGAATGAAATGGGGTTTGACGTTCTACTTTTTTGCATCGTCAAATCTCTTTAAACTGTTTCAAATGCTTTGGATGGAAAATTAAAGATGTGCCATGTAATAACATGTTGCCAAGACTTCAGAATTAATGAATAAAATGTGTACCATTAAATTACGTGAGGTAATTACACTAATTATTCATCTCGGGATTTTTAAAGAAGTCTAAAAATATTTGAGATCGGGGACAGTCATTACATGAAATCAAAGAAGCGCCCAAAATTTTATTTTGCCTCTCTTCACTCGCACTTTTTCAAAATGTTTTCGCCATTGAACCTGTAATTTAAAAACCTGGGCAGGTGGTATAGACCATGCTTACCTTCTATAACAAAGCTGTCTGTACAATATGCATAATGCTGAAAAATAAATATAGTTATATAAAGATACCATTCAGAAGCATATCCTGGTATTAAAAAAAAACCTCCACAAAGACAGTTATGAAACCAACGTAAACTTCATTTGCATTTAAGTTAATAACATCGATTAGAATGATATAACAAATGTTTTATAAAATAATTTTGATTGTGTACTTTCCTAAACTCTACATTTGCCATTTATTCCTACATTTTGGACTTGAATATAATGGAATTTTGATAAGATGTCCAAGTCCCCGTTACTTCTGCAATCTGACATTCGCATAACTCGAGGAGCGTATAAGCGCGGAAAACATTGTAACATTAGGTTCCTTAATGTTAGAGAGAGAGAGAGAGAAATGGGGTTTAACGTCCACTCGACACAAAATAGGTCATTTTGGGACTAACATGGTTTCAATTTTATTTCAATAATTCGCTTGCGTGTAGGGGTCTTTAGCAGTGGGAGGAAACCGGAGTGCCCGGAGGAAACCCACGAGGTTGAGAAGGCGCCCCTATCTCCATGCCACATACGCTCACACCAGGGATCGAAACCATAGCCGAAAGCCAGAGGTGACCGGCCTGCTAGAGGTCGAAGCGTAGCACTCTAGACCACTAGCTCCCCCCCACCCCTTAATGTTAGACTGAACAACCTGTTCTAATTCCCCCGACTCTCCTTAGAGCAGGTTAATTAGTCCACCTTACTAGAGACTTGACAAGCGTAAATTTCTGGTCCGTATCGCGTATCCGTATCGATTTTGTTTGTGACGTCAACAATGTTTGAGGGGGGTTGGGATGGCCTAGTGGTCTAGAGTGCCGCGCTTCGACCTCCAGCTGGCCGGTCACCTCTGGCTTGCGGCTGTGGTTTCGAGCCCTGGTGTGAGCGTATGTGGCATGGAGATAGGGGCGCCTTCTCAACCTCGTGGGTTTCCTCCGGGCACTCCGGCTTCCTCCCACTGCTAAAGACCCCTACGCGCAAGCGTATTATTGAAATAAAATTAAACCATATGTTAGTCCCGAAATGACCTAGTTGTGTCGAGTGGACGTTAAACCCCATTTCTCTCTCTCTCAACAATGTTTGTGTATTCCTCATACGTGATACTGCACACGAATACGGCAGTACGTATAAAACAGCTTTCATACGGAAAAGGTCCGTATAACATCGTCTTTTTTTTTTTTACCGTACTTTTTACTACTTTTAGACGTTGAAATGTCGTGTCATAGTGTTTTTATGAATCTATGTGTACCCTAGAACACGAAGGTGTATATTTGATGCGATTTTAACCATGATAAAGACAGGAATTTAATGATTACTTTGGATGAGATTTTCACAGAATTTTTATATTTTCCCGTCTGTCTGTAAACCTGCATGCTGGTTGATCTACGTGCTAAATTTAGGGAGCTGGGGCCAAGCAAATCTGAATTTAAAAGCGGTATATTATACTTTCTGAAATGATACATTAGTGAAACCCAAAAAAGATTCGACACTAAACATGGCTGCGCCCATGGTGTCTTGTTTGTAATAGCGTCAAGTTTTCCTGTTAAAGTAAACCGGTAGCCGCATCGCAAATGTATGGGCGTAGGTACATATCACTTACTGTCATACAGCCGAGACTAGATGTAGGTTCCGAAACGTTCCGGAATCTGTCGAGATTTGCCGAGTGTGTAGTCATACCACCGAACTTCGATACGTCATCTCGTTGGATAAAGGCGTTAAATGTTATGAAGACAAATGCGATAGAAATCACGTATGGATATATATTTTTTTTTAGAACTATGAATATCTATTTATTGAAACGATATATTAAAAAATTAGATTATTAAAATGTTTGGTTATTGAAACGATGTTTGGTTATTGAAACGATGTTTGGTTATTGAAACGATGTTTGGTTATTGAAACGATAACGATGTGCGGTTTTTGAAACGATGTGCGGTTTAAGAAACAATGTGCGGTTATTGAAACATTGTGTGGTTATTAAAAAGGATGTGCGGTTTTAGAAACGATGTGCGGTTTTTGAAACGCGGTTATTGAAACGATGTACGGTTATTGAAACGATGTGCGGTTATTGAAACGATTTTTAGTCTTTATTTTCCAGACACTTTTTCGGTAATGTAAATTATTTTTAGAATATCTTTTTAAATTATTCTGTGGCCTTAAGCTTTGATTGCATGACTTTTTTTCTAAATCTGAGACTGAGCCCTGCAAGATGGCGTCCACTGATGATTTGCTATCCAGCATGATTTGATCACTATAACCACTATAACTACCCATGGCAAAAATCACAAATATACTTATACTGGGCATTGTTAATCAATTCCAGACAACTTCTGAGCATCGGTCTATCATAACTGATATACGACTGTAACGTGTGGTGACAAAGACATTCAAAATAAACTGGCCTTTTACTCAGGGTAACGATGAAATGTGTTTTGTTAAATGTTATTGAGCGCTTTGAATGCTTTATAAATGTATAGAAAATAGAAACAATAACAGCATAAATATTTGTGTGTAAATGCTTGCGTACCACACGAGAGAACGTGGTCCTGATTTTGAATTTGTAATATATTGTGTTTTATGTTGTATATACTCCTCCCCACCATACCTACTTCGAATTCAAATCCCCACCCAATTTGCCCAAAGCTCAATCTTTATTGTATTTGTAATGCTTATAGAATATTTTACTCATACATACTTTATTCAGCAACATGTTCTTTTTTCAGATCATGTGGCAAAATAAATTTATCCCGTCATACTGCACGAAGCGATCTGTCTACGTCATACTTCTCAGGCGGAGCTTGCTGTAGACAGGCAGCCTAAGTTAGGGATGTCTCTTCGTATTTTCCTCAATTTTATCCGAAAAATTTTCCTATTTTCATAACAAACATCATACTACACAATATATTTATCTATGAGACTAACATCAAAGTGTTAGATTATTAGATAGACCCCTCGGCATATCGTCAAACAAACTGTTGATAAGTTTCGTTTCAGGTACGTCATTCTGAATTAGTGTGACCAAGATCCATAACTCGTTTTATCACGGGGTTAACTGCCTTGATAGTGTGCTCTGGACACATTTTCAGCCAATTTCAAACATGCCAAAATGGTTATATCTTCAAACTTCAAAAATGAAACGTGGCCAGACTTTGATTGTTGCTGAATGAAGTTTCTATGGTACGTCTTATTATATAATGCTTCATATTTTTAAGTTATGCTTTTAAAATGTATTAAAATAAAGCCTTACAATAGATGGTATCTATAAACAGTCCTAAACTGTTAAAGAAAATACTATTAATCCAATAGTGAAGCAAGAATATGATACTAACAGTACTTTCATTTTACTTTTACAAGGTTCTTAAAAATATTGTTGAGTAGTCTAATGTGTGTGTTTGTAAATTCAATTTCTTGTTCCATGTTTCGTAAAAAAGTAGTCTTGATTATCCCGACCTGTCAATTAGACGTAGAATGATCGGTAGACTGGTTAAGCGAGACTAATTTCAAAACAAGGGCACGTAACCTATCTTTTACTCAAAAGTGTCTGGATGTTATGGACACAGCTCACTAAATATTCATGGGCCGTTACCCACGAATGTAGGGCGAAAGTTATTTTTAGTCTTTCTCTCCCTTTCCCTTTTCCCCCCTTTTGCATGGCGATTTTTGTTGACTTTTTGGTGTAGAATCGAAGAAAAGGGTTTAAAAATACATTTTCTGCCAGGTTTTGGTGAATATTCATGATTTTGAGGCGGAAGGATACAAGGGTTGTGAGGTTGGTTACGTTGAAAGGGAGGGCCGAAAATTGCTTGTTTAGTTGTCTCTACTTCCAGCCTGTGTATCTCAAGTTTTTCAAGGTGAACCTCATACATGCTTTTGGGCCAGAGTTTGCCACATGTTGCTCCATATGTGGCAGAAAGCGTTCTACCCAACGAATATTTGGGAAAAAGTTACAGCCGGTCTAATAGACGAGAATTAACATTAAAGTCAATGGGGAAATAATTAGTGATCTGTGGCCTTATGGACGCCACTCCAAACCATTTTTCAGTATTATTTATGTATGGTTAAATGGTCATAGCTTATTAAGTACAACATGGTCGTTTATTTAGTGACTATAAATGTATGAAACAGATTTAAGGCTTGGTAAATATATTAGTATTGTGGTGTAATTGTCGAGATATTTGGAGATATTCATTTGGGGTGGGGCACCCTATCAATATGTGTGTATTTCTCATACGTGATACGGTACAGGGATACGGCAGCCCGTATCAAACAGCTTTCATACGGAGATGGTCCATATAACATTGTCGTCTTTTTAGACGCTGAAATGTTGTATCAAAGCGTTTTTATGGATCTATGTGTATATTTGATGTGAATTTTAATGATAATAAAGACTGGGATTTAATCACTATTTTTGATGGGTTTTTTCTCGGAATTTTCATACTTTTCCTGTCTGCACGCTGGTTGATCTACGCGCTAGCTTTAGGTAGGGACCTTGCAAATCTGTAAATGATGTGATTCTATGGTAAAGGCGTGTCAATGATAAATTAGTGAAACCCAAAAATTGCTGTCGCGTCAAAGTCAAAGATTTTTTTTTAATAAGAGGCAACATTTTCATATTTTTAATAGCTCAGCGACTGTCGAATGACTTCACGCACTCCGAGAAATTGTAGGCAAAGGCACTTGACTCGTACTGATGACGATCTTGGTGGATAACTGCCATCATGCTGTACGGAACTAAGCTAAGCTTAGTGACGAATACGTACGCGACGCAATAATCTGCCAAAATTCTAAAACTACTCTGACACAACGTGTCACGTATACGATACGGATACGTGATACGTATAGGGAAAATGCAATTTGCCAAAAGTCGCTAGTATTTGTACTAAACCAAAATATGCAGCTTCTAATCGTACAGTTAATTATAAGGCAATTTTTAAAAAATAAAACGAGCGTAATTTCTAAAGATGCCGTAATAACCAAAAAGTTAAATATTATTGCTATTCAGAATCGTCAACAATAGATTTTTTACGACTGTAGTAGTTTATAGTGTTTTGAACATTCCCGCATGCTGTTGCTATTTATAGCCCCAACGAGTGTGCGAGACTGTCAGAAATCAGTAGTTAGTGATTCAACTAAAGCGTGCACAATCGACGTGTCATGAACAACTTTTCAGTAGGCACGTGGGGCACCCTACTATTGGCAGTTGAGAAATTGGCAAATCATTTTCAAATTCAAATTCAAACGTTTGAAGATCGCTTTTCCATTGGGGGGGGGGGATACAAAAACAAGGGAGGTAATTATGATATTTTCGGTGTCAATGATTTTTAAGTGTGGGAAATAATGCCTTTGATCGTATAATAGTGAGTTGACAACCTTTTGAGCAAAAGAAATAGAAAAAATTATGTTTTGACTTTCTTAGAAAATATATAAGCCCGACTTATTGTCTCTATGTGTTGTAAAATTTGTTGAGCTTGGACAACACTAACGTATGGTCATCTATTAAAATCAAGTGTGATTATGTATTATATAATTGATGTAACTTAAGCACTTACCACCATTCCGGATATAATGAGAAGAAAAGACCACCACATCATCTCTGTAATAAATATGTCAACTTATAAAAACCAATTCAAGTCAGATCACAGTAATTAGGTTATATATATATAGGCTTTATAGTTGTAAATCGGTAATGCCACCAATTGCAATTGTGTTTATACAGTAGTTGTAATTCCGTTCAAATCTTTCTGATAATTTGATTCCCCCTCGTTAAACCGGTGGAACTGAACATTACATTTAAGTCTTGTATATGATTTGGCCCATGTACGTATTTGTTGTTAATTACTACTTGGTGAACTGAAAACAGCAGTCAGATACAATTAGTAGTAATGAAGTGGGCGATTTTATCATAAATAATTATCAGTACAATACTTACACCGGTCAGGTGAACAGCAGTCAATCAAATGATATTAGCTACAAGAAACCTGGCATGATTGTTCAATACTTGAGGTATTTTGTCGATAATAATTTGAAATACAATCTAATTTTAAGTATTTACCTGTTTTCGTGGGAAATTGGTGACTATATCAGCAGTTGGGTGTCTACTTCCACAACCATGGGGGTCAATTGAATGTGCGTGCGCGTAAAATACAGTGTACGGATGCACGTGCACAAAGGTCGCTGGATAGATCTGAGTTTGGGCAATAGTTTCATAGGTTTACGAGAATATTTGTGTTGTACTAAACATTTAGACTGACTTTGTTAACGAACATTGCGCGAAAACCGCATTTTAACCCCAAGATATAATATGATTATCGCACCCTGACCCCATCCGATCATTGTAAAAACAATTACAAAAACTATACATAACTAAGTGGGATCTTGTGGGAAATGCATGTATAGCTGGTTGGAGAGAAAGAGAAATAGGGTTTAACGTCCACCCGACACAAACTAGGTCATTTCGGGACAAACATATGGTTTTTAATTTCATTTCAATAATTCGCTTGCGCGTAGGGGTCTAAAGCAGTGGGCGAAAACCGGAGTACCCGGAGAAAACCCACGAGGTTGGACAGGCGACCCTACTCCTTACCACGTACAACCGCGGATTTGAAACCACGCCATATAGACCGGGAGCCCAGAGGGTCGAACCTAGACGAACGAGGTACCAATATCTGACCATATAGGCATCTACATACTAACCTGGGATGCACAGAAGTGGGCGTCTGCCGGGGTTAAACTCATACATTCGAGGTACCGGTCAAAACCAATTTTAAATGAAAGAATACACTCTACTGAGTACGAAAACGCCCATAACAGACAATTTTGGCCCTGGGATGGCCCAAACTGACACCCCAAATATAGATCCCAGAGGGCTTGAAAAAAAAATTATATTCATACATTCGAGGTACCAGTTGAAACCATTTACAAATGAAAGAGTATATCCCACTGAGTACGAAATTACCCATAACAGACGATTAGACCCCTGGGGTGGCCCAGACTGACACCTCAAAGCCGAAGGGGGTGGGGTGGGACAAAAATAGGGTTTGCTCATACATTCGAGCTACCGGTCAAAACCAATTTAAAATGAAAGAGTACATCTCACTGAGTACACACTTGCTCATAACAGAAGATTTCGGCCCTGGGACTTCCCAAAGTGGCACCCCATCCCAGGGGCTTAAAAAAGGGTCATATTGATACATTCGAGTTACCAGTTGAAACTAATTTCAAATGGAAGAGTATATCCCACTGAGTAGAAAATTACCCATTTTTTTTTTTTTTTTTTTTTTAAAAAAAAAGGGTAATTTTCTACCCATAACAGACGATTGGACCCATGGGATGGCCCAGACCAACACACCAAAGCCGAAAAGGGGTGGTTGGGGAGGGTGGGTGGGGGGGCAAATAGGGTATACTCATAGTATCTGTGGTACCGCTCAAAACCAATTCTCTTGCTCATAACAGAAGATTCCAGCCCGGGGACTGCCCAAACTGACACCCAAAACATGACCCCCTGAGTTTAAAAAAGGGTTATACTCACACATTCACGGTACCAGTTCAAATTAATTCTAAATGAAAGAATATATCCCGCTGAGTACGGAATTGTCCATAACAGAAGATTACATGTGACTGAGTACGGAATTGTCCATAACAGACGCTTGTGACCCTGAAACGGCCCAAACTGACGCCATATTGGTTATATTCATACAATCGAGGTACCAGTTGAAACTAATTTTAAGTATAGACCCCACTGAGTACAAAATGGCTCATAACAGATTTACACCCCACATTGTTTTTAAATTATCTGTTATATATGGTCCAGGTTAATTGGTTTCCCTTTAATAGTTTTAAATACATTGATCTTGATAAATCAATAGGTTGCCAGCCCACTGCCTTTTAATGACTGAAAGAGTTTCAGTTGTGATGGTTCAGTTATAAATGGCCCCCTAATCGAAGGTCTTGCGTTTTTATTGTATTTCATTGTTGTGTTTGTGTTGCATGTTCTTTGTATATTTGTGTACTATTTATATATTTGCATTGTCTGTGTTGTCACCCTAGGTAGGAGTGGACGTAAAACCCCAGGAACGAGCGAACATATCTGTATCATTTGCTTGATAACGTCGAGAGTATCCTTGTGGAAACATCGTTTAATACCTTGTACATGTATATAAACGATTTTGGTCTAAACTGACACTCTAAATTTTACATCCCTAGGCTTGAAAAAAGTTATTCTAACAAATCTTGACCCCCACCCCCCGCCCGCTTCCTTTCAAGATGGAAGTAGATGTAAAACCCAAGGAACGAACGAACATATCTGCATCGTTTGCTTGATAACGACGAGAGTATCCTCGTCGAAACGTCGCTTAGTACCTTGTATGAAGATGATTCTGGCTCTGAGATGTCCTAACTGACATCCTAAATTTTGCCCTCTAGGTTTGAAAAAAATATACTGACAAGTTTTGCCCCCCCCCCACCTCCACTTTGATTTGCCGAGGACTGCATGAAATGTTCTGGGCCATTTTTTGAAAAAATTGTACAAAGCCGATGGTTCCATAAACTTTTCTACACTATTGCCAACGATGCGGCAAGGCCTGCCAGGTATTTGATGGCTGCCCTATAGCCATTTTTTTCCATTTCTGGTGATTCCTGATGGGTTCACAAGATGGTCTGGTATGAAAACAATATTAACACTACAGGTGCAGTTCTTATGTCCATGATTGTACTTGTTGGTGACAAAAGTCTGTTTCAATCTGGCCTCACAATACCATTTTATGCATTTTGTCAGTTTGAACCATCATCTTTTATGGGTCATTTCGTTATCAGCGAGATGCACACTTTCATTTAAAATTAAATTGAACTGATACCTCGAATGTGTGAATATTAATTTTTCCTCGAGGTCGATATTATGGTGTCAGCTTGGCCGAAACCAACTGTTATGGAGAATTTCGAACTCAGTGAGATGTACTCTTCCATTTAAAATTGGTTTGACTGGTACTTCGAATATATGAGTATAACCTATTTTTGACCCTTCGGCTCTGCGGTCCATATTTAGGGTGTCAATTTGGGCCGTCCAAGGGCCACAAGCGTCTGTTATGGGCAACTTGGTACCTAGTGAGATGTACTCTTTCAATTAGAGTTGGTTTTGACCGGTACAGCGAATTTATGGCCCCATCGTCTTTGGGCGTCAATTTGGGCCATTCCATGGGCCCAATCGTCTGTTATGGATAATTCCGTAATCAGCGGCATGTACTCGTTCATTTAACTACTAATAACTCGAATGTATGAATATAACCCTTTTTTTAAGTTGCCCAGGGAGGATGGGGGTCATATTTAGAGTGTCAGTTTGGGCAGTCCCAAGGCCAAAATCGTCTGTTATGAGCAATTTCGCACTCAGTGAGATGTACCCTTCCGTTTAAAATTGGTCTTGACTGGTACCTCGAATGTATGAGCAAACTCTATTTTTGCCCCACCCCACTCCCTTCGGCTTTGGCGTGTCAGTCTGGGCCACCCCAGGGGTCTAATCGTCTGTTATGGGTAATTTCGTACTCAGTGGGATATACTCTTTCATTTGTAATTGGTTTCAACTGGTACCTCGAATGTATGAATATAATTTTTTTTTCAAGCCCTCTGGGGTTCATATTTGGGGTGTCAGTTTGGGCCATCCCAGGGCCAAAATCGTCTGTTATGGGCAATTTCGTACCCAGTAGAGTATATTCTTTCATTTAAAATTGGTTTTGACCGGTACCTCGAATGTATGAGTTTAACCCATTTTTGGGGTCATTATAGGGGTCACCAGGGTCACACCCATAAACTGGGCCCCGGCAGACGCCCACTTCTGTGCATCCCAGGTTAGTATGTAGATGCCTATATGGTCAGATATTGGTACCTCGTTCGTCTAGGTTCGACCCTCTGGGCTCCTGGTCTAATACGCCAGTTGACTCAATTGCAGGGCGTATGATACAGCGCGCGCACGCTAAACATTCGCCCCCCCCCCCTCCAGCTGGTTGGGCGAGGGGGGCTTTGTACTATACATGTACTCTATCACGCCAACTGTCTGAGCCACCTACTTTTTAATTCGGAAATTTAATATTACTATTACTGAACTGAGCATTAAACAATATTATTTTAATTCTGAAACCCTTACCACAAAATCCCGGTTCCTTAAGGGGGGTATAAGTTGCTGGAGCCCGGGTTCGATCCCAGTTTTACTTGAGTGTAGTTTCCCCTTGTCAGTATGTAAGACCCGACATGGAACCGTTTCCAGTCATTCGATTGGGGCCTTAAATCGAGTTAACGTGTAAACGTCGACGTACATGTAAAAGAATCCGTAAGATTTGAAATTCGAAATACCAGTACCCCTGCAAAATTTACCTAATAGCACACTGCGTGACGGTTGGAGCAGAACATAAGACATTAAACCCCATTCTATTCATTTCAGGTTGATTTAGTAGTAAAACTGTTAGAAATGTTTATTGTGCTGCAGTAGATATCCCAAACAGAGGCTTATTATTTAGACTAGCACAAGGGGGTACGGTGGCTCAGTGGATAGACGTTGGCTTGCTAACCTGTAGGTCCCGTGTCCGATCCCTGTGTTGGCCGAGACAGTTCATCGGATCTTCCACTGTGGTTACTCCTTATCAATGATGCAGATGAGAGTCTGGCAAGGAACGACGTTTAGCCGTTTCGGAGGGAAGAAAAATGGACGTCCCGTGTACAAATTGGCGTGCACTTAAAGTCTCTCATAGCTCACTGTATGGCGTATGCCCGTCTTCATTGTCCCTATTTCATAGACTAGCACAGCTGATAAAATACATGTTTTTGCATGTAATTATGTCAATGAACACATTATTAGATGATATTGGCATAATATACTTGGGTTGCAAATAATCATAAATATTTAAGATGTGTAAGAATTTAAAGAACGACAAAAATAGTTTAGGTTAACTTGTTTATATGTGCAGCAGCTTGTCAGTAGCATGTCATTGCCAAATGAAATTAAATGAAATGGGGTTTAACGTCCTACTATTTAGGTCCTAAAATGGGATGTCATGAGCAAGCGGTAGTAACTAAACAGGTCCATATACGCTGTTTGCTGAAAACATTGCCATCAAACATAAATGATATTTCTACTTTTATTATATTGGCATTTGAACAAACCGTGTACAACTATTAATAACTATTTCATTAGCATTAAGCTGCATTTCCTTTATTACGGATCCAGTCCGGCTCTGGTCCGGCTCCAGTCCGGGAACAGACATGACACACGGCAGGTTGTGTATCCTTATATGCGGTTTTGTTATATGCGGTTTTTCAAGCGGAAGGCTCTCTTTTCAACATGGCCCGCGTCTAAAAAGGGCGAAAATTGGAATTTCCTTACCTATTTTTAGCTTTTTGCCCTGTGGGCTACCCAAACTGTGTTTCCTTATGTGCGTTATGGGTGTTTACGGACACGGGTCCGCATGCGTTTCCGTACCGAACGCGACATGGTCCGTTTCGAAAAACCGTACCGGACGCCGGATAGAGAACCGTATCCGCACCCGCACATAAGGAAACACTCTTACTTAAATTCTATGAAAGTGATTTTTTCCGTATCCGCAACCGCACCGGAGACGGACCGGTTCCTTACTAATGGAAATGCAGCTTTATAGAAAGTCTTTCAATACAGACATATAGATTAATATAAAAACTGGTATCAGTATATTAAAATAAAGACTAGTATCAATGACATGATTACTTTGATTGACTATGGACATGTATATGGATCAATATAATCTGATCGGAATTTATCATAAAATAGGATTATGGGAATAATCTATATTGACTGATATAATAGAATAATATAAATTTATGATATGTTTAATGATACTGAAAGGGTCAATTTGATATGATACGATTATAATGATACCGACAAGTGATTGATTTATGATCGATAAGGATATTGAAATAGTCAATTTGATATAATAGGTTTTATTATACCAGCTGTATATGGATTGATATAGTACCTATGGTGATACCGACAGTATATGAATTGATATAATATACATACAATGATACCGACAGTATACTGATTGATATAATACACATTACGATAGACTATAGATTTATATATAAACTGATATCTATTATAATAATACATGTATAATAATATTGATATACTATGGAATACTATAACCAAATGATTTGAAGTCATAACACAAAATAATAATGATAAGTCAATAAGTCAAAAAAGGAAAATTCGGTATATAAAATCCACAATTTAATTTTCCAATCTTTTTTGGTGGACCTAAAATAAACAAGGACCAAAATTTTATAAATAAATACATAAATTTCAAATAAGGACATTTGGAAGAGTGTGGTATTTTACACATCTTTAGCTATATTCTTTTACAAATTGTATATTATATCTACACGTCAATATTTTAATTTTTTGGGTGGTATTATCAAGTCATTAGAACATTTTCGATTCGAAAATCTCCACCTATCATGCCTTGAAAGTGTATGTTTTTTGATTAAGAGATAACTATGTACAATAAATTCTGGTTATATACGGGAAGACATTTTGATCTTGTTGTTATTATTTGTTTGGTGATAAAAGACCTTACACATAATAATCATTATGAAAAAATACAAAAAAAACCATAAATTTTAAAATCAGCACAATGTATATAGAACAAAATTTGACACAATGGGACTAGAATAAAATAATATAAAGAATGAAAAACATTTGGACTAAAACTATGATAATACTGACATGCAAATATACAATTTCTTTGGAAGACTAGCGATGATCTTGCTCTGAATACAAGCATTTTTGATTTAAATGATACAAATAATATACTACTTATCTAATACACATATAACTATCTTTATTTAAATATATACACTATAAAAATTCTTTAAATATTTGTGTTAGTACTACACCACATGTAGTTACATTAATAGTAAATAAAAACTCCAAGATCTCAACGAAAATAGTTCAAAAAGGCCAAAAAAATTGGCTCAGGTAAGCAAGGTTTTCTTTAATGTCAATATTTGGGCAGAGCAACCAAGCCGTTTTCAATGTTGTTTTCCTTTTCTTTTTGACAAAAAATATAGCAAAATTTTATTTGGTGTTTCCGCACAGCTATTATTTAAATTGGTGTGGCCTCTGCTGTTAAATGAAAACCAGCGATTGCCAGGCAAGATACGCCTACATTTTGCAAGAGATGAAGAGATAGCAACCTAAAAAAAAAGAAGCGAAATTTCGTACAATCATGTTGTGGTCTGAAATGCACGAATATCGAAATATACACTGATATCTTGGACATAAAGTTAAAGATATAATCGGATAAAAATTGTGTCTTCTAGAGAGTCCACAACCTTGGTATTGCATACTTTTACATTAATCGCTTACGAGGGGCAGCCATTTTGTCCGGCAATTTTGGACCAATTTTCACGAAATTCTAACTTAGTGTGGATATATTCAAACTTTTTTTTTAAAAAAAAGCGTATCAAAACGCGATTTTTCGTACAATCAAGGGCCATAATTCAGAAAGTTACGATCTGAGTTATAAGCATGTATTGCGAGTTTCCTCAAAATCGGATCAAAATTGTGTCTGTCCGCTAGAGGGCCCACAAATTTGATTTGAGAGCATCAGTGACAAGGTACGCGGGACCTTTGAAATGCAGGATTAACTTATTGTTATTGTTATTAATATATATTATTGATATCAAATTGTTGAATATATATATATAATATCACGTAACTGACTAGATGATATAATATTTAATAAAGATAAAATATAATAATATAATTTAAAAAACTGCCTTTTATAAGGAAATGATGAGAAAAACTGGAAAATGAATAAATGTTCTTCTAAAGGTTTCGAGTGGAATAGTCTAAAAGATTCAAAAGACAACAAGAAACAAGGGTTAGTGTGTAAGGTTGTCATGACAACATTACTCGGGTCAAAATGTACAGCACCTTGGAAAGCCAATAAATCTGTACATGATGGTCACAGAGTTATGCTAGACCCTAAAAGAAACTATATCAAGAATAATAGAACTGAACGGTGTTAAAAAATACCATCAAGATACAACTAATATATCTGATAACTTTCAGTCTGTTGTACTATGATTTTCCACATCTTTTCAACATACAAGGTATTTATTACCACAGGCTAGGTGGAAGTCTTGGTATAGTTTCTATTGGGTGGCTGAATACTTGCGTTATTTATGAACGATATTATATGTACAATTGAAGCAAATGATTGATGAACGACTGAGATAAATTTTCTGGACGTATATAATAAGACAATAAGGCAAGGAATATATCACACAATAAAACAAAGTGGTAAGTAAGAAATAAATAAAACAATAAATACATGAAACGATTATCTCATATATAAATATTATATTACAAGAGACAATAAGCGAGTTTAACACACAATGGATTTTAAGGTAATACTGATATGGTATAGCACCATAATATCATTAATAAAGCACGTATGGTAAAGAAACTATCATACAATATGTATACATGCATATAAGTAACAATAATATCTGCGAAGGCACCGTCTTTATTGTTGGAAAAATCCCCGCCCTGTCCAACATTTTCATGAGAAAAGTTACCTAGACGTTTAGATTACGTTAGACAAACTACTAAACTTGGTGAACGGCACTCATCAAACAATGGTGTTTTTATCCAGAAGACTTGACGTTGGTATATCTCTAACAAATGCACATCTTCAAAAATATTCAATCTCCAACCTAAACAACAATAAAACATAATTAAATTCACATAGCCATCACGCATGTAATTTTACCGTATATGTTTTATGGATTTAGCTGTTCAAGTTATTAGAATTCATCAACTCATTGAAAATCAATATACCTGTTCGTCTCAAGACCTTAAACACCGTGTATAAATTTGAAGTTAATCGGATGATAGCTTTAGCCTCTAGAGCGTCACAGGATTTTTCAAAGTGATCGAGGACCATAACTTTGGCAGTAATAAATAGACTTCTTCGTCTCACGGCCTCAAACACTGTGTATAAATCTAACATCAATTGGGTATTAACTTTGGCCTCTAGGGCGTCCACGGGATATTTTGAAGTGATCATGGGCCATAACTCTGGCAATAATCACCAAAAATTGCTGAAAATCAATAGGTTTCTTTGTCACATGACCTTAAACAATGTGTATAAAATTAAAGTCAATCGGATATTAGCTGTAGCCTCTAGAGCGCCCCCGTCTTCCATTAGCCCAGGTTATGTGCAGAACTGTGGACGCGGGACCGACGCACGGACCGATGGGGGCGACGACAATATACGATCACATTTCAATGTGGGCGTATAAAAATCATAAATAAGAATTCGTAAATAAAATTATACTATGTTTTTAAAATACAGCGTCGAGGCGGTTGTTTTCAAGCTCAACTAATTCATTTTATAACATATTGTGTGTTACCAAACGGAAAAAGAAATGGTCAAACTCTTACCGTGCTAATGGTGCACTGGCTTCAATTCTGCCACATCTGTACTGTTGGGTAGTTACTCTAGACGTGTTGTTGTTATTACTACTGTTGTTGTTACTGCTGTTACTTCTAACAATCTGTGGACTTGTCGGTGGTCGGTCTCTACGATATACAGTAATTTGTCTTCTGGAAGAATCCGCCTGTACCGAAGTCGGTGCTCTAGCCGCACTCTGTGGCTGTGACACGGTCGGGTGTTGTTGCTGGAGTTGTGTTACGGCTAGTTGTGGTTGTGATACCGATGAAGGTTGTTGATGTATTTGTGCTGTTGCTCGTGTTTGTATTGGTGATGATGATAGTGGGCCAGTAGAAGTGTCCGTCGTAACAGTAGCTCTATTTGTGGAACTTGTGGACTGAATTGCTACTCTGCGAGCAGCATGTGGACTTTGTACTGTTGCCAGTCGTGTGCTTCTTGTTCTGTCGATATTCACTGCACGATCACTGGCATGTCTATGTCTATCATCAGCAAATAAACTATAAGGCGGAGGAGGTTCTTCCTCCCAAAAACAAGATGGATACTCTTGTACATACCGTCTGCTATTATCATCTTGCGATGCACCAGATGTCGTCGCTGTTCTTTGATTGGTAACTTGTTGCCCTCGGGGGACGTCTAACCTCGGTGGTCGGTCAAGCATAGCTTCTCGATAAGATGGCGGCAATCGTTCTGAATTTCTATGTAAACTCCAGTTTACGCCCTCGTGTTCTCTTGTAAAAGCAGGATTATCTCCCCCTCCTCTCCGACTATCAGCCGCCACTGTAAATACGGATGTCCTTAAAATAAACAAAAATAACGAATATTTTTTATATGTGAATTGGAGTCAATAAAGACCAAATATAATAATTTCGATATACATATATCTACAAAGCAACATTCATCATTCAACTAAATCAGCCCAATTCTACGTCACACTGTAAGCAGCAATAAAACAATTTATAAACTGAGATATTGAGAGTACCTTCTTTCTGCTTGTCGTCTTAATCCACCTTTACGTCGAGCAGTAACAATAACTGTTAGTAAGATTAACAGGGCAAATAATAATATACCACCCAACACCCATACTATAATTATAATAGTCTCTACTTTCATTTCTTCCTCATTACTTCTATCTAGTGTCCTCTTCGTCACTGGTGTCGATTCTACAATATACAAGTCGTTGTGAAAGATATAAATACAATGTTGAAGAGCAAGCAAAAATAATGACTGCTTGTTTGGATGTGTGAGTATAAAGATTGTGTGATTTCTTCAAATACCTATTAGATGTAGAGAACCAGAAAGTAGTTCACCCAAAAAATATCTTTATTTACAGCACTAGGACAAAACGGTTGTACTAGAAACAATAATAATTTTTTAAGTGACAATGATTTTTTTTTCTCCAAATTATCATCTTGAAGTGTGACGTGTAAGGAATTATATATGTAGGCGCATATATATGTTCTTTTATAAATAATGTAAGTGTGTGTTTCTTGTAGCGAATTAAAAAGCCAATAAAAATGCGAAATATGTGAGATAATGTAAATAAATGAAATTTCCCTTTCACCGTTTTACACTGTTTCCGATTGGGTTTACTGTTTTTATATCGAACATATTCTATAACAACAGAGAAATGATTTATCATGTTTCCTATATTTATGAACCACCCTACCAGAGAGATTTTTTTTAACAACCAATTGTTTATTAGTAGCATAAATCTTGGTTTTGTATTTCTTATAATTTTACTTATTAGAATTATTAGGCCTAACTATGCCCATTGTATATTATGTATACTAACCATTTTACTTGTACAAATATAATGGCTAGGTGGGTACTGAATGAAACCCCGACCTTTCTTCCGTTAATATAGACAAATTGCAAGAGGTTGAAAACAAACCAATAGACTCGAGTAGTTAATAAAGAACACTTAGTAAAATAAAGAGTATCATGTACAACGTGTGATGTAGTAATTAGAGATTAACACCTGTTAAAGAGAATCGGGCGTGTCATCTCACCTGTCTTTCACCTTGTTCAATTGGTCATAAATAACACGGCAATTACCTGTTAAACATGTCGGTTTAGTTTCGTTCCACTGCTGTTCCGGCAAACATTTCATTACGGCTATCGTTACATTTTGACATAATACTTGCACTATGCTACCAATAGATCGGTTCGATGAACTTAATGTGTGTAAATCTGTTAAACTTAATAATGATGGACATTCACCTGAAATAAAAAAAGGATTTTTAGATTGAGATTGACATCATGTATATCAGGAACAGACTATACAATAATATAAACATAATATAACCAATACTTTATAATCGTCAAGAGGTTAGAACTTATTACTTATACGTATGTGAAAGTCAATTACACCTAAAATCTTAATATAATTCCTTTTAATATCAAAATCATCAAAACAAAATAATTGAAATGAAATAGAGTTTAACGTCATACTCAAAATAATAACTCCGTTGGAATTATTTAAGAAACAATCTTAGCAGGATTTTAAAACTGTGAGATGATACATACTGCTATGTAGCCATCTAATTAACAATGAAAGTGAATAATAAATCTACTAAATATAACTTGTACTGAAATCTGAGCTGTTCGTGGATTATTCTAAACGTGAACTTGAAACTATTATTTGATCTATGTCACGGTTCTATAATATGCAAACACTGGGTCGGCTAAATACCAGATCTATTATTGTTCCCGCATCTGTGCCCATATTGCTTACAATTCTAACTACTGACTCGTGCATCTGGCACGTGGCTTACACAGTGGATGACCGATTAAACGACGGTCGTATATAATTTGGTTATCATGTCCAAGTCAGGGATCACTGTTATTTCAGTCATTGTTAAAATCAAGGGAAACGGGGGATTTGAAAGCATTTAAATTATAAATGATTAAAGAGTCTGGTTGGATGTCTCATTAAATCACTGAAAAATAAATATGAACAAATCCAATATCCAATTAGGCTATATTTCGCCAAGAAGCGGATGTATTTAGGGTTTCACACTGCGAAGCTTGTGTGAAACACTATTGTTTTTGTTAAAATTATTATTCTTATTATTATTATTCTTCTTTTGTTTTGAGTAGATCTCAGCAACTGCTTGTCGCATCGTTACGATTTCTTCGGTTTTACTGGGAAAGTGGGTGTGACTTAGAGGATAAAGCTATTTTGAACGTTCTGCCACTATGCGAAATGTCCGAAATCACCGAAGTTATCGTTTTTAAAAATATTGCAGTAATTTTAACAATAATCATGAGATTTTAACTTTCGATACATTTTGGCATAGCCGGAGACAGGGCACATAGCTACGCTACTTTCGATTTTTGATTTTCGGCAAATCTTCGAAGATATTAGGCGCCAAATTTCGAAAATTTAAAATTTTACAAAAAACTTTTTTATTTATAAATATTTTTTAGTCGTGTTGTGCACAGAATTAAAGAGTCATCTGACTAGCGCAAAAATGTTAAAAAAAATTGTCTCTGTAATTTTCCTTGGCCGCCATTGGCTAATTCAGTTTTTCAGTCCTAGATTAATTTTTTATTGTTCGATTTGTATAAAACAATGTTCATATGCTTCGTTGGCTCAATTGTCATTTTTTTTATTACCGAAAGTGTTATCTGTCGGCACCGGAAGTGGCATAATTTTACCAAAAACTACAATTTTGACAGTTATTTTCCTTCTTCGAAAACAAATATTATTTTTTGGAAAAATTATTTGACTCAAAGAGTGTGTCCTTTAAAGGCGCAAAAAATGTCGGAAGCAGTTTTTTTAATTTCTATTTCATTTTCTAGCAAATTGGATTAAGAGGTGAAAAAAGGCGTAAAATTGACCTATTTACAACCCATTCAGGCTTTTCAGATTTTAAAATATATTTACTTAACTTTTATAAACCTGTAACTATAATCCATACGAAGAGAATGTATGTTAAAATTAGTTTCTAAAATAAGCAGTTGCCGAGAAATGGGCAGTTTTGCATAAGTCACTGTTTTCGCAAATTTGCCAGTAAAATAGTCAATTATTAATGGATATTCACAAAAGTGACATCATTTGACTCAAAAAGCAAGTCTGCATAATAATCTGTTGATAACTATTTAAAATTGACACCGGAAGTGACGTCATTTAGTCAAAAACTCAATTTTTAACTTTTAAAATCGATATTTTTTTCAACCAAGAATTATGCCACATATAATAATAAAATTAACTTTTGGTTTAAATTCACATATTAACAAAACTCATACGGTCAAAAAGATATCATAAAATTGTTTCTAACTTGTTCGGTTGCCGAGATATAGGCGATTTTCTAGAAGTCACTTTTGAAGGTTTTTGGCCCATAAAAGTGTCAATTATTATTCGATTTTCATAAAATTTTCACCCTTTGAAGCCTAATGTCATAGACGATGTTATAAAACTAATTTAACGTTTTCAGTATCACCGGAAGTAACGTCATTTTGGCAAAAACTGTATTTTAAGCCTTCAAAACCGATATTTTATTCAAATGAGTCTGATTTGTAATGTTTATACAATTATGATATTTGATTCCAATCAAGAAATAGATTAAACCCATACGGTCATATAAATACCAAGAAATGGTTTCTAACTTGTACGGTTGCCGAGAAATAGACGATTTTCTACACGTCACTTTTCAAGGTTTTTGGTCTATAAAAGTGGCAATTATTATTCGATTTACATAAAATTTTCACCATGTGATGCCTTATGCCATTACTGATTTCATAAAACTAATGGAACATTTACATTATCACCGGAAGTGCTGTAATTTGTCAGGATCAATTACACGTAACAAATGTATAAAATGAAATGATATTGCTGGATTTGTTTGATTCTGTTTCCATTTTATTTGATGTGTGCAATGCTTATGTGGAAACCTGTATATTGGTTTCATTGGTACCGGAAGTGACATATGTTCAAGGGTAACGTGGCACCGAAAGTGACACAAGTTCAAGTTCAAAGGTAACATGGCATCAGTGAAACCCGTCATTCCTGCATGCAGGTCTAGTTTTAATTTGAAACAATAGTAAGACTGAGAACCATTATAACGATTTACATGTATATACCGATTTATTTTTATTGTATCTTCGTGGTCCAAAATAATATCGGATCAGGATACCATCCTTGTAGTTTACCACGTCCAATCTTTTGGTTTTAAACGCAGTTAATCTAAAACAATACACATTATTTATGTCCATGGTAATGAGCTGTCACTCTTGCTGATATCCACGTTCGAGCAATTTTAAGCCTAGTTAATTTAAAATAAATCAAGTTCAAAAACCATCATAATGAAACTGTATGGAATGATCTTGTAACACACACAAACTAAAGTTTAAGAAAACATGTGTTTTGTTTTTGTCTGGAACAGGACCTTAATGAGGTACTGCATAGTACAATGGCACCCGATTATTGTCACTTTCCGTCACGTGCATATCTTGAAGAACACGTCATGCATGCACGCGCAGATGTTTGACTAGAATAATTAACAAAGAAATTGTAAGTCGACTTTGGAACATTAATCAAGGATTTTTTTATTGGAATTGTTAAAGACAGTCTTTTTGTTGCCGTTATTCTTAAACTGGGCTACTTGATCAACAAAGATCATTAATTCTTGGACAGACCGGCTCAAAGAAAGACTTCAAGCCATTAGAAGAATATAAAAGATGATACTCCGTCGTGATTGTCGGCACAGATGAAACAAAATAGAGAAATAAACGCCACGATTTCTATAAACGTTAATACTAACATACGGATTAACAGGACCGCTGACTAAAAGAGCAACTACCATTTGTCCCCCTTCACAGGCATGCCAAGTCTATTCTTTAAATTATAAATCTTTTATCTTTTTTTTTTAAATCAAAAAATATTGTGTATTTAGATTGGCTTGCTTCTTGGATGAAAAAGTTAGCACCAATTTAGAATTCTTAGATACATGCGTTACTAGCTGTGGTATAATTCCTTTTATCTGATTTCTTGTTTCATTGGAAATAGCGTGTAATTTTACAAGGTCGAATGCTGTGAAGAAATGACTGTTTGTCGTGAATTTTGTACACGGTGAACAGTCCACTTGCTCTATTTTGCCTCTACCTTTTTTGTGGGACATCGAATTTCGACTGATGGTTTGGATTGTTCCTACTTTGTTTTATTTTATTTTACTTCTTGTTTGTTTAAATTTCAACATTCTATGCGACATCTAAATTGAAACTTTGCCAAAATTTCGTACGAATCAACCATTTCACATGGTACATGTACATGCGGTATATATGTATTGTTTACTTGTTATATGACCTGTTGTGCCGCAGTTGTCCTTTCTTGTCAGTGAAAACTATCGAAAGCCTGTTTGTTACATTTGTTGTCAAGTTTAGATTCATCTTGATGAAAACCACTTCATCTAAATGACAACAATAAAATTAGAATGGCGGTGTATTTGTTAATATTAATGATAGGCAAGGTTAAACTGACAGATGTAGACATTGTTTCCTCAGTAAAACTACTTGACATCACATACAAAATGGTGAACACATGTTCCATTGCCAGACCCGAAAATAGAATGGTTACATGTTGGTCAACTTGTAATTTACAAGGCTTTCTAATGAAACTATAAGTCTTCCATCTGAATGTCTGTCAGTTGACAAAACATACATGCCTAAAATGGTTATCGTGGTAAGGAATGGAAAATACATCTCAAATGGCTATGGTGTGCCAACGTGTTACGACCGTTTTTTTTCGAATCTAGTTTTTTTTAAAAATATGTACTTAATACTATCAACATCAGATAAGCATCTACCCACATTCATGTCATAGGGAATTAGATATAGCTCATATAAATTCGGTTAATTTTTTTATAAATCTGATTTAAAGCATATATGTAAATTCTAAGTAAAAATCTTCCGTCACAATTCAAAATAGATTCGTTGTCATTTATCAGATGAGGTAATCTTACAGATCAATCACGTGACAGGTTGATAGAGAAACAAACCAGGTATTATATAGTATATTTACAAGTATTATAGGTATTATATAGGTAATCAATAGAGCGTGTAAATACTAATATACGTATCTACTTCCTCACATTTAAACAGCGTGAGATGTCAATTTATTTTCTAATTGATGCGCATATAAATTAACCCCCTATAACAAGAGCCCATTATATTGCCTGTCCACCCCCTGACTCGACCAGACGTATTATATAATATGGACCTTAGAGTAGGTTATCAAGCAATTCAATACGATAAACAAATAGATAGAAGAAGATTGATTAGCAGACTATCAAGTTTACATCCGACTATTGGATTACAGCAAAGACGGAAGCTACTTTTAATAAGGCTTTGATTTAAATCATATACAGAGATTACGAAATTTCATTGTTTTAACCATGACTTTATACAGGATTAATTTGTTTTAACCATGACTTTATACAGGATTAATTTGTTTTAACCATGACTTTATACAGGATTAATTTGTCTAAGCAGGAAGAATTGTGATAAGAAGGATATGCGTATAATTACACATCTGTGCTATGGTAATCAGGGAGTAAGGTTAGTGCTAGGGACGGTTAGCTCTGAATGACCACAGGGAATCCCCCACCCCCACTGAGAGAAACAATTTTGAAATAATCGCCACGTGCGTATGTATTCTGCAGATGTCGACTCCCAATACTTCGTTCAGTTAGCCGTTTGCTGGATTTTATATGAACTTATACGCACAATACTATTTGGCACTTACAGACAAGACAACAGACATGACAAAAGGCCAAGGGCTAAATAGTTTCCACGTGTCACAGAATTTGTAAAGAATTTAGATGTCCACTTTATGAGTAATTACAGGTTGATTATTGGGAATATTCAAACTATAATTAGATAATGACTGATAGTATGAATTATTTCCTATCTAACTCATCATCATAGAATATAATTAATATAATCTACAAATTTTACATTATTGAATAAAAAAATGAACTGAACGAATATCCAGACACTATACATAATTCCATATTCAAGTTCTAAATCATAATTCTTATGATTTTAGTATATAAATTAATAATTTCCAATAATAAAATTTAATTTTTAAACTACTCATTGAATTTATATTGTCCGCCAAAATATAGGACAAACAGTCCAAAATGTCAAAGCAAATACTAAAACCTTCTACAACTGTATAAAAATGCATTTAAGACCAAAATTATCATAAATCTTAAAATTTAATATAAAAGATCGAATTTAAATTAAACATTGAATTTTCTTTATGTAAAATCATTGAATAAATCATTGAATTTTATTCATTCTCTACAATCATTGAATTCATTGCATTTTGGGTTTTTTTATTTAAAAAGCATCAGCTTTTTGTAGTTAAAAAACAATGAATTAAATTATTGTTTGACCCATAATATTTGGACCAAATCATGGATTCGCGTTTCCCAAGTTGAATGTGGTGCATTCACAAAAGATTGTCAAGAAAAAGTGAGCAAACAATAAAATAATAGCCATATGTATGCTTCATTTTCCATCAAGTATGATGATGAATTATGTCAAATTTTTATGATTGTGCAATATTGATTCTTAAAATATTTCGCAAAAAAGATGTAACAATTTTTATCATTTAATAAAATCAATTACCCTTCTGTATTTATCTAATTTACTCCTGTAAATAGACACGATTTTTTCTCGATTGGTAGACCTATCGACAATTAATAACCCTTGCCTTATCACTCATCTACGATAGCCTACCGTTATAACTGAAATTGATGCTCACCCAAAATTGATGGCTCGTCTAAAATCGTGTAAACAATAATCGGTAATTTTCAGAAATAGAATAAAATTATGTAAAAGTAACATATATAATGATACCAGAATAAAACAAGACCTACCTTCTTCCATTATGCTTGGTTCTTCTGATCCTAAAGATCGTACATAATAACTGACGTCTGCGTGGAGATTAATTGTGAGGAACGTTTCCTGAAGCTAACCTTTAATGTTCATCTCCTGTCAAATAGTCTCACCCACACTCAACAGCGTCAACAGCAATCTGATTGGGGCGCACTGATGCGAGACCGGATCGCATTGGTTTGATTTTCTATTTTTAGTATCTTCAGCCGTCTGCTCTGCTCGTTTGGATCATGAATTTAGATGACGTCAGTGCCACAGAAAAGATTTTGAGAATAGACATGACAGTAATCGAAGTCTTTGTTATGTCTTGCACTGTCTCTTAAATGAACATAATCGTGAGTCATGTTTAACAGAAACTTAGACTATTATGAAAACCTATACCCACAAAAAAATTAATAATTGTGCTCTTAAGCTGAAAAATATATGAACGAATAATGATGATCGACACTGCTAAGCTAAGGCAACAATTATTTTGTTTGATAAGAGGCTTTGGAGTATAATTTTTTTTAGGAAAAAGAGAAAAGGATTTGCGCATCTATTTTTTGACGTTTAATCTCATTAAACAAATGTAAGCCTATACTTGTTGAATAGACGATATTAATTTTACAAAAAGCACTATCTCTAATGAGATGCATCTCCGAGCAATCCATGTCCAAATATGATTAGCTGTAATGTAAATTTTGGCTCTTAATTGCATATCAGCATGCAGTTCTTCGACTTTTTGTCAAAGATATTACGGATTTTGAAGAACAATGTTGACATTTAAAATGCAGACTGATAATTTAGAATGATATGTAAATGGTGCAGAGCGCAATTTAAAAGTGACAATTTGCTTCCGAAACATCAAAATTCCGTTTTAAAAATGAAATGTGAATAATGCTACGTTTATGATACACGTTCTTATGTTAAAATGTATCTGGTGGTCATGTTTGCTATTGCTTTTAAAAAAACACTCTAACAAATTTATGTAAATTTGAAAGATACATTGATAACAGTGTTAAATTCACTTTTCATGTATCTAAAAACAACAAGCAGTATATCAGTGTAATAGATCAACGTGCTCATGCTTTGAGTCATGAAGGGGGGAGAATTATTTATTGATTTTAGAGTTTGTGTGAGATGGAAGAGCAGATGCCGTGATGTTTAACAGTCTTCATCACATCTGGCCACTTCTATTCTACAAATGATTCATCAAATTATACTTTAACAAAGCTTTCAGTTTAGTAAATGAAATTATAATATAAAACACACACAGGGTGAAAATCACCATTAAAAATAAGTGTCATGTGCAAACCGCCCGTGTATCACAATTATGTTTGTATCATTCACAGATTGCATTGTCTTACTATGCAATTAATGCCTTTCCATTCGTATTACAATTAATTTGTTGTAGACATCGTTTTCACGATTTAAAACATATTAAATCCGTTCTCTATAAAAATCCTTTTTACATAAACTCTTTTCTCAAATTCCAATCGCTTGTTGCTAGGACCCGGGTGAGTATGTAGTATTCAAGGACAGAAAAATAAATGAAACATAAAGGTGGTTATTTTACTCTCAGGTATAGGACGTTGGCTCGCTAACCTACAGGTTTCGTGCTTGATACCTGCATTGGCCGAGAAAGTTCATAGGGATTTCCCATCGTGGTTCTCCCTTGTCAGTGGTGTAGGGCAGAGGGCCAGGTAAGGGAAAACGTATAGTCGATCGGATGGAACAACAACAAGAGATTACGTGTGCATATTGGCGTGCACGTAAAATAATCTTTGACAGTTGGAATTTGATATAAAAGTAGACCGTAGCGTCGCTGCCTGGCAAAATCCCTTCAATAACACACTGCATGGTGTGTGCCCGTCTATATTAGTCGAGGCGGCATTTTGCACACAGATATCCATCTACATGTACATCATTCCTCGAGAAAAGATCTCTGCCCTAAATGGCCGCCGTCTGGTTAGCGCGTGCGCGCTGTATCATAAGGTCTGTAATTGAGTCAACTAGTGTGGTTTAGATTTCCCGGTTGTACGTGACAAGGAGTACGATAGCCTGTCCAACCTTGTGGGTTTCCTCCGGGTCCTCCGCGTTCCTCTTACTGCTAAAGACCCAGACGCGCAAGTGAATTATTGAAATATAACTGAACCGTGTGTTAGTTCCTGAAATGACCTAGTTTGTTACGAGTGGACGTTAAACCCCGTTTCTGTCTCTCTCGCACAAATTTCACACTGTCCAATCCATGTGTCGAAGCTAATGTATTTTAGGTAAGGCTAGTATCATATTGAGTATTAAGTAGTGGCAGCGATTGTTGAGTAATTCAGCTCAACAAATTCACACTAGAACTCCAAAGAGTATTGGCGTGTTTCGGAAAAGGTCAAGGGTCAATAAAAGGTTAGGTCACAAGATAGAAATTCAAAAGTCGAAGAAAATTCAAAGAGAAACCGGAAGTAAACGAAATCAAAATCCTAAAATCGGCGCCCTCGGGATTGTTGCAATTTAGAGTATGATCAAAAAGAAAAAAGTTTTCAAAAATCAGAATAAACATGGCGGCTGAATAACGATTTGGGGATCTTTGGAAAATTCAATATGGCGGCCAAGCGGTTGAAAATCTTACAGAACTAGGTCTCTGAAAATGAAAGATAATATCTTTAGCTAACACCACCATATAATATTTTTGGTTTTATTTTTAAATTAGAGAGAACTATTCATGTTGGAGAAAATCGGAAGGACTCGGTAATTTCCGGAAGTTTCGGTAAACGGTCACAAAGATTTTGAATATTCCATAAGGGTGTGTTCCTTATTCCTACCAAGTTTCAAGTTGATACCTAAAGTAATAACAGAGATACGCCATCTTGAATGTCGATAAAATGATTAAGAGAACTTTCGCAACTCTTTGATGCTAATATTAGGAATCCTAAAATAAAAACCCGAGAAATAACCGAGATATGGGCAATCTGAGATTATTTTTGTCCCATACGTAAAACAATTTCTCTTTGTCAAAAATAACCTAATTTATAGACGACTATTGAGGTTCGATCCAACAAGCTGGATTGTGCATAAAACCTGCAGTATACTATATTTTACACGTAATACTAGATTGTGGCCAGTTATTAAACATTACAATAAATATTTCATCAATCCAACTACTTTATTTATTTAATACTAATTATTATTTTATATAGTTTATATATGAATAATTACTTAATAAATATAATACTTTAAATTCTAATATGTTTATAAACAAAACACTATAAGATATATTAAACTCTGGGAAGATGTAAAACTATCAATTATATAATAATAAGTATGTATATATAAACTCCACATAAACAATAAGAATACTATATATTAACTTCACAAAAACAAAGAAATACATTATGGAAATCTTTCATAAACATATATTTTCATTTAAAGATACAAATCAACTTTGAAAACCCCTCAGTTCATTAGAAACTATTTACCTTAATTTTGTTGTATAGACAATCGCGTCTACCAAAATGTGTAGTATTCTTACACAACAGCATGATACATGTTCACATACAATCTCGTAATGAATAATTATATTGGGCACTCTCAGCACATTATATCAATTAAAGATACATTGCGGTGGCTAAGTGGGTAAGACGCTGTCTCGCTAGCCTGGAGGTCGGGTGTTCGATCCCTGCATTGGCCGAGAAAGTTCATCCAGATATTCCGGCGTGCTTCCTCCTTGTCAGTGATACTTGACGGAGGGCCTGAAAAGAACGGCTGTCTTGTCGGTCGAAATGGTCGATAAACCGAGGTTCAGTGTACACATTAACGATACCTTGGCAGTTGGAATTCGGTATAAGTGTAGGCCGTAGTGCCCCTGTCCGGGCAAAATGTCCTCATAGCACACTATATGGCGTATGCCCGTCTTCATTACCCCACTTGGAAGCATAACAGTAGGACGTTAAACCTCATTTCATTTCAGTTTAAAGATACATTGAACCGAAAGTATTTATCGGGTGGATATTTCCAATAAAAGTATTGCAAATCTGGTATGTATGGAAAGTATACACACCCAGTCTTACAAGAAAAATACTGGATTACCTGAAAATACCCACGGGTCAAGCACTAGTTAATCACTAACTGGCATCCCGACCGTTGTCTGCCAGCTTATTGTGTGGTAGCGCGTTAAGAGAGCGTTTTTTTTTATTTCTTGATCAAATGGTTCGGGAGTTTTGGGAACATTGAGGGGTGTCAACGTACAAAAGACTCTGTAATTACACGGCGGAAAAAGACGTTGAAAGAAAATAATTAAGAATTTACTTAGGCCGCAATATATATGCATGATAAATGGAGAGTAAATTATGAAAACTACACTCTGAAAATGGACCCCCGCTCAATGAATTGAGTCTAACAACAGTTTATTTATAGTGGCATCTCCCCATGAAAACAAAATTTTGAAAGGGATCTGAAGTAATTTTTGGTAGATTAATTAGTTTGAATATGTTTTAGTCCATATATATCATCAAAATTTTGAAAGGGATCTGAAGTAATTTTTGGTAGATTAATTAGTTTGAATATGTTTTAGTCCATATATATCATCAAATCACATAGTTTGTACGTGGTAGAGTATCTTTAACAATTATATATAGTAAAATATAATATATATAAAAAGTATGGACCTTAAAATTAGAAAAGATATGTACAGTTGGCATGGTAATTAGTAATATGTAAAGCTACCTAAATATCAACATGAAGCATAAAGATATAGGACACAGATCACTAAATATTCATGGGCCGTCACCCACGAACGTAGGGCGAAAGTTATTTTTAGTCTTTCTCTCCCTTTCCCTTTTTCCCCCTTTTGCATGGCGATTTTTGTTGACTTTTTGGTGTAGAATCGAAGAAAAGGGTTTGAAAATACATTTTCTGCCAGGTTTGGGTGAATATTCATGATTTTGAGGCGGAAGGATACAAGGGTTATGTGGTTGGTTACGTTGAAAGGGAGGGCCGAAAATTGCTTGTTTGGTTGTCTCTACTTCCAGCCTGTGTATCTCAAGTTTTTCATGGTGAACCTGATACATGTTTTTGGGCCAGAGTTTGCCACATGTTGCTCCATCTGTGGCAGAAAGCGTTCTACCCAACGAATATTTGGGAAAAAGTTACAGCCGGTCTAAGAGACGAGAATTAACATTAAAGTCAATGGGGAAATAATTAGTGATCTGTGGCCATATAGTTCAAACGGGAAGTTGCAGAACGCTGAACTTCTATAGGGTTTCTCCTCTCATAACCCAAACGCTTCACACGTCCGTTCGTTTGTTTCTGGAGTTTAACGTCCACTCCCACCTGGGGTGATATCTTAGACAATGCGCCACACGTTCGTTCGTTACTGGGTGTTTAACGTCCACTTCCACCTAGGGTGATATCGTAGACTAGCGCCACACGTTCACAGAGTCCTTTTTATAGAAGGGGTTGTGGGGCTACTGAACTGTAGGTCTCGGAACACTGAATATCGATAAGTCTCATCCCCGAGTGATCCCTCGAATCTTTTTTTAAAAAAAAAAACCCATATCCTCAATCGCGTTAACCAAGTTGCTTTTTATAGAAAATGGGGAGGAGTAACTCTGATAGGCAAGGTCGCAGAGCGCTAAATGTTCAGGGCCGGTGGAAACAATACTCTAATTTCACTTCAGTTTTGTTCAGCGAAATAAGCCAGCAGTCTCAATCGAATGCAAATTTCTAGCGTCTGGTTATTCCAGTCCACATACACCGTTTGATTTGGTGCAATGTTTCTAGCCTCGTTCCTCGAGTCTCTTGCTAGAACTGGGGTTGAAACGCATTATGGTACACGATTCGTGTAACAATGGTAAAATGTTTATTTTGTCTTAAATATTGGATATCAGAAGCCCATCTTTTCCCGGTAAGATCACAACATCAATGTTGATTTAAATTGACAAAGATTTCGTGTTTTCAATGTTGAAGATTTTTGATGATATTGAGTTAGAGACTTAGCTACTTTAAAAGGCGTTCGAATATAACACCGTTATACAATAATTACGGTTGTAATACCCATGTTAGTTCTAAATATCAAAGCCACCCACAAATTTCGCCAAGATCAAGAGATTTAAACAGGGATAACGCCAATACTAACCTAAGACCTAGCCTTTACCCTAACCCTCGACAACAATCACGTGTCCTAGCCCTGATTACATCTCGCGACCTTAACGAAATCTGCCGGGGGTTTTAATATTTAATTATGACCGTAATACCCAGGTTGAAGACTCTCTAGCAGCTCGGATTTTTTTTATCCAATTTTGATGAAACTTAAAATATATATTTCATTTCAATATTGGCGCGTATTGGATCGTAAATGTCTGGATTATGACCCACTGGTTGTATGAATTGTTATGTCTTTAGCTTATGGGTCCACTAGAGGTCAAAATTTGTATCTTATTTTCAAAACTGTATAATAATATCTCCGTTACACCTAGTCCAGCTCTGAACGTCAGTCTCGTTAATACACTCGCCTGTACTTCCAGAGACCGTGTACTTGACTCCTTGGCGAAAAAGTTTGAGTTCCCAGTCAATTTTACTGGACAACTTTTTACTGCTAAACGGTCGCGTGTCAGTCCCTGTGGACGCCTGACAAATGTAAATGAACATCTTAGTGAGAAAATAAGACCTCGCTTACCCCGCTAGAACCAGTATGAGAGACACAACACGCTGTTAAAAAACACATCCCTCTCTTCTATCCGATTTGCCCGACTTCATTGAAAGGGTAACGCACAAATTTACAAACTCAGGCAAAAAAGATGAAACGAAATTTAGGTATGCCTGGGAGAAAAAATTAAAATCTTTGAAAAGTTCAGAATCTTCAATCATTTATTGCTTTGCTTAGACCAATTACAATAATTCATTATCAAATTCTTTTCAAAAATCCGAATTCCCCCCCCCCCGTTTATCTGACAATTCATAAAAAGAATTGACTGTCACTAGATAAGAGAACACGAAAGAAAAACAGATTAAAAGTCCGTGCATTACCATGTTTTTATAAGGTAGGGGAGACCGGGGTACATTGAACCGCCATGGATATATAAATAAATAATACTAGACAACCCCAAGGCTATACATAAGTGAGACAATTTCTTAGACACATTTCTCCATGGGTCTACCGGACTAGAGTCGCTCGTCAGCAAATCGGGCTGTCCGAATTAAGACAGAATATTGGACAAATTTTTGTTTAATTCACTACAAAAGTTGAATTTGATCCCACCAAACTGCCAACTTATGTGCATTTTACGGCGATTTGTAGGAGCCTAGGGAATCCAGACTCCTGCTTGTTTCGATCGTTGCACCGATGTCAAATCTGTGGATATTTGTTTTTAACTATACAGATTGTTTGCAGATTCATTAGATCACTACGAAATAAGTGACTCGGTTTGAGATCAAAATCCAGATCTATGATAACATGGAATTTTTACCACTGTTCAATGTGCCCCATCATTTGGTTAAACCTGCCCCGACTATTTTGTAAAGAGGGGTACACTGAACCATTACGGTAAAGTGGATTAAAATGTGTGTTTTATTTTTTAAAAATTTGAGTTAAAGATTAATTTAATTGAATCTGATACACGATAGCAACTATGATATGTCTTCAAACAATACAATAAAGTAAAGAGATCTTCCAATAAAAACATTTGATATGAAATGAGGACAAACATGTATGTGAACAAAATGGTTCAATGTGCCCCGATCTCCCCTAAAGAAGGAATAAAAACAATGGATTGTGCGGACTATTTCTATTTTTCGTGTTCTCTTATCTTATGACACTTAATTACTTTATTGAATCGTCAGATATCCTCTTGCGGTCCCATATAACAACTTTTGGTCTTCGAAGGAATTATTAGCGTGCAGAAATTCGCCCATGTATCTGTTAACACTCGTCACTTCAGTTAGTTATATAGAGGAATAACTCGTGTTTTCCTTTGGCGTTCGTCACTTCCGATTCATGAATCTTTTATTACTCCTATATCGTAGCAATGATCTCTGTGTAAAAATTATATTTGGAATGTGTTTAACCAGTCCTATCACATATGTGATAGAACTGATTAAACACTTTCCAAATATAATATTAACACAGAGATCATCGCTACCATAGAGGAGTAATAAAGGATGCATGAATCGGAAGTGACGAACGCCAAAGGAAAACACGAGTTATTCCTCTATATAACTAACTGAAGTGACTAGTGATAACAGATACATGGGCGAATATCTGCTCACTAATAATTCCCTCGAAGACCTAAAGTTGCTGTGTGACACTGTGAGAGAATATCTTACAATTCATAAAAAGAATTGACTGCCACTACATAAGAGAACACGAAAGAAAAACAGAAAAAAGTTCGTGCATTACCATGTTTTTATAAGGTAGGGGAGACCGGGGCACATTGAACCACCACGGATATATCCTTTATAAATAATACTATACAACCCAACACTATACAGTGTTCAATGTGCCCCGGTCTCCCCTATGGAATGAATAAAAACAAGGGGCTGTACGGAGTATTTCTATTTTTCCCGTGTTCTCTTATCTTATGACACTTAATTACTTTATTGAATCGTCAGATATCCTCTTGTGGTCCCATATAACAACTTTTTGTCTTCGAAGGAATTATTAGTGAGCAGAAATTCGGCCGTTTATCTGTCATCACTTGTCACTTCAGTCATTCACATAGAGAGATAACTCGTGTTTTCCTTTGGCGTTCGTCACTTCCGATTCATGAATGCTTTATTACTCCTCTATGGTAGCGATGATCTCTGTGTTAATATTATATTTGGAAAGTGTTTAATCAGTTCTATCACATATGTGATAATGACTGGCACCAATATTGTCCTTTAACTGGTCATAACTGATAGCGGTGAATTATTGATGGATATGGGACTCAAGGAAAAAGTATAAATAAAACTCTATCTCGCCGTTTTTCTAATTACCTAATATGTTATACATACAACAGATTTGAGATGGACTTTTAATAAAGATCGGCTGTTAAGTTATCTAATCGCGACCCTCGCAACCGTAGGTCTCTTAACCCAGAGATCAGTATGGAACATAGAAGGGTTTTCTTCTTCTTCGCTTTTCACGCCATTCAAACTAAACCATCATTATGATGTGATGTATTCGAACCTTGTTTTCAAATCGGATAGAAAAAAGTATGCCCCCCAGAGGGCCACAAGCTAAATACGCGATTTTTCGTACAATCAGGGGCCATAATCACATAAAAACTGTGACCTCTAGAGTGATTTTTTCTTGTATAATCAGGTGCCATGATCCCCAAAGTTACGGTCCAATTTCGAAAGGAACCAAGATAAACCTACATTTTAAGTTTCGTCAAAATATGATAAATATTGTGACCTGCAGAGTGTTCACAAACAAATTGTTTTGATATTGAATTTGCTTGAAAATATTTAACCATATCGACAATATGTTTGAAAATATGTAACAGTTTACTTAAAGTAGCTTAGTCTCTAACTCAATTTCATCCAAAATCTTCGACAATGAAAACACAAATTATTCGTCAATTTAAATTAACATATATGTTGTGATCTTACTGGGAATGTATGGGTTTCTCATATCCAATATTTAAGACAAAATAAAAAATTTGCCATTGGTACACGAATCGTGTACCATAATCCGTTTCAGGCCCATTTTTAACAAGGGACACGGAGAACGAGGCTAGACGGTGACGCATCGAGAACATACGCAATAATGTAGACTGGAATAACCAGACGCTAGAGATTGGCATGCTATTGGGACTTCAGGCCTATTTCGCCGAACATAATTGATTTGAAATTACAGCGGGGGGTTGGGATGGCCTAGTGGTCTAGAGTGCCGCGCTTCGACCTCTAGCTGGCCGGTCACCTCTGGCTTGTGGCTGTGGTTTCGATCCCTGGTGTGAGCGTATGTGGCATGGAGATAGGGGCGCCTTCTCAACCTCGTGGGTTCTTCGGGCACTCCGGTTTCCTCCCACTGCTAAAGACCCCTACGCGCAAGCGAATTGTTGAAATAAAATTGAAACCATACGTTAGTCCCAAAATGACCTAGTTTGTGTCGAGTGGACGTTAAACCCCATTTCTCTCTCTCTCTCTCTGAAATTAGAGTAAAGACGGAAATGGATGAATGTAAATCAGTTTATATACACTCATATAAGATTAGTTTAATGCGTTGCAACCCATTTGGGTAAATAATACCGAAGAAGCAGAACCAGCATATCATCCATATCAAATTTGATTGAAACTGACAAGAAACTGAAAAAAGAAATTTTCGATATACTACATGTATACCATTTTGATATTACCCTCTACAAATCTCACTGGACGATAATCTTTATTTCGGTAAATCTATCAACAAGCTTACATAATTTAGATGAAATTTATTAGCATAATGTCCATTCGAAGTGCCACTTAAATATACCTTTTGAGGCCAGCGACTTTTTTTTACTCCGAATAAGCCTCATTCAAATAAAGTTCCTTCAAAATTTACCTGCTGAAATTAACGATGTGTTTCGGAATAATGTCAAAATGATAAAAATGTGGCCTCGTATGAGGTTCCTCTTCTACCCCTTTAGGCCAGGGAATTTTTCTTTTAAACAAATCTAAAGGAGCATCACCTAAGCAATTGTTTTCGAAATCCCTCAAGATTTTTTTGAAAAGACAAGGTAAATAACTATGTTGGTATCCAGAAACTCTTACTAAGTCTAACAAGAGTTTGATTGAAAACAGGCAAATCGTTGAATACATAGTGCGTAGGGTGCCCAACCATAAATAAATATTTCCAAATTGCTCAACAATTACACCACGATATTTATATGTATAACATGTCTTAAATCCGCTTCACACATTTGTTTTGAAAATAGTCTCACTTCACCAGTCTACCGACCATTCTCCGTCTGATTGACAGGCCGGGATAATCCAGACTACTTTTTTTTACGAAAAATGACAAAAAGCAGGAACAAGAAATCGAATTTAGAAATAACGCGTGGTGGGCGAATCAACAATTGTTTTACGAACCTTGTAAAAGTAAAATGAAACTACTGCTGGTATCATGTTCCTGTCCAACCCGAGTTATTCAGAGATATTATTTGTACTAAACCAAAATATGTCGCGTAATTTCTAAAGATGCCGTAATAACCAAAACGCTAAATATTACTGCTGTTCAGAATCGTCAACAAAATAGATTTTTTACGACTGTAATAGCTGATAGTATGTTGAGAATTTCCCTGTGCTGTGGCTATTTATAGACTCAACGAGTGTGCGAGACTGTCAGAAAATTAGTAGTAGTTAACCAACTGAAGCGTGCACATTCCACGTGTCTAGTACAACTTACAGTAGGCACGTGGGTCACCCTAATAGTGGTTATATGAACAGCGGTAACTAGTAGTATAAATGGTATAACCGTCAGCAGCGTCAATTTGTCTGTGATATCACCCAAGGTGGATGCGGACGTGGAACCCTAGAAACGAACGAACGTGCATGATCAAATATACAATAAGTATCAGATGTAATGAGTTCTAATCAATAACACGTGCGTAAATAAGAAGAATTATGTTGTATTATCTAGGACTATATCGAGGACTATATCGATGACTGTTTTTAGTGGTTGATAAGGGGTATGTTGATGATGATGTGTATGTAGTATCAGGGGAGAGAACTTGTTTGTGAATAGCACCTGGTGATTGCATATTACTGCTTACATTTTCCTGGTCGCCTTCAGTACTGTCATCTATACACTGTAATAAATCATCTAAATTAAATTTTTTACCAGGAGATCTTGGTGACGGTGTGTTGCTAAAAGAAACAGTAAACATCAATGATTAAAGAATCGTACATTAGGAATAAATCTGACATATTTCAAGGTATTTGAACACACACTTACATATTTCAAGGTATTTGAACACAATACCAAGTGTAAGGACCGGGCAGTAGCCGTTAAAAATTGGAGGGCCTAGAGCACAAGTGATCTAACTACAAAAATCCCGTTTTAAGAAAATTGACCTCAAAGTCTAAACCATGTGCATTTCACACCACAATCGGTACCCAATTCAAATTGTTACTGAATATTATAGATGTTGAGGGCTATCTCTGTTCATGTACCCACTTCAATCTGACTTATGCGAAAATAGCTACAGGCTTTTTAATTTCAGATAGATCACTTGAACACAAGCAAATTATCCAACTTAGATTAAACACTGCAGTTATATCAATTGTCACAAATCCAATTTATGTTGTAATTGTCCCTGTATTTAGTCAAAAAGGCATTCATTGCTGCCTAGGTCACTAGTTAACATCCAGGAACAAAGTCAATCAGAAGTTGATGTTTTCATTTCTCATATGATCAAGCAGTGTTTCTTTGGATCAACTCAAGTGTTGCTTATGCTGAAGTTCAGTGACGTTCTATAGGTGCAGATTTAAGGTACAGGGAGACAGTAGGTTGGGTGGGTCAAGGAGTTAAAATGGAAGATACAATATTTTTAGGACGGGAATAAGATGGGAACCGGGATGGAGGGAGTTACGGCAGTTGGGTGTGGGGGGTAAGATGACTAT
This sequence comes from Patella ulyssiponensis, assembly GCA_963678685.1. NCBI lineage: Eukaryota > Metazoa > Mollusca > Gastropoda > Patellidae > Patella > Patella ulyssiponensis. Next base: position 36,277,646 of record OY783229.1, on the reverse strand, counting down.
TGGATTAATAATGGTAAAAGAGGTTATAAAAGATGTCATTGGGTTGTGGTGGGGGATTTTTATCGGGTATGGGTGGGGGCGACTGTTGAGGATGATGATGATCAGTGTAGAAAGAAAGGGGTATGACAAGAGAGGTGAGCTGGCGGCACTGCTCAAATATGGTTTCTCTATACTTTTTACTTTTGTAAACCTTGATTCGATATACTTTCACAAGTGGGGCCCTTTAATTACAAATTTTCGAGGGAAAATAATATTCATGTTGTGCATGCGGCTTTTGACTTTTAAACAGAGAGGTCACCAAATTGGTCAATAATTTAACAAATGTGTTTTAAAATTTATTCATCAACCAAGATATCGGGGTGATCTTCAACTTCGTTTGATTTGTTTGAACCACGTAAATTGGTGTACTATTCATGATGGTTGGATATATTTTATGGAAGCGTATCGCTGCCAATATTAAATGCTCTGCTACAATGTCTTTTCCATTGATTATATGTAAAAAGTACTGTGTACAAAGTCTTAATACCGGTAATGATAAAGTCAAAATACCTGTATGGCAAGAGTTAAATGTAAAACGGCAAATGTTGAGTGTCAAATTAAATGGCAAATGTTTAGTGGGAAAATGCATTTTTTGGCATGTCTACATTTTACATTTCTCTCATTACACTTTACATGTGCATTCTGCCACATCCCATTTGTCTTTCACGCTTTCAACATAGCACTTTTCGCACAACATAAACTGTCATATGCAAATGTGGGATATCACGTGACTTATTAACATATACAGAAACCTGGACAAGCTAGAACAATGATATTCACCACCCAATAACAGGAAATGACCCTAGCACACAATAAGAAGTTTACTTAACTTGACAAACGATCAAATTTGGATGGTACTTGATTACGAGGGGAGATATATGTGAAAGGCACGTTCTTTTCTATTCGTAAATATGTAAATGGTGTTCTGGTACAATCGTATTTTCATAATTAAAATCCAATAAATATTACAGACGAACGATGTCCTAGAGAGTTGATTACGGTCCAATGGATTAGTTAATTTGACTTATTTCTAATTTAGATAATATTTAAGACCTGCAATAGGCAAATTTAGCTCTTGCGTACTGCATGTTTAAATGACCGTATGTGTGTGTGTGTTGGGGGGGGGGGGGGGTATTCAGTTTTAAAATACGCGTCTGGATAGAAAAAAAAATCCAAAATGTTAAAATAATTTTAAAAGTAGGTTCATTGCTCTTTTCAAATATGCAAATCATACTCTCTGAAAAATAAACTAAGATGGATGGAACTAAAATCTATTGCCATGACTTCTGAGGGGTGGGGGTATTCAATGTTAAAAACTATAATAACAGGGCTTAATCTAAAATTCTATATGTCCATAAAAAATATATAGTCATTCCTCTCTTTAAATATATTATTTATTTCTAGGGCACAATGCTTATATTGTTGGATTTTGTTAATGGAACAAAGTTAGTTAAGCTGAGATCTGGAAGAGAGGGAGGTGTTTATAATGTCAAAGTAGGGATATTAATACGAAATTCCAGTTATAGTGTTATAGATTACTGGAAAGGTTTCCTGGCACATTCATGATTACGCACGGCCGTGCAGATACTTTCTTAAAGTGTGCCAGCTTGCTTTCCTGTTATCATGCGGTGAACAAATTTATAGTGTGAAATCCTACATTGATGCATATTCCTGAAGCAATGGTAGTCGGACTACTGACCAATCAAAATTTAAAACAACAATATCCACTCATTACAGCAGTGAGTAGTGGGATTACCTCTAATCAAACGAAACACTGCGCAGAGTATGAACTTGATGATGTGCGAAAGATGCTATGTGGAGAGCGTGGAGGACAAATGAGATGTGGCAGAGCGCAAATGTAAAATGTAATGGCAGAAATGTAAAATTTTATGAACTTAATGCCATGCTCCCAGATTTGAGTATACAAAAATTGTCTACTTTTTGAGGCCATGGGTTGTATTGCAAAGGGAGGTCACTCTCACAAATTCAAGGCTCATGTGCTTGTTGTTAGACCTTTAGGCACAAGTGATCTATGTACAGGTGGATCAGTTGGTCATAATTAATATTGAGGAGAGAATTGATCCAACTACAGATAGATCATTATACCACCATCAACTTCGAAACATTTAGACGATGGAATTTTTAATCACCTGCCCTGGCTTTCATAATTATGCTACACTTTAGATCCTTTGACACAAAATACATTATGAGTCAAAGAATATGGCCAACTGCATAGTTCAAAATCTGACAATTGGTAGATCACTTGTGCTCTAGACCCTCCAATTGGACTTTCAACTAAAATTATTCACTGAGGTTATATTTACACAAACAAATTGTTTGAACTCATTATCTCGATTGTCATATTGATCTCGATTGTCATATTGATCTAGATTTTATTACAGATCAAGATTGTCATATTGCTAGATTGTTATACTTAAAATAGATTACAAGATGCAAATAGTGAGCTACAAGCACATCTGTACAGCGCCATTACAGAGAATATTTACAGGGGACTTCTAGATACGGGACATCCCAAGGTGGAATCCTAGCACATTTAAAATATAACACAGAATGTGATATCCAACCTGGACAACTGACCCACTCACTCACTGGACAAGAAAGTTTGAACTATCATATAGACTTACATTTCCTGGAAAACTCGCCGTGGTGACTGATCACCAACAGAAGAGAAAGAGAACTGTCTTTCACGTCTGTAGCATGTTCTAGGTGAATTGGGTGAATTCTGTGGAGAATGACTCATTAATACTGGAGTAGAGCTACTTTTAGTTTTAAAAGCAGACTTAGGAGACATTGGTATGCTAAGAAGATCATCAGCACTTTTAAAAACTCGCTTTCCTGGTGAACTCTGTAAAACAAAATAATCTAACACTAATGGAGATTGTGTACCCTTTTCAAAATTGGGACGTACTCTAGGCAATTGTTTATCTTAATTTCATCATTTTTCTGTGACATTTGGATTGGACACTGCAGGTGGCGGATTTTTTAATAGTAGCCCAACTGGATATAGAAGCAGGTGGTCTACCCCTTCTTCACTTACGGTTTGACATGGTTTTGTTACTATGGGCGAAAGCTACAGCAAGAACGATGCAATGCGCATACATTCTTTTAATGGAATTTGAAAACAGAGCTGACAAAAAAATATCTTGATAGATAAGGCAATCAAGCAAAGTTTGAAAGGTTGGGCCTACAAAAGCTGTACCACATCTACCCCATCAACATTTTTGGATGCCCCATTGTATTGGTTGACTTAAATTACTTACCTTAAATGGGGAGGTCTTTAATTGTTTCACTTCCCGTTTTGATGTTGGTGTTTCTACAGCTAACTCACATCCTGTTGAATAGTTTAGTTAAATATTTACTTTACTCAGATTATATACGTATCTGTAATGGGCGTCTAGACAAATCCAATGGGTTTTTCTTTTATAAATATGGCAATATCGGCACTATTTGTTAGCCTGACAAGTAACAACAATGGAGAAATGGGCTATTGAAGAAGAGAATTCTAAATAGTAGCAACATTTTTAAGACGATAGAGTAAGCAACCCACGCATGCGCATCCAGAAATGATATGGTTTCAAATTGAATATGATTTTATAGACTGACTGCATGTGCATAACATATTATATGTATCACAACCGAAAGCAGCTAATATAGCCCCGATTCTGCTCAAATAAATGTTTAAAAATCATTAAATTCAAAACAATTAAAATTTCACTACAATATAATGATATACTGTTCAGTTTGTATCTGCTTATAAATTAAACATTCTTTTTATTATTGGCCTTCCGTCCCCTTCCCCCCCTTTCAGTTTAGACATAACCACTTCCTGTTTCGAATTCAAAGGGGTGGCATTGTGAAAGAGACGTATCCGCGTCGCAGTTTCTAATGTAGTTGTGCTTGAAACTTACCTAATTCTTGTTGACACACCTCATACTCAGATTTCAATACAGTTACACGAAGAAATATAAATGTTGCTTGAAATTTTTCTAAAATTTCTGGTGATATAAACATCTTATAAATTAGACCTAGGAGTTCTCCTGATAAATACTTCATCCACAAATCTTCTAGTGACGTCAGGGTTGAACAGTTCATTCTGATAATTACACTTCCGTTACATATATTTTTGACACTTCGGCCATGGCCACAAAGTTCTTGTAACCTAACTACTACATGCATGGCGTCTGCTACAATTTTATTTGTCTCAGCCAATTGGGTTCTGTTTTCTAACTCTTCTTTTTCATTCTTACACGTCTTTGGTACCTTTTTGTAAGCGTCGAATGCCATTTGTAAAATTTCTTTTTCGATTCGATTACACTCACAGTTGTTATCAGTGGCGCGATTTAAATGTTGAAGTCTGTTGCGGACGTCTTTACATTGTTTAGCTACATCAGAGCATTGTATCTTAATCTCAATATCACCTAAAACACAAACAAAACAGAATAATGTATCGTCATTTAACTGTTGTTAAGGATCATTGATGAACCTATTCATACATCACAATAGATTAAAACACTACAGATGTTTGGACAAGATTTGGGTTTGTTTTTGCACCATAAAACCTAAATACAGTAGATATAATTACCCGGAGCACGTTGCCTGTTGTTACTGCAACTATTACTGCGCTGGATAGATATCGGTGTTACTACTCGGGGTGAATTAAAACTGTTTCGTCTACTCCATGAACTGGAGTCGTTAGATGTTCTAGGTATAACCAATAAGTCTGAAACGTTAAGATGTTATATAAATTTAATTTGTTGTCATTTCACTGCAGGTTTTACGTTACTACTGATTTTTTCTAAATGGCCAACTCTTTCAATTTCAGTATTCCGTTCAAATAATTTTGAAAGCGAATGGGATACCGAGGTAGTGTTAGCAGTTTTGTAGGGCTAAGGTCAAGGTGTGTCTATTACCTACACATAAGTCTCCGGAACACCCACACAATTACAGGATGATATTTCATTGGATTCTTGGTGTACCTACCCTATTCCACAAAGCTTAGAATTGAATATCATATATTTATTACCGTATTCTTCTGGTTTTACTTCCTCGAAGTCAATTTTACATCTGACATTCCGCTGTAACTGATCCTAAAATGTAGAAACAGATGGAGGTGTTGTGATTTTAGCTTGTAACTTTCTTTTAAGTTTAGAAGAATTCGAAATGATCATACATTGCATAATATCTAACCTACGAGTGACAACTTACCCGTGGTATTTCTTTACAGTCTTGGTCATTTACATCATATTCTTCACCTATCTTTTCAAAATCTTCCGCTCGCATCTGATGATTGTGAACCGTATTATAACCTCTATCGTTGTAGTGTACAGGCTGAGATATAGATCGGTTATATTTTATAGCAGCCATTTCCTCTTCACTACGTTTATTTGGGGATTCTTCGATGTTGCTCTGGCTACGGAGTGGTCGACGTTTTTCAGGAGGGATAGATTGATTATGATACCCATGAGAACTCATTTGTGCAGCTTGTGGACAGTGCGGACATATCGTTGGCGTCCAATGAGGTGAATGGTGCACGGGCTCTGATATTCTTTCCCTTTCTGAGCGATAAGGACCGTGCACGTTAAAAGGTACTGATGGTGTGGTGCTGGAGTCGTTTTTGTTAGCCATGGAAACACCAAATGTCGGTACATGGTTACTGTTTACTTCAAACCTGTAATCAATCTGCTGTTGTGGCGTGTTGGCTATTTCTGGGAAAACGAAAACATGCCCGGATTTCATCGTCGGTGTTTTTATTACAGACGATTTTCTCATGTGAGGACTCTTTATACTGGTTTGAACCAGCATATCCTCAGTAGATTTGAGTCGCGCATTTTCTTTTTTATACACGTCTGTTACATTATGTGCTGTCTCACTAGTTGAAAGTTGTCTTTTAAATAATTTTGATTTTGGTGGATCTTGAAGCTGGAATTGTGGTTCTGCAAAGAAAACAAAAGGATATATAATATAGAGAGAAATATGGATGCCTGTACATTTTGGTGTCAATAGACTATTTTTAGCAAGCATGCGTGCAGGGCTAATACAGTGGACTCTGTCACATCCGTATACGCATTACTTGGACCATACCACTTGTTTGAGTTCTTAAAACGTTGAAATACAAGTACAATTACTAGCTCAAGGATTATCTTCCAAGGTAACCATGTCATTATGAAGAAATGAAAAATAACAGATATATTATACCTTGAGAATAAACCGTGCTATGATCCAAAGAAAATCGCGGAGACTTGCAAGGGGTATCATAAATAGAATCTTCATGTCGATCTTGTTTTCTAGGTTGTGGTACAAACTTATTACCATTGTTTTTATCATCATTACAATCTCTTGAAGTCTGCGTTATAAACGCACCTGTGGGTACTCGAAAGCCATTGTTTAAAAGTTTTGTGAAAGCATCGCTGTTTTCTTCCCTTTGTTGGAAATAATTTTCTGTTTCTTCGGTATGTTCATGTATCTCACCGTCTTTTATACAAGTAGTATTAAAATCACCATGGTGATATTGAACATCATATTGTCTTATGTGGTTTAGGGGAGAGATTTGCTGATTTACAAAAGACAATCTTTGTTCTGAAATTTCGGTGTTTCGTGGTGTGTTTCGCTGAGACTCTCCAGAAGTTTGAGAATAACGAATGCTGGAGCTTTCTTGTCTGTGCTCTGTGTCATAATTTACTGGCTTTAGTGATGTTCCGTCATCGTCTTGGTGTTGATTGTATCCTGCTATTTTTTGAAAATGGTTGACCCCTTTCTGCTGAGTTTGATATATTCGGTTACACTGAAGTCGTCCACTTGTGTTCAAATGTAAATGCATCCCAGGATTGTCAATGATGGTCATTTGTCCGTGACCTTTGTGTTGGTGTGAGGAATCATGCGGCAGGGTTTTGTTCTGTTCTCTAACATCATTTGGTCTACAAGGCAACACAACACCCGAAGTCTTGGTAACATGTCTACTGATCTCTGTCTGGTAGTCTTTTGAGTGATGAACCGAGGCCTTAAATTATATTTGAATAAACACCTTCATTAAAATATGGCTAAAACCTGACAAATATTCATGAATATACTTAACATTATCAAAATAGTAGTTATGAAAGTATTGATCTTTACTTACGATCTGTTCATCTTGTACATTGTGGCGAGGTTGTCGTATTGAGTAATCTATAGCCTGTGTTGTGCTGTCTGTTGTTTGAGATGATGCGGTATATATTGAGCGGGGTTTGATTCTTATATTGTTAACTGTTGATGAAGATGTTACCTCCTGTAAACATATAAAATTATTGATATGGTCGTAGCTGATCGCATAATATATGTTCAGTATTTACGGGGTTCCTGTTAATTAAGTCGTAATGTTGCATGTTATTAAAATTCGAGTTGAATTGACAAGCAAAACGCAGGTAAGGGCGCTAATTTTGCAAAATTATCGAGAAAAAAAATATGGCTACATTGCATGTCTAGCACTTGCATATTACCTGAATTTTACATATAGTGAACGTGGATTAGAGTTATAAATATTATAATTGTTACAGAAACAGGTTACATATCAAAGGTTTCATTGTCAGCGGTAATTACTTGGTTGGCGAGTGTAGATTTCGATTGGCTTACTACTTATGATTCGACAAAGAATATGGAAGTCTGAAAAAAGGGAACCTAACAAGGCTGAACTGTTGAGTTAACATTGCATCGGTGATAGGGACAATTTATCTTCGAAACTTCGTGGCGATACTCGAAATTTCGATTGGGGTCCACCTTATAACTAGCCTTACAATAAATCTGCATTATATATTATAGCGTTTACACTCTTTCATTGACAGGGGAAGAAACCATTTTAAAACGCGTTTCAAATACTCTATATCTAGCGTGTTCAAAATTCTTGTGGATGAATCAGAAATATGCGCGTATAATAATAATTTAAATACTCACGCCAAACAATTTTGGTATTGAATGTGTGAACGCTACTTCATAAGACCGTTAAAATTTTGCAGCAGAACGGGTTAAAAGTTTAGGAGAGATTTACAAGGTATTATATCATAATACCATAAATACAATATCACTCACCCCGATCTCAATAACATCCGGCCTACCCTTATCATTGTCACTTAATAATACATCTGCCCCTTTCTCATCGCCATAACAACCATTCAATGGTGGGGAGTCACATAATACCGCTCTACTTGTACGATTTCCGTAAGACGAAGACGATAACACATATGCATTATCATAAACTGTTGACGCCTGCTTCATTTCCGGTGTCGTCTGCTTAGAGGGTGTACATTTTCCCGCGATATCTGCTATCATTTCATTTCTATAGATACCAGTAGTTTGTACGGTTGATTCATTGTATTCTGGAGTATATGCACGTTGAGGAGTATGCAAAGTTGGCCAGCATCGATAGTTCCAGAATTGAGTTCCTTCCATTGACGATAGTATTTGTGACTGTGTAATCTGAAAAAAAATATGTAAGTGTTTTTAATTACACAATCTTTTTATTTACGGGTGAAATAACGGTTTCACGTCATACGACAGTATTGTATGGAAGATATTTTCACCTCAATAAATGTATACGTGGCTGACAGACAGTTAACATCCCATTTTCACTTTTAAAACACTATATGTTTTACATATGGTTAAAACCATTTAATATATGTAGTGTGTTTTTTCCCAGAAATATCAACATTTTAAGCGTTAAACATGCATTATGCAAAAGTTAAATCTGCCTATTGTAGGTCTTTCTTTAGACCTAAAATGTTATCTAAATGATTAATTAGACATTAATTAACTTATCCAGACCATAATTAACGCTATTTGCTGGATTTGAATCCGATCTGCTGCTCAACGCTCATTGATGATTAAATCAATAAATGGACAATCGAGACTAAGGTTTTTTATAGTATCGACCTTAGTAATTGCGATTGGGGCTAGGCCTAAAATTCAATCGCTAACTTCTCGGTTCAGAATGCATCAATTTGACTGATATATTCAGCAAATTCCCTTTACATTATGTATTTTTTTTAAGAATTGAGAATGTCAGCTCTTTATCTAATCTCCCATAATTCCTCTTTAAGCCTTATACACAATACCGATGTTATATACATTATGTAGATAATTTGGTACCCAATAAATTTGTTAAGCATGCTGTCAAATGTTATACATGATGTCAAATGCTATATATGTCATGATGCCACGTGTTATACATGATGTCAAGTGTTATACATGATGTCAAATGTTATGCATGTTGTCAAATGTTATACATGTTGTCAAGTGGTATATGTTGTGCTGTAAGTGTTACACATCGTATATGTATGTCCAAAACATCCCTCATATGTGTATGATGTTATTCGGAGCTTTCTTTTGTGGATTCTTTGGCATATTTATGATGTCAAGTGTTATACGTGACATCAAGTGTCATAAATGATGTCAAGTGTTATACATGTGCCACGTGTTATACATGGTGTGACATGATATACATGATGTGGCGCGCTATACATAATGTTATGTGTTATACATGATGTTAAAGCTGCAATTTCATATTTTTAAGTTTTAAAATATATTAAAATAAAGCCTTAAAATAGACGGTATATATAAGCAGTCCTGCCTTTTTGAAGAATAATCCTATTAATCCTATAATTCACTATTGGCAGTTGAGAAATTGGCAAAAATATCATTTTCAACTTCAAATTCAAACGTTTGAAGATAGCTATTGCATGAGGGGGGTAATAGGAAAACAAGGGAGGTAATTGTTATTATTTCCTGTGTGAAAGATTTCTAAGAGTGGGAAATAATGCCTATGATCGTATAATAGTGAGTTGACAACATATTGAGCAAAAGACATAGAAATAAGTATGTTTTGACTTTCTTAGAAAATAGGAAATTCTCGCTTTAAGTATTATACACGATGTCACGCGTTATACGTGATGGTAAGTGTTATGCATGATGTCAAGTGTTATACTTGGTGTCACGTGCTATACATGATGTCAGGTATTATACATGATGTCAGGTATTATACATGATGTCAAGAGTTATACATATGATGTCAAATGTTATTCACGCTGTCAAGTGTTGTGCATGATGTAAAGTGTTATACATGTTCTCACCTGTTATGCATATGGTGTCACGTGTTATACATGATGTCATGTGTTATACATGATGCCGCATGTCAAATGTTATGCATGATGTCAAGTATTATGCATGATGTCAAATGTTATACACTGTGTAACGTGTTATACATGTTGTCAAGTGTTATAATATGTTGTGATGTAAGTATTACACATTCTTATAGATTATGCCATCTGTATTAAGCCCCGTCCAGACGTTAATACATCTTTACATATTTGTATGATGCTATTCAGAACTTTTTTGGCATTTTTATGGTTCTTGTAACGATTCAGGTTTATAGGGAAAAAGTACAGACGATCGTAAATTTGTCCATTTGAACAAATTTAAGATCGCCTTAAAGGGGTTTTTAGATGATGTGATCCAGAAATAATTCTTAGAGACCCATTCAGGTAGGTATGCCGCGGCTTACTATGCATTAGTTTAGTCACATATTGATCATCCACATTTCTTAGTCAAAATATAGAATATTTCCTGTCTTTGCGATTACAAAATTTATACCAGACAAGAAAAGGTTTGGTGGGAATTCCTTTTATAAATAGTTTTTTTAAAGAATTTACACGTAGATCTTAATACTTTTTTCAAATTGAATCAAATTGGTGGGTGGGTAGGCTGGTGTCCAACTTGTATATCACAAGGCCAGTCATTTGTGTCAGACTCGGGTATGTACGTTAGGTGTAGGAGTAGAATCGCCTTTTTTACTAGGTTAGTTTTCTGTTGGCACTCATGTCACTCCCCACTTCCTATTGGCACCGACGGACAATCGAATTCTGTACAGATACATCATGGGAGATTTAGATAGGAGCTGGCCATTCGTGCTATATTAGTTCGAAAATAGATAATGTAAAATGAATAATTTGAAAATTTCATTCAAATTACTCTATTGCAAGCGAAGATATTAGCCTTTGAACGTTTGACAAGACGTGTGCAATAATTTCAACAACCTTTCTGGCTGTTCGAAGTTAAGTCTTGCTCCCCCATTTTTAGCTTAAATCAAAATATGGCTGAACTGTTCTAATCTATTTAATATCGGAGAAATCATATGCCATCGAGGGTTGATTATGGCCTGGATTAGTTAATTAATGCCTAATTAATAATTTAAAAAACATTTCAGGCCTAAAGAAAGACATGTAATAAGCTTATTTACCTCTTGCATGACGTATGTTTGAATAATTGAAATTCTCTTTTTGAATTGAGACAGGGGGGTTTTGACGGTTTACTTTAAACTAGTTCTTACTGGATTTTATGATACATCGGTCCCTGCTCCCGAGGTGGTGCAGAGACATCGGGATAAGTTTCAATAATGCTGACATCCAAAACTTGTAATCAATGTAGAATTTATTTTCATTTTTTAGACAGGAATAAAGTTGATTACTGTGAACATTCCGGGGGAATTTGTTGGTTTATTTCTGGTTAGAAAATGTACCATAGTTTTTTTTAAAAGTTTATATTGATCTCATCCACGGTTCGCCTAAAAGTAACACAATCTAAAATAAAAGAACCACTTTGTAAATATCACTTCCGATTTGGTATCATTCCGTTGTAATACTATGGGTTCCAGGACGTTAACGCCCGTAAAGCCAGGCAAGATTTGTGCAATCCAGGTCATCCTATATTAACTCAATTCAAAAAACTTAAAACAAAACTTAAACTCGCACCATAGGTATCAGCGAAAGAGTCACCTTTCTTTACAATGGTATAAGAAATTAATATAAAGGAGTTCTTGGAATTATCCATTTTTGTGGCTCAGATATGATATGACTATTTAAATAGGCAAAAGTGGAATATTCGGTGTTAAACAGGAAATTTCCGTGAAATCTAAAGATAAAATGTTTTATTCCCTTAATTCTGTTATTTTGCGGAATAAACGATGGAATGACCACAAATTAAGGGATAGAATGTTTAATGCCAGTCTGTAATGGACCTAATTATGTTATTTTACGGGATAAACGGGAGAGTTACCAGGAATGTACGAATTATTTCTGTTTGCAAATGCAACGATAAGTAATCGTATACATATATAATCATTCCTAATAATTATCATGTTATAGTACTCCTTCCAATATATTAACCATAATTTGTAGAATCATATTTAGTAAAGTTTGGTATATTAATGGTCATGTATATCTAATTTACATTAATTTCTGGATAATATAGTATAAGCAAAGTGACGTACCTGCAATTGAGAGTACCGCAAAGTTACATCTGAAAGCCTCTAACCGGTCCAATCAATGACGTTATACCCTGCTCCCGATTAGAGTATTCTTATATTAGTGGAAAGATGTTACGTATAAATATTGTCAACGATAGCACTTCGGAGGAAGCGGGCGTAAAATAAAGCTATTCCACACACACGTATAAAGCCAATGATTAATTCAATGAAATTTTTATCACTTTCGTGCTCAGTAAACAAGAATAACCAGGATTTTATTTTCTGTACTTTGAAAATGGATTTTCTGTTGATTGAGGGAATTTCTGTTAATTACAGGAAAAACAAATACGGATAAAATTTTCCGTTTTTTCACGGATATGATTGTTACAGTGTATATTTTATTGACAATATGACCTCCCAGATTTTTTAAATAATACAAATATGTTACTTTCAGATATAAATATCTTGTAAAGCACCGCTCTTTCATTCACTGGCTCGCTCCGGCGTAGTTTCTTATTGTCAGCGGTACAGGGGCGAAGGAATGACAAAGAACAGTGTATAGTCGTTCGGACGGTCCGGTGTTCTCATTGGCGTGAACGTGAAAAATTGGGCAGTAACAGTTGGAATTCGAAATAAGAGTAGGCCGCGATACCGCTACTCAAGCGAAACTTCCCCGATAACACACGACATGGCGTATACCTTCTTTATTTGCTCAGTCGGTGCAGAAAAATAGGACGTTAAACCTTGACAGTGACACAGGAGGATGTGGGGCTGGTAAGGAATAGTGTCTAGCTAGTCATTCGAATGGCGCGAAAACCACGAAGTCCCGTATACTGATAAGCGTGCACGTAAAAGAACCCTTGGCAATTGGAATTCGAAATAGAATTAGGCCGTAGGACGTAAACCTCGCATTTAATTCCATTATGTGTTGGAGTGAGTAATCAAAAGAGAAGACTAGATTGTGACGGCTCTGAATCCGTGTTTTTGTCTTTATAGGTGAAAATAAGATAGAGGATGGTTAGTGCCCCTTTACTTTTGTTAGTATAATTATTTGCCAGGCTTATAGCATTAACAATATTTGGTTACAAAATAATAGATTTACATGTGGTCTAAATGTTACCCCAATGAAGGGTTATACTAAAAGTAACAGTAACTCAAACCCGGGGTTCTGTATCATTACTTCGAAAATATTATTTTAAAAAGTTTTCCACGTTTTGCGGTGATTTCTTGTTATATTAATGTTCATTTGGTCCAAATGAACAATTCTAGCTTGATGAAATTCGATTGAAAAGTACTCCTGTTTACTTATCTTCTGCATTAACCAGGATATCAGCATTCTGTAATGTTATGATGAATACTGACGTTTTGGACGCATACATGATTTTATAAGTTGGTGTGATAAGCTTTGCTGTGGTTTGTTAACAATGGACATTTTCAAGAGTTGTCTCTCTTTGAATGTTCGCTCAATCAATCTCTAGATGAATTCAACCAAGTATGCATACACAGTTGATATCAGTGGTGTACAGATCCTTATGGAAGCCTTTTGCAGTCATTTCACAATCTGCGAGACGTCCCGGGCAAGAGTGCGAGAACGCAAGGTTTTTCAAAGGCGAGAGTGCTAGAACGAGAGGAAACAAGGCGAGAATGCGACGATGTCGACTCGAGAACACAAGATTTTTTTCACCTCGACTTCTCGCTCCTTCGTTCCTCCGCTCTCTCGTTCTAGCCTTTGAAAAACCTTGTGTTCTCGCACTCTCACCCGTGACGTCACGTTTGGAAGGCAGTCATCATTTACAGAGATATTAGAAGACTTTCGTAATCCTCTGTGAAACAGGTTCTCGCTTCCCCGCGTTCTCGCCTCGAAAGTACAATGCATGCGCATGTCCATTGACTACCGTATCGGTATTTATATTTGAACATGGATTCAAATAGTTGGAAATGTTTGGGGTTCTTGAAAGGTTAATAATCCTAACCAATATTGTATTCTGTACTTGATTTTAAGTCTTCAACCGAATCGTTCTTTGCTCTCTAACTTCATCAAAGTTCATCGGGATTTTTCTGGCGGCGTTTCCCCATGTCAGCGGTGTAAGGCCGAAGGCCTGACAAGGAAGAACGTATGGTCGTTCGAATGAGATAATAAAAAAAAACCACCAACCGAGGTCAAATGTCGAGATTTTGCTGGAGGGATTCATCCTTGTCAGTGGTGTAGGACGGAGGTCCTGGCAATGGATAACATATAGTCGTTCGAATGGTATTAAAAAACGAGGGCCTGGTAACAGACAACGTATAGTCGTTCGGATGGGATAAAAAAAAGCCGAGGGCCTGTGTACCCATTTGCGTGGGGGAGGGGCTGTCATAGATTATAGCAGGGCCTATTTTAACGTGCCTACAGGCACGGTGCCTCGGGATGAAAAATCCGTGCTTTGAAAATCTAAAATCCGTGCTCTGAAAAAAGGTGTGTATATCTTTGTGAATCTGAGTGTGTTTGGACTTTTTTTTGGACATCCGATGCGCTGACAAGCGGTCGGATATAGATAATAATTCTTTGGGATTAAAAGCGTAAGTAGTGGAAGTTATTAGTTTACTTCTGGTGAGTTTTATCCGATTGTTTTGTTCATAGTTCATGATCTGTTTGGTCACAATTTCTGAAAGCTAAGGAGCTACATTGAACTGATCGCTTTCTACTCGGTAATGGTGTTTCCGGCGTTCTCTGGCGGTCGAATTTTGAAAATTTTCTCGATGCCGGGGGGAGCGAACCCCCCGGACACCCCCAAATAAGCATTGACACGGAGACCGTGCTTCGTCAAATAATCCTTAAAATAGGCCCTGGATTATAGTGGCACGGTTTCGATTGGGGTCGTCGGTTTGTGTCGAGTGAATGTTAAACCCCATTTATATCCTCCCTCTCTCTCTCCCGCTCTCTCCCCTCTCTCTCTTTCACTCTCTCTCTCTCTCTCTCTCTCAGACACACACACACATTGTAATGCACGTACAAGAACCGGTTGGAATTCGAAGTAAGAGTAGACACTCGTAGCACACTGTATGTCGTATACTCGCTTTCGCTGCTCAATAGGAGAAGGTCAGTAGGGATTTTGGCAGCCGAATGGTTAACGCGTTCGCATTTGATCATTAGGTCTGTCATCGAGTCAACTGGCGCGGTATCGATTCCCCGATTGCATGTGACAAGGGGTAGGTCGCAACCTTTTATCCGGGTCCTCCGATTACCTCCTACTGCTAAAGACCCTTTGTGTGCTTTTTGATTTGGCGTGGACGTACCTTTGATTATAACTGAAACCACGAACCTGGCCTCGAATCCAGATGCTGTAAACTTTGAGGTGCGATATCCGATAATGCAAAATAGACATGTCATGAACTTTGGCATGTTAATACTTAGTCATCTGTCTATGTGGAGATATAAACATCGTCGGGCTAGTTTGTACGGTCAGCGTACCTTAACCCTTTTTTCTGATATTATTGAGATGTTTACGGTAATGTATTTGGAAAATTCAACATAGTAGGCTTCTGAAAATGTGCAGTCTAGTAGCTGATTCTGTGAAATAAATAACATTGTGCCTCCAAAGCTTATTAAGGTGAATTTAATGCAGCCTAAACCTAGTCTTTGATTAATCAACCCCAAAAAAGGTCATGCGAACTTTGCGGTAAATGTTTTAAGCCACTGAATTGTGCCGCAGGCGAACCACTCTTTGTCGCCGCGCTCCACCCTAACATATCTCGTATCAAATTAAAGTGCATGTCCCCGTGAATGGTTTAGGCCATCGAATTTGTGCCCGGGCGAATTTGGAACCTCGGTGAATTTAGGCTGGATATCTTACTAGTAATTTGATAATGCATCAGAGTAAGGTAATTTGAGCCAGGGCGAATTTGAGCACTTGGCGAATTTGAGCCCAGGGTGAATTTGATAATGCATCATAGAAAGGTAATGAACATTGGTATGTGCATAACTGTTAATTCGAAAATATAAACATCTTGGAGCCATCAAGCTAGTTCAATAGTTATTATGTGCGCAGTTAGCCTAACATAACCCGATTTACACAAAAAAAAAGCAAACGAGGCTATAGTTTTACCACCAAGATGGTTTCAATACTTTTTGTTGTAAATTCTCGATGAACTTAAATGAAGTAACAGAGCAAACGTCCTACTCACTGTGTCACCGTAGCTCCCACTTCATTTCGATACCGGACATGGGCCCTCAGGTTTTTTTTTTTATCCCATTCGAAAAATTATACGTTGTCTCTTGCCAGGCATTTCGTCCTACACCACTGACAAGGGAGAACCACGCTTGACCAAAGAGCAAACTTACGCATTGAGCAACCGTAGCTCCCGCTTTATTTCTATTCCGGACATGGGAATTCGTGTTTTTATTCCACACCACTGACAAGGGGGGGGGGGGTGTCACGCATGAAAATTCCCGTTGAACGTTGATGAAGTTAAAGAGAAAAGAAAGATTCGACTGTAGGCTTAAAATCGCGCTCAGAATCCAATACTACCTGTGCAAGAACAGATTAAAATTGGTTAAGACTATTAAACTTTCTAGAACCCCAAACATTTTCGTCTGTTTGAATCCATGTTCAAATATAAATGCCGATAGGGTAATCAGTGGGCAATATTGCACTTCCTAGGCGAGAACGCAAGGGAGTGAGAAGTCGAGAATGTGACGAAGTGTGGGAGCGAGGTTAAAATAATCTTGTCTTCTCGGGGCGAGATCGTCGCATTCTTGATATATTTCCTCGCATTCTCACACTCTCGCCCTCGACTTTAGGCCGCGAGAAAAGTCGAGATTATGAAATTACCTCAATATGCTTCCATACTTCCATAAATCCTGGCCAGATATCTGTATTTTATTAATGCTTTTGAAATATTTTTCCATTCCACGCTGCGTACTCTAACTAAAGATTAGATTTTTGATTTGCCTCTTGATTGTCGTTAACAAAAGGGGTCCAAAAACAAATAGCTTTACGAATTCATTTTTATCTTTATCAAATTTGGGTTGAATTATTAATAGGACTCCTAGAGCATGACGTTAATGTTGTTTTTGATTAATGTTAGACTATATAAATATTCATGTTGTTGGTAAATATTGTGTAAATTAATTGAACTTAAAGGCCCAATGATGAATGTTACCATTACCATAAATAACTCACGTGATTAGTAATATACAGAATATTATGCAACGGCATGGCTATAAAGTGACAAAGATATGATGGTATAATGTCGTCATGACATTCAAAGCCATTAAAAACGCAATGGCAAATTCAAAGTTTATTTACTGCAACAAAATCAAGATACCAAGCATATGTGGATATTTTCATGAAATAATTCACTACAAATGCAGAAAACCGAAACGTCAGAGAACCATGAAACAAAGCAGGTGTCAGTTAAAGTCAATAAATGGTCTGTCACCCTGGGCTCTTACACATGCCTGAATTCGCCTGGGTATGGACTGGCACAAATGTCTCACTACACGCTGTGGGATTGTTTGCCAATGATTTTGGAGTGCATGTGCTAACTCTGCAACAGTTCGTGGTGGCACGATTTCATCTAACCCGTCGTCAAAGTTCATCCCAACGGTGTTCGATCGGGTTCATGTCGGGAGATATAGCGGGCCAATCCATAACACGGACATGATGATTGTTTTTAGAAAGTCTCTTGTCAACATACAGATCGGAAAAATGCCACGCCTTACACAAGAAAACCGAAACAGGGCCATTGGCATGCTGGATCAAGGGGCTTCGCTGGTAGCCGTTGACAAACACTTTAATGTCCACCCATCGACCATTGCTCGCCTCAGACAACGCTTCCACGCCACTGGAGGAGTAGCCGATCGACCCCGACCTGGAGCGTCACCTGTATCAACCGTTGCTCAAGATCTACCACGTCCGACTACAGCATCTGCACAACAGGTTCCAGTCAGCTACTGATACTGCCAAGGGAACTGTTGGAACACGGCAACGTCAGATCAGCCCTCAAACAATCCGAAGGCGCCTGGCTGCTCTTGGGTTCAGCTTCCGACGATCTTACCAAGGTCAAATCCTTTAGCATCGTCTTCGACTTGCCAAACAGCAATGGGCCGCAAATCAGGGGTATCTGCACAGCACACGATGGCGAAATGTCATCTTTTCGGATGAATCCCAATCCAACCTCAGTTTTCCTGATGGACGTCACCGTATCTACCGACGTCGACATGAACGCTATGCTCGTAACTGCGTGCTAGAAAGGGGTCTTTTCGGGGGAGGTGGCGTCATGGTTTGGGCCGCTATTAACGTCAACGTCCGGTCCCAGTTAGTGGTGGTTCAAGTCAATCTCAACGCTAAACATTATGTTGACACCATCCTTCGTCTGGTGTTGCTTCCATAGTCGACAGAAGGTTTCCCAGTATGACAACGCGCGACCCCACACTGCCAGGTTGACAAGAGACTTTCTGAACAATCATCATGTCCGTGTTATGGATTGGCCCGCTATGTCCACCGACATGAACCCGATCTTCAGCTAACCCCTGGTTAGTTACATGGTTCTCTGAGGTTTCGGTTTTATGTATTTGTTGTGAATTCTTTCATGAAATTATTCACAGATGCTTGTTATCTCGATTTTGTCAATTGTTGTGTACATTTGTTGCAGTGAATAAACTTTGAATTTCAAGTTGCGTATTTAATGGTTTTGAGTGATATCCGTGCTCACACCTGCTTTAAATCATAAGGCCTGCCAAGGGACATGGATTCGACCCCACGCATGCCAGCATCGTGCTCTCCCTTCCCATAACAGCGAATGACCCCTACGTGCAAGCTAATTATTCATAAGAAATTGAACCATTTTAGTTCCGAAATGACATAGTTTGTGTCGAGTGGACATTTTTTAAACAGTTTATTCCAGGTGAGCTTATAGTACTTCCTTGTCGGCATTATATCGCATTGCAAAAATTTTAATTATCCATAATATTTTTAATTTTTTGTGAGATCCTTAAAATTTTGGATATGATATGTAGAATATACAATTTTGACAATTAAAAATTGTTATGGTACAGTTTGTAGCATTCAAGACCGAAATAGACGGCGTACTTATCGGTATAGTTAAATCGGTTATCCATACTCCATGTCTAAGTTATATTTCAGAATTTACTCTCCGTCCACATTTCGACTATTACTCCACACACTCCAAGACTTGAAAGTATTTATCGCCAAAGAGTTCCTTTGTAAAGTATTTTTGGGTACAGTCCACTTAAACAGTTAAATCTTTCTCTGAACATACCGAAAACCTTCAATCACAGTTATCGGAAAACATTGCCTTTTGATCCATATTTTCTTCAGGCTTTGGATAGACCCTCATCGATATTTGCATTCAGTCATTCACGTCTATTCAATCGTCAATATGTTGGCTAAAAAGGATGATTATTCGTCTGACTTCGAATTACTACCCATTTTGTTTTTGCTTTCAATTCAATTACTCCAAAATGGCGACGTATAAACAAAAACATGCCCGTACTTTCACGTGATTACTTCGGTAATTTTCGCTATTTGGCGGAAACTATCGAGCAATTATCCAACCATTGTTGTCTTTTAATAGAAGAGCTTATTCAATTTAAGAGTGAAATGGCGTTGTATATGTCGGATATAAATTTACTCTCCCTGGGATTGATATCATTGAGAACAAAAAAGTAAAAAATTCCGGAAACAAAAATTACCAGGATTTTTTTTTCTGTATTTCTTAATTCTGTAATGTACAAAAACTCTTTTTATTAACATAAATTCCATTTTCAAATCCTGGTGGGTTTTTTTCCTGAGTCTAAGGTCTAAGAATAATGATAAAAATTTCGTTGAATTAAACATTGACTTTATACGCGTGTGTGAAATAGCTTTATTTAACGCCACCGAAGTGATATCACCGACAACTTTCCACTCATATAAGAGCATGGAATATCGTCGGAGAGTGACGAGCGTAAAGTATCACTATCAATTAATTAGCAGGTATGTAATCTCTGCTAGGGACAAACCGGTTATATCGTTGCATTTGCAAACAGAAATAATCTGTAAATTCCTGGTAATTCCACCGTTTATCCCGTCAACTAACTGAATGGAGTCTATTATAGAATGGAATAAAACATTTTATCCCTAAATTTCACAGAAATTCCTGGTCATTTCACCGTTTATTCCGTGAAATGACAGAATGGAATAAAACATTTTATCCCTAAATTTCACGGAAATTTCCAGTTTAAAACTGAACTTGAAATGATTCACACTTTTAACACAATTTCTCGAAAAAAAGCGATCGATGGATATTTTTTACAGTGTTACAGTGTATATTAGATCACAAGTATAGCCTAAAACGTAAGTTTTTTTTTAAACATTTCGCGCATAAAGAAGTCGTCAAATTACGGATATGTTCATTTTGTGTTCTTAAAGCTCACATATTTTTAAAAATATTTTATGCAATATTTTCCCGTCTTCATTAGCCAGTCTGTGCAGGAGAGTAAATTAAACCCCATTTTATTTCATGCAATAATTTATCACTCCACTTTGAGTATTGAAAGTTAATGTATATCAAGTATGGATACATAAAAGTTAAATTTCGCAGTGGGAATTCAGATCCCAAACCAGTATTTCTATATTGATTTATTTCAGTGATTTATCGAATATATTATATATAATCTACTTGGTCGAATATGTTTTGTTTTATATTGCTACTTTTAAAATCGGCCATTGATATCAATTCCTTTATGAATTTCACGTATGATATAAAATAGATTACTTTTCTGTAGATTATCTTAGTTTAATAGTTTTATTAATGTGATTTAAAACTGCATTATAAACTTTAATATGATACATAAGACATTATTGAAAATCACCATGGTTGATATAGGCTAGTTGGTTTTAAAATATTTATTGTTGCCAGGTTCTCAGAGTTGAATTACAAGATTGTTATCTTTAAAAGATTAAAATAAAATATAATATGTTTGCTAAAAAAAAAAGAAAACTACGGTGGCTGATAAGGGACATGAAAAATAATATAATTTGATTTTTTTAATATTCACCCAAGTCAATTTTAATATAATTTGTTTTTTATAATTTTCACCCAAGTCAATTTTAATTTAATTTGTTTTTTATAATTTTCACCCAAGTCAATTTTAATTTCCACCGAAGTCATTTGTAATATAATTTGTTTTTTATAATTTTCACCCAAGTCAATTTTAATTTTCACCCAAGTCAATTATCATATAATTTCGATTCTGTTGAATTTTCACCCAGCGCGTGATGACATCGGAGAACGCTAGATCGGATATGATGACGTCATATGTGGATTGTGGGTTAGGGTAAGGGTAAGGGTTTTTTGTCCCTCGCTCACGTTTAGTGATCGAGAGATAGTGTTTGTTAGCCTTGCTGGTTCATTTTTCTCCGGGTCACTGTGAGCGGGAGCATAGTCTCCAGACCCCCCCCCCCCCACATTTCATTAAAAAATTGTGTGTTAGCCAAAACGAGACTCCCGGTCACCTCAAATTGGAGTTTTGTCCCTTTGGGGTCCGGGGATGATCACGGCAAGTTTTGATGGATATGGAGTTGTATTCCCGAGGGGTCGGGGAGGGCATGCGCAATTTTTTTTTTTTTACCTTTGGTCACCTACTCGCATTGTACTCTCTGAAGGTGTTCCGAAAAAAAAATTCGGGAGGGGGGCGATGCTCCCCATTTGTGTTTTTTTTTTATCAAAAAATTCGAATGACAATTTTTTCTGACCTCTCGGGCCATGTCCCTCCCAAAAATCGAGCTTGCACGCCCCATAGGAACCGATGTATGGCCTTTGAAGTAATCCGGATGATTTGGAAAGCCATGTTTGGGACGTCCCTCCGCCCCGGTGGTAGTGCTCAGTGACTTGGAATTCTAATAAATGGAGGATAATACGCCTGATGGGTGCTTACTGATCCGAAAGAAAAGAATGGATTCCGATTTATAGGGGCCGAGATATAGGGCCCCAAACATGGCCCCTCGTTTCAGGCAATCGCCCAATTTGGACCAAAAAACACCCGATTTCGTTCTGTAAACACCCAGATGCACCCATAACTCAGCCCCTATGGGCAGTGGGTCCATGAAATTTGGAGGGCGCCCGCCAAAAATGAGCAGGATCGACCAAGGGGTTCCGATTTTATTCAAGTTCTCACGTAAAAGTTGAATTAAGGGTAGGAAGGTGTCGCGGATGAGAACTCTACTCGACATGACCCCCCCCCCCCCCCCGATCTCCTTCCAAAACGTTTGTCATTTTTAGAGGATTCGGGGGTTTAGCCTGAATTCATAGGCCAAGGTGGGAATGGGGGGTAGGCTACCCCTCCTTAAACCCCATATTCCCGCCGAGACATGTTTTTCTCAAGGTCACGTTTTTCTAAACCCTGCCCCTCCCCGTGGACCCAGGAGCCCCAAATTTGGCATGAGGGTAGGCCTTGGTAATGCTTTCTAACACTCTGGAGGTTTGGACCCCCAAGTCCGAACCCTTAAACCTTTTTTGACGAGCAGCCTGTGGAGGAAACGGAGAACTGGGGAGATATGATCAAATTTCCTGGTTGATGACGTCACGCGCTGGGTGGAAATTCAACAGAATCGAAATTATATTACAAATGACTTGGGTGAAAATTAAAATTGACTTGGGTGAAAATTAAAATTGACTTGGGTGAAAATTATAAAAAACAAATTATATTACAGATGACTTGGGTGGAAATTAAAATTGACTTGGGTGAAAATTATAAAAAACAAATTATATTAAAATTGACTTGGGTGGAAATTATAAAAAATAAATTATATTAAAATTGACTTGGGTGGAAATTATAAAAAACAAATTATATTAAAATTGACTTGGGTGAAAATAATAAAAAACAAATTGTATTAAAATTGACTTGGGTGAATATTAAAAAAATCAAATTATATTATTTTTCATGTCCCTTATCAGCCACCGTAGAAAACAGCTATATAGTATAAAATTTGTAACAATGATTTAAGTTTTACTGGGGTACACGAGTACAGAATCTTATCTTAACAAATCATATATCAACATGTAAAATATTCATTATAGATAACATCCATAGATATGGCTTCTTTTAAAGGCTCAATACCACTCTTGTTGTAACTGAATAATATGTCCCAATCTTTATTCTTGTCAACATTATAGGGCTGAAACGATTCATCGGTGAATCGGTGTACCGAGGTTTTTTTAACTGTCACGATAACCGATATTTTTTTCTTGCGATTACCGATATAATTTAGTATAAACCACGATACATTAGTTTAAAAATAAAGTGACTTGCATAAAACTTGTTTTAAATCGCTGATGGAAGCTAGTTTTCGTGGTTTATAAACACATCGGCCAATAAAGTCGCTCGGTTTGGTCTAAAAGTTTACACTATCATCCAGACGTTTCAGTGTATACAACTTAACAGACCGGTACACGTCCTAATAATCGCGTACTACGTTTATTGTAAGAACGCGTTTTATTGGTTAAATAGTTAAGTCTAACAATTCATCCAATCAGATTTAATATAACATAAATATTCGTCTGCTAAGGAACCCTCGCATGGTATCGTGCTCACTGCTCAGAGATTGAAAACAGAGAAGTCAAGATTGAATGAGAATCAGAATTACCGACAAATTTAGAATTTTAATTTTGTTTTTACGTGAGGGTACAGCTAATAAACACCCTTCTATTACTATTACTACTACTAGGCTTAGTAAGTCCTATGTCAGGTTCAAGTACTGCCACATTGGGTGATTTGGAAATCGAAAAGCCTCCATCCAAGTATAAATCGAAAGTGTGGGAATATTTTGATTTTCCCGTCACGTACAGAAATGGAAATAGAAAGGTTAACAGAGATGTTTCAGTTTGTCGGTCCTGCCATGCTCAGATACTTTGCACAGGAAATATTACAAATATGAACTCAATGTTTAGTTGTTATTTTTGAAACAATTAATCAAACTGCGTATTATCTAGCTTAAGAATGACCAGACATAGCCTACTTGTTGTTTTGTCTATATAAATTGACATTTACCCAGTTACCACTATACTAGCCAATACTGGTTTTAAGTGTCAAAGACAATGGTTATATTTTTATTTATTTATTATGAATAATAAAGTTAATTAACAAATTTTAGTTTTTTTATTAAGTTTAATTAGAACCCAATCCAATTTTACAGAAAAAAGACGCGTATCGTGATGCATTCGCATCGTAAGGGGTTTTAAAACAGTGTATCGTATCGTGGCTTAGCGTATCGTTTCAGGTCAACAAATTGTATTATTTTGCAACATTCCAATATTGATAATACAAATTTCATCTTAACACACCTAATTTTAAAAAGATAGGTTGCCAGGCAACGAAACATACGCCCTCAGCAACTAAATCGTCCGTGCAGTCAACAAGGGTTGTCTCATATTTTTACTTTTTTTGGTAATGAAATATTTGTAATACACTAAAATCTGATTAAGAGTAACAACTCATTATGTAATTATCTGAAAATCATTAGAATTTGTTTGCTTTTTATAAAAGTTTTGCCCCACGCTAACAATTAGTATAGGAAACATTTAATATCATGGATTTAGCAGTTCAGTTATCAAAATTCATTGAAAATCAAAATACTTGTTCGTTTCAACACCTTAAACTCTGTGTATCAATCTGAAGTCAATCGGATGATAAGTTTGGCCTCTATAGCATCACAAGGTTTTTTGAAGTGATCAAGGGAGACAACTCTGGAAGTAATTATTTGAAATCGCTCAAAATCAATAGGCTTCTTCGTCTCATGACCTTAAACAGTGTGTGTGTATTTAAAGTCAATCGGGTATTAACTTTGGCCTCTAGAGCGTCCACAGGATTTTTTGATGTGATCAAGGGTCATAACTCTGGCAGTAATTGTCAGAAATCGCTGAAAATCAACAGGCTTTTTCGTCTCATGACCTTAAACAATGTGTATAAATTTAAAGTCAATCGGATATTAATTTTGGCCTCTAGAGCATCCACAAGATTTTTTGAAGTAATCAAGGGCCACAACTGTGGCACTAATTATTAGAAATCGCTGGAAAACAATAGGCTTCTTCGTCTCATGACCTTAAACACTGTGTATAAATTTAAAGTCAATCGGATATTAACTTTAGCCTCTAGAGCGTCCACAAGCAATTGTGGACGCTGGACCGCCGGACGGACCGACGGACGGACGGACGGACGGGGGCGACGACAATATACGACCACATTTCAATGTGGGCGTATAAAAATGGAAAAATTCAACTAAATGATTTGAAAAGCCTAACGTAAACCTTTTCAAATGTGACTTGGATTTTAAAATATTTTTCGAACCCTTTGGACAAGTAAATTTTGATGTAATCGATAATTTACGCAACGGGTAGGACACTTAAACATCTAGTACTTAGAATAAGGCTATTATTTATTTTCTGGGGCTGCCAAGCCAGCAAGAGTGTTATTTCCCCCGTTAACATTTAAAATCTAACAAAAATCCTCAAATTTGAAGTCTCTATCTTTTGGAAATATTTAAGAGCGACAAGGGGGCAATAGGAAGAGGTATATCATTACTCTTTAAAAAAAGAAAAGGAAAGCAAACTGTGGATGTGTTACCTTTTAAGATATCTTTTGAAAATGTTAAAGAGCAAGGCGGGAGGAATAGGGATGGAGTGGAATCATTACTCGTTTAAAAAAAAGTAAACTGTGAAATATGGACTTAGGATGATCAAGTTGGCGAGACATCATTGTCTGAAAATAAAGCGACGAAGTTCTTCAAAGAGAAAGAAAATTGCAGTCAAATGTAAACATCGCGTGGCCATAATGTCTTGACAGAAGCATATAAATAAAATTAAAATCATCAAAATAAAATACATAGTAATAGTCCCTTTTTTATAACTTATAGGGGGGGGCAGGGGGGGTGGGGGTGGGCACGGTGGCTAATTGGATAAGGTGCTGGCTCTCTAGCCTGGAGGTCGTGTGTTAACCTAAATTTTCCCGCGTTGGCCCCGTTGTCAGTAATGCAGATGGAGTGCCTGACTAGGACAGCTTACACATTGGCGTACACGTAAAAGACCCCTTGACAGTTGGAATACGATATAATTTAAAGAGTAGGCCGTAGTGCCGCTGTCCGGGCAAAATTTCCCTCATAGCAATCTGCATGGCGTATGCCTGTCTTCATCATACCAGTTCGGAGTAGAACAGTAGGACGTTAAACCCCATTACATTTCATTTTATTATTTATAGTGAATATAGTCTATTTCAGAGGCGTTTTGTAGCTGAGGCGCTGGAGGCGCAAGCCTCCTCGCGAAAAAAATCAAATAAGTTGAAAAAATAATACGGGAGAAAAATGCTAAAACCGATGAGAAAAATGAAAATATACCCTAGTTAGGGAGCACCCTAAAGGCAGACAAAAAGGGCCCCTCTGGCCAAGGGAAAGGGCCCCGGAGTCCGAGTCAATCCACTACTAAATGGGAGTGCAATCATTGTATTTGCATGAAATTCATCAATCAAGAAATCACCTTTTCTGAAAACCTACTAATAAGCTATTCAGGAAAGAGATGGCTAGGCCACCCAGTGTGGTCTGGTTTGGCGGAGCGATCATTTCTTTGCTGTATAGATTTCCGGGATTACGCGTGCTCCACCATATTCCATTAATTATTATTTGATTGTGCTCCTGGTACGTACAAGTGATTTTTTTCGCATTCGTATTCGGGCTTCAGACGAGTATCGAATTAGGTCCCGGCCCTCAGATTAAACCGACCTCAAAGGGCCTGGAGGATATGTCAGAATGCACCAAAATGATTTCTATTTTGCAAAATTCTCGACCCCCGAAAGAGGGCCCTCAAAATAGTATAGCCTCCGCAATGATAAACCTTAAAACGCCCCTGGTCTATTTAATCAACACTATCTATGTATTTCAATCAACGATGATATCATGTCATCGTCAACATAATCATTGTCGTCGTAACAGCAACGTTTACTATTTATTGTACATGACCACAACCACTAGCATAAAGATAGGTTGCAACGAAAAATACACCCACGGCTGTCACACATTTATTTACAAGACAGTTTCATACAGATGGTTCACAAAGTTCTACAGACTGAAACACGGGCCTTAACTCTGGCAGTAGTTTACAGAAATGGTGGAAATTTGACAGGCGTTTTTGATTTACTAATTGAAATAATGCATATACATTTCATACAGATCGGATTATAATTTTAGACATTTGGACGTTCATAAGTTCAACAGAGTATAACAAGGGTCATATATTTAGAAGTAATTGACAGAAATTGCTCAAATTCCATAAAATTCTTCATTTCACTAATCTAAAAGATAGGTTGCCAGGCAACGAAACATACGCCCACAGCAGCTAAATCGTCCGGGCAGTCAACAAGGGTTGTTGCATATTTTTACTTTTTTTGGTAATGAAACATTTGTAATACACTAAAATCTGATTAAGAGTGACAACTCATTATGTAATTATCTGAAAATCATTAGAATTTGTTTGCTTTTTATAAAGTTTTGCCCCACCCTAACAATTAGTATAGGAAACATTTAACATCATGGATTTAGCTGTTCAGTTATCAAAATTCATTGAAAATCAAAATACTTGTTCGTTTCAACACCTTAAACTCTGTGTATCAATCTGAAGTCAATCAGATGATAAGGTTGGCATCTACGTGTATAGCGTCACAAGCTTTTTTGAAGTGATCAAGGGAGATAACTCTGGAAGTAATTATTTGAAATCGCTGAAAATCAGTAGGCTTCTTCGTCTCATGACCTTAACACTGTGTATAAATTTAAAGTCAATCGGATATTAACTTTAGCCTCTAGTGCGTCCACAAGCAATTGTGGACGCTGGACCGCCGGACGGACCGACGGACCGCCGGACGGACGGACGGACGGACGGGGGCGACGACAATATACGACCACATTTCAATGTGGGCGTATAAAAATGGAAAAATTCAACTAAATGATTTGAAAAGCCTAACGTAAACCTTTTCAAATGTGGCTTGGATTTTAAAATATTTTTCGAACCCTTTGGACAAGTAAATTAAGTATGTGTAAATTTAAAGTCAATCGGATATTAACTTTGGCCTCTAGAGCGTCCACAGGATTTTTTGATGTGATCAAGGGCCATAACTCTGGCACTAATTATCGGAAATCGCTGAAAATCAATAGACCTCTTTGTCTTATGACCTTAAACACTATGTATAAATTTAAAGTCAATCGGATATTAACTTTGGCCTCTAGAGCGTCCACAAGCAATTGTGGACGCCGGACCGACGGACGGACGGACGGAGGGACGGAGGGACGGACCGACGGACGGACGGGGGCGACGACAATATACGACCACATTTCAATGTGAGCGTATAAAAATGCATATAAATTTCATGCAGATCGGATGATAACTTTCGTCATTCGAGCGTTCACAAGGTTCAACAAAATTTAATAGGCGTCTTCGTTTCACTAATCAAAATGGTACATATAAATTTCAAACAGATCGGATAATAACTTTTGTTGTAAGAGCGTTTGCAAGGTTCAACAAAGTGAAACAAAAATGAAATGGGGTTTAGCGTCCTACTGTTGCTCCTAAACTGGGCTAATGAAGAAGGGCATACGCAATACAGTGTGCTATGAGGAAAATTTTGCCCGAGCAGGGGCGCTACGGCCTACTCTATATCGAATTCCAACTGCCACGGGATCTTTTACGTACACGGTTTTTCGTCCAATCCGAACTACTTGACAGCTGTCCTTGTCAGGCCCTCCGTCCTGCATCACCGACAAAGGGAAACCACGCCAGAATATCTGGAGTAACTTTCTCGGGTATGCAGGAATCGAACACCCGACCTCCAGTCTAGAGAGCCAGCGTCCGACCCACTTAGCAAAGTAAAAACAAGGATCATAACTATAGCTGTAATTACCGGAAATTTCAACATAGTGAAACAAGGACCATAACCCTGGGCATAATTACCGGACATTACAGGATGGATAAATTTTATACTGATCATATCATAACTTTTGTAGTAAGAGGGTTGACCATGTTCAATAAAGTGAAACAAGGGCAATAACTTCAGAAGATATTAACGGAAATTATGGAAATTAAATAGGGTCCCTCATCTCACTGATGTAAACAACATATAGCGATTTCAAAACAATCAAATGATAAATGTAGTCTGTAGAGTGTTCACAAGCGATTGTGAACGACGGACGTGCAGACCGACAGGGGCAAATATCATTTTCGACAGTTTCTCAGATTGACGAGAGGGGCAGAAATGAGAAATTGGGTGAAATTGGTTAGCAACTACATGTACTTGAAAAAGAAGCAACCAGAGGGACCCTTTCTGATACAAAACCAATGAACGGCATTACGCTTCACCCTTATAAGTATCGGACAAAGTCAATACTGCAGTCTTCCATCATGGACGTGGTGGTCAACAACCACAGATACAGAGACCTCTTTGGTTCGAGGGCAGTACACACTTTTGACGGAGAAACTTTACCGTGCGAAATTCTCATGGTGCTAGTGTACAGACTCATCATGCAAAAAAAGAGCCTGGGTTAGAGCTGGTCATAACACTGAGCTAATGTATGGTTTCCGGGTAGCTTAACGTCACATCACTCGGAAAGTGTCCGAAACGTTTTTGATTACTGTACCGGATTGACAAATGACTAGACATTTATACGTCTATGTTTGCTTCTTCACCTCAAAACAAACTTAAACGAACTTTTAACTCTTCACTTCTTTACGTGATGTTATAATTACTCGTGATATGCATAAACTTTGAGTAGTTATATGAAACGATTCATACTCACAATTAACATTGCTAAATAAAAAAATATACAAATGCTAATCTGAAAAGTCATACCCAACGTTCGTATAATAACCTAGTGAGTAGAGTATATTATAGACACACGCATGATTATAATATTTGAGATAAAAGGTCAGACAGTTATCAGTATCACCATAAAACAGGTGGCTTTAAAGTAATACGTACCTTTAACCGCTCGGATCGAGAGAGAGGGGGGGGGGGATAGAGAAATGGGGTTTAACGTCCTAACCGCCAGGAAACATGTATTAAACCGCGCCGAACAAAATTAAGGGATGTCTAATGGACTGGGTCCGGCCGTCTTGCCGTCTCTGTTTTGAAAGTCTAGTCAGTGACATGACGTGTCAAAACTTAAAGCTACGAAGCCAGAAATTATAAGGGCACAATGACGGTACGAAATTTGGAATGCGTTTTAACAGAATTAAACGATAGTATTCTATGGCAGTATATTAGTGCCAAAATTCTAACATGCTATCGTCTAATTTCTAACCTCCATTCATGTAATTTCTAACCTCCATTCATGTAACTTCAACTTCTTTATTTGTTCAGTGTAAATACCAATTTTATTTCATCTTATTTCTATTATT
Organism: Patella ulyssiponensis; assembly: GCA_963678685.1. NCBI lineage: Eukaryota > Metazoa > Mollusca > Gastropoda > Patellidae > Patella > Patella ulyssiponensis. The sequence goes on along the minus strand of OY783229.1, from coordinate 36,246,907 downwards.
GGGGCGAAAAATGTTTACTTCATTGTGGTATTACATGTTAAGCATGAACGGCAAACAAATTTAGAATTATGATACTTCTACCTGGCAACCATCATTATGATGTCGTTTGGTGTCGCCACCATGTGCTCAGTTTGGCGATTGAGCACCTGATCGGGACCATTTTATTGATATAAACGACTCGCTCTTCGTCAGATTGAGTGGCTTGCCTGAGTGTTAAAATTGAAAACAACATCGGGAGAGAGAGATGGGGACATGGGGTTTAACATCCACTCGACACCAACCAGGTCATTTCGGTATTAACACCGTTCAATTGTATTTCAATAATTCGCTTGCGCGTAGGAGTGTTTAGCAGTGGGAGGAAACCGGAGGACCCGGGGAAAACCCACGAGGTTGGAAAGGCGGCCCTGCTCCATGTCACGTAAAAACGGGAAATCGAAACCACGCCAGTTTATTCAAATGACAGACCTTATGTTACAGCGTGCACGTGCTAACCATTCGGCCATCCTACCCTCTAAACAACATTGAACGTGATATAAATGTATGGTTTGCAAATACTATTTCGAATATCGTGGCTAAGTGGGTAAGACGCAGGCTCGCTAGGCTGTGGGTCGGTAGTTCGATCCCGGCATGGGTCGAAAAAAGTTCATCCAGATTTTCTGGCGTGGTTCCCCCTTATTAGTGTCTTGTCGTTCCGATGGGATGAAAACCCGAGGTTCCATGTACATGTTGGCGTGCACGTAAAAGATCCCGTGACCGTTAGACTTCGATACAAGTCCAGGTCGTAGATCCGCTCTCCGGGCAATATTTCCCTAAAGCACACTGTGTGGCGTATGTCCGTCTCCATTAGCCCGGTTTGGAACAGAACAGTAGGGCGTTAAACCCTCTTTCATTTCATTTCATTTTCTATTTCAAATATAAGCTAAACGGGCTTTGGAGAATTTTATTTTACTTTTTTTACGGTTGAGCCAATTATTAATATTTATATGCAGTTGCTCTATATTAACACAGTGTATAAATGTTATGGATAGGCCTACACAGATACTGAGTTTAATACTAAGTGACCTCTCTCTCTCTCTCTCTCTCTATCTCTCTCTCTCAGCACGCCTTCCAACCTTCAACCAAACGAAGAATGGGTCGTCTATACCAAATAATGGTCCCGATCAGGTGCGCAATCACCCAATTGAGCACGCAGTGGCGACACCAAACGTCTTCATAATGATGGTTGCTAGGCAGAAATGTATAAATTCTAAATTCGTTGATGTTGATGCTAAACATGTAAAGCATCTATTAAGAGGACATTTTTCGTTTAAATAATAGAAACAAGTTGGAACAGAACTGAAATTTACACTGAACAAATAAAGAAGTTGGGTTATACATTGTCTTAAATTAGAAATTACATGAATGGAAGTTAGAAGTTAAATGAATGGAGGTTAGAAATTACATGAACAGAAGTAAGAAATTAGACGATAGCATGTTAGAATTTTGGCACTAATATACCGCCATAGTATTCATGCCGGGAGACATTCTGCTGTATACGAAGATTCTGGATTCATTTCTATGAGTCAGTGCGATTTGTTATTGTTCCTTTAATCTCTTTAGTAACATTATGATATAATCAATATACTTGACATTTCTATAGATCTACATTGTACTATATAAATATAGATTTTATCATATAACATTACACTTCATCATTTAATCTTTAAAACATATTTTATCTTGTCCAATCTTTTTAACCAGTATCTTTACGTCTCCTAATCTCTTTATATCATTGTTGAAAATGTTTTAAGTGTGCCCTCGTTTGGTAAGGTCAATAAATCTGTGGGATACAAATACTATGGACTTAATGTAGAGTGAGGTCGCGTCAACTTCAACTAAGCAATTTCTACTGGTAGTAGAGGTTCATATAAAGCAGCGCTTCCAGAATCTCCATTATACAGCAGTCATTTATAATCTATTTATATAGGGACATGGCTTTGTAATTCAGAGCCCAGCATTATACTATGTAGAATTCAAAACAAAGTCAAAACCACAACCTTCTTTGAACCATTCGAAGTGATATTATCGGATATTTCCATTTATTGATCTGTACCTTTGTATATATTTTATTACTTTTTAATTGCAAATAACCAATGTCCGAATTGCTATCTTACAAATCTGTCAAGGCTTTTAACTGTTTGGGTTTATACTTAAAGGGCCAATCCCGATAAGATTTTGGAGAATAAAACTGCTTTATTTTGTGTTAAATGAAGGGCCGAGCAACTAACTCAATGTGTGATACGTTTTCAAATAACTTAAACCCACCAGTCTTCTTCTGGAAAACACGACCGGTGTCCTAAGCTGTATTATACTGTTCAAAAAAAGTATGGGATATTTGATTTTTAAGTGTTATTAAAGTCACCTAATGAAACTGACGAAGAAACAAATGACAAAATGAAATGAAGTTCACATTCATCGATTTATTCCAAATGATCGTTAGACTAAGTAAGGCACAGACTGACCATTATAAGGGTAAAATGATACCCGGGGTCAAACAGCAAAGTTACCACAGCATCACAACAAAGTCAGTAACGGGTAAATCCTCCTCTGTTTGCCAAACAAGCATTGATCCGACGTGGCATACTCCTAATGAGACGTCTAAGGTCATTTTGGTCCAGATTGTCCCATTCCTGTTGCAACGCAGCAGCAAGTTCTTGGACATTGGCAGGACGTTGTTGACGTTGACGTAACCTCTGTCCAAGCATGTCCCAGACATGTTCGATGGGGGAGAGGTCGGGACTCATTTTACACCAATGAAATCGCATTTTATTTAAGTCATTTCTTCCTCGCGATGCCGGCATAGAACCGGTGGCTCTTATTCGAATGAATGAAAAGCGTGTTGAAATTTTGGTTAACAGTCTCTCTTAGTCTTTCGACTATTATGTTCACGCCCAGTACTGGTGGTAGCAGTGTTACACTTGGTGAAGTTGAAATAGAAAAGCCATCCGCCTGTTCGATCGAAGCAAACTGATACCGCAGTGAATATTCGCTTGGCCGCTACAATCACTGATAAGCATGACATCGACGAGGCTTAATGAGTTCGGCATATTAACTTTTTTACTCCGACAAATTAAATTCTCAAACATTTTTTTGAGGTAAAAGAAAAATAAATAAAGACGTTTGAAGTATTTGTAGTTAAAATGTGCCAAAAATATTGGTTAAAAGTTAAATATAAATTTTAATTTATCTAATAATATTAATAAACAATATAAATTTAAAACATTGTCATTGTGTATTTTTTCTTTATTTCAACTCAAGAAAACTTTAGTCAATTTCACATTAATGGCGTGTGTATCGTGATGCACCCGTATCGTTGGGCTACGACATCATGCTGTATCATATCGTGGCACAGCGTATCGTTTCGGCCCTAACCCCCATGATGATCCCAAGCATCACCAGTCCTGCATTCCATGCGGTAGCTATTGGTGCGTTTGGGCGTCACATGTAACTGGAAATGTTTCTTCTGTTAGGTTCTATAGTGACTTTTTTCGTAGTCATTTGCATATTTTAGTATTATGCCCCCAAAATCAAATATCCCCTACTTTTTTTGAATAGTATATGAGGTGTCTGGATGGAACCGAGCTTTTATTTTATAAAATTAATGTGTAGGTGAAATTAACCTTTCGTTATCCACCACAACACATGGACCATTCATTGTATAGCCCCCTGAAGGAACGGGATTTGATTATTAGGTCATCCAATGAAAAAATTGACCCGAAATCTTAAAAGGGTTACGTGTCCGGATAAGCAGTTTTGGTGTTCACGTCCAAACGACTCAATATTTTGTGTTGAAATTTTGAGACAAGATAAATACATCATTCCTCTATATTTTGGCGTTCAAATTTCATACCTACTCGGACTTTTATTTTTGAAACCATGTTCAAATCGGGATTGTCCCTTTAATGTAACGATAAATATTTCGTAATTATAGTTAACACGCGTATCTTCTTCTGTATTTAAACATCGGTTTCCCAAGTACAATTTAATATTTCTGGTGAAATTTCATTATATAATTATTTTAATCCTAAGCTTGTATATATGTTCCATATTCTACGGTAACGGACTCGCCCTAGGGATACCTATCTCGTCATTGTGACCGTTAACCAGTTTTGGACACTCGTTATTAAAAGTACAATTCTAACTAATTATTTGAGTTTTCGTCGTTACTGTAAGAATAAGCTTCAACCCCTAGAAATCTCCATTTGATAGAACTGATGGGAAGTGTTGTATTCTGTCTTAAAGCCTCTCACAAGTCACAACCTCACAACGTGGGCCACTTTGGTCTAAACAGAGAATAAAAGGGAAAACTAAAACTAATGAATACTTCAAGATGAAAGAGAAATGTGTTATAAAATTGTTTAAAAGTTAGTTACACACCGTTTCGTTTTATAATTACTCATCTTTTAATGTCTTATAGATAGCATATAATAGCCTATATGATAAGTTGACCATTAACATACAATTCATTTACATATTCCAACAATATAACACTTCTCGTTGCTATATACAAACATACATTAAACTAGAAGAACGTTAGCCATTTATAAGTTACTTGTTACATGACAATATATCCCTTCATGAAATAGACAGCCTACACATTTCTTAAAAGATAAGCGACGCAGGCATATTGAAAACATAAAGCAATCTGAAAAGAAAACTTAATAAACAATAATCGAATGGTGCTGTTCACACGAACCCGATTTGACCCCAAACAGATCTTTCATAAATAGTAGTATGCCAATACATCATTCAAAAATATATATATTGTTGTAATAGCGGCTTTTAGGATAATATTTTAATACTTAAACCTTGAATTTGTAAAAAGATAAATTAGACTTTTAAAATGAATGCAAGAACCAATTGAAGTGACATTTCACTTACAGGGCCACGTGTACATATTGATATGTACGCAAAAAAAAACCTTGACAGTTGGAATTCAAAATAAGAGTAGGCCGCAGTGGCGCTTTCGGGGCAAAATGTTGCTCCTAGAACACAGTATGGCATATTCCCATCTTTATTCGCCGAGTCGGAAGGATATGACGTTAAACGGCATTTCATATCACTTCATACCATTTCATACCATAACGATTCTAAAATCACCTCCTTATGCTTTACCGAATTCATAAGATATTACATATCATTCAAATTTCTTCTTTTTAAGGTTTAACTGTGATTGCATAATCAGAAAAGCGTCAAAGAGGATTGACCAAACCAAGACGATTTAGTCCAAAAAAAAAAATGTCAGAATTTATCCCTGAAAATACGACGCAGACCACAGTACACTTCACGGATTATACAACTCAATTGTTTAATGGGTATACCGTCGTCATTATCCCGTTCGGAGCTGAATATAGTAGGACGTTAGACCCCATTTCACTCATTCATGCAATGGATATAGTAATTGTTATTCATTAACTAGGAGTAAATGAACGAGGTGAGTAAAAAGTAAGACGCCACACCTTATGTATATTACAAGCCTCAACTATAATCAATATTCCCTATATATTCTATGCAATTTCAGATACTTTATGAATACAGCTCATTAAGTTTTGAAAAAATATAACTGGAAGAGGCTATATACATGTTTATCAAAACTTTAAATGGCCATAGTATATTGAGGTTTATTTGTCGCTCGTTATTAAAAAGTTTCAATTTGCGGGTTTTAACTATTAACTTTTTAACTCAGATGCAGCCTTAATGTTTCGAATTCCTGTTGTACGTGACAAGGAGTAGGGTCGCCTGTCCAACCTCATGGTTTTTCTCAGGGTACTCCGGTTTCCCCCACTGCTAAAGACCCCTACGCGCAAGCGAATTATTGAAATAAAATTAATCCGTATGTTTTCCGGAAATGACCTAGTTTGTGTCGAGTGGACGTTACCCCACTCTCTCTCTCTCTCTCTCTCTCTCTCTCTTTCAGATTGGCTACGAGTCGTGCATACACATTATAGCCTATACAGTGCAATTAATTCATCAAACATTTGTGCAAAGTGTTTTACTCTAGATCAGCGCTAGAATTTCATTAATAAGGCGAATCTAAGGTTGTTTTAATATGACATTATATTAGATTATTACTGATAAATTCTTGTTGAAAGTTATAAATCCCCTTATAAGTAAGTATTAACAAAGAATTCTCTACTTTCATTTGTTGGTTTATATTTCTTTGTATGGAAAATAATAATAAAGACTACAGTAGAATCCGTATGAGCAGCCACTCCTATTCAGCGACATCGCCCATTCAACGGCCATTGTTGAATGATACCATCTTGTCGTTCTTCGTAACACCCCCGCTAATCCCGTGAGTAGTAATCAATTAACTGGACTCCCACTGATCAGATAAAAAGAAATGTGAAAATAACAATTAACCCGGGATTATCTGTTAATTAATCTTTTGTTTTATTAAACGACAAACCTGATCATTGTTTTCACACGTAACGGAACATTATTTGATACTGACTGAATAAACTGAAAGTACCGACTAAAAGCCGCTATGTTGTTAAATAGACGTTTTTAGCGCCACCTGTAATATTACATACAGAGTTACACCCCCTGTGAATCGGGAGCAAAATCAGCGATGTTTTTTGGTTCATGTGCTTATTTGATAAAAAAAATTAATTCATCGATTTTCTTCACAAAAATGGATAAATATTATCGAATACATCACAATGATAGACAGTAGTATTGAAGGTTGGTACAAAATGACAAGTTTACAAAAGTTATGTCCGAGATTCAGCGACGGCCAAATTTACCGAAGCAAGTGAAGTATTGGTGTTTGCTCCCAATGCATTCAAGCGTAATATTAATTGATGTCAGCACAAGAAAACATGAGATTTTACAAAAAAAGATAAATATTATCGAATGCATGACAATGATAGACAGTAGTATTGAAGGTTGGGACAAAATGACAAGTTTACGGAAGTTATGTCCGAGATTCAGCGACGGCCAAATTTACCGATGCAAGTGCACCCAAGCGTAATATTAATTGATGTCAGCACAAAAAACACGAGATTTTATTAAGAGGCCACTCCCGTTAAGCGGTCAATCGTAAAAATTCCCATGGGTGGCTGCTTAATGCAGATTCTACTGTATTTATAATTACTGATTTACTATACAAAAATGAGAGAAAGACAGAAATAATAATGTTTATATAATATTTGAAATGCATACGATAGTATGTCACGTGGGGACTATTGTTCGGATTGAATAACGGTTTTACATGTATATAGGGAGTAGCATGAATGAATGAATGTGTAAGAAGTCAATACTTCCGCCATCACGCCGATATCTTTCTATAACCCTTATCTATTCAAATCATAACAATTCAAAAATAACCGTTATTTTTATCGATCATGCAATTGGTGGTCTGAAGAAAACATTCAAAATATTGTGCTTTGAAAACGATTTGATAAATTTGATTATATATATTAATTAAATAGTTTAGAATGCATGCTTTAACTTTATCTGAATTTAAATACTACATTTGAGTAACCTAGACTGATTAACTAATCGGGTGTAAAAATGATATTCTCCTAATCCCGTTATACTATATTATAATATAGGTCTTATAACGGTACGTTGACTTTCAATATAACGGTTTTATACCTCAACACACTTTTATCCTATAATATACTAGTATAAGCATGCTATGTAGTATAGAATGTATCTCATTAAAACTACTTACTAATATACACTATATTTATAGTATAGACATTTCTAACCATTGATATCTATCAATCATTTATTTATATATATACAATAGGTTTAACAAGTTTAAACAGGTCTTACCTCTGATCCGATCTATCATCGAACACCTCGTCTATGTTTAGAATCCTTAAATTATCTCCCTTGTGACCCCTAATGATATCGGGTTACTGGGGCCAAAATACCCAACAGTGTGTTGGAGGAGAGACAGAGGGGGAGCAGATCCCCCACTCACACACACACACACTGTTTCATTAAACCTCTGTTTTGTTGTTCATCTTGTGTTGTCAATGTTTCTTTTTTCGATTAAAGAGATTTTAAGATATTTTTTGTCACATGAGCCTATGAGGTATAGAGAAAATGGGATTTGTTTATATTTATTACTGTCAGTATCTATTTTGGTACATATTAGGAGTAGATACATTACCATGTTCTGTGTATGACTCTCGAAAATAAAATGGCATAGACGTCCCGGAATTAAATTAAATTCTAGTATTCAAATAGATAAATACTACTTACATAATATCATAATCAGTATTATCTGGATGATCATTTTCCCAGATTTGATTCTGTTTAGTGAAGAAATACAAAACGATAACATTATGAATAACAGACTTAAATCACATGTACAAATGTTTATTTATACATATGAGCGGATAATCTTTATTGGAATAAGGATTTAAATGTATATTTGTGACGGTAAATCAATATACATACAAGTAATGTCAATTTCGGGAAGAGAATTTTCGATGATATATTTGTCTTTATATAACGGTATAGGATACATATCGTTTCCTTGTCGACTTGCCCTCTTCATTAATAAAATAAAAAAGGTGTGCCCGTCGTGGTATTTTTCTGTCTTATCTACAATAATTGAAACACGACAAGTATTTAGTAAGACCTCAAAAAAACTCCACTTTCGCGGTGTTTTCATACACTGAAAAAAGTTTAACAGTTCTGTGTACCGGACACTACTTCGATCTATTTTCACACTGAATTTCAATATTACGTGGTTTTCTTGTAAAAAAAAAAAGAATCACCTGTGTCGTCAACAGCAGCTGTACCTTTAATATTTAAAAGAAATTGATCGTTCCGATCTAATAAAAGCTCACAGTTGATACATGGTGGTGCAATTCTATATACACGCCTAATGTAGGTATATCGGTGGGTTTTACGGGTGTCTATTTGACCAATCAATGCTGATATCATGACAATTGATATAATATACATGTACAAGAAGATAATTTAGGAGTTCCATGTAACCACGATGGGTACTGAAAATCTTTGCATCCCTTTAATCTGTGTACTTATTTGCAATTGTATACTTACAAACTGCTTTTTTAAAATTATTTTAGTCAGCTAACAGATTCATATAACGTCTTGGCGATAACTAATGTGATCTGCTTTTAATAATCAAGCTTGTATTGGTTTGGAATTTATTTTTCTTTGCCTTTTATAATTGACGTTGCATAAAAAAACCAACGCCGGTTTAGTTTAGAAAAGGAAATCAGTTGGGAGTATTACAAATTTTGCTACAGAATATGAATTATGTACCCATTTAAAAATGTTATAAAAGACTTTTAATGTAGCATTAAATTACAATTTTCATACGATGGTGTTTTGGGCTGGATATGTGCAGAAAAACATGCTTATTAACAAATACAGTCTTTTTTAAAAAAAACGGAATACGTGTGACAGACCTTACTTATCGCGTGTATCATTTATCAAATGGAATTTGACCGTTCCGTTCTGATAAAATATCACAATCCATTTAGGTTTTCCGTTATATGATTATGTACCGGTATGCTAAACAACCGTTAAATGGCTAAAATACCGTTAGATTGTTTTGTATGGATTTCTTTGTGTATTTATTCTTAAAGTAATATGAGTAATGTCTTTGAGAGTGTGTAATATAAGAAGTATATATCATAAAATACATCTTGAAATAAATAATTTAAATCCTTATCTCAGGACATCAGTATGATACAAAAAATACAATCCATACACCACTGGGCAAACAGAATTTAAACACCTCTAATAAATACATCTTATTTTAAAGGAGAAATAGCGGATATATATATCAATGTATACAATACCATTGGTTAAATTTTCGTGACAAGTATAACTATCTGAAACGTCCAAGATAAATATCGTATTTCTTGACATTTATTTGTGTTTGGCTTGCACACTTTCGAACTTCCTAATTCGGAGACCAAGCTTATATAATAAGATCGATCAATAATACTATATAAAGGTTCAATTCATAGATGAGAAGTGTTTACTTCTAATGATTATACTAGATTCACGTAGATTGTTTATATCATGACTAGGGGGATACTTACAGTAGCCTGATATCAAATGTTTAAACGATATTTTAATTATTATATCAGAAGTTTGCTTAGAGCGCTATAACCAGTTATATCATCTTGCCGACAAGCTATATTACACTGAGGATTTCATAGCATGTCTCTCTATATTACTCTTAGGTTTTTAGATCTTGCTTACGAGACATAATAATTTTCTTTTAAGTATATATAACCAATAATAGATGTCTATTGAATCATCCAAGTTCATCTAATTTTCACTTTGGTTTTTGATAATACTCAGAACTCCTGTATTGTGGGGTGTTGTTTTCACACTGTTAACAACTTGAACCACTTTGTGTACATTTGTTTTGTTTTATAAACCACTCTCCCGGTTACAAATAAATTACATTTTACAATAGATTGCAAAACCAAGAAAAAAAGGAATAGATAAAAAGAATATTATATATATACCCATAATAATATAATTATAATACATGTAAACATAAATATGACATAATTAAAATCCACTAATTTTTTTAAAATTTGAATCTTTTGGGTTTTTAAATAATATTATGTACATGATAAAATACGGACACGTTTTCTTTATGTGTTAGTCTTTCCGGTGTCACTTTAATGTTTTGCTGTGTCGGAGCTAAAGTGACGATTGTACTATGGCGAGCATCTGAATGCAAGTAACATATCATTATGTTTGCAATATACCGTATTTTAAGTGTTTTATGGTTTTCTGGGCGTTTTGCTAAATGTATCTTGTCTCAATGTATCCAGCTAAATATCCAGCTCAATTAAGAAATGTATATCTTTGTGAGATGATAGTAAAAATTATAAACTTCTCTCTGATCTTCTCTTGTTTTTACTAATCCTGTTTTAATCTTCAACAGTTTCATTCAGTACAATATGTATTGATGTATTAAAACCTTTTCAAGGAGCGTCAAATGAACGACAGAGATATCAAATACCAAGATTTGTATGAATTCCTATATATCAACCGTTATAATATGGACTATGGAAAGGGCGATATATTAATTCATTATGCTTTTGACCTTGGTTCTTCAATCCGCTCTTTACTTCAATAAGACGATATCCAATTAAGTATCAAAGTGAATCTCTGTGACACTAATCTGTGCTTATAAAGGTACTGTTAAGTCCGGTTATTGGTTAATAATCAATATGCATGCTAATAATTTGCAACCTGTAGTATATAATTGTTTTTAATTGTGATCTATATCTTTTTAACATAACTCGTAACTGCTGTCTTTTAAACAATTAAATGGGTTTATTTCTCGATTGATAACGAGACCGCCAATTCTACATTTTCCTTAATATTTAAGCGTGACACTTTAAAGTCAAGTCGTCCAGGTAAATCGGGTAATATTTAAGATATACATGTTAATGATCTAACCCCGTTAATTACAGTAGAAATTCTGTAAATCAGAAATTTAATTTTAGAAACGAAATGTAATGAGATTTAACGTCCTACTGTTTTGTTCCGACTGGGCTAATGAAAACGGTTCAATTTTAGAATGCTTTATCACAATATTAGTATAGAATACAACACAATTTATTACAATAAGTTATATGATCTACACGAAACTAATATAGGTATGTATAAGAACACAGGTCGATTGTATCAAAAACCCTTTGAAATGAATAAGGTCACAAATATAAGCAAAGTTTATAGAAGAGCCCGAGAGAGAGAGAGAGAGAGAGAGAGAGAGAGAGAGAGGCAGGCAGACAGGCAGACAGACAGACAGACAGACAGACAGACAGAGGGAAATGGGGTTTAACGTCCACTCGACACAAACTCATTTCGGGACTAACATATGGTTAAAATTTATTTCAATAATTCACTTTCGTGTAAGGGTCTTTAGTGGTGGGGGGAAACCGGAGGATTCAAAACCACGCCCGTTAACTCAAGGACAGGCTTTATGATACAGCACGTACGTGCTATACAATCGACCAGCCCCGAGAGAGAGAGGGGGGGGGAGGAGAGAGAGAGAGGGTTATGAGGTTTAACGTCCACTCGACACAAACTAGGTCATTTCTTGACTAAAATATGGTTTAAATTTATTTCAATAATTCGCTTGCGCGTACGGGTCTTTAGCAATTTGAGGAAACCGGGGATTCGAAACCACGCCAATTGACTCAATGACAGGCTTTATGATACACCACGCACGTGCTAACTATACGGCCATCCACCCCCCGAGAGAAAAAGAGAGAGAGAGGGGGTAACGCCCACTCGACACAAACTAGGTCATTTTTATTTCAATAATTCGCTTGTAGCAAAGCATATAGCAACGAGCGAGAGAGAGAAGAGAGAGAGAGAGAGAGAGAGAGAGAGAGAGATATTAACATAATATGGTTCAAAGCAGCTAAATAAGAAAAATATTGTTCATGCTTCATTCGATTATCGAAATTGTTTAATTTACAAAGTTGTATTTGGATTTGTTGTCGTACACGAAATCGGGTATGTCGGGTATGTTTACCCTTTCCAGAACACCTGGCTTATAATAGATTAGATGATTCAAGTCAAGTCTTTGCTATTTAATGTTGCAATGGTCTCGTAGCAATATTTTTTATTCTCAATATTACTTTAAACTATTAAAATCTAGTGTAAAACTTCGATAATAGTTTAGTTCAACAAGTCCTGAATAATATCTTCAAGTATCAAGGTGATTGGAAGTCATGATGGGTTAACTGTAGGATAATACGGGGATGTAATCTGAATGTATGTTAATCTATGTAGAGACACTTGAACTATCACACCATACAAAATACTTGAATATGATGTCAGTTTAAAATAAAATAGTATTATATATTTCATATCATATAATTCAGTAAATCTAGTTTTATGGGTCAATTATTTTGACGGTAGTTGAGATAAAATTTATGATAATACATATAATTTTCGAAAAATGACACGCACATGTTCTTGTTTTGTCTTGTTTGTACATTTACTTGTCTGTTTTTAACTAGTTTTTGTTTTCCTTGTGTTATTCGTGGTACGCAGACACCACCCACCTCACCCCAAACCTGTATTTACAATAAGAACGAATTTATTTGCATGTGCATTTTGATATTTCATTGGCCTTGTAATTATGTGAATTAGTAGATTATTATCTCTTCTAAAAGTATTTAGTATATTATTATTTGATTAAATGATATATGAGTGACGTAAGTAGAGACAAGCCGTTCCACCAAATTAACTTGAACGTGAGATCGTTTGACTAGTCGATACAATCAAGTATTACAGATTTGTCCCTTTAACTATATGATAGTTTAATGCTACTTTATAGATCAGCAGAAAGGTGAAGTAGATGAAGATCAAACTAATATCATGTGGGACAATCCACGACTAGGATTATATCCTTTATAGCATACCTGTTATATGGGGTGTATCCACCTTCCTGTAAGTAAGATAATGACATTAATGATTTCGTAATAGGAATCTCAAGCAAACGACTTAACAAAACATAATACATTCAAAAATACAACATAAACAATGCAAATTGAAGCAAAAAAACAAAAACAAAAAGAAACTCCCACAGTAATAAATGTGCTAATAAATTAAAAGTAAAGTTAGAAATGATATTAATGTGTCCTTTCACTCTAATACGTACATTATTGCTATTAATAAGATATAATCTCGAACTTTACCCTGCAAAACCTTGGTTGCTATGACGAACAATAACAGACCACGACACATTGACATTGAAATTTAGTATTTGCTACTAAATTTGTTTTGATTCAAATTATACGCCAGTAATCTGGTTTTAATTTCCACTTCGTTCTTGTCACACGAATGTCTTTCTTCAATGTAATTTATTAATAATACGAGGATTACTCTCCAATTTTGTCGGAAGGTACTGTAAATCTGATAGAAGTCATAAGCCTATCTGTGTTAAATATACAATGACTATAATGTAATGCAATCTCTACCGCTAATTTCTAATGACATGGAATGTTGCACGTGAGACAAAGTGAAATTATCAATACAGTTTGGCGTTTGCTTACTTCAGATCTTCCCTGTGGATGATATTGACTTATCAACATTACAACAACAAAGATGACTTTGTGTGTTAAAACATTGAAAACAATTCCGAACCAATCGTGATCACGAGCATCGAAGGGGATCATTAAAATTGGTTGTCCTATTTAAGATTAAACCGGCAGTGCTCTTCAGTTTCTTGAAAAAGGGGGTTACATAGAATTCTGGTCAACCCTGTGTGGCAGTCGTGCGCTTCAGTTTCTGGAAAGAAGGGGTTACTTAGAATTTTGGTCAACCCCTGTGTGACAATCGAATACCCCCCAACCCTAAGACAACACCCTTTCCATAAAAAAAAATTGTCTTCAAAGCTTCTCCTTGTCGTAAAAGATGACATAATATTCGACACCACAATCCACATGTGAATATATAATCATTGTAGATGATGCTACATTCAAGTCGATTTAAAAGGAAACTTGTTAAACTCAAACAACATCAGTATGGAAAAAGATCAACTCTGATCAAACTATTACTTTACAAGATAATTTATATAAATAATTGAGGTCAGATCTATACGGTATCATAAATAAATATGTTGGCGAAATTAATTAAATCATGCACTTCATGTTTGTATAACGTAAAAAAACAAATAAGAGAACAAACAATTAGAATTTACTAATAATCAGATCTACAAGATAAATAATAAATGAAAACGTTTAATAATAAATCTAACTGAATGTATGATAACTATTCAATGAAAAATTAGTTCTAAAATACATAGAAAAACTATTATATTTCCCATGTACATAAATACAATTATATATCCAATACACATAAATAATAATGATAATAGTTTTCTATCATAATTTAGTTAATACACGGACGGGTCGTGATAAGGGTGGGAGAGGAACAAACCTCTGCATCTTAAATACAATTCTGGTGATAAAAATTACACAATATAAATATCTATCAATATCTCATCTACATGTCGGCCATTCAATCTCAAGTTATATGTCCCAAACATTTAAACATACTCAATATTGAGCATTCAGTCATATTAATATGCTCTTCAGTCATACTAAGTATACCATACAGTCATTCTAAGTATTCCATTTAGTCATACTAAAGGTACATAAATCAGATATAAAGTAAATATAACATCCTCATCCAGTCATATCTACATGCCTGTCGACACACCCCAACCCTTGCACTCATATACTTAAATACCCATATAACCAGAGAACATAATTACCATTTTGTAGTAATATAGTCAGTTAATCATCCTAACTGTATTTGTAGTACGACTCATTGTTCTTTAATATGGTGCTTGGATCATTTAAGTTAATATGTTGAATATGTCGATATTAATTATTATAAAGCAGTCGTTCTTTATTCGCATCTTTCATTCATCCATTCTACCAATAACTAGTTATACACTTAGCAGAAAAATGTCCGATCACAGATTAGCCATACAGCCGTGATGAGCCACCCCTTGTTAACAAGTAGGTAGATGATGAGATCCAATATACTGGCACTGAACAAAATGGTTGAAGAAGGGCGACCAAATATTGTAGTATACATGTACTAATAACGGACAGATATACTAGTAATGGACGGATTGTTGACATGATCGTTACGGGATCGTTGGTCGATGATCAATAGATGAATCAATTAAGACCGATGGATAGATATACTGGCAATGGTTAAGCTGTTGATTTATGATTCATCAAGGACAATGATGTAATACACTGATAATAAACAAGCGTTGAGATGATGAGAAAGTTTCCAATATGGTGGAATTGGCAATAAATTGGCCTGAGACAGGAATACACATCTGTGTATTCTGTGCGATATCAACTAGTGGGGCTCCATGTACTTTCACCTGTAAAACAAAATCAATCATATAATCTATATTAGAATTCTATAATCTTATGATTTAAAATAAGAATTCTTCTGCTCAGCAATTCTCAATGGTCCATCGTGAAAATTTTCTCTTGGCTGTTTTATCAATTTAATGCCCTAAAGCAGTTCCATTGCACGGCGCCAAGTTAAGCTAATCGTATCATAAATTCATATTCGTTAGACCGGATTTCTATTTTCGCTTTTCTTTTTATGTGGAAACAAGGACACAGATTATATTCAAAAGTTTATGATCAAAGATGATTTTATTCATAAACAATTATTTCTAGTCGTTATCAAATATTTTAGTACTATAAACTCTCATTTTGTTTTACCGTCAAAGTAAACAAAATGACAGACATTTAAGTATACTATTGAGAAAGTTTTCAAATAAACAATATTTATACAGGCTAGCGAACGTGGTCATTCTAGATAAGCAACTAATAAAGCACTTGAACCCCTGTCTTTGGCTCATACCCGGTTCAATTTATTACTTTTAGTGATAAGGTGTACGTCAACCTCTACAGCTATATTCTATTTACCTTGCTGGGGTTCTAAATGGGTGTCAGTCAATAATGATTAAAAGGAAAGTATAACATAATAAATTCAATATCAAAGAATCAATTTAGTTATTTAGTTTTCTGTTTGAAATCATTAGGATGTTAAACGAGTGAGTTTTTCGTGAACTTCAATTCGCGTAAGTGGTAAATGTAAAGTAAAGGTGATATATTTATTGAAGTTGAATACATCTACTGTAATATTATTTAACTTATTAATGTTTGACATCTACAAGCTAATAGCAATTCATGCTGCACTAGTTGTCTTGTTGGCAAGACTTCAAGGTTGTCAAGAGTCTGTGATCAGATCATAAGTGGTGGAGGGTTTTTTCAGGACAAAAACAATTTGTCATTTTGGACTGTTTGGTATTTAAGTGACCCAGCTGCCCCCCTCCTTTTTTTAATAATTACATGTGTCATACGCATATTAATATTTCGTAGAAGCCCACATTATTTAACTTAATAATTGTTATTCAAAACAGTATTATAATAATGCGTTATTTACACCGTAGAATAGTGGTATTTCATTGTTATCAAAGTTTGATTATTGATACAAGTTTCTCACACGCTCTAACGAATACTTCAAATATTCCTAAAATATCTCAGACATGCTCTTATTGTCAACGGGCTTTCATTCTATGTAATAATAATAATAATTGTTAATGAATAAAACCACCCACAGTCAGGTTGTTCCCACGATCTGGATAATTGGTTACCAGGGGCACTATTTGGGGGAAATGTATAATATTCAGCTTTTTGTATCGGTCATAACAATGATCTATTGAGCACGTCGATAGATACCGTTATAACGACTTGAATATCATAGCAACTCGTGACTGCCTATATTTATATACTGACTAGTGATTTTCAACTGATTTAGAGGGATTAATGGTAAGATAATACGGTCTGCCACTAATATAACCCAAACAATATATATCAATACAAAGTCTTATTACTTTTATGGGACTGTAGACTATTATAGGTTGCTGTTTTCTGGGAAGACATAAAGTGGTGTATGTTTTAATCATGTTTTATCCGGGACGACAGTGGCGAGTCTGTATATCTTTATACTTTGATAAATTATTCGCCGCCATAGTGAAATAATTGCGCCTTTTCTTCATTCGTAGCCAAACTTTCCTCACTAACAAATTATACAGAAGAGGTTATTTAAGGGTAAACCAGGCATACAATTTAATATACTATATGGTAAGAGAAGTCAATACATAAGTGCATATCTTTAATGTTGATTAATGCTTAGAAAATAAAGCTCAGCTGTCATTAACGAACCGTGTAATAATATTTGTATACTTCAATTTCAAGCGAAGTAAAACAGGTTTTTAATCAAAGTTGTCTAAAATTTAAGGACCGGATATACTTGTTATGATTTATTATCTATTTTTGTATTTCTTTTAGTTTTATTGAAATTAATAAATCTAGTAACAGTGTTATACCTACACTTATTGAATGGCTGCCCATAACCAATTTGCTTAATTCGATGTCAAGAACACAATTAACCGCTTGTTTATATGAAGAACCATTTAAGAATTTTAACAATGTAATAATTGATATATCACGAGGGTAGCAATGTAAATATATACATTATTATTGTATATCAGATGTAGTTTATGATATATATATGTAAATCGTGTGTAAGAAACCCGTGTAAAATCAACAAAAATATTAACCAGCGTACCATACTGGTAATTACTCCGTGGCCCGATCAAAAAGGAGTCAGTATTAACCAAAAACCACATGTTAATATCCATTAACATTATGCACAGAAGTTTAGCAATGGGCATGTGACTACTTTGATAAGCATCATAGTGTCGAAAATTGATATCAAACTTATGTCCAAATTATCTGAACATAAAAACGATTTTTAAAAACAAAAGTCCAGTACATTCGTTTGAATTATTGCGATAATTTAGATGAATATCCCGATTAAGATTTTGGTGATCATACTTGTCATAAATTTGATTAACATTGTAAGTGCATGCCAAATATTCTTGCAATATTCTTCGACCCTTCTTTGGCCATTAGTTTCTGTTTGACCTAAGTACATTTAAGCCATTGTTGTTGAAATTTATATCCACAATCTTTTCAATTTAATTAAACTATTTATTTTTATTCAACAAAAAATATTAACCACAACGCAAGATCTTGTAAGTTGGGTGATTGTAAAAACGGAATCAATTAATACTGACATTTATTCACTGTGTATTGTATAATCGGAACTTATTCAGTAGCAAATTGAACAAACGTGAAATTTTGTCTAATTGCATACGCATAGCACATATAAGACAAGTATATACATACATACCTATATCCCAGGTTGATAACCAGCACATGGGGCCCCTAACAGTTAAAATAGCGTATCTATACTATATCGTGTGGCCTTTTATAGGGTTTATACCTACCTCACGCCTTTTTATAACTACAGGTTTAGACTTGAATCGCGGGTTTTACTTATATATATTCATGACAATTGTCATATCATGCTTTTGGATTAATTAATCGAAAACTATCCGGATGCTTTATTTGAAATTGAGTTACATGACGTATATTAATCAGAAATGAATATGTATACTGACAGAAAGAAGGCTAAATCTTGACAACATAGACCATAGCATTATACAGTTTGTAATTTGTAGAAAAAGATACTGCCATGACAAAATCCTCCGAATGCTACAAGCTGTATTCTTAACAAGAGCCTTTCTGGACGTGAAATTACGATTTGCCAACAATCTCTGTAGCCATGGTAACAAATCTAAACAACTCTAATAGTCCGGTGGCTCAAGGGGAGTTTTGGGAGGAATTGGCAGCCGAGAGGAGAATTTACGAGACCCCATAAACTTCCACAACAAATATCGGTATACCCGCAAAGTGAAAAAGACGCCTTATAAAAGCATTTAGTGCAAGAAATTTATGCTTTACTATTCATCATCATTACATTGTCTAAAGAGCAACCTTTAGACCTATTTAGACAAGATGATCATATTGATATCAACATTAATCAACTTTATAGCCAATTTTAGGATTTTAGGCATTCCCTGCCCCCGTCCCGAATCCCTCAAAAAGCAAAACAATTGCCCATGGGCATTATATACACACTTTTTTAGAGATGCACATCTATAATTACTAATCTAAAAGATGTTCGTCATTTATCACATTTCCCGCCACTTCAGGCGGAAGTTTAAACTAATTTAAAAATGCCAGATTTGGGGTTTTCTTTAAACTAGGAGATTACAGCCGTCACACGGACTGTAAGTAAAACTAACACTTTCCGAATTTGTACGTCTGGCTAATCACGCTAAGATGATTAATATCGTATTGACATTATATTTTGCCTATATTCCTTTACGTTCTTTACTTTCAAATTTTAAAAAAAACCCACACCTTTATATTTCAAAGAAAACAAAACATTATTTTTGCACAGGAAAAAAGTTATCTTGCAGCCTTTAATGTTTTATTATGGTCTCAATATCAAAGATTACCATCGCGACGATATTAAAGTCATTTTAGGTCAGGATTATCTCTGCACTTGTCAGTGAACCTCAATTACTGTTTGAAAGAAGATTTGTGTCCCAAAGATAGTAGATAATACATATACTTTACTGAATTCGTGCAGACAAGTATTTAAGATAAATACACACTAAACAACATCAATGAAGACAGAAATAGAACAGTACTTTGCTAGAATAGAAGTGGTATTAGGTGTTCTAGGAAAAGTAAGCATAACTCTCCTTCATCCACCACCCGCAACTTGGAGCAATGGTTTGGACCCGGTTTTATGAGGTAAAAGGCCATGGGTGCAAACTAACATCTTGTCCAAGTAGAGTCGCTAGCCCAGCAGAATCCACAAATTAATGATAAACGGTAAATATGCAGAATTTAATGTCAGTAGTTTACCTTTTAAATAAAATGTGTATACACCTAAATATTAATAGGTTCTGAGGCTCATTGAAGGAAGACACCTCTTATTTAAGATGACTTCTTACACTCCACAGGTCCCGGTTATCCTTGGATCTTTTAAAAAATTCAAAAGACCGCTTAGCCGGATAAAAGTCGTGGATTTGACCGATTTGTGTCGTTTCTGTCTTAGACATGTAAGTTGGGTTGCCTGCCAAATTACGTCGACTTTTTTGCGTGTACACCGGTTTCACCTCTGCGCGCAAGAAAACTATAATAGCACCGAAATGATGGCGTATGCTTCGTTTATGCATTTCATTTTAAGCGAGGGGTCTTGTTGTTCTACGGTATACAATGTATGTTGGCAAGCGTTCCTTCCATTTACAATGCGACTTTGGCTTTAAAATAACCTTTTAATTCACCATTTAACAGAAAATACCCCCTCTATTGTAAAGTTGTGTAGTGTGGACAAGTTATATAGACACAGTGATCTTCTATCAATTGTTAAAAACAACCAACTCAGTAACTTTACTTATCAAAAGTAATATTTACTTTATTTTTTGGCTTACAGCTTACATTACCAGAAAGCTTTTGCTAGCATATTGGAAAAGTCAATATTAACGTTAATAAGGTTTTTAAGGCTTTATATTATTGGAGAGATTTTAATGTATTGTGGGTATTTCTCGAAGTTATCTATAATTATAGACTTATAAAAGCCAGTCTTTTTGTCGTGTCAAGTGTGTTTATATTGAGACACATCTAGAGACGTCGACAATTTGTTCAAAGTAATTTTATAGAGCAACTTATGCATTTATAAAGATAACAGGCTAAGTTTTTTTCCCGGCAAGGATTAAGACTGGCTTTTGTAAGTATTAAATGTGTCGTCTGGCATTAATATTTCCAGACGCCAACTCTGGGGGTGTTTTTTTTTTTTTTTTTTTGCCAATTACGCCTTAATGCGACTCAATCAAATATAAAATATTTATCCATTTTATTTTATTGTATCGCAGGGTGTTTAATCCTCAGCAATACGATGCGATCAGTATAGTGATATGATATGAAGACTGTATTTTGTATTGAAAACAAAAGACGGGAAGCGACCCCAGCCACAAATAATGTTTGACGTGTTCTCTTGAAGCGCTCTATAAGTTTTATCGACATTTGGTTGGGTAATAGCAATAGTAAGCGGGGTATTTATTTAGATTGTTCTAATTGGTAATTATGAGACATATTTTTGAAAATATTCTTCTTTCAAATGAATGGATGAATTTCTTCAGAATTTTGAAGGAAAAAGTTTGTTAAAATGAAAAGACCGGGCACTACAGGGTGGGGTGGTAAAGGGGGTCATTGCGTAATATTAACATACCAAATGTTACTCTATATAATATACTCAATTAACGGGAACTACATAGAGGGCAGAAGGAAAGCAATCATATAATAAAGATATTTTTATAGCGAATACGCCGGGAGTGGGTTTTCGTGAGCCTAATTGGTTTATGAAACTGGGAAATACATTTTAAAATTCTGTGTTTCTATTAATACTATAGGACCTATATACTATAGAGGTTCTGTAAAAGATGCATCCTTGAGAGATCATAGAGAAGACATAATCCGTGAGTTCCCAGGGGAACGTCATACCCACAGCCTCCTCGGTCTAGAGGATGGGAAACACTGTCGTAAAACACAAGTTAAACTTTCAACTCTTCCATCTTCCCATATGACACGCGCACTATGTATTGTAACCTTCAACATTTCACTTGTGGGTGGGGGAATGCGCGTTTACGCTCGTGTATATATATCTATGTTGTATATCCGGTTTTGTGTTGGTGTTATTATGTACATGTACCTATATTGGTTGTTATGTATAATAAGAAGATGTACCTCTATTGGTTTTTATGTATAATTAGATGATGTACCTCTATTGGTTTTTATGTATAATTAGATGATGTACCTACATTGGTTGTTATGTATAATTAGAGGATGTACCTATATTTGTTGTTATGTATTATAAGCTGATGTACCTATATTGATTTTTATATAATGATGATGTACCTATATTGGTTGCTACGTATAATAAGACGATGTACTTACATGTATAATAAGATGATGTACTTACATGTATAATAAGATGATGTACCTATATTAGATGGGATGTTCTACATATACTGGTAATTATGTATAATAAAAGGTACGTTGTATATAAAATAACGAGTCAGTATGAAACACCAATGTGTTGTATTTGGACAAATATTTAATAATTGCACTGACCAAGTTTATGTTAGTATTCATGGTAAACACAGTATGGGTCTGGTTGACGAGACAAGTGAGAGTTTTGGAGTACCTCTTATATTGACTTAAGACACAGAGCGACTGGTAATAGCCTCAACTAGACTAGATAGGTTACATATAGTGAACAATATTCTGGATTTATTACTTATAGTCTGATTATCATGATATCATATATACATTTATATATTTTCATAACTGATCAGTAGTTTTGACTGTCTGTTGATAGAAGGATATACAGACAAATAAATATTGACTGTCATATATAGCTATATATATGGTTCCAAGTACTGATAGTTTTCTGATGGTTCAATTCCCCGTTACGTCAGTTATCATAATATAAACTTTGATTTATATTACTTATCAAAGGTAATATTATATTCCATTTCTCCTAGCTTCCACTTTCTACTTGGATATATGCATTTATTTAGTTTTGGATCACGATTTGTATGAAAATAGATTTGGAAAAATAAATATTGTTTTATTTTCTTTAAATGGGCGGTTATCAAATGAGTATTTAAGTTAACAGATATCCCATTATCGTAAGTAGACTTATTAATCGCGATGAGATTTTCAGTCATACCATTGTGGATATCTTTTATTTAAAGATACATTAGTTAAGAGTTTAATGAATAGTTGGCCATTCTTGCTATAATAATTCAAAAACAGATGATAAAAAAAGAAAATATTGAAAATTTCAGACAAAATATTTTATTCTGAACGGAGTTATCAGTGTTTGGACAAGAAATGGGTACAAATTGCTGCGACACCTTAACGACAATTGTCAATCGTTTGATTGCCAGACGATAACTCCACCCACATATTCTTGATTATCCAGTAACGTGCCAAATAGTAATAGTACTCTCGCTTGACAGGCCTTTCATCGCCAGTTTCCGGTAGCGCACGTCACCGAATAACAGTAAACGTTATCTTGGTCAGCCATTTCTGATTTAATTATATAGAAGGACGACTGTTTAAATCCGAGCTGTATCCAAGCCATCCGTGGGTCTACAGAGTTAATTTTGTGCTTGTTGTCTAAATGAAGGTCTAATTAATCATTTCTATAACATCTGAAGTCTAAATAAAGACTTTCAATATGTTGATTTTGCTCTTGCATAATGCATGTTTAAGTTTTTTTCTAGTTTATTTTAATGATCTGGGAAACAGTGGATAATGTATAATTTGTAAACTAAACGTATAGTCAAGATTTCGAACACATTGATATAGCATCGCGTATAGAAGTGATCATATCGTAAAAAATTTTCTAATCGGACAATTCTGCCTATAGCACGTATCCGTACAAATCGGTGTTCTGGTTGCCTTAAGCCCCCATCACACCAAACAAGTTCAAGCAAGTCCTCAAAAACGCCTTACCCCGTCCTAGTAAATCGTAAAACGGGTTGTGTTAATAGAATGTGTAAATAATATCTATACTGCAATCCTAGTTCGTCCATAAACAGTCCTGAATACGTCCATCTCGTCTGTACCACGTCCACAGTCAGTTTACTAAAATTTCCAAACAATACAAGCTCGTCCCTAGTCGGTTAAACCCGTTTGCAACTAATTCTACCTCGTTCGCCACACGCATTCTAAATGGTTCTCTAACTAATTGGCCACAGATCACTAATTATTTCTCCATTGACATTAATGTTAATTCTCGTCTCTTTGGCCGACTGTAACTTTTCCCCAAATATTCTTTGGGTAAAACGCTTTCTGTCACAGATGGAGCAACATGTGGCAAACTCTTGCCCAAAAGCGTGTATGGGGTTCACCATGAAAAAATTGAGATACACAAGCTGGAAGAAGAGACAACTAAACATGCAAGGGAGAGAAAGAATAAAAATAACTTTGGCCCTACATTCATGGGTGACGGCGTAGAAATATTTAATGATCTGTGTTCAGTTAGTGACCTGACCACCTCGTTAAGAGAGACCTCAAAAGCCATTCTTTGTGTTGGATGTAATACGTGTTCGTGTCTGCCATTATTTAGTCTGGGCTTGTGTAGTTCCCTTTACCACTATAGGGGGTTGCTTTGTAAAACGTGTTTATTGGTGGCAGTAATTATTTAGTCCGGGCTAGTTTAGCTCCCTTTACCACTAGAGGGGGTTGCTTTGTTTACCGTGCCATGCTGTCTAATAACTAACAAAACCACAGTCTTTTTACCACACACGTTCGTCATAATAACATCAAGTCGCCGTCGTATATTTGCCTTGCACACATAACACCCTTAAGTTCCCCAGTGGGTCCACATCCCTGATACACAATAATTTTGACACTATTTGCGGCCATTTTGTTCGTCAGTTTCGGTCAGATTTTTACGAAATTCGAACTCAACCTCCCTTAAGGTGCAACGATGATTTATGAAAGCGTTTTCTTTTTTAGATCGTATAAAGATTGTGACTTCTATAGGGTCCACATGCTAAGAAACGAAGTTATGGTTCGATATGTGCGAATATCGACAGGAACCGAGATCTATGGGTTATAAACATGCATTTCAAGTTTAAACCAACCCAATCGGATAAAAATTGTGTCGAGTGGACCTTAAACACGGTCTCTCTCTCTGCCATAAGGTGTGTCATTGAGTCAAATGGCGTCGCCTGTCCAATCTCGTGGGTTTTCTCGGGTCCTCTCACTGATAAAGACCCCTACGAGCGAATTATTGAAATAAAATTGAACCATATTATGTTAGTCCCGAAATGACCTAGTTTGTGTTGAGTAGACGTTAACCCACCCTCTCTGTTAAAAACATTAGTAAATATAAGTATACAGTCCTACAAATACCATTAACAAGACGACTATCTATTGTTTATAAAGGTGTGTTTAACTTTATTAAGTTAATCTTAAAGTAAATAAATATTGACAATACATAAGTTGAATATATTTAGTGATATCCGATATTTAAACAAGAGAACACTGGTATATAAAAGTCAGGATTGTTAGCCACCCCGTGCGAAACTTTATAATTAAAATACTTCTATCACTGTATATCTTAAAGATTTTAATATTGATTTAGCTTGACATATACATTACGGGTTCTATCAAAACACGATTAACACACGCATACACAATCCTATTTCTGTCCTCTAATAATTTGACTTTACAACATAACCAGATCTTAACATTCGAATTCCTATTTTAACGAATTTCCTCGGCGGCACACATGTTATTAAAATGCTTACGGTAAAAGAGGATGAAATAGTTCTACATGTCCAAATTCTAAATGTGAATTAATTTATTTATCTGTACTACAAGAAGGTCAGATCTATTAAGCATTATATTGCAGCGTTTATCAATATTTTACGTCAAATCATAATAGATAAATGTTAATGATTACTCATATCTATGTTTGTTTTCATACATTAACATATACAATAATGGGCGTTTGAAGTTTCCAAAATATATTATTTAATAAGTAGGTCTATATTGTTTATTTAGACTACTTTTACGAAATCATTCAAGGCACTATGCACTGGTCGATGTCATGAAAAACATTTGAAACTATCCAGTCATATTTGCCATCATAAAAAGTCATATGTGTAAAGGACTGATGCAATATCAAACATTTTACATTTTGTACAATGTAATTGAAATTCAGATCTATATTTCGTTTCGGTTTTTATAATTTCGATGGCCTACACTACATGCAGATCTAACAAGTTATAGCAGGAGGCCACGTTCAGCCCGTTCAGATGTCAAGCACGCGACATTAAATTGACCCTATAACCTCAGTCATTCGATTAACCAATCAGAATCGTTGTTGCTTTGTCTTGATTTCTATCGCTGATAATGCCTACCCACAATTCCGCGCAAAGAGGTCAAACCCTCGATTCGACAGACAATCTGATTGGTTGAACCCTCATTTCAAGCAGAACACGAGTTAAATAACATGTCTTTCAGATCCTAATGTAGTAAAGACAAGTAAAACGAAATTTTGACCTATAAAAACGAAACGAAATAGGATCTGTGTTTTAATCAGATTGCATTTTGTAAAACATTTGTGAAAATCAAACGACTTATCCAACAACTGTAGATTAGTATGCTAGAACGGGCCCGAAGCCAGCTCATAAATTTGGGGTGGGGGGATACAGAAATTTTTGGAGAGGCTGAGGATGTGTGTGTGTGTGGGGGGGGGGGCTGTAGCTAGAATTACTAGGCTCACTGTTGAGAATGTTTTGTGAACTCGGGGCCAGGTATCCGACCTTTAGTTTTTTTTCTTTAGTTTCGTGCAAAACTAGCAACTTCAAAAAATTCAGAGAAAAAACGCGTCACATTTGTGATGAATGGGAGGATAGTGGGGAAGCGTATTAGTATGCCGTCTGTCCATCATGACTGTAGACGTAAGTCAAGGAATTTAACTCAATTTCGCACCACTGAAACGACCTAGTTTTGGTCGGGTGGACGTTAAGCTTCATCTCTCTGGAAAATGCCAATTTCTATCCAATTATCATAATATGATCGAGTTTGATATCAAAATATATATTCTTTCGGGATAGCACATACCGCGGAGTCAATATTGGGAATTAATTCCAGATGGCGGTCAGTTTTGGCGGGAAAATTCGAATTTTACAAAATGACCACATCTGGTGTTAAAATATACGTTTTGGAGGCAGCTGATTCCATTTTCGACACATTTTCTCATCTTGGTAATTAACTGGTTCCTCCGGGTCAAAATATGTGGAACTCCCATTGGAGATTTGAGGATTAAGAGAAGTCGAGCCTGCATTTATCAAGCATCAACTAAATTTCATTTAGGCTCTTCAAAAGATAACAGGTGTTGGATGCCGACAATAATGGGCCGATTAAGATATCTGGCCTAAGTTCAATAAAGAGCGGAGATAACAATTTCAATGGCAAAAAATTTTGACAGAATAAAACGTGGTGTAAAGCCATGACTAAGTTCGACAATGAGTCAAGGGCGTGCTAGGGCCTACGAATGAGGGTAGGCAGACCAAAGTTAGAACACTTTAAGAGAGGGGGGAAGGATGGTAGAATCGATTTTACATCTAAGTGAGCCATGACATACAATAAATTGACACTTGGTTAAGGGATTATGATTAAGTCCTAAAGATCTCAACATGAATATAGTTAACTGCTAACTAAACGACTGGTAATCCTTACAAAGGGTGCCCGGCAGGTTTCATGCGATTCTAATGAGGAGAGGGGAAGGGGGTTAGAATTGAAAGAAGACTGACAACCCAAAGAAAAAGAAGACGACCAAGACACACTTTAAGCCAGGCCAAGGAGTTACTGGTGACAGATTAAATGTGTGGTGACGGTTAACGTATTGGCCTTGAGTATGCGAACCGACAAAAAAGTTCCCGTCACACATGTTGCAATATTCCTAAACTCATTTAGATACAATAAATAAAATTAATACAAATTAATTGATTCTGAATATTATGGAAATATTTATCCGACTGTGAAATTTATTCTGGAAGTCATCCGTAAAAAATTGGGACTGATTGAACTTATATGGGGCCCTTACATCATCATATTCTTCTGTACGTACATCGCATTTTAGCCTGTGGATCCTTTAGAGCTCACAATTTTTATCTGATGTTGTTGAAATTTGATATGTTAGTTTTATAACCTAAAGTAGTGGACCCCTAGATGTCACAATTTAGACCCGATTTTGACGACGCTTGAAATGTATGTTTATAAATCACAGATCGTGGTTCATTTCGATATTCGCGCATATCGGACTGTAACTTCCTGAATTATAGCCCCTGATTTTACATCTGTTAGCTTTATTCCGATTTTTAAAAAAAACCTTTTGAATATATCACCATTACACCGTAATGTTGGGTGAGTTCGAATTTCGTGAAAATGGTCGCCCTAGTGTAAACATCCGGTATATCAAAGTTGGCTTTATTCCGATTTTAAAAAAAAACCGCTTGAATATATCACCCTTACACCGTAATTTTGGGTGAGTTCGAATTTCGTGAAAATGGCCGCCCTAGTGTAAACATCCGGTATATCAAAGTTGTGGATCCTCTAGAAGTCACAATTTTGATCCGCTTTTGATGAAACTTTAAACGCATGTTTATAACCCTAAGATCTTGGTTCCTTTCGATATTCGCGCATATAGGATCGTAACTTCCTGATTTATGGCCCCTGATTGTACGAAAATCGCGATTTTGACGAAACTTGAAATGCATGTTTATAACTCGCATATCGGGCCACAGATCACTAATTATTTCCCCTTTGACTTTAATGTTAATTCTCGTCTCTTAGACCGGCTTTAACTTTCCCCAAATATTCGTTAGGTAGAACGCTTGCTGCCACAGATGGAGCAATATGTGGCAAACTCTTTCCCAAAAGCATGTATGCGGTTCACCATGAAAAACTTGAGATACACAAGCTGGAAGTAGAGACTACTAAACAAGCAATTTTCGGCCCTCCCTTTCAACGTAACCAACCTCACAACTCTTGTATCCTTCCGTCTCAAAATCATGAATATTCAGCAAAACCGGGAAGAAAATGTATGTTCAAACTTCTTCGATTCTACACCAAAAAGTCAACAAAAATCGCCATGCAAAAGGGGGCAAAATGGAAAGGGAGAGAAGACTGAAAATAACTTTGGCCCTACATTCGTGGGTGACGGCGTAGAAATATTTAATGATCTGTGTTCAATATAGGACTGAAACTTCAGGTATCACCAAAAGGCCATTTTTATATGCTTCCCATATGTTCTGGCAACACACCGGTGAAAGAAAATCAAAATCAAAGAATAAAGGCAAAAATGATGGCCCTTTATGTATATATGCTGCTTTATGTACAGCGGTGCATCTCAGGTCCCTGGGCCTTTTGTGCTAAAATTTAAAAATCTTTCTTATTAAAGGCAGTATTTGAGTTTTGTGAAAAATAAGGCAAGTTACAACCAAATAACACAGAAAACACTCATAATCTCGAATTGTTTTCAAAAATATAATTTTTTACTGTCATGTAATAAAAAATGTACAAAATTTACATGTAGCTTTTTCAAAAAACCAATAATTTTCCATTCTTTTAGATAGCCAGACTGGCAAGTAATATATTTTTGGAAACCTTGGACAATATGCAAACAGAAAAATCAGCTGCATTGATTGTAATTATAGAGGTCTGTACTGAAACATGTAACCCCACCCTATAAAATGTCAATGACTGAATCAATCTTATCTTTGATTGCAGAGCTAACATTACCAAAGGAATCTGTCTAACAGATATGTTTTACCATCCCTGGCTAATATATGTTCATAAAAACTAAAATATGCGCAATAAATATGAATTATGGTTAAAAATAGGCCTTGATGAAAGACAAAAAATGCCCGAGTTCAAAATAACAATAAAGTACCGAAATATAAAATCATCAAATCTTGATGTCATTAAAAACGCAATTATCACTTCTAATTTAAATCATATGCTGACATCATCAAACGTAAATGATAAGGTTGATCACGTTAATATATTATTATGTCTTAAAACTGTCTTGGTCGAAACTCTCCCATTACAATGTACGACTATACGATACAGGCCCAAAACAGAATGGTTCAATGACGATATTTTGAAAGCTAAAAGAATTAGGAATAAATCAGAATCAATATGGCGCAATACTAAACTTGAAATACATAAACAAATCTACAAAAATGACATAAATCATGTTAATAAATTAATCAAACAAGCAAAAGCGGAATTCTACTCGAACAGGATCGACACAACCAGTAATAAACAAAAGGAACTGTTTTCTATTGTCAGCTCACTAACAGACAATAACTTTAATATGTCAATTCTCCAGAACTATGAATGTAAATACACGTTAGACAATGAATTTTCTCATTTCTTTATGAATAAAATAGCTGTCATTCGTGATAGTTTAGCTTCCGTACAGTGTCCTAATAATGATGGCACGTTGCGTTAATTAACCAGTTGTCGTTTCCTTTGTTTTAATCCAATCAATGAAGATACCGTTTCAAAGATCATAAAGTTATCAGCTCCAAAAACGTGTTCCTTGGATTCCTTTCCAAAAAACCTAGTAATTAGCTGTCTTAGTGAATTACTACCTTCTATAACTTCAATAATCAACTCATCAATAGCACAGTCTATCTTAAAAGATGCCTTTAAAACTGCTAATATACATCCCCTTATTAAGAAGGCAAATCTTGATCCTGATCAATTAAAAAATTAAAGGCCCGTATCTAACCTTTGTTTCATCTCTAAGATTTTAGAAAAATGCATTGCTAGTCAATTAACAGCATACGTGCGTATCGAAAGTGTCATAGTACCGAAACAGCACTACACGAGTTCATAATGACATACTGCTCTCATTGGACACGCGATTCTGTTCTTTTAGTTCTGCTGGATCTTTCAGCAACGTTCGATACAGTCGATCACAGAATTTCATTGAACCGACTCTCAGCCGAATTCGGCATTGTCGATTCCGCCTTGAAACTGCTAAAATCCTATCTAACAAATCGCAGTCAATACGTAGTCATAGATGACGTCATGTCTGACAACGCAGAAATCATTCAAGGAATACCACAGGGTCCTGTCTTAGGACCATTACTTTTTAGTCTGTATACAAAGCCGCTTGGTTCTATTGTAAGGAAGTATGGTCTTCAGTTCCACCTGTATGCTGATGATACGCAGTTGTATTGTTCTTTTAAACCTCTGAATAATAACTTTGTTTCTGTGAAAGATAGCCTAGAAAACAGCATATTAGAAATTAAATCGTGGATGGCGAAATTGAGCCAACCCCTGTTTTGAACATTTTGTACAAACCCATCTGCTGTATATTATTGACTCAGTGTTGCCAATTTTCAATTTTCTGTAGGAAACATGGAGCTATTTCTAAACCTGACAAACTTATAGATCCCATCTAAGTTACATTAGCTATGAAAATAAGGGCATTTTTTTAGAAATATTGACTCATGTGAGTAGGCATGAAGGTATTAATTTCTACATCGAAATGTGAGAATTTAGAGATTTTTTGTGAATATTCCTGATTTTTAGACAAAATTAGACGAAATTACAATGTTGTTCACGTTATCTGTGCTTTCTGAGGCTGAATACACCAAAATTGGACATTGAAATATTTTTTTGCTGTTAGAAATTAAATAAAAACTGAAAATTGAAAAAATTTGCAGTAAAATCACAATTTTTCTCCAAACTTTGATATTTTTTTTTAAAATTTAACCTTTTTTTAGTTTTTCTGTAGTCAAAATATTTTATACATATTTTCTGACAATTTAGTCATCATATTTTCAAAACTAAGGCATATCAGTCACAGCCTTGTCATACACAGACAGGCCACCGATCACTAATTATTTCCCCATTGACTTTAATGTTAATTCTCGTCTCTTAGACCGGCTGTAACTTTCCCCAAATATTCGTTAGGTAGAACGCTTGCTGCCACAGATGGAGCAACATGTGGCAAACTCTTTCCCAAAAGCATGTATGAGGTTCACCATGAAAAACTTGAGATACACAAGCTGGAAGTAGAGACAACTAAACAAGCAATTTTCGGCCCTCCCTTTCAACGTAACCAACTTCACAACTCTTATATCCTTCCGCCTCAAAATCATGAACATTCAGCAAAACCTGGCAGAAAATGTATTTTCAAACCCTTTTTTACGATTCTACACCAAAAACTCAACAAAAATCGCCATGCAAAAGGGGGGGGGGGAAGGGAAAGGGAGAGAAAGACTAAAAATGATTTAGCCCTACATTCGTGGGTTACGGTGTAGAAATAAAATGGAAAGGGAGAGAAGACTGAAAATAACTTTGGCCCCACATTCGTGGGTGACGGCGTAGAAATATTTAATGATATGTGTTCAATATAGGACTGAAACTTCAGGTATCACCAAAAGGCCATTTTTATATGCTTCCCATATGTTCTGGCAACACACCGGTGAAAGAAAATCAAAATCAAAGAATAACGGCAAAAATGATGGCCCTTTATGTATATATGCTGCTTTATGTACAGCGGTGCATCTCAGGTCCCTGGGCCTTTTGTGCTAAAAGACAACTAAACAAGCAATTTTCGGCCCTCCCTTTCAACGTAACCAACTTCACAACTCTTGTATCCTTCCGCGTCAAAATCATGAACATTCAGCAAAACCTGGCAGAAAATGTATTTTTAAACCCTTTTCTACGATTCTACACCAAAAACTCAACAAAAATCGCCATGCAAAAGGGGGGGGGAAGGGACAGGGAGAGAAAGACTAAAAATGATTTAGCCCTACATTCGTGGGTGACGGTGTAGAAATATTTAGTGATCTGTGTCCATCGGACCATAACATCCTGATTTATGGCCCCTGATTGTACGAAAAATTAAGATTTTTACCTTGTGAACTCTATGGAGGTCACAGCTTTATTCTGATTTAAAAATAACCATTTGAATCTATCACCGTTACACCGTAATTTTTCGTGGGGTTTGAATTTCGTGAAAATTGGTTGAATTTGAATTTCGTGAAAATTGGTTGAATTTGAATTTCGTGAAAATCGGACCAAAACTGCCGGACAAAATGGCCACCTCTAGTGTAAACATCCGGTATATCAAAGTTGTGGGCCCTCTTAGAGTTCACAATTTTGATCCGATTTTGACCCAGCGATCTTGGCTCCTTTCGATATTCGCGCATATCGGTTCGTAACTTCCTGATTTATGGTCCCTGATTGTACGAAAAATCGCGTTTTCATCTTGTGGTACCTTTAGAGATCACAATTATTATCCTATTTTTTAAAAAGAATGTTCGAATATATCAACGTCACACCGTAATTTTGGTTAAGTTGAAAATCGGACCACAACTACCGCTCCTCTTACGCAAATAGTATAAACATATTCTGGTATATCAAGGTTGTAGATTCTCTAGATGTCGAACTTGAAGTGCATGTTTATAACCCAAAGATCTTCGTTCCTTTCGATATTCGCGCATATCAGATCAGAACTTCCGGATTTATGGCCCCTGATTGTACGAAAAATATTTGACGAAACTTTGAATGTATGTTTATAACTCACAGATCGTGGTTCATTTCGATATTCGCGCATATCGGATCGTAACTTTCTGAATTAGAGCCCCTGATTGTACGGAAAATCGCGTTTTAAGCTTGTGGTCCTTCCAGACGACACAATTATTACTGAATTAGGGCCCTTGATTGTGCAAAATTTCACGTTTTTAGCTTGTGGTCCCTGTAAAGGTCACAATTTTTATTTGATTTTAAAAAAAAACCCGTGTGAATATATCACTAAAATCGTGGTTCCGTTTGATAATCGCGCATATCCGAACGCAATTTCATGGATTATTGTTCAAAAATTGCATCTGTAGCTTGCTGATTCTCTAGAGGTCACAATTTTTCCCCGTTTAAATATATCGCCATTCGACCATAATGAATGTTGAGTTTGAATTTAGGGAAAATCGAAATGAAACTATCCGACAAAATGGCCGCTCTTTGTACGCAAATTGTTTAAAAGTGTGTAATACGAAGGTTGTCGACACTCTACAAGTCATAATTTTTATCTGATTTTGATGAAACTTAAATCATATCTTTATATTTCAAAGATCGGACCATAACTTTCTGGATTATTGCCCCTGTCACAATTTTTATCTGATTTTGTTGAAATTTGAAATGTAAGTTTATAACCCAAAAAAGTGAACCCTCTAGATGTCACAATTTTAATCCGATTTTGACGAAACTTGAAATGCATGTTTGTAACTCACAAATCGTGGTTAGTTTCGATATTCGCACATATCCTGAATTATGGCCCCAGATTGTACGTTTTTTAGCTTGTGTAGGTCACAATTTTATTACCGTTGCACCGTAATTTTGGGTGAGTTTGAATTTCGTGAAAACCGCCCTAGTGTAAACATCCGGATATCAAAGTTGTGGATACTCTAGAGGTCACAATTTGGACCTGCTTTTGATGAAACTTGAAATGCATGTTTATAACCCAAACCTTATTTATGACCCCTGATTGTATAAAAAAAATCGCGATATTTGCAAATTTCAGACAATAACTTTCTGGATTATTGCCCCTGATTGATGAATAATTTCAATACTAGATGACTGATAATTATGTTACATATGCAAGTAATTAATGAGTGTCACCTTTTTAAGAACACCAGCCTCCATGTTGATTTGTAAAATGCAACTAGATTAATGTCCAGTCGTCGATTGGCATGTCCAAACCAGCGGCTGTCAGTCGGGATACGCCAACATTTTGCAAAAGGTAGATAGAAAAAAAGCTAAAAACAAAAATGATTTTTTGTACAATCAGGGGCCATACACCAGAAAGTTATGGTCTGATATGCGCAAATATCAAAAGGGACTGAGATTTTTGGAATATTAAGATATGATTTAAGTTTCATCAAAATTGGATAAAAATTGTGACCTCTAGAAGTTCCATAACCTTTGAATTACATATATACGATTTGCATACAAAGAGCCGCCATTTGGTCGAGCAGTTTCATTTCGATTTTCCCCAAATTCCAATTCAACTTTCATTATGGTGGATTGGTATCTCGGAAAAAAAATTGTGAACTCTAAAGAATCCACAAGCCAAAAATTAGATTTTTCGACCAATCAGGGGCCATAATCCAGGAGTTAACGATCCGATATGGGAAAATATCGAAAGGAACCAAGATCTGTGGGTTATAAACCATCATTTCAAGTTTCATCAAAATGGGATCAAAATTGTGACCCCTAGAGTGTCCACAAGCTAAAAACGCGATTTTCATGCAATCAGGGAACATATTTCAGGAAATTTGGATCCAATATGCGCGAATATCGAAAGCAACCAAGATCTTTGGGTTTTAAACATGCACTTCAAGTATCATCAAAATTGGCACAAAATTGTGACCTCCAGAAGGTCCACAACCTTGTTATACCAGGTGTTTACCCTATTTGCGTACGGTGGACGTCCATTTTGTCTGGCAGATTTGGTCTGACTTTCACTAAATTCGAACTCATCCTTCATCACAGTGTAACGGTGGTGTGTTCAAACGGTTTTTTAAATTGAATAATAATTGTGACCTGCAGAGGGGCCACAAGCTAAAAAAATCCGTGCTTCGAGAATCTGAAATCCGTGCTTTGGAAAGATGGTTTTTATCATAGTGAATCTGAAAGATTACATAAGGAAATTTAGCAAGTATGTCGTTAGCAATCATTGTGATCATCGGCCACTGCCTTTAATTTCGTTTCAATATCGTGTTTTGTATGTAAATGTCTAAACATATAGCTGTTGATGACGCAAGTAGCCATCTGCACATGATAGAAAAAGTTCGTCAGCCTTTGGGCGTTTTCTTGCACTGCTAACCACCAATACGCAGCTATAATAAATACAAATCTGTTAATCAAATATTTTTTTATACGGCCACAGTTTTACATTAATTTAGCCCTGAATTTTTGCCCATTTTAGATGTTGAGGATCCAAATGATCTTGGTTGAATTCGATTTTGGTGCAACTGCTTGGGTTATGGCCTTACATACACAAAGCGGAAAACAGTTTGTGAGCTTTCTAGTGGGGGTACGAATCCTATCCTTAATCAGCATTCCGCGACCTTCTGTTCCGGAGTTAAGTCCCTCAAAAACCTTTTGAAAGCGATAGAGGCTGCCGTTTTAACCCTTTTTTTATACGTCCACATTCATAATGTAAACGTATTATGCCGTCGCCCCTGTCTCTGTGTGTGTGTGTGTGTGTGTGTGTGTATGGGTGTGTGTGTGTGTGTGTGTGGGTGTGTGTGTGGGTGTGTGTGTGTCTGTGGTTCGCCTACAGGGCGCAATTCTTCATGGATTTTCTTCAAACTTGGTATACTTATTCCTTATAACCCAAGGAAGATCCCTATTGTTTTTGCTGCATGCCCGACCCCCAGGGGCAGAGCCACGCCCATTTCTAGTATTTGTTTGTTTGTCGTCTACAGGCCACATTTCTTAACTTATAATCTTGAAACTTTGCATACACATTCTTTGTACCCTAAGGAATATCCCTATCGTTTGGGGTGCATGCCCAACCCCCAGGGGCAGAGCCACGCCCATTTCTAGTATTTGTTTCTTTGTCGTCTACAGGCCACATTTCTTAACTTATAATCTTGAAACTTTACATACACATTTTTTGTACCCTAAGGAACATCCCTATCGTTTGGGGTGCATGCCCAACACACAGGGGCAGAGCCACGCCCATTTTCTTTTCGTGTGTCTTTGTGTCGCCTACAGGGCGCAATTCTTACTGGATTTTCTTCAAACTTTGTATACTTACTCTTTATACTCTATTAAGGATGATCCCTATCGTTTGGGGTGCATGCCCAACCCCCAGGGGCAGAGCCACGCCCATTTTCTTTGTGTGTGTCTGTGTGTCGTCTACAGGCCGCAATTCTAACTGGATTTTCTTAAAACTTTGTATACTTACTCTTTACACCCTAAGGATGATCCGTATTGTTTTTTGGTACATGCCCGACCCCCAATAGCGCAGAGCCAGGCCCATTCCTTGTATTTATTTGTTTGTCGTCTACAAGCCACATTTCTTAACGCATCATCTTGAAACTTTGAATGCTTATTCTTTGTACCCTAAGGAACATTCCTATCATTTGGGGTGCATGCCCAACCCCCAGGGGCAGAGTCACGCCCATTTTCTTTTTGTGTGTCGCCTACAGGCCACAATTTTTAATCGGTCTTCTTGAAACTTAAAATACTTATTCCTTATACCCTAAGGATGATCCCTTTTGTTTTGGGTGCATGCCCGACCCCCGTTGGACAGCAACACCCATTTCTTGTATTTGTTTGTCTGGCGTGTCTGTGTGTGTTGTCTATAGGCCACGATTCTTAAGGGATCGTCTTTAAACTTGGGATAAGTATTCCTTATAACCTAAGGACTTCAACTGCATGTCCCGACTCCCACAGGCAAGACACGCCCAATTTTTGTGTTTGTCGTTTACAGGCCGCAATTCTGAATGAATCAGCTTGGTACTTGGCTTATGTATTCTTTATAGCCTGAGGGCGTCCACTATTGATTTTGATGAATGTCCCGACCCCCAGGGGCAGAGCCACGCCCACTTTTTGCCTTTAGCGTTAGGAAGGCACAATTCTGAATGGATTATCTTGGTATACTTATTCCTTATACTCTAAGGACGGCAACTATTGAGGTTGAGGCACGACCCTCAACGCTAAACAAACCAAACGCCTAGCCTTCTTGACAAAGTACCATATCAATCAAAGCAGGAATGTGGACGTATATTGTAGCGTTAGCGTTATGTTTTCTTTTTTTTTTTTTAAACAGCATTGGGATCGTGAGACGACAAATCCGATGGATATTCAGCGTTCGTGACCCTCCGTTCTAGAAACTAAACTTTTATAAAAAAAACCATGTGAACGCGACATAGGCTACAGGTTCATATTCGAAGTGAGGCACTGGGACAATGAGAGGGTGAGCCCTGTCGATTTTCCCTGTTCCCAGTTTCTTACAAAATTTCTAAGTATAAGCGTGGTGATAATTTGGGAAGTTTTTTTATTCCAGTTCTTGTGAGCCTATGGGAAATCGTGAGTCACGTTTTGAAAATGTCGGAAACCAAGGGGGGGAAATATCCGCCAAAAAACCTTACTTCGTCAATTAAAGCTTAAAATAGGCCCCGTTGTCGTTTGTATTTCCTTAACTTTTTACCAGGGCTAAGTGAAGATGGCGCAACGG
Organism: Patella ulyssiponensis; assembly: GCA_963678685.1. Classification (NCBI taxonomy): domain Eukaryota; kingdom Metazoa; phylum Mollusca; class Gastropoda; family Patellidae; genus Patella; species Patella ulyssiponensis. The sequence goes on along the minus strand of OY783229.1, from coordinate 36,208,558 downwards.
TTCTGGTCCGACTGGGCTAATAAAGAAGTGTAATATTCACCACACCGGTGTAATACTGGTCTCGGTCACCCAAAACCCCATAATCTTCAACGTACGGAGGGTCTGAGACCTTTATCAATATTTGACGTAAAGTTCATTGCCCATGCGTAACCAGGATTTTGGTTTTTAATGTGGTTGATTATCCAGTATCTTCTGTCAAAGTCAAGTAAGAGTTGCGCCCCTTCCCGAAATAAATCCCATAATTCTTGCATTAATATAAACAAACATGAATCGTGACGACGAATTCGTATTAAATTTAAAGATACATTATGGGAGATAAGATAAAGAGTTGGCAGTTCTCACTATAATAGTTAAAGACTATATAGTATAATAAATGTAATTTGCTGAAAATTTCAGTCAAATTGATCCACTATAGGCCGAGAATGGGGCGCGTGAAATTTCTGCATAGCCTCGGACATCATTACTAAAATCATTAATATAAACAGAGTAGTCTCGATTATCCAATGTTGTGATTTGATTACAATGGCCGTTCAGCGGCATATTTGAATCTAATCCAGCTTACATCGAAGGCTAGCCTTGACATCGACTGTTTATTATGGTCTGGATACGTTAATTAATGTCTAATTGATAATTTAGATTTAGGCCTAAAGGAAGACATGTAATAGGCAGATTTTGCTCTTGCATAATGCAAATTTAAAAAACATACATAAGACCCATGAAGAGAGAAATTTTACAATAAAGAAATACGAGTGGTGGATATTGGACTGACATGCAATCAAATGGATTATTTGAAATGGCATTCTTAAATTAATATAATGGGCGTCATCATCTTGTTTTAAGACGAGTTACCTGCCTTAGACGCTGTTGATGATATCATAAAAGACCGGATAATATAGTCAATAACCGATTTTTGTCAAATGTTGACAACGCATCCAGACTAATATTCGTAGAATATTTTTCTGGGTGATAGAGACTAGTGTAATATATGTTAACTTAACAGAAGTCGTACATTAATCCTAGACTTTAATTAACACAATAATTTAGGGGTCTGTTTCACGACATTTTAACCAAGATAAAATCCAAATTTTAGTAATTTGACTGGATATTATTGGATTGATTTTATCTTTAGTTAAGATTTTGAAAACCAAGGTGCTGGGCTATAATTCGATATTTTTACGGTTAGAATAATGCTTCGGGGCTGAAGTGAGAATTTGTAGAAAATCATGTAAAACATATTACCAATATATATATATGTATTCAACTACAGTCTGACCTGTGTTCAAAAAGAACTGTAGTATATATGATAGTGTAGAAGTTGGTGTGTTTATAGTGATATAGTCAGGTGTTGTGCATTTATATTCATCTTATTACTTACTATATTACATTCCCATCAAATCTGCCATTATTCTTTATCCCACTCCATATCTACAAGATAGCCATTCGAACGTGTAGGAATTTTAATATGCATAACTGGACTTTTTAAAACTCTCTGAAAATTAAATATGGTCTTTCAAAGTGATATTTTTATAGCCGTCGGAACGTGTGATACGCGGTTATCATAACAGTTTTTAAATAATAATTTAGAGCTAAACCATGTAGCAATTGTTTATTCTATCTGTATGATTGTATTCATTCTATTCACTATGTGTGTTAACGTTTAATTGCGATTGATAAGAAATACTACATGTTAGAAATGTGCTGACAAGTTCACTGCCCGCACGATGTTTTACATAACCCTGCAGGTTTCTGATATGCATGGCCAGCCCAACATTTTTTTTGTATTTGGTATCGTCCATGATTCCAAAAGTTTTTTGGGGGTGGGGTGGGGGAGGGCGCAAATTTGGCAATGTTTAAACAAAATCTGGTTATTGCATGCTCATATTGCGTATTCGGACAATTAGACGCCCATTAAGGCCAATTCAGTAATATTCTATATTTACATTATTTTATATATTGAAAAATTCAGTCTTTATTAGATTCAATGAGGCTAACAGGTCTACGAAGTGACCTTGTTGTATATGCTTACTGTAATAAATTATAGTTTACCTTCACTGTTAGAAATTTATGTAAAATTACAGAAGTACAAGTGGTTTTTATACCTTAATTGTCGGTATATTCTCAACAATATAGTAGTTTTACCAAGTGTGGCGTATTTGTACGGGGTTTCGTGTATGTTTACCGAGATTCGTGTATGTTTACCGAGTTCGTGTATGTGTACCAAGTTTCGTGCATATTTACCGGGTTTCGTGTATGTTTACCGAGTTTCGTGTATGTTTACCGAGGTTCGTGTATGTTTACCAAGTTCTTGTAAGTGTACCCAGTTTCGTGTATGTTAACCGAGTTTCGTGTCTTTTTTTTATAATAAACGGTGATGAAATCAAAAACACATTCAGAATCGGTAAAAATACATTCTTACATATGTAATATTTACAAAATGAACCGGAAATAAATAGGCAAGAATGTAATTTTACAGATCTTACGTTTATTCACATTTTTTTTTGTTAAATTTACTTTTAGGTTAGAAATATAATAGTTAAAACTAGATAATGTAAAGTGAATATGCTGAAAATCTGTTAAATTGATCGTAGGCCTAGCCTCGGTCATCATTATTAAAGTCTGTACAATAGAAAAATTTAAAAAAAAATGTCTTGATTGTTCCATTTTAGAATTTAATCACCAATGAGCGTTGACTCCCAGATCCGAATCAAATCCAGTGAAAATCCGACACAAAAGATGGCATCAAGAATTGATTATGGTCTTTTCGTGTTAATAAATCTCTCATTCATAGTTTATATAACATATCAGGTCTAAAGAAAGACCTGCAATGGGCAGATTTACCTCTTGTATAATGTATGTTTAACTTATTGGTAGTTATCGTATTCGGTAAATTTATTGTCTCTTATTAGCATGCAATCTTACCGATTTTACGTTTACTCATATTATTTTGTAAACTGTCACGTTAGAAACATTAGTAAAATTACAGCAATTAAAGTATTTGTTTTTACCATAAAATGTTCGGTATAAAATGTTCGGAATATTTACCAAAATGTTCGGAATATTTACCAAAATGATGTATATTTACCAAGTTTCATTCTTCCTTTTAATAAACTTTGATGAAAACAAAGGCACATTAAAACCCGGTAAAAATACATGCTTACATATGTATAGTATTTCAATATTGAACTGAAAATAGCAAAGCGAGAAGGTAATTTTACACATTTACGTTTATTCACATTTCTTTTTTGTAAATTTACTTATTGCTAAATTTAATGTCTCTTATTTTCTTTTAGTATTCCATAGCAACGAACCATTCCTGATAACTATCTTCTAATAGTATTCATTCTAATTTATTAACCATAATATGGACAATCACATTTGGTTAAATTTGGTATACTGCATGTTATGTATATCTAATTTCCTTTATTTATACGATCTATAAGGTGTATTATTTTTCATGGTAAAATAATCAGATTGTAAGTATGTTCATAAAAGTATAAAAAAAAATGTTTTATCATTCCGGCTATAGGTTGTATTATCTCGTAATCAAGCTCACTTGAAGACGGTTAATTAAACCGACTGGTCAGTGTAAGCTGGACTGTCTCTAAAGCAGTTCCAATGCTTGCAATATACAGTGTCGCAAGCTTACATCTGAAGGCCTGGAACCACCGTAATCACTGACGATCGGCGGTTTCAACCTGTGTTGGGTTACAGTATTGGTCGTATGACCTCACTATTCAACAACAAGCGAAGTTTTAAATGCCTTTTATTCAGATGAGATTTTTTATCTTACGGGGGAAATTGTTAATAGCCTAAAAGAAGAGGGGGGGGGGGGCATTGTGTTTTTTTAACATTTGTCTGTAATTCTTCAGTTATTGCTTTCAGGTAAATTTACATTTGGAAGTTAAAAAACAAACTTACTGTAACCGTTCATTTACTGTGTTGCTGTGAATTTATATTTGGAAGTTAAAAAACAAACTTACTGTAGCCGTTCATTTAGAGTGTTGTGGTGAATTTACAGTTCAAAGTTAAAAAACAAACTTACTGTATCCGTTCATTTACAGTGTTGTGGTGAATTTACAGTTCAAAGTTAAAAAACAAACTCATAGTTATTTTCCATTTACCGTTTTCAGGTAAAGTTACACACAAAGTCAAAATACAGAAACTCTGTAATTTTACAGCTGAATGTTTATTTACAGTAATTTTACTGGCAACTATAGCTGCCAGTGTTTTTCATGTAAATTTCCCAGATTTTTTCTAACAGTGTTGATAAGTACATGAAATTAATTTATAACGAGTAGGGAGGTGGGGGATCTCATGAATCAAATCACCAATATTAATCTCATTATGAATAGAGGAATTGAAGTTCAATGTATCGACAAGTTCTGACAATGGTTGACAACTTAACCCTTCATTCTCCACCAAACAATAACTCTAAAGCCTCCCAGACTATCGAAGTTTGCTCAAAAAAAAGTAGAGCTGAATATATTGAGTGCACCTGCAGCACTAATTTTATTAAAGGTAAACTTGGGTTAAATCAATGTCAAGTATAAAGTAAATACCCATATAAAAAATGAAATGATGTACTGAACCAAAATTTGTGCAAAATCAGTCGCTTGTCGCACGACTTCATTTTGTGCTACGGGCACAAAAGCATTGTTAGCAATGGATTTGGGTCAACTTGTCGATTTTGAGATTGAAATACAAAAAGAACGTTGTTATTTGAGGATTTTGACCATCTGAAAACTGGAAATGGGGTTTTGAGGGAATTTTATGAGTCACCAAATTAACACGGCCCAAGAAATTACGTCTATTCTGTAAAAAAAAAATCAGCGAAAGTAATCCAATGTTTTGAAAACGCACGCGGTGCTTGATTCTAATCTCCATGCGTCATTGGAATGGTCCTGAACTTTACTTGGAGTAATCAAAGGCAAATTCCTTGTCAGTAACGAATCAGAGCCAGTCTAACAAGATAATATTCGTTTCCACGAATGACCGACCTCCCGATGATAATATGCGACTTCATTGGGTTAAATCGATAATTTCATATTTTCAAAGAAAGTTAAAACATAAATATTTCTATGCCTTTTGTCCAAAAGGCTGTCAGCTCACTATTATACGATCATAGGCATAATTCCCCACACTAATAAATCATTGACACAGGAAATAACACAATTACGCCCCTTGTTTTTCCATTCCCCCATGGTATAGCTGTCTTCAAACGTTTGAATTTAAAGTTAAAAATGATATATTTGCCAATTTCTCAACTGGCAATAGTGAATTATTGGATTAATAGGATTTTTCTTTAACAGGGTAGGACTGTTTATAAATACCATCTATTTTAAGGTTTTATTTTAATACATTTTAAAAATATAACTTAAAAATATGAAATTGCAGCTTTAAAGCTCTGGCTGGCTCTCGGTGTGTAACATGGGCATGCGCAACGAGGATGTAAACACAGATGACGTGTGGACGTATTATGCCCCTGTCTGTCTGGACGCCCATCCGCCCGTCCACAATTTGTTTGTGGACTCTCTACAGGTCACAATTTTTATCCGATTTCAACGAAACTTGAACTATAGGTTTATCACCCTAAGATCTCGGCTCCTTTCGATATTGGCATGTATCGGACTGTAACTCCATGGATTATGGCCCCTGATTGTACGAAAAATCACGTTTTTAGCTTCTGGACACTGAAGAGGTCACAATTTTGAACCGATTTTGACGAGACCTGAAATGGTTTGTTTCGATATTTGTGCCCATTGGATCGTAACTTCCTGAATTATGGGCCCTGATTGCCCGAAAAATCGCCGTTTTTAGGTTGTGGTAGCTCTGGAGATCACAATTAGTATCCGATTTAAAGAAACGTTTGATTATATCACCTTTACACCGTAATGAAGGTTGAGTTCGAATTTCGTGAAAATCGGACCAAAGTTACCGGACAAAATGGCCGCCGCTTGTACGCGAATAGTGTAAAAATATGGTATATCAAGGTTTTGGGCCCTGTATAGGTCACACTTTTAATCCGATTTTGATGAAACTTGACATGCATGTTTAAAACCCAAAGATCTTGGTTCCTTTCGATATTTGCGCATGTCGATCCGTCACTTCCTGAATTATGGCCCCTGATTTAACTCAAAATCGCATTTTTAGCTTGTGGTCCCTCTTATCCGTAATAAGGTGGAGTTCGAATTTCCTGAAAATCAAAGAAAAACTGCCGAACAAAATGGCCGCCGCTTGTACCCGAATAATGTAAAAATATGGTATATCAAGGTTGTGGACCCTCTGGAGGTCACAATTGAAATGCTTGTTTATAACCCAAAGATCTTGGTACCTTTCGATATTTGTAACTTCATGAATTATGACCCCTGATTGTAGGGAAAATTGGTATTTAAGACACCGAAATGATGAATTTCTACTGTATTGGCAGTGGCGGGTTCGATGTTTCTACTAAGTACTAACCTTCTATGTGATATTTAACATAACTATTGAAAAAAATCAATTTTATATTAGGCCTATATATCATATTTTATTGCTTAAATGATTAATACTGTTATAAAACCCACAAATGGTTCACACCGTGAAAGAGCTTGTTTACGTAACGTGACTTCTCCCTCACTTTTCCATCCGACTCGACTGATTACCGTAAGAACTATCCCTGCTCAATTTCTATGCATCTTGACAAATTTGTTATACCAATACTTTGATTTTCCAAAGCAGAAGAATACATGATGCCAACTTTGACATGAGAGATCCGATAGAAAGGTCGGAAGTGTCATTCAATTGTCATGTGGTCAGTGAACCGAAAAAAAATCGTTACTTGGCTAAATAAATAGATCCTTTTTGGCAAAGTTCGTATGTTTTATAGTTAAACATATTCTTGGACTAATGTCAAATGTATTTTGAGGAGGAATACGCTCGAATAAGTAAACATAAGTTTGCAACGGTAAATATCCGATCACAGATCACCAATTATTGCCCCATTGACTTCAATGTTATTTCACGCTCATGTCACAAGCTGTAACTCTTTCCACAATATTCGTTGGGCTATTTCCTTTACATGGCTTAAAGTACAACGCCTGGCAGTCATCTCCTCCGAAGCATGTATGAGGTTCACCGTGAAAATCACAAATCAGTAAGAGTTAAAGTAGACAGAGGTCAATTCTTTACTTCCGATTCAATGTGAGACGTCTTTCAAGCCATTTTCCCCTTGTTATTCTTCCGCACATATATCCTCTTTTTCCACCCTAACTGACAAAATATTCAAAATTCAAAACCTTCCCAACAATTCCTCATCTTCAGAAAGATACCTTGAACGGTTTACGAGATATGCGCCGAAAATACATGAAAACTGTGACCATTTTGCAATTGAAGCTAATTTTCCCGCGCCGAACGAAGTTAGGGAGGGATATTGAAATGGGGTCCGTCCGTCATTCCGTTTCCGGAGCATATCTCATAAACCGTTCGAGATATCTTTCTGAAACTTTGTACACACATCAACCTATTACAGTAGTTGTGCCATTTGCTATTTAGACATTTCTGGGATTCATATTTTTGTGTTCCCATGGAAACAAATTTGACTTACAAATTTGACTTTGTTTTTTTTTTGGAGGGGGGGGGGGGGGGTCCAGTCCGTCCAAATTGCGTTTCCGGAGTATCTCATAACTTGTTCAAGGTATCTTTCTGGAACATTGTACACACATCAACGTGTTAAAGTGGTTGTGCCTTTTGCTATTTTTGAATTTTTTGACATTTTTTTTTTTGTGTGTGTGTGTTCCATGGAAACAAATTTGACTTAGTTTTTGGGGTCCACCCCAATTTCGTTTGAGTGCCGATTTTCATGTTTGCAGAAAACAAAAGCCTTGAGCTACTAAGCGTTAAATTTTGTTCACGATAATTGGTTAGACTCCTTGAAAACCACTAAATAAATTGTACGACTCTTGAATCTGTGTCCAATCTCCAAATAGCCCCCCCCCCCCCCGCCTGCAAGAAAAAAAAAATATTGAGCAATGGAACAAACCCCCAAAAAGTAAAGCATCTTTATACAGTATTTTAACACCAACAAAAATACTATTAGCAAATTTTTCTCGCTTTAAAATGTACATTTATTTATACACAAGTAATGTAAAGAGGTCTATTTGCATACCCTACCGTCGGGTTTTGTATTTCAAATTCAATGTTTATATGGATTTTTTAAAAAATCTTTACATTATTAAATAGTGACCGATTTTTAATATGTAGGCGTTAAAAAAAACGTGTTGTTAATGTTGAATGAAGGGTTCTGTCATGTTTTGCCTACAAATCTAATAACGACTTTTAACATCTGACTTGAATAGTTAAGAAACGGTTTATGTGCTTACATTTTGAATAACTATGGGGTCCTTTTGACCAGAAAGACAGTGATGAGCCAAGCCCTGTCAGTGTTAAATACGACTACTGACAGCAGATCAATATACCCATTCATCAAACGCTATCGTGTGAAATATATAGTGTACCTTTATCAAATACATATACCGTCGTATAATAGGCAAACACACGCCTTCTGGGAAAGACTGTTAATTTGACCTGTAAGGGTTTACCACCACCTTAACTGAGTATATGCTTGATTAACTAACTGTAGCGAACATCTAACGGTAGTTTGGACCATGTTGAAAGATTCAGATTACCTGTACGAGACAGTATGAGCTAGCAGCTTGTACCCTAATCTCATTAATACCAGACTTTAAACACTGATGATTTACTTATAACCGCTTAATTTTTATCATGATTTGATTCATACAGTTGTCGCAGTACTAACGAGCTAGAAATACTGCATGAGCTTTATCAGTAAAGGTAAGAATACTAATGTTCAATAACTTTATAAATTAAACAGCTTTAAATTCAGTAACTATGTATTGGAACGTTTCGTGTTTTTGCAATCCACAACAGAACGTGCGTTTTCGGATGTGCGGTCTACATATTGTTCAATTGCCTTCTTTCTGTATGCATGTTGAAATGAGCAATTGTCTGTGGTTAATACATTGTGTACATTGTCTTTGCTAATATTCGGTTTTGTATAAAATGTGACAAAGCGATATAAATATATATGTGTAGTATATAAAAGGCGTGTGTTAATATTTATTGTATCATTGTACATTAAATACATTTAAATTTAATGCATGTAGATGATAACTAGAACGCGCAGTTCAAGCCGGATATAAACATTTAACCGTGCCACCCCGCCAGCAGATAAGCCTAACATTGCAGGGTTATTTGTTGTTTTTTGGGTGGGTTTTTTATTTGTTTTATTAAAAAGGTTTTAATATTTATTATATATATTGATATATTTATTATATTTATACAATTTCTGTTAGCGACATTCGAAGCGACATTAACAGCACGTGTATTAAACATGGACATAAACATGGGATATATATACTTTTAATGTTAAATATAAAACAAATAGTGAAAATCCATCAGATTTTGATTGTAATGGAGAATTGGTATTGGATAATGTTGTTCTACCGAGTGGAATCTCTTATCAGTATTCCGCCACCGGGGTTCGAATTTCGGCATGAAGTTAGCAAGCATATTCCTAGCTCCAATAAAAACCTATATATAATTATCATGTAACTTTATATTAGAAAGAAACATAAAAGACATATTAATGCAAAGTATATAGAGAAGAGACCCCAAAGAACTATTACTGTAGACATACTAAAATATTGCACACTAGGGCAACTGAACACGCGGAAACGTGTATGTCCATTTTGCATCCAAAGCATGAAAACTAGATTTGGTGGCATACTGGGGGTTTTTGTAACTTCTCAGAATCAAGGGATGAATAAACTACTAGATTGTAAAATACAAAAAGCCTCCTGCGTTGGTTTTGTCGAGATATACTAACATAAACATACTAAAAATATGGGGTAATCGGGTTGGGGTAGGATCACTGCGCACACAATAACTTCTAAACTAGCTTTTGTGGTTCGAAGATCTTTATTTCACGATATCGACAGATGCATAAGGTATGACAAAGAAACATTTCATTAACTTTATATCTTGGTGTATCGAGTTATATCATCCTAGCCCCCCGGATTCGAGGCGAGATTCATGGGTTCAATAAACAAAGGATACGACGACGCTGCATCAAAGATAGGCGTATCACTTTCTGTGTTTTCAGTTAGCGGTAATTTTTTTTTTTTTAGGTTTTCGTCTATTATATATACTTTGCATTAACATGTCTTAAAATGTTGTTTTCTTATATAACGGTAGCACTTATTTTCGTGATAATTATATGTTTTATTGACGCTAGGAATATGTTTACGAACTTCGTTTCGAATAGGCCATGTGTGTCGTAAATTACAGTGCAATACGGGTGAGGGATTCCGCTCGGGAAAACCACATTATCCAATGTCAATATCCATTACACAGTCGTGGGACTAGGTGAAAATCGGCCAGTTTTCTTCAAATTTAGGAATGTGACCCCCACAGACAATATAGTTTTGCTTAAGAAAATCCAGTCATCAACTTGTCAAAGACAATACCCTGTAGTCTAATTATCTAATACAGATGATGTGGTGTGTAGGGCATGTTAAGTATCATATTACACTGCTCTAATTTAGATTGTTTAAGTTATAAGCCGGTGGGGTCAGATTCTATAAGACTTTTAAATCACATTTAAATTAAATGTAGACGGAAAAAAAATTAAAATAAATATTTAATAAATAAAAATTATATTTGATTCAAAAATTACATAAGGTTATACTAAGCTTATGATATTTTAAATAAGATATAATAGAAGAAACTTTATTGCATAAAAAATACAAGGTTATGTGCATATACAAATAAAAATATAGAAAGATACACCCAATAAGCAAAGATACATATACATGTACATAATTATACAAAGATACACAACTTTACAAAGACATGAACAAATTGTATACAAAAGATTCTAAACAATCTAAAATTTCTATTCATCATCAGTATCTTAAATTGTTGAGAATCACGGTAGCTAAGGCAGTAAGACACTGGCTCGCTAGCCTGGCTGAAGGCCGCACGTTCGATCCCAACATTGGTCCAGAAAGTTCAGAGGCGTTTTATAGCTGAATCGCTGGAGGCGCAAGCCTCCTCGCGAAAAAAATCAAATAAGTTGAAAAAATAATACGGGAGAAAAATGCTAAAACCGATGAGAAAAATGAAAATATACCCTAGTTAGGGAGGTCCCTAAAGGCAGACAAAAGGGCCCCTCTGGCCAAGGGAAAGGGCCCCGAGTCCCAGTCAATCCACTACTAAATGAGAGTGCAATCATTGTATTTGCATGATATTCATCAATCAAGAAATCATCTTTTCTGAAAACCTACTAATAAGCTATTCAGGAAAGAGATGGCTAGGCCACCCCGTGTGGTCTGGTTTGGCGGAGCGATCATTTCTTTGCTGTATAGATTTCCGAGATTACGCTTGCTCCACCATATTCCAGTAATTATTATTTGATTGAGCTCCCGGTACGTACAAGTGATTTTTTTCGCATTCGGGCTTCAGACGAGTATCGAATTAGGTCCCGGCCCTCAGATTAAACCGACCTCAAAGGGCCTGGAGGATATGTCAGAATGCACCAAAATGATTTCTATTTTGCAAAATTCTCGACCTACGCCCCCCCCCCCCGAAAGAGGGCCCTCAAAATAGTATAGCCTCCGCAATGATAAACCTTAAAACGCCCCTGAGAAAGTTCATAGGGATTTTTCTGTCTGGCTTCCCCTTGTCAGTGGTTCGGATGGTACGAAAAACCAAGGTCCAGGTTATACATTGGCGTGCTTGCAAAAGATCCCTTGGCAGTTTGAATTCGATATAAGGGTAGGCCATGATGTAGCTGTCTGTGCAAAATTTCCCTCATAGCACACTGTATAGCGTATGCCCGTCTTCATTAGATGGACAGAACAAGATTACAAAAAGGCGTTTTTTGTACAATCAGGGGTCATAATCCAGCAAGTTACGGTCTGAAGTATCAAGAATAGTAACCCAGATCTTTGGGATATAAATATATAACTGGATGAAAATTGTGACCTCTAGAGGATCTTAAAGCTAAAACGAGATCCGATCCGATACATGTCAATATCGAAAGAAACCAAAATCTTTGAGAGATATGCCCATATTTCAAGTTCCGTCAAAATGGGATAAAAATTGTGACCTGTAGAGTGTCCACAAACAAATTATGGACAGGGCCGACAGTAGTATACATCCACAAGAAAATGTAGTCGTATAAAAATAAGGACCGGGCGAAATAAGCTCCCTCAAATTAAAATAACAGCTCTGGTTTCGGACCCAGTTTTAACAAGGGACTCAAAGAACGAGGCTAGACATGTTCCACAAGTCCTGTCAAAAGTCTCAGATTTAACTGACAATATTCCATTTATTTCTATTGATAAAATTTGGCAACATTTCTTCAACACTTGTTTCTGCTTTACTTTCTCAAACTCATCAAAATTTATCTTTCCTTCTTGGGAGGTTTTTCGTCTCATCCAAACAACTAGACAGCAGTCCTTGTCACTGCGACCACTGACAAAGGCGCTCATTTGGGTAACCGATTCTTTTAACATTGGGTAAAGGCACCCATAGGGTGTCCGATTTGTTCCAGGGCAGGTAACTGCCCCTCTTGCCCCCCCCCCCGCTAGCTACGAGCCTGGGCGGTAACGGTTTTCCTCCTTTTCCAATGAATTCGATGATGAAGGAAAAAACCCTTGCACCTCAATAAAAATATAATTTTAAGATTCTGTTTATTCCAAGAACAAAAAAATATTTTATTTTATACAGACCACTTAAATAGTTTGTGGGGTAGATGTAATAAGCAGCGGGGTAGGAGTATAATCGCAAAAGACATTGACATGCCTCCATATCTTACTCCTAAAAAACTTCAAACACATTGAGATCGGATAGGCGCTTTAACCTTACTAGTCCGAACAATGCAGAATGGGGGGAGGGGCGTCTTGGAACTCAGCATTTTCAGAAATGTTCAAGAAAATTAGTCCTATCAATAAACAGATTGCAGTCTTTAAGCATTAATCTTTATCCTGTATCCATAAGAGTGAGTAGTCCAACGTATAGTAAGTTTTGGTAAAAAACCACCTCAACTTTATATGGAATTTTAAAGAGTGCATACCTTTATTATCTTTAGGAAATCAGTTAAAAGTCGAAACTGCTTTTCTGTAAACGTTTTATTTTTCATGTATTTTCCGCCATGCCTGTTTTGATTTCCAATCCAGTCCTGAAATAATTAGCTTAAACAATAAACAAACAAAAATGCATCTACTTTACTACTTCAGGGAGAAAATAAGCTCTAAGCCTGATTGCCTCACGAGAGGGGGGTGGGCGGTGCGGCCGGTGCGCCACCCAAGGATCCCTAAGAGTATATTATGCGATAATTGTGCATGAATCTTTTATTGTTCCTTTTAAAAAGATATTTGATTCCTTGATTCCTCAGAACATATGTAGTGCAATTGAATCATCTAGATATGACTATAGTGTTGGAAAGGCAGGGGTGGTGGAGGGGGGCACAATTTTAATGTCATCATAATTATTAATCCAATATATATTTTTGAGGTAAATCTAATGATGGTTCGCCTCGGTTAGCCTAGTGTGCGATATTTTAGTATGTTTACAGTAATAGTTTTGGGGGTTTCTTGTCTATTATAAATACTTTGCAAATGTAACAATGATTTTAGTGAAGTTTTTATTGGCGCTAGGAATATGTTTGCGGACGTAATTTCGAAATTCGAATCCGAGTAAGACATTCCGTTCGGTAAAACAACATTATCCAATACCAGTTCTCCATTGCAAGCAAAAGTGTCAGATGGAATTTATGACATAATTTTTATACGCCCACATTTTCATATGGACGGATATTGTCATCGCCGACCCTGTCTATCCGTCCGTCCGTCCACAATCGTTTGTGGACCCTCTACAGGTCACAATTCTTATCCGATTTTGACGAAACTTGAAATACAGGGTTATCTCCAAAATATCTCGACTGCTTTCGATATTGGTATGTATCGGATCGAAACTTCATGGATTATGGCCCCTGATTGTACGAAAAATTACATTTTTAGGCTGTGGCCGCTGTAGAGGTCACAATTATTATTCGATTTCAAAAACCGTTCGAAAATATCAGGATTACACCGTAAGGTTGGTTGAGTTCAAATTTCGTGAAAATCGGACCGAAACTGCCAGACAAATTGGCCGTCTCTCGTATGCCAATAGTGTAAACATCTTGTATATCAAGGTTGTGGACCCTCGACTAGGGGTCACAATTTTGTGCCGAATTTGATTAAACTTGAAATGCATGTTTATAACCTAAAGATCTTGGCTGCTTTCGATATTTGCACATATTGGATCGTAACTTCCTGAATTATGGCCCTGGATTGTTGGAAAGATCACTTTTTGTTTAGCTTGTTCTCTATCCATCTCTTGCAAAATGTGGGTGTATCCTGCCTTGGAGCCGCTGGTATTGTCCTGTGAAAATCTGATAAAATTTCCTTAACCATTGCTTTCTACTTTACTTTCTCAGTGTTATCGAAAGTTATCTTTCCTTCTTGGGAGCATTCATTTTAACAATTTTACATGTAACCCGATGACCTTTGACCGTTGACCCCATGAACTTACGATGTGTTAAAAGCTTTATTAAAGTGTATAATGTGAATAGATTAATATGTTGTTTGTTAATATTTGTACATTAACGGTATATTGTTTTTTTTAACGACATTTGTATTTTGCATCTTATTAGGTATTTTTATGATACATAGTAACACTTTCAACATACATTTAGTTTTAGCCCTTCAATCCCGCCATACTGTATAGGGTTAGCTATGCAATATCAATACGTGTATTTATTACAGGTAACAATAGTTAATACACATTTTGAAGATGGACATCACTGATGATAGTTCGAGAATCATGTATCTGCCTTTAGAAGACTTAAATTCGGGTTTATTGTCCAAATTGGGAAATGTTCGTCTACTCATGGTACCAAAAGATGACAGAACTGCTTATTCAAGCCTGTTGGACGAGGATTCTGATTGGATGATGGCTGAGAAAAATAAACCAAGAAGCCCACCAGTATCTCCTCATATTCAATGGCACCACCCTGCCTTTGATTTCAAACAACGATCAAATGATGAAACAGCGAAATATCGTCACGAATTTAAGGTACCCGAAAATAGTTGCTATAGTAATATGCAAAATATTGGATATCATTCTCTCATTGAAACGTTTTGGGTCCAATCAGACGGGAATATTACATGTCAAAGTTTTCATGATAGGTCTAATTGAGATAAAACAACTTGACAGTTCGAAAGATTTGATTTCTTATTTTCTTATCTAAACTAGTGACAGAATGTATTCTATTTTTATCAAATATATATTTTTTTTATTTAATTAGTATTCTCAAAGAGACTCAGAGATAACTGAAAACAAGACGCCTCAACGAAGTCCCTCCTTCAGAACAACCTCTGATAAAATATATGATCATATCCATCATAACATACAGTCACCAAACGTAGTACCAGATACAGCATCACATAGTGTAAAACACCGGGCAGATAAAATAAAACGCCAGTTATTCTCTAAAGGTAAGTCGGAATTAATGTAATAGAGACCTTTCGCATCGGTACGAAAACGAATACGAAAACTAAAACGTCATCGATTCATGTGCACTTGTGACGTCAATCCGTAATGAGTGTTCGGTCAGTGAAAAACGTTACGCGTATGGAGCTGGATTCACGTAGGCATGTAAACGAACATGTTTCTTGTCTCATATATTGAATTTGCAATCATTTTTCGAGGCCTTGTGTATATATTTTGATTGTGTGGGGTATATAGAATGTGGTCAAATGCAATATTCTGCTTGAATTGTTGTATATCCGCCAAAATATCGGTTGAAAACTTTGGCTTGACCGATAAATTCATCGAGTGGATATTAACGCCATCTAGCTATTAGCGTACGTTGGATTGCGAAACCGTTTGTTATAAGATACGAAAACGTAAACGAACATATGTTTGTTTTGGTCTTCGTTTTCATATCGATGCGAAAGGTCCCTATTATCCACACCCCACCTACTCCTTTTGGTGTTGCGTTTCATGTGTCCCAATCTACATTGCAGTAGGCCTACCAAGCCATTGTTTTGTTGATTTACCGACAGCAATCTACTGACCTTTCGGATAGCTCCTTTTGTTCTATCTATATCCTAGTAGCCTGGAGGTCGGTGTTCGATCCCTGCATCGGCCGAGAAAGTTCATTCAGATTTTCCGGCGTTGTTTCCCCTTGTCAGTGACGCAGGACGGAGGGCCTGACAAGGACAGCTATCTAGTCGTTCGGATGGGACAACAAACCGAGGTCCCGTGTATACATTGACGTGCACGTAAAAGATCCCTTGGCAGTTGTAATTCGATATAAGAGTAGGCCGTAGCGTCGTTGCCCGGGCAAAATTTCCCTCATAGCACACTGTATGGCGTATGCCCGTCTTCCATTAGCCCAGGTTAGGTGCAGAAGAGTAGGACGTTAAACCCCATTTCATTTTCTGTCTTTATCAGTGGTGCAGAACGGGGGTGCTGGCAAGGAACATTTTTCTAGTCGTTAAGATAGGACCAAAAGACAACTCTTATGGAACAATACGGGAACTGTTGACGCTTGGTAGAAATGGCAATAGAAGAAACGTCTCCGACACAATTAACTCGAAATAAGTATAGAAATTAAATTTCCCCACCATCACCACCGCTACAATAACAGCCTGTGGATAACAAGGCCTTATGTATTATTTAAAACGGCAATTTCATATTTTTTAGTTATATTTTTAAAATGTATTAAAATAAAGCCTTAAAATAGATGGTATCTATAAACAGGCCTACCTTGTTCAAGAATAATCCTATAATTCACTGTTGAGAAATTGGCAAAAATATCATTTTTCAACTTCAAATTCGAAGGTTTGGAGACAGCTATTGCATGAGGGGGGTGGGAAAACAAGGGAGGTAATTGTGTTATTATTTCCGATGGGAAAGATGTTTTAAGTGTGGATTTTCTATAATTGTATAATAGTGAGTTGACAACCTTTGAGCAAAAGACATAGAAATAAATATGTTTTGACTCTCTTAGAAAATATGAAATTATCACTTTAAGATTTTGTATTTGCATTTACAAAAGAATCTTTGTGTTTTTAAAGATAAAATGACACGATATAAAATAGTTTATGTATTGTTTATAGGTGAATCCAGCAATTCTGATGACTTGGATACGATGAATAATCTCTTGTCGTTTATTGAATCAAGAACCACAAATTCCCGTTCGCCGTCCACTGTAACACCTCATCTCGCTTCTTCATTTAGTCATGCGCATTACTGTGCTTGTGATAGGTCGCACAGAAATTTGAAAAGACGAAAACTTGGTATGTATTTATTATGATATTCATTATTTTTCATCGCCGTGCTAGGGCCATTCGGCGTCTAATGACCGTTAGCGTTCTCGTCACTATCATTATTCTTTTCTCTTTTTGTGGGGGAATCACGATGGCTAAGTGTGCAAGGCGCTGGCTCGCTAGCCTGGAGGTCGGGCGTTCGATCCCTGCATTGGCCGAGAAAGTTCATCTCGATTTTCCGGCGTGGTTTCTCCTTGTCAGTGATGCAGAAGGAGGGCCTGGCAATGATAGCTGCCTAGTCGTTCGGATGGGACGAAAAACCGAGGTCCTGTGTACACATTGGAGTGCACGTAAAGGATCCCTTGGCAGTTGGAATTCGATATAAGAGTAGGCCGTAGCGCCGTTGCCCGGGCAAAATTTCCCTCATAGCACACTGTATGGCGTATGCCCTTCTTCCATTAGCCCAGGTTAGGTGCAGAAGAGTAGGACGTTAAACCCCATTTCATTTCATTTCATTTGCTCTTTTTGTGGACCAGAATCGGCCTTTAACGTAGCTTGGTGGTAACGTCCAAGGCGGAGCCAAACTTGTCTACTTATATTTAGCACGTCGCATTTGTTGTTACTGTATTAGATTTATTGACATGGAGCATTCTAATATGGAAATTTCTGGAATGTTGTTGAAAAGTCAATAATATTGGTGGTCTGTATCTCAATGTGAGAACGGGGGTTGTGTCCCTTTAGTAGTACTCGGTACATCGTCATTGATAACAGGCACTAAAACAAATTATGTTGCGAAAAAAATGTCATATTATATGCTGACTCTACCTACAATAATGTGAAAGTTAAATGTATAACGGATGTATTGTTTCTTTTTTAGATGATGTTTGTTCAACGCAACAATCACACGTTCATTCCCAGACTAATCCTAATTGTACATGTTCTGTGATGGCAGAACATTATCTACAAATGGCAGAAGCAGCATACAAAAATATACGACGTAAAGATTCCTCGCCAGCTAGTTTTGAGCAGTTTAAACGAGAATTATGTCAAACTAACAACATATTGAAAGAATCTGTCGATATTCTTACAGATATGAAAAAGATGTGCAAGCATATGGTTACTAATAATTCGTAATCAGATTTTATATTCAAATCCTAATTATAAAGCCATGTTAGACCTGATAACAATACCCATACTCGTTGACTTGTGCGCATATATCTACTATCAATTCTTTTAAAGATACATTAAGTAAGATTAAGAAAAAGCTAGCCATTCTTGCTATAAAAGTTCGAAATTAGATAGTGTAAAATGAATAATTTGAAAATTTCATTCAAATTATCCTATTGCGGCAAAGATATTAAGCCTTTAAAGGTATGACAAGACTTGTGCAATAATTTCATCCACGTACTGGTTGTTCGAAGCTATGTCCCGCTCCTCCATTTTTAGCTTAAATCAAAATATGGCTGAACTTTTCTTATTTATTTAATATCGAGGATGCCATCGAGAGTTGATTATGGTCTAGATAAGTTAATTAATATCTAATTAATAATTTAGAAAACACTTCAGGCCTAAAGAAAGACCTGCAATAGGCAGATTTAAGTCTTGCATAATGTATGTTTAACTTTCCTGTTCATAGTTTTAAAATAAGTTTCGAGGGTGCCATAGCCAAGGGTAACACAATAACTATTTTTGTCAGTTATTTTAATATTTTTGTCTACTTGTCAATGTAAAAAATAATCTTTACAACTTTAAATCTGACAGGATAGGCCCACAATTTGCAAGAGATGGATAGAGAACACGCTAAAAACAAAAACGATTTTTTGTACAATCAGAGGCCATAATCCAGTCTGAAATGCGAAAATATCAAAAGGGACTGAGATTTTTGGAATATAGATATATCTGTTAAGACTTATCAAAATTGGATAAAAATTGTTCCTCTAGAGGTTCCATTATCTTGAATTACATATTTGCATACAAAGAGCGACCATTTTGTTGAGCAGTTTCATATCGATTTTTCCCGAAATTCCAATTCAACTTTCATTATGGTGGAATGGTGATATATCTAAACGTTTTTTTAAAATCGAAAAAAAAATGTGACATCTAGAGAATCCACAAGCTTGAAAACCCGATTTTTCGACCAATCTTGGGTCGTAATCCAGGAAGTTACGATGTTTGGGTTATAAACATGCATTTTAAGTTTCATCAAAATCGGCACAAAATTGTGACCTACAGAGCGTCCACAACCTTGATATACAGGGTCCGTATTCTAAAGATATCTTAAGTGTAAGATATTCACATTTCACTTGAATATACATGTATGTAACTTCCCGTAACTTAAGGGTACCTGGTATTCAAAGGCAGTATTAAGTATCGATTTTCGCTTAAAGTTAAGCTGCCTTAACTTATGAATGGCATTCAAAGGCCAGTTTAAGTGAGAAAAATCCACTTTACTTTATGTGACCTATGGGAGGTACC
The DNA here is from genome assembly GCA_963678685.1 of Patella ulyssiponensis. NCBI lineage: Eukaryota > Metazoa > Mollusca > Gastropoda > Patellidae > Patella > Patella ulyssiponensis. The sequence goes on along the minus strand of OY783229.1, from coordinate 36,188,705 downwards.
TTAAAGTTAAGAGAGATTGTACTAACTTACCTTAGCCGGAGTACACAATGTAGTAGTAGGCCCAAAATGGCAATTTAAATCGTTAGGGAATTGAGATTTAAACAAAGACGTGTACAGTGTCATTGGCATCAAACAGTTTTTTTTTTCATCATCAGCTTTGATTTTGTAGAGCCGTAATATCGTTAGGTTACTACCACCGAAATGGTCACGGTTTTTCCCCGATCATCTATCGCATTCGTATTGCTTAAACATACATTATGGGAGAGCAAAAACAGACTTTTGTCGGTCTTCCTTTGGGCCTCAGAAGTCATAGAAATTATAAATTAGATCTTTATTTAAACAACAAGCCTAAAATGAACTCTGTAGACCCACGGATGGCTTGGATTGGGCTCGGATTAAAACAGGATTTCGTTGACTGATTTAATCACTATGGCGTCGTGGGCGGGGCTTCTCCGTGACGTTGACGTCATCATACTTCCGGACTGTTTTCTATTCGTCTGCTTAGGGAGTCGCTTAGGCCTACCTGAAGTACAAAAGAGTACACGCAGGCAACGCAAGAAGTCGGCTATTTATTATAATTTATTTACAATACTGCCTCGTTGATTTGGCCCATTCCTTTCAAACTTTAATATCCTATCGCAGACTTTCTCTTCTTATCTATATATTAAAATCTTAATTCTAATTTATAGTAAAAAATAAATGTATACGAATTGAATTGCAGTCCTGTCTCAAACCGAATACGCTATCAGTACTAGTCATTGTAAACATTACTTGATAATCGAGACTATATAGGTGGAGTTAACGCCTGTCAATCAACAATCGGCCATAATGGGAAAAGGGTGTCAATGAATTTAACTCCCATTTCCAGTAAAAAATTATAGTGGTAACAACTTTGTTCAGGATAAAGTAATTTGACTGAAATTTTCAATATATTCTTGTTTCAGCATCTATTTTTGAACTGTTATAGCAAGAATGGCTAACTCCTTGTAAAAATTGTCCCATAATGTATCTTTAATCAATCACGTTTTTCACGACTGTCAAATAATAAAGTTTGCGTTAAATTTATTTGTAAATTTCACATTGCGATGACATTCCATTATAGTTTTGAATGTTCTATGTTCTTGTCTTCGTCCCGTCTTCCATTAGCCCAGGTTAGGTGCATAAGAGTAGGACGTTAAACCTCATTTCATTTCATTTCTTGTCTTCGTCTTTAAAGCCAATAGCTAATATATTGTTTCCTAATATGTTGTTTTTTCTTCATAATAAATTGTTAAAATAATAAGTTTACAATATCCACCATTGTACTGCCACTATTCGATAACTGCTATTGAAATCTCTTGTGTTTGAAAAACGTCTACGAAAAAAAAGCTTTTTACACTATTCGCGTACAAGCGGCGGCCATTTTGTCTGGCAATTTTGGTCCGATTTTCACGAAATTCGAACTCAACCTTCATTACGGTGTAACGGTGATATAATCAAACGTGTTTTTTTTTATGTTGGATAGTAATTGTGACCTCCAGAAGGACCACAAGCTAAAAAAGGCGATTTTTCGTACAATCAGGGGCCATAATTCAGGAAGTTACGATTCGATATGCGCAGATATCAAATAGAACTAAGATCTTTGAGTTGGTTATAAACATGCATTTCGAGTTTCATCAAAATCGGATTAAAATTGTGACCTTTACAGGGTCCACAACCTTCATATACCACATTTTTACACTATTCGCGTACAAGCGGCGGTCATTGTGTCCGGCAGTTTTGGTCCTATTTTCACGAAATTCAAACTCAACCTTCATTACGGTATAACAGTGATGGACTAAAATGTTTTTTTTTTTAAAAAATCGGATACAAATTGTGACCTCTGGAGGTACCACAAGCCAAAAACGCGATTTTTTGTACAATCATGAACCATAATTCAGGAAATTATGATCCGATATGCGCGAATATCGTAAGGAACCGAGATCTTTGGGTTATAAACATGCATTTCAAGTTTAATCAAAATCGGATCAAAATTGTGACCATTTATTTTAACAATTTTACATGAAACACGATGACCTTTGACCGTTGACCTCAAGAACTCACGATGTGTTAAAAGACAAATGTGAATTGACAAAGTGTATATGTGAATAGATTAATATGTTGTATGTTAATATTTGTAATTTGACTTCTACATTAACAGTATATTGTTTTTTTAACGACATTTGTATTTTGCATCTTATTAGGTATTTTTTATGATGCCCTTTACAGTGTCCACAACCTTGATATACCACATTTTTACACTATTCGCGTACAAGCGGCGCTCATTGAGTCCGACAGTTTTGGTCCGATTTTCACAACATTTAAACTAAACCTTCATTACGGTATAACAGTGATGTACTAAAATGTTTTTTTTTAAAAATCGGATACAAATTGTGACCTCTGGAGGTACCACAAGCCAAAAACGCGATTTTTCGTACAATCATGGGCCATAATGTAGGAAGTTGCAAACCGATATGCGCGAAAGGAACCAAGATCTTTGGGTTATAAACATGCATTTCAAGTTTAATCAAAATCGGATCAAAATTGTGACCTCTAGAGTGCCCACAAGGTAAAAAGTGCGATTTTTCATACAAACAGCGGGTCATAATCCATGAAGTTACAGTAAGATACATGCCAATATCGAAAGGAACAGAGATCTTAATGTGATAAACATATATTTTAAGATTCGATGAAATCGGATAAAAAATGTGACTTGTAGCGTGTCCACAAACAAATTGTGGGTGGACTTGTGGACGGACGGACAAACAGCGGCGACGGTATAATACCTCCACATGAAAATATACATCATGATGTTGTATGATGTACATGTATATAATACTGCCAACAACAACAATCCATCTGAGAACTTTACCCCCCTTTTTTTTTGAAGTATTTAATATTATTTAATTAGTATTTATTATTATCATTATCATCATTATTATACAAGTGATATTAACATTGTCATGGAGCATGATTTATAATTGCACAGTAAATGATAACACACTGGCACAAACTCATTGGTTGAAGTATTTTATGCTTTAAAATGTATACTATTTTTGATGCCAATGTAATTTCATATATAATGTAACGTAAAAGTCGGGTGATAAAAACTTGATTTATCGTGAATCATATTTGCATGGTGGTCTTTCCCTCTGTCTCCAGTTTCCAATAGTTGACATGATAATGGTGCGAGTGGAAGGCCAAGATAACTATGTCTGAAATACGTGCTAAACAGATGACTATTTATTCATGTACTGTTGGGATTCAAACTTGTTTTTATGTGTATTTATTTTCAATTTGTTTTCAGAAATTTTATTATATTATTATTATATATTTATTAGAATTTATTTATGCGAGTGATGAAATTATTTATTTATTTATTTTAGAATATTGAATGATTTAAAACAAGAAACCAATGTTCCTCATTATCTGGATTGCCGTCCAAAAATACAAATCTATACATTATTAATACCATATGATATGAATAAAATAATTTATCCAATTAACAATATATATTGGGTCTATAAGTACTAGTGTTAATTTAATTAAAATGTGATCGCATAAAGGGTCAACAAGAAAATAATGTAGATGGGAGATTAAAAATAGAGTTGGTAGTTCTCAATATAATAGTTAAAAACTAAAAAGGTAAAGGCAATTTGCTGAAAATTTCAGTCAAATTGATCCACTATGAACCTAGAATTAAAGGGACAATAACACTCTTGCTGGCTTGGCAGCTCCAGAAAATAAATAATAGCCTTATTCTAAGTACTAGATGTCCTACTTGTTGTGTAAATTATTTTAAAATCCAAGTCACATTTGAAAAGGTTTACGTTAACCTTTTCAAATCATGTAGTTGAATTTTTCCAATTTTTTAAATTGGTGCGTTAAGATGAAATTAGTATCATCAATTAATTAGAATATTGTAAAATAATACAATTTGTTGGCCAGAATAAAGATTGGGACATATTATTCAGTTACAACAAGAGTGGTATTGAGCCTTTAAAGGACAATATTGGTGCCGGGTCATTATCACATATGTGATAGAACTGATTAAACACTTTCCAAATATAATATTAACACAGAGATCATCGCTACCATAGAGGAGTAATAAAGGATTTATGAATCGGAAGTGACGAACACCAAAGGAAAATTCCTCTATATAACTAACTGAAGTGACTAGTGATAACAGATACATGGGCGAATATCTGCCCACTAATAATTCCCTCAAAGACCTAAAGTTGCTGTGTGAAACTGTGAGAGAATATCTTACAATTCATAAAAAGAATTGACTGCCAATAGATAAGAGAACACGAAAGAAAAACAGAAAAAAGTCCGTGCATTACCATGTTTTTATAAGGTAGGGGAGACCGGGGCGTCATTGAACCACCATGGATATATCCTTTATAAATAATACTATACAACCCAACACTATACAGAAGTGAGATAACTTCTTAGACCCATTTCTCCATCAATAAGCCACATGCTGTCAATTATTTTCTTAGGCAGTGAATTTTTCAAAAAAGCGCTTAAAAGAGAAAAATTGTCCATACATGTTAACTTCTTAGCCTAGGAAATTCTTGTACTTAAAATAAGTTCATATATGTCTAATCTATACAATCCAGATAAACCGGGGTTTGATCCATATAAGAGGGCATATTGATTTTTTTTTTATCTTTTGATCATGAAACTGTGATGGGGCAGATTGAACCACTGTCAGTGGGGTACTTTGAACCATGGTTCAATGTTCCCCAGTGAATTATAGACTATGTATCATTTAATAATTTGTTTAGCCTAAGAAATTCTTGTATGTGTAATCTACAATCCATGAAAATAAAAACAAAAGATTTAGAATATCAGTTTATCCAACTCTGTAGGCCTATCGTATAAAAGGAATTAAACTTGTTCGAAACTTGGCTGTGCCATGCATGGGCGCAATGGGTCTCCCGGATTAGAGTCGCTCGTCAGCAAATCAGGCTGTCTGAATATTGGACCAACTTTTGTTTGCATCACTACACAAATTGAATTGATCCCACCAAACTGCCAACTTATGTGCCTTTTACGGCGATTTGTAGGAGCCTAGGGAATCCAGACTCCTGCTTGTTTCGATCGTTGCACCGATGTCAAATCTGTGGATATTTGTTTTTAACTATACACTGCTGATTGTTTGCAGATTCATTAGATCACTACGAAATAAGTGAGTAGGTTTAAGATCTAAATCCAGATCTATGTTAACATGGAATTTTTATCGGTGTTCAATTTCCCAATTATTTGGTTAAACCTGCCCCGACTATTTTGTGAGAGGGATACACTGAACCATTACGGTCAAGTGGATTAAAATATGTTTTGTTTTTTGTTTTTTGTTTTGTTTTGGGGGGGGGGGGTGACAAAAAAAATAAGTTAAAGATTAATTTAATTGAATCTGATACACGATAGCAACTATGATATGTCTTTAAACAATACAATAAAATAAAGAGATCTTCTAATAAAAACATTTGATATGAAATGAGGACAAACATGTATGTGAACAAAATGGTTCAATGTGCCCCGGTCTCCCCTATAGAATGAATTAAAAACAAGGGGCTGTACGGAGTATTTCTATTTTTCCCGTGTTCTCTTATCTTATGACACTTAATTACTTTATTGAATCGTCAGATATCCTCTTGCGGTGCCATATAACAACTTTTTGTCTTCGAAGGAATTATTAGTGAGCAGAAATTCGGCCGTTTATCTGTCATCACTCGTCACTTCAGTCATTCACATAGAGAGATAACTCGTGTTTTCCTTTGGCGTTCGTCACTTCCGATTCATGAATCCTTTATTACTCCTCTATGGTAGCAATGATCTCTGTGTTAATATTATATTTGGAAAGTGTTTAATCAGTTCTATCACATATGTGATAATGACTGGCACCAATATTGTCCTTTAAGCGATTGAAATATCTACCTCGCCTCGATCTCGATCATTACTAAAGTCTGTGCGATAAAAAAAACAAAGTCTCGATTATCATGTATGAGAGTTGGGCAGCAAATCGGATCATAATCGCAGGCTATCGTTGACATTAAGAGTTGATTATGGTCCGAATAATTTAAATAACATTTCAAGTCTAAGGAAAGACCGGCAATAGGCAGATTAAGCTCTTACATAATGTATGTTTAAAGTAGCTAAAAGTCGCAACTCAACATCTTCCAAAATCTTCAATATCCAATATTTAAGACAAAATAAACATTTTACCAAAGGTGCACGAATCGTGTACCATAATGCGTTTCAGTCCCAGTTGTAACAAGGGACTTGAGGGACGAGGCTACACACATAGCACCAAATCAAACGGCGTCTGTAGACTGAAATAAGCAGACTCTAGAAATTTACATTCGGTTGCATTATTTCACCGAACATAACGGATTTGAAATTAGAGTAAAAACGGAAACCATTGAATGTAAAACAGTTTATATATATTCATATTACAGTATTATATGCGTTGCCACCCACTTGTGTCAATTTTTAGGTTCCAAATGTTAGCGATTTAGCTCCTTTAATAATATACACGCAAATACGAGTAAAAAAAAAACAAATTTGTTAAAAAAATTACCAGTTTTAAAATTCAGTAGTCCAAACTAAAGACTTGGCTATATTCAAGTTTTAGGTATGTTTGTAGTGATATCAAGCCACCATCTTGACTGCCGCTGTTTGAAATATTGATTTCTTTTAACATCGACATTTTATATTTCCTCTGCCAAAATAATGCTTTCAATCGAAGCCATATTTGTGTTCAATTTAAACAATGAATATAGTTTCTATCGCATTGTCTCTTTAATATAATATTATATTTGTTTTCTGGTTTTATATATAAACATATACCTGTGTCATTTTTATAAGAATGCGTTCACTTATTATATTTTATTTTTTCTGCTTTCTATTAGAACTAATTTGTTTTATGCGTGTAAACCTTTGATAAAACACGTGTGTGATACATTAAAAATTTGGTAATTTACATTTATATTAGAAATTGTCAAAATAAAAGAATTGTGAGATAACATAAATGTGTGCGGTTTTTAATTGTATATATTGGTCATTATAAAAGAATAACAAAATAAAGCGCCCTATCAGTAGCCAAATGTAGGCCCAATGTCGAATCCGTATGTCTTGTATATTAGAAAATTTTCAATTAAAAAAGCCATATCATGTTACATATATTTATTTTTTACTATTTTTTTATTACAAACATTTATATAGCGCTATTTTCCACAAAACATGTTCAGTACAATTCACTGAAACATGTAATAAAATTAAATATACATATTATACGAAAACTAAATAAAACTGTAGTAGTAAAACATAACAGGGTAGCTTAAAATAAAATCTGATATCACAAATGGGTTTGAAAAGAAACGTTTTAAGAAATGACTTGAAAGAGAATAAATTTGTGCAGCATCTTATATTAAAAGGTAAAGAATTCCTGGACGGTAATAGGTCGATCTTCAAAAGATAGAAGTCTTGCCGATGATCAGATGCCATGAAGAGCACAGAATGCCACTCGGTGTGTACATTTCTAAGAGTGAAGTTAAATAAGAAGGTGACATATCTTTTATACATTTAAAAGGGGGATTTTAAATTCGATTTTAAAAATAATCGATATCCAATGAAGTTTCTGTAAAAAAGGAGTAATATTTACTAAAATATCGCACACTAGGGTAACTGAACACGCGGAAACGGGTACGTTCATTTTGCATCCAAAGCACGGAAACTAGATTTGGTGGCATACTGAGGTTTTTTTTTTAACTTCTCAGAACCAAGGGATGAATAAACTACTAGATTGTAAAATACAAAGATAGGCTGGCACTGCCAGGCAGGATACGCCCACATTTTCGAGAGATGGATAGAGAACAAGCAATACCGTAAGTGATTTTTCCTACATCATTAAGTCCTGTATTTCATACTGTATTGGGAGCAGCCATTTTGTTGGTCAGTTCCAGTCTGATATTCATGAAATTCGAAGCTGACAATGATTATTGTGTGACGGTACACAACCTAGAAATGTGTACAAACGGCGGCCATTTTGTCTGGCAATTATGGTCCGATTTTTTCTCAACCTTCCGTAGGGTGTAACGGTGATAGAGTCAAACGTTTTTTTTAAATCGGATAATAACTGTGACCTCCAGAGGGACCATAGGCGATTTTTCGGACAATCAGGGGCCATAATTCAGGAAGTTACGATCCGATATGCGCAAATAACGAAAGGAACCAAGATCTTTGGGTTATAACAATGCATGTCAAGTTTCATCAAAATCGAATTAAAATTGTGACCTATACAGGGTCCACAACCATGATATACCATTTTTTAACAGTATTCGTGTACAAACGGCGGCCATTTTGTATGGCAATTTTGGTCCGATTTTCCCAAAATTCGAACTCAACCTTCCTTACGGTGTAACGGTAATATAATCAAACGGTTTTTTTTAAATCGGATAATAATTGTGACCTCCAGAGGGATCACAAGCTAAAAAAAGGCGATTTTGCGTATAATCAGGGGCCATAATTCAAGAAGTTACGATCCGATATGCGCAAATATCGAAAGGGAACCAAGATCTTTGGTTTATAACCATGAATTTCAAGTTTCATCAAAATCGAATTAAAATTGTAACCTCTATAGGGTCCACAACACTGATATATCATTTTTAACAGTATTCGCGTACAAACAGCGGCCATTTTGTATGGCAATTTTGGTCCGATTTTCCCGAAATTCGAACTCAACCTTTCTTAGGGTGTAACGGTGATATAATCGAACGGTTTTTTAAATCGGATAATAATTGTGACCTCCAGAGGTACCACAAGCTAAAAAAGGTGATTTTTCGGACAATCAGGGGCCATAATTCAGGAAATTACGTTCCGATAGGCGCAAATATCGAAAGGAACCAAGATCTTTGGGTTATAAACATGCATGACAAGTTTCATCAAATCGGTTCAAAATTGTGACCTCTATAGGGTCCACAAGCTAGAAACGTGATTTTTCGTACAATCAGGGGCCATAATCCATGAAGTTTTGATCCGATACATGCCAATATCGAAAGCAGCCGAGATCTTTTGGGGATAAACATATATTTCAAGTTTCGTCAAAATCGGGTAAGAATTGTGACCTGTAGAGAGTCCACAAACAATTGTGGACGGACGGACGTCCGGGCGGACAGGGGCGACGACATAATACGTCCACATGAAAATGTGGGCGTATAAAAAGCCTCCTGCGTTGGTTTTTTCGACATATACTAACATAAACATACTAAAAATATGGGGTAATCGGGTTGGGGTAGGATCACTGCGCACACAATAACTTCTAAACTAGCTTTTGTGGTTCGAAGATCTTTATTTCACGATATCGACAGATGCATAAGGTATGACAAAGAAAAATTTCATTAACTTTATATCTTGGTGTATCGAGTTATATCATCCTAGCCCCCCCCCCCCCGGATTCGAGGCGAGATTCATGGGTTCAATAAACAAAGGGTATACGACCACGCTGCATCAAAGATGGGCGTATCACTTTCTGTGTTTTCAGTTAGCGGTAATATTTTTTTTTAGGTTTTCGTCTATTATATATACTTTGCGTTAATATGTCTCAAAATGTTGTTTTCTTATATAACGGTAACACTTTTTTTCGTGATAATTATATGTTTTATTGACGCTAGGAATATGTTTCGAATAGGCCATGCGTGCCGTAAATTACAGTGCAATACGGGTGAGGGATTCCGCTCGGGAAAACCACATTATCCAATGTCAATATCCATTACAAGCAAAAGTCTCAGATTTAACTGGCAATATTCCAGAGAGAAGATCCAACTGAACTGTAATATCGTGAATTGAACGCCGACATTCGAATTTATGACATAAACTTTTATTTCTACTGATAAAATCTGACAACATTTCTTCAACACTTGTTGTCTGCTTTACTTTCTCAATGTCGTCAAAAGTTATCTTTCCTTCTTGGGAGCAATCGTTTTAACAATTTTACATGTAATCCGATGTCGTTTGGCAATTGACCGTTGGCCCCAAGAACTCACGATGTGCAGGGGCGGATCCAGGATTTTCCAAAGGGGGTTTGGGTGCTGACCCTACGTGGTAGTAAATTACGATTTCAAACCTAAAGTGACGGTTAGTTCGTTTAGCAACTTGAGTTTCTGTACCTACTACCCGCTGAGGGGTGATCATTGATGCCGCATTCCCTAAAATATGACTCCGCGACAGAAATCATGCCATCAGACGAAAGAAATCAACAATTGACGGAGATTTAGTTCATTTCAGCGTCCATGTCACCACATCCACAATGCACTCAGTCAAATCCCTAAGTGAGTAGATTCACGAACAGCATACGTATCGGATATTGCCGAGCATATACGTCGATGATTTTGTCATAATCGAGATGAATATCTCTGTGGACAAAAATCAGATCTAATGCGTTAAACCGCTCCTACCCCATGGTGGAACAATTGACGACTTAACAAACCGCAAAGCCACGTTCGTGCGCTCAACACTCGCTATGTTTTCGCACAACATTTCACACCCTTCATCCCCTAACAGGTTTAATGTTTCTTTGTGGGTCTTTGTGAGTTCGTCCCGGTTTGAATAGTAGCGCCGCAATAATCTCAGTTTCTACTGGAAATTGTGAGGAGAGGGAAGATTATGATGATAATACTCTAGTAAATTCATTTCGGTGTAGTGATCAAGATGTTGGAGGTTGAAAGGGAAAAGGTAGAGAGCTTGAATCGCATAATGACACATGGATACAGGGACCGCAGACTTACGACGGAGGTCTCTATCATATTTAAGTATTTTTGTTCTCCTTTCCCGCGAGAAGATATGGGGCAAAAAATTGTTCGCCCAATGCGCCCCCACCTTTGGATTCGCGCCTGATGTGTTAAAAGAAAAGACAAATGTCAATTTCAAAAGTTGCTTTGTTGAAGTCTACATGTGAATAGATTGTGTTAATCCGCTTCGGGATTGACTAGTTAGCTCCCCTTTGCCCAGCTCAGTCAAAACTTGGTTATTCTGTATTTTGAGGTCATATTTATGAAAGAATTTCAACCTATCGAGCCGGAATATGGTGACAAAAAAGATCGATCCCACATTTGTTCTTTCTTTTTAAAATGGCCAGATATTTAATGAAACTCACCCCTTACTCCGGATTTCAATGCTTCTGCTGAAAAGATTTCCCTTGTAATATCCACCACTCACTCCAGATATTTAATGCTACTGTTGAACAAAGCAATGTTCCCAACATACTTTACGCATCCTGTGCATAGAGTGACTTTCCAAAATTAAACACACCCATTACTCCAGATATTTAATTCTTCTGCTGAAAAGAGCGGTGTTTCCCTATAAAACCCATCGTTTACTCCAGATATTTAATGCTATATTCCCCAGACATTTAACGCATCCTTTGGATCGGGGAAAGTTCCCCTATAATACCCATCTCTTCTTCCAGATATATTAAAATGCGTCTGTTGAAAAGAGTGACTTTCCCCAGATTTTAACGTATTCTATGGAAAAAGCAACTTTCCCCAACAAAACGCATCCCCTTTTCCAGTTATTTAACGTTTGTTTCTTAATGCGACCAATGAAATGAAATGAAATGGGGTTTAACGTCCTACACTTCTGCACTTAACCTGGTCTAATGGAAGATGGGCATACGCCATACAATGTGCTATGAGGGAAATTTGCCCGGGCAGCGGCGCTACGGCCTACTCTTATATCGAATTCCACACTGACAAGGGGTCGTTTACGTGCACGCCAATGTGTACACGAGACCTGTTATTTGTCTCACCCGAATGACAAAGACGCCCATTGAGGTAACCGATTCTTTTAACATTGGGTAAAGGCACCCATAGGGTGTCCGATTTGTTCCAGGGCAGGCAACTGCCCCTCCCCCCACCGCTCGCTACGGGCCTGGGCGGTTACGGTTTTTCTCCTTTTCCAATGAATTTGAAAATGAAGGAAAACCCTTAAACCTCAATAAAAATATAATTAAGCTTTCATATTTCATATGAAAGCTTATTGTTTCTGTTAAGATTATTATTAAGCTTTCATATGTATTACATATGAAAGCTTATTGTTTCTGTTAAAGTTATTATTATTATTTTTTTTTTTTGTGTGTTTTCTGCAAATCGGATTTCTCAGAATCTATCCATAGGATCTTTCCGAAATTTTGACCTGCCCTCCCAAAAATGGGGTGCGAACCTTGATTAAATATATTTTCAAAACGTTTTACGAATCCGAAATCACCGAATTTTACGAACGAAAAAACTGACAATGCATAGTCGTAACTTTGTTTTTTTTTGACCGATTTTACTAATTCTTTTTTCTTTGAGTATCTTGAAACATTTACTTCAAATCTGCAATTTCGGATTTTCGAATTTCGAAAATTCGTCGCTGTCATTTCGAACCGGAAGTTATTACCAATTTGACAACTTCTTTAATAGTTGTGCGATTTTCGTGAAATTTAGAACGTTAGTAGATCTTGCCAATGCGACTTCAATGATGTCCTTGGAAATTTTCTAAATTATCTCCCCTTTGTGAAATTAAGGATCAAAGTTTTCAAAAAAATCGTCGAAATATAGGTCAGAATGACCTAATTTTTTTTTCGAATACTAGAGAAGTAATTACTAATTCGTACACAAAATATGGAGTTTGTCGATCGAACCGGAAGTGCCACCATCTTTAAACGTGAAAAATCAAAAAGGCTTTTTTGCTATTTTACTTACAGACTCGGGAGTTACATTTTCAGAATCCTTGAAGGAATGCCTAAAAATCTGTCGGATCCGAATTTTGATTTCGGTCACGTGATGGTCACCATTTTGAATTGAAAATGAAAAATAGAAGCAATTTGAAGGACCGGGACTTTGGAATACAATAACTCTCCTTCTAATTAAGCTAGAATGTTCAAACTTGGTGTAGACGTTCACTAGGTCAATGTCATGATTGAGTTCAAAGATGAGCATTTTCTGCTTAGGGTAAGCAGAGATAAGTATGCTGATTTTTTGATTCTTTAGGGCACGATAACTTCGGTTATAATGAAGGGAGGGCGGTGAAACTTTTATCAATACAGAGTGTAATAGCTAGCCTGTTGTTTGAAATCATTGTATCATTTTTTTTAAATATCAGGGATAGCCGAAAAAAAGAGATTGAAAATCCAAAAAGTCGTATTTTTACAATTTGGAGCATGTTTATAGGTCTTTCTCGTAAAGTCAACATACTATTTTTTGGGAACTTCTTCTACAAAGAGTCTTATTGGTAGTCTTTTATATGAAACCATCGATCAACAGTCCAACATATCAGGAGTAGAAGAACAAAAGGATCGAACATTGAATACGGCACCCTTTCATTGTTAAGCGAAACATGCAGCGTGGGTGACTACAATCTACGCATTTAGTCATCGTATAGAGCTTATTCAACAGTATCGAATTCCAACTGCTTAGGGGTATTTTACGTGCACTCCAATGTGTACACGGGACCTTGGTTTGTTGTCCCATCCGAACGACTAGACAGCTGTGCTTGCCAGGCCCTCCGTTCTGCCTCACTGACAAGGGGAACCACGCCGGGAAATCGAGATGAACTTTCTCCGTGCAGAACTTTCAATTCAGGCAAAACGTTTATTGCATACGATTAAGCTGGTCAGTTGGAGCTTATTTTCAAAAGTTTTGTAATAATCGGTTGGTAATTAAAGTACCGTGCACATTAAACTGTTAAAACAGAAAATTTCGCCCGGTTGAAATGTTTCTTGCTATAAGTCAGCAATTTTCCGAATTCAGGGAGGCTGAATGGTTAGCATGTGCGCGCTGTATCGTAACGTCTGTCATTGAGTCATCGGGCGTCGTTTCGATCTCCAGGTTGCACGTGACATGGTGTATGATGTCCAACCTCGTGGGTTTTCTCCGTGTTCTTCGATTTCCTCCCAACGGCTAAAGACCAGTACGAGCAAGGGGAGTTTTTAAATAAAGTTAAAAAAAACATATGTTAGTCCCGAAATGACCTAGTTTGTGTCGAATGGACTTAGGCCGCATTTCTCTCTTTCTTTTTTATTTTTAAAGTTTTGTAATAATCGGTTGGTAATCAAAGGTACTGTAAAAGTGATAAAACAGCAAAATTTGGCCCGGTTGTAATGTTTCTCACTTTAAAGTCAGCAATTTGTCGATTTTAAGGGGCAAACGTTTATTGCGAACGATTAAGGTGGTCAGGGGGAGCTTATTTTCAAAAGTTTTGTAATAATCGGTTGGTAATTAAAGTACCGTGCACATTAAACTGTTAAAACAGAAAATTTCGCCCGGTTGAAATGTTTCTTGCTATAAGTCAGCAATTTTCCGAATTCAGGGAGGCTGAATGGCTGAATGGTTAGCATGTCCGCGCCGTATCGTAACGTCTGTCATTGAGTCAACGGGCGTCGTTTCGATCTTCAGGTTGCACGTGACATGGTGTATGATGTCCAACCTCGTGGGTTTTCTCCGTGTTCTTCAGTTTCCTCCCAACGGCTAAAAACCAGTACGCGCAAGGGGAGTTTTTAAATAAAATTAAAAAAAATATGTTAGTCCCGAAATGACCTAGTTTGTGTCGAATGGACGTTAGGCCGCATTTACTGTAAAAGTGATGAAACAAAAAATTTGGCCCGGTTGTAATGTTTCTCACTTTAAAGTCAGCAATTTGTCGATTTTAAGGGGCAAACGTTTATTGCGAACGATTAAGCTGGTCAGGGGGAGCTTATTTTTAAAAGTTTTGTAATATTCGGTTGATAACTAAAGGTACCGTGCAAATTAAATTGTTAAAATAGAAAATTTGGCCCGGTTGAAATGTTTCTCGCTGTAGGTCAGCAATTTGCCGATTTTAGGGAGGTTGCGTGGCTGAATGGTTAGCACGTGCGCTCTGTATCATAACGTCTGTCATTGAGTCAACTGGCCTTGTTTCGATTTCTTGGTTGTACGTGACAAGGAGTATGGTCGCCTTACCAACCTCGTAGGCCGTAACGCCGCTGACCGGGTAAAATTTCCCTCATTGCACACTTTATGGCGTATGCCCGTCTTCATTAGCCCATTGTACGAGCAGAACAGTAGGACGTTAAACCCCATTCAATTTCATTTCATTTTGTCTATGTTGCTTATTTATTATAGTGGATAAATATTTTTCTGGTTCTAGCAATTATTTAATTTCTGCATAGAAATCTCTGGCCAGTTTTTTTTATTGCAGAGTGCCATTCTTGTATATTGCAGTCTAAGACCCTTTGTTTAAAACATGCTTAAGAAGTCGTCACGATTTCCTACATATTGGAAACCATAATTATATAACATATCTTGGAAGCCCGATTACAGCTATACAAGTTTCAGTAATTTCCTTTAGTTTAAAGATTATTTTTTGCCCGGGTGCAATGTTTCTCACTACATTTAAATTTGTAACTTTGTGAGTTTTTGACCGATTTTGATATTATGTCTTTATAATTTTCCAAATCTACATATTTAACGTACATATTCAAATAGTTGAGTTCAACCTGATTCAAAAAGTTTTAGTTTTGTTCAAAGTTATCTCATTCATCCCGATTACAGCAACACAAGTATCAGTTATTTCCCTTTAGTTTTCAGATTACTCAATGTTTCATACTATATTTAGACTTGTAACTTCGCGAGTTTTTGACCAATTTTGATAGTTTGTTATTCTTATCCTTTTATTTGAGATACTTGATATAATCGATGACACGTGACGATGAATATGAAAGCTTTCATATCTGCATGGGACAGTAGCAGATCTAGTTATTTTTTTTTTTGTGTTTTTCCTGCAAATCGGATTTCACAGAATCTAACCATAGGATGTTTCTGAAACTTTGACCTACCCCCCCAAAAATGGGTGGTGGCTGTTGATTAAATATATTTTCAAAACGTTTTGCGAATTCGAAATCACCGAATTTTACGAACGAAAAAACTGACAATGCATAGTCGTAACTTTGCTATTTTTTGACCGATTTTACTAATTCTTTTTTCTTTGAATACCTTGAAAAATATCATTTTCATCTGCAATTTCACATTTTCGAATTTCGAAAATTCGTCGCTGTGATTTCGAACCGGAAGTTTAGACCAATTTGACAACTTCTTTAATAGTTGTACGATTTTCATGAAATTTAGTGTATAAGTAGATCTTACCGATGTGACTTCGAAAATATAATGAGAAATTTTCTAAATTATCTCCCCTTGGTGAAATTAAGGATTAAAGTTTTTAAAAAAATCGTCGAAATATAGGTCAGAATGACCTAAATTTTTTTTTCGGTACTCGACAAATAATTACTGATTCCTACACAAAATATGGAGTTTGTCAATCGAACCGGAAGTGCCACCATCTTGAAACATGAAAAATCCCTAAGGCTTTTTTGCTATTTTACTTACAGACACGGGAGTTATATTTTCTGAATCCTTGAAGGATGGCCCAAAAATCGTAGGGAGCAGAATTTGGTTTAAGGTCAACTGATGGTTGCCATTTTGAAGTGAATATGAAAAGTAGTAGCAATTTGAAGGGCCGAGACTTTGAAACAAAATAACTCTCCTTCTAATTGAGCTAGAATGTTCAATCTTGGTGTAGACGTTCACTAGGTCAATGTCAGGATTGAGTGCAAAGATGAGCATTTTCTGCCTAGGGTAAGCAGAGATAAGCATGCTGATGAATTGATTCTTTAGGGCACAATAACTTCGGTTATAATGAAGGGAGGGTGGTGAAACTCTTGTCAATCGAGTCTAATAGCTAGCCTGTTGTGTGAAATCATTGTATCATTTTTTTTAAATATCAGGGATAGCCGAAAAAAAGAGATTGAAAATCGAAAAAGTCGTATTTTTACAATTTGGAGCAGGTTTAGAGGTCTTTCTCGTAAAGTCAACATAATATTTTTTGGGAACTTCTTCTAGAAAGAGTCTTATCGCAAGTTTTTTATATGAAACCATCGATCAACAGTCCAAAATATCAGGAGTAGAAGAATAAAAGGATCGAACATCGAAAACGGCACCCTTTCATTGTTAAGCAAAACATGCAATGTGGGTGGCTACAATCTGCACATTTAGTCATCGTATAGAGCTTATTCAACAATATCGAATTCCAACTGCTAAGGGATCTTTTACGTGCACTCCAATGTGTACACGGTGGGTGGGGGGACACGTCAGAAAATCGAGATGAACTTTCTCGGCCAATGCAGGGATCGAACACCCGACCTCCTGGCTAGCAAGCCAACGCCTTAGCCACATAGTGTGAACACCCATCGTACATTTCATCCGTCAAATCAAATCATTTCATTGCATTAGACCAATAATTAATTATTCTTAATTTAAAACTTTATTTTAATATTAGTCTGGCATTATTAAATCTCTTTAAAACAATTAAATATAAAAAACAAAAAAAAAAAAATCAATAAGCGGGTCAATTCAGGTAAGTATAACTACGGGTCTGTCCACCTTCTCTCGTCTACGGCCATACCACGTTGAAAACACCAGTTCTCGTCCGATAACTGAAGTTAAGCAATGTCGGGCCCGGTTAGTACTTGGATGGGTGACCGCCTGGGAACACCGGGTGCTATAGACGCCTTTTTGCCCTGATTCTTCGTGAAAAAATCAATTTTCCGCCAATCAGACCACAGCGCGCACTCTTTTGCACCACTCCAGCTCTCCGCTCGGCCCGTCTCCCCAGGGAAAAAGACACAAAAAGAATTTGAGTAAGCACAAGCATGGGTTCTGTCCACCTTCTCTCGTCTAGGCCACACCAAGTTGAAAACACCAGTTCTCGTCCGATCACTGAAGTTAAGCAACGTCGGGCCCAGTCAGTACTTGGATGGGTGACAGCCTGGGAACACCGGGTGCTGTAGACGCCTTTTTAAAACCGACACCCCCCCTCCCAAAAAAAAAAATCAATAAGCGGGTCAATTCAGGTAAGTATAACTACGGGTTCTGTCCACCTTCTCTCGTCTAGGGCCACACCACGTTGAAACCACCAGTTCTCGTCCGATCACTGAAGTTAAGCAACGTCGGGCCCGGTCAGTACTTGGATGGGTGACCGCCTGGGAACACCGGGTGCTGTAGACGCCTTTTTAAAACCGCCCCCCCCCCCCAAAAAAAGATCAATAAGCAGGTCAATTCAGGAAAAGTATAACTACGGGTTCTGTCCACCTTCTCTCGTCTACGGCCACGCCACGTTGAAAACACCAGTTCTCGTCAGATCACTGAAGTTAAACAACGTCGGGACCGGTTAGTACTTGGATGGGTGTCCGCCTGGGAACACCGGGTGCTGTAGACGCCTTTTTAAAACCGACACCCCCCCCCCAAAAAAAAAATCAATAAGCGGGTCAATTCAGGTAAGTATAACTACGGGTTCTGTCCACCTTTTCTCGTCTACGGCCACACCAAGTTGAAAACGCCAGTTGTCGTCCGATCACTGAAGTTAAGCAACGTCGGGCCCGGTCAGTACTTGGATGGGTGACCGCCTGGGAACACCGGGTGCTGTAGAGGCCTTTTTAAAACCGACGAAAAACAAAAAAAAGTAAATAAGCGGGTCAATTCAGGTAAGTATAACTACGGGTTCTGTCCACCCACTCTCGTCTACGGCCATACCACGTTGAAAACACCAGTTCTCGTCCGATCACTGAAGTTAAGCAGCGTCGGGCCCGGTCAGTACTTGGATGGGTGACCGCCTGAGAACACCGGGTGCTGTAGACGCCTTTTTAAAATCGACAAAATCGACCCGAAAAATCAATAAGCGGGTCAATTCAGGTAAGTATAACTACGGGTTCTGTCCACCCCTCTCGTCTACGGCCATACCACGTTGAAAACACCAGTTCTCGTCCGATCACTGAAGTTAAGCAACGTCGGGCCCTGTCAGTACTTGGATGGGTGACCGCCTGGGAACACCGGGTGCTGTAGACGCCTTTTTAAAACCGACAAAAAACAAAAAAAAAATCAATAAGCGGGTCAATTCAGGTAAGTATAACTACGGGTGTGGTCCACCTTCTCTCGTCTACGGCCACACGAGGTTGAAAACACCAGTTCTAGTCCGATCACTGAAGTTAAGCAACGTCGGGCCCGGTAGGTACTTGGATGGGTGACCGCCTGGGAACACCGGGTGCTGTAGACGCCTTTTTGCCCTAAACTCATTAATTTACCATTTTGTTGTGAGCGGCTTGTTGTTCTTCCTATATGACATATTGCACGTTTCTGATTTCAAAGGGGGGTTGGGCGGCTGAATGGTTAGCACGCGCGCCTGTCATTGAGTTAACTAGCGTGTTTTCGAATGCCTGGTTGTACGCGACAAGGAGTAAGGTCGCCTGTTCAACCTGCCATTTTTAATTTTTTTCCGGCAATTTTCAATTCATTTTCTCATCCGTCTCATTACAGCAATACAAATTTCGGTTATTTCCCTTTAGTTTTCAGATTATTGTTATGCCTGGGTGCAATGTTTCATACTAGACTTGTAATTTTGCGAGTTTTTGACCAATTTTGATAATTTTTTCTTCTTATCCTTTTATTTAGAATACTTGATACAATCAATGACACGTGACGATGAATATGAAAGCTTTCATATCTGCATGGGACAGTAGCAGATCTAGTTTTAAGATTCTGTTTATTCCAATAACAAAAAAAATATTTTATTTTATACAGACCACTTAAATAGTTTGTGGGGTAGATGTAATAAGCAGCTGGGTAAGAGTATAATCACAAAAGACATTGACATGCCTCCATATCTTACTCCCCAAAAAACTTCAAACACAATATTTGGTACTGTACTTGATAATATAAAGATCCTCCAATTGAGCGAGAAGCAATTAATGAAATTGTTGAGATCGGATAGGAGCTTTAACCCACCCGATTCGCCTTGCTTGAATAGAAGGTTGTTCTTTTAAATTATTGCTGTTCAAAGGGGCCAAGTTAATAATTCATAACTTAAATTATAATTTATTACTCTTGAAAAGGAGTTATTAAATTTCAGTTGAGAAAGCTACAGCCAATCAAAGGGGGTATAGGTATAACGTCATTATTATAGGCTACGGCTCCGATGATGATAATAATAATAATAATAATAATAATAACTAGATCTGCTAAGCAGATATTAAAGCTTTCATATTCACAGTCACTTCCTGCCCCATGTCATGGGTCATATAAATAATAAATCATTAAAATCGGTCACAATCTAGTGAAATTAATGTGATTTTTCACTCGTAAACAACTTTGTCGGCACGAAAAACATCAAAGGCAAAATTCGAATTTTTGAAATATTCAAATACCAAAAATTGACCCGTATCCCGGCTATCCTGAAATGTATTAATTTCAGACATAGGAGACGCATTGAACATACTAAACCCTATTGTGTTTGTTTACAAGTCCGTAAATATCGATTTTTCACTATGTTTCATATTCACTTCAAAATGGCGACCATCAGTTGACCTAAATCAAAATTCTGCTCTGAACGTTTTTAGGCTTTCCTTCAAGGATTCAGAGAATGTAACTCCCATGTCTGTAAGTGCAATATCGCAAAAGTTCTATTGTTTTTTCACGTTTCAAGATGGTGGCACTTCCGGTTCGATCGACAAACTCCATAATTTGTGTACGAATCAGTAATAACATGTCTAGTATTCTGACCTATATTTCGACGATTTTTTTGAAAACTTTGATCCTTAATTTTACCAAGGGGAGATAATTTAGAAAAATTTTAAAGTCATTTTTCAAGTCGCATCAGTAAGGTCTACTTACATACCAAATGTCATGAAAATCGTACAACTATTAAAGAAGTTGTCAAATTGGTCTAAACTTCCGGTTCGAAATCACAGCGACGAATTTTCGAAATTCGAAAATGTGAAACTGCAGATGGAAATGATTTTTTTCAAGGTATTCAAAGAAAAAAGAATTAGTAAAATCGGTCAAAAATAACAAAGTTACGACTATGCATTGTCGGTTTTTTCGTTCGTAAAATTCGGTGATTTTGGATTCGTAAAATGTTTTGAAAATATATTTAAACAACTTTCGCACCCCATATTTTTGGTGGGGGGGGGTAGGTCAAAGTTTCAGAAAGATCCCATGGTTAGATTCTACACAAAAACAAAAATAACTAGATCTGCTAAGCAGATATTAAAGCTTTCATATTCACGATCAGTTTCTGTCGCATCTCATGAGTTATATAAAGAATCTTAAAAAGGGAAAAGAATTAATAAAATCCGCCAAAAATTCACCGAGTTATAACGAGAAACAATTCAACCAGTTCAAATTCGACCTTAATTAAAAACAGAGTTGTTATGTTCCATTGTGATCAGTCAAATTGCTTATTGCTCCTAAGTCTACGCAGAAATTCTCAACATCAAACTTAGTCAAGGTAATGACATAATGAATCTATATTTGGAATTTTGTCACTCTCACTTCAATATATCCAAAGTTATCGTGTCCCAAAGTATCAACCAATCAGATTGCTTATCTCTGCTTACTGTAAGCAGACAATGCTCATCTTCGCACTCCTTCATGGCATTGACCTAATGAACGCCTTCACCAAGATTGAACATTCTGCCCCAATTAGAAGGAGAGTTATTTTGTTTCAAATTCTCGACCAATCAAATTGCTCATCGCTCTGCTTATCCATGGATGACAATGATCATTGTCGAACGTATTCAATGTATTGATGTAATGAAACTATACACCAAGTTTCATCACTCTGACTTAATTAGAACTGAAGTGAAAGTGTCCGAAATCATCAACCAATCAAATTGCTTATCTCTGCTTACCCTTAGCATAAAATGCTCATCTTCGAACTCCATCAAAGCATTGACCTAATAAAGACCTACGCCAAGTTTGAACATTCTAGCCGAATAACACTGAGAGTTATTGTGTTTCAATGTCTCGACCAATCAATTTGCGTATCGCTCTGCTTATCCTGGGCAGAAAATGCTCATTGTCGAACTTAGTCAAGGTAGTGATTTAATGAAACTATACACCAAGTTTCATCACTATCACTCAGAACTAATGTTATTGTGTGTCGAATCATCAACCAATCAAATTGCTCACCGCTGCTTACCCAACGCCGAAAATGCTGATATTCGAACTTCATCAAGACATTGCTCTTGCGCGTAGAGGTCTTTAGCAGTGGAAGGAAACCGGAGGAAATGAAGAAAACCCACCAAGCTGGACAGGCGACCTTACTCCCTGTCAGGTACAACCGGAGATTCGAAAACACGCTAGTTGACTCAATGAAATGGCTTTATGATACAGCGCGCGCGTGCTAACCATTCAGCCACCCAACTCCCCTTTGAAATCAGACACGAACAATATGTCATATAAGCAGAATAACAAGTCGCTCACATACAAAATAGTAAATTAATGAGCTTAGGTCAAAAGGTTGGGTTACTGTTTTAGAGTATTTAATTGTTTTAAAGAGAGACTTTAAGGGTTGTTCATAGTTAAATGAAAGTTTAATTTTAAATAAGACGAACGTCTACCAATAAAATTAGGATTTAATAATATTAAAATAAAGTTTTAAATTAAGAATAATTAATTATTGGTCTGATGGCAATGCAATGTTATGATTTGACGGATGAAATGTACGATGGGTGTCCACACTAAGTGGCTAAGGCGTTGGCCTGCTAGCCAAGAGGTCGGGTGTTCGATCCCTGCATTGGCCAAGAAAGTTCATCTCGATTTTCTGGCGTGCCCCCACCCCCGTGTACACATTGGAGTGCACGTAAAAGATCCCTTAGAAGTTGGAATTCGATACTGTTGAATAAGCTCTATAAAATGACTAAATGTGCAGATTGTAGCCACCCACACTGCATGTTTTGCTTAACAATAAAAGGGTGCCGTTTTCAATTTTCGATCCTTTTATTCTTCTACTCCTGATATTTTGGACTGTTGATCGATGGTTTCATATAAAAGACTATCGATAAGACTCTTTGTAGAAGAAGTTCCCCAAAAATATTATGTTGACTTTAAGAGAAAGGGACCTTTAAAAATGTTCTAAATCGTAAAAATACGACTTTTTGGATTTTCAATCTCTTTTTTTCTGCTATCCCTGATATTTAAAAAAATGATACAATGATTTCACACAACAGGTTAGCTATTAGACTCTCTATTGACAACAGTTTCACCGCCCTCCCTTCATTATAACCGAAGTTATCGTGCCCTAAAGAATCAACAAATCAGCATGCTTATCCTAGGCAGAAAATGCTCATCTTTGAATTCAATCATGACATTGACCTAGTGAACGTCTGCACCAAGTTTGAACATTCTAGCTTAATTAGAAGGAGAGTTATTGTGTTCCAAAGTCCCGGCCCTTCAAATTGCTTCTATTTTTCATTTTCAATTCAAAATAATGACCATCACGTGACCGAAATCAAAATTCTGATCCGATAGATTTTTAGGCATTCCTTCAAGGATTCCGAAAATATAACTCCCGAGTCTGTAAGTAAAATAGCAAAAAGGCCTTATTGATTTTTCACGTTTAAAGATGGTGGCACTTCCGGTTCGATCGACAAACTCCATATTTTGTGTACGAATCAGTAATTACTTGTCTAGTATCAAAAAAAAAATTAGGTCATTCTGACCTATATTTCGACGATTTTTTTGAAAACTTTGATCCTTAATTTCACCAAGGGGAGATAATTTAGAAAATTTCCAAGTTACAGCATTGTAGGTCAAATGTATTCGTTCGTAAAATTCGGTGATTTGGGATTCGTAAAACGTTTTCAAAATATATTTAATCAAGGTTCGCACCCCATTTTTTTTGGGGGGGGGGGTAGGTCAAAGTTTCAGAAAAATAATAATAATCACTAGATCTGCTAAGCAGATATTAAAGCTTTCATATTCACGGTCAGTTTCTGTCGCATCTCATGAGTTATAGAAAGAATCTTAAAAAGGAAAAAGAATTAATGAAATCCGCCAAAAACTCACCGAGTTATAAAGAGAATCAATTCAACCGGTTCAAATTCTACCTTAATTAAACGTGTTATGTTCCAATGTGATCAGTCAAATTGCTTATTGCTCCTAAATCTTCGCAGAAATTCTCAACATCAAACTTAGTCAAGGTAATGACATAATGAATCTATATTTGGAATTTTGTCACTCTCACTTCATTATAACCAAAGTTATCGTGCCCCAAAGTAGAAACCAATCAGATTGCTTATCTCTGCTTACAGTAAGCAGACAATGCTCATCTTCGCACTCCATCATGGCACTGACCTAATGAACGCCTTCACCAAGATTGAACATTCCGCCCCAATTAGAAGGACAGTTATTTTGTTTCAAATTCTCGACCAATCAAATTGCTCGTCGCTTATCCATGGCAGACAATGCTCATTGTCGAACGTATTCAATGTATTGATGTAATGAAACTATACACTAAGTTTCATCACTCTGACTTAATTAGAACTGAAGTGAAAGTGTCCGAAATCATCAACCAATCAAATTGCTTAGCTCTGCTTACCCTAGGCATAAAATGCTCATCTTCGAACTCCATCAAAGCATTGACCTAATAAAGACCTACGCCAAGTTTGAACATTCTAGCCGAATAACACTGAGAGTTATTGTGTTTCAATGTCTCGACCAATCACTTTGCGTATCGCTCTGCTTATCCTGAGCAGAAAATGCTCATTGTCGAACTTAGTCAAGGTAGTGATTTAATGAAACTATACACCAAGTTTCATCACTATCACTTAATCAGAACTAATGTTATTGTGTGTCGAATCATCAACCAATCAAATTGCTCATCTCTGATTGGTCTGATGGCAATGCAATGTTATGATTTGACGGATGAAATGTACGATGGGTGTCCACACTAAGTGGCTAAGGCGTTGGCCTGCTAGCCAAGAGGTCGGGTGTTCGATCCCTGCATTAGCCAAGAAAGTTCATCTCGATTTTCAATCGTGCCCCCCACCCCCGTGTACACATTGGAGTGCACGTAAAAGATCCCTTAGCAGTTGGAATTCGATACTGTTGAATAAGCTCTATAAAATGACTAAATGTGCAGATTGCAGCCACTCACACTGCATGTTTTGCTTAACAATGAAAGGGTGCCGTTTTCAATTTTCGAACCTTTTATTCTTCTACTCCTGATATTTTGGACTGTTGATCGATGGTTTCATATAAAAGACTATCGATAAGACTCTTTGTAGAAGAAGTTCCCAAACTATATTGTGTCATATTCCTGAAGCAATGGCCCGAGAAATCTCTCTCTGACCATTGCTGGAAAAGCGTCTGTTTCTTGAACTTTTGCGGGAGTGTGTCTATTCTCCCCGTTCAATGAAAGCTGTCACTTAAGTACAGCAACACGACAGTCCTTCGTTTAATCTGAGTCTTCCCTAAAACTTTGGACAGTGATTTAAGGTATTTAAAACGGTGAAAGTATGTTCGTTTCCAAAGAGTATTGTTTACATTTCATTCGACTTGATAGCCTCGTTTGTCACACAATTAGTTTTACTGCAGTATTCTCCTATGTACGGGTTAATTAGGCATAATAAAAGCGTGAGCCATGACGTAACGTTATGTAAACATATTTGGTCCATTACTGGCACTCGTTTTAAATTTAAAGCTTTTGTATGGTAGGTAGTGATTGGTTGGTAGTCGGACTACTGACCAATCAAAATTTAACACAACAATATCCACTCATAATAGCAGTGTGTAGTGAGATTACCTGTAATCAAACGAAACGCTGCGCGGAGTATGATATTATGTTGACTTTAAGAGAAAGGGACCTTTAAACATGCTCCAAACCGTAAAAATACGACTTTTTGGATTTTCAATCTCTTTTTTTCGGCTATCCCTGATATTTAAAAAAAATGATACAATGATTTCAAACAACAGGCTAGCTATTAGACTCTCTATTGACAAAAGTTTCACCGCCCTCCCTTTATTATAACCGAAGTTATCGTGCCCTAAAGAATCAACAAATCAGCATGCTTATCTCTGCTTACCCTAAGCAGAAAATGGTCATCTTTGAACTCAATCATAACATTGACCTAGTGAACGTCTACATCAAGTTTGAACATTCTACCTTAATTAGAAGGAGAGTTATTGTGTTCTAAAATCCCGGCCCTTCAAATTGCTTCTATTTTTCATTTTCAATTCAAAATGGTGACCATCACGTGACCGAAATCAAAATTCTGATCCGACAGATTTTTAGGCCATCCTTCAAGGATTCCGAAAATATGACCCCCGAATCTGTAAGTAAAATAGCAAAAAAGCCTTATTGATTTTTCACGTTTAAAGATGGTGGCACTTCCGGTTCGATCGACAAACTCCATATTTTGTGTACGAATCAGTAATTCCTTGTCTAGTATCGAATAAAAATTTTAGGTCATTCTGACCTATATTTCGACGATTTTTTTTAAAAGTTTGATCCTTAATTTCACCAAGGGGAGATAATTTAGAAAATTTCTAATTATATTTTTGAAGTCACGTCGGTAAGATCTACTTGTATACTAAATTTCATGAAAATCGTACAACTATTAAAGAAGTTGTCAAATTGGTCTAAACTTCCGGTTCGAAATCACAGCGACGAATTTTCGAAATTCGAAAATGTGAAACTGCAGATGAAAATGATTTTTTTCAAAGTATTCAAAGAAAAAAGAATTAGTAAAATCGGTCAAAAAATAACAAAGTTACGACTATGCATTGTCAGTTTTTTCGTTCGTAAAATTCGGTGATTTCGGATTCGTAAAACGTTTTGAAAATATATTTAAACAACGTTCGCACCCCATTTTTGGGGGGATAGGTCAAAGTTTCAGAAAGATCCCATGGTTAGATTCTGAGAAATCCGATTTGCAGAAAATACACAAAAAAAAAATAATAATAATCTTAACAGAAACAATAAGCTTTCATATTTCATAACTTTAACAGAAACAATAAGCTTTCATATGTAATACATATGAAAGCTTAATAATCTTAACAAAAACAATAAGCTTTCATATGTAATATGAAAGCTTAATAACAACTAGATCTGCAAAGCAGATATTAAAGCTTTCATATTAACAGTCACTTCCTGTCACATGTCATAGTTTATGTAAATAATCTCATCAACAAAAAAAAAATCATTAAAATCGGTCAAAATATAGCGAAGTTTTTATGATTTTTCAATCGTAAACAACTTTATCGGCACGGAAAACATCAAAGACAAAATTCGAAAATGTGACATTTTCAAATAACAATATTTCGACCCTGATCCCGGCTATGCAGAAATGTATTCATTTTGGAAATAGGAGACATACTCACCAAACTACGGCCTATTGCTTTCATTCTCGTGCTCGTTAATGTCGATTTTTCAACTTTTCTCATATTCAGTTCGAAATGGTGACCATCACGTGACCGAAATCAAAATTCTGATCTGATAGATTTTTAGGCATTCCTTCAAGGATTCCGAAAATGTAACTCCCATGTCTGTAAGTAAAATATCGCAAAAGCCTTTGTGATTTTTCACGTTTCAAGATGGCGGCACTTCCGGTTCGATCCACAAACTCAATATTTTGTGTACGAATCAGTATTTACTTACCTAGTATCCAAAAAAAAAAATCAGGTCATTCTGACCTATATTTCTTCGATTTTTTTGAAAACTTTGATCCCTAATTTCACTAAGGGGAGATAATTTAGAAAATTTCTAAGGACATCTTTAAAGTTGCATTGGTAAGATCTACTTACATACTAAATTTCATGAAAATCGTACAACTATTAAAGAAGTTGTCAAGTTGGTCTCAACTTCCGGTACTCAAAGAAAAAAGAATTAGTAAAATTGGTCAAATAGTCACAGAGTTACAGTAATGCAGGTCAAATTCACTCGTTCGTAAAATTCGGTGATTTCGAATGCTTTAAACGTTTTGAAAATATATTTAATCAATACTCACCACCCATTTTTGGGGGGGGTAGGTCAAAGTTTCAGAAACATCCTATGGTTAGATTCTGAGAAAAACGATTTGCAGGAAACACATGTTGACTTTACGAGAAAGACCTTTAAACATGCTCTAAATTGTAAAAATACGACTCTTTGGATTTTCAATCTCTTTTTTTCGGCTACCCCGGACATTTAAGAAAAAATGATACAATGATTTCACACAACAGGTTAGCTATTAGACTCTCGATTGACAAGAGTTTGATCGCCCTCCCTTCATTATAACCAAAGTTATCGTGCCCTAAAGAATCAACAAACCAGCTTGCTTATCACTGCTTACCCTAGGCAGAAAATGCTCATCTTTGAACTCAATCAAGACAGTGACCTAGTGAACGTCTACACCAAGTTTGAACATTCTAGCTCAATTAGAAGGAGAGTTATTGTGTTCCAAATTCTCGGCCCTTCAAATTGCTTCTATTTTTCACTTTCACTTCAAAATGGCGACCATCAATTGACCTAAATCAAAATTCTACTCCGAACGTTTTTTAGGCCATCCTTCAAGGATTCAGAAAATATAACTCCCGTGTCTGTAAGTAAAATAGCAAAAAAGCCTTTGTGATTTTTCACGTTTCAAGATGGCGGCACTTCCGGTTCAACCCACAAACTCAATATTTTGTGTAAGAATCAGTATTTACTTATCTAGTATCCAAAAAAAAAATCAGGTCATTCTGACCTATATTTCTTCGATTTTTTTGAAAACTTTGATCCTTAATTTCACCAAGGGGAGATAATTTTGAAAATTTCTATTTATATTTTTGAAGTCACATGGTTAAGATCTACTTACATACTAAATTTCATGAAAATCGTAGAACTATTAAAGAAGTTGTCAAGTTGGTCTCAACTTCCGGTTCGAAATCACAGCGACGAATTTTCGAAATTCGAAAATCTGAAACTGCAGTTGAAAATGATTTTTGTCAAGGTACTCAAAGAAAAAAGAATTAGTAAAATAGGTCAAATAGTCACAGAGTTACAGTAATGCAGGTCAAATTCACTCGTTCGTAAAATTCTGTGATTTCGAATTCGTAAAACGTTTTGAAAATATATTTAATCAAAAACTGCCACCCAGTTTTGGGGGGATAGGTCAAAGTTTTAGAAAGGTCCCATGGTTAGATTCTGAGAAATCCGATTTGCAGAAATGACACAAAAAAAAAATAATAATAACTAGATCTGCAAAGCAGATATTAAAGCTTTCATATTAACAGTCACTTCCTGTCACATGTCATGGGACATGTAAATAATCTCATCAACAAAAAAAAAATCATTAAAATCAGTCAAAATATAGCGAAGTTTTTATGATTTTTCAATCGTAAACAACTTTATCGGCACGGCAAACATCAAAGACAAAATTCGAAAATGTGACATTTTCAAATAACAATATTTCGACCCCCATCCCGGCTATCCAGAAATGTATTCATTTTGGAAATAGGAGACATATTCTCCAAACTACGGCCTATTGCTTCATTCACGTGCTCGTTAATGTCGATTTTTCAACTTTTTTATATTCAGTTCGAAATGGTGACCATCACGTGACCGAAATCAAAATTCTGATCTGATAGATTTTTAGGCATTCCTTCAAGGATTCCGAAAATGTAACTCCCATGTCTGTAAGTAAAATATCGCAAAAGCCTTTGTGATTTTTCACGTTTCAAGATGGTGGCACTTCCGGTTCGATCCACAAACTCAATATTTTGTGTACGAATCAGTATTTACTTACCTAGTATCCAAAAAAAAAAATCAGGTCATTCTGACCTATATTTCTTCGATTTTTTTGAAAACTTTGATCCCTAATTTCACTAAGGGGAGATAATTTAGAAAATTTCTAAGGACATCTTTAAAGTTGCATCGGTAAGATCTACTTACATACTAAATTTCATGAAAATCGTACAACTATTAAAGAAGTTGTCAAGTTGGTCTCAACTTCCGGTTCGAAATCACAGCGACGAATTTTCGAAATTCGAAAATCTGAAACTGCAGTTGAAAATGATTTTTGTCATGGTACTCAAAGAAAAAAGAATTAGTAAAATAGGTCAAATAGTCACAGAGTTACAGTAATGCAGGTCAAATTCACTCGTTCGTAAAATTCGGTGATTTCGAATGCTTTAAACGTTTTGAAAATATATTTAATCAATACTCACCACCCATTTTTGGGGAGGTAGGTAAAAGTTTCAGAAAGGTCCCATGGTTAGATTCTGAGAAATCCGATTTGCAGAAATGACACAAAAAAAAAAAATAATAATAACTAGATCTGCTACTGTCCCATGCAGATATGAAAGCTTTCATATTCATCGTCACGTGTCATCGATTATATCAAGTATCTCAAATAAAAGGATAAGAATAACAAACTATCAAAATTGGTCAAAAACTCGCGAAGTTACAAGTCTAAATATAGTATGAAACATTGAGTAATCTGAAAACTAAAGGGAAATAACTGATACTTGTGTTGCTGTAATCGGGATGACTTCCGATTTCAAAACTTTCAGAAAAATGAAATGAAAATGGTAAGAAAACATCGAAAAATTAAATGAGATAACTTTGAACAAAACTAAAACTTTTTGGATCAGGTTGAACTCAACTGTTTGAATATGTACGTTAAATATGTAGATTTGGAAAATTATAAAGACATAATATCAAAATCGGTCAAAAACTCACAAAGTTACAAATTTAAATGTAGCGAGAAACATTGCACCCGGGCAAAAAAATAATCTTTAAACTAAAGGGAAATAACTGAAACTTGTATAGCTGTAATCGGGCTTCCAAGATATGTTATATAATTATGGTTTCCAATATGTTTGGTTATAAGTAGGAAATCGTGACGACTTCTTAAGCATGTTTTAAACAAAGGGTCATAGACTGCAATATACAAGAATGGCACTCTGCAATAAAAAAAAAACTGGCCAGAGATTTCTATGCAGAAATTAAATAATTGCTAGAACCAGAAAAATATTTATCCACTATAATAAATAAGCAACATAGAGAAAATGAAATGAAATTGAATGGGGTTTAACGTCCTACTGTTCTGCTCCTACAATGGGCTAATGAAGACGGGCATACGCCATAAAGTGTGCAATGAGGGAAATTTTACCCGGGCAGCGGCGTTACGGCCTACGAGGTTGGTAAGGCGACCATACTCCTTTTCACGTACAACCAAGAAATCGAAACAAGGCCAGTTGACTCAATGACAGACGTTATGATACAGAGCGCACGTGCTAACCATTCAGCCACGCAACCTCCCTAAATTCGGCAAATTGCTGACCTACAGCGAGAAACATTTCAACCGGGCCAAATTTTCTATTTTAACAGTTTAATTTGCACGGTACCTTTAGTTATCAACCGAATATTACAAAACTTTTTAAAATAAGCTCCCCCTGACCAGCTTAATCGTTCGCAATAAACGTTTGCCCCTTAAAATCGACAAATTGCTGACTTTAAAGTGAGAAACATTACAACCGGGCCAAATTTTCTGTTTTATCACTTTAACAGTTCCTTTGATTACCAACCGATTATTACAAAACTTTAAAAAGAGAAAGAGAGAAATGCGGCCTAACGTCCATTCGACACAAACTAGGTCATTTCGGGACTAACATATGTTTTTTAATTTTATTGAAAAACTCCCCTTGCACGTACTGGTCTTTAGCCGTTGGGAGGAAACCGAAGAACACGGAGAAAACCCACGAGGTTGGACATCATACACAATGTCACGTGCAACCGGGAGATCGAAACGACGCCCGTTGACTCAATGACAAACGTTACGATACTGCGAGCACATGCTAACCATTCAGCCATCCAGCCTCCCTGAATTCGGAAAATTGCTGACTTATAGCAAGAAACATTTCAACCGGGCGAAAATTTCTGTTTTAACAGTTTAATGTGCACGGTACTTTAATTACCAACCGATTATTACAAAACTTTTGAAAATAAGCTCCAACTGACCAGCTTAATCGTTCGCAATAAACGTTTGCCCCTTAAAATCGACAAATTGCTGACTTTAAAGTGAGAAACATTACAACCGGGCCAAATTTTCTGTTTTATCACTTTAACAGTACCTTTGATTACCAACCGATTATTACAAAACTTTAAAAAGAGAAAGAGAGAAATGCGGCCTAACGTCCATTCGACACAAACTAGGTCATTTCGGGACTAACATATGTTTTTTAATTTTATTTAAAAACTCCCCTTGCACGTACTGGTCTTTAGCCGTTGGGAGGAAACCGAAGAACACGGAGAAAACCCACGAGGTTGGACATCATACACCATGTCACGTGCAACCGGGAGATCGAAACGACGCCCGTTGACTCAATGACAAACGTTACGATACAGCGAGCACATGCTAACCATTGAGCCATCCAGCCTCCCTGAATTCGGAAAATTGCTGACTTATAGCAAGAAACATTTCAACCGGGAGAAATTTTCTGTTTTAACAGTTTAATGTGCACGGTACTTTAATTACCAACCGATTATTACAAAACTTTTGAAAATAAGCTCCAACTGACCAGCTTAATCGTATGCAATAAACGTTTTGCCTGAATTGAAAGTTCTGCACGGAAAAAGTTCATCTCGATTTCCCGGCGTGGTTCCCCTTGTCAGTGAGGCAGAACGGAGGGCCTGACAAGCACAGCTGTCTAGTCATTCGGATGGGACGAAAAACCAAGGTCCCGTGTACACATTGGAATGCACGTAAAATATCCCTAAGCAGTTGGAATTCGATACTGTTGAATAAACTCTATACGATGACTAAATGCGTAGATTGTAGTCACCCACACTGCATGTTTCGCTTAACAATGAAAGGGTGCCGTTTTCAATGTTCGATCCTTTTGTTCTTCTACTCCTGATATGTTGGACTGTTGATCGATGGTTTCATATAAAAGACTACCAATAAGACTCTTTGTAGAAGAAGTTCCCAAAAAATAGTATGTTGACTTTACGAGAAAGACCTCTAAACATGCTCCAAATTGTAAAAATACGACTTTTTGGATTTTCAATCTCTTTTTTTCGGCTATCCCTGATATTTAAAAAAAATGATACAATGATTTCACACAACAGGCTAGCTATTAGACTCTCTATTGACAAAAGTTTCACCGCCCTCCCTTCATTATAACCGAAGTTATCGTGCCCTAAAGAATCAACAAATCAGCATGCTTATCTCTGCTTACCCCAAGCAGAAAATGCTCATCTTTGACCTCAATCATAACATTGACCTATTGAACGCTTACAACAAGTTTGAACATTCTAGCTTAATTAGAATGAGAGTTATTGTGCTCCAAAGTCTCGGCCCTTCAAATTGCTTCTATTTTTCATTTTCAATTCAAAATGGTGACTCGCGGTTGACCTAAATCAGAATTCTATTCGCGACATTTTTTAGGCCTTCCTGCAAGGATTCAGAAAATATAACTCCCGAGTCTGTAAGTAAAATAGCAAAAAAGCCTTATTGATTTTTCACGTTTAAAGATGGTGGCACTTCCGGTTCGATCGACAAACTCCATATTTTGTGTACGAATCAGTAATTCCTTGTCTAGTATCAAAAAAAAAAACTAGGTCATTCTGACCTATATTTCGACGATTTTTTTGAAAACTTTGATCCTTAATTTCACCAAGGGGAGATAAGTTAGAAAATTTCTAAAGTCATTTTTCTTGTCGCATCATTAAGGTCTACTTACATATTAAATTTCATGAAAATCGTACAACTACTAAAGAAGTCGTCGAGTTTGTGTAAACTTCCGGTTCGAAATCACAGCGACGAATTTTCGAAATTCGAAAATCCGAAATTGCAGATTTGAAGTAAATGTCTTAGGATACTCAAAGAAAAAAGAATTAGTAAAATAGATCAAATAGTCACAAAGTTACAGCATTGTAGGTCAAATGCATTCGTTCGTAAAATTCGGTGATTTCGGATTCGTAAAACGTTTTGAAAATACATTTAATCAAGGTTCGCACCCCATTTTTGGGGGGGTAGGTCAAAATTTCAGAAAGATCCTATGGATAGATTCTGAGAAATCCGATTTGCAGAAAACACACAAAAAAAAAAAATAATAATAATAACTTTAACAGAAACAATAAGCTTTCATATGTAATACATATGAAAGCTTAATAATAACTTTAACAGAAACAATAAGCTTTCATATGTAATACATATGAAAGCTTAATAATCTTAACAAAAACAATAAGCTTTCATATGTAATATGAAAGCTTAATAATAATCTTAACAAAAACAATAAGCTTTCATATGTAATATGAAAGCTTAATAATAACTTTAACAGAAACAATAAGCTTTCATATGTAATACATATGAAAGCTTAACTAGATCTGCTACTGTCCCATGCAGATATGAAAGCTTTCATATTCATCGTCACGCGTCATTGATTGTATCAAGTATCCTAAATAAAAGGATAAGAAGAAAAAATTATCAAAATTGGTCAAAAACTCGCAAAATTACAAGTCTAAATATAGTATGAAACATTGCACCCAGGCATAACAATAATCTGAAAACTAAAGGGAAATAACAGAAATTTGTATTGCTGTAATGAGACGGATGAGAAAATGAAATGAAAATTGTCGGAACAAAATTAAAAATGGCAGGTTGGACAGGCGACCTTACTCCTTGTCACGTACAACCGGGCATTCGATAACACTCTAGTTAACTCAATGACAGGCGCGCGTGCTAACCATTCAGCCGCCCAACCCCCCTTTGAAATCAGAAACGTGCAATATGTCATATAGGAAGAATAACAAGTCGCTCACAACAAA
Organism: Patella ulyssiponensis; assembly: GCA_963678685.1. Lineage (NCBI taxonomy): Eukaryota > Metazoa > Mollusca > Gastropoda > Patellidae > Patella > Patella ulyssiponensis. The sequence continues at coordinate 36,154,046 of OY783229.1, read as the reverse complement.
ATGGTAAATTAATGAGTTTAGGGCAAAAAGGCGTCTACAGCACCCGGTGTACCCATCCAAGTACTAACCGGGCCCGACGTTGCTTAACTTCAGTGATCGGACGAGAACTGGTGTTTTCAACATGGTATGGCCGTAGACGAGAGAAGGTGGACAGAACCCGTAGTTATACTTACTTGAATTGACCCGCTTATTGATTTTTTGGGGGGTTTTGTCGGTTTTAAAAAGGCGTCTACAGCACCCGGTGTTCCCAGGCGGTCACCCATCCAAGTACTGATCGGGCCCGACGTTGCTTAACTTCAGTGATCGGACGAGAACTGGTGTTTTCGACGTGGTGTGGCCGTAGACGAGAGAAGGTGGACAGAACCCGTAGTTATACTTACCTGAATTGACCCGCTTATTGATTTTTTGGGGGGGTTTTGTCGGTTTTAAAAAGGCGTCTACAGCACCCGGTGTTCCCAGGCGGTCACCCATCCAAGTACTGACCAGGCCCGACGTTGCTTAACTTCAGTGATCGGACGAGAACTGGTGTTTTCAACGTGGTTTGGCCGTAGACGAGAGAAGGTGGACAAAACCCATACTTGTGCTTACTCAAATTCTTTTTGTGTCTTTTTCCCTGAGGAGACGCGCCGCGCGGAGAGCTGGAGTGGTGCAAAAGAGTGCGCGCTGTGGCCTGATTGGCGGAAAATTGATTTTTTTTCACGAAGAATCAGCGCAAAGAGGCTTCTACAGCACCCGGTGTTCCCAGGCGGTCACCCATCCAAGTACTAACCGGGCCCGACGTTGCTTAACTTCAGTGATCGGACGAGAACTGGTGTTTTCAACGTGGTATGGCCGTAGACGAGAGAAGGTGGACAGAACCCGTAGTTATACTTACCTGAATTGACCCGCTTATTGATTTTTTTTTGTTTTTGTCGGTTTTAAAAAGGCGCCTACAGTACCCAGTGTTCCCAGGCGGTCACCCATCCAAGTACTGACCGGGCCCGATGTTGTTTAACTTCAGTGATCTGACGAGAACTGGTGTTTTCAACGTGGTGTGGCCGTAGACGAGAGAAGATGGACAGAACCCGTAGTTATACTTTTCCTGAATTGACCTGCTTATTGATCTTTTTTTTTGGGGGGGGGAGGGGGTTGTCGGTTTTAAAAAGGCGTCTACAGCACCCGGTGTTCCCAGGCGGTCACCCATCCAAGTACTGACCGGGCTCGACGTTGCTTAACTTCAGTGATCGGACGAGAACTGGGTCCGTATTCAAAGGATATCTTAAGTGTAAGATAGTCACTTAACTACTAGCTTTCACTTAAATATACGTAACTTCCTGTAAGTTAAGGGCAATTGGTATTCAAAGGCGCTGTTAAGTATCAAATTTTCCCTTAAAGTTAAGCTGCCTTAACTTTTGAGTGTTAGTCTTCAAGTGGTATTCAAAGGCCAGTTTAAGTGAGAAATATCCACTTAACTTTAAGTGACCTACGGGAGGTACCTTAAAGTTAAGTGAGATTATAATGACTTCTTTTAATGCTGTAAAAGCAGTCCCGTAATGACGATTTTAAAAGAAAGGGAATTCAGATTAAAACAAAGACAATGTCGCCGAGCGTAGCTGATTTCCAATTTATTTTTTCGTCGTCAACTTTGATGTTGTAGTGCCATAATAGAGTATAAGGTTATTACCACCGATGTAGTTAAGGATATCTTTTCCCGATCATTTATCATGTTATGTTTGTATGTCTCCATGGCTGTTATAAAATATAGTTAAATTCATTTGTGGAGACTTTGCTTTATAGATTTCGGAAATTATTTATACTACCGCTAGAAGCAAGGCATGATCTAATTTTTACAACTCATTCCCATATATACATAATCGGTAGTATTTATTTAGTTAAAATATAATGAAGCATGAATATTTCGTACACACAATGTACCGTCAATGCCAGACCTGTCAAAATCTAAAGTGTAGGTACTTACACAATATCTATGAATTTCTCAAATGATAGATTAACAAACAACACTGTATAATTTGTCCAGTCTAACTTAGAAGACAAGGGTCACTGTGTATTGTTAATAATATGTTGTTTTCTATTCGCGTTATATTGTTAAAAAAATTAAAGCTTACAATATCCATTATTATACTACCACTATTTATTGTAATCTATTTGGATGGATTTTATTTTTAAAAAAAAGTCTATGAAAGCAGCTGTTCCGGCAAAGGATGCACACTATCATAATTTATCTTAAATTATAATCATACTATTTTCATGGGTTACAATATAATATTTCGACAAACATTTTCCTGGTGATGTAAACTAAGAATTTAATAGAATATAGCGATGCTCTTAAGGGGGCATAACTAGCTGGCAATGTCAGTAATTCGTGATTTTTGGCAGTGGAGGGTATTCCATAAATAAAAAAAATCATACTTTTTGGCGAATGTGAGTATTCCATAATTTAAGTGTGCAGTTAAGTTTTCACATAGCCAAGTATGTGTAAAATACAACCTTTGAATACCGATTTAAGGTAAGACACTTGGTTAAGTGGAACAATTAAGTATTTTTACTTAACTTTTAGAAAATCTTTGAATACGGACCCTGGTGTTTTCAACGTGGTGTGGCCGTAGACGAGAGAAGGTGGACAGAACCCATACTTGTGGTTACTCAAATTCTTTTTGTGTCTTTTTCCCTGGGGAGACGGGCCGAGCGGAGAGCTGGAGTGGTGCAAAAGAGTGCGCGCTGTGGTCTGATTGGCGGAAAATTGATTTTTTCACGAAGAATCAGGGCAAAAAGGCGTCTACAGCACCCGGTGTTCCCAGGCAGTCACCCATCCAAGTACTAACCGGGCCCGACGTTGCTTAACTTCAGTGATCGGACGAGAACTGGTGTCTTCAATGTGGTATGGCCGTAGACGAGAGAAGGTGGACAGAACCCGTAGTTATACTTACCTGAATTGACCCGCTTATTGATTTTTTTTTTGTTTTTTGTATTTAATTGTTTTAAAGAGATTTAATAATGCCAGACTAATATTAAAATAAAGTTTTAAATTAAGAATAATTAATTATTGGTCTAATGCAATGAAATGATTTGATTTGACGGATGAAATGTACGAGGGGTGTCCACACTATGTGGCTAAGGCGTTGGCCTGCTAGCCAGGAAGTTGGGGTGTTCGATCCCTGCATTGGCCGAGAAAGTTCATCTCGATTTTCTGGCGTGTCCCCCCACCCACCGTGTACACATTGGAGTGCACGTAAAAGATCCCTTAGCAGTTGGAATTCGATATTGTTGAATAAGCTCTATACGATGACTAAATGTGCAGATTGTAGCCACCCACACTGCATGTTTTGCTTAACAATTTTCGATCCTTTTATTCTTCTACTCCTGATATTTTGGACTGTTGATCGATGGTTTCATATAAAAAACTACCTATAAGACTCTTTGTAGAAGAAGTTCCCAAAAAATATTATGTTGACTTTACGAGAAAGACCTCTAAACATGCTCCAAATTGTAAAAATACGACTTTTTGGATTTTCAATCTCTTTTTTTCGGCTATCCCTGATATTTAAAAAAATTGATACAATGATTTCACACAACAGGCTAGCTATTAGACTCTCGATTGACAAAAGTTTCACCACCCTCCCTTCATTATAACCGAAGTTATTGTGCCCTAAAAAATCAATTCATCAGCATGCTTATCTCTGCTTACCCTAAGCAGAAAATGCTCATCTTTGCACTCAATCATGACATTGACCTAGTGAACGTCTACACCAAGATTGAACATTCTAGCTCAATTAGAAGGAGAGTTATTTTGTTTCAAAGTCTCGGCCCTTCAAATTGCTATTACTTTTCATATTCACTTCAAAATGGCAACCATCAGTTGACCTTAAACCAAATTCTGCTCCCTACGATTTTTGGGCCATCCTTCAAGGATTCAGAAAATATAACTCCCGTGTCTGTAAGTAAAATAGCAAAAAAGCCTTAGGGATTTTTCATGTTTCAAGATGGTGGCACTTCCGGTTTAAACGACAAACTCCATATTTTGTGTAGGAATCAGTAATTATTTGTCGAGTACCGAAAATTTTTTTAGGTCATTCTGACCTATATTTCGACGATTTTTTTTAAAACTTTGATCCTTAATTTCACCAAGGGGAGATAATTTAGAAAATTTCTCATTATATTTTTGAAGTCACATAGGTAAGGTGTACTTATATACTAAATTTCATGAAAATCGTACAACTATTAAAGAAGTTGTCAAATTGGTCTAAACTTCCGGTTCGAAATCACAGCGACAAATTTTCGAAATTCGAAAATGTGAAACTGCAAATAAAATTGATTTTTTTCAAGGTATTCAAAGAAAAAATAATTAGTAAAATCGGTCAAAAAATAGCAAAGTTACGACTATGCATTGTCAGTTTTTTCGTTCGTAAAATTCGGTGATTTTGAATTCGCAAAACGTTTTGAAAATATATTTAATCAACAGCCACCACCCATTTTTTTTGGGGGGGGGTAGGTCAAAGTTTCAGAAACATCCTATGGTTAGATTCTGTGAAATCCGATTTGCAGGAGAAACACAACAAAAAAAAATAACTAGATCTGCTACTGTCCCATGCAGATATGAAAGCTTTCATATTCATCGTCACGTGTCATCGATTATATCAAGTATCTCAAATAAAAGGATAAGAATAACAAACTATCAAAATTGGTCAAAAACTCGCGAAGTTACAAGTCTAAATATAGTATGAAACATTGAGTAATCTGAAAACTAAAGGGAAATAACTGATACTTGTGTGGCTGTAATCGGGATGAATGAGATAACTTTGAACAAAACTAAAACTTTTTGAATCAGGTAGAACTCAACTGTTTGAATATGTACGTTAAATATGTAGATTTGGAAAATTATAAAGACATAATATCAAAATCGGTCAAAAACTCACAAAGTTACAAAATTAAATGTAGTGAGAAACATTGCACCCGGGCAAAAAAATAATCTTTAAACTAAAGGGAAATAACTGAAACTTGTATAGCTGTAATCGGGCTTCCAAGACATGTTATATAATTATGGTTTCCAATATGTTTGGTTATAAGTAGGAAATCGTTACGACTTCTTAAGCATGTTTTAAACAAAGGGTCATAGACTGCAATATACAAGAATGGCACTCTGCAATAAAAAAAAAACTGGCCAGAGATTTCTATACAGAAATTAAATAATTGCTAGAACCAGAAAAATATTTATCCACTATAATAAATAAGCAACATAGAGAAAATGAAATGAAATTGAATGGGGTTTAACGTCCTACTGTTCTGCTCCTACAATGGGCTAATGAAGACGGGCATACGCCATAAAGTGTGCAATGAGGGAAATTTTACCCGGGCAGCGGCGTTACGGCCTACGAGGTTGGTAAGGCGACCATACTCCTTGTCACGTACAACCAAGAAATCGAAATAAGGACAGTTGACTCAATGACAGACGTTATGATACAGAGCGCACGTGCTAACCATTCAGCCACGCAACCTCCCTAAAATCGGCAAATTGCTGACCTACAGCGAGAAACATTTCAACCGGGCCAAATTTTCTATTTTAACAGTTTAATTTGCACGATACCTTTAGTTATCAACCGAATATTACAAAACTTTTAAAAATAAGCTCCCCCTGACCAGCTTAATCGTTCGCAATAAACGTTTGCCCCTTAAAATCGACAAATTGCTGAATTTAAAGTGAGAAACATTACAACCGGGCCAAATTTTCTGTTTTATCACTTTAACAGTACCTTTGATTACCAACCGATTATTACAAAACTTTAAAAAGAGAAAGAGAGAAATGCGGCCTAACGTCCATTCGACACAAACTAGGTCATTTCGGGACTAACATATGTTTTTTAATTTTATTTAAAAACTCCCCTAGCACGTACTGGTCTTTAGCCGTTGGGAGGAAACCGAAGAACACGGAGAAAACCCACGAGGTTGGACATCATACACCATGTCACGTGCAACCTGGAGATCGAAACGACGTCCGTTGACTCAATGACAAAGGTTACGATACAGCGAGCACATGCTAACCATTCAGCCATCCAGCCTCCCTGAATTCGGAAAATTGCTGACTTATAGCAAGAAACATTTCAACCGGGCGAAATTTTCTGTTTTAACAGTTTAATGTGCACGGTACTTTAATTACCAACCGATTATTACAAAACTTTTGAAAATAAGCTCCAACTGACCAGATTAATCGTATGCAATAAACGTTTTGCCTGAATTGAAAGTTCTGCACAGAGAAAGTTCATCTCGATTTAACGGCGTGGTTCCCTTGTCAGTAAGGCAGAACGGAGGGCCTGACAAGCACAGCTGTCTAGTCCTTCGGATGGGACGAAAAACCAAGGTCCCGTGTACACATTGGAGTGCACGTAAAATATCCCTAAGCAGTTGGAATTCGATACTGTTGAATAAGCTCTATACGATGACTAAATGCGTAGATTGTAGTCACCCACACTCCATGTTTCGCTCAACAATGAAAGGGTGCCGTTTTCAATGTTCGATCCTTTTGTTCTTCTACTCCTGATATGTTGGACTGTTGATCGATGGTTTCATATAAAAGACTACCAATAAGACTCTTTGTAGAAGAAGTTCCCAAAAAATAGTATGTTGACTTTACGAGAAAGACCTCTAAACATGCTCCAAATTGTAAAAATACGACTTTTTGGATTTTCAATCGCTTTTTTCGGCTATCCCTGATATTTAAAAAAAATGATACAATCATTTCACACAACAGGCTACCTATTAGACTCTCTATTGACAAAAGTTTCACCGCCCTCCCTTCATTATAACCCAAGTTATCGTGCCCTAAAGAATCAACAAATCAGCATGCTTATCTCTGGTTACCCTATGCAGAAAATGCTCATCTTTGAACTCAATCATAACATTGACCTAGTGAACGTCTACACCAAGTTCGAACATTCTAGCTTAATTAGAAGGAGAGTTATTGTGTTCCGAAGTCCGGGCCTTTCAAATTGCTCCTATTTTTCATTTTCAATTCAAAATTGTGACCATCACATGACCGAAATCAAAATTCTGATCCGATAGATTTTTAGGCATTCCTTCAAGGATTCCGAAAATATAACTCCCGAGTCTGTAAGTAAAATAGCAAAAAAGCCTTTTTGATTTTTCACGTTTAAAGATGGTGGCACTTCCGGTTCAATCGACAAACTCCATATTTTGAGTACGAATCAGTAATTCCTTGTCTAGTATCGAAAAAGAAAATTAGGTCATTCTGACCTACATTTCGACGATTTTTTTGAAAACTTTGATCCTTAATTTCACCAAGGGGAGATAATTTAGAAAATTTCTAATTATATTTTTGAAGTCACATTGGTAAGATCTACTTGTATACTAAATTTCATGAAAATCGTACAACTATTAAAGAAGTTGTCAAATTGGTCTAAACTTCCGGTTCGAAATCACAGCGACGAATTTTCGAAATTCGAAAATGTGAAACTGCAGATGAAAATGATTTTTTTTAAGGTATTCAAAGAAAAAAGAATTCGTAAAATCGGTCAAAAAATAACAAAGTTACGACTATGCATTGTCAGTTTTTTCGTTCGTAAAATTCGGTGATTTCGGATTCGTAAAACGTTTTGAAAATATATTTAAACAACGTTCGCACCCCATTTTGTGGGGGGTAGGTCAAAGTTTTAGAAAGATCCCATGGTTAGATTCTGAGAAATTCGATTTGCAGAAAATACACAAAAAAAAAATAATAATAATCTTAACAGAAACAATAAGCTTTCATATGTAATATGAAAGCTTAACTAGATCTGAAAGCAGATATTAAAGCTTTCATATTAACAGTCACTTCCTGTCACATGTCATGGGTCATGTAAATAATCTCATCAACAAAAAAAAAATCATTAAAATCGGTCAAAATATAGCGAAGTTTTTATGATTTTTCAATCGTAAATAACTTTATTGGCACGAAAAACATCAAAGACAAAATTCGAAAATGTGACATTTTCAAATAACAATATTTCGACCCTGATCCCGGCTATCCAGAAATGTATTCATTTTGGAAATAGGAGACATATTCTCCAAACTACGGCCTATTGCTTTCATTCACGTGCTCGTTAATGTCGATTTTTCACCTTTTCTCATATTCAGTTCGAAATGGTGACCACCACGTGACCGAAATCAAAATTCTGATCCGATAGATTTTTAGGCATTCCTTCAAGGATTCCGAAAATGTAACTCCCATGTCCGTAAGTAAAATATCGCAAAAGCCTTTGTGATTTTTCACGTTTCAAGATGGCGGCACTTCCGGTTCGATCCACAAACTCAATATTTTGTGTACGAATCAGTATTTACTTATCTAGTATCCCAAAAAAATCAGGTCATTCTGACCTATATTTCTTCGATTTTTTTGAAAACTTTGATCCCTAATTTCACCAAAGGGAGATAATTTAGAAAATTTCTAAGGACATCTTTAAAGTTGCATCGGTAAGATCTACTTACATACTAAATTTCATGAAAATCGTACAACTATTAAAGAAGTTGTCAAGTTGGTCTCAACTTCCGGTTCGAAATCACAGCGACGAATTTTCGAAATTCGAAAATCTGAAACTGCAGTTGAAAATGATTTTTGTCAGGGTACTCAAAGAAAAAAGAATTAGTAAAACAGGTCAAATAGTCACAGAGTTACAGTAATGCAGGTCAAATTCACTCGTTCGTAAAATTCGGTGATTTCGAATGCTTTAAACGTTTTGAAAATATATTTAATCAATACTCACCACCCATTTTTGGCTGGGTAGGTCAACGTTTCAGAAACATCCTATGGTTAGATTCTGAGAAATCCGATTTGCAGGAAACACATGTTGACTTTACGAGAAAGACCTTTAAACATGCTCTAAATTGTAAAAATACGACTCTTTGGATTTTCAATCTCTTTTTTTCGGCTACCCCGGACATTTAAGAAAAAATGATACAATGATTTCACACAACAGGATAGCTATTGGACTCTCGATTGACAAGAGTTTCATCGCCCTCCCTTCATTATAACCAAAGTTATCGTGCCCTAAAGAATCAACAAATCAGCTTGCTTATCTCTGCTTACCCTAGGCAGAAAATGCTTATCTTTGAACTCAATCAAGACAGTGACCTGGTGAACGTCTACACCAAGTTTGAACATTCTAGCTCAATTAGAAGGAGAGTTATTGTGTTCCAAATTCTCGGCCCTTCAAATTGCTTCTATTTTTCACTTTCACTTCAAAATGGCGACTATCAATTGACCTAAATCAAAATTCTACTCCGAACGTTTTTTAGGCCATCCTTGAAGGATTCAGAAAATATAACTCCCGTGTCTGTAAGTAAAATAGCAAAAAAGCCTTTGTGATTTTTCACGTTTCAAGATGGCGGCACTTCCGGTTCAATCCACAAACTCAATATTTTGGGTACGAATCAGTATTTACTTATCTAGTATCCAAAAAAAACATCAGGTCATTCTGACCTATATTTCTTCGATTTTTTTGAAAACTTTGATCCATAATTTCACCAAAGGGAGATAATTTAGAAAATTTCTATTTATATTTTTGAAGTCACGTGGGTAAGATCTCCTTACATACTAAATTTCATGAAAATCGTAGAACTATTAAAGAAGTTGTCAAGTTGGTCTCAACTTCCGGTTCGAAATCACAGCGACGAATTTTCGAAATTCGAAAATCTGAAACTGCAGTTGAAAATGATTTTTGTCAGGGTACTCAAAGAAAAAAGAATTAGTAAAACAGGTCAAATAGTCACAGAGTTACAGTAATGCAGGTCAAATTCACTCGTTCGTAAAATTCGGTGATTTCGAATGCTTTAAACGTTTTGAAAATATATTTAATCAATACTCACCACCCATTTTTGGCTGGGTAGGTCAACGTTTCAGAAACATCCTATGGTTAGATTCTGAGAAATCCGATTTGCAGGAAACACATGTTGACTTTACGAGAAAGACCTTTAAACATGCTCTAAATTGTAAAAATACGACTCTTTGGATTTTCAATCTCTTTTTTTCGGCTACCCCGGACATTTAAGAAAAAATGATACAATGATTTCACACAACAGGATAGCTATTGGACTCTCGATTGACAAGAGTTTCATCGCCCTCCCTTCATTATAACCAAAGTTATCGTGCCCTAAAGAATCAACAAATCAGCTTGCTTATCTCTGCTTACCCTAGGCAGAAAATGCTTATCTTTGAACTCAATCAAGACAGTGACCTAATGAACGTCTACACCAAGTTTGAACATTCTAGCTCAATTAGAAGGAGAGTTATTGTGTTCCAAATTCTCGGCCCTTCAAATTGCTTCTATTTTTCACTTTCACTTCAAAATGGCGACCATCAATTGACCTAAATCAAAATTCTACTTCGAACGTTTTTTAGGCCATCCTTCAAGGATTCAGAAAATATAACTCCCGTGTCTGTAAGTAAAATAGCAAAAAAGCCTTTGTGATTTTTCACGTTTCAAGATGGCGGCACTTCCGGTTCAACCCACAAACTCAATATTTTGTGTACGAATCAGTATTTACTTATCTAGTAACCCAAAAAAAAATCAGGTCATTCTGACCTATATTTCTTCGATTTTTTTGAAAACTTTGATCCTTAATTTAACCAAGGGGAGATAATTTAGAAAATTTCTATTTATATTTTTGAAGTCACATGGTTAAGATCTACTTACATACTAAATTTCATGAAAATCGTAGAACTATTAAAGAAGTTGTCAAGTTGGTCTCAACTTCCGGTTCGAAATCACAGCGACGAATTTTCGAAATTCGAAAATCTGAAACTGCAGTTGAAAATGATTTTTGTCAAGGTACTCAAAGAAAAAAGAATTAGTAAAATAGGTCAAATAGTCACAGAGTTACAGTAATGCAGGTCAAATTCACTCGTTCGTAAAATTCTGTGATTTCGAATTCGTAAAACGTTTTGAAAATATATTTAATCAAAAACTGCCACCCAGTTTTGGGGGGGTAGGTCAAAGTTTCAGAAAGGTCCCATGGTTAGATTCTGAGAAATCCGATTTGCAGAAATGACACAAAAAAAAAAATAATAACTAGATCTGCTACTGTCCCATGCAGATATGAAAGCTTTCATATTCATCGTCACGTGTCATCGATTATATCAAGTATCTCAAATAAAAGGATAAGAATAACAAACTATAAAAATTGGTCAAAAACTCGCGAAGTTACAAGTCTAAATATAGTATAAAACATTGAGTAATCTGAAAACTAAAGGGAAATAACTGATACTTGTGTTGCTGTAATCGGGATGACTTCCGATTTCAAAACTTTCAGAAAAATGAAATGAAAATGGTAAGAAAACATCGAAAAATTAAATGAGATAACTTTGAACAAAACTAAAACTTTTTGAATCAGGTTGAACTCAACTGTTTGAATATGTACGTTAAATATGTAGATTTGGAAAATTATAAAGACATAATATCAAAATCGGTCAAAAACTCACAAAGTTACAAATTTAAATGTAGTGAGAAACATTGCACCCGGGCAAAAAAATAATCTTTAAACTAAAGGGAAATAACTGAAAGTTGTATAGCTGTAATCGGGCTTCCAAGATATGTTATATAATTATGGTTTCCAATATGTTTGGTTATAAGTAGGAAATTGTGACGACTTCTTAAGCATGTTTTAAACAAAGGGTCATAGACTGCAATATACAAGAATGGCACTCTGCAATAAAAAAAAACTGGCCAGAGATTTCTATGCAGAAATTAAATAATTGCTAGAACCAGAAAAATATTTATCCACTATAATAAATAAGCAACATAGAGAAAATGAAATGAAATTGAATGGGGTTTAACGTCCTACTGTTCTGCTCCTACAATGGGCTAATGAAGACGGGCATACGCCATAAAGTGTGCAATGAGGGAAATTTTACCCGGGCAGCGGCGTTACGGCCGACGAGGTTGGTAAGGCGACCATACCCCTTGTCACGTACAACCAAGAAATCAAAACAGGGCCAGTTGACTCAATGACAGACGTTATGATACAGAGCGCACGTGCTAACCATTCAGCCACGCAACCTCCCTAAAATCGGCCAATTGCTGACCTACAGCGAGAAACATTTCAACCGGGCCAAATTTTCTATTTTAACAGTTTAATTTGCACGGTACCTTTAGTTATCAACCGAATATTACAAAACTTTTAAAAATAAGCTCCCCCTGACCAGCTTAATCGTTCGCAATAAACGTTTGCCCCTTAAAATCGACAAATTGCTGACTTTAAAGTGAGAAACATTACAACCGGGCCAAATTTTCTGTTCTATCACTTTAACAGTACCTTTGATTACCAACCGATTATTACAAAACTTTAAAAAGAGAAAGAGAGAAATGCGGCCTAACGTCCATTCGACACAAACTAGGTCATTTCGGGACTAACATATGTTTTTTAATTTTATTTAAAAACTCCCCTTGCAAGTACTGGTCTTTAGCCGTTGGGAGGAAACCGAAGAACACGGAGAAAACCCACGAGGTTGGACATCATACACCATGTCACGTGCAACCTCGAGATCGAAACGACGCCCGTTGACTCAATGACAAACGTTACGATACAGCGAGCACATGCTAACCATTGAGCCATCCAGCCTCTCTGAATTCGGAAAATTGCTGACTTATAGCAAGAAACATTTCAACCGGGCGAAATTTTCTGTTTTAACAGTTTAATGTGCACGGTACTTTAATTACCAACCGATTATTACAAAACTTTTGAAAATAAGCTCCAACTGACCAGCTTAATCGTATGCAATAAACGTTTTGCCTGAATTGAAAGTTCTGCACGGAAAAAGTTCATCTCGATTTCCCGGCGTGGTTCCCCTTGTCAGTGAGGCAGAACGAGGGCCTGACAAGCACAGCTGTCTAGTCCTTCGGATGGGACGAAAAACCAAGGTCGCGTGTACACATTGGAGTGCACGTAAAATATCCCTAAGCAGTTGGAATTCGATTCTGTTGAATAAACTCTATACGATGACTAAATGCGTAGATTGTAGTCACCCACACTGCATGTTTCGCTTAACAATGAAAGGATGCCGTTTTCAATGTTCGATCATTATGTTCTTCTACTCCTGATATGTTGGACTGTTGATCGATGGTTTCATATAAAAGACTACCAATAAGACTCTTTGTAGAAGAAGTTCCCAAAAAATAGTATGTTGACTTTACGAGAAAGACCTCTAAACATGCTCCAAATTGTAAAAATACGACCTTTTGGATTTTCAATCTCTTTTTTTCGGCTATCCCTGATATTTAAAAAAAATGATACAATGATTTCACACAACAGGCTAGCTATTAGACTCTCTATTGACAAAAGTTTCACCGCCCTCCCTTCATTATAACCGAAGTTATCGTGCCCTAAAGAATCAACAAATCAGCATGCTTATCTCTGCTTACCCTAAGCAGAAAATGCTCATCTTTGAACTCAATCATAACATTGACCTAGTGAACGTCTACAACAAGTTTGAACATTCTAGCTTAATTAGAATGAGAGTTATTGTGCTCCAAATTCTCGGCCCTTCAAATTGCTTCTATTTTTCATTTTCAATTCAAAATGGTGACTCCCGGTTGACCTAAATCAGAATTCTATTCGCGACATTTTTTAGGCCTTCCTACAAGGATTCAGAAAATATAACTCCCGAGTCTGTAAGTAAAATAGCAAAAAAGCCTTATTGATTTTTCACGTTTAAAGATGGTGGCACTTCCGGTTCGATCGACAAACTCCATATTTTGTGTACGAATCAGTAATTCCTTGTCTAGTATCGACAAAAAAACTTAGGTCATTCTGACCTATATTTCGACGATTTTTTTGAAAACTTTGATTCCAAATTTCACCAAGGGGAGATAAGTTAGAAAATTTCTAAAGTCATTTTTCAAGTCGCATTATTAAGGTCTACTTACATATTAAATTTCATGAAAATCGTACAACTACTAAAGAAGTTGTCGAGTTGGTGTAAACTTCCGGTTCGAAATCACAGCGACGAATTTTCGAAATTCGAAAATCCGAAATTGCAGATTTGAAGTAAATGTCTTAGGATACTCAAAGAAAAAAGAATTAGTAAAATAGATCAAATAGTCACAAAGTTACAGCATTGTAGGTCAAATGCATTCGTTCGTAAAATTCGGTGATTTCGGATTCGTAAAACGTTTTGAAAATACATTTAATCAAGGTTCGCACCCCATTTTTGGGGGGGTAGGTCAAAATTTCAGAAAGATCCTATGGATAGATTCTGAGAAATCCGATTTGCAGAAAACACACAAAAAAAAAAAATAATAATAATAATAACTTTAACAGAAACAATAAGCTTTCATATGTAATACATATGAAAGCTTAATAATAACTAGATCTGCTACTGTCCCATGCAGATATGAAAGCTTTCATATTCATCGTCACGTGTCATCGATTATATCAAGTATCTGAAATAAAAGGATAAGAATAACAAACTATCAAAATTGGTCAAAAACTCGCGAAGTTACAAGTCTAAATATAGTATGAAACATTGAGTAATCTGAAAACTAAATGGAAATAACTGATACTTGTGTTGCTGTAATCGGGATGAATGAGATAACTTTGAACAAAACTAAAACTTTTTGAATCAGGCTGAACTCAACTGTTTGAATATGTACGTTAAATATGTAGATTTGGAAAATTATAAAGACATAATATCAAAATCGGTCAAAAACTCACAAAGTTACAAATTTAAATGTAGTGAGAAACATTGCACCCGGGCAAAAAAATAATCTTTAAACTAAAGGGAAATAACTGAAACTTGTATAGCTGTAATCGGGCTTCCAAGATATGTTATATAATTATGGTTTCCAATATGTTTGGTTATAAGTAGGAAATCGTGACGACTTCTTAAGCATGTTTTAAACAAAGGGTCATAGACTGCAATATACAAGAATGGCACTCTGCAATAAAAAAAACTGGCCAGAAATTAAATAATTGCTAGAACCAGAAAAATATTTATCCACTGTAATAAATAAGCAACACAGGGAAAATGAAATGAAATTGAATGGGGTTTAACGTCCTACTGTTCTGCTCCTACAATGGGCTAATGAAGACGGGCATACGCCATAAAGTGTGCAATGAGGGAAATTTTACCCGGGCAGCGGCGTTCCGGCCTACGAGGTTGGTAAGGCGACCATACTCCTTGTCACGTACAACCAAGAAATCGAAACAAGGACAGTTGACTCAATGACAGACGTTATGATACAGAGCGCACGTGCTAACCACTCAGCCACGCAACCTCCCTAAAATCGGCAAATTGCTGACCTATAGCGAGAAACATTTCAACCGGGCCAAATTTTCTATTTTAACAGTTTAATTTGCACGGTACCTTTAGTTATCAACCGAATATTACAAAACTTTTAAAAATAAGCTCCCCCTGACCAGCTTAATCGTTCGCAATAAACGTTTGCCCCTTAAAATCGACAAATTGCTGAATTTAAAGTGAGAAACTTTACAACCGGGCCAAATTTTCTGTTTTATCACTTTAACAGTACCTTTGATTACCAACCGATTATTACAAAACTTTAAAAAGAGAAAGAGAGAAATGCGGCCTAACGTCCATTCGACACAAACTAGGTCATTTCGGGACTAACATATGTTTTTTAATTTTATTTAAAAACTCCCCTTGCACGTACTGGTCTTTAGCCGTTGGGAGGAAACCGAAGAACACAGAGAAAACCCACGAGGTTGGACATCATACACCATGTCACGTGCAACCTGGAGATCGAAACGACGCCCGTTGACTGAATGACAAAGGTTACGATACAGCGAGCACATGCTAACCATTCAGCCATCCAGCCTCCCTGAATTCGGAAAATTGCTGACTTATAGCAAGAAACATTTCAACCGGGCGAAATTTTCTGTTTTAACAGTTTAATGTGCACGGTACTTTAATTACCAACCGATTATTACAACACTGTTGAAAATAAGCTCCAACTGACCAGCTTAATCGTATGCAATAAACGTTTTGCCTGAATTGAAAGTTCTGCACAGAGAAAGTTCATCTCGATTTCCCGGCGTGGTTCCCTTGTCAGTAAGGCAGAACGGAGGGCCTGACAAGCACAGCTGTCTAGTCCTTCGGATGGGACGAAAAACCAAGGTCCCGTGTACACATTGGAGTGCACGTAAAATATCCCTAAGCAGTTGGAATTCGATACTGTTGAATAAGCTCTATACGATGACTAAATGTGTAGATTGTAGTCACCCACACTGCATGTTTCGCTTAACAATGAAAGGGTGCCGTTTTCAATGTTCGATCCTTTTGTTTTTCTACTCCTGATATGTTGGACTGTTGATCGATGGTTTCGTATAAAAGACTACCAATAAGACTCTTTGTAGAAGAAGTTCCCAAAAATAGTATGTTGACTTTACGAGAAAGACCTCTAAACATGCTCCAAATTGTAAAAATACGACTTTTTGGATTTTCAATCTCTTTTTTTCGGCTATCCCTGATATTTAAAAAAAATGATACAATCATTTCACACAACAGGCTACCTATTAGACTCTCTATTGACAAGAGTTTCATCACCCTCCCTTCATTATAACCGAAGTTATTGTGCCCTAAAGAATCAACAAATCAGCATGCTTATCTCTGCTTACCCTAAGCAGAAAAAGCTCATCTTTGCACTCAATCATGACATTGCCCTAGTGAACGTCTACACCAAGATTGAACATTCTAGCTCAATTAGAAGGAGAGTTATTGTGTTTCAAAATCTCGGCCCTTCAAATTGCTACTACTTTTCATATTCACTTCAAAATGGCAACCATCAGTTGACCTAAATCAAAATTCTGCTCCCTACGATTTTTGGGCCATCCTTCAAGGATTCAGAAAATATAACTCCCGTGTCTGTAAGTAAGATAGCAAAAAAGCCTTAGGGATTTTTCATGTTTCAAGATGGTGGCATTTCCGGTTCGATCGACAAACTCCATATTTTGTGTAGGAATCAGTAATTACTTGTCGAGTATCGAAAAAAAATTTCAGGTCATTCTGACCTATATTTCGACGATTTTTTTAAAAACTTTGATCCTTAATTTCACCAAGGGGGGATAATTTAGAAAATTTCTCATTATATTTTTGAAGTCACATTGGTAAGATCTACTTATATACTAAATTTCATGAAAATCGTACAACTATTAAAGAAGTTGTCAAATTGGTCTAAACTTCCGGTTCGAAATCACAGCGACGAATTTTCAAAATTCGAAAATGTGAAACTGCAGATGAAAATGATTTTTTTCAAGGTATTCAAAGAAAAAAGAATTAGTAAAATCGGTCAAAAAATAGCAAAGTTACGACTATGCATTGTCAGTTTTTTCGTTCGTAAAATTCGGTGATTTCGAATTCGCAAAACGTTTTGAAAATATATTTAATCAACAGCCACCACCCATTTTTGGGGGGGTAGGTCAAAGTTTCAGAAACATCCTATGGATAGATTCTGTGAAATCCGATTTGCAGGAAAAACACAAAAAAAAAAATAATAACTAGACCTGCAAGCAGCACTGAACCGGCTTTCAGGAATCATACAGGAAGTTTATTATACCATAGCCGATCCATTGAGCTACCAAACTATACTTTAGGTTGTTTTGCTTTAGTAACACCCTCTATCATATGTAAAAGTAATATTTGCTGGCGAAAAGATCAGTCAAAATTGTAAATTATGGCAAAATTAAGTCACTTCCGGTGCCGAAAGAAATTTTTATACGTGAAAAATAAGTCGAAAATTCGCAACATACAAAATCCAAACGTTGTTTTATACATTTCGGGCAATAAATAATTAACCTATAACCCATAAACTGAAATTAAGAAGGTAAAAAACTTAAAGGTGACCCTGGGAAAATTGGTTATTATTCGACAAGGGAACATGCTAGAAGCCTTTTCTTGATATCAATATGATGGTATTGATTCACTCTTACTGCCCATTAGAGTCAGACGTTATAAAGTTAAACAAATAATGAATATAAATCACTTCTAAAAAATGTTTGTTTTGAAGGCTAAAAATACGTTTTTTGCAAAAATTACATTACTTCCGGTGATATTGAAAATGTTAACTTGGTTCATAGAAGTCATAAATTGCATAAGGTATCAAATGGTAAAAAAATTATAAAAATCGAATAATAATTGACACTTTTATATACCAAAAACCTTGAAAAGTGACTTATAGAAGATCGCCTATTTCTCTGTAAACGTACAAGTTAGAAACCATTTTGTGGTATCTGTATGGTCTTATGGCTTCATTCTATTCGTTGATGGGAATCAAATATCATAATTTTAAAAATATTATAAGGGAGACTGATTTGAATAAAATTTTAGTTTTTTAGGTTAAAAATACAGTTTTTGCCCAAATGACGTCATTTCCGGTCACAGTGAAAATGTAAAATTGGCTTGACCTAGTCCAAATTGGCATTAGGCATCAAATGGGAAAAAAATATTGCAAATCGAATAATAATTCACTCTTGCATAGGCAAAATAACGTGAAAAGTGATGCATGCAAAATTGCATATTTCTCGGCAACTGCTCATATTACAAACTAATTTTCGCATACATTCTCTTCGTCTGGATTAGTGCTACGAGTTTATGGAAATTACAAATAATTATTTTAAAATATGTAGACGCTGAATGAATTGTAAATAACTGAATTTTACACTTTATTTTACATTTTATTCGAAATTGCCCGAAAATGGAATTGAAATTTAGAAATATGAGCTAAGGATTTTGTGCACCTTTGCAGGGTGCATCCATTTAGTTATATCAGTTTTGAAAAAAAATAATATTTGCTTTCAAAAAGTGGTACCGAACTGTCAAAATTGTAGTTTTTGTTAATATTACGTCACTTCCGTTGCCGACAGAAAAATTTCACCGTAACAAAAAAAATTACAATTGGGACCACGGAGCATATGAACTTTGTTTTATACAAATCGAACAATAAATAATTTTTCTGGGTACGAAAAACTAAATTAGCCGATGGCGGCTAACACAAATTACCGAGACAATTTTTTTTTCTCATTTCTGCTCAAGTAGGATGATATTTTAACCCTGTGTAAAATATCATCAAAAAATATTCATAAATAAAAAAGATTTTCGTAAAAAAATTATTTTTTTTCAAAATATCGGACATTTTTTCGACTACTTCCGGTTTTACGATCGTTGTTGTGATAGCTTTACGAAGTTCTTTGGATACTTAACTTTCTGTACCAGAATTGTCAGAAACATCCATTGAGCAGTTTTGAAAAAAAAGATAAATTAAAGAGCGTTTACAAAAATTTAACGATTTTTCAATTTTTTCAAAGTTTGATGCCATTTTTGGACCACCTATATTATTTCAATGCTTTTCATTTTTGATTCACTATATAGACAACCGATAGGACTTTGAGTAAGAAAAGTTTAAGAAAAATCTGCGGCGTCGTTTTCTAGAAAAGGGCGTCTCAGAATGTTAAAAAATCGGAAAATAATAGATTTTTGGCACACAATAATTTATTTCCTTACCATCGATATCATATTATTTAGATACCATATGATGGTCCATTAATAGGGCTATCCAACGACACTTTAGTTCTTTTGGTCCGCTATTACCTAAGGGAGAAATCAAGTTTTTTGCAAGTGCGACAATGTTTTTAACCTTTTTTTAGATTTTTTGAATACTTCCGGTATGGTTATTATTGTCGATATAGTTTTGATAACCGGTTTAGGCACTAAAATAGCCACAGGGCTCTGTAATGATATATTACATTATCTGATCAGATAAAATGCCCCTGAGAAATCCTAGGTTCAAAAGTGCAAAAAATGCAAAAAATTTAAAATATCGAAAATTAAATTTCAATAACTACATACATATTATACATCGTTAGAATCGTAATTAGGTCAGCTATCTGAATATACAATTTTTTTTTGAAAATCTCTTAAAATAAAAAAATAGCAGAGCATTTTCCAAAATTTCACGATTTTTCGACTTTTTTCGATTTTCAGTCCGTTATTTCACCTTTTCCAGATATTTCAAAGTCGTAATGGAATGTTTCGTACACAAGATTACTGCAAGGTCTCTCGATAGAGAAAGTTTCATAAAAAAACTGTGGAGCAGTTTTCGAGATACAGGCATCTAAAAACGCTCCAAATCAGAAAATACTTGATTTTTAGCGAGCCATATTTTGCTTCCTGCTGATCGTATCCGTACGAATTGGGTATCATTCAGTGGTCCAATTACCGCCCGACCAAATGATACCTTAATTTGTTTAATCCGTTGATATCGGACGGAAAAATCGTGTTTTTACCCAAAACACCAATTTTTCACGTTTTTTTCAAAATATCGCATAGTATTTCGACTACTTCCGGTTTACAGATTGTTGTTGAAATTGCTTTAAACGGTGGTTTGACCATATTACTTCATGTTCCAGGAATTTCAGAAACGTCGATCCGGCCGTAAAACGAAACTTAAGCTCACAAAATGTGAAGAAAATTCGAAAAAAATCGAAAAATAAAGGGCGATGACTCTGAATGAAACTTATATTACTGGAACCATATTGCCTTCAGGTATCCAAAAATGTAGGTCAAATTTGAAAATTTTGAAAAATAACAAAAAATGTGTCTTAAACAACATATTTTCATTTTTCGAATGCTAGAAGTCAGCAGCGAAGTTTCTAAATTGCAAAATTTTCAACTGCTATCGTCCGAGAAAAGACTCAGGGTTTCCAAAAATGTAATTTCTATGAAAATAGGCACAGAATTGACGAATCTACGGCCGTTTTTTAATTTTTTGGCACCGCACAAAATTCGGCCACTTCCGGTCTGCGCAGAAGTTTCAAATACAGTGGAAGGGATGGCCACTATATGGTTTTTTGATAGAAAATTACGTCCCAGATCTGTATCTGTTACAGACACTGAGAAATAGGCTCCCCCGAAAAATAAAATAATAATAACTAGACCTGCAAGCAGCACTGAACCGGCTTTCAGGAATCATACAGGAAGTTTATTATACCATAGCCAACCCATTGAGCTACCGAACTATACTTTAGTTGTTTTGCTTCAGTGACACCCTCTATCATATGTAAAAGTAATATTTGCTGGCGAAAAGACCAGTCAAAATTGTAAATTATGGCAAAATTACGTCACTTCCGGTGCCGAAAGAAATTTTTATAGGTGAAAAATAAGTCGAAAATTTGCAACATACAAAATTTGTTTAATACATATCGGGCAATGAAAAATTAACCTATAACCCATAAACTGAAATTAAGAAGGTAAAATAATTAAAAGTGACCCTTGGAAAATTGGCTATTATTCGACAAGGGAACATGCTAGAAGCCTTTTCTTGATATCAATATGATGGTATTGATTCAATCTTACTGCCCATTAGAGTCAGACTTTATAAAGTTAAACAAATAATAAATATAAAATACCATCAAAAAATATTCATAAATAAAAAAGGTTTTCGTAAAAAAAAATTTTTTTTTCAAAATATCGGACATTTTTTCGACTACTTCCGGTTTTACGATCATTGTCGTGACAGCTTTACGAAGTTCTTTGGATACTTAACTTTCTGTACCAGAAGTGTCAGAAACATCCATTGAGTAGTTTTGGAAAAAAAGATAAATTAAAGAGCGTTTCCAAAAATTTAACGATTTTTCAATTTTTTTCAAAGTTTGAGGCCATTTTTGGACCTCTTATATTATTTCAATGCTTTTCATTTTGGATTCACTATATAGACAACCGATAGGACTTTGAGTAAGAAAAGTTTAAGAAAAATCTGCCGCGTTGTTTTCGAGAAAAGGGCGTCTCAGAATGTTAAAAAATCGGAAAATACTAGATTTTTGGCATACAATAATTTATTTCCTTATCATCGAAATCGTATTATTTAGACACCATATGATGGTCCATTAATAGCGCTATCCAGGGACACTTTAGTTCTTTTGGTCCGCTATTACCCAAGGGAGAAATCAAGTTTTTCGCAAGTGCGACAATGTTTTTAACATTTTTTTTCATTTTTTGAATACTTCCGGTATGGCTATTATTTTCGGAATAGTTTTAATAGCCGGTTTGGGCACTAAAATAGCCACAGGGCTCTGTAATGACATATTACATTATCTGATCAGATAAAATTCCCCTGAGAAATCCTATGTTCAAAAGTGCCAAAAATGCAAAAAAATTAAAATATCGAAAATTAAATTTCAATAACTACATACATATTATACATCGTTAGAATCGTAATTAGGTCAGCTATCTGAATATACAATCTTTATTTGAAAATTTCTTAAAATAAAAAAATAGTAGAGCATTTTCCAAAATTTCACGATTTTTCGACTTTTTTCGATTTTCAGTCCGTTATTTCACCTATTCCAGATATTTCAAAGTCTTATTGAATGGCTTCATGCAAAAAATCTCCGAAAGGACTCTCGATAGAAAAAATTTAAAAAAAAATTGCGGTTAAGTTTTCGAGATACAGGCGTCCAAAAATGCTAAAAATCAGAAAATACTTGATTTTCAGCGTGCCATATTTTGCTTCCTGCTAATCGTATCCGTACGAATTGCGTATCATTCAGTGGTCCAATCACCGCCCGACCAAATGATACCTTAATTCGTTTAATCCGTTGATATCGGACGGAAAAATCGTGTTTTTACCCAAAACACCCATTTTTCACTTTTTTTTCAAAATATCGCATATTATTTCGACTACTTCCGGTTTACGGATTGTTGTTGAAATTGCTTTAAACGGTGGTTTGACCATATTACTTCATGTTCCAGGAATTTCAGAAACGTTGATCTGGCCGTAAAACGAAACTTAAGCTCACAAAATGTGAAGAAAATTCGAAAAAAATCGAAAAATAAAGGGCGATAACTCTGAATGAAACTTATATTACTGGAACCGGGTTGCCTTCAGGTATCCAAAAATGTAGGTCAAATTTTAAAATTTTGAAAAATAACAAAAAATGTGTCTTAAACAACATATTTTCATTTTTCGAACGCTAGAAGTCAGCGGCGAAGTTTCGAAATTGCAAAATTTTCAACTGCTATCGTCCGAGAAAAGACTCAGGGTTTCCAAAAATGTAATTTGTATGAAAATAGATACAGAATTGACAAATCTACGGCCGTTTTTTAATTTTTTGGCACCGCACGAAATTCGGCCACTTCCGGTCTGCGCAGAAGTTTCAAATACAGTGGAAGGGATAGCCACCATATGGTTTCCTGATAGAAAATTATGTCCCAGATCTGTATCTGTTACAGACACTGAGAAATAGGCTCCCCCGAAAAATAAAATAATAATAATAAATAATAATTTTAGTAATCACAATAGGCTTTCAGACGAAAGTCTGAAAGCCTAATAAATAATAATAATTTTAGTAATCACAATAGGCTTTCAGACGAAAGTCTGAAAGCCTAATAATCTTAACAGAAACAATAAGCTTTCATATGAAATATGAAAGCTTAATAATAATAATAATTTTAGTAATCTCAATAGGCTTTCAGACGAAAGTCTGAAAGCCTAACTAGACCTGCATGCAGGAATGACGGGTTTCACTGGTGCCACGTTACCCTTAAACATGTCACTTCCGGTGCCAAGTTACCCTTGAACATATGTCGCTTCTGGTACCAACAAAACACTAAACAGGTTTCCAAATTAACATTGCACACAAATAAAATGGACGCAGAATCAACCAAATCCAGCAATATCAATTCATTTTATACATTTGTTACTTGTAAATGATCTTGACAAAATTAAATTACTCCCGGTGTTAATGAAAATGTTTAATTAGTCTTATGAAATCAGAAATGGCATACAATATCATATAGTGAAAATTTTATGTAAATCGAATAATAATTGCCACTTTTAAAGACCAAGAAACTTGAAAAGTGACTTGTAGAAAATCGGCTATTTCTCGGCAACCGTACAAGTTAGAAACCATTTTGTGGTATCTGTATGATCGTATGGGTTCATTCTATTTGTTGATTGACATCAAATACCATAATATTTAAAACATTTCAAAACAGACTCATTTGAATAAAATATCTGTTTTGAAGGCTAAAAATACAGTTTTTGCCAAAATGACGTTACTTCCGGTGATAATGAAAATCTTACATTACTTGTATGAAATCCCAAATGGCATTAGTTATAACATGGTGTAACGTTTATGAAAATCGAATAATAATTGACACTTTTATGGCCCCAAATCCTTCAAAAGTGACCTGTAGAAAACCGTCTATTTCTCGGCAACCGAACAAGTTAGAAACAAGTTTATGATATCTATATGACCATATGAGTTGTGTTTATATGTGAATTTAAACCAAAAGTTAAAATTATTAATACATATCAAGTTATTCTTGGTTGAATAAGATATTGATTTAAAAAGTTTAAAATGCAGTTTTTGACAAAATGACGTCACTTCCGGTGTTAATTTTAAATTGTAATCAACTTGATATGACGCTACATGCTTTTTGAATCAAATGATGTCACTTTTATAAAAATCCAATAATAATTGACTTTATTACACGCAAAATAAAGAAAACAGTGACTTATGCAGAACTGTCCATTTCTTGGCAACTGCTTATATTACAAACTAATTTTCACATACATTCTCTTCGTATTGATTATAGCTACAAGTCTATAAGAGTTATGTAAAAATAATTTAAAATCTGAAAAGCCTGAATGGGTTGTAAATAGGTCAATTTTACGCCTTTTTTCACCTCTTAATCCAATTTGCTAGAAAATGAAATAGAAATTAAAAAAACGGCTTCCGCCATTTTTTGCGCCTTGAAAGGACACACTCTTTGAGTCATATAATTTTTCAAAAAAATAATATTTGTTTTCGAAGAAGGAAAATAACTGTCAAAATTGTAGTTTTTGGTAAAATTATGGCACTTCCGGTGCCGACAGATAACTATATTGGTAACAAAAAAAATGACAATTGAGACAACGAAGCATATGAACTTTGTTTTATACAAATCGAACAATAAAAAAATAATCTAAGACTGAAAAACTGAATTAGCCAATGGCGGCCAAGGAAAATTACTGAGACAAAAATTTTTAACATTTTTGCGCAAGTCAGATGACTCTTTAATTCTGTGTACAACACGACTAAAAAATATTAATAAATAAAAAAGTTTTTTGTAAAATTTTAAATTTTCAAAATTTGGCGCCTAATATTTTCGAAGATTTGCCGAAAATCAAAAATCGAAAGTAGCGTAGCTATGTGCCATGTCTCCGGCTATGCCAAAATGTATCGAAAGTTAAAATCCCATGATTATTGTTAAAATTACTGCAATATTTTAAAAAACGATAACTTCGGTGATTTCGGACATTTCGCATTGTCGCAGAACGTTCAAAATAGCTTTATCCTCTAAGTCACACCCACTTTTCTAGTAAAACTGAAGAAATCGTAACGATGCGACAAGTAGTTGCTGAGATCTACTCAAAACAAAAGAATAATAATAATAACTAGATCTGCTACTGTCCCATGCAGATATGAAAGCTTTCATATTCATCGTCACGTGTCATTGATTGTATCAAGTATCCTAAATAAAAGGATAAGAAGAAAAAATTATCAAAATTGGTCAAAAACTCTCGAAGTTACAAGTCTAAATATAGTATGAAACATTGCACCCAGGCATAACAATAATCTGAAAACTAAAGGGAAATAACTGAAACTTGTATTACTGTAATGAGACGGATGAGAAAATGAAATAAAAATGGCGGGAAAAAAAAAATTAAAAATGGCAGGTTGGACAGGCGACCTTACTCCTTGTCACGTACAACCGGGCATTTGAAAACACGCTAGTTAACTCAATGACAGACGCGCGTGCTAACCATTCAGCCACCCAACCCCCCTTTGAAATCCGACACGTGCAATATGTCATATAGGAAGAATAAGAAATGGTAAATTAATGAGTTTAGGTCAAAAGGTTGAGCTACTGTTTTAGAGTATTTAATAGTTTTAAAGAGACACGTTAAGGGTTGTTCATAGTAAAATGAAAGTTTAATTTTAAATAAGACCAATAAAATTAGGATTTAATAATGCCAGACTAATATTTCCAATATGTTTGGTTATAAGTAGGAAATCGTGACGACTTCTTAAGCATGTTTTAAACAAAGGATCATAGACTGAATTATACAAGAATGGCACTCTGCAATAAAAAAACTGACCAAAGCAAGATTTCTATGCAGAAATTAAATAATTGCTAGAACCAGAAAAATATTTATCCACTATAATAAATAAGCAACATAGAGAAAATGAAATGAAATTGAATGGGGTTTAACGTCCTACTGTTCTGCTCCTAAAATGGTCTAATGAAGACGGGCATATGCCATAAAGTGTGCAATGAGGGAAATTTTACCCGGGCAGCGGCGTTACGGCCTACAACCAAGAAATCGAAACAACGCCAGTTGACTCAAAGACAGACGTTATTCAGCCACGCAACCTCCCTAAAATTGGCAAATTGCTGACCTGCAGCGAGAAACAGTTCAACCGGGCCAAATTTTCTATTTTAACAGTTTAATTTGCACGGTACCTTTAGTTATTAACCGAATATTACAAAACTTTTAAAAATAAGCTCCCCTCGACCAGCTTAATCGTTCGCAATAAACGTTTGCCCCTTAAAATCGGCAAATTGCTGACTTTAAAGTGAGAAACATTACAACCGGGCGAAATTTTCTGTTTTATCACTTTTACAGTACCTTTGATTACCAACCGTTTATTACAAAACTTTAGAAATAAAAGAGAAAGAGAGAAATGCGGCCTAATGTCTATTAGACACAAACTAGGTCATTTCGTGACTAACATATGTTTTTTAATTTTATTTAAAAACTCCCCTTGCGCTTACTGGTC
This sequence comes from Patella ulyssiponensis, assembly GCA_963678685.1. NCBI lineage: Eukaryota > Metazoa > Mollusca > Gastropoda > Patellidae > Patella > Patella ulyssiponensis. Next base: position 36,127,226 of record OY783229.1, on the reverse strand, counting down.
TTTAGCCGTTGGGAGGAAACCGAAGGACACGGAGAAAACCCACGAGGTTGGACATCATACTCCATGTCACGTGCAACCTGGAGATCGAAACGACGCCCGTTGACTCAATGACAGACGTTACGATACAGCGCGCACATACTAACCATTCAGCCATTCAGCCTCCCTGAATTCGGAAAATTGCTGACTTATAGCAAGAAACATTTCAACCGGGCGAAATTTTCTGTTTTAACAGTTTAATGTGCACGGTACTTTAATTACCAACCGATTATTACAAAACTTTTGAAAATAAGCTCCAACTGACCAGCTTAATCGTATGCAATAAACGTTTGGCCTGAATTGAAAGTTCTGCACGGAGAAAGTTCATCTTGATTTCCAGGCGTGGTTCCCCCTTGTCAGTGAGGCAGAACGGAGGGTCTGACAAGCACAGCTGTCTAGTCGTTCGGATGGGACGAAAAACCAAGGTCCCGTGTACACATTGGAGTGCACGTAAAATATCCCTAAGCAGTTGGAATTCGATACTGTTGAATAAGCTCTATACGATGACTAAATGTGTAGATTGTAGTCACCCACACTGCATGTTTTGCTTAACAATGAAAGGATGCAGTTTTCAATGTTCGATCCTTTTGTTCTTCTACTCCTGATATGTTGGATTGTTGATCGATGGTTTCATATAAAAGACTACCGATAAGACTCTTTGTAGAAGAAGTTCCCAAAAAATATTAAGTTGACTTTACGAGAAAGACCTCTAAACATGCTCCAAATTGTAAAAATACGACTTTTTGGATTTTCAATCTCTTTTTTTCGCCTATCCCTGATATTTAAAATAAATGATACAATGATTTCACACAACAGGCTAGCTATTGGACTCTCTATTGACAAAAGTTTCACCGCCCTCCCTTCGTTATAACCGAAGTTATCGTGCCCTAAAGAATCAACAAATCAGCATGCCTATCTCTGCTAACCTAGGCAGAAAATGCTCATCTTTGTGAACGTCTACACCAAGTTTGAACATTCTAGCTTAATTAGAAGGGGAGTTATTGTGTTCCAAAGTCCCGGCCCTTCAAATTGCTTCTATTTTTCATTTTCAATTCAAAATGGTGACCATCACGTGACCGAAATCAAAATTCTGATCCGATAGATTTTTAGGCATTCCTTCAAGGATTCCGAAAATATAACTCCCGAGTCTGTAAGTAAAATAGCAAAAAAGCCTTTTTGATTTTTCACGTTTAAAGATGGTGGCACTTCCGGTTCGATCCACAAACTCCATATTTTGTGTACGAATCAGTAATTCCTTGTCTAGTATCGAAAAAAAAAATTAGGTCATTCTGACCTATATTTCGACGATTTTTTTGAAAAATTTGATCCTTAATTTCACCAAGGGGAGATAATTTAGAAAATTTCTAATTATATTTTTGAAGTCACATCGGTAAGATCTACTTGTATACTAAATTTCATGAAAATCGTACAACTATTAAAGAAGTTGTCAAATTGGTCTTAACTTCCGGTTCGAAATCACAGCGACGAATTTTCGAAATTCGAAAATGTGAAACTGCAGATGAAAATGATTTTTTTCAAGGTATTCAAAGAAAAAAGAATTAGTAAAATCGGTCAAAAAATAACAAAGTTACGACTATGCATTGTCAGTTTTTTCGTTCGAAAAATTCGGTGATTTCGGATTCGTAAAACGTTTTGAAAATATATTTAAACAACGTTCGCACCCCATTTTTGGGGGGGTAGGTCAAGGTTTCAGAAAGATCCCATGGTTAGATTCTGAGAAATCCGATTTGCAGAAAATACACAAAAAAAAAAAATAATAACTAGATCTGCTACTGTCCCATGCAGATATGAAAGCTTTCATATTCATCGTCACGTGTCATCGATTATATCAAGTATCTCAAATAAAAGGATAAAAATAACAAACTATCAAAATTGGTCAAAAACTCGCGAAGTTACAAGTCTAAATATAGTATGAAACATTGAGTAATCTGAAAACTAAAGGGAAATAACTGATACTTGTGTTGCTGTAAACGGGATGACTTCCGATTTCAAAACTTTCAGAAAAATAAAATGAAAATGGTAAGAAAACATCGAAAAATTAAATGAGATAACTTTGAACAAAACTAAAACTTTTTGAATCAGGTTGAACTCAACTGTTTGAATATGTACGTTAAATATGTAGATTTGGAAAATTATAAAGACATAATGTCAAAAGTTACAAATTTAAATGTAGTCAGAAACATTGCACCCGGGCAAAAAAATAATCTTTAAACTAAAGGGAAATAACTGAAACTTGTATAGCTGTAATCGGGCTTCCAAGATATGTTATATAATTATGGTTTCCAATATGTTTGGTTATAAGTAGGAAATCGTGACGACTTGTTAAGCATGTTTTAAACAAAGGGTCATAGACTGCAATATACAAGAATGGCACTCTGCAATAAAAAAAACTGGCCAGAGATTTCTATGCAGAAATTAAATAATTGCTAGAACCAGAAAAATATTTATCCACTATAATAAATAAGCAACATAGAGAAAATGAAATGAAATTGAATGGGGTTTAACGTCCTACTGTTCTGCTCCTACAATGGGCTAATGAAGACGGGCATACGCCATAAAGTGTGCAATGAGGGAAATTTTACCCGGGCAGCGGCGTTACAGCTTACGAGGTTGGACAGGCGACCATACTCCTTGTCACGTACAACCAAGAAATCGAAACAAGGCCAGTTGACTCAATGACTGACGTTATGATACAGAGCGCACGTGCTAACCATTCAGCCACGCAACCTCCCTAAAATCGGCCAATTGCTGACCTACAGCGAGAAACATTTCAACCGGGCCAAATTTTCTATTTTAACAGTTTAATTTGCACGGTACCTTTAGTTATCAACCGAATATTACAAAACTTTTAAAAATAAGCTCCCCCTGACCAGCTTAATCGTTCGCAATAAACGTTTGCCCCTTAAAATCGACAAATTGCTGACTTTAAAGTGAGAAACATTACAACCGGGCCAAATTTTCTGTTTTATCACTTAAACAGTACCTTTGATTACCAACTGATTATTAAAAAACTTTAAAAAGAGAAAGAGAGAAATGCGGCCTAACGTCCATTCGACACAAACTAGGTCATTTCGGGACTAACATATGTTTTTTAATTTTATTTAAAAACTCCCCTTGCACGTACTGGTCTTTAGCCGTTGGGAGGAAACCGAAGAACACGGAGAAAACCCACGAGGTTGGACATCATACACCATGTCACGTGCAACTTGGAGATCGAAACGACGCCCGTTGACTCAATGACAAACGTTACGATACAGCGAGAACATGCTAACCATTCAGCCATCCAGCCTCCCTGAATTCGGAAAATTGCTGACTTATAGCAAGAAACATTTCAACCGGGCGAAATTTTCTGTTTTAACAGTTTAATGTGCACGGTACTTTAATTACCAACCGATTATTACAAAACTTTTGAAAATAAGCTCCAACTGACCAGCTTAATCGTATGCAATAAACGTTTTGCCTGAATTGAAAGTTCTGCACGGAAAAAGTTCATCTCGATTTCCCGGCGTGGTTCCCCTTGTCAGTGAGGCAGAACGGAGGGCCTGGCAAGCACAGCTGTCTAGTCCTTCGGATGGGACGAAAAACCAAAGTCCCGTGTACACATTGGAGTGCACGTAAAATATCCCTAAGCAGTTGGAATTCGATACTGTTGAATAAGCTCTATACGATGACTAAATGTGTAGATTGTAGTCACCCACACTGCATGTTTCGCTTAACAATGAAAGGATGCCGTTTTCAATGTTCGATCCTTTTGTTCTTCTACTCCTGATATGTTGGATTGTTGACCGATGGTTTCATATAAAAGACTACCAATAAGACTCTTTGTAGAAGAAGTTCCCAAAAAATATTAAGTTGACTTTACGAGAAAGACCTCTAAACATGCTCCAAATTGTAAAAATACGACTTTTTGGATTTTCAATCTCTTTTTTTCGCCTATCCCTGATATTTAAAATAAATGATACAATGATTTCACACAACAGGCTAGCTATTGGACTCTCTGTTGACAAAAGTTTCACCGCCCTCCCTTCATTATAACCGAAGTTATCGTGCCCTAAAGAATCAACAAATCAGCATGCCTATCTCTGCTTACCCTAGGCAGAAAATGCTCATCTTTGCACTCAATCAGGACATTGACCTAGTGAACGTCTACACCAAGTTTGAACATTCTAGCTTAATTAGAAGGAGAGTTATTGTGTTCCAAAGTCCCGGCCCTTCAAATTGCTTCTATTTTTCATTTTCAATTCAAAATGGTGACCATCACGTGACCGAAATCAAAATTCTGATCCGATAGATTTTTAGGCATTCCTTCAAGGATTCCGAAAATATAACTCCCGAGTCTGTAAGTAAAATAGCAAAAAAGCCTTTTTGATTTTTCACGTTTAAAGATGGTGGCACTTCCGGTTCGATCGACAAACTCCATATTTTGTGTACGAATCAGTAATTCCTTGTCTAGTATCGAAATAAAAAATTAGGTCATTCTGACCTATATTTCGACGATTTTTTTGAAAAATTTGATCATTAATTTCACCAAGGGGAGATAATTTAGAAAATTTCTAATTATATTTTTGAAGTCACATCGGTAACATCTACTTGTATTCTAAATTTCATGAAAATCGTACAACTATTAAAGAAGTTGTCAAATTGGTCTAAACTTCCGGTTCGAAATCACAGCGACGAATTTTCGAAATTCGAAAATGTGAAACTGCAGATGAAAATGATTTTTTTCAAGGTATTCAAAGAAAAAAGAATTAGTAAAATCGGTCAAAAAATAACAAAGTTACGACTATGCATTGTCAGTTTTTTCGTTCGTAAAATTCGGTGATTTCGGATTCGTAAAACGTTTTGAAAATATATTTAAACAACGTTCGCACCCCATTTTTGGGGGGGTAGGTCAAAGTTTCAGAAAGATCCCATGGTTAGATTCTGAGAAATCCGATTTGCAGAAAATACACAAAAAAAAAATAACTAGATCTGCTACTGTCCCATGCAGATATGAAAGCTTTCATATTCATCGTCACGTGTCATTGAAGAAAAAATTATCAAAATTGGTCAAAAATTCGCGAAGTTACAAGTCTAAATATAGTATGAAACATTGCACCCAGGCATAACAATAATCTGAAAACTAAAGGGAAATAACTGAAACTTGTATTACTGTAATGAGACGGATGAGAAATTGAAATGAAAATGGCGGGAAAAAAAATTAAAAATGGCAGGTTGGACAGGCGACCTTACTCCTTGTCATGTACAACCGGGCATTCGAAAACCCGCTAGTTAACTCAATGACAGGCGCGCGTGCTAACCATTCAGCCACCCCCCCCCCCTTTTGAAATCAGACACGTGCAATATGTCATATAGGAAGAATAAGAAGTCGCTCACAACAAAATGGTAAATTAATGAGTTTAGGTCAAAAGGTTGAGCTACTGTTTTAGTGTAATTAATAGTTTTAAAGAGACACGTTAAGGGTTGTTCATAGTTAAATGAAAGTTTAATTTTAAATAAGACCAATAAAATTAGGATTTAATAATGCCAGACTAATATTTCCAATATGTTTGGTTATAAGTAGGAAATCGTGACGACTTCTTAAACATGTTTTAAACAAAGGATCATAGATTGAATTATACAAGAATGGCACTCTGCAATAAATAAACTGGCCAAAGCAAGATTTCTATGCAGAAATTAAATAATTGCTAGAACCAGAAAAATATTTATCCACTATAATAAATAAGCAACATAGAGAAAATGAAATGAAATTGAATGGGGTTTAACGTCCTACTGTTCAGCTCCTAAAATGGGCTAATGAAAACGGGCATATGCCATAAAGTGTGCAATGAGGGAAATATTACCCGGGCAGCGGCGTTACGGCCTACGAGGTCGGACAGCGACCATACTCCTTGTCACTTACAACCAAGAAATCGAAACAACGCCAGTTGACTCAATGACAGACGTTATGATACAGAACGCACGTGCTAACCATTCAGCCACGCAACCTCCCTAAAATCGGCAAATTGCTGACCTACAGCGAGAAACACTGTACCTTTAGTTATCAACCGAATATTACAAAACTTTTAAAAATAAGCTCCCCCTGACCAGCTTAAGCGTTCGCAATAAACGTTTGCCCCTTAAAATCGGCAAATTGCTGACTTTAAAGTGAGAAACATTACAACCTGGCGAAATTTTCTGTTTTATCACTTTTACAGTACCTTTGATTACCAACCGATTATCACAAAACTTTAAAAATAAAAGAGAAAGAGAAAAATGCGGCCTAATGTCCTTTCGACACAAACTAGGTCATTTCGTGACTAACATATTTTTTTTTTAATTTTATTTAAAAACTCCCCTTGCGCTTACTGGTCTTTAGCCGTTGGGAGGAAACCGAAGGACACGGAGAAAACCCACGAGGTTGGACATCATACTTCATGTCACGTGCAATCTGGAGATCGAAACGACGCTCGTTGACTCAATGACAGACGTTACGATACAGCGCGCACATGCTAACCATTCAGCCATTCAGCCTCCCTGAATTCGGAAAATTGCTGACTTATAGCAAGAAACATTTCAACCGGGCGAAATTTTCTGTTTTAACAGTTTAATGTGCACGGTACTTTAATTACCAACCGATTATTACAAAACTTTTGAAAATAAGCTCCAACTGTCCAGCTTAATCGTATGCAATAAACGTTTTGCCCGAATTGAAAGTTCTGCACGGAGAAAGTTCATCTTGATTTCCCGGTGTGGTTCCCCGTTGTCAGTGAGACAGAACGGAGGGCCTGACAAGCACAGTTGTCTAGTCGTTCGGATGGGACGAAAAACCAAGCTCCCGTATAGACATTGGAGTGCACGTAAAATATCCCTAAGCAGTTGGAATTCGATACCGTTGAATAAGCTCTATACGATGACTAAATGTGTAGATTGTAGTCACCCACACTGCATGTTTCGCTTAACAATGAAAGGGTGCCGTTTTCAATTTTCGATCCTTTTGTTCTTCTACTCCTGATATGTTGGACTGTTGATCGATGGTTTCATATAAAAGACTACCAATAAGACTCTCTGTAGAAGAAGTTCCCAAAAAATATTATGTTGACTTTACGAGAAAGACCTCTAAACATGCTCCAAATTGTAAAAATACGACTTTTTGGATTTTCAATCTCTTTTTTTCGGCTATCCCTGATATTTAAAAAAAAATGATACAATGATTTCAAACAACAGGCTAGCTATTAGACTCTCTATTGACAAAAGTTCCATCGCCCTCCCTTCATTATAACCGAAGTTATCGTGCCCTAAAGAATCAACAAATCAGCATGCTTATCTCTGCTTACCCTAAGCAGAAAATGCTCATCTTTGAACTCAATCATGACATTGACCTAGTGAACGTCTACACCAAGTTTGAACATTGTAGCTTAATTAGAAGGAGAGTTATTGTGTTCCAAAGTCCCGGCCCTTCAAATTGCTTCTATTTTTCATTTTCAATTCAAAATGGTGACCATCACGTGACCGAAATCAAAATTCGGATCCGACAGATTTTTAGGCATTCCTTCAAGGATTCTGAAAATATAACTCCCGAGTCTGTAAGTAAAATAGCAAAAAAGCCTTTTTGATTTTTCACGTTTAAAGATGTTGGCACTTCCGGTTCGATCGACAAACTCCATATTTTGTGTACGAATCAGTAATTACTTCTCTAGTATTCAAAAAAAAAAAGAGGTCATTCTGACCTATATTTCGACGATTTTTTTGAAAACTTTGATCCTTAATTTCGTCAAGGGGAGATAATTTAGAAAATTTTTAATTATATTTTTGATGTCACATCGGTAGCATCTACTTATACACTAAATTTCATGAAAATCGTACAACTATTAAAGAAGTTCTCAAATTGGTCTAAACTTCCGGTTCGAAATCACAGCGACGAATTTTCGAAATTGGAAAATGCGAAACTGCAGATGAAAATGATTTTTTTCAAGGTATTCAAAGAAAAAAGAATTAGTAAAATCGGTCAAAAAATAACAAAGTTACGAGTATGCATTGTCAGTTTTTTCGTTCGTAAAATTCGGTGATTTCGGATTCGTAAAACGTTTTGAAAATATATTTAATCAACAGCCACCACCCATTTTTGGGGGGATAGGTAAAAGTTTCAGAACGATCCTATCGTTAGATTCTGAGAAATCCGATTTGTGGACAAAACACAAAAAAAAAATAACAATAATAATCTTAACAGAAACAATAAGCTTTCATATGTAATATGAAAGCTTAATAATAATCTTAACAGAAACAATAAGCTTTCATATGTAATATGAAAGCTTAACTAGATCTGCAAAGCAGATATTAAAGCTTTCATATTAACAGTCACTTCCTGTCACATGTCATGGGTCATGTAAATAATGTCATCAACAAAAAAAAAATCATTAAAATCGGTCAAAATATAGCGAAATTTTTATGATTTTTCAATCGTAAACAACTTTATCGGCACGAAAAACATCAAAGACAAAATTCGAAAATGTGACATTTTCAAATAAAAACATTTCGACCCTGATCCCGGCTATCCAGAAATGTATTCATTTTGGAAATAGGAGACATATTCTCCAAACTACGGCCTATTGCTTTCATTCACGTGCTCGTTAATGTCGATTTTTCACCTTTTCTCATATTCAGTTCGAAATGGTGACCATCACGTGACCGAAATCAAAATTCTGATCCGATAGATTTTTAGGCATTCCTTCAAGGATTCCGAAAATGTAACTCCCATGTCTGTAAGTAAAATATCGCAAAAGCCTTTGTGATTTTTCACGTTTCAAGATGGCGGCACTTCCGGTTCGATCCACAAACTCAATATTTTGTGTACGAATCAGTATTTACTTATCTAGAATCTAAAAAAAAAAATCAGGTCATTCTGACCTATATTTCTTCGATTTTTTTGAAAACTTTGATCCCTAATTTCACCAAGGGGAGATAATTTAGAAAATTTCTAAGGACATCTTTAAAGTTGCATCGGTAAGATCTACTTACATACTAAATTTCATGAAAATCGTACAACTCTTAAAGAAGTTGTCAAGTTGGTCTCAACTTCCGGTTCAAATCACAGCGACGAATTTTCGTAATTCGAAAATCTGAAACTGCAGTTGAAAATGATTTTTGTCAGGGTACTCAAAGAAAAAAGAATTAGTAAAACAGGTCAAATAGTCACAGAGTTACAGTAATGCAGGTCAAATTCACTCGTTCGTAAAATTCGGTGATTTCGAATGCTTTAAACGTTTTGAAAATATATTTAATCAATACTCACCACCCATTTTGGGTGGGTAGGTCAAAGTTTCAGAAACATCCTATGGTTAGATTCTGAGAAATCCGATTTGCAGTAAACACATGTTGACTTTACGAGAAAGACCTTTAAACATGCTCTAAATTGTAAAAATACGACTCTTTGGATTTTCAATCTCTTTTTTTCGGCTACCCCGGACATTTAAGAAAAAATGATACAATGATTTCACACAACAGGTTAGCTATTAGACTCTCGATTGAGAAGAGTTTCATCGCCCTCCCTTCATTATAACCAAAGTTATCGTGCCCTAAAGAATCAACAAATCAGCTTGCTTATCTCTGCTTACCCTAGGCAGAAAATGCTTATCTTTGAACTCAATCAAGACAGTGACCTAGTGAACGTCTACACCAAGTTTGAACATTCTAGCTCAATTAGAAGGAGAGTTATTGTGTTCCAAATTCTCGGCCCTTCAAATTGCTTCTATTTTTCACTTTCACTTCAAAATGGCGACTATCAATTGACCTAAATCAAAATTCTACTCCGAACGTTTTTTTAGGCCATCCTTGAAGGATTCAGAAAATATAACTCCCGTGTCTGTAAGTAAAATAGCAAAAAAGCCTTTGTGATTTTTCACGTTTCAAGATGGCGGCACTTCCGGTTCAATCCACAAACTCAATATTTTGGGTACGAATCAGTATTTACTTATCTAGTATCCAAAAAAAACATCAGGTCATTCAGATCTATATTTCCTCGATTTTTTTGAAAACTTTGATCCTTAATTTCACAAAAGGGAGATAATTTTGAAAATTTCTATTTATATTTTTGAAGTCACGTGGGTAAGATCTACTTACATACTAAATTTCATGAAAATCGTAGAACTATTAAAGAAGTTGTCAAGTTGGTCTCAACTTCCGGTTCGAAATCACAGCGACGAATTTTCGAAATTCGAAAATCTGAAACTGCAGTTGAAAATGATTTTTGTCAAGGTACTCAAAGAAAAAAGAATTAGTAAAATAGGTCAAATAGTCACAGAGTTACAGTAATGCAGGTCAAATTCACTCGTTCGTAAAATTCTGTGATTTCGAATTCGTAAAACGTTTTGAAAATATATTTAATCAAAAACTGCCACCCAGTTTTGGGGGGGTAGGTCAAAGTTTCAGAAAGATCCCATGGTTAGATTCTGAGAAATCCGATTTGCAGAAATGACACAAAAAAAAAAAAATAATAATAATAACTTTAACAGAAACAATAAGCTTTCATATGTAATACATATGAAAGCTTAATAATAATAATAATCTTAACAAAAACAATAAGCTTTCATATGTAATATGAAAGCTTAATAATCTTAACAAAAACAATAAGCTTTCATATGTAATATGAAAGCTTAATAATAACTTTAACAGAAACAATAAGCTTTCATATGTAATACATATGAAAGCTTAACAATAATAATCTTAACAAAAACAATAAGCTTTCATATGTAATATGAAAGCTTAATAATAATCTTAACAAAAACAATAAGCTTTCATATGTAATATGAAAGCTTAATAATAACAATAATAATCTTAACAAAAACAATAAGCTTTCATATGTAATATGAAAGCTTAATAATAATCTAAACAAAAACAATAAGCTTTCATATGTAATATGAAAGCTTAATAATAATCTTAACAAAAACAATAAGCTTTCATATGTAATATGAAAGCTTAATAATATTAATCTTAACAGAAACAATAAGCTTTCATATGTAATACATATGAAAGCTTAATAATCTTAACAAAAACAATAAGCTTTCATATGTAATATGAAAGCTTAATAATCTTAACAAAAACAATAAGCTTTCATATGTAATATGAAAGCTTAATAATAATCTTAACAAAAACAATAAGCTTTCATATGTAATATGAAAGCTTAATAATAATAATAATCTTAACAAAAACAATAAGCTTTCATATGTAATATGAAAGCTTAATAACTTTAACAGAAACAATAAGCTTTCATATGTAATATGAAAGCTTAATAATCTTAACAAAAACAATAAGCTTTCATATGTAATATGAAAGCTTAATAATCTTAACAGAAACAATAAGCTTTCATATGTAATATGAAAGCTTAATAATCTTAACAGAAACAATAAGCTTTCATATGAAATATGAAAGCTTAATAATCTTAACAGAAACAATAAGCTTTCATATGAAATATGAAAGCTTAATAATCTTTTTAAAAACAATAGTCTTTCAGACGAAAGTCTGAAAGCCTAATAATTTTAGTAATCTCAATAGGCTTTCAGACGAAAGTCTGAAAGCCTAATAAAAAAAAAATAATAATTTTAGTAATCACAATAGGCTTTCAGACGAAAGTCTGAAAGCCTAATAATTTTAGTAATCTCAATAGGCTTTCAGACGAAAGTCTGAAAGCCTAATAATTTTAACAAAAACAATAGTGTTTCACACAAGTTTCGCAGTGTGAAACCCTAATAATTTTAACAAAAACAATAGTGTTTCACACAAGCTTCGCAGTGTGAAACCCTAAATATCGAAACTTGAATTTCAATATTTCAATACACATTATACATCGTTAGAATCGTAGTTAGGTATACGCTATATATATCCGAATGTGTAACCTTTTTTGTAAAAATCTGTTTAAATAATAAAGTAGGAGTTTTTTTTACAAAATTTCACGATTCTTTTTTCGATTTTCAGTTCCTTTTTTTTTGTATCCTATTCCAGATATTTCAAAGTCTTATCTGATGGCTTCATGCACAAGACTGTCGAGTGGACTCTCGATAGAGAAAGTTAAAGCCCCAATAACACTCTTGTTGTAACTAAATAATATGTCCCAATCTTCATTCTGGTCAACAAATTGTATTGTTTTACAATATTCCAATTAATTGATGATATAAATTTCATCTTAACACACCTAATTTAAAAAATTGGAAAAATTCAACTAATTGATTTGAAAAGTCTAACGTAAACCTTTTCAAATGTGACTTTGATTTAAAATATTTTCGAACCCTCTGGACAAGTAAAATAGGTCGTAATGGATAATTTACACAACACTTAAACATCTAGTACTTAGAATAAGGCTATTATTTATTTTCTGGGGCTGCCAAGCCAGCAAGAGTGTTATTGTCCCTTTAAAAAAAAGTGAAGATAAAGTTTTTTGAGATAAAGGCGTCAAAAAACGTTCCAAATCAGAAAATAAATCCTTTGCTGTCTGATTACATCTGTATGAAATAGGTCAGCTATCTGAATGTGTAGCCTTTTTGTAAAAATATGTATACGTGTAAATAATAAAGTTATAGAGCGTTTTCCAAAATTTCACGATTTTTTGATTTTCAGTCCCTTTTTTATCCTATCCCAGACATTTAAAAGTCTTATTTGATGGCTTTATGCACAAGACTATCGACTGGACTCTCGATAGAGAAAGTTAAAAAAAAATTGAAGATTTAAGTTTTTGAGATAAAGGCGTCCAAAAAAGCTCCAAATCAGATAATACTTGATTTCCAGCGTGCCATATTTTACTGTCTGATCACTGTATCTGCATGAATTTAGTCTCACACGATAGTCTAATACCTAATTCCAGATATGATGTTAATCATTGAAAAGCAAGTTCCTTGTTCTTTTCAAATATGTAAATTATTTTCTGGCACATTTTATATTATCATGTACTTAGCTTACAGACAGGGGTGTAAATGTGGTAGTTACTCTAAGTAACGTAAATGTTTCGGCTCTGCTCTCAACTACGTTACTGTCCGCCCTTATAGACAACTAGTCTGAAAATAAGGCTTTTCCCTCATCTCCGTTCTAAGACTATTTTGGAATCCTTACCGTCTATTTTTCACCGTGATTCTGCTTTAGTCGCCAAAAGGAATCATTTCTTGTCACATCCGACACAAATTTATAAAAATCCAACGCTATTTTCATGTAGAATTATGCGATACAAATAGATAAACAACTTTCATTTGAATGCAGCCGCCATTTTCAATCTACTGCTCAACCACTATTCCAAATTTCGGAATGGAATTTTACCGTAAACGAAAATTCGTGCTGTACACGGTCACTAAAGTTTTTTTTTATTCAACATGCGTGATTAATTATTACACAAAATCTATAAAACAGAACAACGCATTATATTGACCTTCATAAAATATTTTAAATAGTCTATGTGTTATTCCATGTACAGCGAGAATTTTCGTTTACGGTAAAATTCCATTCCGAAATTTGGAATAGTGGTTGAGCAGTAGATTGAAAATGGCGGCTGCATTCAAATGAAAGTTGTTTATCTATTTGTATCGCATAATTCTACATGAAAATAGCGTTGGATTTTTATAAATTTGTGTCGGATGTGCCAAGAAATGATTCCTTTTGGCGACTAAAGCAGAATCACGGTGAAAAATAGACGGTAAGGATTCCAAAATAGTCTTAGAACGGAGATGAGGGAAAAGCCTTATTTTCAGACTAGTTGTCTATAAGGGCGGACAGTAACGTAGTTGAGAGCAGAGCCGAAACATTTACGTTACTTAGAGTAACTATAAATGTGGGTGTGTGGGTGCCCCCCCCCCTTCCCGGAGAAAATATAGTCGGTCGCAAAATCAGTGCAGTGGGTCGAAAAATGGGAGCTGTCGGTATCAAAATAAGTGCTCACTGCATGCATACGTCTCGCGACTCACGCAAAACATTAGGATAAAATAACCTTGTCAACTTATCATGTTTGAAAAAAAGTGTTTCACAGGTTTCACTCTTATTCTGTTGTGAGTTTGTTGGTCTATGAAATGTTTTCCCCCCATGGCAAAAAATAGTCGGTCTCCAAAAAGCACTCACCGCAGTCGGTCTCGGACTAAATAAATTAATGAGGTAAACAAACAATCACAAAACAGGCGAAAATGACAGATATAAGCCTCAAGAATCTGTTCCATTTATTATCCTCTCGTTAACGAGAACTTGGTTCCATTTGCCGTTACATTGATTAAAATTTTCAGGCCCAGTTCCCAAAATTTAACAGCTCGGTTACATATCTGAATTTTTTTCGATCCTGCGGCGCTCTTTTCCATTATAACATCATTCTTAATCCACTCCTCTGTTGTCTTATACTGTCTCATCACTATCAAAAGTCACGATTAGGCCTATAGTTAACTGGTGTGTGGGTCGTGGGGCGTCAGATTGTAGGCCTATAGATGTTCTGTCAATACTTGCAAAACAGATTTCTCGAATTTTGGCTAAACACCCGCCCCACCCCACGCCCACACACAATTAGCCTATGTACGCCACTGTCTAGTCAGTGGTTTTAAAGTGCCAGTCCATGGAAGGGTGTTGGACGTCGGTCCGAAAAAGCCACATGGGCCTACAATGAACATGGGAATATATTGCTCTCTGGCTGTCTGTCTGGCTCTCTTAAATTTTCAAGATTTCCTATTCCTGGCAGTAGCCTAGCCTATTGTTTAACAGACCCGGAACTCGTTTCTGGTTATTTTACATTTAATATAGAGACCGATTACATTTAAAAATTGCAATAGGCCTACACATTTTTAGATCTGCCTTACCGGCCGTAATATTAATAATTCTTCTGTGTCCACCGGTTCCTAGGTAGCCTATAAAAATGGTCAAAACCACTGCTAGACTAGGCTACTGTCTGTTCGATTTTCATAAACTATAAACGCTGACTAAAACAGATCTAAAACTGGAGTAGTCTGTCTCGCATTTTGGTTTTAAATATTTTAAGTAAATAAGATATCTTTTTTTCATTAACAGTTATTGTTGAATACAGGCAGCTCGCTCGATTGCCCCTGTCCCGTGCATCAACACACTCGCACCTTTTCTACAAATAGGCCCTAGTGACCCAGACAACCCATAATGATCATGTGGTAATAGTGCCTATCATAGGATGTACTATGTAGCGAGTTTCAATGAATCGGTTTACATGTCGTAGAGTCTAGCTGTTTGACTGCAAATTGGGGTCACGTTTTCAATAACTCCCCCGTAAGTTGAGCGAGAACTTTTAAATGCAAAATCTCTGTTTTTGTTTACTTCGTTCAAATGTTATATAATAATTTATTAATTACGGGATGATAAAACATTATCGTTTATGGCAATGCATCTAACGCTTTCTGTAAAATGCTATAATGAAAGCCGGGTCATTAACTATGCAAAACCAGCCTCAACTTAGTATCCAACCCATAATACTTAATTTGTTGGCTGTTCCAGTTTACGTGCTTGGAGGTATTTAAGGCGTTGGTTTGTTAATCTGGGATAGTTATGCGTAAATTCTTATAGATCGGTTATTTAAAAAACCTTTTTTACCAGTTGTGTTTGAAGAACAGTTGATACGCTGTCTAGAAAATTGTACTTTCATTAGTTCTGTAAGACATTTGTCAATTGAGCTTACTCCCCCGTCACCACACCCAAGTCGAAACTATATGCCTCCAAAACGGTGGAGAGTCGGTTGAAATTGCCAGAATTTTCGGCAAACGGGGCCAGTTGTCGAATATTCAGTGGTATTTTAAGTTTTGACGAACTGGGGATTATAAAAGGATTAGTACGTAACCCTATTTAGGGTTAGCAGCCAGCCCTGTCGCGCTGTCAGAGCGGATTGTGATACCAATATGGCGTGCTGCCTGACGGAAGAACTGAAGGAACAGAAGCGTATCAACCAAGAAATAGAAAGACAGTTGCGAAAAGACAAGCGAGATGCTAGACGAGAGCTGAAGCTTCTCCTGCTAGGTAGGTAGTTTTGTGGAGATAATGCACATGATTAGCTTTGGATTTGGGATTGTTTTAGATGTCTACGATTGATATTATTATTCTTCTTTCATCTGGAGCATATTCTGAAAACCTTTTATTTTTATCATGAAAACGGTTCGGATAATCGTCATAGTCCGTGTGCTGCATCTCAACATAGTTCAAAAATATTTATGTCTGTGGAATATTATATGCATTTTATTGAGCCAAGTTTTACCTTTATATATTTGAGATATTTAACGAGAACGGGCGTCGCTCTAGAATAAAACATATGAATGCAGTCGTCTAAACAAGTCGCCATTTTGGATTGTTTTGGTGAAAAGATGCGAATACATAATTATTCATTTAGATCATATCATATAGTACCGGCACAGCTTCTA
Source organism: Patella ulyssiponensis (assembly GCA_963678685.1). Classification (NCBI taxonomy): domain Eukaryota; kingdom Metazoa; phylum Mollusca; class Gastropoda; family Patellidae; genus Patella; species Patella ulyssiponensis. The sequence goes on along the minus strand of OY783229.1, from coordinate 36,110,805 downwards.
TATATGATACAATGACATTAATGAATATTTTTTTACGTTTGAATTGAGGAAATGCTTTAATATAAATGCAGTATTTATCGTTTAAGTAATAATGATGTAAATTGAGTCAGCATATTTAATCACATGATCAAAGTCCTGACGACTAATAAGTAATAATGCTTCTGGATCTTGTACATTGCCATATGCACCATATAATGAAACTGTGCAGAAATGTAGATTTCAAAGAAATTCAGACATAGGCCTAATCATATTTTAATATACGGTAGTTGTATTTTTGATCTAAGCTTATATATATATGGTTAATTTTATTTTATGCAAATTACCTGCCTGCAGGTGTATTTAGGCATACATTTAGAATTAGATAGCATAAGCATGCTTTAAAACAGGCACAACAGGTGAAGACTTACACCTACCATCTCATTAACCCTGTAAAAGGCAGGTTTTGACTGAAGGCACACCCACTTTTTGGAAATGCGTAATTTTAGTAAATATAAAAAAAATGTACAACTTTTAACTGACATACCCGGTACACACAAGAATCTCCTACTGTCTGAACCATCGTAAATTTTAAGAGCCATTCCACGAGAAAACGATGCAGAAGGTTTGAAAGGTGGGGGTCGACCGATTGAGTTCATATTTACAGGGTTTGGTGGACCCATCAAATATCAAGCTAGATAAAAAAAATTCATCTGTCAACTCTCCGTGTTTCCAGATGAAATTTTGACCCATTTGGTTCTGTGTTGCAAGTGCGATTTTGAATCACACCGGGCATTACTACTACGCAAAATTGACAATATTTTTCATTAAAACAACGATTTATTATTGTTATTCATAATATTTCTGCCACACACAATTGCAATTAAGCATATAATCCTACCTGGCACGGGTATAAATCATCGTATTAAAAATCGAGGCGTTAAACTGTTACGAAGACCGCCATCTTTTTTAGACCAGGTTAGACCAGTGAAGTCTGGGGTTGTCATTATGAAGGGGTGCGCTAAATTTAAAGCTTTATAACTAACAGCCAATCAAAAACGCAATTGCCTGTTGAAAAATGTAAACAAACTAAATGACATCCACGTGGATTTCAATGGAGGTGAATGTCGAACAAAAATATGGCTTCAGTAATTTAAATGCGAATATTTGGAGTTGGGCTATAGTTGTGCCACCACATTGGCCTCTGTAAGTTTAATTAGTGATATTAGTATTAACTTATCTTATTTTAAAGGTGTTATATGCATTAATAAAGAAATTGAATTTGCAACTTGGAACTAAGGGCCTCAAATCGTAGCTAAAAACAAACACATCAGTATATCTCAACGTTTTTAGCTACGTTCTCGTAGCTAATATCAAGCCACTCCCCAGTCAAAATCGCTGATTTTAGAAATCAACCATTTCTGAGATACTGCCTGATTATGTTTTTTGGCTAATTTGTCAAATTTCGACCATTTTTGTAGCATTACTCCAGCCATTAAACGACCAATGGCGAAATGGGTTATGGTTGGTGATTATAGTCGGAGTCTCACCCTACCATATTATAATGGTCACCCAGTGCAACCTGTAGGTGTCATGAGGGGGACACCTCACTTTCCCCACATTTATTGTTTAGAGTCTGGGTCCAAGAGGTCATGACTAATTAATCAACAAGGGGGGTTAAAGTATAGTCTGTAACAAGTTTGTGACACTTCAACAAATTGAATTAAATTATCTTACGGTAGTGAAAACGATTACATGTAAAAAAAAATACATATAGTATGTATTCTTATATTATACCATTTCAATGATTTTAATAATATTACATCCAGGGGCGGATTGGGCCATCGGTCGATCGCCCGAAGGGCTGGTCGGACAAAAAATGAAGAAAAATAATTTTGTCCAATTCGTCTAAAAAATCTTTTTCTGCCGATCGCCTGAAGGGTCGGTCAGACAAAAAATTAAGAAAAATAATTTTGTCCAATTCGTCTAAAAAACCTATTTCTGCCGAACATTATATGGGGGAGGGGGTAGCCTATTGGACCAGCCATGAAGCGATGATGATCATGTTGTATGTGGCCGGTGGCTTTAACGGGCTGCCACGCCATCACTGGAGTCTGGAATGGGCTGGTATAATAGACTTTCTGGGGCGGATGTGCTGGGTGTGGGCCAAAATTCTCCTGCAATGAGGATTTCGAATTTCATCCAAAAATTTCATCGGATTCACCTGACAATGTCGCCCGCAAATTTACTAATTATTAAGTCACCTGCACCCTGTTTGTGGGAATACGCCAGAATCAAAAATTCACTCTGTAGCAATATGTGTCGTGGCCTTCCATCGCAGGAGGAATCAATTATTAGGGCTCCTGGCAACAAAAATGGGACATTTTTCAATGAAAATATTCCTACTTAATCAATATTCCTAACTGGTTAATCAAATGGTCACAGACTATAGTCCTACACCCACAGTCTAGTGACCTCCTTTATCAAAACAATAAAATGTGGGGAAAGTGAGGTTAAACTGTCATGAGACTACACAAAATACATGTCTGCAGATACCTCAGGGATGTGCCAACTATAACAATTACGGAGAACCAATATTGTACGCCTGGCAAAAATGTTTTGAAGCAGATTTCTGCCCACCTCCATTTTCTTATAAAGTAGGGTTGTCACGATTACAAAATTCTTGAATCGGTTAATCGGCCAGCCAAAAATCGTATCGGTGCCGATTAATCGGATGCCGTATAAATTCTATAATGTCAATCGATGTCTGCACGGCTTTCCGAGGTTTTTTTCATGTGATTGTTTGTTGATAAGTAAATTATAAAATGATGTGTCAACACCGAATAGCTGATTGTATATTATTGTAGTACATTTATTTGAGTTTATACTAAAGATATGTCGGAATAAATTGGCAATATACGATATTCAGTTACGAGGTTGACCTAAGTAAGACATTCCCGTGTTCTGACTTACCCAAACGGCTTTAACTGCTACATGTAATTAAAAATCCAATACTGGCAATAGATTACAATTCACTTGTACAACAATTCCCTTACATGATATTTAAACATATATAGCGATAATCATATTGACGAAAAACAACGAGAGAAGCTGCAAAAAACGATACAAATAGAAAAAAAACACGTGACATTTAAAAAGACGGCAACATATGCCGAGGGGGGCGAATAGAAGATCCTCCTGATTGGCAATGTGAGGAACTCGTTTATTCGTTGTCTCGTATGCAGACGGCACATTCTGATTGTGAATTTGATAATAAATTACATCTGGATTTAAAATTAATTATTAATTTATACTGGAGGAATTTCTGAGGAAATCGTTCAATTATATTGTTAAATTGGCGAATCGTTTTCTTCTTTGTAAAATGGAATTTCAATAAAATTACATTGCTAGTTTATCACTCGTAAAAAGGCACAGCCAACTTACCCATCTCGTGAGCCAGGCTTTCAGTCCATGCCTAAGATATTATCATGTCTGTTATTGTCCGTTGTTAACAACTATTTCCCGCCAATATCAACTATTTTACACATTTCGTTGTAAGCCATGCCTAATATGGTAGGCTAAGAATTCCGTGCGACATTGAGGTCGTGCCACTGTATTGCGTCTTGAAAGACGTAGTTTCCGTATGGTTTTAATAGGCAGCAATTCAGCAGTGCGTTAACAGAGAGTAAAAGTCAAACATTATATGTATTTGTATAAATATAAATTGGATGAAACGACTACCGATTTTTCAAAGTGTGAATCGGTTTGAGCTAGAAACCGAATCGACTACGACTAAACCGATTAATCGTGACAACCCTATTATAAAGATAATCTAAATTCAACTAAATTGGTAAACAAGCGTTTAACCTCACAGTCTGCACCATTAACTTTTAAACTCACTTACCCTGCGGGCAAGTACATTGACAACTTATACTTGCCCCAAATTTTTTTTACTGTACCGACAGCAGTCAGATGGAAATGCAGGCCACGAAATTTCACGCGAACGATACCAACCAGTTCAAAAACATGCGCCCGATTTCCTGGTTACGCAAATTGAAACATCGGTTACGTTAACAACTTTCAGTCAGTAACAAATTTATTAACATTTGATCAATATTTATACACGCTAATTTTGTGACACAGGTCTAAATTATTAGTATTATGTATAGCACAACTCAATTCATTCATTCTTGGTATTTTATTTCTCCATTACATTCCCTGGGCATCAGTCTTACCGTAGGCCTACTTTCAGTTTGACAGATCACATATTTTTGACATCACCAATTGCAAGCAGGTTAAATGATTTCAAAATGCCCCCCATCCTAATTCTTTAAATGATTAGTTACAATCTGTTTCACAGAGAATTACTTACGAAATATCTCTGTCACATTGAGTTCACGTGGCGTCAGTCATTGGCTCAACGGCTCGTGCATTGTTTACATAACACCTAACTGCTTCAGGTAAAATGGTGCATTTTACTCATTTACTAAAATAAGAAATATTTTTTAACTACAAATACTTCAAACGTCTTTATTTATTTTTCTTATACTTCAAAAAAATGTTTGAGAATTTAATTTGTCGGAGTAAAAAAGTTAATATGCCGAACTCATTAAGTCTCGTCGATGGCATGCTTATCAGTGATTGCAGCGGCCAAGCGAATATTCACTATGGGATCAGTTTGGATTAGTTATTGCCATAAGTATTTGAACATGTCAGCAATATATATTTCCAAAGAATTTACTACACGTGTTCCTTTCACTGTAGCCATACTGTGCAGAGACGTTTAAAGTATTTGTAGTTAAAAAATATTTCCTATTTAGTGTAAATGGGTATTAAAATGAGTAAAATGCATCATTTTGCCCGAAGCAGTTAGGTGTTAAGTAAACATTGCACGAGCTGTTAAGCCAATGACTGACGCCGCGTGCAGTCAACGCACATGTTGTGGACAGTCATCTGTTACAGAGTTATTCGTAAGTAATTCTCTGTGAAACAGATTGACTGTGCAGTAGTACCAATGAGCCGTACGTATGTCGTCCACTTGGGGGGTTGGGATGGCCTAGTGGTCTAGAGTGCCGCGCTTCGACCTCTAGCTGGCCGGTCACCTCTGGCTTGCGGCTGTGGTTTCGAGCCCTGGTGTGAGCGTATGTGGCATGGAGATGGGGCGCCTTCTCAACCTCGTGGGTTTCCTCCGGGCACTCCGGTTTCCTCCCACTGCTAAAGACCCCTACGCGCAAGCGAATTATTGAAATAAAAATTGAAAACCATATGTTGGTCCCAAAATGACCTAGTTTGTGTCGAGTGGACGTTAAACCCCATTTCTCTCTCTCTCTCATGTCGTCCACTTTGACCCCAACCGGCACATGGCATCGCTTGACTAGTACTGCTAATGTAAAAGATTTTACCGTCCTGTCTTTTTTAATATTATTTCATCACATCATACTATTATGTTTCCTTTTGATTGCGACTTTATTTGTAGAGTGCCGTGGTTAATAAATATCATTGATTTTGTCAACCAGTCGCTACCTATGATTGAGGCTATCTCATGTTACGTGCTTGGAAAAAAGATTACAAATGACAAGTGTAGGAGTAGAATATGTCTGACGTCTTCAATGACCAAAAACAATGTGGTAGCCACCATTGTCAGATATGATATAATTTAAAAACGAAAATCCATTAGTTATTTTTGGAACCGATTGATAAAATAATAAAATATAGGGATTTAGTGAAGTGTAACAAATATTTCTAATATTTAAATGGGAACACAGTGGGATTAAAGTCATAAACACTTTACCTCAAAATATAGTATTAAATATAAATTAGTCAAGTTCTTTTTTTTTTATTTTTTAAAATACATCCACTGCAAGTGGAGATGGATAGCACAGCATTTAAATCAAGATAAAACATGATTGGTTACGCAAGGATCAACTGACGTACCGGTAACCATAGAACTAAATACAAGAAAATGGTTACGCAGAGCATAAACATAAACCCCCTAAAATTTGAAATTTCGTGACCTGGAAATGGTCAATTGAATGAAAAAAAAAAGAACAAAACACATTTTTTATTAGATCCTATTATTCAATGTCTTGCCGGTAGGGGTGACTATTGTTGGTAATTTTCACTATTGCGATAGTATTGCTATTGGGTAAACAGCTATTGCAATACTATTACTATTGGGGATTAAATATTGCGATACTATTGGACTATTGCGATAGTTTGATCTGTTTATTAGTTTAGGTTTAAAACACACTGTCGGGTATACATTTATTATAACATTTAATCAAACTAAAAATTTTGAAACACTAGAAAGTTCCAGGTAATGTTAGATAATATAATACAAGTAGACCCCGAATAATATAACGGATGTGCATACAACGGACAATCGCTTACACGGACACAACAGTTTGGTCCCGATTTTTGTAATAAAAATTTCTTTGTTTTCAAAGTCTTTTTATAACGGACACTCTATAACGGACAATCGTTTAATTGACAAATCAATGTAAGAGTCAATTTTTATAACGGACTCTCGAATAAGCAGAACAAAATAATGATATTACTGATTATATTATGGGTGACTGGAATGCTTTTCCCAGAAAATAACCATCCTGATTTTTAGTGTTGTCACAATTACAAAATTCTTGAATAGGGTAATCGCCTCGCCAAAAATCGTATCGGTTGGCCTGTATCAGACATTCCCGCATTCTGACTTACCCCTACTGCTTTAACTGCTAATTAAAAATCCAGTACTGGCAATAGATTACAATTCACTAGTTCAACATCTCCCTCCGTAAATCAGTACGTAATATTTTAACACGGATATCGGTAATCATATCGACAAAAAAACGACAGAAGCGACACAAGACGGTACAGATAAAAACAAAAACAACACGTGTCTTCTAATGCCATATGGTACGGCAAAAGGGTGGGGGCGAATAGAAGAGCCTCCTAGCTGGTATCTCGGGTACACGGTAACGTCGCATTCTGATAGTAAGTTATATAATAAAGTACATTGGGGTTTTTTCTTTATATTATATAAAATGGTATATTACATTGGTAGTTTAGTAACTTGTAAAAAAAAAAGCATAGCCAACTTTCCTGTCATATGCGGCATGCTTTCAGCATGTCTGTTATTGGCGTACGTGACCATTTTCAGCTTTTTCGCGCCAAAATCAAACATTTTACACATTTCTTAGTAAGCCATGCCTAATATGGTAGACGAAGATTTCCATGTGATATTGAGATCGTGTAACGCTATTTCGCTATTTTAGTGATAACAGAGTAATTATTCGACAGATACGAGTGAATTTGAGCCATTTTACTTTCGCTATTACAAACTATCGAAACTATCGATAGTTTGCTTGACTATCGCAATTTTTATCGATAGTTTCTTTTTAATATCGATACATACTATCGACAGTCGAACTATCGCGATGCATCGATTGTACGATGTATCGTTACACCCCTACTTGCCGGGCTGTGCCCCTTCCGCCCATCTTAACATCTCCCGACGACAAAGAGTCAGGGTTCAATTTAAGCGGTATCGCAGCGCAAAAAGCGAATCAAATCGCGGTAAAAGCGATAGAATTATTTTATTCATTAGCCAAAAGTTGCTTTCAAACTTGTGAAGTGTGATTCGTTTTATTTTGGATGAATCTATTTATAAATGCAGGACTAACTTGTTTAATACTCCAAGTTGTGATTAATTTGAACCAGTTTTTATTTCAATATATCCGATAACTAGAACACAATGCCGACTCCGTTTTTAATCACACGTGTTTATAAAATATGTTTCTAAAAAATAGAATAAAACAACGCAGTATAATATGATTGGTTAACTTAACTGAAAACTAAAAGTAGACATCTCACGAGACGCGTGAAACGTGCCATTTTTGCCGAATGTCTGACAAAAATTTTATGCTGATGGCATATTCTCGGGTTGATAATATTTTGAAGGCGGTGAGGGGGATGTTTTTAAATGAAGACATAGACAAGCAAAGCTACATGTACGTCTACAAATAATTCTATTGGAATTATGAAACTTAAAGTACACGTAGTGTTGTTTTAGACGATTATAGTGCGTCCGGCATCGTGGAGAGACGGTAACTGAATTTTTTTTATCCATACATAAGTCGAAGCGGAGTTTACAACAAAGACCGGACTTCGGCAGAAAAAAGTATCCACTTATACCCCGAAATATCAGGATTGCAAATTTTTGTGATGTAAGGCTATGTTTTACTGCTCCTCAAATCTGAGCAAATGCTATTCAAATTTTGAATTGATTAGCCAAATTGTGAATCTGTCACAAAAATTTGCTACTCATTGGCTTTAGACTAAATTGAACCCTGCAAAGAGTGAAAGACAAACAACAGTGCAGGAAAACGAAAGTCAAGGAAAGCCGTCAACAAGATCACAGTTCCAAGGTCATAAATATCAAAGCGGAAGTAGACAAGCATTAAATGAAATTGTCTCCCTTGGAGTAAAAACTGCGCTCCACGGCTTTTCTTCGATCTTTTGCCGAACCCCAAACTTTATCAGTGTGAGCAACGGGAAAATGGATATTTTTAATTTTTTTAGCGAAATTTTCGCGTGTCATCTTCGTCAATGTACATATGTGTCTAATTCTATTGAAAAACAGTACTGTACCGGCGGGCAAGTCCCAATGAAAGTTTTACTTGTCCGCCGTAAATTTTACTTGTCCCGAGCAATCGGACAAGCGCTAATGTCGCAGACTGACCTCATAAATTGAATAAATTATTTTGAATCGCGTCAAACTGACCTCATAACATACAGTACGCCCATAACAAATGTGTTGAAAGCATGCCGCACGTGACAGGGGAAGTTGGCTATGCTTTTTCTACAAATTACATGTACTAAACTACCAATGTTAAATTAATAATATACCATTTCATAAAGAAGAAAACAATGTACTTTATTATTTATATTTAATTCACAATCGGATGTGATGTTAAAGTTACTGTGTACCTGACATTACCAGTCATGTATCAGACTGTAACTTCATGGGTTATTGCCCCTGATTGTCCGAAAAATCACGTTTTTAGCTTGTGAACAGTGTAGAGGTCAGAATTTTGAACCGATTTGGATGAAACTTGAAATGCATGTTTATAACCCAAAGATCTTGGTTCTTTTCGATATTTGCGCCCATCGGATCGTAACTTCCTGAATTATGGCCCCAGATTGTCCGAAAAATCGCCCTTTTTAGCTTGTGGTCCCTCTGGAGGTAAAAATTGTTATCCGATTTAAAAAACTGTTTGATTATATCACTGTTACATGGTTATGGAGGTTGAGTTTGAATTTTGTGAAAAGCGGACCAAAATTGACAGACAAAATGGCCACCGTTCGAACACGAATAGTGTAAAAATATGTTATATCAAGTTTGTGGACCCTATAGAGGTCACAATTTTGAACCGATTTTGATGAAACTTGACATGTATATTTATAACCCAATGATCTTGGTTCCTTTCGATATTTGTGCCCATCGGATTGTAACTTAATGTTACAAAAATGTCTTTTTTTAGCTTGTGGTCCCTCTGGAGGTCAAAATTATTATGTGATTTAAAAAAACCGTTTGATTATATCACCGCTACATGGTAATGAAGAATGAGTTTGAATTTCGTGAAAATCAGACCAAAATTGACGGACAAAATGGTCGCCGTTTGTACGCAAATGATGTGAAAATATGTTATATCAAGGTTGTGGACCTTATAGAGGTCACAAATTTGAACCGATTTTGATGAAACTTGAAATGCATGTTTATAACCTAAAGATCTTGGTTCCATTGCATATTTGCACACATCTGATCGTAACTTCCTGAATTATGGCCCCTGATTGTAAGAAAATCGCCATTTTCAGTCATTGTTTTTTGAGGCGCGCGATCGCTCTCGAGCGCCTGCCGCGCACCTGAATGTCGGCCGAGGGGAGGTTTTTCTCCCTCGCCTTAAAATTGAAAATCGCTCTCCATATTTGTAAATCATGGACATGTATTCGATATTCGCCATGCTGTCATTGTGAAATTAAATTATTTGGTCTATTCGATTAGTATGTGATCGCACATGGTAATAAAATTCCGATGAATATGTTGCTAAAAATAGATGGCGCCAATGCGCCATTGGTTAATTTAACTGAAATGAAAAGTAGAACGCTCGCGAGACGTGAGAAATTACGAGAGATGGCACGTAAAAATTTCCAATGCGAGTAATTTCGGAAGAAATAGATTATATTTTGATGGAATTTTCAAGCGTTTATGATTATATTTTGAATGGGGGGTTATGTTTTTTAAAAATAATTATACAAGCTAAATATATTTAGAAATTTCGACAAGTATTTCTATTGGAATACCGTAAGTAGTTATATAAACGATAGCAGAAGTTTTACTTGACCGTACGACTACGAAAGAATGCTATTATTTAGCAGACGATGTATATTATCAATTATGTAACCAGGAATGACCCCTTGCACCAAGTTATTGATCTTCAGAGCCATTTTCCATATACAGAAAACTAATCACTCTTCTTAATATCAGATCACTCTCCTTAACGTCTAAATCACTCTTCTTATCGAAACTGGGAGAGCTTTTTTAGGAGAGCGATTTTTTCAATTTCTTCATTAAGGGGAGCTTTTTTCGGCTCTCCTCTAAAATACAAAAAACAACGACTGCATTTTTAGCTTGTGGTTCCTTTGGAGGTCACAATTATTAATGGATTTAAAATAACGTTTGATTATAACACTGTTTCACCGTAATGAAGGGTGAGTTTGAATTTCGTGGAAATCGGACCAAAACTGATGGACAAAATGGCCGCGGCTTGTACGCAAATACAAGAATATGGTATATCAAGGTTGTAGACCCTGTGGAGGTCACAATTTTAATCTGATTTTGATGAAACTTTAAATGCACATGTTTATAATCCAAAGATCTTGGTTCCTTTCAATATTTGCGCATATCGAGTTGTAACTTCCTGAATTATGGCCCCAGGTTATACTAAAAATTGCCTTTTTAGCTTGTGATCCCTCTGGAGGTCACAACCATTATCTGATTTTAAAAAACGTTTGATTATATCACCGTTTCACTGTAATGAAGGTTGAGGTTGAATTTTGTAAAAATTGGACCAAAACTTTCGGACAAAATGGCTGCCGCTTATACGCGAATAGTGTAAAAATATGATATATCAAGGTTATGGACCCTGTAGAGGTCACAAGTTTATAACCCAAAGATCGCGCACATTGGAGCATAACTACCTGAATTATGACCCCTGATTGTACGAAAAATCATGTTTTTTATACGCCCACATTTTCATGTGGACGTATATTGTCGTCGCCCCTGTCCGTCCGTCCGTCCGTCCGTCCGTCCGTCCACAATTGTTTGTGAACATTCTACAGGTCACAATTTTTATCCAATTTCAATGAAACTTATCAAAATTATCATCCGATTTAAAAAACCGTTTGATTATATCACCGTTACATGGTAATGAAGGTTGAGTTCAAATTTTGTGAAAATCGGACCCAAATGGACAGACAAAATGGCCCCTGTTTGTACGCGATCAGTGTGAAAATATGTTATATCAAGGTTGTGGACCCTATAGAGGTCACAATTTTGAACTGATTTTGATGAAACTTGACATGCATGTTTATAACCCGAAGATCTTGGTTCCTTTCGATATTTGCACCCATTGGTTCGTAACTTCCTGAATTATGGCCCCTGATTGTACGAAAAATCACCCTTTTTAGCTTGTGGTCCCTCGGAGGTCAAAATTATTATCCGATTTAAAAAAACGTTTGATTATATCACCGTTACATGGTAATGCAGATTGAGTTCAAATTTTGTGAAAATTGAACCAAAATTGACAGCTGTCTTGTCAGGATATCCATCCTTCATCACTAACAAGGGGAAACCATGCCAGAAAATCTAGATGAACTTTGTCACCCAATGCAGGGATCAAACACCCAACCTCAAGGCTGCCGAGCCAGCATCTTACCCACTTAGCAACATGATTCCCAGTCGAATTTGAAGCCTACTGAAATGCACCTTTATAACCCAAAGATCTTAATTCATTTCGATATTTGCACATATCATATTCTAACTTAATGATGTAGGAAAAATCACTTTCGGTATTGCTTGTTCTCTATCCATCTCTCGAAAATGTGGGCGTATCCTGCCTGGCAGTGCCAGCCTATCTTTTCTCATCTGTTCATCTTGAGTCGCTTCTGTTGTTTTTTGTCAATATGATTACTGATCCGTATTAAAATATGACGTACTGATGTGTGCATTTCCATTCCAGCATGTGATGTTACATAGAATTAAGTCAGATGACTTGGGGGGCACATGTTTTTATACGCCCACATTTTCATGTGGACGTATATTGTCGTCGCCCCTGTTCGTCCGTCCGGACGTCCGTCCGTCCACAATTGTTTGTGAACAGTCTACAGGTCACAATTTTTATCCGATTTCAATGAAACTTTAAATATAGGTTTATCACCCTAAGATCTCGGTTCCTTTCGATATTGGCATGTATCGGACCGTAACTTCAAGGGTTATGGCCCCTGATTGTACGAAAAATCACGTTTTTTAGCTTGTGAACAGTGTAGAGGTCACAATTTTGAACCGATTTGGATGAAACTTGAAATGCATGTTTATAACCCAAAGATCTTGGTTCCTTTCGATATTTGCGTCAATCGGATCGTAACTTCCTGAATTATGGCCCCTGATTGTCTGAAAAATCGCCCTTTTTAGCTTGTAGTCCATCTGGAGGTCAAAATTATTATCCGATTTAAAAAACCGTTTGATTATATCACCGTCCCATGGTTATGAAGGTTGAGTTCGAATTTCGTGAAAATCGGACCAAAAATGACGGTCAAAATGGCCGCCGTTTGTACGCGAATAGTGTGAAAATATGTTATATCAAGGTTGTGGACCTTATAGAGGTCACAATTTTGAACCGATTTTGATGAAACTTGACATGTATGTTTATAATCCAAAGATCTTGGCTCTTTGCGATATTTGCGCCCATTGGATCATAACTTCCTGAATTATGGCCCCGATTGTCCGAAAAATCGCCCTTTTTAGCTTGTGGTCCCTCTGGAGGTCAAAATTGTTATCCAATTTAAAAAACCGTTAGAGTATATCACCGTTCCATGGTTATGAAGGTTGAGTTCGAATTTCGTGAAAATCGGACCAAAATTGACGGGCAAAATGGCCGCCGTTTGTACGCGAATAGTGTGAAAATATGTTATATCAAGGTTGTGGACCTTATAGAGGTCACAATTTTGAACCGATTTTGATGAAACTTGACATGTATGTTTAAAACCCAAAGATCTTGGTTCCTTTCGATATTTGCTCCCATCGGATCGTAACTTCCTGAATTATGGCACCTCATTGTCCGAAAAATAGCTCTTTTTTAGTTGTGGTCCCTCTGGAGGTCAAAATTGTTATCCGATTTAAAAAAATGTTTGATTATATCACCGTTCCATAGTTATGAAGGTTGAGTTCGAATTTCGTGAAAATCGGACCAAAATTGACGGACAAAATGGCCGCTGTTTGTACGCGAATATAGTGTGAAAATATGTTATATCAAGGTTGTGGACCTTATAGAGGTCACAATTTTGAACCGATTTTGATGAAACTTGACATGTATGTTTATAACCCAAAGATCTTGGTTCCTTTCGATATTTGCGCCCATCGGATCATAACTTCCTGAATTATGTCCCCTGATTGTCCGAAAAATGGCTTTTGTTAGCTTTTGGTCCCTCTGGAGGTCACAATTGTTATCCGATTTAAAAAAACGTTTGCTTATATCACCATTCCATGGTTATGAAGGTTGAGTTCGAATTTCGTGAAAATCGGACCAAAATTGACGGACAAAATGGCCGCCGTTTGTACGCGAATAGTGTGAAAATATGTTATATCAAGGTTGTGGACCTTATAGAGGTCACAATTTTGAACCGATTTTGATGAAACTTGATATGTATGTTTATAACCCAAAGATCTTGGTTCCTTTCGATATTTGCGCCCATCGGATCATAACTTCCTGAATTATGTCCCCTGATTGTCCGAAAAATCGCTTTTGTTAGCTTGTGGTCCCTCTGGAGGTCAAAATTATTATCCGATTTAAAAAAACGTTTGATTATATCACGGTTTCATGGTAATGAAGAGAGAATTTGAATTTCGTGAAAATCGGACCAGAGTTGACGGATAAAATGGCCGCTGTCTGTACGCGAATTGTGTGAAAATATGTTATATCAAGGTTGTGGACCCTATAGAGGTCAAAATTTTGTACTGATTTTGATGAAACTTGAAATACATGTTTATAACCTAATGATCTTGGTTCCATTGCATATTTGCCCATATCGGATCGTAACTTCCTGAATTATGGCCCCTGATTGTACGAAAAATCACCCTTTTTAGCTTGTGGTCCTTCTGGAGGTCACAATTATTATCTGATTTAAAAAAAACGTTTGATTATATCACAGTTACACCGTAGTTATGGGTGAGTTTGAATTATGATTTTCTGATGATTACTTAAAATGCAACAACTCTTGTTGACTGCCCGGACGATTTGGCTGCTGTGTGGGCGTATGTTTCGTTGCCTGGCAACCTATTTTTTTTATTTAGATTTAAATACTTCATAATGCAGTTATAAACCACTGACAACCACATGAAAACATGCGAAAGATGGTGTGACATTCATTGTTTTAAAATTGACTGCTAGTGCTACTTGACTTCCAACCATGGATCTGAGTAAGGCCGTGTAAAAATGATACCTTGTTTCTTCTCCCCATGCTGTGGATAAACCTAGGAGGGTGTGTGGTACATGTAAACACAACACAAACTTTTGCAAGGCCTTTACTAGTGCTGATATCATGTATCGATGCATCGCCGATGCATCGATTCGGACGACGTCGATGAGATTCTCAGCCTTTTTACATAGTATCGATGCATCGGCAAAAATACCAATAATTACCTTTAAGTGTCTGAGGAGTTCATAATTCGTTCACTAGAATAAATAACACATTTTCCATACGTTTTTTTTAAATTGAAAATAAAACAACATTGTAACGGAATAATTCATTGAATCCTGAACGCAGTATTAGGCTAGCCCATATAAGACTCTGGGCTAGACTAGCTTCACCTGTTTACGTTACATTTCCGTTATGTCTGTGTCGATTTCCCAGTGACTACTAGAACTGTCTTTGTTGGTTACTTCCGCTGACTATCATGCCCTTCCACCCCGAGGTCAAATTCACTACATCTGTCCATAGCCAAACGAACTTAGAACTGTGTCAGGAGGATGATATTTCCCGGCCGGTTTTTAATGCTATTGTCAAAACGATTTAGTCAATTTTTTGTAACGGGCAATAAAGAACGTACATGTATGTTATATCAAGGTTGTGGACCCTATAGAGGTCACAATTTTGAACCGATTTTGATGAAGCTTGACATGCATGTTTATAACCCAAAGATCTTGGTTCCTTTTGATATTTGCGCCCATTGGATCGTAACTTCCTGAATTATGGCCCCTGATTGTCCAAAAAATGACCTTTTTTTTTAGCTTGTGGTCCTTCTGCGGTCAGAATTATTATCCCATTTAAAAAACCGTTTGATTATATCACCGTTACATCGTAATGAAGGTTGAGGTCGAATTTCGTGAAAATCGAACCAAAATTGACAGCTGTTCTTGTCAGGCCATCCATCCTTCATCACTAACAAGGGGAAACCACGCCAGAAAATCTAGATGAACTTTGTCACCCAATGCAGGGATCAAACACCCAACCTCAAGGCTACCGAGCCAGCATCTTACCCACTTAGCAACATGATTCCCAGTCGAATTTGATGCCTTCTGAAATGCACCTTTATAACCCAAAGATCTTAATTCATTTCGATATTTGCACATATCATATTCCAACTTAATGATGTAGGAAAAATCACTTTCGGTATTGCTTGTTCTCTATCCATCTCTCGAAAATGTGGGCGTATCCTGCCTGGCAGTGCCAGCCTATCTTTTAACCATCTATCCAAATGGTGTAAAAAAAAAAAACAGTTAAAAATCCAATTTATTTATTTATTTAATGGTACTTATTAGTTATTAACTGACAACTAAAAGTTAAATACTCTGGCCTTGAGTATTGAAAGGAACAGATTTTAGCAGACGAATACGCTCATTGAACATGCCATTGGTTGTCAAGTACTCGATTTACCGATCTTGTGCTTACAACAGAAAACATGTACGTAACTAACGTAGGAAAATTAAATGGTAGGTACTGTAGGTAGCGTGTCTCAGATGTTCAGATTTAATGCAAACGTCATGGAGAGACTTGACAGCCGAGCTAATAATCTTCAACCCAAATGTCTCGATACCATAACAAAACTACTCTTCACGATTTTCAGATACAATAATATTTTATTTAACTTTAAAAGCTCGACTTTCTTGATAAAACTGTTGAAATTGGCTGAATTTTTAGCATGAGCTATAACCTGCGCTTGTGTTTCCAAGTAGTCTTTTTGTTTCATCCGATTGGTCTATTAGTTGGTCCGAGTAGTCATGCATGCGCACAAAAGAATGGAATCATTCAGAAAGTGAACTCAATATAAGAAAATCATAACTGAGTGAAGGTGAGAATTAACACACTTGTGGACATAACTATACAGGGATGTGCCCAGAAAAATTTTCATGCCAGGCGGTAATCTTTAGCAGAAAATTATCGCAATTTCATGAATGACTCCAAGGGGTCAAAATTCACGACGGCGCCGTAGTATTTAGCGAAATTGCCGTAGAAAATAAAAAAGAAGAACGTCATCTTTCCGCGGTCATTTATTTCAGAATATGAAGACGGCAATTTGTCGATGATGGCACTGAAACCGCCGTTGTATACATGTACCTGCGTAATTGAACATAGGAATTTATCGTTCTCGTGACTGCATTTTTCTATCGAAAACACAAGTCGGCATTTGTTCAGTTGTACCATGGAACGTATAACATTGTCGTATGGTTACTCTGATGGTTGGAAGTCAAGTAGCACTAGCAGTCAAATTTATAACAATGAATTTCACACCACCTTCCCATAAAGTATTAATTTATATCTAAATAAATAAAACACGACCCCCCCCCCCAAGTCACATGCTGGAATGGAAATGCACACGGCTCGTCTGGTTTATTTAATCATTTAAAACGTTCAAAACAATTTCCAAAAATAAAGGCTGCCAATAATCTACTAGAAAATATGACCAAATCAAATAATTAGGTCGGGAAAATATGTCATATTATATACTTTTCCCAGAAAATATCCATACTGCTAATCAAAAATCCAATACAACACAAAACGGTAGGCCTACAGATGAGAAAAAAGCGATGGGGGGAAGATAGAAGAGCCTCCTGACTGGTAATGTCAGGTACACAGTAACGTTAACGTCACATTCTGATTGGGAATTAAATATAAATAATAAAAGTACATTGTTTTCTTCTTTATGAAATGATATATTATTAATATAACATTGGTAGTTTACTTACTTATATGTAGAAAAGCAAAGCCAAATTCCCCTTCACGTGCGGCATGCTTTCAGCATGTCTGTTATGGGCGTACGTGACCATTTTCAGCTATTTCGCGCCCTAATCAACCATTTTACACATTTCGTAGTAAGCCAGGCCTAAATATGGTAGACAAAGAGTTCCATGTGACTTTGAGATCGTATAACGGTATTTTAGTGATAATAGAGCTCCAGGAAAAATTGGAAATCAACGTGTGAAAACCCTGCAGCTCACTGAAGCATGTCACGCTGTGAATAAGCATACGACTGGTGATTTCGACCTCTTGTTCTTAGTGTAGCAATTATCTTCACCACGGACAGTAGATTTTTTGAATATAACGGACGATTTCTTCCGGTCCCGAGGTGTCTGTTATAATGAAGTTACTGTATTTCGTCGAAAACGTATATTTAGATGTCTATGATACGAGGTCAGTTTGACGAGAGTCAAAATAATTTAATTTATGAGGTTGAAAGCAACAAATAAAAATACTTTTACCAATTTAGATTATCTTCATTTACAAGAAAATGGAGGTGGGCGGAAATCTGCCTCAAAATATTTTTGCCGGGCGGACAATATTGGTGCTGGGCGGTGCCGCCCGGTAATTGTTATAGTAGGCACATCCCTGACTATATGACATGCGTTTGGAATGTACACGTGTGTGTGTGAAATGGTTTTATTCAATATCCGCTTCCACCGAAATAGATTGGGAGATATGAAGTACATGTACAGTACAAGGATTGCGCAGGTTTGAGCAAACACGATATTACCGTGTTTTCTATCGTGGAATTCCATGATTTACCGAGTGTATATCGAGGAAATATAGAGGGACACGATAGCACTGCCTCGATGTTAAAAATACACCGTGTGACTCGGTGTTTTAATTAAAACATGCCTCTCGTCGTTTATTTCAGGTGATTCTTTTTCTAAACAGAATATGCTCAAAGATACCAATACGTTATTACTTCATAATATGTTCCATATTTTTAATACTTGCGTCAATCGACTATTACAAATTCATTCATATTACGGGAAAAAATAAAATGCGCACAAATCACTTCTTGCCGGGGGTGTAGTTTTATCCATTCAAATAGTAATTCACATACTGACAAATAAGTCACGCGGTGCATACAGTATTGGTAAATCACCACACCTCAACTAATATATCTTTTCTGGTTTAAATCACAAATGAATTAAAATCCTTCGTCACCTGATACGAAAGCACACTTTGCTGAATGGACGTGGACACGTATCAGTCCGATAAAGGCGATAATATAATGCTGACTTTTTCATTTCCACACCAAAGAGTCTAGGGAATGCATACTGTCAATCAAGGTTTCATAATGTAAATTGGCACGTGACATCAAAAGAAACCCAACTGACAGAAAATTTACAACAAATTGTTACACCGTTGTCATCTTGACAGTACGACTTGAATTGTAAATTGTCAGTAGTAAAAATTACCCAAAAAGGTTTGAATCTTTATTTTAAAAAACAATCAAAATTGTTAATTTGATGATATACATGTATATATATGCAAATGGTTGGCATTCAAGAGGGGTCACAATGGTTTGTTCTTTGCATCTCAACCAGTTTGGGTGTTTCGTTTAAAATTATACGTAAGGGAAATTTTCAAAAGAGATATCTTGTAAAATAACCCGTATTTATTACTGAAATATTTTCTCAATTAGCAGAATGTCAAAATAAAGAAAGCAACGCAACACTTACGATACGGGGCTGTTTGTATTTGGCTGGAAACCCCACTCTTTCCCTACACGTAATACCAATATGTGAACGGGGAATTGTGATTACTGTTTTACAGTAAAAGACATGTTTCTAGGAATGGGGATGCGTGATTGTTCAATTATTTAAATCGGTAAATACTCGAAAGTTGACGCATGCTGATCGTGTAATGGACAAAATAATGTTTAGTCATCATGTTTGCAATTGACGTATTCTGTCAATAAAATCACACAGGTGCTCATTGATAATTTATCAGATGGTCATTATTTTATTGTATTGTGCACAAACGTCATTCCTTAAATAGCTCCAGGCACCTTTAACGACTTAAAAGCATCGGAGAGGCTTCAATTCATAAGATCTGATCATGAGATCGTGTTGACAGGTAAAACTATCAAAATGAATATGTGTCTGTGAAAATTAACGGTTATATTAATAAGGATATTTATGGTCTATTGCATGAATGGTCAAATGTTTGTATGTTGCATTCATAAATTGAACAGGTGTCCGTAAACGCGTCCACAAGCAAACACGTATGCAGTTAGGTCGTCCACGGGGTATTGTTTTTATACGCCCACATTGAAATGTGGTTGTATATTGTCGTCGCCCCTGTCCGTCCGTCCGTCGGTCCGGCGTCCACAATGGCTTGTGGACGCTCTAGAGGCTAAAGTTAATATCCGATTGACCTTAAATTTATACACAGTGTTTAAGGTCATGAGATGAAGAAGCCTATTGTTTTTCAGTGATTTCCAATAATAACTACCAGAGTTATGGCCCTTGATCACTTCAAAAAATCTTGTGGATGCTCTAGAGGCCAAAGTTAATATCCAATTGACTTTAAATTTATACACAGTGTTTAAGGTCATAAGACAAAGAAGCCTATTGATTTTCAGCGATTTCTGATAATTAGTGCCAGAGTTATGGCCCTTGATCACTTCAAAAAATCTTGTGGACACTCTAGAGGCCAAAGTTAATGTCCGATTGACTTTAAATTTATATACAGTACAGGCATCGCGCAGGTTTGAGCAAACACGATATTACCGTGTTTTCTATCGTGGAATTCCATGATTTACCGAGTGAATACCGAGGAAATATCGAGTGACACGATAGCACTGCCTCGGTGTTGAAAACACCGTGCGACTCGGTGTTATAATTAAAACATGCATCTCGTCGCTTATTTTAGGTAAAATACATGTAGCACTTTATAGATCAGTTACTATGTTGGAATTTTTCCATTAATCACGAATATTTGATGGCTAGTTCGAAATCATAACTGAATTAAACACATTGACATCCAAGTACTATTCATTCTTCTTCTAAACAGAATATGCCTATAGATACCAATACGTTATTACTTCATTAATATGTACGATATTTTGAAGTCTTGCGTCAATCGACTATTACAAATTCATTCATATTACGGAAAAAATTATAAAATGCGCACAAATCAATTATTATGGTCTTACTGGGGTGTAATTTTATCCTTCTAAATAGTAATTTACATACTGGCAAATTAGCCACACGGTGCATACAGTATTGGTATATCACACCTCAACTAATTCTGGTTTAAATCACAAATGAATTAAAAGATATCGTGAACCGATACGAAACACGCCTCGCCAGAATTCACCGTCAGCAAGGTTATGGAACTTTGCTGAATACATGTACATGTACGTGGACACGTATCACTCCGATAAAGGCGATAATATCATGCTGACCTTTTCATTTCGGCTCCATTGGGTCTGGTGAATGCAAACTGTCAATCAAGGTTCCATAATGTAAATTGGCACGTGACATCAAAAGAAACCAACTGACAGAAAAAAGACGCCCATTTTACAACAAATTGTTAGCCTGCTGTAGTCTCCTTGTTATTACGACTTGTATTGTAAATTGTCAGAAATAAAAATTACCAAAAATGGTTTGACATCTTTTTTTTTTAAAAAAAAACCCATCACTATTGTTAACTTGATTCTGATAGGCAAATGGTTGGCATTCAAGAAAGGTCACAATGGTTTGTTATTTGCATGTCAATCAATTTGGGCGGGTAAAAATTAAACGTAAGGTAAATTTTCAAAAGAGATGTCTTGTAAAATAACCCGTGTTTATTACTCAAATATTTTCTCAATTAGCAGAATGTCAAAATAAAGAAAATGACTACGAAGTTATTCGTCGAAGTTTCACGGGTTTTTTGTATTTGGCTCGACACCCCCGCACAGTCCCTACGTGTAATACCATGTTACGAGAAATTGCGATTACTGTTTTACGGTAAAAATCGTGTGTTTAGGAATGTGGATGTGTGATTGTTCAATTATTTAAATCGGTACATGCTCGAAGGTTGACTCGTGCAGATCGTGTAATGGGCAAAATAATGTTTAGTCATCCTATTTGCAATTGACATATTCTGTCAATAAAATCACACCGGTGCTCATTAATAATTTATCAGGTGATCATCATTTTATTACATTGTGCATAAACGTCATTCCTTAAATAGCCCCAGGCACCTTTAACAGCTGAAGCACGCTTTTTTCTGCTGGGCAATCTCCTCTCTTCTCTTTGATGTTGCATTCTAGGCTAATTGACAACTCTAATACTACCATTATTAATCTCACTATCAAAGAGGCTTCAATTCATAAGAAATGGTCGTGAGATCGTGTTGAGGGTTAAAACAATCAAAATGATATGTGTCTGTGATAATTATTGGAAACTAAAACGGTTTTATTAATAAGGATATGTATTGTCTATTGCATGAATACGGTCAGTTGTTTGATTTTAGCCATAATGATAAGTTCACCAATGTTTTTGTAATAAAGTAAACTCCTTAAATTGTGCCGCGGCCCCTTTTAGATAAACCGAGTTCGTTTTTTATAAGATAGCGATTATTTTACGTATTACGTACTTTTAATATTTTATTTATACATTAATAACAATATGATTTCACGTTTAACGCGAGCGATTGATCTTGCTCGGCTCGCGCAAACGTCAAAAAATTCTCAAATTGCGACTAATTTACGCTAAAAATTATATGTGTAAAATACTCTTTTGACCAAATTGTTTTCTATTGTCAAATTGTCCTGTAAATTATACATATACTTTATTTTCGGACATTGATCTGAATTGATATTTTCATGAGACAAAACGGAAACATCGAATTGTTACGGTTAATTTATCTAGCTTATTACTTATAAATGGGTAAATACAACTCAACTCTCACCGCATGTTTTTATTACAATTCCATAACAATTAATTACGTGTTTATTTAATAATAAAAGTACATGTTTTCTTAATAATAAGCAAGTGTTTAACAGTTTATTTAACAACAAGTACAACTCAGTTAATTAGCTGCTTTGTCGGGCCACCCGAATATCCCTTTTACAAGACAAATTAGATTGATGTGTTTCGGCATCATAAATAATCGACTTTACGTGCATAAAATGAACTAAACAATATCCAAAATGCACGCTTTCTTACTTTGGGTTGTTTGGATAACACATCTAAGAAGTGGCTACGTGCAATTTTATCCTTTGATCTTTTATATGACGGGAGATTTCTGTTATTCAACTTGCATGAAAATGACGACATTACAAGTTGACAGTTCAGCAATGAGGATCGTTCACGCTTGGTAGAGGATTGGGAATTTGATAAGAATCGAAGCATTTTGAAAGTTATGACTGTCCAATACTGTCCATTGATTTGAGATTTAGGTGGAATAGACTCTTCGGTCGAAATACAATTATTCTTTTCTAAAATAAAACGAGTGCCTTGGATTTTTGTGTGGATTCGATAGTGGTTACTTTTCTTTCAATCGGAGACTTGTGTTGCGTTCATCTCATTTTCACGGTAAGTACGGGCTTTCAAATCCCGTTGCAGGTTCTATTTATACATGTATCCTGTACTAGATACGCAGCTTTACATGAGTGCGTGGAAATTTAACGGCAAATATATCGTGTAGAATACAAAGTATGTGAACATGCATGTTCACACTATATAACCTAAGCAATTGTGTCCGTATTATTAACGAAAATATTTAACATTCATAACATCGTGGAAGTATATCGTTTTGACATCAATTGTTTATGACAGATAAACATCGTTAATTTTATATATCAAATTACACCGAGGCCTATCGTGTCACGCGACTATCGTGGCACACGATAGCGACCGCTACACCGAGTTATTTATCGTGGCAATATCGTGCCGTTATCGTGGAAATTTTTAACAAAAAACGACACGATAATCGTGTCCCGTCAAAGCAACTCGATATCCGTACTGTACAGTGTTAAAGGTCACGAGACAAAGAAGCCTATTGAATTTCAGCAATTTCCAATAATTAGTGCCAGAGTTATGGCCCTTGATCACTTCAAAAAATCTTGTGGACGCTCTAGAGGCCAAAGTTAATATCCGATTGACTTTAAATTTATACACAGTGTTTAAGGTCACGAGACGAAGAAGCCTATTGAATTTCAGCAATTTCCAATAATTAGTGCCAGAGTTATGGCCCTTGATCACTTCAAAAAATCTTGTGGACGCTCTAGAGGCCAAAGTTAATATCCGATTGACTTTAAATTTATACACAGTGTTTAAGGTCACGAGACGAAGAAGCCTATTGATTTTCAGCGATTTCCAATAATTAGTGCCAGAGTTATGGCCAGTCTATGCGAAATGATATTTTTTTTACTGGACATTTGGGCAGGTATTATTCCAACTATTACTGGACCGAATGAGATTTTACTGGTCCAAAAAAGTTCATACCAAAAATATGCATAAAATAAGTAATAATGCCCTAAAACTAGAAAAACAGCAAACAGTATATATAAGGGGGAAAATACTTTACTTTATTACAAAGATTATCTATTGTATAAAGACTTTTTCGCACACTTCCTTAATTATCATGTGGCATCTTCATTAAGGAAGTCTTCACAAAAGTTTTTGTTCTGGTCCTGATTATACAAAATGTCATGATTTAAAACTGTAATGTCAGTGTCTGTCCTGTCACTGTCAGTCCCTTCAGTCATACTGTCATCCCTTCAGTCATGTCAGTCTCTTCTGCCATGTCAGCCTCTTCTGTCATGTCAGTCCCTTCTGTCAAGTCGGTATCCTTGGGGTCATCCAATATTTGAATATCTGAGCATTCTGTGGGTCTCATTGGCTTTCCTTTAACTTGAATAAGACTCAAAACATGCATGTAATATTTTTATATTTATTTAAAGTTGCAATAGCATTTTTTTAAGTTATATTTTTAAAATGTATTAAAATAAAGCCCTAAAATAGATTGAACCTATAAACAGTCCTACCTTGTTTAAGAATAATCCTATTAACCCTATAATTCACTATTGCCAGTTGAGAAATTGGCAAAAATATCATTTTCAACTTCAAATTCAAACATTTGAAGATGGCCGTCCATGGAGAGGAATGGGAAAACAAGGGAGGTAATTGAGTAACTATTTCCTCAATCAACCTGTGTCACCCATTTTAATACCCCAAAAATTTTGCCCATGATCGCATAATAGTGAGTTGACAACCTTTTGAGCAAAAGACATAGAAATAATTATGTTTTGACTTTCTTAGAAAATATGAAATTGTAACTTTAAATTACTTTTAAAAAAATACAACAGAGTCTGTAAGTAAAATAAGCATAAAACAAAAATTTACCTGCGTTTGTTCAAGCTGGGGGGTTGGGATGGCCTAGTGGTCTAGAGTGCCGCGCTTCGACCTCTAGCTGGCCGGTCACCTCTGGCTTGCGGCTGTGGTTTCGAGCCCTGGTGTGAGCGTATGTGGCATGGAGATAGGGGCGCCTTCTCAACCTCGTGGGTTTCCTCCGGCACTCCGGTTTCCTCCCACTGCTAAAGACCCCTACGCGCAAGCGAATTATTGAAATAAAATTGAAACCATATGTTAGTCCCAAAATGACCTAGTTTGTGTCGAGTGGACGTTAAACCCCATTTCTCTCTCTCTCTCTTTGTTCAAGCTAATAAAAATCATTGAATGTTGACAGTTTCAACACGCTGGCCATTTCCATGACATGGATCAATAAATCTTTTCTATTTGTTTTCGTAGTGGATATTTTACCGAATTCGGCAAAGTATCTACTTCCGCTGTTTTACCGTACATCGTTTCTGATTGGTTTAATATCCACTTCCGTTCGACATGCGCAGTTGTGCGATTCTTGATATATTCCACCATTTTGATTACTCTGTCTTTCAAGTTTGGCGCAAAGCATGATTTTACTGGAAAAACATAAACACCACTGACAGTCTTAGTACTTAAATTAAAAACCAAAATCCGCAGAAATGCGCCCTCGACCAAAATAGAGTAATATTCTAAATGTTTTTCTACAATTTACATTGATTATCTTATTTTCTTTTAAAAATAATTCTATCAAATTCTACCATAGAAATTCAAGTAGGCTATTTCGTCCCTTTATAAGAAACGGAGAAAGAGGCAATGTTAGACACAGGACGAATAGAACTGTTGGGTTAGGGTTAGGGTTTGGGTTAGGGTTTAGATTTTGGGTTAGGTTAGGGTTTGTGTTATGGGTTAATGTCAGACGGCAAAATAGCCGGCATCATTGCCTTAGTGAAAACGGCTAAGCCCAGGAATCAGAGAACTGCGCATGTCAAACGGAAGGTACGGCAAAATAGTAAATTAGAGTAAAGTGCCGAATTCGGTTAAATATCCACTGCCATTTGTTTTTGTCTCGCGTTTTCTCGTTCTGAACGTGGCTTTGTTTTTTTACGATTTTCATTCTATTGTTACTTAATATTATCTATGAATATGATACATGTAAATCATTATTATTTTCTATCAACAATAGCTTGGACTTATAATTAAATTTTTATCGCGCCAATATTTACAATCGTTTTACTGTTCTATAAATAGACCGCGCAAAGAAAATATAATCCCTTAGATTGCAATCAAGTCTACCAGAAGCCAATGTTATTAATACAATAAAAGAACTTTCGACACAATATTTGTCCTCCATCAATCTGTCTTTATAACTTTGGCAACATCTTGTTTTAAATTCTACATTTAAAAATCTACATGTAGGCTAGGTGGTACTAAAACATTCGGGTAATCAAAATACTGTACACCTATTATACGCGTGGTGTGCCCTGCTAACACGCAGTCACTGCAAATTGCATAGCGCGGACGTGGGTGAAATCACCTGTCAATAAGGCGTAGCACTTAGCTATTGCTAAAAATAGATTAGATTTTAATATTGGATGAATTATGAGCGTGGCTCTGCCCCTGGGGGTCGGGCATCCACCAAAAACAATATAGGGATCATCCTTAGGGTATAAGGAATAAGTAAAGTCTCAAGATGATCACGTAAGAATTGCCATCGCTGCTTCATATTGAGCGACTTGTTTATACGACTAACTTATACGACTGAAGTATACTACTAAACTATAAGACTGAGCCAACTTAAATGTGGATTTAAATTGGTGTTCTGCATAAACGTTTTACTGATAACCGACATAACCGAGGAGATCAAATTATCGTTCCCCTGAAATCTCGTCCAGGCGATCGATCGCGGATAGCATACTATTTCGAGGCCTACTTACTAGACTAGCTCGATATACGGCACTACGTACTCGAGATAAGATTTTGTTTACATTTTAAACAATAGTGAAATTAACACAATAAATTAAACGAGAATTCAACAGTCCGTGCACGAAGTGCCGTCAGTCAGTGCCAATACGGCGATGATTTAATACAATCAGCAGTCAGTAAACCGGATCCAGAATCTTTCCGGACAACTGGACCGATATTCATGATGAAAATACCGGACCGAGAGCTATTTTATCGGTAATGACCGACGGCTTTCGCATAGACTGGTTATGGCCCTTGATCACTTCAAAAAATCCTGTGGACGTTCTAGAGGCCAAAGTTAATATCCGATTGACTTTAAATTTATAGACAGTGTTTAAGGTCATAAAACGAAGAAGTCTATCACTTCGAAAAATCCTGTGGAAGCTCTAGAGGCCAAGGTTAATATCCGATCGACTTTAAATTTACACACAATGTTTAAGGTCATGAGACGAAGAAGCCTATTGATTTTCAGAGATTTCAAATAATTACTGCCAGAGTTATCTGCCTTGATAACTTCAAAAAATCTTGTGACGCTATACAGTTCCTCTCAAATTTTTTGGACTGAAATCTCCACGACACCGCGAAAAAAAACGCTCTATAATCTCTTAGATTTCGCAGAGAAATTTCACTTGATTTCGCGGTGATTTTTCTCTAAGATTCACTTGGAATCCACCGTGTTTCTCTAGGAATTCACCGTGTTTCTCTAGGAATTCACCTTGTTTCTCTAGGAATACATAGTGTTTCGATAAGAATACATCGTGTTTTAACATGCTTCCCGCAAGAAATTCGCGAGTCTACCTTAAACTAAGGTCGAACTAATATTGTATGTAATAAATTGGAGTTGTAATAAAGTAATGCTTCCGTGAAAACCTGTACATGTATAATGTACAGGCCGGTTTGAAGAACAACAAAATGAGGTCGGTAATCTCGGGAAAACATTTACCGGCATTCTGTATCGGTTAGGATTTTTTTCTAGCGCACGGACATGCATAACGTCGGCCAAAATGTATGCAACAATGAACAACTTCCAATGTTTTAAACGTATCATTACATCTTCGTCTGTAACTTAGATGTAATGCATCAATTATTGGCTGCTATCAAATCCAAACTTTAAATTATATACGATGAGCTTTTACACATTATTGTACCATTACTCGCAGGTTCAGTGAATCTAAAACAATCATTCATAAATCACTCCGCGCCATAAATCACTCGGAATGGGACTATATTTTTTTTACGCTATGTTACTATGCGGAAAATCTCCGCTGTGACAATATACATCTTCTTTATGTCGCCCAATTCATTTCTGTGGAAGCGGATATTGAATAAAGCCATTTCACACACACACACACATACATTCCAAGCGCATGTCATATATTTATACAATGTCCATGAGTATGTTAATTCTCGTCTACACGCCTTTATAATTTACTTATTTTTAGTACATTTTCTGTATGATTCCATTCTTTTGTACGTCCAACTTCCCAATTTCCTACTGCATATTGCAATCTATAAGATTATACATACATGTGTTTACATTTAAACTCTAGACGGACACATATTTTTCTTTTTTTCTCGGACCAACCGAAAGGACCGTTCGGACCAATTAAATTACATTATAAGGCTTGACTTGTTCATTTTAAAAATATAATACAGACAATATGTTATTTATGATTAAATCACAATACAAAGAGGCGAATAATTTATAGGTGAGTATATACTAAACTTAAGAATGTCCACTGTCAGTAAGTACATATTACCAAATATTTATCTTTATTACATCAACAATTTAATTGTTTTTCTTTGATATTCTTTATGATGAAACAATACTGCGGGTAAATACATAAGGCTTTATTATTTCAAAGAAAACAGATGCATATTAAAACAAACACAATTATCAATTAATAAAACAACACTTTATTATTGGTTCGAGTAGTCCAGTACCGATACATACGAATTAATCACTACTCAGTTATCATTGTTTTAACTAATTTTCTTTGATGTGCTTCATAATGAAAAAATACCACGGATAAGTACATAACACTTTATCATTTCAAATGAAATATTAAAACAAACAAAATTATCGAACGATTAAAACAACACTTTATTATTGATTGAGTAGTCATATTAATACAAACGCAATTTTTAAAACAACACCTTATTTTTGGTCCGAGCGGTCTGTTTGTATAGTCTGAGTAGTCTTTTTGTTTCGTTCGATTGGTCATGCATGCGTACGAAAGAATGGAATCATTCAGAAAGTGTACTCAAAATAAGAAATTCATAACTGAGTGAAGGCGAGAATTAACATACTCGTGGACATTGTATAACTTATATGACATGCGCTTGGAATGTACACGTATGACGTGTGTTTGAAATGGCTTTATTCAATACCCGCTTCCACCGAAATAGATTGGGCGATATGAAGTAGATGTATATTGTCATAGCGGAGATTATTCTACGGCTGCGCAAAATCCTGTAAGAACATTCCTGGGTTGTGTGCATGAAAATGTACAGTGTTTGTAAAATAACAAAAACGTTGGGCTGTGTATCCCTTCCCATTGATATCGTTTAAATGTGTCATAATGCATTATTATCATATACCGGTGACAGTCAAGATCTGCTAAAAGAAATTTCGCCGAATAACTGCGTAATAATAATATAGTCCCAATATTTTGGCGCGTTTCTGACCACGCGACTTACTGTGGAGTGATTTACTGCACTGTGGTGTTCTGTATGGAAAATTGATTTACATTATCTGACGCTGCGAGTAATGTGTAAAAGCTCATCGTATATAATATAAAGTTTGGATTTGATAGCAGCCAATAATTGATGGATTAGATCTAAGTTATAGACGAAGATGTAATGGTACGTTTAAAACATTGTAAGTTGTTCATTGTTGCATACATTTTGGCCGACGTTATGCATGTCCTAGGCCTAGATCACTTCAAAAAATCTTGTGAATGCCCTAAAAGCCAAAGATAATATCCGATTGACTTTAAATTTATACACAGTGTTAAAGGTCATAAAACGAAGAAGCTTATTGGTTTTCAGCAATTTCCGATAATTAGTGCCAGAGTTATGGCCCTTGATCACTTCAAAAAATCTTGTGGACGCTCTAAAAGCCAAAGTTAATATCCGATTGACTTTAAATTTATACACAGTGTTTAAGGTCATAAGACGAAGAAGCCTATTGATTTTCAGCG
This sequence comes from Patella ulyssiponensis, assembly GCA_963678685.1. NCBI lineage: Eukaryota > Metazoa > Mollusca > Gastropoda > Patellidae > Patella > Patella ulyssiponensis. The sequence continues at coordinate 36,080,765 of OY783229.1, read as the reverse complement.
ATTTCCGATTAATTAGTGCCAAAGTTATCTCCCTTGATCACTTCAAAAAATCTTGTGGACGCTCTAAAAGCCAAAGTTAATATCTGATTGACTTTAAATTTATACACAATTTATATGCATTTATACACAATTTATATGCATCAATTTCCGATAATTAGTGCCAGAGTTATGGCCCTTGATCACATCAAAAAATCCTGTGGATGCTCTGGAGGCCAAAGTTGATATCCGATTGACTTCAAATTTATACACAGTGTTTAAGGTCATGAGACGAAGAAGCCTATTGATTTTCATCGATTTCTGATAATTAGTGCCAGAGTTGTGGTCCTTGATCACTTCAAAAAATCTTGTGGATGTAAATCAGTTTATATACAATCAGATTACATTATTATATGTGTTGCGACCCAAATCAACACATATAATAATGTAATCTGATTGTATATAAACTGATTTACATTCAATTGTTTCCGTTTTGACCCTTGATTTCAAATCAGTTATGTCATGTCCAGCGAAATATGGCATGAGTCACAACCAAATAGAAATTTCTAGTGTCTGGTTATTGCAGTCTATTGCGCATGCTCTCCAGATAAGTTCTAGCATCGCCATTTGACATAAGTTGTGGAATATGTCTAGCCTTGTTCGTTCTGGTCACTTGTTACGTATGACGCTGAGACGCACTATGGTACACGATTTCTAGGTCCCAAATATTAGCGATTTAGCTCCTTTAAGAAATTTCTGGGAAATCCCATGTCAAAGTTGCTCTAAATTGAAATTTTTGAATTTTTGAAATGTTAATTAGGATTGCAGATTAGATAACTGAAGCCCCTGTATCGAAATACACCAATTTATATTCAACCTAAAAGTATATTTTTAACAGGATTGCTCTCATCCTTGCCACAGATATGCTTTATTTATGGGAAACTTGACGTCATTGTAACAAGGTAGTTTAATTTTGATTTGAGATAGAAATTTTGTTTTGAATAAAACCTTTGAAAAATGGATGAAAGTTAATGTCCCGTCTGTCACAGTCAATGAGACATGACGGTTAAACATCTCCATTAGAAGCATAGAATGGATTTCAAACATCCAAAGACGAGTTTTAATCACTTATGATTCACTCCTAATTGTCCCCCGCCTTTCGAAGAAAGTTGGGTGACTATTAAAATGGGTTCGTCCGTCTGTCTGTCTGTCTGTCTGTCCTTCTGTCTGTCCGTCTGTCTGTCCGTCTGTCAGTCACACTTTTTGGGACACAATAACTCTCTTCCTAATTGAGCTAGAATGTTCAAACTTGGTGTATGTGTTTATTAGGTCAATGCCTTGATGGAGTTCGAAGATGAGCATTTTCCGCTTAGGGTAAGCAGAGATAAGCAATTTGATTGGTTGATGCTTTGGGACACGATAATTTTAGTTCTAATTAAGTGAGATTGATGAAACTTGGTGTATAGTTTCATTACAGTAATACCTTGACTAAGTTTGATAATGAGCATTTTCTGCTCAGGGTAAGCAGAGCGATATGCAATTTGATTGGTCGAGACTTTGGAACACAATAACTCTGAGTTAAAATGTTAAAACTTGGTGTATTAGGTCAATGCCTTGATGGAGTTCGAAGATGAGCATTTTCCGCTTAGGGTAAGCAGAGATAAGCAATTTGATTGGTTGATGCTTTGGGACACAATAACTTTAGTTCTAATTAAGTGAGAGTGATGAAACTTGGTGTATAGTTTCATTACAGTAATACCTTGACTAAGTTCGATAATGAGCCTTTTCCACTCAGGGTAAGCAGAGCGATAGGCAATTTGATTGGTCGAGACTTTGGAACACAATAACTCTCCTTCTAATTGAGATAAAATGTTCAAACTTGCTGTATATGCTTATTAGGTCAATGCCTTGATGGAGTTCAAAGATGAGCATTTTCCGCTTAGGGTAAGCAGAGATAAGCAATTTGATTGGTTGATGCTTTGGGACACGATAACTTTAGTTCTAATTAAGTGAGAGTGATGAAACTTGGTGTATAGTTTCACTACAGTAATACCTTGACTAAGATCGATAATGAGCATTTTCTGCTCAGGGTAAGCAGAGCGATAAGCAAAATTGCCGAGACTTTGGAACACAATAACTCTCCTTCGTCCGAATTGAGTTAAAATGTTCAAAATTGGTGTGTATGCTTATTAGGTCAATGCCTTGATGGAGTTCGAAGATGAGCATTTTCTTTTTAGGGTAGGCAGAGATAAGCAATTTGATTGGTTGATACTTTGGGACAAGATAACTTAGGTTCATCTTGATTGATGATTTTTATGCCAATACAATGACTGCATTCTCATTCAGTAATGGATTCGACAGTAACAGTGTATAGAAACGATTGACTCAGACAAGAGGGCCCTTTCCCTTGGCCAGAGGGGCCCTTTTGTCAAGCGTGGGGGCCCTTTTGTCTGCCTTTAGGGTCCCCCTAACTAGGGTACCTTTTCATTTTTCTCGTCGGTGTTAGCATTTTTATGCGCCCACATAGAAATGTGAATCCGAATGATAAAGTGAGAGGAATCCAAAACCATTTAAATAACATATATATTGCCGTCGCCCCCGTCCGTCCGTCTGTCAGTCGGTCCGTCCGTCGGTCCGTCCGTCCATCGTCCACAATTTCTTGTGAACGCACTAGAGGCCAGGGTTAATATCCGATTGACTTTAAATTTATACACAGTATTTAAGGTCATGAGACGAAGAAGCCTATTGATTTTCAGCTATATCCGATAATTACTGCCAGAGTTATGACCCTTGATCACTTTGAAAAATCTTGTGAACGCTCTAGAGGCTAAAGTTAATATCCGATTGACTTTAAATTGATACACAGTGTTTGAGGTCATAAGACGAAGAAGCCTTTTGATTTTCAGCGATTTCTGATTATTACTGCCAAAGTGAATATCCGATTGACTTTAAATTTATACACAGTGTTTAAGGTCATAAGGCGAAGAAGCCTATTGCTTTTCAGCAATTTCCGATAATTAGTGCCAGATTTATGGCCCTTGATCACTTCAAAAAATCTTGTGGATGCTCTAGAGGCCAAAGTTAATATCCGATCGACTTTAAATTGATACACAGTGTTTGAGGTCATAAGACGAAGAAGCCTTTTGATTTTCAGCGATTTCTGATTATTACTGCCAGAGTTATGGCCCTTGATCACTTCAAAAAATCTTGTGGATGCTCTAGAGGCCAAAGTTAATATCCGATTGACTTCAAATTCATACACAGTGTTTACAGTCATGAGACGAAGACGTCTATTGTTTTTCAGCGATTTCCGATAATAACTATCAGAGTTATGGCTCTTGATCACTTCAAAAAATTTTGTGGACGCTGTAGAGGCCAAAGTTAATATCCGATTGACTTTAGATTTATACACAGTGTTTAAGGTCATGAGACGAAGAAGCCTCTTGATTTTCAGCGATTTATGATAATTACTGCCAGAGTTGTGGCCCTTGATCACTTCAAAAAATCTTGTGGACGCTCGACTAGAGGCCAAAGTTAATATCCGATTGACTTTAAATTTATACAGTGTTTACTGTCATGAGACGAAGACATATATTGATTTTCAGCGATTTGCAATAATTACTGCCAGAGTTATGACCCTTGACCACGTCAAAAAATCCTCTGGAAGCTCTAGAGACCAAAGTTAACTTGACTTTAAATTTACACACAATGTTTAAGGTCATGAGACGAAGAAGCCTATTGATTTTCAGTGATTTCAAATAATTACTTCCAGAGTTATCTCCCTTGATCACTTCAAAAAACTTTGACACGATAGAGGCCAATCTTATCATCCGATTGACTTCAGATTGATACACAGAGTTTAAGGTGTTGAAACGAACAAGTATTTTGATTTTTGATAACTGAACAGCTAAATCCATGATATTAAATGTTTCGTATACTAATTGTTAGCGTGGGGCAAAACTTTATAAAAAGCAAACAAATTCTAATGATTTTCTGATAATTACATAATGAGTTGTTACTCTTAATCAGATTTTAGTGTATTACAAATGTTTCATTACCGAAAAAAGTAAAAATATGCGACAACCCTTGTTGACTGCCTGGACGATTTAGCTGCTGTGGGCGTATGTTTCGTTGCCTGGCAACCTATCTTTTTTTTATACGCGATCTGGGTATATACTTTATTAATTGTAACCAGACGTGTCAACCCCCGGGCCCAGGTATGAAAAAAAACAGGAGACCAGCAATGAAATAACCTCATTTTTATTGGTCATTAACTTATAAAAATTGTAATAATTTGAATGATAATATATAAAATATTTATAATCTTAATGTTATCAGAGAAAAAAGCAGGCTATATTTAGTCGAAATTGGGAAATTTCATTCTTCAAAACCAATAAATCCCATTTTCGCTGCCTGTTAGGGAAATCCCCGGAAACGTGATGTCAGAGCGGTATTTTCCCCACACTTACTTGTCTCCCGGCCGTACATAAACGGTAATTGCACTTATATTTCGATGATTTTTGAGTCAGATTATTTGCATATATTCTGATTGATATCATAAGTATTATAATACAATCGCTAGTAATTAATATGTTTAAATTAATCCAAAATCGCATTAAAAGTCATCTAAATTTAAGTCAATGGCTTCTGATTTTACGCTAAAGTCACGTGGCGTGAAATGTTTTGTCTTCGAGGGAGAATTGTAAAAATCGCATATATAGACGTTTACTAACCATGGGGAAAAATTACAGTAATGGAAAGTACCTTGTGTAGGTTTCTTTTTCATCAGGTACGCTCGTGTACTCTGCTACCATTACAAATATACTTTATTTACCACAAACAATTATAATCACAACACGCGTTGAACTGTACGTCGCGTGTTACCGAATTATAAGTTTCCGGTCAAATTCAGCCAATCATGAGGTCGATTTATGAAATGGAAATATGGGAGTTACCTCCCTTTGTGAAAGTAAAACTAGCATTGGCTTATGACCATTTTCCGTGAGGAATTTCCTCCCGTGCGGGAGATCGGGAGAAAGGTCGTGAATTCGTGAGTCTCACGGAAAAAACAGGTTAGTTGACACGTCTGATTGTAACGTTCGTTGAGTTACATGTATTTAGGCGACAGTTTGTCTTTGATCTTTACACACCAAAGAGAAAATTGGCTAAAAATGCATGCACAAGTAAAAGGGGCAGTTGTTTAAGGAATGATTTTATTGGCAGACTATGCCCACTGCGAATATGCTGATGAAACATCGTTTTCGATATAAGACGCGCTGTTATGTAACAATCTTCAAGTCTGCACCAATTTAAACATTGAATAAAAACACTTACATGCACAATTTTGAAAGCGTGAGCTTGGCGGTAAAAAAATTATAAAATCACTCGTAACATATTAAGATGTATTCTGGGGGTGGGGGGTCTTTTCCATCGTGGTCCGTTCTTATTTAACCATGACAGCGACAGCTTTTTTGTGTGAATCTAGATTGGTCACGTACAAGTTGTAATTGTTCCTTAAAAGAAGGGCAACAATGTTACATGTAGGTAATGACCATTTACTGACAATTTGCAATAAAAGTCAAATTGTCTACAATATTTTCTTAAAGAGGCTTCTGTTTTAGTCAATTATCGTTTCCTTTTGATGTTTGGTGGCACTTTTATATTCACTAATTTGGAAACTTGATTGACAGTATGAAAAGGTCACCAAGGTGTTATCCGACAGAGACACGTTTTAATGCGACTTCTGGCGACGTGAGCTTAAAAGCAGGAGAGGCAGACTTTTTAATTCATTTGTGATTTAAACCCGGAGATATTACTTGAGGTGTGATTTACCGATTTAAAATACACTGTGTAACTTATTTGTCAGAATGGGAATAGCCATATTAATGGATAAAACTTACGAACACGGTAAGCTCACCAACTATATGTGCACATTTTAACATTTTCGTAATTTGAATTTGAAATAGTCATCGATGCAATTCTTAAAAATGTATCGAAACTGCCATAATTGGTTAATTTTTCAATTTTTTGCGATTTATTGTTATGTCTAATAAAACAATATTTTAATAGAATAAACACTTAGAATTACCATGCCAACACGTTTCGGATTGAAAACACGGCTTTAAAAACTATGAGTGTACTCACTTTTCTTTATTATGGGAATAGAAGAACGACTTGTCATTATAATGTCAACACGTTTCGGATTAAAACCACGGCTTTAAAACTGTGAGTGTACTCACTTTTCTTTATTCTTTGCTGACGTACATAAAAGGTAAAGGGCATCGTAGCACATTGTTGTTTTAAAACAAAATCCAAAACAAAAACATACAGCAATTTTTAACCATCATACTTTAATACAGTAAAAACGTGTAAATACGAAAATAAAACCAACAAAAAACGAACGCAATATAAATGTTGAAAATGTAATATAGTCATTCTCTAAGGTTACGCATACGTGTCCTTCCCTAGACATGAAGCTTTACGTGACTCCCGTTAAAATATAACCGCATATGTACATTCTTTTTATACAGAGTGGCTTTTCGCGTCAGGATTATCGCAGAAACTATTCAACATTTCAAATATCGTGGCAGTTTGTTAACATCGTGGCAGTATATCTTTTTGTCATCAATTGTTTATGACAGATAAACATCGTTAATTTTACATATCAAATTACACCGAGGCCTATCGTGGCACACGATAGCGACTGCTACACCAAGTTATTTATCGTGGCAATATCGTGCCGTTATCGTAGAAATATTTAACAAAAAACGACACGATAATCGTGTCTGCTCAAACCTGCACGATCCTTGTACTGTAGATGTATGTCACAGCGGAGATTATTCTACGACTGCGCAAAATCCCGTTAGAACATTACTTGGTTGTGTGCATATAAATGTACAGTGTTTGTAAAATAACAAATACATTGCGCTGTCACTTTAGTGACCCTCACACTGTACCCCCTCCCATTGATGTCGTTTAAAAGCATTATAATGCATTATTATCATATACCGGTGACAGTCAAGATCTGCTAAAAGAAATTTCGCCGAATAACACAGCGTAATAATAATATAGTCCCAATCTTTTGGCGCGTTTCTGACCACGTGACTTAATGTGGAGTGATTTACTGCACTGTGCTGTATGGAAAATTGATTTAGTGATTTAGATTATCTGAAGCTGCCAGTAATTAAGTAATGTGTGAAAGCTCATCGTATATAATTTAAAGTTTGGATTTGATAGCAGCCAATAATTGGTGGATTACATCTAAGTTATAGACGAAGATGTAATGGTACTTTTAAAAAATTGTAAGTGGTTCATTGTTGTATACATTTTGATTGAAGTTATGCATGTATACAGTGCGTTTGAAAAATATATCTGACCCTAACTTCCTCGCCATCGGTTAACATGGCTGAAAAAAATTATCCTTTTCTTCAACATGCTTAAATCGGGATGATATCGGCACTGAAGCGTTTCACCGTGTTCCACCGCGAAACACCCTATTCCGCGGTGATTTGGCTAGCTGGCATTTTGCTAGCGATTCTCCAAGATTCCTCAGCGGAACAGGATGTTTTTCCACCGGTTCAGAGATTCTAGTCCAAAACTCCAGCAGCGTAGTGTATGGCCCTTGATCACTTCAAAATATCTTGTGGACACTCTAGAGGCCAAAGTTAATATGCGATTGACTTTGAATGTATACACAGTGTTTAAGGTCATGAGACGAAGAAGCCTATTGATTTTCAGCGATTTCCAATTATTAGTGCCAGAGTTATGGCCCTTGATCACTTAAAAAAATCTTTTTGATGCTCTAGAGGCCAAAGTTAATATGCGATTGACTTTAAATTTACACACGGTGTTTAAGGTCATGAGACGAAGAAATATTTTGATTTTCAATGGATTTTGATAACTGAACAGCTAAATCCATGATATTAAATGTTTCGTATACTAATTGTTAGCGTAGGGCAAAACTTTATAAAAAGCAAACAAATTCTAATGATTTTCAGAGATTTCAAATGATTACTGTCAGAGTTATCTCCCTTGATAACTTCAAAAAATCTTGTAACAATATGGAGGCCAAACTTATCATCCGATTGACTTCAGATTTATACACAGAGTTTAAGGTGTTGAATTGAAACGAACAAGTATTTTGATTTTCAATGAATTTTGATAACTGAACAGCTAAATCCATGATATTAAATGTTTCGTATACTAATTGTTTGCGTGGGGCAAAACTTTATAAAAAACAAACCAATTGTAATGATTTTCTGATAATTACATAATGAGTTGTTACTCTTAAACAGATTTTAGTGTATTACAAATGTTTCATTTGTTGACTGCCTGGACAATTTTGCTGCTGTGGGCGTATTTTTTGTTGCCTGGCAACCTATCTTAAAAAAGTATAATCATTGTGCTCAATAAATGAGGAATATACATGTAGGCCTAGTTAAAGAGAGGAACTAGTATACATGAACGTGCTGTTCACTGATAAGTAATAACATGATATCTGCAATATATTGTGACCCGTATTTTGACATTGCGTACCCCTCCTCCCTCCCTAATCTTTGTAATACAGTTTAGGGTCATCCAAATTTGATTGTTTTATCAAGGTACGTAAATTTCTTATAGTATGCCAGTTTCATCTCCTCTTATGGTGTGCTGGCTTACAGTGTGCCAGGTTTCTGTATGCGTTAATAAATCATGTTATATCTACATTTGCATATATCATAGTTATTCCTCTGTGTAATAAGATGCTTTGTAGAAAGCGTGAAGGACAAACGTGATGTGGCAGAGCCTAAATGTAAAATGTAATTACGGAAATGTAAAATGTACACATCAACAACCAGCCTTTTCCAATAAAACATTTGTCATTTGACACATTACATTAAAGTTTTACATTTAACTTTGGCCTTAGACTTAGAAGTATTTTGACTTTATCATTACCAGTATTAGGACATTGTACTTTTTGCATATAATCAATGGAAAAGACATTTTAGTCATACCCTTCCATAGGTTTTACTTTCATCAAACGAGATACATATGTATACACTACGCTGCTGGAGTTTTGGACTATAATCGCCGAACACGGTGGAAAAACACCCTGTTCCGCGGCGGAATCTCAGAGAATCACTAGCTAAAACGCCAGCTGGCCAAATCACCGCGAAATAGGGTGTTTGGCAGTGGAACACGGTGAATCGCTTCAGTGCCGATATTGTCCCGATTTAAGCATGTTAAAGAAAAAGGTTATTTATTTCAGTTGAATACAAGGTACAATAGGTACATGTATGTTAACCGTTGGCGAGTTAGCTAGGGTCAGATTTTTTCCAACGCACTGGATAAATGCTTAACATCGGCCAAAATGTATGCAACAATTAGGTACCAGCAGTCACCCAATTATCTGAGTGGAAAATCTCTAAATTGTCAAAAAGTAGCATCTTTTCAACAGCTTGTAACTTTTTTATTTATTTGTGTATATTGTTAAAAATTATACGGGAAATATCGTGAAATTTCCGGCTTTCCAATGGTGTTATATTTATTAACTTCCAAACAATACTTAATGAAACAGAGTAATTAGTATAACACTGATAAATCTTGTTAATTAGTGCCGCGGATCGGCTTCATGTCGACATTCTGTCCCGACCTCATCTCGGTAGGTGAATTAAAAACTCTTGCGTTCGCTTGCCACTAACCAAATACATTTTCTATAAATAGTAACAAAAGCAGCAAAAAATTACCTTTCGTATGATACTAAATACGTGTTAATTTTCTTGTATTTATTCACTTTAATTATTATTTTAAAATTTGTTCCGACTTAAAGCTAATTTTAGTGTCTTAGTACAACATATAGATATGGCAAACCTTGTACCAAATTAATCCTCATTCAATTTCCTTTCTAAAAATAATACAAAACTGTGTCTATCTTTGCTGGCAACAGAGCGCATAGCGCGCGAAATATAGTGGTACAAGACAATAAACGTAAACAAAGCTGTTGACTATGCACGCACCATGACGAACATTCCTGAGCCCATAGAGTGCTTACCAGCATCGATATTCAGCAAAATAGGTAATTTTGTTAATAATTTTTATATATAGAATGTTACTGAGATATTAATCTTTACACTTTTTATTTGTTTAGCAACCGATGGGTTAAATTAGATAGATTATTTTTTGTTTATTCTGCCGATATGCAGGTCACGTGTTTGATCAGCATTTCGATGGCCAGCACACTCAGTTGTCGTGAAAATGAAAATGAACTAAAAGTATTTTAATGAAAATGAATCTAGATATTGAATTATTACATATTAATCTATCATGTAATTTATTATGAAGAATGTCTATGGAGTATTTGTGTGATATTTTTTCGTTTTAAACCACCGAAGATGTAAACACTGAATGGGCAAATTCCAAGATGGCGGACATCGATGTCGCTCATTTCTCAAAATAATGACCATTTTCTTTTGTTATTACTTCATTGTTTGTTCAAATGTATGTTAATATTGTTGCATTTCCATAACCTCTATGTATATGTTGATTAAAGTAGACTTTTATATAAATTATAGTATTCTTTTTATGTTAGGTTTTTCTCCTTGCAAAAACTTGTGCTTTGGACTTTTTTAGTTTAAGTTTAACTGTTAGACTCTAAAAGAAGTTCATATTTTTATAATATAAATTTATCTATTGATATTTTAGGCATTAATCAAGCTCGAAATAAAAATAATGGAAATAAATTATTATGTTATATTATTTCAGATCATGATGATTTCAGTTCATTTAAAATCTATATTCGCTGCAAGTGGAAGAGGCCAAATATCATCATGTCGAATATATGCTTGAATAAATGAACTACATGTACTGCAGTTGTATTTTCTGAGACAGTGAAACATACATGTACTTGTAGATTTCGCGGTATCTTATATATAGATATTCAGAAATCTCGGAAGAGAGGTCTTTTGTTGAAAGTGTACAGATACAAAGAAGTTCTAACAGCGAAAGAATAACATATCTCATATTTAATTTTACAAATGAAGTAACTTGTGTTGGACAAATTCTGTTCAGGTTAAATACAACCCGGCGTGAACTTTTCGGTGACATATTAAATAAAAAAAAAATAGTGCAAGTAAACTGTAAGAAATGGTATTATTCATCATTCTATTCTGTTTCAAAATGAGGAAGACTTGCTATTATCATGGATACCACAGGGTGTGTTGTATATATATGGTGTTTATTCAAATCAGCTTTGTCAAAAACAGATAAAGAATTATTGCAGCTATAGCAAAGAAGAAAAGTGAGACCTGTAGTAGTGATCCTGTTGGTTATGAGACTTTCATGGCTTCTAAAATTTGTGATGATATCGAAAATGTCAATAAAGCTCTGCTATCCAGAGTAAATCTGATGTTGGTGATGCTTTTTTTCAAAATACACTGTTTAAAGTGCTTAATTCAACTAATTTATATGCAAAATAAAGGTTCCAATATCAATTGTTGTATTTTATCTATAACTTCACTCACAGTGTCATATTATAGAACAAGATCTTATGAAGCTATGGTCCAAATTTCAATCAAATTGCTTAATTTGTCTTGAAGTTATGACCTTTTGAAGTTGTGACTCAATTATTCACCAAAGTAGCATTTTTCCGTGGTCAAAATTGCACTTGTCATCATTTTTGATTGTGAATAACATTTAAAATTGCTCAGCGAGAAAGCTTGAAAAAATTAGCGTTAAATTATGTAAACATTTATGTAGAAAAATGCTGAAAAACCCATAAGTTTATATTTGCATAAAAACTTATTGCATACCAAAGTTGGGCTTCAGGCTTATTCGAACTATGTAATTCTGTCATTTTTATACGCCCACATTTTCATGTGGACGTATATTGTCGTCGCCCCTGTTCGTCCGTCCGTCCGTCCGTCCACAATTGTTTGTGAACAGTCTACAGGTCACAATTTTTATCCGATTTCAATGAAACTTAAAATATAGGTTTATCACCCCAAGATCTCGGTTCCTTTCGATATTGGCATGTATAGGACCGCAACTTCATGGGTTATGGCCCCTGATTGTACGAAAAATCACGTTTTTATACGCCCACATAGAAATGTGGACGTATATTGCCGTCGCCCCCGTCCGTCCGTCTGTCGGTCCGTCCGTCCGTCCGTCCGTCGGTCCGTCCGTCCATCGTCCACAATTTCTTGTGAACGCACTAGAGGCCAGGGTTAATATCCGATTGACTTTAAATTTATACACAGTGTTTAAGGTCATGAGACGAAGAAGCCTATTGATTTTCAGCAATATCCGATAATTACTGCCAGAGTTATGACCCTTGATCACTTTGAAAAATCTTGTGAACGCTCTAGAGGCTAAAGCTAATATCCGATTGACCTTAAATTTATACATAGTGTTTATGGTCATGAGACGAAGAAGCCTATTGATTTTCAGCAATATCTGATAATTACTGCCAGAGTTATGACCCTTGATCACTTTGAAAAATCTTGTGAACGCTCTAGAGGCTAAAGTTAATATCCGATTGACCTTAAATTTATACACAGTGTTTAAGGTCATGAGACGAAGAAGCCTATTGATTTTCAGCGATATCCGATAATTACTGCCAGAGTTATGACCCTTGATCACCTTGAAAAATCTTGTGAACGCTCTAGAGGCTAAAGTTAATATTGGATTGACTTTAAATTTATACACAGTGTTCAAGGTCATAATACGAAGAAGCCTATTGATTTTCAGCAATATCCGATAATTACTGCCAGAGTTATGACTCTTGATCACTTTGAAAAATCTTGTGAATGCTCGAGAGACTAAAGTTAATATCCGATTGACTTTAAATTTATACACAGTGTTTAAGGTCATGAGACGAAGAAGCCTGTTGATTTTTGCGGATTTCCGATAATTAGTGCCAGAGTTATGGCACTTGATCAATTCAAAAAATCTTGTGGATGCTCTCGAGGACAAAGATGATGTCCGATTGACTTCAAATTTATACACATTCTTTAAAGTTATGAGACGAAGAAGCCTATTGATTTTCAGCGATTTCTGATAATTAGTGCCAGAGTTGTGTCCCTTGATCACTTCAAAAATTCTTTTGGATGCTCTAGAGGCCAAAGTTAATATCTGATTGACTTTAAATTTATACACAGTGTTTAAGGTCATGAGACGAAGACGCCTATTGATTTTCAGCGATCTCTGATAATTATTGCCAGAGTTATGGCCCTTGATCACATCAAAAAATCCTGTGGACGCTCTAGAGGCCAAAGTTAATATCTGATTGACTTTAAATTTACACACACTGTTTAAGGTCTTGAGACGAAGAAGCCTACTGATTTTCAGCGATTTCAGAGTTATCTCCCTTGATCACTTCAAAAAACCTTGTGACACTATAGATGCCAAACTTATCATCCGATTGACTTCAGATTGATACACAGAGTTTAAGGTGTTGAAACGAACAAGTATTTTGATTTTCAATGAATTTTGATAACTGAACAGCTAAATCCATGATGTTAAATGTTTCCTATACTAATTGTTAGCGTGGGGCAAAACTTTATAAAAAGCAAACAAATTCTAATGATTTTCAGATAATTACAAAATGAGTTTTTACTCTTAATCAGATTTTAGTGTATAACAAATGTTTCATTCCCCAAAAAAGTAAAAATATGCGACAACCCTTGTTGACTGCCCGGACGATTTAGCTGCTGTGGGCGTATGTTTCGTTGCCTGGCAACCTATCTTTTAGCTCGTGAACAGTGTAGAGGTCACAATTTTGAACCGATTTGGATGAAACTTTAAATGCATGTTTATAACCCAAAGATCTTGGTTCCTTTCGATATTTGCGCCAATCGGATCGTAACTTTCTGAATTATGGCCCCTGATTTTCCGAAAAATCGCACTTTTTAGCTTGTGGTCCCTCTGGAGGTCAAAATTGTTATCCGATTTAAAAAACCGTTTGATTATATCACCGTCCCATGGTTATGAAGGTTGAGTTCGAATTTCGTGAAAATCGGACCAAAATTGACTGACAAAATGGCCGCCGTTTGTACGCGAATAGTGTGAAAATATGTTATATCAAGGTTGTGGACCTTATAGAGGTCACAATTTTGAACCGATATTGATGAAACTTGACATGTATGTTTATAACCCAAAGATCTTGGTTCCTTTCAATATTTGCGCGCATCGGATCGTAAGTTCCTGAATTATGGCCCCTGATTGTCCGAAAAATTGCCCTTTTTAGCTTATGGTCCCTCTGGAGGTCAAAATTGTTATCCGATTTAAAAAAACGTTTGATTATATCACCGTTAGATGGTTATGAAGGTTGAGTTCGAATTTCGTGAAAATTGGACCAAAATTGACAGACAAAATGGCCACCGTTCGTACGCGAATGGTGTGAAAATATGTTATATCAAGGTTGTGGACCTTATAGAGGTCACAATCTTGAACCGATTTTGATGAAACTTGACATGTATGTTTATAACTCAAAGATCTTGGTTCCTTTTGATATTTGCGCCCATCGGATCGTAAGTTCCTGAATTATGGCCCCTGATCATCCGAAAAATCGCCCTTTTTAGCTTGTGGTTCCTCTGGAGGTCAAAATTGTTATCCGATTTAAAAAAACGTTTGATTATATCACCGTTCCATGGTTATGAAGGTTGAGTTCGAATTTCGTGAAAATCAGACCAAAATTGACGGACAAAATGGCCGCCGTTTGTACGCGAATGGTGTGAAAATATGTTATATCAAGGTTGTGGACCTTATAGATGTCACAATTTTGAACCGATTTTGATGAAACTTGACATGCATGTTTATAACCCAAAGATCTTGGTTCCTTTCGATATTTACGCCCATCGAATCATAACTTCCTGAATTATGTCCCCTGATTGTCCGAAAAATCGCTTTTGTTAGCTTGTGGTCCCTCTGGAGTTCAAAATTATTATCCGATTTTAAAAAACGTTTGATTATATCACGGTTTCATGGTAATGAAGAAAGAATTTGAATTTTGTGAAAATCGGACCATAGTTGACAGATAAAATGGCCGCCGTCTGTACGCGAATAGTGTAAAAATATGTTATATCAAGGTTGTGGACCCTATAGAGGTCACAATTTTGAACTGATTTTGATGAAACTTGAAATACATGTTTATAACCTAATGATCTTGATTCCATTGCATATTTGCCCATATCAGATCGTAACTTCCTGAATCATGACCCCTGATTGTACGAAAAATCACCCTTTTTAGCTTGTGGTCCCTCTGGAGGTCACAATTATTATCTGATTTAAAAAAACGTTTGATTATATCACAGTTACACCGTAGTTATGGGTGAGTTTGAATTATGATTTGACTATATCACAGTTACACCGTAGTTATGGGTGAGTTTGAATTATGATTTTCTGATGATTACTTAAAATGCAACAACTCTTGTTGACTGCCCGGACGATTTGGCTGCTGTGTGGGCGTATGTTTCGTTGCCTGGCAACCTATTTTTTTCATTTTTAAAAGCTTATTTCAACAAAAGTTACTTGACAAAGTCTTAATGCATTTCAATTTTGTATAGAATGTACACCATATATTTCATTAAGTTGAAAACAATACCTATTTGCATATTTATGCAACTATAAATTGCATATAAAAATGGCCTATTTTAGCGAATTTATGCAATTAGTCAAAAATGAGACCTTTAAACATGAATATCTCGGGAACTAATCAAGATATTTTGTTCATTTTTTTTTGCTGGGCTTCCATTGGTGGCTACTTTCATGACAAACTATCAAATATCAGAATTGATAAGAAATGAATTTTGGCTGCCGGTACCTACAACAATGAACAACTTACAATTTTTTAAACGTATCATTACATCTTCGTCTATAACAAAGATGTAATCCATCAATTATTGGCTGCTATCAAATCCAAACTTTAAATTATATTCGATGAGCTTTTACACATTACTTCATTGCTCGCAGCGTCTGTGAATCTAAATCAATCATCCATACAGCCCAGTGCCGGCAAATCACTCCACGGGGTGCTTAACGGTATGTCACATGGTCAGAAACGCGCCAAAAGATTGGGACTATATCGTTACACTGTGTTACTTGGCAAATCTCGACTGTCATCGGTATATATGATAATAGTGTATAAGGACCCATTAAAACGATATGGGTGGGAGGGGGTACACGGTGAAGGTCACAAAAGTGACCGCGCCATGTATCTGTTATTTTACAAATTATGTATAGTACGTGTACATGCATTCAACCAAGGAATGTTCTTACGGGATTTTGTGCAGCCGTAGAAAAATCTCCACTTTGACAATATACATCTACTTAATGTCGCCCAATTCATTTCAGTGGAAGTGGATGTTGAATAAAGCCATTTCACACACACACATACGTCTACATTACATGAGCATGTCATATATTTATAAAATGTCCATGATTGTGTTAATTCTTGCCTTCACTCAGTTATGATATTCTTATTTGAGTACACTTTCTGAATGATTCCATTCTTTTGTGCGCATGCATGACCATTCGGGCCAACTAATAGACCAATCGGACGAAACAAAAAGACCACTCGGACCAATAATAAAGTGTTGTTTTAATAATTTAATAATTGCGTTTGTGTTGATATGACTACTCGAATCAATAATAAAGTGTTGTTTTAATTGTTGTTTTAATAAATCGATAATTGTGTTTGTTTCAATATGCATCTGTTTTCTTTGAAATAATAAAGTGTTATGTACTACTTACCCGTGGTATTGTTTTATCATAAAGCACATCAAAGAAAAACAATTAAATTGTTGATGTAATAAAGATAAACATGTGCTAATATATACTTACCGGCAGCGGACATTCTTAATTTATGTATATACTCACCTATAAATTATTCGCCTCTTTGTATTGTGATTTAATCAATAATTACTCATTGTATTATATTTTTAAAATGAATAAGTCAAGCCTTATAATGTACACAATTTAATTGGTCCGAATGGACCTTTGGGTTGGTACGAGTAGAAAAGATAAATAGTGGTCCGATATTATGCAATATCTATGCAGGTTCAATCACGAGACTTGCATGTTCACCGTCTAGTATAACTTTCCAGTTTCTGATATCTAGATTTTAAACGTAAACATATACATGTATGTATAAGCCTATAGATTGCAGTATACAGTAGGAAATCGGGTAGTTGGACGTACAAAAGAATGGAATCATTCAGAAAGTGTACTAAAAATAAGTAAATTGTAATGGCGTAAAGGCGAGAATTAACATACCGTACTTGTGGACATTGTATAAATATATTGAGCGCCATAGAAAACGCATCACTTAGTTTTTCGTATAACAAAATGATCCTGTAAACATATCTTATTTATTAGGTTGTGTGTGAAACACTATTGTTTTTGTTAAAATTCTTCTTATTATTAAGCTTTCATATGTATTACATATCAAAGCTTATTGTTTCTGTTAAAGTTATTATTATTAAGCTTTCATATTACATATGAAAGCTTATTGTTTTTGTTAAGATTATTATTGTTATTATTATTTTTTTTTTTTGTGTCATTTCTGCAAATCGGATTTCTCAGAATCTAACCATGGGATCTTTCTGAAACTTTGACCTACCCCCCCAAAACTGGGTGGCAGTTTTTGATT
The DNA here is from genome assembly GCA_963678685.1 of Patella ulyssiponensis. Classification (NCBI taxonomy): domain Eukaryota; kingdom Metazoa; phylum Mollusca; class Gastropoda; family Patellidae; genus Patella; species Patella ulyssiponensis. Next base: position 36,063,166 of record OY783229.1, on the reverse strand, counting down.
AAATATATTTTCAAAACGTTTTACGAATTCGAAATCACAGAATTTTACGAACGAGTGAATTTGACCTGCATTACTGTAACTCTGTGACTATTTGACCTATTTTACTAATTCTTTTTTCTTTGAGTACCTTGACAAAAATCATTTTCAACTGCAGTTTCAGATTTTCGAATTTCGAAAATTCGTCGCTGTGATTTTGAACCGGAAGTTGAGACCAACTTGACAACTTCTTTAATAGTTCTACGATTTTCATGAAATTTAGTATGTAAGTAGATCTTACCCATGTGACTTCAAAAATATAAATAGAAATTTTCTAAATTATCTCCCCTTGGTGAAATTAAGGATCAAATTTTTCAAAAAAATCGAAGAAATATAGGTCAGAATGACCTGATGTTTTTTTTGGATACTAGATAAGTAAATACTGATTCGTACCCAAAATATTGAGTTTGTGGATTGAACCGGAAGTGCCGCCATCTTGAAACGTGAAAAATCACAAAGGCTTTTTTGCTATTTTACTTACAGACACGGGAGTTATATTTTCTGAATCCTTCAAGGATGGCCTAAAAAACGTTCGGAGTAGAATTTTGATTTAGGTCAATTGATGGTCGCCATTTTGAAGTGAAAGTGAAAAATAGAAGCAATTTGAAGGGCCGAGAATTTGGAACACAATAACTCTCCTTCTAATTGAGCTAGAATGTTCAAACTTGGTGTAGACGTTCACTAGGTCACTGTCTTGATTGAGTTCAAAGATGAGCATTTTCTGCCTAGGGTAAGCAGAGATAAGCAAGCTGATTTGTTGATTCTTTAGCGCACGATAACTTTGGTTATAATGAAGGGAGGGCGATGAAACTCTTGTCAATCGAGAGTCTAATAGCTAACCTGTTGTGTGAAATCATTGTATCATTTTTTCTTAAATGTCCGGGGTAGCCGAAAAAAAGAGATTGAAAATCAAAAGAGTCGTATTTTTACAATTTAGAGCATGTTTAAAGGTCTTTCTCGTAAAGTCAACATGTGTTTCCTGCAAATCGGATTTCTCAGAATCTAACCATGGGATCTTTCTGAAACTTTGACCTACCCCCCCAAAACTGGGTGGCAGTTTTTGATTAAATATATTTTCAAAACGTTTTACGAATTCGAAATCACAGAATTTTACGAACGAGTGAATTTGACCTGCATTACTGTAACTCTGTGACTATTTGACCTATTTTACTAATTCTTTTTTCTTTGAGTACCTTGACAAAAATCATTTTCAACTGCAGTTTCAGATTTTCGAATTTCGAAAATTCGTCGCTGTGATTTCGAACCGGAAGTTGAGACCAACTTGACAACTTCTTTAATAGTTCTACGATTTTCATGAAATTTAGTATGTAAGTAGATCTTACCCATGTGACTTCAAAAATATAAATAGAAATTTTCTAAATTATCTCCCCTTGGTGAAATTAAGGATCAAATTTTTCAAAAAATCGAAGAAATATAGGTCAGAATGACCTGATGTTTTTTTTGGATACTAGATAAGTAAATACTGATTCGTACCCAAAATATTGAGTTTGTGGATTGAACCGGAAGTGCCGCCATCTTGAAACGTGAAAAATCACAAAGGCTTTTTTGCTATTTTACTTACATACACGGGAGTTATATTTTCTGAATCCTTCAAGGATGGCCTAAAAAACGTTCGGAGTAGAATTTTGATTTAGGTCAATTGATGGTCGCCATTTTGAAGTGAAAGTGAAAAATAGAAGCAATTTGAAGGGCCGAGAATTTGGAACACAATAACTCTCCTTCTAATTGAGCTAGAATGTTCAAACTTAGTGTAGACGTTCACTAGGTCACTGTCTTGATTGAGTTCAAAGATGAGCATTTTCTGCCTAGGGTAAGCAGAGATAAGCAAGCTGATTTGTTGATTCTTTAGGGCACGATAACTTTGGTTATAATGAAGGGAGGGCGATGAAACTCTTGTCAATCGAGAGTCTAATAGCTAACCTGTTGTGTGAAATCATTGTATCATTTTTTCTTAAATGTCCGGGGTAGCCGAAAAAAAGAGATTGAAAATCCAAAGAGTCGTATTTTTACAATTTAGAGCATGTTTAAAGGTCTTTCTCGTAAAGTCAACATGTGTTTCCTGCAAATAGGATTTCTCAGAATCTAACAATAGGATGTTTCTGAAACTTTGACCTACCCACCCAAAAATGGGTGGTGAGTATTGATTAAATATATTTTCAAAACGTTTAAAGCATTCAAAATCACCGAATTTTACGAACGAGTGAATTTGACCTGCATTACTGTGACTATTTGACCTATTTTACTAATTCTTTTTTCTTTGAGTACCCTGACAAAAATCATTTTCAACTGCAGTTTCAGATTTTCGAATTTCGAAAATTCGTCACTGTGATTTCGAACCGGAAGTTGAGACCAACTTGACAACTTCTTTAATAGTTGTACGATTTTCATGAAATTTAGTATGTAAATAGATCTTACCGATGCAACTTTAAAGATGTCCTTAGAAATTTTCTAAATTATCTCCCCTTGGTGAAATTAGGGATCAAAGTTTTCAAAAAATCGAAGAAATATAGGTTAGAATGACCTGATTTTTTTTTTTGATACTAGATAAGTAAATACTGATTCGTACACAAAATATTGAGTTTGTGGATCGAACCGGAAGTGCCGTAATCTTGAAACGTGAAAAATCACAAAGGCTTTTGCGATATTTTACTTACAGACATGGGAGTTACATTTTCGGAATCCTTGAAGGAATATCTAAAAATCTATCGGATCAGAATTTTGATTTCGGTCACGTGATGGTCACCATTTCGAACTGAATATGAGAAAAGGTGAAAAATCGACATTAACGAGCACGTGAATGAAAGCAATAGGCCGTAGTTTGGACAATATGTCTCCTATTTCCAAAATGAATACATTTCTGGATAGCCGGGATCAGGGTCGAAATATTATTATTTGAAAATGTCACATTTTCGAATTTTGTCTTTGATGTTTTTCGTGCCGATAAAGTTGTTTACGATTGAAAAATCATAAAAACTTCGCTATATTTTGACTGGTTTTAATGATTTTTTTTTTGTTGATGAGATTATTTACATGACCCATGACATGTGACAGGAAGTGACTTTTAATATGAAAGCTTTAATATCTGCTTTGCAGATCTAGTTATTATTTTTTTTTTTTGTGTGTTTTCTGCAAATCGGATTTCTCAGAATCTATCCATAGGATCTTTCTGAAATTTTGACCTACCCCCCCAAAAATGGGGTGCGAACCTTGATTAAATGTATTTTCAAAACGTTTTACGAATCCGAAATCACCGAATTTTACGAACGAATGCATTTGACCTACAATGCTGTAACTTTGAGACTATTTGATCTATTTTACTAATTCTTTTTTCTTTGAGTATCCTAAGACATTTGCTTCAAATCTGCAATTTCGGATTTTCGAATTTCGAAAATTCGTCGCTGTGATTTCGAACCGGAAGTTTACACCAACTCGACAACTTCTTTAGTAGTTGTACGATTTTGATGAAATTTAATATGTAAGTAGACCTTAATGATGCGACTTGAAAAATGACTATAGAAATTTTCTAACTTATCTCCCCTTGGTGAAATTAAGGATCAAAGTTTTCAAAAAAATCGTCGAAATATAGGTCAGAATGACCTAGTTTTTTTTTTCGATACTAGACAAGGAATTACTGATTCGTACACAAAATATGGAGTTTGTCGATCGAACCGGAAGTGCCACCATCTTTAAACGTGAAAAATCAATAAGGCTTTTTTGCTATTTAACTTACAGACTCGGGAGTTATATTTTCTGAATCCTTGTAGGAAGGCCTAAAAAATGTCGCGAATAGAATTCTGATTTAGGTCAACCGGGAGTCACCATTTTGAATTGAAAATGAAAAATAGAAGCAATTTGAAGGGCCGAGACTTTGGAGCACAATAACTCTCATTCTAATTAAGCTAGAATGTTCAAACTTGTTGTAGATGTTCACTAGGTCAATGTTATGATTGAGTTCAAAGATGAGCATTTTCTGCCTAGGGTAAGCAGAGATAAGCATGCTGATTTGTTGATTCTTTAGGGCACGATAACTTCGAATATAATGAAGGGAGGGCGGTGAAACTTTTGTCAATAGAGAGTCTAATAGCTAGCCTGTTGTGTGAAATCATTGTATCATTTTTTTTAAATATCAGGGATAGCCGAAAAAAAGAGATTGAAAATCCAAAAAGTCGTATTTTTACAATTTGGAGCATGTTTAGAGGTCTTTCTCGTAAAGTCAACATACTATTTTTTGGGAACTTCTTCTACAAAGAGTCATATTGGTAGTCTTTTATATGAAACCATCGATCAACAGTCCAACATATCAGGAGTAGAAGAACAAAAGGATCGAACATTGAAAACGGCACCCTTTCATTGTTAAGCGAAACATGCAGTGTGGGTGACTACAATCTACGCATTTAGTCATCGTATAGAGTTTATTCAACAGTATCGAATTCCAACTGCTTAGGGATATTTTACGTGCACTCCAATGTGTACACGGGACCTTGGTTTTTCGTCCCATCCGAAGGACTAGACAGCTGTGCTTGTCAGGCCCTCCGTTCTGCCTCACTGACAAGGGGAACCACGCCGGGAAATCGAGATGAACTTTTTCCGTGCAGAACTTTCAATTCAGGCAAAACGTTTATTACATACGATTAAGCTGGTCAGTTGGAGCTTATTTTCAAAAGTTTTGTAATAATCGGTTGGTAATTAAAGTACGTGCACATTAAACTGTTAAAACAGAAAATTTCGCCCGGTTGAAATGTTTCTTGCTATAAGTCAGCAATTTTCCGAATTCAGGGAGGATGGATGGCTGAATGGTTAGCATGTGCTCGCTGTATCGTAACGTTTGTCATTGAGTCAACGGGCGTCGTTTCGATCTCCAGGTTGCACGTGACATGGTGTATGATGTCCAACCTCGTGGGTTTTCTCCGTGTTCTTCGGTTTCCTCCCAACGGCTAAAGACCAGTACGTGCAAGGGGAGTCTTTAAATAAAATTAAAAAACATATGTTAGTCCCGAAATGACCTAGTTTGTGTCGAATGGACGTTAGGCCGCATTTCTCTCTTTCTCTTTTTAAAGTTTTGTAATAATCGGTTGGTAATCAAAGGTACTGTTAAAGTGATAAAACAGAAAATTTGGCCCGGTTGTAATGTTTCTCACTTTAAAGTCAGCAATTTGTCGATTTTAAGGGGCAAACGTTTATTGCGAATGATTAAGCTGGTCAGGGGGAGCTTATTTTTAAAAGTTTTGTAATATTCGGTTGATAACTAAAGGTACCGTGCAAATTAAACTGTTAAAATAGAAAATTTGTCCCGGTTGAAATGTTTCTCGCTGTAGGTCAGCAATTTGCCGATTTTAGGGAGGTTGCGTTGCTGAATGGTTAGCACGTGCGCTCTGTATCATAACGTCTGTCATTGAGTCAACTGGCCTTGTTTTTCGATTTCTTGGTTGGACGTGACAAGGAGTATGGTCGCCTTACCAAACTCGTAGGCCGTAACGCCGCTGCCCGGGTAAAATTTCCCTCATTGCACACTTTATGGCGTATGCCCGTCTACATTAGCCCATTGTAGGAGCAGAACAGTAGGACGTTAAACCCCATTCAATTTCATTTCATTTTCTCTATGTTGCTTATTTATTATACTGGATAAATATTTTTCTGGTTCTAGCAATTATTTAATTTCTGCATAGAAATCTCTGGCCAGTTTTTTTTATTGCAGAGTGCCATTCTTGTATATTGCAGTCTATGACCCTTTGTTTAAAACATGCTTAAGAAGTCGTCACGATTTCCTACTTATAACCAAACATATTGGAAACCATAATTATGTAACATATCTTGGAAGCCCGATTACAGCTATACAAGTTTCAGTTATTTCCCTTTAGTTTAAAGATTATTTTTTTTGCCCGGGTGCAATGTTTCTCACTACATTTAAATTTGTAACTTTGTGAGTTTTTGACCGATTTTGATATTATGTCTTTATAATTTTCCAAATCTACATATTTAACGTACATATTCAAACAGTTGAGTTCAACCTGATTCAAAAAGTTTTAGTTTTGTTCAAAGTTATCTCATTTAATTTTTCGATGTTTTCTTACCATTTTCATTTCATTTTTATACGCCCACATTGAAATGTGGTCGTATATTGTCGTCGCCCCCGTCCGTCCGTCGGTCCGTCCGTCGGTCCGTCCGTCCGTCCGTCCGTCCGTCCGTCGGTCCGGCGTCCACAATTGCTTGTGGACGCTCTAGAGGCTAAAGTTAATATCCGATTGACTTTAAATTTATACACAGTGTTTAAGGTCATGAGACGAAGAAGCCTATTGTTTTTCAGCGATTTCCGATAATAACTACCAGAGTTATGGCCCTTGACGACTTCAAAAAATCTTGTGGACGCTCTAGAGGCCAAAGTTAATATCCGATTGGCTTTAAATTTATACACAGTGTTTAAGGTCATAAGACGAAGAAGCCTATTGATTTTCAGCGATTTCCGATAATTAGTGCCAGAGTTATGGCCCTTGATCACTTCAAAAAATCTTGTGGACGCTCTAAAAGCCAAAGTTAATATCCGATTGACTTTAGATTTATACACAGTGTTTAAGGTCATAAGACGAAGAAGCCTATTGATTTTCAGCAATTTCCGATAATTAGTGCCAGAGTTATGGCCCTTGATCACTTCAAAAAATCTTGTGAACGCCCTAAAAGCCAAAGTTAATATCCGATTGACTTTAAATTTATACACAGTGTTTAAGGTCATAAGACGAGGAAGCCTATCGATTTTCAGCGATTTCCGATAATTAGTGCCAGAGTTATGGCCCTTGATCACTTCAAAAAATCTTGACGCTCTAAAAGCCAAAGTTAATATCCGATTGACTTTAGATTTATACACAGTGTTTAAGGTCATAAGACGAAGAAGCCTATTGATTTTCAGCAATTTCCGATAATTAGTGCCAGAGTTATGGCCCTTGATCACTTCAAAAAATCTTGTGAACGCCCTAAAAGCCGAAGTTAATATCCGATTGACTTTAAATTTATACACAGTGTTTAAGGTCATAAGACGAAGAAGCCTATTGATTTTCAGCGATTTCCGATAATTAGTGCCAAAGTTATCTCCCTTGATCACTTCAAAAAATCTTGTGGACGCTCTAAAAGCCAAAGTTAATATCCGATTGACTTTAAATTTATACACATTGTATAAGGTCATAAGACGAAGAAGCCTAATGATTTGCATCAATTTCCGATAATTAGTGCCAGAGTTATGGCCCTTGATCACTTCAAAAAATCTTGTGAACGCCCTAAAAGCCAAAGTTAATATCCGATTGACTTTAAATTTATACACAGTGTTTAAGGTCATAAGACGAGGAAGCCTATCGATTTTCAGCGATTTCAAATAATTACTTCCAGAGTTATCTCCCTTGATCACTTCGAAAAACCTTGTAGCGCTGTAGATGCCAAACTTATAAATCATCCGATTGACTTCAGATTGATACACAGAGTTTAAGGTGTTGAAACGAAAAAGTATTTTGATTTTCAATGAATTTTGATAACTGAACAGCTAAATCCATGATGTTAAATGTTTCCTATACTAATTGTTAGTTTGGGGCAAAACTTTATAAAAAGCAAACAAATTCTAATGATTCTCAGATAATTACATAATGAGTTGTTACTCAGATTTTAGTGTATTACAAATGTTTTATTACCAAAAAAAAGTAAAAATATGCGACAACCCTTGTTGACTGCCCGGACGATTTAGCTGCTGTGGGCGTATGTTTCGTTGCCTGGCAACCTATCTTTCTGAAAGTTTTGAAATCGGAAGTCATCCCGATTACAGCAACACAAGTATCAGTTATTTCCCTTTAGTTTTCAGATTACTCAATGTTTCATACTATATTTAGACTTGTAACTTCGCGAGTTTTTGACCAATTTTGATAGTTTGTTATTCTTATCCTTTTATTTGAGATACTTGATATAATCGATGACACGTGACGACGAATATGAAAGCTTTCATATCTGCATGGGACAGTAGCAGATCTAGTTATTATTATTATTTTTTTTTTTCCAATTTGCTTATATCTCAGGAACTACTTGTCGGATCTATGCAATGTCTTGAGTTTTACTGCGAAAGTGGGTGTGACTTAGAGATTAAAGCTTTTTCCGGCTTTCTGCGACAATCTGAAATGTCCGAAATCACCGAAGTTGTCGTTTTTTGAAATATTAACAACAATTGTTGGATTTTATCGTTTGATAGTTTTTGACATAGCCAGAGACATGGCACATAGCTACGGTTCTTTAGAGTTTTAAATTTCGCCGAATCTTCAGAAAAATAAGGCGCCAAATTTTGAAAATTTAAATTTTGACAAAAAAATTGTATATTAATGAATATTTTTTAATGACCTTTTACCAAGGGTTAAAGGGTCGTCTGATTTGGGCAAAAATGTGAACATTTTTTTTCTGGATAATTTTCCTTGGTCGCTATTGGCTAATTCAGTTTATCGGTTCTATATTAATTATTTATTGTCCGATTTGTATAAAACAAAGTTTATATGCTCCATGGTCCAAAATGTCATTTTTATACGCCCACATTGAAATGTGGTCGTATATTGTCGTCGCCCCCGTCCGTCCGTCGGTCCGTCCGTCGGTCCGTCCCTCGGTCCGTCCGTCCGTCCGTCCGTCCGTCCGTCCGTCCGTCCGTCCGTCCGTCCGTCGGTCCGGCGTCCACAATTGCTTGTGGACGCTCTAGAGGCTAAAGTTAATATCCGATTGACTTTAAATTTATACACAGTGTTTAAGGTCATGAGACGAAGAAGCCTATTGTTTTTCAGCGATTTCCGATAATAACTACCAGAGTTATGGCCCTTGACGACTTCAAAAAATCTTGTGGACGCTCTAGAGGCCAAAGTTAATATCCGATTGGCTTTAAATTTATACACAGTGTTTAAGGTCATAAGACGAAGAAGCCTATCGATTTTCAGCGATTTCCGATAATTAGTGCCAGAGTTATGGCCCTTGATCACTTCAAAAAATCTTGTGGACGCTCTAAAAGCCAAAGTTAATATCCGATTGACTTTAGATTTATACACAGTGTTTAAGGTCATAAGACGAAGACGCCTATTGATTTTCAGCAATTTCCGATAATTAGTGCCAGAGTTATGGCCCTTGATCACTTCAAAAAATCTTGTGAACACCCTAAAAGCCAAAGTTAATATCCGATTGACTTTAAATTTATACACAGTGTTTAAGGTCATAAGACGAAGAAGCCTATCGATTTTCAGCGATTTCCGATAATTAGTGCCAGAGTTATGGCCCTTGATCACTTCAAAAAATCTTGTGGACGCTCTAAAAGCCAAAGTTAATATCCGATTGACTTTAGATTTATACACGGTGTTTAAGGTCATAAGACGAAGAAGCCTATTGATTTTCAGCAATTTCCGATAATTAGTGCCAGAGTTATGGCCCTTGATCACTTCAAAAAATCTTGTGAACGCCCTAAAAGCCAAAGTTAATATCCGATTGACTTTAAATTTATACACAGTGTTTAAGGTCATAAGACGAAGAAGCCTATTGATTTTCAGAGATTTCCGATAATTATTGCCAAAGTTATCTCCCTTGATCACTTCAAAAAATCTTGTGGACGCTCTAAAAGCCAAAGTTAATATCCGATTGACTTTAGATTTATACACAGTGTTTAAGGTCATAAGACAAAGAAGCCTATTGATTTTCAGCAATTTCCGATAATTAGTGCCAGAGTTATGGCCCTTGATCACTTCAAAAAATCTTGTGAACGCCCTAAAAGCCAAAGTTAATATCCGATTGTCTTTAAATTTATACACAGTGTTTAAGGTCATAAGACGAAGAAGCCTATTGATTTTCAGCGATTTCCGATAATTAGTGCCAGAGTTATGGCCCTTGATCACTTCAAAAAATCTTGTGGACGCTCTAAAAGCCAAAGTTAATATCCGATTGACTTTAGATTTATACACAGTGTTTAAGGTCATAAGACGAAGAAGCCTATTGATTTTCAGCAATTTCCGATAATTAGTGCCAGAGTTATGGCCCTTGATCACTTCAAAAAATCTTGTGAACGCCCTAAAAGCCAAAGTTAATATCCGATTGACTTTAAATTTATACACAGTGTTTAAGGTCATAAGACGAAGATGCCTATTGATTTTCAGCGATTTCCGATAATTAGTGCCAAAGTTATCTCCCTTGATCACTTCAAAAAATCTAGTGGACGCTCTAAAAGCCAAAGTTAATATCCGATTGACTTTAAATTTGTACACATTGTTTAAGGTCATAAGACGAAGAAGCCTATTGATTTGCATCAATTTCTGATAATTAGTGCCAGAGTTATGGCCCTTGATCAGATCAAAAAATCCTGTGGATGCTCTAGAGGCCAAAGTTAATATCCGATTGACTTTAAATTTACACACACTGTTTAAGGTCCTGAGACGAAAAAGCCTACTGATTTTCATCGATTTCAAATAATTACTTCCAGAGTTATCTCCCTTGATCACTTCGAAAAACCTTGTGGCGCTGTAGATGCCAAACTTATAAATCATCCGATTGACTTCAGATTGATACACAGAGTTTAAGGTGTTGAAACGAACAAGTATTTTGATTTTCAATGAATTTTGATAACTGAACAGCTAAATCCATGATGTTAAATGTTTCCTATACTAATTGTTAGCTTGGGGCAAAACTTTATAAAAAGCAAACAAATTCTAATGATTCTCAGATAATTACATAATGAGTTGTTACTCAGATTTTAGTGTATTACAAATGTTTTATTACCAAAAAAAAGTAAAAATATGCGACAACCCTTGTTGACTGCCCGGACGATTTAGCTGCTGTGGGCGTATGTTTCGTTGCCTGGCAACCTATCTTTTTTGTTACCGGCAAAGTTTCCTGTCGGCACCGTAAGTGACGTAAATTTAGCAAAAACTACAATTTTAACAGTTCGGTACCACTTTTTGAAAGCAAAAATTATTTTTTTCAAATCTAATATGACTGAAAAGATGTGCCATATAAAGGCGCACAAAACATTGCGCTCAGTTTTTTTAATTTCGATTTCGTTTTCGGGCAATTTGGATTAAAGGGTGAAAAAAGGTGTCAAAATAAGCTATTTACAACCCATCCAGCGTCTTCATATTAAAAAATATATCTTCGTAACATTAATAATCTCGTAGCAATAACCCATACGAAGAGAATGTATGTGAAAATTAATTTGTAATATGTGCAGTTGCCGAGAAAAAGTCAATTTTGCATGAGTCACTTTTCACGTTATTTTGGCTGTATAAGAATCAATTATTATGTGATTTTCAATTTTCTTTCACCATTGGATGCCTAATGCCATAGTGGACAAGGTCAAACCATTCTACCTCATACGCTGCCACCGGAAATGACGTCATTTGCTCAAAACTTAATTTTTAGAATTAAAAAACAATATTTTATTCAAATGGGTCGTACTTGTTATTTTTTTCAAATTATGATATTTGATTGTATTCATCAAATAGAATGAACCCATGTGATCATACAGATATCACAAAATGGTTTCTCACTTGTATGGTTGAAGAGAAATGGACGATTTCCTACAAGTCACTTTTCAAGGTTTGAGGTCTATAAAAGTGGCAATTCTTATTCGATTTACATAAAATTTTCACCATGTGATTATTATTTCTGATTTTAAGAAACCAATTTAATATTTTCATTATCGCTGAAAGTACTGTGATATGGTCAGGATCACTTACATGTAACACATGTATAAAATGGATTGGTTCCTGTTGTAATTAGCACATATCGGATTGTAACTTCCTGAATTAAATATGATTGTATGAAAAATCGCTTTTTGTTTAGCTTGTTCACTATCCATCGCTTGCAAATTGTGTTTGTTAATTTGTTGGAAAGATTTATAAAAAAAACCTCAGAACCATTTGTGGGCTATGATCTAGTATCTTAATGTTATTTATTACCCGTCGGCGTCAGTGATTATGTACATGTCGTGTATCCCTTAGTACGTTTTTCACATTTGGCCAAAATGGGGGAAAGAATGAAAGAAGGGATATTATATTTGTTTCATGTATTAATCAATGCAGACTTTTGAAGGGTCAGATTAACGTGTTTGTCTTTATTCAAATGGTGAGCGTAGTTTGTTGATGCCGAGTCTACAATTTTGACAGTTAGGTACCATTTTTCAAGAGAAAATATTCTTTTAAAAACTTGATATAACAAAAAGAGTGTGCCCTTTAAAGGCGCAAAAAAGTGTGAGCTCAGTTTTTTTAATTTCGATTTCATTTTCGAGCAAATTCGATTTAGAGTTGAAAAAAGGTGTAAAATTGACCTTTTACAACCCATTCAGGCTTTTCAGATTTTAAAATATTTCTACGTAACTTTTATAAACTTGTAGCTTTGATCCATACGCAGAAAATGTATGTTAAAATTAGTTTCTAATATAAGCAGTTGCCGAGAAATGGGCAAAAATCGATATTTTTTTCAACCAAGAATTATGTCATATGTAATAATTAAATTAACTTTTGGTTTAAATTCACATATTAACAAAACTCATAATGGTCATACAGATATCATAAAATTGTTTCTAACTTGTTCGGTTGCCGAGATATAGGCGTTTTTCTACAAGTCACTTTTAAAGGTTTTTGGCCCGTAAATGTGTCAATTATTATTCGATTTTCATAAAAGTTTCATCATTTGATGCCTAATGTCATAGACGATATTATAAACTTAATTTAACATTTTAGTAACACCGGAAGTAATGTCATTTTGGCAAAAACTGTATTTTTAGCCTTCAAAACAGATATTTTATTCAAATGAGTCTGTTTTGAAATCTTTTTCAAATCAAAATGGTTTCTAACTTGTACGGTTGCAGAGAAATAGCCGATTTTCTACAAGTCACTTTTCAAGTTTTTTGGTCAATAAAAGTGGCAATTATTTTTCGATTTACATAAAATTTTCACTATATGATATCTTATGCCATTTCTGATTTCATGAAACTAATTGAAGATTTTCATTATCACCGGAAGTACTGTAATTTAATCAGGATCAATTACATGTTACAAATGTATAAAATGAATTGATATTGCTGGATTTTTGTTGATTCTGTTTCCCTTTTATTTGATGTGTGCAATGGTTATGTGGAAAACCTGTTTATCGGTGCCATTGGTTCAAGGGCAACATGGGAGCGAAAGTGACATAAGTTTAAAGTTAACGTGGCACCAGTGAAACCCGTCATTCCTGCATGCAGGTCTAGTTTTGCTTCTTATTGTAAACAATATTCAGATATGAACACATCAATAACAACACATTTGTACACTTATGGATGTTTAATCTGTAATCAACGGTACAAAGTCAGAGGGATCAAAATAGAGCTGGGCGATATTTCGGTATTTCGATATAAAACCGTTGCGGAAATAAAAACCGTGAAAAATACCGTCTTCAGAAACATATCGAAAAACCGAACATACCGCGATATAATGCAGTTTTGATTTTCTAGATGATATTTAACATAAATATTGAACAAAATGTATTCTTTTTCATGTTATTTGCGATATCTTATTGCTTAATGATGAAAAATACTGCTATAAACTCCCGAGTATTCATTCCATAAAAATTGCAAATGCCGACCTTTCACCTTTCAACCCATTAGAATTATCCCTGTTTCTGTTCAATTTATATACATCTTGACAAATTGTGAAGACCGATACTTTGATTTTCGAAAGTAATCTTTGATTTTAGGATTGGATTAAATTTTAATAAAGCAGAAATATAAATAATGCCAACTACACTGAGAGTTCCGGTAGACTGACAGTGATTATCATTCAGCGTCGGACGTGTCGCGGCGGTCGTGAATTCGTGATCTGGGAAAAATATTTGACTAAATCAATGGACACTTTTTTGACATAGTAGATTAGAGTTTAATTTAGTATCCTTGTATTGTATAAGGGGGGTTGGGATGGCCTAGTGGTCTAGAGTGCCGCGCTTCGACCTCTAGCTGGCCGGTCACCTCTGGCTTGCGTCTGTGGTTTCGAGCCCTAGTGTGAGCGTATGTGGCATGGAGATAGGGGCGCCTTCTCATCCTCGTGGGTTTCCTCCGGGCACTCCGGTTTCCTCCCACTGCTAAAGACCCCTACGCGCAAGCGAATCATTGAAATAAAACGAAACCATATGTTAGTCCCAAAATGACCTGGTTTGTGTCGAATGGACGTTAAACCCCATTTCTCTCTCTCTCTCTCTTGTATTGTATAATGCATTTTCAAAAAGGTATACATGTACTCGTGAATGAGAAAAAACGACTTTACAAGTTTAAATGAACCGCATTTACTCGTAGCATAGCTATACAATATGAACGGCCAATAGAACACAAACTGTTTTTTATGTTTAAAGGGCCTCCTTCATTCGAAATATTTTTGATTTAAATGAAATATAATTAATATTTTGAATAATAAAATTGTAAACAACATGCGAAATATTTTTGATTTAAATAAAATATTATAATTACTATTTTGAATATTAAAGTTGTAATAAAGAACAACTTTAGCAAGTTTTCATTGCTATAGATCTTGGTTTGAACCAGCTCGAATTAATGTTTTGTAAATTTGGTACTGTGTGCTAAAAATAATATTGACTAGAAATAATAATAATATTGAGGGGTATTTCCAACTTTTTATGCATGTTTATTTACATTTAAAAAGTGATTAACTGAAAGTATTGACCTTTTATAAAATATCGCGATATTTGTTTCTAGGGATATCGCCCAGCTCTAGATCAAAACCAAAAGTATGACACAAGTGGTGAATTGTGCTGCACAGCGTGCGTAAGAAGAGCAAGTGTGTGTGTGAAATGGTTTAATTAAATATCCGCTTCCACCAAAATGAATTGGGCGACATGAAGTATATGTATATTGTCACAGCGGAGAATTTTCGCCGATTAACACAGCCTAAAAATCAGGGGCGTAAAAAAATTTTTTAATCCACTAGCCCAGGGCTAGTAGTCTAATGTCAGGCACTAGCCCGGCATTAATATCCACTAGTCCATAGTTCGACAAAGTACAAGATTTAATCTTCAATATTTGGGCATTACATGTAGATGCCAACCTATCTTTTTTTTAATTAAGATCGTAGACTTGATAGCCTAATAATTAAGGATGTACAGACCTACACAGTTAACCGGTCACGGTTCGGTTGCAATGGTGAAACGGTTAAAGAAAACTACAAACCGATATTCAGTTCATATCATATCTGATCTACAAAAACAGGAATGTTAACCACAACAATGTTTTCTTTCACTAAAGACCATATAAATACTTCATATAGCACATGTCATTTGTAATATATCTAGGTAAATTAATGTCCTTTAATTCCTGCGACTGCAAAGCATGAGAAAGCCTCAACTGATTAATTATTAATTATTTTGCGGTACATGTACATGTATTTATTTACCAAGTCACTATGTAAAGAATCTCAAAACAAAACAAATCAGTTTGATGTGCTGATATAATATTAAAATAGACAGGATAGTAAAATTGTTTATATTATTACTCAAATGCCATGCTGTTTGTCATAGGGTCAAAGTTGACGACACACGGGTCACTGGAACCATTCGGCATGGCCTGTGTATGTGTTGTGTTGTGTTGTGTTGTTTTGTTAAATTCTTTGGAAATACCCGACATGTATTTGTTAAATAATCAAAATTATCTTGTATTTAAAAATACAAAGATATGCTTTCAACTATTTATGTCAGAACTAATCTAAAGTTTTTAAATCAATCTGATTTCAATTGGTTTATACCTGACCTGTCAAAGCGTGCAAGATGGAGAAATGAAATGTCAAGGGTGAATGAATAGAAGAGTATTTGTAAATTTTACTACAGAAAATCTATTATGACTTAGTTTTCCTTGGAATTTGAGAAATATATTAATGTGTGATGTTTTACAGTTTATTTACCTATATCATCACTAGTTTAATTCACAAACCAGTGAAAGGGCACTAGTCCAGGACTAGTACGGCTAAATAGATCACTAGCCTGTAAGTAAGTTATTTTTGGTAGCTCTGGGCATCAGGCTAGTGGATTTTTATGCCCCTGCTAAAAATATAGTCCCAATCTTTTGGCGCGTTTCTGACCATGTGACTTACTCAGTTAAGGACCCCATGGAGTGATTTACAGGCACTGTGCTGTACGAATGATTGATTTACATGTAGATGAACTGAAGCTGCGTGTAGTGAAGTAATGTTAAAAGCTCATCGTATATAATTTAAAGTTTGGATTTGATAGCAGCCAATATTGACGGAGATGTAATGATACGTTTAAAAAAATTGTAACTTGTCGTTCATTGTTGCATACATTTTGGCTGACGTTATGCATGTCAGTGCATTACAAAATAAATCCTGATACAGAAAGCCAGTAAATGATTTCTTGAGAATACCTAACTCGTTTTGTTGTTATTCAAACGGCCTGTACATTATACATGTACACGTTTTCATGGCAGCATTGCTATATTACAACTCCAATTTATTGTAGACAATATTAGTTCAACCCTAGCCTTTACTAAGGTAGGTTCGCAAATTTTTTTGTGGGAAGCATGTCAAAACACGGTGAATTCCTAGCGAAACACGGTGGATGCCAATGCAATCCTAGAGAAAAATCGCAGTGGAATCGAGCGAAATTTCACCGCGAAATCAAAGAGAATTAAGAGGGGTTTTTTTCGCCGTGTCGAGGAGATTTCGGTCCAAAAAATTTGAGAGGAACTGTATATGTATTGTCCTTGACAACTTCGAAAAAACTTATGGATGCTTAAAATTATGCAGTGATTAAAATGTATGAGGTACAGGTAAAGAAGCCAATGATCACTTTAAATGAAATGTATAGTACCAGTAGTTTAACTTGTTTCATTGATTATTGTATAAAGTTATTACATGTATGGTTATATTTATATATTTTAGGTACAGGAGAATCCGGAAAGAGTACCTTTATAAAACAGATGAGAATTATTCATGGGTCAGGCTACTCAGATGAAGATAAAAGAAGCTTTATTAAAATTGTATATCAAAACATCTTTATGGCAATGAATGCAATGACTAGAGCTATGGATACCTTGAAAATTATGTACAGGGATAGTGCCAATTTAGTAAGTATGGGTGTATAGTTTAAGTACAGTACAATCATCGTGATCTTTTGACAGGACATGATTATCATGTTATTTTTTGTTAAAAATTGCCACAATAATATAATCAGGGGTTTCACTAAATATTACTGTAGCTGGGTAAATCATCAGAGTAGGCGGCTAACCTTTTGAGAGCCGAATGCTCGAAAAGATCGCCATAGGCGATCGAATTGAGCGCTGAAGGCGCGATGTTTTTCGGCGCGATGTAACCTAGGGGGGTTCGGGGGCATGCAATATGATGCAATTTGGTTGATTTTACACCACTTTAAGAATTACACACTTCAGGCCAATATGGACATCTCTTAGTCTATATTTAAATCAGAAACTATATCACTATTATAGTATCAGGTAAATATTTTTTGAATGAAAAAGTTAGCACTAGGTAATTAACTAGTGAACAGGTTTGGAAAATCAGTTTGCATGATGCAGTCGCAGAAAATGAATCGATCTAACTAAACTCACTGTCAACTCAACGATCCGTTTATCAACCTCTTATGTATATGTGTAGCTATCTATAATACCGGTCAATCAATACGTCGTGTACAATGTGTACAATGCTTGCCATCTGCGGTCGTCTAGAAAGAGGCTATACTTTCTTGTCAGACAACTTTTTTATTTTCGCTAACAAAATAAACAAGAAAATATCGGCCGAGATACAATTGACTGTGATAAATGATCATTCTTGCAGTTTAACTAGAAGCGCCACCACTAAAACACGCAGAGTTACGCCCCCGAAAATTGCTTCCACACTGACGGCGACGTATTTTATTCCATGCAACTTTACCGATATAATGCGTGCAACCTAGTCGGTATAGTGACAGTTTTCGAAAGAAACTGTATGAAATAGTCGTGTATAAACAGATAAATCTCTTAACATTTTATTCGAGCGGGTGAAAAAAAGAAAGGCACGATATTAAACTACACCGGTAACTCTTTTTGAAAGGAGGTACAGAATACCGCCTGAATTATCGCGTTGTACTTTTCAAGCCGTCTAGGGCCCAACAGTAGCGGCTACCCTTGACGCTGTTTATTGTTGGGCCTGCAGTTTGTAAACTCGCCGGCTATCTTGAACTATCTTGAACTGCAGCAGTACACACAGCCAATGTACACAAAAATTTGTGATTTGATAAATAAACCAGACAACATTCTTATCCCTAATGACCTGCCTCTATTTGATGATTTCCCAGGACAACGTTCTTCACCCATGTACCTGTCTGCAATGGCGCCACCTAGTGAAATGGAATACTTCAGACAGTGTACCAAGGCTATCCTATGAGGGATGAAGACCTGTTGTGAGAATCAGCTTGGTGATTTCATCACTGGCAAGTTTAGTGAAGCCCCTGATGAGAAGACAAAAGGTGATGTGAGTGGTGCTCCTCTTCACAATCTTCAAACTGATCAGGCATTCAGAGTTTTGCACAGCAGTCAACAGCGTCGCCGAAATGCAACATTGCATTTCCACACAAGTCTCTTTCTGTTGAAAGCAAATAGAAGCAGGCTAAAGAACTGGCTGGGTAGTAAGTCTGAGGATGAACTTGAGTCTTTGTTCCAAGGTGCTCGTAAACAAGGGATTCTCCTCCGAAAAGCACACATGGACTTTGAAATTTCTACAAATAAAGATATTGAGACAAATCTTCAAGCTGAGGCTGCAAAGAAGAAAAAGAGAGAAGAAAAGAAGGCAAACAAGGAAAATAAGAAGACAGGCAGGGCAGTTGTCAACCATGATTCTGATAAACATGATGAGCTAGAAGTTATGTCGGACAACAGTGACTTCGAAATAAATGACGATCCTGACCCCCTCCCAGATGGCTCAGCAGCAGCGGAAGATGATTGGGTGGCAGTGGCATTTGATGATGGATGGTTTCCTGGTCGTGTTACCAAGAAGGCAGATGATGACTTAACTATTCACTTTTTACATCCAACATCTCTCTCACAGCAGTTCCGTTATCCAACCCGTAAAGATGAATCACATGTAGAAACCATTTACATGTTTGCTGGCCCTCTTCTTCCACCTATACCAACAAGTGGAGGACGCCTTTATACGTTACCCCAGACCTCTCAAATTGAAGACATGTACAAGAAATTTAAAGCCAGGTTCGTAAATATAGATTAGTTGGTTTCAACATCTGTTTCCAATATCTTGGTAAAGTTAATTTTCTTCATAGCACACTCACATTCTACATATGATGTAGGCCCATCTTCATTTTCCAATAATAATATGTGTGTGAATTTAGCATTCCTATATCATATATAACTTTTTAAACCTTTTTTTCAGGTATTGGTGAAAGATGCAAGCAATTTCCTGAAGGCACATCAACATTCGACATGTCATCTTTGAAATATATATAGAACAAAAATAAACAATGTCTAAAAACAACTTCTTTATTTACCATGTTCTCTGGTGGGTATTGGACATCTGGAAACTGTAATCTCCTCTTCAATACCTCTCAGATGATATATTACAACCCCTATTTTGAGCACCGGATTAATTACGTCGGACTGTGACGGAAACGAATATGTCGGCCATCTTGGAATCCAAGATGGCCACCATTTTGCTTTGAAGTCAAGAAGCAGATCAAACTTACTTTACGGAGTGCGGTATTAAGCACTTTTAACAGCTGTGTAGTGTCATTTGATGCTGACCACATAATTCTAGTACATTTTAATGGCGGTTTTAACAGAAATCCAAAATGGCCGCCGTTTCACGGAACGTGCGTGTTGCAGAGGCAATTTGATGACATAATTTGACTCGTCATCCATTTTTCATCTGGGTTCCAAAATTTCAACTCCTTGCTTTTGAGATTACCAGAGTTATTGTAGGATCTTTAAAAGACTATTTTGGCCCCAAAATGCCATATTTCGAGGGCGTGTTTGGCCTATAGAAAAGTCCATTGCCTTTTGTCACAAAAAAACTGCCAATTTCGATGAGAAAAATGTTCATAGAAAACTTATTTATTAACCGATTTCGAAAATTTAAAAAGTTTTTTCATGTTTAAAGCAGTCTGCATACAGTAAAACAGAGAAAAACACCTTATCTGTTATTTGAAATTTTGATGTGGTAATGCTAATGTTGAAGAAAAGGGTAATTTATTTCAGCTATGTTAACCGTTGACGAAAAGGTTAGGGTCAGATATTTTTTTTTTCCAACACACTGTATACATACTTAACGTCGATCAAAATGTATGCAAAAATGAACAACTTGCAATTTTTCTAAACGTACCATTACATCTTCGTCTATAACTTAGATCTAATCCATCAATTATTGGCTGCTATCAAATCCAAACTTTATATTATATACGATGAGCTTTTACACATTACTCGCAGCGTCAGATAATCTAAATCAATTTTCCATACAGCACACCACAGTGCAATAAATCACTCCACGGTAAGTCACGTGGTCAGAAACACGCCAAAATATTGGGACTATATTATTATTACGCAGTTATTCAGCGTAATTTCTTTTAGCAGATCTTGACTGTCACCGGTATATGATAATAACAATCTAATTAAAATATAGATCTATATTTCGTTTCGTTTTTTATACTTTCGATGGCCTACACTCATGTAGATCTAACTAGTTATAGTGGAAGCTCACGTTCTATGACGTCAGGTATCAAGCACGGGACATTTGACCCGATAACGTCAGTCATTCGATTAACCAATTAGCGACCGCCATGCTTTTCACAATCCACTTTTGTTTTGTTATGATTTCTATCCGCTGGTGTTTATAGTATAGACGTCGTTTGCTGGTAATATCTACCCACAGTTCCACGCATAAAAAAGTCAAACGGTCGATTCGACAGACCATTTCATTGGCTGACCCCTCATTTCAGCCAGAACACAAGTTAAATAACAAGTCCTCCAGATCCAAGAGTAGTGAAGACAAGTAAAAATGAAATTTTGAACTATAAAAAACGAAACGAAATTGGATCTGTGTTTTAATCAGATTGTGATAATAATGCATTATGTTGCATTTAAACGATATCAATGGGAGGGGATACACTGTAATGTCACTAAAGTCACAGCCCAACGTTTTTATACGCCCACATTTTCATGTGGACGTATATTGTCGTCGCCCCTGTTCGTCCGTCCGTCCGTCCGTCCGTCCACAATTGTTTGTGAACAGTCTACAGGTCACAATTTTTATCCGATTTCAATGAAACTTAAAATATACGTTTATCACCCTAAGATCTCGGTTCCTTTCGATATTGGCATGTATCGGGCCGTAACTTCATGGGTTATGGCCCCTGATTGTACGAAAAATCACGTTTTTATACGCCCACATTTTTATGTGGACGTATATTGTCGTCGCCCCTGTCCGTCCGGACGTCCGTCCGTCCGTCCGTCCGTCCACAATTTGTTTGTGGACCCTCTACAGGTCACAATTCTTATCCGATTTTGACGAAACTTGAAATATAGGTTTATCCCCAAAAGATCTCGGCTGCTTTCGATATTGGCATGTATCGGATGAAAACTTCATGGATTATGGCCCCTGATTGTACGAAAAATCATGTTTTTAGCTTGTGGACCCTATAGAGGTCACAATTTTGAACCGATTTTGATGAAACTTGACATGCATGTTTATAACCCAAAGATCTTGGTTCCTTTCGATATTTGCGCCTATCGGAATGTAATTTCCTGAATTATGGCCCCTGATTGTCCAAAAAATCACCCTTTTTAGCTTGCAGTCCCTCTGGAGGTCACAATTATTATCCGATTTAAAAAACCGTTTGATTATATCACCGTTACACCCTAAGGAAGGTCGAGTTCGAATTTCGGGAAAATCGGACGAAAATTGCCATACAAAATGGTCGCTGTTTGTACGCGAATACGGTTAAAAAATGGTATATCAAGGTTGTGGACCCTGTAGAAGTCACATTTTTTATTCGATTTTGATGAAACTTGAAATTCATGGTTATAACCCAAAGATCTTGGTTCCTTTCGATATTTGCGCATATCGGAACGTAACTTCCTGAATTATGGCCCCTGACTATACGCAAAATCGCCTTATTTTAGCTTGTTGTCCCTCTGGTGGTCGCAATTATTATCCGATTTAATAAAACGGTTGATTATATTACCGTTACACCGTAAGGAAGGTTGAGTTCGAATTTCGGGAAAATCGGACCAAAATTGCCATACAAAATGGCCGCCGTTTGTACGCGAATACTGTTAAAAAATTGTATGTCATGGTTGTGGACCCTGTAGAGGTCACAATTTTAATTCGATTTTGATGAAACTTGAAATGCATGGTTCTAACCCAAAGATCTTGGTTCCTTTCGTTATTTGCGCATATCGGATCGTAACTTCCTGAATTATGGCACCTGATTGTCCGAAAAATCGCCTATGGTCCCTCTGGAGGTCACAATTATTATCCGATTTGAAAAAAACGTTTGACTCTATCACCGTGACACCCTACGGAAGGTTGAGTTCGAATTTCGAGAAAATTGGACCATAATTGCCAGAAAAAATGGCCGCTGTTTGTACGCGAACAATGTTAAAATATGGTATGTCAAAGTTGTGGACCCTGTAGAGGTGACAATTTTAATTCGATTTTGATGAAACCTGAAATGCTTGTTTATAACCTAAAGATCTTTATTCTTTTCGATATTTGCGCATATCAAATTGTAACTTAATGAATTATGGCCTTTGATTGTAGGAAAAATCACTTTATGTATTGCTTGTTCTCTGTCTATCTCTCGAACAATTATTATCTGATTTAAAAAAAAAACTCTGATTATATTACTGTTGCACCGTAAGGAAGGTTGAGTTCGAATTTCGTGAAAATCGTACCAAAATTGCCGGACGAAATGGCCACCGTTTGTACGCGAATAGTGTAAAAATATGGTATATCATGGTTGTGGACTCTCTACAGGTCACAATTCTTATCCGATTTGTGACGAAAAGTAACATTTCTAGGTTGTGTACCGTCACACCATAATCATTGTCGGCTTCGAATTTCATGAATATCAGACTGGAACTGACCAACAAAATGGCTGCTCCCAATACAGTATGAAATACCGGACTTAATGATGTTGGAAAAATCAGCCTATCTTTTAGCTTGTGAACAGTGTAGAGGTCACAATTTTGAACCAAGTTGGATGAAACTTGAAATGCATGTTTATAACCCGAAGATCTTGGTTCCTTTCGATATTTGCGCCAATCGGATCGTAACTTCCTGAATTATGGCCCCTGATTCTCCGAAAAATCGCCCTTTTTAGCTTGTGGTCACTCTGGAGGTCAAAATTATTATCCGATTTAAAAAAACGTTTGATTATATCACCGTCCCATGGTTATGAAGGTTGAGTTCGAATGAAAGACAAAATGGCCGCCGTTTGTACGCGAATGGTGTGAAAATATGTTATATCAAGGTTGTGGACCTTATAGAGGTCACAATTTTGAACCGATTTTGATGAAACTTGACATGTTTGTTTATAACTCAACGATCTTGGTTCCTTTCGATATTTGCGACAATCGGATCATAACTTCCTGAATTATGGCCCCTGATTGTCCGAAAAATCGCCCTTTTTAGCTTGTGGTCCCTCTGGAGGTCAAAATTGTTATCCGATTTAAAAAACCGTTTGATTATATCACCATTCCATGGTTATAAAGGTCGAGTCTGAATTTCGTGAAAATCGGACCAAAATTGACGGACAAAATGGCCGCCGTTTGTGCGCGAATTGTGTGAAAATATGTTATATCAAGGTTGTGGACCTTATAGAGGTCACAATTTTGAACCAATTTTGATTAAAATTGACATGTATGTTTATAACCCAAAGATCTTGCTTCCTTTCGATATTTGCGCCCATCGAATCGTAACTTCCTGAATTATGGCCCCTGATTGTCCGAAAAATCGCCCTTTTTAGCTTGTGGTCCCTCTGGAGGTCAAAATTGTTATCCGATTTAAAAAACCGTTTGATTATATCACCATTCCATGGTTATGAAGGTTGAGTCTGAATTTCGTGAAAATCGGACCAAAATTGACGGACAAAATGGCCGCCGTTTGTACGCGAATTGTGTGAAAATATGTTATATCAAGGTTGTGGACCTTATAGAGGTCACAATTTTGAACCAATTTTGATTAAAATTGACATGTATGTTTATAACCCAAAGATCTTGGTTCCTTTCGATATTTGCGCGCATCGGATCGTAACTTCCTGAATTATGGCCCCTGATTGTCCAAAAAATCGCCCTTTTTAGCTTGTGGTTCCTCTGGAGGTCAAAATTGTTATCCGATTTAAAAAACCGCTAGAGTATATCACCGTTCCATGGTTATGAAGGTTGAGTTCGAATTTCGTGAAAATCGGACCAAAATTGAAAGACAAAATGGCCGCCGTTTGTACGCGAATGGTGTGAAAATATGTTATATCAAGGTTGTGGACCTTATAGAGGTCACAATTTTGAACCGATTTTGATGAAACTTGACATGTATGTTTATAACTCAACGATCTTGGTTCCTTTCGATATTTGCGCCCATCGGATCGTAACTTCCTGAATTATGGCCCCTGATTGTCCGAAAAATCGCCCTTTTTAGCTTGTGGTTCCTCTGGAGGTCAAAATTGTTATCCGATTTAAAAAAACGTTTGATTATATCACCGTTCCATGGTTATGAAGGTTGAGTTCGAATTTTGTGAAAATCGGACCAAAATTGACGGACAAAATGGCCGCCGTTTGTACGCGAATGGTGTGAAAATATGTTATATCAAGGTTGTGGACCTTATAGAGGTCACAATTTTGAACCGATTTTGATGAAACGTGACATGCATGTTTATAACCCAAAGATCTTGGTTCCTTTCGATATTTGCGCCTATCGAATCATAACTTCCTGAATTATGTCCCCTGATTGTCCGAAAAATCGCTTTTGTTAGCTTGTGGTCCCTCTGGAGGTCAAAATTATTATCCGATTTAAAAAACCGTTTGATTAAATCACGGTTTCATGGTAATGAAGAGAGAATTTGAATTTTGTGAAAATCAGACCAGAGTTGACGGATAAAATGGCCGCCATCTGTACGCGAATTGTGTAAAAATATGCTATATCAAGGTTGTGGGCCCTATAGAGGTCACAATTTTGAACTGATTTTGATGAAACTTGGAGTACATGTTTATAACCTAATGTTCTTGGTTCCATTGCATATTTGCCCATATCGGATCGTAACTTGCTGAATCATGGCCCCTGATTGTACGAAAAATCACCCTTTTTAGCTTGTGGTCCCTCTTGAGGTCACAATTATTATCTGATTTAAAAAAACGTTTGATTATATCACAGTTACACCGTAGTTATGGGTGAGTTTGAATTATGATTTTCTGATGATTACTTAAAATGCAACAACTCTTGTTGACTGCCCGGACGATTTGACTGCTGTGTGGGCGTATGTTTCGTTTCCTGGCAACCTATTTTTGTTATTTTACAAACACTGTACACATGTCATACGTGTACATTCCAAGCGCATGTCATATAAGTTATACAATGTCCACGAGTATGTTAATTCTCGCCTTCACTCAGTTATGAATTTCTTATTTTGAGTACACTTTCTGAATGATTCCATGATAAAGTGTTATGTACTTACCCGTGGTATTTTTTCATTATGAAGCACATCAAAGAAAATTGGTTAAAACAATGATAACTGAGTAGTGATTAATTCGTATGTATCGGTACTGGACTACTCGAACCAATAATTAAGTGTTGTTTTAATAATTGATAATTGTGTTTGTTTTAATATGCATCTGTTTTCTTTGAAATAATAAAGCCTTATGTATTTACCCGCGACATTGTTTCATCATAAAGAATATCAAAGAAAAACAATTAAATTGTTGATGTAATAAAGATAAATATTTGGTAATATGTACTTCTGACAGCGGACATTCTTAAGTTTAGTATACTGTATACTCACCTATAAATTATTCGCCTCTTTGTATTGTGATTTAATCATAAATAACATGTTGTCTGTATTATATTTTTAAAATGAATAAGTCAAGCCTTATAATGTAATTTAATTGATCCGAGCGGTCCTTTCGGTTGGTCCGAGAAAAAAAGATAAATATTACAAAAAATCTTGTGGACGCTCTAAAAGCCAAAGTTAATATCCGATTGACTTTAAATTTATACACGGTGTTTAAGGTCATAAGACGAAGAAGCCTATTGATTTTCAGTGATTTCCGATAATTAGTGCCAGAGTTATGGCCCTTGATCACTTCAAAAAAATCTTGTGAACGCTCTAGAGGCCAAAGTTAATATCCGATTGACTTTAAATTCATACACAGTGTTTAATGTCATAAGACGAAGAATCCTATTGATTTTCAGCGATTTCCGATAATCAGTGCCAGAGTTATGGCCCTTCATCACTTTAAAAAATCTTTTGGATGCTCTAGAGGCCAAAGTTGATATCCGATTGACTGTAAATTTATACACAGTGTTTAAGGTCATGAGATGAAGAAGCCTATTGATTTCCACCAATCACTAATAATTATTGCCAGAGTTATGGCCCTTAATCACATCCAAAAATCCTGTGGAGGCTCTAGATGCCAAAGTTAATATCCGATTGACTTTAAATTTACACACACTGTTTAAGGTCATGAGACGAAGAAGCCTACTGATTTTCAGCGATTTCAAATAATTACTCCCAGAGTTATCTCCCTTGATCACTTCAAAAAAATTTGTGACGCTATAGATGCCAAACTTATCATCCGATTGACTTCAGATTGATACACAGAGTTTAAGGTGTTGAAACGAACAAGTATTTTGATTTTCATTGAATTTTGGTAACTGAACAGCTAAATCCATGATGTTAAATGTTTCCTATACTAATTGTTAGCGTGGGGCAAAACTTTATAAAAAGCAAACAAATTCTAATGATTTTCAGATAATTACATAATGAGTTGTTACTCTTAATCAGATTTTAGTGTATTACAAATGTTTCATTACCAAAAAAAGTAAAAATGTGCTACAACCCTTGTTGACTGTCTGGACGATTTAGCTGCTGTGGGCGTGTTTCGTTGCCTGGCAACCTATCTTTTGAATAATTGTTGATCAGAAAATAGTTATTTTCGCTGCTTTGAGCAATGATATACATGAATTTTCAATCGGACCCCTCATTTGTGGAATGACCCACACACAGTATTTAAATTTAAGGTCATGAGACGATGAAGCTTATTGATTTTCAGCGATATCTGTTAATTACTGCCAGAGTTATGATCCTTAATTTTTTTCAAAAATCTTGTGTACTCTCTAGAGCCTTAAAGTCAATAAGCCTATTGATTTTCAGTGATATCTAATAATTTCTGCCAGAGTTATGGCCCTTGATCACTTCGAAATATCTTTTAGACGAAGGCCATGAGAGAAACAATCAAAACAATTCTAACCATATCTGATAATTACTTAATGGGCTATTATTGGTAATAAGATTTTCATGAGTTGTAAACGTTCTCCTTACTGACAAAAGAAATAATATACGACAACTCTGGTTGACTGCCCGGACGACTTAGCTGTTGTGGGCGTATCTTTCGTTGCCTGGCAACCTATCTTTAATAATTTGTTTCTAAATGCAAGAATTGAGCATGGAAATATGGCGATAAAGCTGACATTCGCACTATTTACATTTCGCTCTGTCGCAGGCTACAGTTACTCCCACAGTTTGGAAGTAGACAATGAATTTCACACCATCTACGCTTGTTTTCATCTGCATGACATTAGTTTATAGCTTTATGGAGTATTGTATCTAAATAAATTAAAACGTCACCTGAAATAATTCTACCGTAAGGACACCACAGCAGTATATAATAAAAAGTGGCTGGAATGGATATGCACACGGCTCGATCGTTGCGCTTCGTGTATTTAATCATTTAAAAAGTTTAAAACAATATCCATAAATATAACGGCTATGAATAATTTACAAGACAATTTGACAAAATCAAATAATCAGGTCGGAAAAATATCTCGTATATAAATATAATTTGTAGCATAAATATAGTCCCGATATGTGAGACGGGAATTCCAGGTGGCACTACGGAATTGTGGTACCATGATACTTAGCAGAATCCACGTGGATACGGATGATAGAATTGTAGTCTTACGAATTTACAAGCCAAAGCAGATTCGCGGACTTTAAAGAACTTTTAGGCATTCCGATGTCGAACAAATAAAAACTTTCGTATTCCAATCCTCATATGAAGCAATGCAATTTACTTCAAGACCTAAACAAATGTGTGTGTGTACATACATGTATGGAGGGGGGTTAAGATGACCTAGTGCTCTAGAGTGCCACGCTTAGACCTATTGCTGGCCGGTCAGCTATGGCTTGCGGCTGTGGTTTCCATCCCTGGTGTGAGTGTATGTGGCATGGAGATAGGGGCGCCTTCTCAACCTTGTGGGTTTCCTCCGGGCGCTTTGGTTTACTCCCACTACTAAAGACCCCTACGCGCAAGCGAATTATTGAAATAAAATTGAAACCATATGTTAGTCCCAAAATGACCTAGTTTGTGTCGAGTGGACTTTAAATCCCATTTCTCTCTCTCTCTACATTACGGATATGTGTGATGTGATTAGTCTCTGATAATTGAGAGTGACAGGTAGCTTTTTTCAAACATTTCGAGGCCTGAAGGTACATGTGTACTTGTACATTGTCAATTTGTTTATTTTGAAATTCAACTTTGATTTGTGGATGGGAAGTGTTGATACGTTATTCACTTTTCACAATGTATGTAGAGCATGTGTAGTTATTGTCCATTCACAGATGGATTTCATGCAGAAAAGCCCTTTACCAACAAAATTGTTTTAATTTTGGTTTGAGAAAAGAAAAATATTCTTTATTTTTTAGGAACATGCATCGTTGATCAAACAAATTGATTATGAAACTGTGACCACTTTTGAACGTCAGTTTGTAGACGCCATCAAGACATTGTGGGAGGACGATGGAATTCAAGAATGTTATGACAGACGGAGAGAGTACCAACTTACCGATTCTGCCAAATAGTAATAACCCTGTGTTTTTATATACGCCCACAGTTGCCTGTCCATACTTACATAGGTCTGTACGTCTGTCGTCCACAATTTCTTGTGAACACTCTACAGACTACATTTATCATCTGATTGTTTCAAAATTGATATATGTTGTTTACATTAGCAGGATGAAGAAGCCTATATTGATTTTCTGATAATTACTGCCAGAGTTATAGCCCTTGATCACATTTAAATATCTTGTGGATGCTCTAGAGGCTAAAGTTAACATCCGATTGACTTTAAATTTACACACAGTGTTTAAAAAGTCAGGAGTCGAAGAAGCCCATGGATTTTCAGCAATTTCCGATAATTACTGCCAGGGTTGTGGTCCTTGATCTCTTTGAAAAATCTTTGTGGATGCTCTAAAGGTTAACATAAATATCTATGGACACTCTAGAGGCTAAACTTAATATCCGATTGACTTAAAATTTATACACAGTGTTAAAAGCTCATGAGTTGAAGAAGCCTATTGATTTTCAACAATTTCAGATAATTACTGCCAGAGTTATGGTCCTTGATCTCTTTGAAAAATCTTTGCATATGCTCTAAAGGTAAACAGTAATATCTATTGATGCTCTAGGGGCTAAAGTTGACATCTGATTGACTTTAAATTTATACATAGTGTTTAAGGTCATGAGATGAAGAAGCCTACATGTAGTTATTTTCAACAATTTCAGATAATTACTGCCAGAGTTATGGTCCTTGATCTCTTTGAAAAATCTTTGTGGACGCTCTAAAGGTTAACATTAATATCTGATTGACTTTATATTTATACACAGTGTTTAAGGTTGTGAGATGAAAAAGCCCAGTGATTTTTATACGCCCACATTGAAATGTGGTCGTATATTGTCGTCGGTCCGTCCGGCGTCCACAATTGCTTGTGGACGCTCTAGAGGCTAAAGTTAATATCCGATTGACTTTGAATTTATACACAGTGTTTAAGGTCATGAGACAAAGAAGCCTATTGTTTTTCAGCGATTTCGGATTATAACTACCAGAGTTATGGCCCTTGATCACTTCAAAAAATCTTGTCGACACTCTAGAGGCCAAAGTTAATATCCGATTGACTTTAAATTTATACAAAGTGTTTAAGGTCACAAGACGAAGAAGCCTTTTGATTTTCAGCGATTTCCGATAATTAGTGCCAGAGTTATGGCCCTTGATCACTTCAAAAAATCTTGTGGACACTCTAAAAGCCAAAGTTAATATCCGATTGACTTTAAATTTATACACAGTGTTTAAGGTCATAAGACGAAGAAGCCTATTGATTTTCAGCGATTTCCAATAATTAGTGCCAGAGGTATGGCCCTTGATCACTTCAAAAAAATCTTGTGAACGCTCTAGAGGCCAAAGTTAATATCCGATTGACTTTAAATTTACACACACTGTTTAAGGTCATGAGACGAAGAAGCCTACTGATTTTCAGCGATTTCCAATAATTACTTCCAGAGTTATCTCCCTTGATCACTTCAAAAAACCTTGTGACGCTATAGATGCCAAACTTATCATCCGATTGACTTCAGATTGATAAAGTTTAAGGTGTTGAAACAAACAAGTATTTTGATTTTCAATGAATTTTGATAACTGAACAGCTAAATCCATGATGTTAAATGTTTCCTATACTAATTGTTAGCGTGGGGCAAAATTTTATAAAAAGCAAACAAATTCTAATTGTTTTCAGATAATTACATAATGAGTTGTTACTCTTAATCAGATTTTAGTGTATTACAAATGTTTCATTACTGGTACCAAAAAAAGTAAAAACATGCGACAACCCTTGTTGACTGCCCGGACGATTTAGCTACTGTGGGCGTATGTTTCGTTGCCTGGCAACCTATCTTTAATGATATCCGATAATTATTAGCAGAGTTATGGCCCTTGATCACTTCAAAAAACCTTGTGGATGCTCTAGAGGCTAATGTTAATATCCAATTGACTTAAAAAAATTTATACGCAGTGTTTGAGATCATGAGACGGAGAATCCTATTGATTTTCATCGATTTCAGATTGTTACTGTTAAAGTTACCATCCGTTAGACTTTAGATTGATACACAGAGTTTAAGGTCCAGAGAAAAACAACTACCGGTACATGTATATTAATTTTCAATGAATTTTGATAACTTGAACAGCTAAATCCATGATATTAAATTTGTTCTATACTAAACATTGACATGGGGCCCCAACTATATATTAAAGTTAAAGCTAAACAAATTCTAATGATTTTGTGATAATTACTTAATGAGTTGTTACTCTTATCAGATTTTAGTGTATTATAAATGTTTCATTATCGAAAAAAGTAAAAATATGCGACATCTCTTGTGACTGCCAGAACGATTTATCTGCTGTGGGCGTATGTTTCGTTGCATGGCAACCAATCTATTTTTATACGCCCACATTGAAATGTGGTCGTATATTGTCGTCGCCCCCGTCCGTCCGTCCGGCGTCCACAATTGCTTGTGGACGCTCTAGAGGCTAAAGTTAATATCCGATTGACTTTAAATTTATACACAGTGTTTAAGGTCAGGAGACGAAGAAGCCTATTGTTTTTCAGCGATTTCCGATAATAACTACCAGAGTTATGGCCCTTGACGACTTCAAAAAATCTTGTGGACGCTCTAGAGGCCAAAGTTAATATCCGATTGGCTTTAAATTTATACACAGTGTTTAAGGTCACACGAAGAAGAAGCCTATTGATTTTCGGTGATTTCCGATAATTAGTGCCAGAGTTATGGCCCTTGATCACTTCAAAAAATCTTGTAGACGCTCTAAAAGCCAAAGTTAATATCTGATTGACTTTAAATTTATACACAGTGTTTAAGGTCATAAGACGAAGAAGCCTATTGATTTTCAGCGATTTCTGATTATTAGTGCCCGAGATATGGCCCTTGATCACTTCAAAAAATCTTGTAAACGCTCTAAAAGCCAAAGTTAATATCCGATTGACTGTAAATTTATACACAGTGTTTAAGGTCATAAGACGAAGAACCCTATTGATTTTCAGCGATTTCCGATAATTAGTGCCAGAGTTATGGCCCTTGATCACTTCAAAAAATCTTGTAAACGCTCTAAAAGCCAAAGTTAATATCCGATTGACTGTAAATTTATACACAGTGTTTAAGGTCATAAGACGAAGAAGCCTATTGATTTTCAGAGATTTCCGATAATTAGTGCCAGAGTTATGGCCCTTGATCACTTCAAAAAATCTTGTGAACGCTCTAAAAGCCAAAGTTAATATCCGATTGACTTTAAATTTATACACAGTGTTTAAGGTCATAAGACGAAGAAGTCTATTTATTTTCAGCGATTTCCGATAATTAGTGCCAGAGTTATGGCCCTTAATCACATCAAAAAATCCTGTGGACACCCTAGAGGCCAAAGTTAATAACCGATTGACTTTAAATTTACACACACTGTTTAAGGTCATGAGACGAAGAAGCCTACTGATTTTCAGCGATTTCAAATAATTACTTCCAGAGTTATCTCCCTTGATCACTTCAAAAAACCTTGTGACGCTGTAGATGCCAAACGTATCATCCAATTGACTTCAGATTGATACACAGTTTAAGGTGTTGAAACGAACAAGTATTTTGATTTTCAATGAATTTTGATAACTGAACAGCTAAATCCATGATGTTAAATGTTTCCTATCCTAATTGTTAGCTTGGGGCAAAACCTTATAAAAAGCAAACAAATTCTAATGATTTTCAGATAATTACATAATGAGTTGTTACTCAGATTTTAGTGTATTACAAATGTTTCATTTCCAAAAAAAAGTAAAAATATACGACAACCCTTGTTGACTGCCCGGACGATTTAGCTGCTGTGGGCGTATGTTTCGTTGCCTGGCTACCTATCTTTCAAGTTAGAAATGTATATGTTTGTATGCTAATGTAAACAAAGTTAAACTGAATGGTAAGTAACTATGGAAGATAATGGATTTGCAAAAGAGCAAGAACACTTTTAATTAAAGTTATTGTGATGGATTGTGTTATCTCGCCCACTCTATATAAATTTTGTTTATAATTTCTGGCTAAGTGGCCAACATTGCTAGCTTGCTAGCCTGGTATCGGATGTTCAATCCCCTCATTAGTCAAGACAGTTCATCAGGATTTTTCCTGTGTGGTTTCCTCTCGTGAGCTGTGCAGAACGGGGGGCCTGACAAGGAAAGAGGCCCTGTGTACATATTGACGTGGACGTAAAAGATCCCTAGGCAGTTTGAATTCAATGTAAGATGGACTAGTAGTACATAGGCCTGCTGCCTGGGAAAAATTTCCTCCATAGCACACTGTGTGCCTGACAATGCCAGTCTTCATAAGCGCAGTTGCAGCAGAACAGTAGGAAGTTAAAACGGGTGGGATGATTTACCCAATACTACCCAATACCACCCCAATACCACCTCATTACCACCTCAGTATCACCACATACTACCCAACACTACACCATAATGATGCAATATGGACATATCATTTGATTTTTTTATCTCGAGAAATGTACTTCAAATGCGATACCGATGTCTGGCTGTTCCATTTGCCTCCCTTCATCACCCAATACAGCAAATAATAACCCAATACTATCAGTATGATCAAATAATAACTTCCATATTTTGCAGAAAATTGAAATGTTTACCCAGTTATTTCACTTTACAACTGATAAATGGATTTTGGATTCCTACCCAGGTTAATTATCTTCTTTGGCTTTGCAGTTGGTTTCCAAAACAACGAAGTCAAAATAAGAAAATTAAGTATTTTGTTGCACGTATAATTTAATCTTTATAATAATATCATGAAATCAAAAATTGACAACTACTGTATTATTATTTAAGATGAACATCAGTCTATAAATAAGTATTTCAACGCCTCCAAGGGTATCGTCAAGCCATCCATACGTTTATATAAAATTAATAAAGATTTAATACATAGCCTATATAAAAAGCATAAGAATTGAAATTAGAAAGATTTAAAAATGCATTGAAATATATTCATAAAATTAATTGTCAAACGCTCTACGCACGAATGCACTACCCGGCAGGGGTAACGACTCGTTTGGCAATTATTGTATTACCTTTTAAAAACAAATATTTATTAAATATAAACAATTTTGAAGTAAAGTCTCCCTTTCACCAATCTACTTAAACACTTATATCTCTGTCGGTTGCGTTGAAGATCAAACAAACAAAACCTGATTACCCAATCAACAATCTTAATCTCGTTGATTAATTGTTTTAAGTAAGGTGGAATGTATATATACTCGAGCATTACACACTTGTAATAAACATATAGTGTAATTTCGTTAATTTTTATACGCCCACGTTGAAATGTGGTCGTACATTGTCGTCGCCCCCGTCCGTCGGTCCGTATTGTGGACGCTCTACAGGCTAAAGTTAATATCCGATTGACTTTAAATTTATACACAGTGCTTAAGGTAATGAGACGAAGAAGCCTATTGATTTTCAGCGATTTCCGATAATTACTGCCAGAGTTATGGCCCTTGATCATTTCAAAAAATCTTGTGGACGCTCTAGAGGTCAAAGTTAATATCCGATTGACCTTAAATTTATACACAGTGTTTAAGGCCATGAGACGAAGAAGCCTATTGATTTTCAGCGATTTCTGATAATTACAACCAGAGTTATCTCCCTTGATCACTTCAAAAAAAATTGTGACGCTATAGATGCCAAACTTATCATCCGATTGGCGTTAAATTTATACACAGAGTTTAAGGACACGAGACGAAGAAGGCTATTGAATTTCAGCAATTTCCGATAATAACTGCCAGAGTTATGGCCCTTGATCACTTCAAAATGTGGACGCTCTAGAGGACAAAGTTAACCCTATATACTCACCCCCTAAATTGGCGTTTTACCACTGGTATCTGTTACTGAGCAAATGGTAAGAAAATAATTCTTAGAAGAACCACATGTTATATGTTTCTGATTAGGGCATTGGCAGGGCTTTCTATAGGGGATCATTTCGTTGACCTCACCTGCATGAACTTTGACCTTGACCTTTTTTATTTGACCTTTGACCCCCAAAATAAGTTTAACTTTTCCATTTGACCTCTAACAGGCCACAGGGATTATAACCTGGTAGGGTTTTTTATGTAGATTCTTATCGTACCGTTTTTAGTACGATTTTTTTTAAAAAAAATCGGCATTTTTATTAAGAGTTACTATATCATCGGTATAGCTGCGTAAAATATCAATACAAATCGATAGTATCGATAAGATATGCCAAAAAGCACAATCAAGTTTTGTTCTCTTAGTCTATTTCGTGCGTGCGTAGTTGAGGAGTCGACTCGATGTTTTCCGTGACTTAATCCTTCGTATATATAATAATACAATAGCCTACATCGGTCACTTTATATTTATTTCAAAGTCTCAATCTCAATAAACAATTTACGAATTCATGATTACAAGCTCTTTGGGCTATTAATTTTCCTTAGTTTTTGCACGCGAATAGACAACGAATTGTCCGCCATGTTGGTATTTGTAGCGCACACGTACACAATGTTTTGAATCGACTCACGCTCATTTTAGTTTGGTTCCTCTACATACAACGGCCTATCAACAGTATTTCTTCATTCAGAACCAAGGCTACATTATTTAAAATTTAAGTACAATTTATACGTAATATGAGACGGTTTTTTATTTTAATAGAAGACGAACAAAAAACAACCTGAAGTCGCAACATCGTATGGTTTTGACTTTTAAACATGTAATCCAGTCTTGATTACGACCGTGAAAATAAGATTGTTTCGATACTATCAATCGACATTTCAATGTCGATTATCGATAGTAAAAATAACTATCGATACCCAACACTAATCGGCGGCCATACATGGCCGTGGATAATTAAAAATCAGCCACGAATCTGCGGCCAAATTCTAAAATTCGGAGGCCATTGCCGCCGAGGCCGCCGGCAGTGTCGAGCCCTGGTGGCAATTGTGATTTAATAAATGGATTTAGAGATAACAAAATTAAATATCACAAATATATGATTACAATCAAACAATAAAGACATAATTAAGTAATTATGCAAAAGACCTTTGACCTATTATTGACCTTTGACCCAATGGGTTGACCTTTGACCTGACACACTGACTTTCGACCCCAAAATTAGTATTTTTATACTTTTGTTGCTAAAATATTACCCACAGCTGCTATTATAAAAATAAAATACTACAGCATTTGCCATAAGGAAAACACCACCCCAAATACTAAAGCATTTGCCATAAGGAAAACACCACCTTCTCCCTTCAAACAGACCAAGTTCCACTGTGCCAACTGCCAATTCATGAGACTCCAGTTCCATGTCTCGGAGTCAACTTTGCCATACTGGGCTCTGTATCTATACACTGTTCATGCTTCCATTCTTCTGTGCTAATATTATGACTTAATCTTCTGACGACGACAAAGTTGAGATGCACACGGCTGTGTTCTCTTCAATGGTGAATTTTGTTCACAATGATCTTCTGCATAGGAATGCTTTTACTTTTATGCTGATTGACCCCTTGACCTGGTGGTACATGTACTTTTGTTATTCTGTTGTACCCAAACTTCCTCAACAATATCATTGGATCTACCACTATTTCCATCTTCAGATATGGGCCTTCAAATATATATAAATAAAACATTCAGTACAATAAAAAAAAAATAACAAAAGACTTCTACAATGACTAACCTTAGGTAAAATAATTGGAAAGAGGAAGAACATAAATCATAAATCAATATTTTATACTAGTAAATCTAGGCATACAATCTAAAGCTGTAGAACATTTAGACAGTTTAGGTTTATCTTGTTTCGAATGTAAAAATATATACATTATACATAACAAACAAAACTCGCACATCGAAATCCATGCTTGTATCACTACCATTAGGCATAAAACATCATTAGCCTACCATGTCAATGTGCAATATCTTCAGCTGAGGTTGAAGGCCTAGAAAAAAAATAAAATTAAATAAGACATGTAGTAACACAGAAGGATAGTCACACAAGCTTTCGTTTGCCATTTATAATATAGGTACATGTATATTATTTATTTTTACCAAAGAGTAGAGGTAGAATAGAGATCTAAATAATCATAAAGTAGTGATTTAGCCTAAGCCGGATAGCCTAGTCCAAACAACAGTCCAACCCCTCGATGGAACGAAAGAAAACAAACGGAAACTGACAATAATTAGAGGCCAAGACTTTTTGAAATTTTAATACTAACCGTACTTGGGTTTCTGCATTTCATGTCAAAATAGTCTAATTGAAACAGAAAACATCTCATTTGCATCAAGTTCAGCCATACGTGGACTCCGCCATACGCACGTATACTATAACGAGGCCGACTAGCTGTCAAAAATGCCATTACTACATTTTTGCCCCACGTATTTGAACAAATTTACCGATAATTCCATGCTAAATGGATATTTCATGGTAGAAATGCGCACACATTTAAATAATTATCATCGTCAAGCTTACGTTTGTTCGGATGTAAAAAGTAAATTAGTAAACAAAACTCACTCATCTATTCTCATCAGTGTCAATTCTCTCGTTGACAAATTCCTCGTCGGCCGAATCTAGGTCACCTTTTTGCTCGTTCATTTTAATTCATCGGCATCGCTCACATATTCAAGATCAGATGTGTCTAATTATTGTAAAACTTAAAAACACTTCTATTCTTAATTTTCGGTTTAATAATTTCTCTTTTAGACTTAATAAACCGCCTTTTTACGGCTACAAGTACACGAAAGAATAGGACTGCTAAATATAAATAACACGACGTCATTTGTTTATGCTCACAGAGTTACCCATCTTTGTTAGAATCTAGACTCGTATAACACGACTTCTATGTTGAATAGTCACCCGTTCTTAGTCACATTTTAACGGGAATTTTCGTGGCTTTCGAATGATATTAATTATATTCGTTTACTAAGAATACTTTTTCGCATATGACTTGATGAATTTATCGATCGATTTTACGAAGGGGTGAGTGTATAGGGTTAATATCCGATTGACTTTAAATTTATACACAGTGTTTAAGCGCATGAGACGAAGAAGGCTATTGATTTTCAGCGATTTCCGATAATAACTGCCAGAGTTATGGCCCTTGATCATTTCAAGAAATCTTGTGGACGCTCTAGAGGACAAAGTTAATATCTGATTCACTTTAAATTTATACACATTGTTTAAGTGCATGAGACGAAGAAGGCTATTGAGTTTCAGGGATTTCCGATAATAACTGCCAGAGGCCAAAGTTAATATCCGATTGACTTTAAATTTATATACTGTGTTTAAGGTCATGAGACGAAGAAGGCTATTGATTTTCAGCGATTTCTGATAATTACTGCCAGAGTTATGGCCCTTGATCACTTCAAAAAAATCTTATGGATGCTCTAGAGGCCAAAGTTAATATCCGATTGACTTTAGATTTATACACAGTGTTTAAGCACACGAGACGAAGAAAGCTATTGAATTTCAGCGATTTCCGATAACTGCCAGAGTTATGGCCCTTGATCACTTCAAAAAATCTGTGGAAGCTCTAGAGGACAAAGTTAATATCCGATTGACTACAGGGGTCAAAATTCGTGAAATTGGAACTAAGGCAGTTTTTTCAAAAAATGCCACTGTAATCCCTTCTTCACTACGGCAGTTTTTATGTACACTAAGGCAAAACTTTCATTTGACTTTCATCACTACAGCATTTTTTTAAACAGAGAAATTTGATTAATACAGATTATTGTTTTCATTTATAATGTGTGTTCAGTATATTATTATAACAGGATTGGGTCACCACAAACACCCTAACATGTTTAGGACTTTGCGTCAACCGCAACCGCAGTCCATATAAATATCGTACTAAATCCGTTTTATTTCTCCGAAATTAGGAGGTATAAAAATTATTGCAATCCTGCAAATCCGCTTTGGCTCAGCGACACGAAGATTCGTGCAATTCTGTATAATCCTTATCTACGTGAATTTCACCAAATATTAATAAGTATGATGGCACACAACTTGCGTTTTAAATGAATACTTCGCCGTTGAGGTGCAAACTGATCCCGCAGTGAATATTCGCTTGGCCGCTACAATCACTGATAAGCATGACATCGACGAGGCTTAATAAGTACGGCATATTAACTTTTTTACTCCGACAAATTAAATTCTCAAACATTTTTTTGAGGTAAAAGAAAAATAAATAAAGACATTTGAAGTTAAAAAATATTTCCGATTTAGTGTAAATGGGTATTAAAATGAGTAAAATGCATCATTTTGCCCGAAGCAGTTAGGTGTTAAGTAAACATTGCACGAGCCGTTGAGCCAATGACTGGCGGCGTCTGCATTCAACGCACGTGTTGTGGACACCTATCTGTTACAGAGTTAATTCGTAAGTAATTCTCTGTGAAACAGATTGGTTGAGGTGTGGAATTCCGATTATAAAATATCCGTAGTACCGTAATTTGATTATCGAAAGACAACTTCACACCTGTGCATGACATCATATTACACGAACATCATGCAGTGGACCTGTTACGCCCCCTGGAATGCATTTCTCACATTCCGTCTATAGGCCTATTTACGGCTTTACGCTAAAAATTATATTTGATTTGGTCATATTTTTCCAGTAAATTCTTCATAGCCTTTATTTCTGGAAATTGTTTTGAACTTTATAAATGATTAAATACACCAGACAACGAGCCGTGTGCATTTCCATTCCAGTTGCGGTAGAAGTAGGTCAGATGACTGGGGGGGGGGGGGTATGTGTTTTATTTATTTTGATATAAATACATGTACTTCATAATGCCATAAACTAGTGACAAACAGACGAAAACATGCGTAGATCGTGTGAAATTCATTGTTATAAAATTAGCTGTATAGGCTATCCGTTTCATGGTCAACTGAATGAACGACTTGTGTTATTGGTATCTGCGTACGTGCGTCCGGTAATGTGACGTCACAGTAAATAGCCAATAAAAATTCCACACTGTTCAATCTATTTTAGTAGCCGAGACAGCTGTGTGGTTCGAGATCTAATTCGATAGATAATTCTGTTATGCCGTGGATTACGCAGTTGTACAACGGCAATTTCAGTGACGACTACGGCAAATTGCCGTCGTCATAAAAGTCATCTTTTTAAATAAATTACCACGGCAAACGATGCCGTAGTTATTATTCATTTTCTACGGCAATTTGGCTAAACACTACGGCAATTGCCGCGTGTGCCGTCGTGAATTTTGACCCCTGGACTATAAATTTATACACAGTGTTTAAGGTCACGAGGCGAAGAATACTATTGATTTTCAGCGAATCCCGATAATTACTGTCAGAGTTATCTCCTTTGATCACTTTTGTAATGCTCTAGAGGCCAAATTTATCATCCAATTGACTTCAGATTGATACACAGATTTTAGGGTCTTGAGACAAATAAGTATATTGATTTTCAATGTATTTTAATAACTGAACAGCTAAATCCATGATTTTAAATGATTCGTATACTAAGCGTAAGCATGGGGCAGAACTTTATAAAAACCAAACAAATTCTAATGATTTTCTGATAATTATTTGTTAATCTTAATCAGATTTCAGAGTATTATAAATGTTTCATAGCTGCCTAATCGTTCGGATGGGATGAAAAACCGAGGTCCTGTGTACACATTGGCGTGCACGTAAAAGATCCCTTGGCAGTTGGAATTCGATATAAGAGTAGGCCGTAGCGCCGCTGCCCGGGCAATATTTCCCTCCAATCTAATTAAAATATAGATCTATATTTCGTTTTGTTTTTTATACTTTCGATGGCCTACACTCATGTAGATCTAACAAGTTATAGTGGGAGCTCACGTTCTATGACGTCAGGTATCAAGCACGGGACATTTGACCCAATAACGTCAGTCATTCAATTAATCAATTAGCGACCGCCATGTTTTTTAAAATCTGCTTTTGTTTTGTTTTGATTTCAATCCGCTGCTGTTAGTATAGACGTCATTGGCTGGTAATATCTACCCACAGTTCCACGCATGAAAAGGTCAAACGGTCGATTTGACAGACCATTTGATTGGCTGACCCCTCATTTCAGGCAGAACACCAGTTGAATAACAAGTCCTCCACATCCAAGAGTAGTGAAGACAAGTAAAAACGAAATTTTGAACTATAAAAAACGAAACGAAATTGGATCTGTGTTTTAATCAGATTGTATTTCCCTCATAGCACACTGTATGGCGTAAGACCGTCTTCCATTAGCCCAGGTCAGGTGCAGAAGAGTAAGACGTCAAACCCCATTTCATTTCATAACCGAAAAAAGTAAGAATATGCGACAGCTCTTGTTGACTGCCCGGACGATTTAGCTGCTGTGGGGGTATGTTTCGTTGCCTGGCAACCTATCTTTTACCTTTTAATCGAAATGGCCCGAAAAAGAAATCGAAATAAAAAAGACTGAGTCCGATATTCTGTGCACTGTAAAAAGTAATATTTGCTTTCAAATAGTGGTCCCAAACTGTCAATATTGTAGTTTTTGCTAAATTTACGCCACTTCCGGTGCCGACAGGAAATTTTACCGATAACATAAAAAATGACATTTTAAACCATGGAACATATGAACTTGGTTTTATACAAATCAAACAATAAATAATTAATGTAGGACTGAAAAACTGAATTAGCCAATGGCGGCCAAGGAAAATTACGGGAATAAAAAATGTTGACATTTTTGCTCATATCAGATGACTCTTTAACCTTGGATAAAATGCTATATAAAAATATTTATAAATAAAAAAGTTTTTTGTAAAAATTTAAATTTTCAAAATTTGGCGCCTTATATCTTCCAAGATTCGTTGAAAATCAAAAGTAGCATAGCTATGTGCCTCGTCTCAGGCTATGTCAAAATGCATCAAATATTACAATTCGACAATTATTGATAATGTTACGGCTAAATTTCAAAAACGACAACTTCGGTGAATAATTTTAACAAAAACAATAGTGTTTCACACAAGCTACGCAGTAAGAAACCCTAATAACTTAATAGTTGACAATAACTATAGCCTATCGGGGACATCTGATTTGTAATAACTTTTTGTTAAAGCCACTGCTTGACGATACCCATGGAGGGGTATTGAAATTGTTATGTATGTACTGATAGCCATCATGGGGATCACATAGCTAAGTGGGAAAGGCACTGGCTTGCTAGCCTGGAGGTCGGGTGTTCGAACCTTGCATTGGCCGAGGAAGTCCATCCAGATTTTCCTGCGTGGTTTCCCTTGTCAGTGATGCAGGACGGAGGGCCTGAAAAGGACAGCTGTCTAATCGTTTGGATGGGACAACAAACCAAGGTCCCGTGTACACATTGGAGTGGACGTAAATGAGCCCATGCAGTTGTAATTCAATATAAGAGGAGACCGTATAACGTATGCCCGTCTTCATTTGACCAGTTTAAGAGCAGAACAGTAGGATGTTAAACCTCTTCATTTTGAGAGCTATCTTATATAATAATAAAGTTTGTTCGCGATTTTTGATTTAATGATATATCATGATTAAAATATACACAAAATATTTGTATTTCTTATTTTAACTTTGTCGTCTCGGAAAGCTGAAGAAGATGATTAATCTTACTAGCAATCTAAAATCTGTTTATCGGTTGAAAAGGGAGACACCTGCATAAACATTCCACTAATGTACTGCTATTTCACAACATCAGGTTGTTGTTTGAGAATATTGGGTATTATGTGGTAGTATTTGATAAGTAATTCGTAGTATTGGGTTATTATTTGCTTGTTTTTGGTGATATAGGGAGGCAAATGGAACAACCAGACATCGGTATCGCATATGAAGTACATTACTCGCGACATAACATTTCTATTTTTGAAAAAAATCAAATGATATGTCCATTTTGCTTCATTATGTTGTTGTATGTGGTGATATTGGGTTGGTAATTGGGTAGTATTGGGTAAATCGTCCCACCAAGTTAAAAACCCATTTCATTTATAATTTTCAGCTATCTGGATAGTGTCAATCGAATAGCGGAGCCAGATTACTTACCCTCACTACAGGATATTTTGCGTGTTAGAGTCCCAACTACGGGTATCATTGAATATCCTTTTGATCTTGATAGTATAATATTCAGGTAAGTCAATTTTACAATTCATTGACAAGAAATGTAAGTTTCTAAAGAAGACATGTATGCTTTATGTTGCAACTTTATATGCTTGATGAATGAATGAATCTTTCTAGGATGGTTGATGTTGGGGGCCAAAGATCTGAAAGACGGAAATGGATTCACTGTTTTGAAAATGTCACGTCCATTATGTTTTTAGTCGCCTTAAGTGAATATGATCAAGTATTGGTAGAATCCG
The DNA here is from genome assembly GCA_963678685.1 of Patella ulyssiponensis. Taxonomy (NCBI): domain Eukaryota; kingdom Metazoa; phylum Mollusca; class Gastropoda; family Patellidae; genus Patella; species Patella ulyssiponensis. The sequence continues at coordinate 36,019,654 of OY783229.1, read as the reverse complement.
ACAATGAGGTAAGTTAAGAATTATGTATAAAAGTTGTCAAATGTTAGCATTTTTCTACTACTGTCAGTATCAGAAAATAATGTAGCCAAAATAAGATGATACGGCACCATGGCATTTCTTCGTAACACAATTTGTAGTTTTTATATGCCCACATTGAAATGTGGTCGTATATTGTCGTCGCATCCGTTGGTTGCTTGTGGACGCTCTAGAGGCCAAAGTTAATATCTGATTGACTTTAAATTTATACACAGTGTTAAAGGTCATGAGACAAAGAAGCCTATTGAATTTCAGCGATTTCCGATAATTACTGCCAGAGTTATGGCCCTTTATCACTTCAAAAAATCTTGTGGACGCTCTAGAGGCCGAAGTTAATATCCGATTGACTTAAGACGAACAAGTATATTGATGTTCAATGAATTTTGATAACTGGACAGCTATTAAATGTTTCTAAAAAACCAAACAAATTCTAATGATCTTCTGATAATTACTTAATGAGTTGTTACTCTTAATCAGATTTTAGGGTATCATAAATGTTTCATTACCGAAAAAAGTAAAAATATGCGACAACTCTTGTTGACTTCCCGCCGATTTAGCTGCTGTGGACGTGTTTCGTTGCCGGGCAACCTATCTTTTGTCTATCATGTAACTAGTCACATGACATGCAAAAGTTTTTATCCATTCGTTAATGATAGACACATGGCACAATTGTCACGTGACAACTATTACTACTATACTTGAAAGTGCTTTCAAATAAAAATTCCGTACTGTTGTGATAAAAACGAAAATATTTTTAAAATTAAACTTTTGTCAGAATATGTATAAAATAAAAAAATAACATAACCCCGCATGGCTCAATGTTTTCCTTCTACTTATCGCCGACAGGTCATTTTTTCGTCTGACAGGTAGCAAATAAAACTATCTGTCGCTTGCAACAGGTAAACTAAATTTAACTTGATGTTCATTAAATTGACCACAATACTCGTTTCTAAATGGAAGTATTGAGCACGGAAATACCGCAAAAAGCCGCCATCTGCACTGTTTACATTTCGCTCTGTTGTAGTCTACAGTTACTCAAACAGTTTAGACAATTTTATAACAATGAATTTCACACCATCTACGCTTGTTTTCATCTGCTTGGCACTAGTTTATAGCATTATGGGGTATTATCTAAATAAATGAAAACGTCTCCTGAAATAATTCTACCATATCGACACCACAGTAAATGATTAAATGTGGCTGGAATGGAAATGTGCATGGCTCGATGGTTGCTTCATGTATTAATTTAAAAGAAACAATTTCCATAAATATAAAGGCTATGAATAAAGACAATATGACAAAATCAAATAATTAGGTCGGGAAAATATCTCGTATATGGGTCATTCCATGAAGTTGGCACCTTAAGTGTGACATGGGCATTAAAATTTGAAAATGTATTTGGAGAGAAAATAACACTTTGTTTGTTTTGTTTTGAATGTCACCTGATGTACCAATGTAGTAAAAAGATAAAAACTTTACAATTTTCTGTAAAAACGTCGACAAACTAAAATGAATGCGTGTAACATTGACAGAATATTGTCCTCTTTTTCTTCTTGTTAAGATAAATAAATCATGATCAAAGGCAACTCAGTACTCAAGACTAAAGTGTCTATCATTTGGTGGTATCAAAATGTAAAAAGATGTAATTTATTTTATAACATCTCTCAAAATGAGTCTGCAGGTAACAATGACCAAAAACACATGTTAAAGTTCTATAAAACAATACTCATAAAAAAAAATGGGAAAGCAATTCCTAATATTGCACATCTATTTGCCTTGTACAGTTTTTGACCAAATGATTTTACCATCTGATAATAAAAACCATTACATATCCTGGGTAAAAAGAGTTGGTAACATTGACCACATTAAATTCCTTTGGAAATCAATTCCTAATATGGTACATCTATTTGCCTTGTACAGTTTTTGACCTGTTGATTGTACTGTCTAATAATAAAAAAAAAATTTACAGTTTACTTGACGTCATGCTCCTAGATCTAGGCTATTAATGATAGAGTGTGTGAAGCGAGGCCGCTGTTGAGCGAGGTAATTAGGTCAACACGCTGTCGCTCTTTTGTTACTTGTGTTTACAGTATAATTATGGAAATTGATAAACATCGCAGCTAACATCAACCAGTTGAATAGCAGCAACATCTGTTCGCCTGCTTCGGGAGTTAGTAGGTCTACCTAAAGTACAAGAATACACGCAAGCAACGGAAGAAGTCGGCTATATATAGTACAATTATTTACAATACTGCCTCGTTGATTTGGTCCATTCCTTTCAAATTCTGTTGCAGACTTTCTCTTCTTATCTATATATTAAGTCTTAATTCTAATTTGTAGTAGAAAATAAACGTAATACGAGTTGAATTGCAACCCCGTCTCAAACCAAATAGGCTAAATGTAGTAGGTATGCCACATGAAATGTGTGCTTAGAAGTGCCATTAGATATTTTAATACTGTTTGATAGAGCAAATCAAACTGAACAATTTGGTGTATCACACTTTAAAAAACTCCAAAAAATAAGCGAACAGTGAAGTGTCAAAGTTGGGTTTTTCACCAATTTTTTAACAGTAAATGTCGGCCATTTTGTTTTTTATAACAGATATTGCAGTTTTCAGCTAAATTAATCATCCATAAATTCTAAATTAATCATCAGTAATACAAATTATATTATGCTTTCAATTATTTGTGATATATGTTGTAAATAAAAGAGCAAAAACAGAAGTTGAGGGTTTTTTTTTACTTAAAATTACAAGACAGTTTTTATTACTATAAATGCTTATTTTTTTAATGTCCTTCTGCGAAAATGACTAAGTACAGCTAATTAATATGCGCATATGTCATCATTTCTTTACTATATAGAATTTTGCAGTGAAAATGCTTACTTATGGGTTTTTCATGCTGATCTCTTTGAAAATAACATTATTTTTTCTCCCTGAACATTCCAATTGCTACTTTTGGTTACCATAGCAACGAAATTGTGTTTTTGTTAATACAGTTGTGCAGTGCATCTGTAATCTGGTAAAACCAGACTGATTCATTTTTCGAAGTACTTTGACCATGTTTGAATTAATCTTATAACATTTAAACATATGAATATTTAAATTTATAATTTATCAGATTTCAGTAAAACATAACTTGATATATAATAGTAACATTATTAGGGGGGGGGGGAACACTTAACCTCGTATGAAGCAGTTTCATTGCATAAGAAACTTTCCTTTAAAAAAAAATGTGTAAAATAATGATCTCCTTGAAAAAAACATTATTTTTTCTCCCTGAACATTCCAATTGCTACTTTTAGTTACCATGGCAACGAAATTCTGTTTTTGTTAATACAGTTGTGCAGTGCATGGATAATGTGGTAAAACCATACTGATTCATTTTTCGAAGTACTTTGACCATGTTTGAATTAATCTTATAACATTTAAACATATGAATATTTATAATTTATCAGATTTCTGTAAAACATAACTTGATAAATAATAGTAACATTATTGAGGGGGGGGGGGACACTTAACCTCATATGAAGCAATTTCATTGCATAAGAAACTTTTCTTTGAAAAAAAAATGTCTAAAATTATAATAAGAAAAATTTGGGCATAGTGCCCCTCCTGAGAACAGACTTTTAGATTTTTGTTCAGGTCGATCAGAACATAGTATTCGGTAGGCCTACTTTTTTCTAGGCCAGTTAGAAAAACAAAGAGAAAGAGCAGCAGAGGAGGGGGGGGGGTGGGGGTCCACTTATCCTATTACCTAACGAAACCTGTCTACTCTGTAAGAGATAGATGACTAGATATGAAAATGGGTCTTATAAATCTGTACAAATACATGTTTTATTTTTTCATGTAAGTTTCTTCACCATTATTCATGAATGAAATTATCAAATTTTCACTTTTGTTACTACTTTATTATAAGTGTTGTGACCGGGACTTCGGATTTACACATTTGACATTATAAAGTTTAAGTTACAATGATCCAATTTCATACTTTAGTTTGATTAATTTTAATGAAAATATTACTTTTATTCCAATTTCTATCAATTATAGATGTTATATCTGCAGGAGTTCATCCAGCAGTAACGAAAAGTTTATCAATGTTTTCTTTTTCGGAATCCATTTCTGTTTGGCGTATGTCGCAACGTCAATTTCCGGGGAACTTCTGACGTCATGGGACACCCCACTTCGGATTTACACATTTGACATTATAAAGTTTAAGTTACAATGATCCAATTTCATACTTTAGTTTGATTAATTTTAATGAAAATATTACTTTTATTCCAATTTCTATCAATTATAGATGTTATATCTGCAGGAGTTCATCCAGCAGTAACGAAAAGTTTATCAATGTTTTCTTTTTCGGAATCCATTTCTGTTTGGCGTATGTCGCAACGTCAATTTCCGGGGAACTTCTGACGTCATGGGACACCCCACTCCTTTTACGGGAATTCCGCTAATGTTTGATTTGATATGCTAGATTTATTTTCGTATCAGAAGAAAGTTTAAATGAAGGCGAACAAAATGATATGACATAGCACGGGTTTTAATTTCTTTGACGCAAGGGAAAACTATTTTAAAGTTTTCTAAGAAGTATTTAGCGACGAAAACGGTAATTTGATTCAACCACAAGGTCATTATTAAATAATACGAAACTACCGCTAAACAATGATATCAAAATAGTTATTGTTAGTGGTTTGAAACATCCGCGGAAAAGACATCGAACTTGGATTACAACTATGAATAAATAAATATTTTGACATCGTTTTCTATTTGAGCGATAACCGGAACGTCACGGGCCTTTTTCAAAAGCCGTTAAAAGTTTTAAAAACTATCCAGGTTCGTTTTATATCTCGAGGAAACATAATTTCGTTTGCGGTTGTTACAAAAAACGTAACTTGTAATATTTTCATAGGGCCATTGTATTTGTGATAGATCTTTTAATTAGGGGGAAAACCGTATTTTTTCTTTTTCTTAGACAACAAAATGGCGGCATATGGCACACCTAAATGTAGGCCTACCACAGTCATTGAAAACATTACTTGATAATCGAGATTATGTAGGTGGAGTTAACGCCTGTCAATCAAACCATTTCTAGTCAAAATTAACAGTGGTGATAACTACAGAGGCGGATCCAGGATTTTCAGAAAGAGGGGGTGTGCCGCACCCACTTGGGAGTGCGAAGCCTGGAACAATGAGAATATATGGAGCTAAAAATTGTTCGCCATCTCAAAAAATAGAGGGGGCGTGCGCCGGGTGGGCCCCCCTCTGGATCCGCGCCTGAACTATGTTCAGAATAAAGTAATTTGACTGAAATTTTCAATATATTCTTCTTTCATCATCTATTTTTGAACTGTTATAGCAAGAATGGCTAACTCCTTATAAACAATCTCCAATAATGTATCTTTAAGAGTCCAGTGACCGTTAAAGTCCATCTTTCTCAAATAACCATCATTAAGTAAGTAACGACTTTGGAAATATGATTTAATATTACATTTATTATTCAACATGTAACACAGTGATCAGTGGAAAAACAAAGACAAAATAAAAATGACATAACAAATAAAATGGGGTTTAATGTAAATTACATTACAATAATGGCGAAATAATTGGACGGATAAAGCCTCAATACTTATTTGATTAAAATGGACAGATAAAGCATCAGTACTGATTTAATTAAATTGGACAGATAAAGCATCCATACTATTCAATTCAATTGGACAGATAAAGCATCAATACTGATTTAATTCAAGTAACGACATGGGATTTGCATTTTTCAGAAAATATCTTCTTCTTTGTAACCAATGCTGAAACTCAACATTTACTGACTTAACAGCATACTTAACTAAGAAATCAAAACATCAGCACTAGATAATTTCCCTCCATAGATTCAATCAGATTAAATGTGAAACAAAGATGACGAAAGGCTCCTTTGGTCATCATATTTTGCGAAACAAAGATGACGGAAGGCTTGTTTACATAGGGAGCAGCATTTTCAAGCTGTAAACGGAATCACATCAAATTTGGACTGCTATTCCTATTAGAGATTCAAATAACAGTTCACTTTCCAACCAAAAATTCTCTGCTGGTTTGTAGTACTTGACACATCACCCAAAAACCTAGAAAGAAATTAATTTAAACACACGGTTAATTCTACACTATTTTGCAATTCAATGTTAAATCGCAAGTGTTCAGTACATGCAAGTTAAATAAGTACATCTATTATTCTATAAAATCTAAACAACAAGAAATATAACTGTGTTGGTAACAAAAATATCTTAAGAGCAGTTGTTTGGTTATTGTTACCAACAGACGAACAGTCACTATCATTTTCATCAACAGTCTCGAACAGGTGTAGGTACATAAGGATGACAACGAAGTCGTGAACTATTTCAAAAGATAAGTTTTTGTAAAGATCTAAAAAATAATTAAATAAATATGCCAGACAGAGGTTGTAAGTAATTTTGACATTCAACTGAAAACTTATCCGTGTCAAGTTACCAACCAATGCAATCCCGATTTGTTCCCGAGATCGGCGATGACAACCATTTTGTTTTGCGGACATAAAGTTTGCATAACAGTATCTATACTTATGTATATGGGTCACTTTTTGGTATTGTGCACAAAAGTGTGACATAATTGCCAGAAAATAAACCTTCACTAATTTTTCTTAAATTTATCTGCATAGAAAGAAAAATATGTAACATTTTCGTATTTTAGAACGAAAATATAGTGCAAGTTCTGAGAATTAAAAAAATTCAGATTTTATGCCTCAATGTTTAAGGGTTGCGCATGTTACACAGGACACAAATAGGGACTCAGGTTTTGTACAATTTTTGAAACTATACACCATTTTTCATGTGGTATATCAGAACTCAGTTCATCTTACCCAAAATATAACAACAGAATCCAGATTTTTTACGCTTTTAAGCCAAAAATACTTCAAAACAAAAAAATAAAAACCTCATTGCACATACAGTGTTTTCTCACATTTTACCATGGCCATAACATTTAATCTATATTTATCAATTCTAGTGTTAAATAATAACCCTTATAATGGACTCCAATGTTACTGGTTTTAATTCCTATTTGTCTTTCTTGGTTTCAAGAAAATTAATTGGTTGTGTATGTTACATTTTTATGATGGACACCAAAATAGAAAAACACAAATTACATTTCACATTTTCTTTATTATAACAAAAACAAATCCAGAAAAACTGGTGCCAATAATGCATTAAACAAATTGAAATAACTGAAACCGGTTACAATTTTTATTTTCCGCAATTACAGGGGGATTTAGTTTTTCTGTTATGGACTAACCATTTCCCAACTTTGATCCTCCCTTGATTTGATCTTAGACATTTTTCTGAAATAAAAATTATGAATATGATTAAAGACTTGAAAAATAATTAAATATCGAAAATTTGCCAAAAGAATATCACATAACTTAAAACAAGCTAGAAGTATTAAGATTTGATTTATTTTTACGGAGAAACAAAGATTGTCGTGTCCATGTAACATCGGTATGTAAGACTTCTGTCATTCCAATATTTTGATATTTTCACAACATTACAAAGTCCCGTCAGTATTTAAAATTTAAGTAGATGCACGGAAATGGGGTCGTCTTTGAACCCTTTCTACCAATTAAAATATAGAAGATTTTTTTTATATTTATAATAGAACACGAATAAGTGATTTATCGACGTTACACGGAAGCAAAGCATTAAATGTGAAATTACTGAAAAATCGTTCGACGTACTTCACACGGCACTCGTACGGTGAACATACACAGTGAATTTCAGTACCCAATTTAATTATCTTCCATCACATCGTCTGTTTTTTCATAACATACATCGTTCTTTTAATTTATTTGGCATTTGTTAATGTATACTTACAATTCTTACCGACGTTACAGCTTTCACACCTCGCGGGACACAACAAGACCAAAGATGAAATAAATGCCGTCCGCCGTCATCACGTGATTCCAAGTAAACAAAACTACCGTCAATGTCGTAAATATCTATTTTTAGAAGAAAAGGACCGCCAACAGCGATGGATGGGTGATCGAATGAAGTAAATGTTTTACCGACGTTACAAATGAAAATAGGACACGAATAAATGTAGCAATGAATGACCTTTGTTTTTTTTATTACATTTTAATTTTGGCTTGTCATGCAGAGGTATATTCTTTAGAACGACCGAATTCAAGATTCTAAAATAACATTCGTAGGTTTATCGGGCCATTGCGGTTTCCATCACAAAAACAATTTTTTAATATTTTATGGACACGAAAGGTAACGTACGCAACCTCATAGTCAGATGAACGTAAAAAAAAATCAACAAACAGGGGAATGTCAAATACGGTTTTAAATGATGATTTGAACAATTATTTATTTCATTAAAAGCCAGTATGCTTCATTTCTTTGCCTGTAATATTAGCAATCATGGAATGAAAAGGTTCAGATTTCCATGTCACAATTTTGCAGGTTGAAAATAATGAATTTTGACAATTGTTGATAGATAAATTTTTTTTAAAAATATTCACTGCACCAGATTTATTTACAATGTTACAGCAGGTATTGGTGCATGGATGGAAAGTAATGAAATATTTGAAATATCAAAATTTTAATTATAAATTGAATTTATATTAAAGCATTCAAAAAGTGCCCAATACCAAAAAGTGACCCATATATAAAGAAAGGGAACATTCATATTGAATAAGTATTCATATGTTGTTCGTAACTTGACACATGCGATTCAAGTGTACGTAATTAATTGACAAATCCCATTTTCCTTACCGAATTCCATATTTTCCACGGCTTTTCCGGCCATGATGCCATTAACAAGTCGTCTATGCTGTAAATGCGTTGTATGATATCGTTAAATTTTCGATCACCCTCGACGGCGTAAAGAGAGAAGGAAATCGCGCGAACGTATTTTTGACCGACAAGCAACTCTTTTCATATTGACTACAGTTTAAAACATTTCAAATAAACATCGATTCGCTTGTTGTACAGTATTTGAAAAATTGAACATTAAATCTTTGCAACTACACCTCGTATAGAAGATTTAAACACATAATAAAAAGAGGGGATCAAATCAAAGTTCAGGAGTATGAAAATGTCACACTTTTGGTGCATGTCAAACTGCAGAAAATGCATTTGACACATCTTTTTTTCAAGTAAATTCTTTTTATTTCACAAAATGACATTTAAATATTATCTTTACATCAGATCCCCAAAATAATTATCAACAATTCATTTATTGAATTCTGTTTCTTGAGTGTTTTATCCTCACATTAATTATCGTTGGTAACAAAGTGTCAACTTCATGGAATGACCCATATAAATATAATATGTAGCTTAAATATATAGGGTTGTCACGATTACAAAATTCTTGAATCGGTTAGTTAATGGGCCAGCCAAAAATCGTATCGGTGCCGATTAATAGGATGCCGTATAAATTCCATAATGTCAATCAATGTCTGTACAGCGTTCCGAGGTTTTTTTCATGTGATTGTTGATAAGTAAATTATAAAATGATGTGTCAACACCGAATAGCTGATTGTATATTATTGTAGTACATTTATTTGAGTTTATAATTTATACTAAAGATATGCCGGAATAAATCGTTTAAATTGGCAGTTACGAGGTTGAGCTAAGTAAGAGATTCCCGTGTTCTGACTTACCCCTACGGCTTGAACTGCTAATTAAAAATCCAATACTGGCAATAGATTACAATTCACTTGTACAACAATTCCCTTACATGATATTTCAACATATATAGCGATAATCATATTGACGAAAAACGAGAGAAGCCGCAAAAGACGATACAAATTAGAAAAAAAAACACGTGACATTTAAAAAGACGGCAACATATGCCCAGGAGGGTGAATAGAAGATCCTCCTGATTGCCAAGGTTAGGAACTCGTTTATTTGTTGTCTCGTATGCAGTAACGGCACATTCTGATTGTGAATTTAATATTAAATTACAACTGGATTTAAAATTAATTTATACTGGAGGAATTTCTGAGGAAATCGTTCGATTATATTGTTGGAGAATTGTTTTCTACTTTATAAAACGGAATTTCAATAAAATTACATTGCTAGTTTATCACTCGTGAAAAGGCACAGCCAACTTCCCCGTCTCGAGCGGCATGCTTTCAGTCCATGCCTAAGATATTAACATGTCTGTTATTGTCCATTGTTGACAACTATTTCCTGCCAATATCAACTATTTTACACATTTCGTAGTAAGCCATGCCTAACATGGTAGGCGAAGAATTTTGTGCGACATTGAGATCGTGCCACTCTTTTGCGTCTTCAAAGACGTAGTTTCCGTATGGTTTTAATAGGCAGCAATTCAGCAGTCAAACATTATAATATGTATTTGTATAAATATAAATTGGATGAAACGACTACCGATTTTTCAAAGTGTGAATCGGTTTGAGCTAGACACCGAATCGACTACGACTAAACCGATTAATCTTGACAACCCTACTTAAATATAGTCCTGATATGTGAGAAGGGAATTCCAGGTGGCACTACCCTTCTTTCGCATGGGGTACATGTAATACAGTGCCATGCACAGGTGTGATTTGTGTTTTGATATTCAATTTAATACGGATATTTTTAAATTTGAATTCTACACCTCAACGGCAAAGTATTCGATTTAGTACGGAAGTGTTGTACCATAGGGCTTGAGCTAGTAAGGCGAATACATGTATTTTCTCATGCAGAATGATGTGCGTGAGTAGCCATTTAAATTTCATGTGCCTAATGGCAATGCACATTCTTTTAATTACTTTACACTCTTGGCAGTATTATTGACTAATGCTGTTTCTTAGATGAAGATAGCAAACAGTATCAGAAGAGTTACTATAGAAATGACAATAACATTCTACATCCACTCCAGTCTTGATTATCCAAACATGGCAAAGGACGTCCGCTTGAAAACAGCCTGGCACTACATGTCTCAAAGTATTTTTAGTAACAACAGGTGGTACTGGAAAGACGTGAGACAACGCCGCGTGCACAATAGTGCATCAGTATGAAGGCATACAAATTGCTTACGACTTTTTATACGCCCACATTTTCATGTGGACGTATATTGTCATCACCCCTGTTCGCACATCCGTCCGTCCTCAATTGTTTGTGAACAGTCTACAGGTCATTATTTTTATCTGATTTCAATGAAACTTGAAATATAGGTTTACAACCCTAAGATCTCGGTTCCTTTCGATATTGGGATGTGAGTCACTTTTTGGTATTGTTCACAAAAGTGTGACATCATTGCTAGAAAATAAACCTTCACTAATTAGGATTTCACACTGCGTAGCTTGTGTGAAACACTATTGTTTTTGTTAAAATTATTATTCTTATTATTATTCTTATTATTATTCCAATTCCACTTTGACTATATCTCAGCGACTACTTGTCGCATCGTTACGATTTCTTCGGTTTTACTGGGAAAGTGGGTGTGACTTAGAGGATAAAGCTATTTTGAACGTTCTGCGACAATGCGAAATGTCCAAAATCACCGAAGTTATCGTTTTTGAAAATATTGCAGTAATTTTAACAATAATCATTGGGTTTTAACTTTCGATACATTTTGGCATAGCCGGAGACAGGGCACATAGCTACGCTACTTTCGATTTTTGATTTTCGGCAAATCTTCGAAGATATTAGGCGCCAAATTTCGAAAATTTAAAATTTTACAAAAAACTTTTTTATCTATAAATATTTTTTAGTCATGTTGTGCACAGAATTAAAGAGTCATCTGACTAACGCAAAAATGTTAAAAAATTTTGTCTCAGTAATTTTCCTTGGCCGCCATTGGCTAATTCAGTTTTTCAGTCGTAGATTAATTTTTTATTGTTCGATTTGTATAAAACAAAGTTTGTATGCTTCGTTGTCTCAATTGTCATTTTTTTTATTACCGAAAGTGTTATCTGTCGGCACCAGAAGTGGCATAATTTTACCAAAAACTACAATTTTGACAGTTATTTTCGTTCTTCGAAAACAAATATTATTTTTTTGAAAAATTATATGACTCAAAGAGTGTGCCATTTCAAGGCGCAAAAAATGTCGGAAGCAGTTTTTTTAATTTCGATTTCATTTTCGAGCAAATTCGATTAAGAGGCTAAAAATGGTGTAAAATTGACCTATTTACAACCTATTCAGGCTTTTCAAATTTTAAAATATTTCTTTGTAACTTTTATAAACTTGTAGCTATCATCCATACAAAGAGAATATACGTGAAAATTAGTTTGTAATATAAGCAGTTGCCGAGAAATAGGCAATTTTGCATGAGTCACTTTTCACGTAATTTTGGCTGTAAAAGAATCAATTATTGTTCGATTTTCAATTTTCTTTCGCCATTGGATGCCTAATGCCATAGTGGACTATTTCAAACCATTTTACCTCTTACGCTGCCACCGGAAATGACGTCATTTGCTCAAAACTTAAATTTTAGCCTTTAAAAACAATATTTTTTTCAAATGAGTCGTACTTGTTTATTTTTTTTCAAATTATGATATTTGATTCTATTGATCAAATAGATTGAACCCATACGATCATACAGATACCACAAAATTTTTTCTAACTTGTACGGTTGCAGAGAAATGGGTGATTTTCCTTAAGTCACTTTTCTAGGTTTTTGGTCTATAAAAGTGTCAGTTATTATTCGATTTTCATAAAATTTTCACCATATGATATCTCATGTCATTGATGATTTCATAGAACTAACATTTTCAGTATCACCGGAAGTAATGTCATTTTGGCAAAAACTCTATTTTTAGCCTTCAAAACAGATATTTTTTTCAAAAGAGTCTGATTTGTAATATATTTCAAATTATGATATTTGATTCCAATCAACAAATGGATTGAACCCATACGATCATATAGATACCAAAAAATAGTTTTTAAAATGTACGGTTGCCGAGAAATAGACGATTTTCTACAAGTCACTTTTCAAGGTTTTTGGTCTATAGGAGTGGCAATTCTTATTCGATCTACATACAATTTTCGCCATATGATGCCATTTGCCATTTCTGATTTCATAAAACTAATTGAACATTTTCATTATCACCGGAAGTAATTAAATTTTTCCAGGATCACTTACAAGTAACATATATATATAAAATGAAATGATATTGCTGGATTTGGTTGATTCTTCGTCAATTTATTTGATGTTTACAATGCTTATGTGGAAACCTGTTCGATGGTTTCATTGGTATCGGAAGTGACATATGTTCAAGGGTAACGTGGCACCTAAAGTGACGTGGCACCAGTGAAACCCGTCATTCCTGCATGCAGGTCTAGTTTTGCTTAAATTTGTCTGCATACAAAGAAAAATATGTAACATTATCATATTTTAGAACGAAAATATAATGCAAGTGCTGAGAATTAAAAAAATTCTGATTTTATGCCTCAATGTTTAAGGGTTGCGCATGTTACACAGGACACAAATAGTGACTCAGGTTTTGTACAATTTTTGAAACTATACACCATTTTTCATGTGCTATATCAGAACATCTGACCAAAAATATAACAGCATCCAGATTTTTTACGCTTTTAAGACAAAAATGCTTCAAAACAAAAAACTACAAACCTTATGGCACGTACAGTGTTTACTCCAATTTTACCATGGCCATAACATTTAATCTCTATTTATCAATTCTAATGTTAAATGATAAGCCATATAATGGACTTCAATGTTACTGGTTTTATTTCCAATTTGTCTTTCTTGGTTTCAAGCAAATTAATTGGTTGCGCATGTTACATTTTTAGGATGGACACCAAAATAGAAAAACACAAATTACATTAAACATTTTCTTTATTATAAATATAACAAATCAAGAAAAACTGGTGCCAATAATTCATTAAACAAATTTAAACAATTGAAACCGGTTACAACTTTTATTTTCCACAATTGCAGGGGGATTTAGTTTTTTTGTTATGGAATCAACCATTTCCCAACTTTGATCCTCCCTTGTTGGCCAACGATAAAAATCCCCAGACTGTTCCATATATTGGAGAAACACCTCATCCCCCTTGATTTCCAGGATCTGAAAAATATAATTATAAATTGATGCTAATATTGAACTCAAAAAGGAATCTAGTCTAAATTGGATTGCCTGTCAACAGTCTTACAAAAGTAGCAATGTACTGTTATTGTTCCCGAATTATAAGCTAAATCAAGTTTTTTTTAAAAGAAAGCACCACAGACTTGTAAAAGTAATGTTATCAGTCCCCTGAATAGAAGGCTATAGATGCCAATCACAGTCATTTAAGATCACCGTAGGCTAATTCAATAGTTCAAATAAAAGGAATCAAACTAAAATTATCAACAGTAACGGATAACAATAAATTGAACACTTTGCATGCTATTTCAAACATTTGTACCTCTGCAACAAAGTCTTTAAAACCTTTTCCACAATTGAGTCTGACCATGACGAATTGTCCTGGCAAATTCATACTCCTAAATCAAATTTAAAAATAAATACAAGCAATTTATACATGATTGGATACTGTAACTGGAAAAGGTAGAACATATGTTGATAACGTGAAATATTCAAAATTGTCAAGTGATATCTGGTGTTCCAGAAAATGTTTGCATATCCAGCCTCAAGCATGAGCACGATATTATGGTACATTTGTACATATTCTAGGTTACTGTTATTACTTCTGAAGAATTTATTGCACTCACTTTAATGATGGTGGGGTGTTTTCTTTCTGATCAGTAGTGGCATCTAACAATCCAAGCATGGTATCAACATACATGCCAACTATTCCGATTTTGTCGGAATCATTCCGATTTTCTGAGTCAAATTCTGAATTCCGATTTTACTCTTTATAATTCCGTTTTTTAAAATTTATTGAAAGAAATTTATTATATAACATTCCTGACCTTTTTGATTGATCAAATCCCTCTCGTTTTATTTTTACATGGACGACTGTCTCGGCATTCTCGCCGTTTGTTGTGAATCTAATTGCGATACTGTTTATCGTAGTATGAGTCGGTAAAACAACGGAAATAGTCGAGAACATGTGTCATGTCTGGACTAATCAAGATCAAAATGTCATGTGGTTATTTCCGTCATTTGCCGTGTCTAATTTGCATAATTCGCGGTAAAACCACAGAGTAAAAACTCTGTGGTAAAACGACGGAAATAACCGAAAAGATGTCTCCAGTTTTCTCGATCATTATTAATATAAAATGGAATAAGCTAATATGTCTGGACTAATCGAGATTAAAATGTCATGTGGATATTTCGTCATAGGCCGTGCCTAATTTGCATACTTCGCGGATATTATTTGCTTCACGGAGCCATTCTCGCATACACTCGTACAGTACACGGCAGATTTACCATTAGTTGCCAGTAACGTTGTGGCTTCTTCCTTAGCCATATTTCCTTCTGACTTGATAAAAAATGTTTTCAAGCTGTTTTCCATGTGTGAAAAAAAACAAATTACAATTATAAATAAAACTCAGTATTAATAATAATTTACGACTTCTACGCGTCGGTCGTCAGAATCGAGGCTTTTCAATGTGACATCTACAAAATTCTCTACAAAATCTTTGTTTGTGCAGTAATTCTGTTCACAAATTAAACAGTATGGGCAGAAACACGATAAGCTTCTCGTTGACAATGTCCCTGATTTTGTACACTTAACATTATGTATACTTCTTGTGCCACTGATTGTTTTCCCAGTTCGTGTAGGGCGATCTCTGATAACTGAATCTTTTAGAACCCAAAAAATTGTTCTTATATAATGTTTGTCATTACAACTGTTTTTGTTCAATGTTAAATTTTCATTCAAAAAATCATACAAGGACTTTGGATCTTTAATTACTGTATGTCGGTTTTTAATGGCACGCATAGCTGCGGATTTGACTACTGCACCCTCTCTGTCACATGCCCCCTTTCCATGACCAGACCCAAAAAAGTTCCTTTCACCAGTTGTATTTGTGTCATCTACAATATAAGCCATGTCCATAAAAGGACCTTTAGATTTATATTGACAGGCACAACCATCAGACCACTGGATGTAGTGTTGAACATCAAGATTTCTTTTCTGTTTTAGGTGTTCATGACTTACCATTACGAATTTGTGAACTGCATGGAAGTCATGCTTCAAATCGTCACTTATGAAAATCAATGATTCTGTTGTAAGTGTTGAGCAGTTAGGACAATTGTAGTAACATACCAATGGATGAACAGTGGCCAGTTCATGATTCCAATCAGCAGTTTGAATTTCATCTTGAAATGTACAGAGGAAATTTTCGGCAAAATCCAATACTTGAACTAAGTTGAACAACTGCATTCTTTGGAGGAAAATCTCGAATTAATTTAAACTGTTCTGCTTGCCACTGGGCGCGGAATAGATGTTGAGAAAAAGTTTCACAATCCTCTTTTAATTTGGCTATTAAATCAGCCACAGTGCCTTCTTTCTTTATAAGTACTTTTTTTAGTAACTTTGGTGGATTCATCTTTCCTAAAGCTCTGGTTCTCCCACTTTAGCCATTCACACTTATTGTTCAATTTGGTCTGTAAACTTTCTAGATGATTGTTTAAAATTTCAACACCGCATTGATCACACCGCCTTTCCACACATTCGAGGCGGGGGTATTTTTTGGCCATTTGACAAAGTGTCATATTTGAGAGCTCATACTTGTTGGTAATAATCATTTTGGTGGTTAAGGAATTCAACACTTTTAAGTTTATGTTCTATATTAGTACAGATTTCACATAAACACTGTTTCAGTTTTGTTTCTCTGGAGCTGGACGTTTGAATATACTTCGGTCTGAGGTTTTCAAATTTACTTTGAGATATTTTTACATCTGGATGCAGTTTAATGAATTCACCATAAAGTTCTTTTACAGTCATATCTAAAATCTTCTTGGCTTTATTTAACTTTTTAATTACATGCTTCTTGTCAGCTAAGAATGTTGAGGAATCCTCATAAAATTTCTCAACAGTTTTCTTGACATGTTCCCTTAGCGAGTTTGACCTCGTCTTTTGGTCGTGTGACTTACGATTGAGAAGTTTCCAACTTACTCCAAAAGTTTTGGCCGTACATTTCATCAGCTTGTATTTTCTTGTGATCTTGATGCTGCTGGCTAGGATGCGTTTCATTTTAAGACATTCCTCTGATCTTTTCTGTTTTGTTTCTTGGAATTTATTTGTGATGGCTTCCATTGTTTTCTCTAGAAATAGTCTTTTCTTTGATGATACCAGACCTATCTCCTCAGTCGCCTTTCTCTTTCTTGGTGTAGAATATGCAATAATGTCAACTAGAGTTGAGGCAAATTTTGAGGGACTCTTTGGCAGAAGTTTGCGAGCACGCGACAAGGTTTTTCTTTTTCGCTTCTTCAGACCGTGTATCATCAGTAACAGTGGAAACATGATCATTTGTACCATTCTTTTTTGGTAAATTTAATTTGACTTTCAAACTCTTTTTCAAAGCATAATCAGCTCTCCTTTTCTCTAAAACCTTTCTCTTTTTTTGGCTGTTCATTTTGGCTCTTTGGTTCTTCTTTTGTTCTCGCCATTTTTTTGTTGGATTTGTTGATTTTGTCTCGTTTTAACTTTAACTTTCATTGTGCCTGATTTCCGCTTTTCTTCTCTGTGCTTAGCAACTCTTGCTTTAGTTAATAACCTGTTTCTTTCTGTTTTTTCATGATCATGGGTAGTGCTGGCACGATAAATCGGCGAATCGATGTATCGCGATTCACCGTCTCACGATACCTGTATTGAATTGCGGGATGCCGAATCGATTTTTCACGATTCTTTTTTGCTTTTTATCAACTATATTATGAACTTTAAACGCTTTAAATTATATCCTCAACCCTAAACTTTATTTGAAACAATGACACTTCGCAAGCGATGTCCAGCAGTCTTGACATGTGTGTTACTATAAATAGCGCACAACCGTAATTACCGTTAATTTCGTAGGTTAAGATTAACAACATTTTAACATCTTTTCGTTTTGTTTCCGAATTTTAAAGTTTGTTATAAGGCTTAGTTAATAAAACATACATATTTGAATACATAAAACAACATTTTACTCTCGAATTTTATAAATTTAGAACATAAATATAATTAATAGATAGTAGCTCTTGTAAAAATCAAAATGGCGGTAAACACAGTCGCAATAACAAATCCTCCAGCAAAATATAAATCTAAAGTTTGGGAACATTTTGGGTTTTTAAAGGGTGACACAACGAAAGTTGTTTGAAGAATATGCAAAATTATTCTAAAATATTGTGGTAATACAACCAATCTCATCACTCACTTGACAAGACACCATAGTGTCCATAGTGGCGACTGTCTTCTTGTCTTAAGTTCGTCTACTACTAGGATTAGAGTTTACTACTAAATAGTAGGCCTAATCAAGTTTATTTATTTCCTGGTTTTAGTGACTTCATTTTAACATCTTTTCGTTTTGTTTCCGAATTTTAAAGTTTGTTATAAGGCTTAGTTAATAAAACATACATATTTGAATACATAAAACAACATTTTACTCTCGAATTTTATAAATTTAGAACATAAATATAATTAATAGATAGTAGCTCTTGTAAAAATCAAAATGGCGGTAAACACAGTCGCAATAACAAATCCTCCAGCAAAATATAAATCTAAAGTTTGGGAACATTTTGGGTTTTTAAAGGGTGACACAACGAAAGTTGTTTGAAGAATAGTGATGTGCGGTTTTTCGGTTTAACCGTACGGTATCGGTTTTTACAAATAAACCGAAAACCGAAGAGTTAAAAAAAAAATAACCGTGCGTTACGGTTTTTTTCCAAATTCCTAATTTTTATGTAGCCGTATTTCGTTTACTTAATAATTCCAAAATTTTAATGTAGCCACCACTTCCGTTTTTTTTTTCG
The DNA here is from genome assembly GCA_963678685.1 of Patella ulyssiponensis. Classification (NCBI taxonomy): domain Eukaryota; kingdom Metazoa; phylum Mollusca; class Gastropoda; family Patellidae; genus Patella; species Patella ulyssiponensis. The sequence continues at coordinate 36,000,727 of OY783229.1, read as the reverse complement.
ATCAACCAGAGCCCGTATGTATAGAATAATAGAGTGTTTAGTCAGTCTGGTTGGCTTAGACTATTTATTTTCTCAATTCGGTTCGGTTTACAATCCAAAATTTTATACAACCTGAAGCGGCTTGTCAATATCGAATGATGGCTTCCTCTAAAAAGTAAAATGCCTCCATGGCTTGCTCAATAACTATGAAAGATTAGATGACACAAAATGTAGATTTAATCTTTGTAAAAAATCTATTTCTGCTGCATAAATTATAAGAATATAATTTAACAATTTTGAGTCAGGTTTAAAACAACATTTGAACAACACCCGAAAACAGCAATTGCGTTAGTTTTGTTTTTAAGTTTATAATTTATAAACGAGAAATAAAAGACCACATGTTTCGATTTATTGGATTGGTATTATTTAAATGAATAAAAAAACCGAAAACCAAAACCGAAAGCGAGGTTTTTTGCCTCAGAAAAACCGAAAACCGAAACCGAAAGAAAATTTAAAAACCGCACATCACTATTGAAGAATATGCAAAATTATTCTAAAATATTGTGGTAATACAACCAATCTCATCACTCACTTGACAAGACACCACAGTGTCCATAGTGGCGACTGTCTTCTTGTCTTAAGTTCGTCTACTACTAGGATTAGAGTTTACTACTAAATAGTAGGCCTAATCAAGTTTATTTATTTCCTGGTTTTAGTGACTTCATTAAAAACACAATCACATATTTAATTTGCTGTTTTATTGATAAATCTATGACCTAGTTATGAATCGCGATACGTATCGTATCGTGGTACATGAATCGCAATACGTATCGTATCGTGACTGCAGTCGCAATACCCAGCACTAATCATGAGTTAGGTTTCTTCTATAGTTTCTGGCCCTCTCTGCTTCCTTTATTTTGTATTGTGTGTACTTAGTTGCATTATTTTTTAAACGTTTCCGCCAATGAGAAGACTTTGACTTAGTGCTTTTTGGACAGTTTGCAGATTTGATCTTAGACATTTTTCTGAAATAAAAAATAGGAATATGATGATAGACTTGAAAAATAATTTAAATACAGACATTTTGCCAAAAGAATATCACATAATGTTAAAAAAAAAACCAAGAAGAATTAAGATTTGATTTATTTTTACTTGTACGTTACTGAGAAACAAACATTCTCGCGTCCATGTAACATCGGTATGCAAGACTTCTGTCATTCCAATATTTTGATATTTTCCCAACTTTACAAAGTCCCATCTGTATTTAAGTAAATGCACGGAAAGGGTGTCGTCATTGAACCCTTTCTACCAACTAAAATATACAAGATTTATTTTATAATAGTAATAATAGAACCCGAAAAAGTGATTTACCGACGTTACACGGAAGCCAAGCATTAAATGTGAAATTACTGAAATATCGTTCGACGTACTTCACACGGCTCTCGTACAGTGAACATACACAGTGAATTTCAGTAACCAATTTTATTATCTTCAATCATATCGTCTGTTTTTTCATAACATACATTGTTCTTTTAATTTATTAGGCATTTGTTAATGTATACTCACAATTCTTACCGACGTTACAGGTTTCACACCTGGCAGGACACAACAAGACCAAAGATGAAATAAAAGCCGTCTGCCGTCATCACGTGATTCCAAGTAAACAAATCTACGGCAAATGTCGTAAATATCTATTTTTAGAAACAAAGGACCGCCTACAGCGATAGACAGGTGATCGAAGGAAGTAAATGTTTTACCGACGTTACAAATGAAAATAGGACACGAATAAATGTAGCAATGAATGACCTTTGTTTTTTTTTTATTACATTTTAATTTTGGCTTGTCATGCAAAGGTATATTCTTTAGAACGGCCGAATTCAAGATTCTAAAATAACATTCGTAGGTTTATCGGCCCATTGCGGTTTCCATCACAAAAACAATTTTTATACGCCCACATTTTCATGTGGACGTATTATGTCGTTGCCCCTGTCCGTCCACAATTGTTTGTGGACTCTCTACAGGTCACAATTCTTACCCGATTTTGACGAAACTTGAAATATATGTTTATCCCCAAAAGATCTCGGCTGCTTTCGATATTGGCATGTATCGGATCAAAACTTCATGGATTATGGCCCCTGATTGTACGAAAAATTACATTTCTAGCTTGTGGACCCTATAGAGGTCACAATTTTGAACCGATATTTATGAAACTTGACATGCATGTTTATAACCCAAAGATCTTGGTTCCTTTCGATATTTACGCCTATCGGAACGTAATTTCCTGAATTATGGCCCCTGATTGTCCGAAAAATCACCTTTTTTAGCTTGTGGTACCTCTGGAGGTCACAATTATTATCCGATTTAAAAAAAACGTTCGATTATATCACCGTTACACCTTAAGGAAGGTTGAATTCAAATTTCGGGAAAATCGTACCAAAATTGCCATAAAAAATGGCCACCGTTTGTACGCGAATACTGTTAAAAAATGGTATATCAGTGTTGTGGACCCTGTAGAGGTCACAATTTTAATTCGATTTTGATGAAACTTGAAATTCATGGTTATAACCCAAAGATCTTGGTTCCTTTCGATATTTGCGCATATTGGATCGTAACTTCTTGAATTATGGCCCCTGATTATACGCAAAATCCCCTTTTTTTTAGCTTGTGATCTCTCTGGAGGTCACAATTATTATCCGATTTAAAAAAAACGTTTGATTATATTACTGTTACACCGTAAGGAAGGTTGAGTTTGAATTTCGGGAAAATCGGACCAAAATTGCCATACAAAATGGCCGCCGTTTGTACACGAATACTGTTAAAAAATGGTATATCATGGTTGTGGACCCTGTATAGGTCACAATTTTAATTCGATTTTGATGAAACTTGAAATGCATGGTTATAACCCAAAGATCTTGGTTTCTTTCGTTATTTGCGCATATCGGATCGTAACTTCCTGAATTATGGCCCCTGATTGTCCGAAAAATCGCCTATGGTCCCTCTGGAGGTCACAGTTATTATCCGATTTAAAAAAACGCGTGACTCTGTCACCGTTACACCCTACGGAAGGTTGAGTTCGAATTTCGAGAAAATCGGACCATAATTGCCAGACAAAATGGCCGGCGTTTGTATACATTTCTAGGTTGTGTACCGTCACACCATAATCATTGTCAGCTTCAAATTTCATGAATATCAGACTGGAACTGACCAACAAAATGGCTGCTCCCAATACAGTATGAAATACAGGACTTAATGATGTAGGAAAAATCACTTTCGGTATTTCTTGTTCTCTATCCATCTCTCGAAAATGTGGGCGTATCCTGCCTGGCAGTGCCAGCCTATCTTTTAATATTTTATGGACACGAAAGGTAACGTACGCAACCTCATAGTCAGATGAACGTAAAAAAAAATCAACAAACAGTGGAATGTCAGATATGGTTTTAAATGATGATTTGAATAATTATTTATTTCATTAAAAGCCAGCATGCTTCATTTCTTTGCCTGTAATAATAGCAATCATGGAATGAAAAGGTTCAGATTGCCATGTCACAATTTTGCAGGTTGAAAATAACGAATTTTGACAATTGTTGATAGTTAATTTTTTTAAAAAAATACTCACTGAACCAGTTTTATTTACAATATTACTACAGCAGGTATTGGTGCATGGATGGAAAGTAATGAAATATTTGAAATATCAAAATTTTAATTATAAATTGAATTTATATTAAAGCATTCAAAAAGTGCCCAATACCAAAAAGTGACCCATGTATGAACTGTAACTTCATGGATTATAGTAGCATTACCACATTCGTCCTCTTCGCAGTGTGACACTTTGTCAGCGTATTGACTGTGCCCTACACTCTTCACGGACAGAGTGCCAAGAAAAAATAACCGATATAAAACTCAAATTTTGTGTCAACATATTTTAACCTATATGGATAAAAAGGCAATTAAATTACCTTTCTAGTGATACAAGTTTCGTTTTTGTTTTTTATTGATAATGCACTCAAAACACAAGTTAAAAAGTACCCACACTAATATTAGGTCACTCACAGTTAACCATTGTTTTTCCATTAGCGAATTAATTATTGTTCACGGCACGCCCGGGTTTTTGAGCGGTATCTCGCTGGGGATTCTCATAGCTCGGAAAGTTCTGCCCGTACGTCATTGAAACTTTCCACGAATCACCAGGAGACCCCCCGCAAGGTTCCGCGGCTTCCCCGATGAAAATGGCGGGTATAGTTTTTGAGATACAACTGTTTTAAAAGTTTGAAGCGAAAATTCTCTAAAATCCAATGTTGCGGGTTGAATTTTAAAACGCTGAGTACCTTTATGAAATATCGTAGATTATAGTGATATATGTGTCGTCGGTTAAAAAAGCTATTTTCATCAAAGTATAAGCCGCAGAAGTTTGGTTGCCAAGATGAAATCTTACGGCGAAAAATTCACGGGAGATTCCATTCATAGCAAAATGACGATCCCATATGACGAGCATGGTTGAAGTCACGTGATTGACTTTTTCGAGTCTGATTGGACAAGCTCGCGTGCCATTTCAGCAATAGGGGGTGGAAGGTGGGTAAATCCTTCGACGGAATCTATTTCAAGCAGGATATAAACAAAAAACTTATTTTTTTGACATTAGTGGATTTGACTTGATAGTTGTCTTGAAACCGAAAGACAAACATATATGTCTAACAAATTAACTAATTTTATTTTTGATATTAATTGAATTAGTAAAATTATAATTTTTTACCAAACATTTCATCAATAATTAGATAAGATAGGCCTATCTATTAATATTATCATTTTGATTATGAAACTCAATAAAAATGGTTTAATTTTTGAATATTAATATAATTAATAAAATTATGTAAAACTTTAATTATTTACCAATCATTTTACCAGTAATCAAGAAGGCTTATTAATATTATTATTTTGATTAAAGTGTAACTCAATTAAAATTGTTTTATTTTAGATATTAATATAATTAGTAAATATGGATTGGAAAACTGTAATTATTTATCAAACATTATTAATAATCAAGGCTTATTAATATTATTTTTATTAAAATGTAACTCAATTAAAATTAGTTAATTTAAGATTTAGGTTGTTAGTATAACTTCGGTTTCAATTCCGGACTTTTAGTTTTGTCACAAGTCTGTTGTACTCTTAGCCTTCTGATTCAACTTTTTATTATTGAACAAAAACAAACAATGGTCTAAAAACAACTTCTTTATTTACTGTTCTCTGGTGGGTATTGGACATTTGGAAACTGTAATCCCCTCATCAATACCTTTCAGATGATATATTACAACCCATATTTAGAGCACCGAATAAATTACGTCGGACTGTAACGGAATCTGGCATGTCGGCCATCTTGGATTCCTAAATGGCTGCCATTTTCCGTTGAGGTCAATAAGCAGATCAAACTTACTTTATGGAGTGAAGAATTAAGTACTTTTGACAGCCGTGTAGTGTCATTTGATGCTAACCTCAAAGTTGTAGTACATTTTAATGACAGTTTTAACAACAATCCAAGATGGCCACCGTTTCTCGGAACGCGCGTGTTACAGAGCCAATTTGACGACAGAATTGAACTCGTCATCCATTTTTATTATACGCCCACATAGAAATGTGGACGTATATTGCCGTCGCCCCCGTCCGTCCGTCGGTCCGTCCGTCCGTCCATCGTCCACAATTTCTTGTGAACGCACTAGAGGCCAGGGTTAATATCCGATTGACTTTAAATTTATACACAGTGTTTAAGGTCATGAGACAAAGAAGCCTATTGATTTTCAGCAATATCCGATAATTACTGCCAGAGTTATGACCCTTGATCACTTTGAAAAATCTTGTGAACGCTCTAGAGGCTAAAGTTAATATCCGATTGACCTTAAATTTATACACAGTGTTTAAGGTCATGAGACGAAGAAGCCTATTGATTTTCATCGATATCCGATAATTACTGCCAGAGTTATGACCCTTGATCACTTTGAAAAATTTTGTGAACGCTCTAGAGGCTAAAGTTAATATTGGATTGACTTTAAATTTATACACAGTGTTCAAGGTCATGATATGAAGAAGCCTATTGATTTTCAGCAATATCCGATAATTACTGCCAGAGTTATGATCCTTGATCACTTTGAAAAATCTTGTGAATGCTCGAGAGGCTAAAGTTAATATCCGATTGACTTTAAATGTATACACAGTGTTTAAGGTCATAAGACCAAGAAGTCTATTGATTTTCTTGTGGATGCTCTAGAGGACAAAGATGATGTCCGATTGACTTCAAATTTATACACAGTGTTTAAGGTCATGAGACGAAGAATCCTATTGATTTTCAGCGATTTTTGATAATTAGTTCCAGAGTTGTGTCCCTTGATCACTTCAAAAAATCTTGTGGATGCTCTAGAGGCCAAAGTTAATATCTGATTGACTTTAAATTTATACACAGTGTTTTAGATCATGAGACGAAGAAGCCTATTGATTTTCAGCGATCTCTGATAATTATTGCCAGAGTTATGGCCTTTGATCACATCAAAAAATCCTGTGGACGCTCTAGAGGCCAAAGTTAATATCTGATTGACTTTAAATTTACACACACTGTTTAAGGTCATGAGACGAAGAAGCCTACTGATTTTCAGCGATTTCAAATAATTTCTTCCAGAGTTATCTCGCTTGATCACTTCAAAAAACCTTGTGACGCTATAGATGCCAAACTTATCATCCGATTGACTTCAGATTGATACACAGAGTTTAAGGTGTTGAAACGAACAAGTATTTTGATTTTCAATGAATTTTGACAAGTGAACAGCTAAATCCATGATGTTAAATGTTTCCTATACTAATTGTTAGCGTGGGGCAAAACGGGGGACTATTAAAATGGGTTAGTCCATCTGTCTGTCTGTCTCTCTATGTCCGTCCGTCCTCTACTTGGGTCCACAACCTTGATATCCCATATTTTTACACAATTCACATACAAGAGACGGCCATTTTGTCTGAAATTTTGTGGCCTCCATAGGGGGCCATAGAAGTTACGTTTCGATTTGCGCAAATATAGAAAGGAATCAAGATCTTTGGGTTATAAACATGTATTTCAAGTTTCATCAAAATCGGATTAAAATTGAGACCTGTACAGGGTTCACTACCTTGATAAAGTTGATATACCATTTTTTTTACATTATTCGCGTACAAGCGGTTGCCAGTTTATCCGGCAGTTTTGTTCAGATTTTCATGAAATTCAACCTTCGTTACGGTGTGACGGTGATATAATCAAACGTTTATTTAAATCGGATAAAAATTGTGACCTCTGGAAAGACAACAAAACAAAAATGCAATTTTTCCTACAATCAGGGGTCATAATTCAGAAAGTTGCTATCCAATATGCGCGAATATCGAAAGGAACCAAGATCTTTGGGTTATAAACATGTGTTTCAAGTTTCATCAAAATCATAAACCTATATTTCATGTTTCATTGAAATCGGATAAAAATTGTGACCTGTAGACTGTTCACAACCAAATTGTGGACAGACATCGGTACTGACAAACAGGGGCGACGACAATATATATCCACATGAAAATGTGGGCGTATAAAAATGGCGTTTGATTTCTTTTTATAGCCCTGTTTACACTTGGCCACGATAAGCGTGCCGTACTGGGCACGGTACTAGGCCGCAATAAATTTCAAGAAATTGACCCGTTTACATTACCCGTCTTGGAACCGTAAAAAGCACGCCAAATGTGAGACTCTTCACAGAAAAGTTAATTTCAGTCCCTAATCAAGTTACCGGATGAAAACAATTATGGCGGTTGATTTTGGTACCTGTAGCCATTTTGACAGAAATGATGACAGAGCTGTCAAAGTTCGCAGGAAAAAAGGTCAAGGTTCATTTGGTGCATGCGCAGTAATCCGTACTCAGACCGGTTAGCGTTTACGCTACGAATGCTTAAAGCGATCCGTTCTTGGCACGGTACCGAGACCACCTCACTTCAGTGGGCCGTACTCAGTACGGCACGCTTGTGTTTGACACGTTTACACTACAAAAAAATTAACGGTGCCATTATCAAACTTAAAGACTAATCATATCAAGCATATCCATACATGCAGGTACACTCAAACGTTTGTTAAGGTTTTGACGTACATTGCTTCATATAAATATCGTAATATGAAACCTTTTTATTTCTTCGACATCGGAATGCTCAGCGACTCGAAGATTCGTACAATTCTATCATTTGTAGAACCTAGTGAACCTAGGAACGAACGACAAAAATTATAATCTCATCTGTATGGAACTGTCTTGTAAAGGCTCCTTATTATCTACAAAGGAATAAATATGTGACAACCTTTGTCAACGGCTTGGTCCATTTAGCTGCTGTAGGCATGTTTTGTTGCCTGGCAACCTATCTTTTATTCAGTCTTCTGAATTTATAGATATACCGGTACTCACTTTTCAGTGCATCATTCTTACATTGTATGCACTTTTTTTTTGTTTCAGAACCGAATGGAAGAATCAAAAGCCTTGTTCCGAACAATCATCACATACCCATGGTTCCAAAACTCGTCAGTCATTCTTTTCTTGAATAAGAAAGATTTATTAGAAGAGAAAATTATGCACTCACACCTAGTAGACTATTTTCCTGAGTTTGATGGCAAGTATAAACTTGTATTGTTCTCCAGTATTCTCTGTGCTATTTGCATGAATATCAGTTAAATATATTGACACAACTTCTGGTATCATAACCTGCTCGTATATTATTAGAGATAAAAACAGAAGTTTTATGCAATTATTAGGCTTTTGATGGTATTGAAATCTTCCCAGGACAATTTCAGTAAGTTCATGATCATTTTTGACAAATATCAGTTACTATTGTGATCACAAAAGATTTAGTTCATGAGCTTACTATATATCAATATTATACTTGGTAAATTAGTTAAACATACATTATGCAGGAGCTAAATCTGCCTATTGTTGGTCTTTCATTAGGCCTGAAATGTTATATAAGTTGACCATAGTGAGAACTGTCAACCCATTATCTAATCTAATCTCCCATAAAGTATCTTTACTTTAGTTAAGTTAAAGATACATTGTGGGTGATTAGATGAAGAGCTGTCAGTTCTCACTATAATATTGACCATAATTTAGTATCAGTATAGTCATTTTGTCATATTTTTCCTGCAGGTCCAAAGAGGGATGCTGGCTTAGCAAGAGAATTCATTCTAAAAATGTTTGTAGAACTTAACCCAGATCCAGATAAAATAATCTACTCACATTTTACATGCGCTACAGGTTTGTTTTATTACTGAATTTAATGAAAATATAATTAGTTCATAGAAATAAATTTTATCAGACAGTTCTTCATAAATTTTGAGTGAATAGTCGACCTACTGTCTGTTCCAGACAACACTACAACTCGAAAATTGCTTGCTATTTCTTCAGTTTTTATACGCCCACATTGAAATGTGGTCGTGTATTGTCGTCGGTCCGGCGTCCACAATTGATTGTGGACGCTCTAGAGGCTAAAGTTAATATCCGATTGACTTTGAATTTATACACAGTGTTTAAGGTCATGAGACGAAGAAGCCTATTGTTTTTCAGCGATTTCCGATAATAACTACCAGAGTTATAGCCCTTGACGACTTCAAAAAATCTTGTGGACGCTCTAGAGGCCAAAGTTAATATTCGATTGGCTTTAAATTTATACACAGTGTTTAAGGTCATAAGACGAAGAAGCTTATTGATTTTCAGCGATTTCCGATAATTAGTGCCAGAGTTATGGCCCTTGATCACTTCAAAAAATCTTGTGGACGCTCTAAAAGGCAAAGTTAATATCCGATTGACTTTAAATTTATACACAGTGTTTAAGGTCATAAGACAAAGAAGCCTATTGATTTTCAGCGATTTCCGATAATTAGTGCCAGAGTTATGGCCCTTGATCACTTCAAAAAATCTTGTGGACGCTCTAAAAGGCAAAGTTAATATCCGATTGACTTTAAATTTATACACAGTGTTTAAGGTCACAAGACGAAGAAGCCTATTGATTTTCAGCGATTTCCGATAATTAGTGCCAGAGTTATGGCCCTTGATCACTTCAAAAAATCTTGTGAACGCCCTAAAAGCCAAAGTTAATATCCGATTGACTTTAAATTTATACACAGTGTTTAAGGTCATAAGACGAAGAAGCTTATTGGTTTTCAGCAATTTTCGATAATTAGTGCCAGATTTATGGCCCTTGATCACTTCAAAAAATCTTGTGGACGCTCTAAAAGCCAAAGTTAATATCCGATTGACTTTAAATTTATACACAGTGTTTAAGGTCATAAGACGAAGAAGCCTATTGATTTTCAGCGATTTCCGATAATCAGTGCCAAAGTTATCTCCCTTGATCACTTCAAAAAATCTTGTGGACGCTCTAAAAGCAGGGGGGTTGGGATGGCCTAGTGTTCTAGAGTGCCGCGCTTCGACCTCTAGGTGGCCGGTCACCTCTGGCTTGCGGCTGTGGTTTCGAGCCCAGGTGTGAGCGTATGTGGCATGGAGATAAGGGCGCCTTCTCAACTTCGTGGGTTTCCTCCGGGCACTCCGGTTTCCTCCCACTGCTAAAGACCCCTACGCGCAAGCGGATTATTGAAATAAAATTAAACCATATGTTAGTCCCGAAATGACCTAGTTGTGTCGAGTGGACGTTAAACCCCATTTCTCTCTCGCTCTAAAAGCCAAAGTTAATATTTGATTGACTTTAAATTTATACACAGTGTTTAAGGTCATAAGACGAAGAAGCCTATTGATTTGCATCAATTTCCGATAATTAGTGCCAGTTATGGCCCTTGATCACATCAAAAAATCCTGTGGATGCTCTAGAGGCCAAAGTTAATATCCGATTGAATTTAAATTTACACACACTGTTTAAGGTCCTGAGACAAAGAAGCCTACTGATTTTCAGCGATTTCAAATAATTACTTCCAGAGTTATCTACCTTGATCACTTCAAAAAACCTTGTGACGCTATAGATGCCAAACTTATCATCCCATTGACTTCAGATTGATACACAGAGTTTAAGGTGTTGAAACGAACAAGTATTTTGATTTTCAATGAATTTTGATAACTGAACAGCTAAATCCATGATGTTCAATGTTTCCTATACTAATTGTTAGCTTGGGGTAAAACTTTATAAAAAGCAAACAAATTCTAATGATTTTCAGATAATTACATAAAGAGTTGTTACTCAGATTTTAGTGTATTACAAATGTTTCATTACCAAAAAAAAGTAAAAATATGCAACAACCCTTGTTGACTGCCCGGACGATTTAGCTGCTGTGGGCGTATGTTTCGTTGCCTGGCAACCTATCTTTAATTAAAATGGTTAAAACTTAACAACCTACCTGGAATGGTCACCCCATTACTTTCTTCGTTGAACCTTAACGCCAATAAGTTTGATAAAATCCTCTATTCTCTTGTAAATTTCACATTTTTCGAAACATTCAATTTCTCAGAACATAAACATTGACTCTGCGCATGTGTAAATTGGGTCACTCGTATATCATGTAGGGGTAGAAGGTATTCCACAAATCGGGTGCATTCGGTTAATAATACTTTGGGCGGGAGGTTTCGCACCGTCATTTTGCGGCAGTAATACATATTTTCGATTATTTTCAGAGCTTTTTTCAAAACGTTTCATGCAAAATAAATACATTGATTGTTACAATATCAACAATTTGTGTGTGCGTGTGTTTTGGTTTGTTTTGTTTTATTTGGTTTGGTTTCCGATATTTTAATATTCCTTTGAAATATTCACAGAAGTGCATGTTTTCTAAAATATTCCTCACAGGACACTTATTTTCAGTATTAGATAGCATGGTAACCTTTCGGATGAAGTGTAAATATTTTACGATATCTTATAATTTTATGGACAAGTATCGATTATCGGTATCCATTTTTATTATACGCCCACATTGAAATGTGGTCGTATATTGTCGTCGCTCCCGTCCGTCCCTCCGTCCGGCGGTCATTCCGTCCGGCGTCAACAATTGCTTGTGGACGCTCTAGAAGCTAAAGTTAATATCTGATACACAGTGTTTAAGGTCATGAGACGAAGAAGCCTATTGTTTTTCAGCGATTTCCGATAATAACTACCAGAGTTATGGCCCTTAATCACTTCAAAAAATCTTCTGGACGCTCTAGAGGCCAAAGTTAATATCCGATTGGCTTTAAATTTACACACAGTGTTTAAGGTCATAAGACGAAGAAGCCTATTGATTTTCAGCGATTTCCGATAATTAGTGCCAGAGTTATGGCCCTTGATCACTTCAAAAAATCTTGTGGACGCTCTAAAAGCCAAAGTTAATATCCGATTGACTTTAAATATATACAGAGTGTTTAAGGTCAAAAGAAGAAGAAGCCGATTGATTTTCAGCGATTTCCGATAATTAGTGCCTTAATTATGGCCCTTGATCACTTCAAAAAATCCTGTGGACGCTCTAGAGGCCAAAGTTAATATCCCATTGACTTTAAATTTACACACACTGTTTAAGGTCATTAGACGAAGAAGCCTACTGATTTTCAGCGATTTCAAATAATTACTTCCAGAGTTATCTCCCTTGATCACTTCAAAAAACCTTGTGACGCTATAGATGCCAAACTTATCATCCGATTGACGTCAGATTGATACACAGAGTTTAAGGTGTTGAAACGAACAAGTATTTTGATTTTCAATGAATTTTGATAACTGAACAGCTAAATCCATGATGTTAAATGTTTCCTATACTAATTGTTAGCGTGGGGCAAAACTTTATAAAAAGCAAACAAATTCTAATGATTTTCAGATAATTACATAATGAGTTGTTACTCTTAATCAGATTTTAGTGTATTACAAATGTTTCATTACCAAAAAAAGTAAAAATTATGCATTGATCACTTCAAAAAATGTTGTGGACACTCTAGAGGCCAAAGTTAATATCCGATTGACTTTAAATTGATACGCAGTGTTTAAGGTCATAATAAGAAGAAGCCTATTGATTTTCAGCAATTTCCAATAATTAGTGCCAGAGTTATGGCCCTTGATCACTTCAAAAAATCTTGTGGGCGTTCTAGGGGCCAAAGTTAATATTCAATTGACTTTGAATTTAAACACAGTGTTTAAGGTCATGAGACGAAGAAGCCTATTGATTTTCAGCGATTTCTGATAATTAGTGCCAGAGTTGTGGCCCTTGATCACTTCAAAATATCTTGTGGACGCTCTAGAGGCCAAAGTTAATATCTGATTGACTTTAAATTTATACACAGTGTTTACAGTCATGAGACGAAGATGTATATTCATTTTCAGCGATTTCCAATAATTACTGCCAGAGTTGTGGCCCTTGACCACGTCAAAAAATCCTGTGGACACTCTAGAGGCCAAAGTTAATATCCGATTGACTTTAAATTTACACACAATGTTTAAGGTCATGAGACGAAGAAGCCTATTAATTTTCAGCGATTTCAAGTAATTACTTCCAGAGTTATCTCCCTTGATCACTTCAAAAAACCTTGTGACACTATAGAGGCCAAACTTATCCAATTCACTTCAGATTGATACACAGAGTTTAAGGTGTTGAAACGAATAAGTATTTTGATTTTCAATGATAACTGAACAGCAAAATCCATGATATTAAATGTTTCGTATACTAATTGTTAGCGTGGGGTAAAACTTTATAAAAAGCAAACAAATTCTAATGATTTTCTGATAATAACATAATGAGTTGTTACTCTTAATCAGATTTTAGTGTATTACAAATGTTTCATTAACGAAAAAAGTAAAAATATGCGACAACCCTTGTTGACTGCCCGGACGATTTAGCTGCTGTGGGCGTATGTTTTGTTGCCTGGCAACCTATCTTTGTGGCTTGTATTCTCTGAAGTAGGTTTTTACACTTGGGTCATTCCATAAATGAGGGGGCCGATTGAAAATTCATGTATATCATTGCTCAAAGCAGCAAAAATACCTATTTTCTTATCACCAATTATTCAAAAAAGTAATTGATCATGTAATATGTTTATTATTTTATAATTATGTTCTATAAAAACATAGAAAATCGGTTTGTGGTTAAATATTTCTGTGTTACAATTCATCGTGTCTCTGAAATTTTGTGTTACGTTTTGGGGACATTTTGTACTCAACATTTTAACAACTAGACCATGTTGAGCAAAGTACCAATATTTCCAAACATTTTCATAAGACATGCGGCAGAGAATGTAAAATTTCGTTTGCTAATTTTTCATTTCTAAACAAATGTTAAGTAATCACAGTTGGAGGATTTTTATTCACGCCTCACAACGTAAATTTTTGTGTCCCCAATATTTACGTTGTATTTTTGTCAATCTAGCCGTGATATTAACTTGAAAAATCAAATCCAAATGTTTTATTTCAATCCCATCTCGTTGGCATAGTAATAAATAACAAATTCCGAAAACGTAATCAGTAGTATTGTTTAAAATTGTAAAAATTTTATTAGCTTTGTCGATATTCAAAATCGTGTTCCTCTTTCAATTTACGAAGTGCTTGTTTATGCCACTGTTATCGCCCTCTATTAACTGTGAAGTACGTCAGAGAGAGATGTTTAGTTTACTGTCACATGATAATCATACCCAAAGCAGCCGATGGCCCGGTGAATGGATATTTTCTGAATCAGCTCGAATCAAAGTTTAGTGTCCCCGCATTTACGTTGTAATCGAAATTACGTTGGGATGTGAATTTACCTCCTGCATATGACGCATAAATGCTGAACGTTATAATTGCCGAGTCCAAAATAACAGTATTCTTCGATACCTGAAAATTATCGCTTGATTGGTATTCGGGGATCACGCGACAGAATGGTAGCGGTGTCGGAATTTTGTTATAAAAATGGGACACCAAATATTTTGTGTCCCTATTATTAATTAGATATTGAATTAGTACACACGTATGTAACTAAAGCTACATTAGTTTCTTTGCTTTCCTCTGACAAGCTAACAATGTTGATGTGTTACCTTGCTCTTTTCAAGTCTTTTTTGATTCATTTTTTGGCTAAACGGATTCACAACGTAAGCTATTTAAAGGGACACAAGCAATTCTCAAAGACTGGTACTAATTTTGATTGTTGAAAGGTTTTTTTTTTTTTATATTATTTGAATGTTTATTGATTGTTAAAGTTTTAAAGTTGAAATACTACATAATATGGTTTGATTAAATTATTAGCAGGCAAGTCATCAACATTTGGTGTCCCTTTACACGTGAAACTGCAATACTGCGGATCACATTAAACCAGGCATCGATATTTCCGCGCACGGCGTGCGCAGGCACATTTGCTTTAAAAAACTTTTTTGCAGGCACATTTTTAACAAATTATTACTGTCACGTACATGTAAATCATGTAAAATAAAGAATACTATATATATTTTTTTTTTTTTTTTGTTTACTTTGATTACCGTATAATAATTTACTAGAATAAGCTAGTCGATGCTAAAAACATCAGCACGCGACATTAGCGATTCCACCTGTGACTTATGACCTATCACCTGTGACCTCTGCTTAATTTAGTGACAATTCTAGTCGAATGCTGTTCGATGATTAAAAGAATAGCACGCGACGTATGAACTATCACCTGTGACCTCGGCGACCCGTAAACACCAGTACCGTGTAGTAACCACACTTACATCTGATAATTCTATAACGATGGCTTCCTATCGAGTATCAAGTGGAAAAAAGAACAAAGTCTCTTGCCGAGTTTGTGGTGATATTATTTTATTTCAAAATTATAAAGTGCATATATACATTACAGAGACATCACCCCGCCGAAGACTGCAATGACCTACGGTCAAAAACGGACAAGTCCATGACATTCTTTTTCTCAAAACCTGCTGATTCTAAGCCTTCGTTTGCTGTCCGGTTCTCATGATAAAATGGCAGCCATTGTCGAAGCTATAGATGTTGATATGTCGGATAGTGAGCAAAGTACAGAACTTGTTTGAACCCGGTAGTCTTCCATTCTATGTTTATATCAACCCCAAACAACAACAATATGCACATCAAACATAATCTTTATTATTAAAGTAATCTATAATACATTAATACAATTTAGAAACCATAATAAAATAAGGTACTAAAATTTATTTATAATTTCTTCTTTTGCCGAGTCCAACCCAAGAAGCTTTCGTAAGCCCCCCCCCCCCCAACCCACAATCAATCATACTATATACCTGGCAATTGAATACTCTCTTTTTGAGTATGACCCTGAAGGCACATTTTCAAGTGTGTGCGCAGGCACACTCAACTTTAATAGAGCCCTGCATTAAACCTTTCCTTGTTGATTTTTCATGATACCGTACTGATTTTCAAGTATAGTAGTTCATATCGATTGTTAAGTTCATACAAACTTAAACAATTTTATAAAATCTTTATTTTATTAAACATCTACAGAAACTTTTCAGTCTATATCGAGAATTTAGGAATATCCATGTAATCGACATTGGCTGGCAAGGGGTGTTGGCACAAATATTCACTATTTCTGCTTAGATGTCTAATGAAGGTACCTCATTTGAATAATAATACATCATAAAAAACATTAGTATGTCTTATACATGCACAGAAATTTAGCATTAAAAGATTAATTTGGTGTCCCTTTACACGAGAAATCTGTATGTAACCCGTCATCTAAAATCGTTCATTTCTTTTCTTTGGAACCCGACAATGAGAAATCACTAACTGTCCCTCAAATGGCATATATTACTCCTATTATTGGTATAATTTTATCAGTGATTGAGATTACTTAAAATTTTAGTACCCATGTCCCACTTTGGACCCCTCATTTGTGGAATGACCCACTTACGAAACACTAGATACTTTAAAACAAAATATAGACCTTGTCTCCCAGAAATTTCTTAAAATCAAATAAAAAAAAACCAGAACTTTTATTAATTGAAACCAAGCGAACAATAGCGAAAAAAGAATCAAATGTTTGTTAATTTTGATAAAGAAATAAATTCAGGAACCCATGCCTCCAAATAACTACAAAAGAATGAATATATATACAATAACCCTTGTCAACTGTTTGGACAATTTAGCTGCTGTGGGTGTATGTTTTATTTTCCAAGATATTGGTTTCCTTTTCATATTGATGCATCCTGAATTATAGCCCCTTATTGTATGATAATCGCTTTTTTTGTATGTGTGTATTGCATGCAACTGCAACCGCTTGTTTAAGTAGACACACATGTACTTTTTATTAGGGGTGAAAGAATATATGACAGCAAATAGATTTGACTACATGTTTATATTTGCTTTTACAGATACAGAAAACATCCGTTTTGTGTTTGCAGCAGTTAAGGATACTATCTTACAGTTAAATTTAAAAGAATATAATCTGGTGTGAAAAGAGTAATACCTGGGGCAGCATCCATGTCGGCAATTAATGTATTTATTTGTGAAAGTGTCCTTGGTACCGAACTCATGCATTGATTACTGTGGTTCCCCAATCTGATTGTTTTGGAAAAATCTGGGCACCACATCAAATATGTTAAAAACACATCTATCAAGCCTCACTTTCCATTGTTCATCGCGTATATCTACGTACAAAATAGTTCATGTAATATGATTGCTAAAGTTGACTGATCATATGTATATATATATATATTATATATATATATATAATATATATATATTATATGAGTTGGTATTGTTTGTGCTTGTTTCTCAATATGTGTACAGGTGCACAATCTGTCCTACCTGTTGATATCATATTGATCAACAGTTTTAATGACCATTATTTGAACCTACAATCAGGCACACTAGATGGATGTCTCGATCATCTGAATGTGATGCATTGTGACAAGATAACAGAAAACAACAAAAGAAACTCTATTTAACAAACTCTTTATATTTTACGTATGGCATTACCTAAAATGGTCACACATCAACACTGGAAGTTAGTTGCCAATGTCTGCTGATACTTACGTTGAACAAAACATCACTGAAACCTGGTTTTGTGCAGAAAGGTGTGGAAATTATTATCTTCATGTATTTTATACGGTGCAATTATACATGATCTTTTTAGTATGGAAATATGATGGTGATGCAAAGTCCTGTGTGTCCAAGTGACTTCTGTAAACAGAAAATAGAACACTGTGTATTTGGGATTTGAACCTATTGGACTTCTCCATGGGTAACTGTGTGATTTTTTGTTTATTTATCATGGTATAAGTTGTTGTAATGTTTATATTAGTCAAAGCAACTATGTACATAGTAGAGAATTGTGGACATTTTTTTATGTCTAAGACTGGTCTTATTTGACCATCTATTTTCTCATTGTGGCCATGTACATGTCTATAACTTTAACATGAACAATGAATTTTGCATAAAGAAACACAGCATGATTATTGATGGTGTAAAAATAATTACTTTTTTTGTGTACTACAAATTTTTGTATAGCAGGTTTTTGCATGAAACAATTACTATTGTTTCACATAAAGTAACTGCATACTTTTTGATACATGTAGCTAACTAAGATTCTACATAATATAGGGTCTATTGTAGTCAGCTAATATTTTAATGGGATATAATTACTGGTGGTATGAATGTGATAAAATGTATATTAAATTCAATATGTACATATATTCTACACCTTGGACAGTTCTACCCCTCTCCCCCCCCCCCCCTAATCCTCTGCAAAAGAAAAAAACACAGAGAAAACTGTAATTGTGTTACTTATATTGCTCATGTCAGCACAATCAATACTAATAGATTACACTTTAATTGTCTAGTCCTATTGAATGAAAAGAAGGATTCCTACTCTGAAATGTGTACCCACATTGTTTATGCATTGTTGATGTTATTATTGTCACTGCAATGGAATTTTGAGCTTTTAGGCTTTATTATTATACCAGAATTTTTACTTAAAACGTATTATTGAATGAATAGATTTATCAGTATATTTTAACATAAACTAAAATGGTTCTACAGTAAGAGGTTAGAATGTTAAGGGCTGTTATTTGAATGTTGACTAAAACAACTATGAACTACATTTATTATAAAAGATGTTATTTTTTGTTGTAAATTATTTCAATATTTTGTGCAATAACATTTGTAATACTCATTTGTTTAATTTCTGAGTATAGAAACTAGCTCAACATCTACCATGTGTTACTGAAACGATAAATATGTGAACATAAGCTCTGTAAAACTAAAGCAAGTATCAAATATTATGTGATGTGAAAAACTTAATTCAAGAAACTTGATTAAAATAACTTTGAATCTAGTTCAATAATTATGGTGATGAGTAAGTTAAACTTATTTGTATATTATAACAGCCCTGAACATTATGGTTGATGATAAAGTAGATTATTTAAAGTATGTATGTGTGGTAAGATAAATGTGGTATTGTATGATATATCAGGTATATGTTATTGAAACATGTGCAATATAACACCTGTTGGTTGTTGATTTCATGTCCTTTATAATAGTATACAATCTTATAAAAACACAAATTAAACAACTTTTTTACCAAATATTACTGGGAATCAAAAAGAAAGTTATCCATCTGAATGGTGTATTAAGAGAGATTATTTTGATATAAACAAGATTGTATACTATAGTAAAACATATTGTTATCATTCTGTAATTTGACATAATAATTTAACAATTGTCACTTGTCTTAATTTCTGTTCTTCTACATATGATTACTTCTATGAATGTTCATGAAACTGCAAGTACTAATCATTATCTATCAATAGGCACTGCCAACTATTTCTATTTCCAATTTGAAAAAAAATTGTCTCATCTTCTACCCATCATATAAATTAAAGGGATGGCTATTAACGACTCATACATGTATATTATAAGTAGGGTGAAAACCAAATAAATTATACATGTGAAAACATTGAAATACAGGTTGTCAATTGCATTAAATGAAAGATTGTGAAAATGTTGGTATTACTATTAGGCATGTTTAGGTTATATAATTAAAGGGTGGTGTAGAGGGATTACCATAGAAATCCATGGTTTCTTTAACAGTTACGTGTATAACAATCGTTCTTATAATTATCTGGCAGTGATTAAAATTTTTAATTTGCTCAAGTAAAGGTAATCCTTCCCACACAGTTGGGGTAGGATAATCAATACAGGTGTGGGGTGGGGGACTTTAAAACTTGCTTGGCTGCCAATCTGACATAATGTGTTATAAGGTAGTTTACCAGGTTTTAGTCTAATCTGATTTTTTATTGTTATGTTTACATGTTCAGTGTATAAAATGTTATCTTCGACCAGGCTACAATCAAACACATTATTTAAAACTGAGGCTTAAAAAATGGATATTGTTGGTTCTTTTTCTTTTAAATAGTAATCTTCTTTTTATAGTCACATTGATAACAACTATTGGATTACAGACATCCAAGTTAAAAAAGTATCTTTTGTATACTGTAGTTTAATGAATATTGTAAAAACTTCTTTATTAAAATGTCTTTTTTAAGAATATGCCATGAGTTAATGACTCATTATGTATCTTCTTAAAAATGAACCAATTCTCTTGAAATGTGGGATTCACATCTGAAAAAAATCAGAAGGATAGGTTAGCTTGGGGTTTTCACAAGAAAGATAAAATGTAGACTTGTCCTTCTTGTAAAATGTAAGAGACAAGACTGGTTTGCTTTATTATTTCTATATTGAATTTACCATTTGAAAACAATCTGCGCAACCCACCATTCTCATTTATTTCATCAACATTATGTTGTGAAGATAGTTTCTGATTGAAAGAGACTATTGTTCCCACATGGAAACCAGTATGATTTATCTCTTTTAAGAATTATGGTTGTTACAATATTAAACACAATTTTTAGTAAATTTATCAAATGGAGTTTTCGAAATTTCAACTTGTAAAATATATATAAAGTTAATGTATTGATGATAGTGGTTTCATATATATACTCCTATCTAATATCTGTTTTCATCAAAAATTCTTTTTGATTACATAGAGCAAATTCCTGTATAATCAATAGCAACAATTTCCACAAATGGTGAATTTCTTATCTATGAATTTTTAATCATAACATTAAATTGATAATATTTTGAATTTTAGTATTATACTTTTATACCACACAGCCCTTTTAAGTCATCCATTCTTCATAATGTTTAAAAAGTTTTTAAATGTGAACCTTAGAGCGAGGCACCAAAATCATTCTACATTTTACTGTTAGTAAATTATCGTCTCTTTTTTTTCTACCGAGTCATGTCACAAATATACATGTATTTCATCAAAATCAATTCAAACTTTAAACATCTTGGTTTACATGCCTTTCAATTTGTCTTGCTTGTTTATATTTTATATACATGTATATATAATTTATTTATACTTCATTAATAACTGGATCAAATTAATATCAAATTGGCCTACATGTACGCAAAATCACAGAAATTTCCATGGATAACTTGCTTTTATGCATTAGCATTGTATGATGGCTTCTATATGTTTAAATCTTATACACGTACATGTACCTTGGTTATAGTATAATATACCAACAAATTTACTGTGATTCTCACTTACATGTATTATAATGATGAGAATTGTATAAGATATGTGTAATATTTGTAATAAAATCCTTATGTATCTGAGCATGATCACTTGTACCTATTTAATTATACCAGACAAATAACATAGATTTACATGTGGAATAACAACTTACATTCTATCATCGGCTCAAAACAATGGAATACACTTATTTGTTTTTGAAATAAAATGAAGTGAAAAAAACTCTTGTGTAAATTGATGGCAAGTCTCTGTTTTGGGAGTGCTTGAGCTTAAATCAGGGCTGTTTTGGCTTATATTATGCTTATTCTGAACATAACATTGCAGTACCGATATATTAGCATAAGTTAATAAGGCAACTGTTAGAATGAGGGATCCTTTGTAATCTACATGTACTTATCTTTTTCATTAGACAATGTTTTGGTCTCTTTATGGTATTTAGATCAATGATGCAACACAGAACTAAATACCAGTTTACATATACAGGTCCCTGCTACTTCCCTATTTATACTCTCTGTAACACTTTGTGTAACCCATATTAGGGGACACCTGGTTTGTAATAAAAGCTATTTTACCATATCCTTTTATGTAATATGAATGTGTCAATTTGTAGGTGCCAAAGAATAGAAATCTAGCTCCTTTAATGACTTGCCTCAGTCCTTTATATAAAAAATATTTCAATCGACACTAACGAATTCGAGTATTGTATGGAGACATCAATGAATAAAATTGCGCTCAACCAATTAAGGGGGGGGGGGGTTCCCCCAGAAAAATTTGGTAAATTAGATTCAATTTGGTGCATTCTGACGTATTTCCGGAAGGTAAATTCCAAAATTAAAGGTCTAAAAATCGCCAATAAAATCGCATAGATTTAAGTTTCAAATTTTCAAGCCTGAGCGGGGGGGGGGGGGTCTGGACCCCCCCTCTGGATCCGCGCCTGTAAGACCTAGTTTGTGTTGAGTGGACGTTAAGCCCATTTCTCTCTTTTTAATTGAGTTAAAATGTTCAAACTTGGTGTAGGTGTTTATTAGGTCAATATCTTGATGGAGTTCGAGGATGAGCATATTCTGCTTAGGGTAAGCAGATATAAGCAATTTGATTGGTTGATGCTTTGGGACATGATAACTTCAGTTCTAATTAAGTGAGGGTGATGAAACTTGGTGTATAGGTTCATTACATCAGTACCTTGATTAAGTTCGATAATGAACATTTTGCCCTCTGGGTAAGCAGAGCGATAAGCAATTTGATTGGTGAGACTTTGGAACACGACTCTCCAAACTAAGCCAGAATGTTCCAACTTGGTGTAGACGTTCATTACGTGAATGTTTTGAGTTCGATGAACATTTTCTGCTTACAGTAAGCAGAGATAAGCAATCTGATAGGTTGATGCTTTGGGGCACGGTGATTTTGCTCATGATGAAAGTGAGGCCGATGAAAGTCAGAATATAAATTCATTATATCATTACCTTGACTTAGTTCGATAGTGAGAATTTTCTGCTTAGGCTTAGGAGTGATCAGCAATATTATTGGTCGAGACTTTGGTACATAACTACTCTGCTTTTAATTGAGGTAGAATGTTTAAACTTGATGTAGATTTTCATTAGGTGAATGTCTTGACTGATTCAATGATTAACATTTTGTTTCATTGATCGATGGATTGCTCCATACTTTTGAAAAAAAATAAGTGAGCGATTAATTAATAATGTCATCTCTTTATTTTGGGATTTCGGCGGGGGAAATCAGCCTCACTGTTGGCGTGTTTATAGAGTCATGGTCCCTGTTTCACTTGGTTGAACCTTTTGAACGCTCTAACATCAAAAGTTGTCATTCGATCTTTATGAAATTTAAATGCATTATTAAAATTAGTGAAACGAAGAATCCTACTGAATTTCAGTAAATTACAATAATTATAACAAGATTTATGTCCCTTGTTTCAATCCTCAACAGATTCCGGTTCAGGAACCAACATCTAATCTCGGCTGTATGACAGTAAGTGATATGTACCTACGCCCATACATTTGCGATGCGGCTACCGGTTTACTTTAACAGGAAAACTTGACACCGTGGGCGCAACCAAACACAAATTGGCGACCTATTCGGCTAGCGACCTATTCGACCAATCCAGCTGGTAACCTGTTCGTTCAATCTGATTAAAACACAGATCCAATTTCGTTTCGTTTTTTATAGTTCAAAATTTCATTTTTACTTGTCTTTACTACTCTTGGATCTGGAGGACTTGTTATTTAATCCGTGTTCTGGCTGAAATGAGGGGTCAGCCAATCAAATGGTCTGTCGAATCGACCGTTTGACCTTTTCATGCGTGGAACTGTGGGTAGATATTACCAGCCAACGACGTCTACACTATAAACACCAGCGGATAGAAATCATAACAAAACAAACGTAGATTTTGAAAAGCATGGCGGTCGCTGATTGGTTAATCGAATGACTGACGTTATCGGGTCAAATGTCCCGTGCTTGATACCTGACGTCATAGAACGTGAGCTTCCACTATAACTAGTTAGATCTACATGAGTAGGCCATCGAAAGTATAAAAAACGAAACGAAATATAGATCTATATTTTAATTAGATTGCTGTCCGCTGGAAACCTATTCAGAATAAAGACAACAGTCGCCCAAAATTACCTTTCCGATTATATGTAGCTGGAGAAGAAGAAGAAGAAGAAGAAATTTTTATTATAGTGACATATGTTATGTTATATACAATATAATTTATGACATAATTCAAACACCCGGCCTCTTGGGCCTATTAGTCACTTTAAATATAATTAATAATAAAGTAAATAAGTACATTTAATAATATAAACATTTGTAGTTGTTTTGTTGAGAGATTATTTATGTACAATTAGTTAGGATTAAATAAGGATTCTCTTCTTATGTTAAACGACTTTGTAATATATTTTGCGCAATATCGAGGGTAATTCATTAGTTTAACCATTTTGTAATTGTCATTTAAGTTTTCGAAATCAATTTCAAGTTTTGTCATTGCGTCGTACATTTTTCTTCTTTCGTCATTGTATTTTGGACAATGAAGAAGGAAATGCCATTCATCTTCAATACTTCCAGAATGACACATTTCACACAATCTATCCTCGATCTTTTGGCTAGTATAACGGCCAGTCTCAATTCTCAAGGGTAGAATACCACATCTGAACTGGGCTAAGTGTGATCTCTCAGTTTTGCTAAGATTAGTGGTGACGTAAGTCTCTGTACTAAACGTTTCTTTAAATTTGGTGTATGTTCGAAGTTTGGAGATGGATTTTATTTGGCTGGACCAGTCATTTGAGTAGTTATTAATACAGAATTCTGTACGATGGTCCGAATTTCGATTCGGAATATTACCGTTCTTTCACTTTAAAGTATTGAAATAATGGCGACGTTTAGGATGAGAGAGCGTCCCTTTGATATGATTGGCCAAGTGTTACTAATAATATTTAGAAAACTTATTCAATTACCTTTCAGAATATATATGGCGAAATTACACTTCTATTCTGAGCTAAAGGAATGGATAGAAAATAATATATTATTCTACCTTCATTTGATAGACGTAACGTTGGATTTTATTTGTTGATAAAAATGGACGACTGCTGTCTTTATTCTGAATAGGTTGCCAACGAACAAGTTGCCAGCTGAATCAGTCGAATAGGTCGCCCCCGAATAGGTCGCTAATTTGTGTTAGGTATGGGCGCAACCATGTTTCATCCGGGACCTTTAAAGTAGTTCCAATATGGCGGAATTCATCATACAGCCGAGTCTAGATTTCTGAATCTGTCGAGGCATGCCGAGTGGTTTAACCGTGTTAATGCTCCATTGATGCTCGTGTTAATGCTCCATATGCATGAAATTTTTTATATGCATCATGTAAATTTTGTGATCTATAGAATTTCACCAATTATGCTCTTGTGTCGTTTTCGTGAGAGAGAGAGAGAGAGAAATGGGGTTTAACGTCCACTCGACACAAACCAGGTCATTTTGGGACTAACATATGGTTTCATTTTATTTCAATAATTCGCTTGCGCGTAGGGGTCTTTAGCAGTGGGAGGAAACCGGAGTGCCCGGAGGAAACCCACGAGGTTGAGAAGGTGCCCCTATCTCCATGCCACATACGCTCACACCAGGGCTCGAAACCACAGCCGCAAGCCAGAGGTGACCGGCCAGCTGGAGGTCGAAGCGCGGCACTCTAGACCACTTGGCCATCCCAACCCCCCGTTTTCGTCCTTGTAGAACTTGCGTGACTTAAGCTTTTATACGCCCACATCTACGAGCTCAAGTTAATATCCGATTGACTTTATATTTATACAAAGTTTTTAAGATCATGAGACGAAGAGGACTATTGATTTGCAACGATTTCCGATAATTACTATCAGAGTTATGGCCCTTGACCACTCTTTAAAATATCTCCGTTTGACTTTAAATTTATAGACAGTGTCTAAGGTCACGAGACGAAAAAGCCAATTGATTTTCAGCGATTTCCGTAAATTATTGCTAGAGTTATGACCCTTGATCACTTCAGATAATCTTGTGGACGCTCTGGGCGATAAAGGTAATGTCTGATTGACTTTAAATTTATTCAACGATTTCTGATAATTACTGCCAGAGGTATGGCCCTTGTTAACTTTGGAATATGTTGTGGACACTCTAGACACTAAAGTTAATATCGGGTCGACACAGTGTTAAAGGTCATGAGACGAAGAAGCCTATTGATTGTCAACGATTTCCGATAATTGAACTGAACTGAACTTTATTACAGGCGAAGCAAAAAGTTTTGCTGTAGCCAAAACATGTATACAAATATAAAAAAAATATATACATTGATAGTTAATAAAAGTATGAATAACAATAGAGTGTAAATACCCCTACCTCCATAGGTGCAAATTCATATCACTACACTAAATACTTCGAAAATTTATGTACACATATATATGTATATATATCAGGGACAAAGACCATAGAATATAATATACTATTTTGATAACGCCCCCCACCCCAACCCCCCTTTCGGTTTCTACCAAATAATAATTTAAATAAAATAAAACCTTATACATGTAACTATATTACACACGCAAAAACTAACACATCGCCAACAAGTAAAAACGAATTATACCCACCCCGTCACCGCGCACTCAAGCATAGTATGACAGACTAAGGATATTTATTCATGGTCGATTTAAAATTAAAAGTATTACGATTCTAACAGTTGATTTCTAATTTTCATTGAATAGTATAAATACTTTCCAAGATTAGCCAGTGACTTTATATTATTATTACCTTGAATCATCAGGTTTCTAAACTTTTGGGGTGAAGGAAAAGACCAAAAATAACGCGAAAAATATTTTCTTCGGAGAGAAATATAAGCGGGACAGCACAACAGAAAGTGGAATTCATCTTCAACAGCTCTAGTATTGCAACATTTACATAATCTGTTGTTTCTTTCGATTTTGTTATAGCGCCAGGTTTCAATATTTAGTTGGAGAATACCACAACGAAAATGACAGATAATAGTTTTGTATTTCATTTGAATAGTCGATTGAAGGTAGCTTTCAGGTTCATGAATAGTCTTGAATAATTTATAAAATCTAAGTTTACTTGAGTCTTCCAGTGTGGCGAGCCATTCCTGGTAATATTGATCTTTTATGCGTTGTTGTATTAGTGGTAAGGTGGAAAGGTCAGACGCGTCTTGTTGGTCCCAAATATAAGAAAACCCCACATTATTTAGAAGTAATTTTATGTCAGCTGCCTAGTTTGGGGAGTCATTTAACGCATCGTTATATAGAATAGTATATACCTTATATATTAGTGAATTCTTATTGTTCAATATTTTATACCAATAACTTATTAATCTTATTTTACGGTTAACTATAGCTGGAAGCATTCCTAATTCGCCCAACGTTGCAGCAACAGTGCAATTTTTACTACTACTACTACCTGGTGTTTTAAAATCCGCTTCCACAGAAGTGATATCGCAGACAAGACATAGGAGAGTCGAGGCTTCTTCCTGTTTTTAGAATATGATTTTGCAATCTTTCCATTTGCGGCCTCGAGCCATGGTGTAGGTTTAGTGAGAAGTTCTTCCCTTTATTTAATAAAACACATATTGTTTGGTAGTTGATCTGTAGAGACAGCATTTATGCAGACATATATGCGTCTCGTCTCTGGATTGGTAGAAGTCATCTTTTGGGGTTTAGTGTTCAGGTGCCAGGCCCGTCTTATCGCATACTCCGCGCAGCGTTTCGTTTGATTATAGGTAATCTCACTACACACTGCTATTATGAGTGGATATTGTTGTGTTAAATTTTGATTGGTCAGTAGTCCGACTACCAACCAATCACTACCTACCATACAAACGCTTTACATTTAAAACGAGTGCGAGTATTGGACCAAATACGTTTACATAACGTTACGTCATGGCTCACGCTTTTATTATGCCTAATTAACCCGTGCATAGGAGAATACTGCAGTAAAACTAATTGTGTGACAAACGAGGCTATCAAGTCGAATGAAATGTAAACAATACTGTTTGGAAACGAACATATTTTCACCGTTATAATACCTTAAATCACTGTCCAAAGTTTTAGGGAAGACTCAGATTAAACGAAGGACTGTCGTGTTGCTGTACTTAAGTGATAGCTTTCATTGAACGGGGAGAATAGACACACTCCCGCAAAAGTTCAAGAATCAGAAGTCAATCCAGCAATGGCCAGAGAGAGATTTCTCGGGCCATTGCTTCAGGAATATGGTCTTATCGTGGCCTCCCCTTACTCCACTTATCCCACTTTGCAGGTTTGGTGTCTTTGTAGTGGATTAGTGTTTAGATGCCGAGTCCGTCTAACCGTGACCCTCCCTTACTCCACTAGCCCGCTACTTTGGTGTATATCCACTATGTAGTTTAGTGTTTAGATGCCGAGCTCGTCTTATTGTAGCCCCCTCTTACTTCACTATTCTACTTAATCCAACGGTGTTCATTAAATCGTGAATTAGTTCGAAGATTTGCAGCTTCAGATCGGGTCTTGGAAAGAGTAGGTTCTTGGTGTTGAGCGGTATGTTGTTGGTCTCCATCATCTCCACTAGTTCCGTTCCCTCTTCCTTGTATACCTCGCAGTCTACCAGGATATGGTTGGTGGTACATTCTTCTCCGCACTCACAGACGATGACTTGGTGTTTGTAGTCTCGCAGTCGCTCTTTCACCCTTAGTTTCGATATAAGTTTGCCTATATCTTTTCTAGGGTGATTGATAGCTGTCTTCGTGGTGTAGATCTTGTCATCCAGCCGGAATCTGTATGTGTCAAGTTCAACGAGCTTTAATTCCCTGAATGAATGGACCTGTCTTTTTACCATACTGTAGATTTCCGTGGTGCTGTATTCTATGGTGCGGAGTGGTGCTGTGTCCCCGAGACCTTCATTTGCGAGTCGATCTGCTTCCTCGTTTCCTCTAATGTTCACATGTGATGGAATCCACACGAGCTCTAATTTGCTTCCCTTCTCTAGGACCCTCTGGTACAGCTGCCTGATTTCCAAAATGACTTCTGGTCTTGATTCCGAGTTGTCATTTTGGATTGAAATCAGACTGCTCAGAGAGTCGCTTGGGATGACGAACTTACTAGTCTTTTGATAAGAGATCCATGATATAGCATCACGGATGGCCACAATCTCTGCAGTGTACACCGAACAGTTATTGGGCAGTTAATTTTTACCTACTTTTAAAATATATCTCATAAAAATATTATGTACTTTATCTATTGATTTGCCCTTATGGAAACCCCAAACTTCACAAGCATAATTAAAAATAGATGAAACTATAGTGTTAAATAATTGGCAATAAACATTCGTATTAAAATAAAAAGTTTTTGTTGATGCTAAAAGTGCCCCTACAGCTTTTCTACCCCGAGACGCGACGCGTATTTCTGTTTTTGAGAATTTACCATTATCACATATTAAAAGACCATGATATATGTATTGTTTAACTATTTCGAGTTGAGTATCATTTATAAACCATTTGAAGTTTGTTTGTAACCTACCACGGTGAAAGATTACTATTTTGGTTTTCTTAGCATTTATTTCTAAATTCCAAATTTTACAAAAATCGACAAATTTATTTAAAAGTATTTGTAAAGCTTCTGGTTTTGTAGCTATATAATCATATTTTCTAAATGTATAAAATTTGGATTTTCGTTGAATAAAAACTCTTTTAAGTCGTTGATAAATATTAAAAATAAAAGTGGGGATAGTGACTCGCCTTATTTTACCCCTGAAAAACTTGAAAATGCTGATGATAATAATCCTTTCAACTTTACAAAACTGCTCACTTTACTGTACATTGATTTGATTATTGTTACCATTTTAGAACTTACACCAATTGAGTTAAGTTTGAACAACATTTGATCTCTATTCACCGTGTCAAACGCTTTACGCAAATCTATAAAAACACAATAAAGTTTACGACGGTTATTTAGTGAGTGGCTGATTAAACTATTAAGAATGAAAAGGGCATCAATTGTACTCTTATCTTTTCTTAAACCAAACTGAGTTTCATCTAATTTATTATTGATTTCGCACCAAATGTACAGTCTATGATTTAGAATTGAAGAGAAGATTTTTGAAAAAATTGTCATTATTGAAATTCCCCTATAATTATCTGGTATATTCAAATCACCTGTTTTAGGGACGGGTACTATTATTTTCTCTTGCCAGCATTTCGGATAGCAACCGCTGTCATAAATAGAATTAAAAATTGTAACCATTAGAGGCATTACAATATCTATACTTTCAATAAAAAATTCACTACATATTTGATCAATACCGCTACTTTTATTTCGTTTGAGTTTTTTAACCGCAAAAAGTACTTCATTCTTAGATATAGCTTTATCTAGTTGTTCACATATACTATTATTAATAAAAGGTAAGTCAGGGTGTGGCATTATTTCAGGGTGTTTACCGTACACATTTTCAAAATGCTTTAAAAATTCACAAGATGTCAAGTTTGACACTTTGAACTTCTTCTTATTTTTTATGGCATTCCAAAAACTTTTGGATTTGATTTTGAGAGGGCACAAAGATGAGACCCCCATGCTTTATTGAATTTAAATTTAGACTTTCTTTTAATTTGATTATAATCACTTCGGTGTAAATTGAATAATCTTTTGTTAAACTCACATCTGTTTTTTAGAAAATTATTTCTACTTTTAGCAAATTGTTTTCGGGCTATTTTGCAATCATTGTTGAACCATTTGTTATCCTTAAGATTCCCATTTCCAGCTCGAATGGCATTGGAGTTGGTTTTAGTTTTGCCAAATAAAGAAACCGTTATATCCTGGAAAACATCAGTGATTTCATTAACTAGACTATGGATATTACCATTCAGGCGGTTAGTCAAAACAATGTTGTTTAAAGAATCGTATTTACTAATAACAACATCGCGAAATTCGTTAATCCTAGATGAATCCCATTTAACCACAAGTTCAGTCTTATATTCACTGGCGTTATGTTTAGTTATGATTATATCTGTCAGAGATTTAACTTTTAATCTAAATTTAAGTGGTGAATGGTCCGAAAGCTCAGTAACATCTAAAACTTCAAAATTATATAATCTAAATAATCTCATGGGACTAAAATATAATCTATAACACTGGTGCCACTTGGCGAACAAAATGTAAATTTTCCTAAATTTCTATCTCCACCTAGCCCGCCATTGGCGATTAGACAGTTTGTTGATTTGCATAAATCAATTAATTTATTACCAAACAGGTTTAAAACTTTATCCTGGGACTTTCGAAGGATAGTATAGTCATACAGTCTGTGACAGATGTACCAATATATTTATCTAAATTATTATTTTCTATTAGTTCTGATTCATCTCTAGTTCTACTATTGAAATCGCCACATATTAGTGCTTTACCTATATTAGAATATTTAACATAGACATGTTCTATTTCAAGGAATATATCAAAATTACATAAGTTGTGAAATGAACTATTATCAGGCGGGATATATACAAAAATAATATAAACATCTTCCAAAGATTCAAATAGAGAACGGTCTAACTTTACGACACATAGACCCCACGGTTCAGTATGAACTATAGACACATAGTTATTTAGACTAGGTTTGTGAAAAACAGCTAGACCACCACAAATTGGATTACGTTTACAGAGTTTATACAAGTTACCACGATTCACAAACACCCCAGGTGAAAAGTTATCGATAGTTAAACTCACATCACTGTTTTTCAACCAGGTTTCACACAACAGTACAATATCAAAATCAGATATATAATTTAGAAATGAATTATCGTCAATTACATAGTTATGGCCCCTGATCACTTAGGACTATCTTTTGGACGCCCTTGCGGACACTTTAGAGGATAAAGTTAATATCTGATTGACACAGTGTTTATAGTGTCATAAACTACATCCAAGAATATATAAACTTTAGACAGTTTCTTTCCGGCCTTATATAGCTGCAATATGAAAATGCCGCTCTTCCTCATCTCTGTTCTTCCCTACACTTTTTCACCTTGATTCTTCTTTATTCGCCAAAGGAAGCATTTCTTACCACAGCTGACACACATTATAATGATTCAACACTAATTTCAAGTAGAATTCTGCGATTAAAAACATCACCGAGAAGCCATTGCGAGACTCGAACATGCGCAAACTTGAAAATGGTGTTAAATTATTATAAATTTGTGGCACATATAGTGAGAAATGATTCCTTTTGGCGGAAAATAAAGAATCGCATGTTTAATCATGAGTTTCATACGTTTGCATGTCTTGCAAAGTAAGGGGTGTATGGGGTTTAGTGTTAGAGGTAGTACCTTTGTTTCAGTAGTCAACCACATCCATTGGATGGACTACTGACACTGGGCCTCACCACTGTCTCAACTCTCATCTATGGCGCCGCTCCAAGAAGGTGCTACTGCACATCACATCCTGGTAAACCGCTTTGGCTGGCGGGCTAAACTAGATGAGGGTAGCACACAGGCGGTCTCTGTGTGCGATGGATTACATTTGCCCGACAATTCCAAGTGCACATTGATGATGGTCTTGAACTTCCCAGGAGTGATTGTCATGGGGTTCAGTATCAGCTAAGTAGGAAATATATGTTGACATCATACTGTGCAGCAACCTACAGTATCCCAAATGTTCCCGAATCAACCCCAGATCAGTTAGGCAGCCGTACCTGCGTGGACCGGACGTGCCAGCGTGGGAGAGCCGAGCCAAGGATAACGGGATTGTAGTTATCCGGATGGTGTACAGATCGCACGGGACTTTTTGTTTCACATGTATATTCAAAGCATTTGAAAATATATTATTTTGTAAGAAGTTTGTCATATATGGGCCGGATATGGCCCACATCCAACTGGCCAAATGCCCCAAAATATCAACCCAATAAATTTCGTTTCAGAATATGACATTTAGTTTCCAGCAGAATTTTCCTGTGTGCTGTGATGTTCTATATTAGTTTTATAACGAATAAAAATTAAAGTCTTAAAATAATATTTTTTTGATGTACCGGTACTATATATAATATGAATGGAATCCTCTCACCCCAGCCTCCCCAAAAAGACAGTAAATCTAAATCTTTAAAGCAAAAATGATAAATTATTCTTAGAAGAATTAAATGAAAAAAAGACAAAGTTTATTTGAACACAGCCTGAGTGTTGGGTATCATGCTACAAAGTAGTTAGTTTTTAATTACTATAGCAGATTCTGTACTCAGATTATACAATTTGTTGAAGCCAGCAGGTCAACCATGTAAATCTTTCAACAAAGCATAATTAACAGCCCATTTACTATCTTCAATTCTGTTTGGTTATTGGCTGAATTTTGAATTCTAAAATTCAGCGTGAAACAACTTAATAGAAATCATTATTAACAAGAAACTGAAGACATTACAGTGGTACACAACTGTGCATTATTTTCACAGAACTTAGTTAAAGACAAAAAGATAAGTATATTTTATTACTTTATCTACAATAATATTAAATAATATTAAAAGATTTTTGTGATTTTATTATTTAAATAACTTCACAAATAAGAATTATTTGACTTAATACTTTGGCACTTGCATTAACAGACCACAGGGCCATGCTTGATATAAATGAGGAAAAACATGTTTTTTATGTACATTTTTTATACGCCCACATTTTCATGTGGACGTATTATGTCGTCGCCCCTGTCCGTCCGCACGTCCACAATTTGTTTGTGGACTCTCTACAGGTCACAATTCTTATCTGATTTTGACGAAAGTTGAAATATAGGTTTATCCCCAAAAGATCTCGGCTGCTTTCGATATTGGCATGTATCGGATCAAAACTTCATGGATTATGGCCCCTGATTGTACGAAAAATCATGTTTTTAGCTTGTGGACCCTATAGTGGTCACAATTTTGAACTGATTTTGATGAAACTTGACATGCATGTTTATAACCCAAAGATCTTGGTTCCTTTCGATATTTGCGCCTATCGGAACGTAATTTCCTGAATTATGGCCCCTGATTGTCCGAAAAATCACCTTTTATACGACCACATTTTTTTTTTTTAAACAATATTTATTCACAGAAACTGGATTGGAGAACAGGCAGAAGCCTATAGACCCCCTCTCCATAAAAGTACAAACAAAAATATATATTCAGATAAAGGGAAGGTTAAATAATGTAGAGTAACAATTCAATTATAAGATGGCTATATACACTACATACACGATATGTACAAACCACAATCAAAATGTTTATATTTCATACGGAATTTTCAAAATCGATTGGAGATCTCGAGGAAGTTATGTACTGAAGAAAAAATTCTTCAGAAATGTTTCTGTTTTCATTTCCGAATAATAAATTTTGAGAATTTTGATAAAGTTTTGGGAGTTTTGATATTGTCGCACATCGTGCATCTGAACGTAACGGACAGATTAAAAGAAAGTGTTCGGAGTCTTCAAAGGGGTGACCACAAACGCATATAGGGCTGTCAGAAATATGCCTGAGAAAACGATGTCCGTTTAAATCACTGCAAAAGAGTCGAAGGCGAGAGTGTTGAATTTGATTTTTCCTGTTGCCAGAGTAGTATGATGAAGGTGTAATTCGATCAAGGTAGCCGAGTTTAGATTTAAAAGAAGATAGAGTAGGTAAGTTTCTAGTAGAAAGATCGAGTAGATTCCATTCTCGAATTGTAGATGGTATAAAAGAAGAAGAAAATAGAGAAGTTCTGCAGAGGTATGTTGGGATGTTACTTTGGTTCCGTAGGCGATAAGAATTGATATTGGGTGGTATCTGTTGAAATAAGTATTCTGGAGTGATGTGGTTTATGATTTTGTAGAATAAAATTAATTTGTGTCGCCTTCTTCTCTCCTGCAGTGTAATAAACCCGCTTTCCTTATATAACGCTTGGCGACTTGTACCTTTCACAGCACCGCATATAGTCCTGAGTGCATCTAGTTGTAAAAGTTCCAGTTTATGTGTTAGTTCGGCGGTACTCCCATCCCAAATAACGTCACAGTAGTCGAAATGAGGAAGAACATATGAGGTATACATGGTTTGGAGAGATCTGCGATTTAACCTATATTTTAAAGAGCGAAGACAATTTACAAGTTTACTCGTTTTGGCCAAAATCTTATTTATATGAGTATCCCATTTACAGTTGGTTTGGAAAGTCAGACCCAGGTGATTGTGCTCAGAAACTTCTTTGATTGCAACATTGTCTAGATTTAGTGTCGGAAGAAATAAATTCTTTTTATTTGCTAGTGCTAGTGTTTCAGTTTTCAGCGGGTTAAAAGATACAAGCCAAGTCTTAGCCCAAATGTTTATTCTCACTAGGTCATCATTTACGACTTCCGCACACTCGGTTGGGTCAGTTATTTTTACATATAAACTTAATGGTTCAGAGGAGGTTCCGTTAACAATATCATTCTGTTGTCTGTTAGACAAGTAGTCCCTGAACCATTCTAACAAGTCTCCTCTGATCCCAACGGCACCAAGCTTATGACAGAGTGCAGAATGCCAAACTCTGTCAAAAGCTTTACTGGTGTCACAGAACACCGTTCTCGTATATTGGCCCTGGTCGATGGCTTGACAGAAGAAGTGTGCAAGATCTATTAGTTGGTAAGTAGTTGAGTCTCCTTGCAAAAAACCGCTTTGCAAATTAGTAATAATATTGTGATCCTCAAAGAAGTTAAATACATGTTTAGAGATACATTTTTCGAAAATTTTGATTATAATGCTCAATAAGCACACTGGTCTGTAATTTCCGCATAATGATGGGTCGCCTTTTTATGAATTGCCATTACGTTGGCTGATTTCCAAATATTAGGAACGGTTTTTAGCTCAAGTGATAGATTAAAAATGTTACATAAAGGTTTACTAATTTCGAAGCAGATGGATTTAAGGAATTTCCCACTGATGTTATCTGGGCCTGTAGCTTTTGAAGTATCAATAATGGAAATCATGTCTTCAACCTCTTTAGGTGTTAATTTTAGGTGACAAAGTGAAAATGGATTTTGTTCGAGTTCAGGAAGTTGTGCATTTGTGTAGTCAAGCTGTGATTGATTAATAAAGTATTCGTTTAAACAATTTGCTTTGTCCTTCGGATTAAAATATGGAACCCCATTATTCATAAGAGGCGGAATATCTCCCTTTTCTGATCTTTGACCCTTCACAAACGAGTTAACTGATTATCATTTAATTTCTGGTCTTTAAAAAGTTTTATGGACGTCATATTGACTTGATTGGTAAATATAACATGTTTCTCTCGGCTATTATTCAAGATATATTTTATTGACTCGTAAAGTATTATCTTCCTAATTATGTCTGTCTATTACATCGTTAACACTGTTCATCACGTACATTTTGTATACCGATAGTCCATTGGCCAATCATGCTATTTCATTGAGATTTCTTCCAATAGTTTGGATGCAGCGATGGCGGGTGTGGCGCCAGGCAGGGTAAGCTTACTCTTCCGGACACCTGTTACCACTGTTTGTCGTGTATTTTGTACACGACGAACAGTCCATTTGCTGATTACACTATTTTGCCTCGACCGTTTTTATTGGACTTCGAATTTTGACTAATGGTTTGGATTGTTCGTACTTGGTTTTATTTTATTTTCATAATATTCTTTTTTGCATTTTCTAATCAAGCTTATATAGTCATTCCTTATATTTCTAAATTTTTGCCAGTCGAGATCCAAGTTTGATTTTACTGCTTTCCGGTAACGTATGTACAAAGTGACACAAGGA
This sequence comes from Patella ulyssiponensis, assembly GCA_963678685.1. Taxonomy (NCBI): domain Eukaryota; kingdom Metazoa; phylum Mollusca; class Gastropoda; family Patellidae; genus Patella; species Patella ulyssiponensis. The sequence continues at coordinate 35,963,986 of OY783229.1, read as the reverse complement.
AGTGTTTAGGTGTACAACTTTTATTGCCATGATACCCATGGCTACACTATCGGTTCAGACAGACATTATTATTGGATTATGGTCAGTTATGAAAGAGATTTCGAATACATGTACGAATTTTAGTTAAGTGTTGACTATGTAATCATTTGCTCATTTTAGGAATAGTGTTGTTCATCCAAAGTTTGTCTTTTGATCTAATGGTTGCTATTTTGTTTGGGATATGTGTTCTTGCCAAATTTATTAACTCGCTTGTAAAGGCGGCACATGTAATATCAATAAATACTTCCAGCGACACGTCGAAGTTGGTCAAAGTCAGTCTTATCATAATTCCATATAGTACGTGTGAAGCTAATTGATTTCAGACGATGAAAATTTAACCGACAGTACACAGGGCAGTGATCACTACAGGAATTATCTAAGCAACCTGAATCAGAAATATAGCCAGAACAATTCGTTAAAATTAGATCAATCAATGTATTGTTACCGTTATTACCATATCTGGTTGGATCCTTGATAATTTGTTTAAAATCGAAAAGAACATTTGCCGAATGAATAAAGGTATTGGATTTTGTAAAAAGATCAATGTTAAAATCACCTAATATAAAGATATTGTTTATGTCGTCTGCTGCTGCCAATGAAAACGAATTGAAAATAGAATTATCTAATTGAACAGTGGAATTTGGGGGTCTATAAAAAGTGCCAATTAAAAAATGTTTATTATGAATATTGATTTCTACCCAAATGCCCTCTGTATTGTCGGTTTCTAAATCAAACCTGCGTTTTGTTAAAAGGTTGTTGCGAGAATAAACTGCTACTCCCCCACCCTGTCCTGTAGTCCTGTCTTTTCGAATTGGTGCATTAAAACAAGGGATAGAAAGGGTGTCCGATGATATGCTTTTGTCAAGACATGTCTCAGTTAACAAGATCAAATCGAAATTTTCGGAGAATTCTGCGGAAACAAGGTCGAGTTTATGACGTAAGCTTCTTACATTCAGATGCACGATAGATATGTTGCCATTTGGTCCCGGATTTTCCTAGACATCTCTACTACGTAACAAGATTACAATAATGATACATAAAGGAATAAAAAAAGAATAAAATAAGGGAAGTATAATAACGAATAATCGGAGGTTTGATCCGACTGATTGTGGGTTTACAAAAGGTATAACATATTTAAATTTGAAACAGAAACAGTGTAACGTATGTACAAAGTGACACAAGGAAGTGTTTAGGTGTACAACTTTTATTGCCATGATACCCATGGCTACACTATCGGTTCAGACAGACATTATTATTGGATTATGGTCAGTTATGAAAGAGATTTCGAATACATGTACGAATTTTAGTTAAGTGTTGACTATGTAATCATTATTTAAAAAAAAAAAAAAAAAAAAAAAAAAAAATCCAGAATTGAACATAAACACATTATTACATCTGTAAATCACAATTATCCAAATTTAGTTAATCATAACTTACTATTATGTAACAATTGTATCTAAGATATCAAATACAGAGACCATCATGATATACAACAACTGTATGTGACGCAAAATTAGTTATATATTACTACCTATATTTCAAGTATCTCAAATGTGCCAAGTATATTCTCGTAGAACAGTATTCAGAACAATATCATCACGTGAGATATATCTAGGCAAGTCCAGAGTACCCATCTCTCACGGCTATATTCAAACGATAAATTAATATGAGTAATTTATATAGATGGGACTATGCATGTACTATTATCTTGGAACTAAATGTATGTCCAAATTGTTATATTATTATAAGATCTACAACTAGGTAAGCATAAGCACCGTTATCTTAAAATTTTGTCCGAAACAATGTATATCATTATGAGTTCTGTATATGTGTAAATATAGAGTACCTTTACTTACAATATTATTATGAGATATGCATACATTATTTTATCTTTACAAAAAAAAAAAAAAAAAAAAAAAAAAACAACCAAAAGACATTAACTAGATAAGGTTGGACAACAGTTATCTTAAGTAAATATGTAAAACAAATCCGAGTCTAGGTAAGTACCGCTATCCTGCAACTACAAATGTTCAAAACATTACTTTATTACGATATTTGTTTCTAGGTAAGCATAAAGTACCGTTATCACACAGCATTATATGTTCGAATCGAATGTTATTCCGAAGATCTGAATCTAGCCAAGTATAACGTACCGTTATCTTACATTATGTTCAAAATAATTTGTATTCTGAGATCTGACTTTAGATACGTATATTGTACCATAACCCTACAACAATTATCAAACACTATTTTATGAAGATCTGTATCAAGGTAAATAAAAAGTACCGTTGTCTTACAACTATGTTAGAGAAAATATATCATTGTAGAGTCATATCATTATAAAGTCTGTATATGGGTAAGCTTAAACTGTCGTTATTATATTTTAATTTAGTTAAATATAAATTACTTATATATTACTGCTGTGTTCAAAACAAATATTGTTATGAGATATGTATCTAGTTTACTTTACACTACCATTACCTTACAACTATGTTCAAGACAATACATCATTTAAGAGGTTTGTATCTAGGTGTGTACTAAGTACCGTTATCTTTCAATTACGTTATTATGGGACTCAGTGTCTAGGCTAATATAAAGCACCATTTTCTCACAACTATGAACAAGACAATATATTATTATGAGATCTGTATCTGGTTAAGTATACAGTACCGGTCTGATACAACTACGTTTAAGACACTATATTATTATAAAGAAAGTACTTTTATATTAATCTTTTATATTGTAGCTACGTTCAAAAACAATATTTTATTAAAATTAGTATCTTAGATAAATGTAAAGTGCCGTTATCTTACAACTATGCTTAAGTCATAATATTATTGTGAAGTTATGTTAGAATCAAACATGGTAATGTAGGTCTATATGAAGGTATCAAGTACCGTTACTTTACAACAATATTCAAAACAATATTTTATTAAGAGATCTAAATGTAAGTACCGTTATCTTACAACTATGTCCAAAACAGTATTTTATAATTAGATCCAGCTATAGTCAGACCAATATATTATTAAGAGAATTATATTTTGGTAACTGTGTTCAAAACTATTTATTCTTATAAGATCTGAAATCTAGTTGACTATAAAGTACAATACTGTTATCTTACGACTATATTATTATAAGCCATGTGGTCGTATGTTGTCGTCGCCCCCGTCCGTCGGTCTTGTGGACGCTCTACAGGCTAAAGTGAATATCCGATTGACTTTAAATTTATACACAGTGTTTAAGGTCATGAGGCGAAGAAGCCTATGGACGCTCTAGAGGCCAAAGTTAATATCCGATTGACTTTAAATTTGTACACAGTGTTTAAGGTCTCGGAACGAAGAATCCTATTGATTTTCAGCGAATTCCAATAATTACTGTCAGAGTTATCTCCCTTGATCACTTTGAAAAATCTTTTGTACATGTATATTGATTTTCAATGAATTTTGATAACTGAACAGCTAAATCCATGATTTTAAATGTTTCGTATACTAAGCGTTAGCATGGGGCAAAACTTTATAAAAACCAAACAAATTCTAATGATTTTCTGATAATTATTTTATGAGTTGTTAATCTTAATCAGATTTCAGAGTATTATAAATGTTTCATTACAGAAAAAAGTAAGAATATGCGACAACTCTTGTTGACTGCTCGGACGATTTAGCTGCTGTGGGTGTATGTTTCGTTGCCTGGCAACCTATCTTTTAGCTTGTGGTCCCTCTGGAGGTCACAATTATTATCCGATTCAAAAAAAAACGTTTGATTATATCACCGTTACACCCTAAGGAAGGTTGAGTTCGAATTTCGGGAAAATCGGACCAAAATTGCCATACAAAATGGCCGCCGTTTGTACGCGAATATTGTTAAAAAATGGTATATCAACGTTGTGGACCCTGTAGAGGTCACAATTTTAATTCGATTTTGATGAAACTTGAAATTCATGGTTATAGCCCAAAGATCTTGGTTCCTTTCGATATTTGCGCATATCGGATCGTAACTTCCTGAATTATGGTCCCTGATTATACGCAAAACGCCTTTTTTTTTAGCTTGTGGCCCCTCTGGAGATCACAATTATTATCCGATTTAAAAAAAATCCGTTTGATTATATTACCGTTACACCGTAAGGAAGGTTGAGTTCGAATTTCGGGAAAATCGGACCAAAATTGCCATACAAAATGGCCGCCGTTTGTACGCGAATACTGTTAAAAAATGGTATATCATGGCTGTGGACCCTGTAGAGGTCACAATTTTAATTCGATTTTGATGAAACTTGAAATGCATGGTTATAACCCAAAGGTCTTGGTTACTTTTGATATTTGCGCATATCGGATCGTAACTTCCTGAATTATGGCCCCTGATTGTCCGCAAAATTGCCTTTTTTAGCTTGTGGTCTCTCTGGGGGTCACAATTATTTTCCGATTTAAAAAACGTTTGATTATATCACCGTTACACCGTAAGGAAGGTTTGAGTTCGAATTTCGGGAAAATCGGACCAAAATTGACAGACAAAATGGCCGCCGTTTGTACGCGAATACTGTTAAAAAATGGCATATCATGGTTGTGGACCCTGTATAGGTCACAATTTTAAGTCGATTTTGATGAAACTTGAAATGCATGGTTATAACCCAAAGATCTTGGTTCCTTTCGTTATTTGCGCATATCGGATCGTAACTTCCTGAATTATGGCCCCTGATTGTCCGAAAAATCGCCTATGGTCCCTCAGGAGGTCACAATTATTATCCGATTTAAAAAAAAACGTTTGGCTCTATCACCGTTACACCCTACGGAAGGTTGAGTTCGAATTTCGAGAAAATCGGACCATAATTGCCAGACAAAATGGCCGCCGTTTGTAAGCGAATAGTGTAAAAATATGGTATATCAAAGTTGTGGACCCTGTAGAGGTCACAATTTTAATTCGATGTTGATGAAACCTGAAATGCATGTTTATAACCTTAAGATCTTTATTCTTTTTGATATTTGCGCATATCAAATTGTAACTATGGTTAGAGTCCCGTCACCTGTTAACGAGAGTGGCGGTAGCGGGCACGTGGCAGCAACCTGTGCCTCGCCGACCACCTCTGGGCGACGCCTGGTCGTAGCCGACCTACCGAGAAGAGGCACTACGGGCCACTGGCCGACGTCTCGGGTCGACCATCGACAATTTCTCGTGCCCGTCACTGGCCGACGGCAGATCGCAGGCCGGCCCCTCTGACACCTTCCTCGTTGTCGTGGCCGACCTAACGAGGAGAGGCACTCCGAGTCACTGGCCGACGTCTCGGGTCGACCATCGACAATTTCTCGTACCCGTCACTGGCCGACGGCAGATCGCGGCTCGGCCTCTGACACCTTCCTCCCTGTCACTGGCCGACGTCAGATTTCTCTGCCGCCACAGGCCATCTCTCGACTGCGGGTCGGCCACCGACACTTTCCCCAGCCTGTCTTTGGCCGACGGCACATTTCCCTTGTCTGTTGGCGACGGCGGCTGGCAGATTCGCGGGGTCGGCCACCGACCGCCGCAGATGATTTTCCTAGCCTTACCTTGGCACCGGGCGGTGCTCGATGTCAGTCGACGACGACAGCCCCTCTCGCCCCTGCGGCGGAAGCGCACTCCCAGAACCGAAACCCGTTGACGACACCGTGTGATCTCGCCCGCGGGAAGGGTCTCGACCCCAGACGTATTTTGTCTGCGCTCGGCCCTCTCGGGCTCTCTCTCTCCCTCTCTCTCTCGCTCTCTCTCCCGCCCCGTGCGCCGCGCAGAGCTCTACCCGTCTTTTGCGGGTAAATCTCTTGCCGCGTTGCAAGGGGCGGGCAAAACCGAGAGCTCAGTCCGTCTACCGCGGACAAATCTCCTAGTCGAGGGACAAGTCTCAACGCCTCGCAACCACAACAGGCCGCTCGACCGAGTACGACACCCCGACTCGCACAAACCCAAGTCGTCTGCAAGCAGATTTACCTGCCTTCGAAAGACACCTGCCGAAACACACAGGTCGGACACACACCACCCCGTTCCGCCCCGGGAGGGCGACGCGGGGCCTAATCGTTCCTTTGCCGGACAACGAGAGGCAGACGCGGACGTCGTGGGATGGGATTCCGGCTTAGAGGCGTTCAGCCGTACGCCCGGGGACAAAGGCAAAGCGCCAATGGCAGTCACCACCAAGCACCAACGCTTTCAATCCCGGGCCAACGTTCCTCTCGTACTAGTCGGCCCTACCCGCTCGTACCCGCTCGAATTATTTCCCTACCAGTAGGGTAAAACTAACCTGTCTCACGACGGTCTAAACCCAGCTCACGTTCCCTGTTGGTGGGTGAACAATCCAACGCTTGGCGAATTCTGCTTCGCAATGATAGGAAGAGCCGACATCGAAGGATCAAAAAGCAACGTCGCTAAGAACGCTTGGCTGCCACAAGCCAGTTATCCCTGTGGTAATTTTTCTGACACCTCTTGCGGGAAGCAGTAAATTGGGCTCTCCCATCGTCGCCCGAGGGGCGACACAAAAGGATCGATAGGCCGTGCTTTCACATGGATACCTCCTACTGAAAAGCATCCTCAAGCCAGCATTTGCCCTTTCGCTCGACCAAGGGTTTCTGTCCCTTGTGAGGCTGGCCTTGGGGCGCCCGCGCTATCGTTTCGCGGGCACACCGCCCCAGTTAAGCTCAAAACTGAATCTGTCCTCGAACACCCTCGCGAGGTAAAGGAATTCCTCGCTTAGCCCCTCGAGCTCGCCGACGCCGCCCCGAGTGCGGCCGCTCCTGCGGTTATCACCGAGTGAGTCGAACGAGGAACGCGGTAGTGGTCTTTCACTTGCGCCGCGAGGCAGTCCCACCTAGGCTACACCCGCGCTCTCGCCCGACAAAGCCAATCGTGAGCCAAACTCAACAGGGTCTTCTTTCCCCGCTGACAGCCCCGGACCCGTTCCTCCGGCTGTGGCTTCGCTAGATAGTAGATAGGGACAGTGGGAATCTCGTTAATCCATTCATGCGCGTCACTAATTACATGACGAGGCATTTGGCTACCTTAAGAGAGTCATAGTTACTCCCGCCGTTTACCCGCGCTTCCGTAAATTTCTTCACCGTGACATTCAGAGCACTGGGCAGAAATCACGTCCCGTCAACACCGATCTCCGGCCTTCGAGACGCTATGTTTTTACTAAACAGTCGGATTCCCCCGGACCGTGCCAGTTCTGATCGAGCCGTTCGTGGCGCCCGTGCCGCGAGCGGGTTCGGGGATAGCCCCGCGCCGCTCACGTCCACCTGCCCATCCGGGGGTAGAGCGGTCGTCGTGCAGGTGCGCCCAACATAATATGCCACCTGGCGGACTCCCGCCCTAGGATTCCCCTTTCCGAGCTAGCAGCGGGCCGCCCGGCCCTCAGAGCCAATCCTTCTCCCGAAGTTACGGATCCATTTTGCCGACTTCCCTTACCTACATTGTTCTATCGACCAGAGGCTGCGAACCTTGGAGACCTGCGGCGGATTAAGGTACGGCCCGAGGCAAGAGCGTAAAAGAGGTTGTCTTTGAGATTAGCCGTCGGAGTTTCAAGGACCGTCGAGCCGTAGCCGAACAGGCCCCCGCTGGAGCCGGCTTTGCGGATAAAGTTGATTGCTCTCGCTCCCTATCTCCGGCAGAACCGCTTCCAGGGTCAGCGAGCGCACCTCAAAAAGAAAAGTTAACTCTTCTCGACTCTCCCGACGGCGTTTCCGACCTTCCTTGCGTCGCCGCTTATGCTCCACCTTCGGGTACGGGAATACTAACCCGTTTCCCTTTCGGCCCCGTGCCAGACCCCTCCGTCCAAAAATGTCTGGCTTCCCGTAGGATTTCTCCCAGGCCTTAGGACCGACTAACCCGCGGCCGATCGAAGGAGCAACGCGGAACCCTTCTCCACTTCGGCCTTCGAGGTTCTCGCTCGAATATTTGCTACTACCACCAAGATCGGCACCCGCGGCCGCTACACCCAGACTCGCGTCTAAGGCTTCAGCGCTGACCGCGGCGACCCTCCTACTCGTCTCGGCTTCGGTCTGTCCCCCCGGCGGGCCGGAGAGAATTTGCCGAGACGGCCGGGTGTAGGCTGCACGCTATAGCGCCATCCATTTTCAGGGCCCACCAATTCGGCAGGTGAGTTGTTACACACTCCTTGGCGGGTACCGACTTCCATGGTCACCGTCCTGCTGTCTTTACCGATGGACGCCTTTTGTGGGTTCTGCTGAGCGTGACGATCGGGCGCCTTAACCCGGCGTTTGGTTCATCCCACAGCGCCAGTTCTGCTTACCAAAAGTGGCCCACTTGGCACTCGTACATTTCTGCGGGGGTCCAGCCTCCCAGATCGAGCGGAAGACACCCCTCGTCGCCCGTTCAAAGTTTGATAATAGCTCCACGCCCTTTCGGCACGGATGTCTCTAGTCATTCGCTTTACCGGACGAAACTGTCGCGGCGAGCGCCAGCTATCCTGGGGGAAACTTCGGAGGGAACCAGCTACTAGATGGTTCGATTAGTCTTTCGCCCCTAAACCCAAGTCTCGTGATCGATTTGCGCGTCAGAACCACTTAGGACCTCCACCGACATTTCTGTCGGCTTCATCCGGCTCGGGCCTAGTTCACCATCTTTCGGGTCCCAACGCGAGCGCTCTCGCTCCACCGAGGCCGTAACAACCCCCGACGGGCCGGTCCTGCGCCTCGCTCGCCAGAGAGAGGATCGGACCACGTCGCTTTCACTGCGCCCAAGGGAGTGTTTTTCCCTGTGACTCGCGCTCACGTTAGACTCCTTGGTCCGTGTTTCAAGACGGGTCGGGAAGAGTGCCGCCACGGCCAGCCGCGGACCCTCTAGACCGCCCTCCAATGCCCGCCGCCCCGCCAACGTAGACCGAGAGACCGCACTTGCACTGTTAAGCCTACGGGAGGCAGTCAAGGCGGCCGCGACGGCGCTGGGGGACTGGGTCGGGAGCGAGGACGGGGCCGTTCCTCGGCCCGGAGCTACGTTCGCCCTAGAACCGACCAGTGCAGACGGGGGTTTCAGCGTCCCGAGAGACGCGGCCCTTGCCTGACTCCAGCCGAGACGAAGCACTCCGAGCCGGTCGCGACTCGCGACGCAGCGGAAGATACACCGACGGGGACGAACCCTCTCGGTCGACCGAGCCCGTCCTCCGAGAAGAACAGGTCCCGAACGCACGAGGAGCCGCCTACCCGGCGAGCTGGATCCCGCTGATCGCACCGGCGGTTCCACCCGTTTGCCCGTAGGCGCTTTCACGGTCTCTTGAACTCTCTCTTCAAAGTTCTTTTCAACTTTCCGTCACGGTACTTGTTCGCTATCGGACTCGTGCCTGTATTTAGCCTTGGATGGAGCCTACCACCCACTTTGAGCTGCGATCCCAAGCAACTCGACTCTCGGGCACCGACTGCGCCAGGCAGAAGACCCAGACCGAGGTAAAGGCCTCACACCCACTCTGGGAGCACACCTGTCCCGCGGGACTTACTCGGACAGTCAGACACCTGGCGAGTCGGGCCCTTACGCCACAGTTCCCGAGCCGCCGCTGACCGACGGGGGATTCGGCGATGGGCTCTTCCCGCTCGCCGCTACTGAGGGAATCCCGGTTGGTTTCTCTTCCTCCGCTTACTGATATGCTTAAGTTCAGCGGGTAATCTCGCTCGATCCGAGGCCGGTGATAGAAAGAATTGGCGGAGAGGACGCACCCGGAAGGCACTGCCGCCGCTCGTTCTGCCAAAGGTTCGTCCCAGGCGAGAGCTTGGCGCCGTGATACCTTCCGTGCTGTCCCGGCACTCCCCTCCGTCTGTCTGTCTTTGAGGAGACGGGGCTTCGCAGGCGACCGCGACTCCCAGTCTTGGTAAGTTTCACCTGCCGGCCCTCGGACGAACGTGGCCGCGGGAGAGCCCGCGACCGCCATGTGCGTTCGAGACGTCGATGATCTTCACTGCAATTCACACCACTTAACGCGTCAGGCCGCGCTCTTCATCGACGCACGAGCCGAGTGATCCAACGCCTACGGCCGTACTCTATAAGCTGCGGACCGTCGAACACGACGGTGCGCAATGACAGTGTCTCTTTCATCGTGTGAAAATCGGTTGGACGGCGGCCCGGTGCTGACGACCGGGGCTCTTTGAACGTGCCCGTCAGCGCGGGGCAGAGCGCCTGCCGCGAGAAGGGTCGTGAACACGTACCGATAAAAGAGAAGACGTGCCGAGGCCATGTCGGGCGGCCCGACACACCTCGCCGCAGACTGGATAGCACGGGACGTGCCTCCTAACGTCTGTTGGTGCGACCGTGAAACCGGTGGGTTTCGGGGGAGTTCTCGTCTAGCCTCTCTCTCTCTCTCTCTCGAGGACGAGGAGGAGACCGGCGGGTACGGTAATGATCCTTCCGCAGGTTCACCTACGGAAACCTTGTTACGACTTTTACTTCCTCTAAATGATTAAGCTCGACCGCCTTCCCGGGTCGTTGCAAAATGCAAGTCCCTCGTCCAACGGCCTCGCTGAGCCATTCTATCGGAGGTAGCGACGGGCGGTGTGTACAAAAGGCAGGGACTTAATCGGCGCCAGCTGATGACGGACGCCTACTCGGAATTCCTCGTTCACGGGGCTGAGTTGCAAGCCCCGATCCCCAGCACGAAGACGATTGGCACGGTTAACCCGTTTTAGGCGAGACTGCCCCCGAAGGAACAGCCCCAACCTCCCCTCTCGGGGCGGGTTCCCGGCCTGACCAAACCAAGACCGTAGGCACTCGCGCTTTCGTCTTCAGTGTAGCGCGCGTGCGGCCCCGGACATCTAAGGGCATCACTGACCTGTTATTGATCTCTCTCACCTAGCTTAAGCTTGCTCGGGATCCCCCTAAGAAGTAGCGACGACCGCTTCGACTCGCCCGATGTTCTCCCTGCTCCCCGACGAGGGGAGACTAAGATTCGAGAACCACGAGCCGACTAGTTAAGGGCGAGGCCTCGCCCGTTAGCGGAATAAACCAGACTTTTCACTTCACCAGCCACGAACGGCCATGCAGCACCACCCATCGAATCGAGAAAGAACTGCACGAGCGTCTGTCAATCCTGACGATGTCCGGACCGGGTAAGTTGCCCCGTGTTGAGTCAAATTAAGCCGCAGGCTCCACTCCTTGTGGTGCCCTTCCGTCAATTCCTTCAAGTTTCAGCCTTGCGACCATACTACCCCCGGAACCCGTAAACTCTCAGGTTGCCCGAAGCCGCCACGAACGGGTCCATAACCGCTGTTCTCGTTCCTCGTCCGCGGCCCGGTCGGCAGCGTTTACCGTCGGTACTACGACGGTATCTGATCGTCTTTGCTCCACCCACCTTCGTTCTGGATTAAGGAAGACGTCCGGGGCCAGCGCTTTCGCTTCGAGTCGTCTCGAGCGGATCACAAAATTTCACCTCTCCCCGCCCGGTACGCTCGCCCCCCACCGTTCCTCTCGAATCCTAGCTCTCCGGCGAGACCGACAGGGAGGCAACGTCAAACAAGTCGGCCGGACCGCCCTCCGGAATAGAGCCTCCCCGCTTATTCCATGCACGAAATATTCAGGCTCGGGGTTAGCCTGCCTTTAGCACTCTAATTTTTTCAAGGTAGACATAAATTGTGGCGGGATCTCCCCCGGGAAGGAGAGAAAGCGACGCAGGACGGTCAAGTCCGCCTCGCCCCGCTCACCAGTTAGGAGCGGCCAAGAATTCTCCGATCGGGTCCGCAGCGTATCGCACCCGACCGTGCCGTCTCCGAGATCCAACGACGAGCTTTTTAACCGCAGCAACTCCGATATAGGCTATTGGAGCTGGAATTACCGCGGCTGCTGGCACCAGGCTTGCCCTCCAATAGCTCCTCGCACACTTTTTTAAGTTGCGCTCATTCCGCCCGCGGCGACCACGAAAGGGCCCCGCCACGTTATTTTTCGTCACTACCTCCCCGTGTCGGGATTGGGTAAGTTGCGCGCCTGCTGCCCTCCTTGGAGGTGGTAGCCGTTTCGCAGGCTCCCTCTCCGGAATCGAACCCTGATTCCCCGTTACCCGTCAACACCGTGGTAGGCAGGTCGCCGACCATCGCAAATTGATGGGCCAGACACTTCATGGCAAAGTCGTCGGGGGCCCGGAAAGACCCCGCGATCGGCACAGTTATTCGGATTTCAACACCTCTCGCTTCGCCCCGTCGCTACTTTTCACGGTAGCTTCGCAGGCTAGGGCGGTCTGGTCCAGAGAATAAATGCCGTTTCCCCCCTTGTTCCGAAGAGGGGGGGACCACGGTGTGTTGCATGTATTAGCTCTAGAATTACCACAGTTATCCATTAAACCAACCCGCTTTTCGCCAAGGAACCGTATCTGACTAATGAGCCGTTCGCAGTTTCGACTCGCTCCTGGAAAGGGACGAGCCTGAACTTAGACTTGCATGGCTTAAGCTTTGAGACAAGCATATGATCACTGGCAGGATCAACCAGATAGCCTTCACGAGTTCGAGAGAGAACCACGAGTAAACGCCCCCAGTCGCAGGCACCCGTCTCCCTTTGCCGAACGTCCCTCCCCCCCCCCGGGAAGGGGAGGTGGTTGAGCAACCGAAGAGCGGGGGCGAGCTGGGGGGCGACCGAGCGAGAGGACAGTAGCCAGGACTGAACACCGCCGGCCTCGTTCGCTGCGCAATCCCAGACGAAGAGGAGGAGGAGGAGGAAGGAGACCCGAAGACCGCCAAGTCGTCGGGCGATTCCCTCGCTCGCTCGCTCGCTCGCTCGCTCGCGCTAGGCGTACGGAAGAACCGAGGTTGGGCCGAGACGGGCGAGAGGACGGGCAAGAGACGGAACTCGAGCACGCCGCACGCCGCGAATCGGGAGTAGTCGAGACTCGCTGATTTGACAATCGGACGAGCCAGCCTGTCCCGCCGTGTAAGCGTACACCGGAACGTTTCGGGTCTGCCGGGAGGAAGGGAGAACTCAATCTCCGCACCCCGCCGACCGCCGCGAGCTGTGACCGGGCGCCGAGGAGTCGTCGTCCCCGGGGCTTCGGCCTGGCTCCACCGTCTCCATCGGGTCTTGGATCGTACGAGGAAAGAGTGCGCGGTGACTGGACGAGAGATCGGGCTAAACGATCCCCCGCCTTCCGACCGCTTCGATGCCTGTGAGAGAGAACCGGCGAAGAACGAGCGCGGCGCGAGAGAACAGAGCGAGCGGGTAAGCGGTCTCGGGTGCCATCCTTCCCCTCCAGCAAGCGGCGCGTCGACGGTGACGAGAAGGGTAGCCGGGAGCTGCACGAACACACACTCCCTAGCCTTCACTCAACCGCCGTGTACGCACCGAGCAAGAGGAGACCGGCCAACCTTCCACCGCGAAGCGCTTGTCTCCAGAAACTCGCCTGACCAATTTCCGCCGAAGTTCTCTGACCCGCCAAGGACTAGCGGAGCGTCACCCTCCATGTAAGAGAAAACGCACTCGTTTGAAAGGTATAAATATGCACCGTGCCATGTTCGGTCACTCTTGGCCACCTGATATACCACCGTGTAAAATAGGTTTCGTCTAAAATTTTGCGCTTTCCAAACTTTCAAATTCATCTCTTTGTGTTAATGCTGGCCAGGGACCCTCGTTCCGGCGGCCGAGAGGGACGCAGGGAATTCCTCGAGAGCGCGACGTGGCCGAGAAGCCACGCATCGGCCGTGTGGAGGAACGACAGACTCGGCCGGCCGCCCGGCCGGCAGGAGAAATTCCTCCAGAGCGCGACTCCGCTGTGAAGCCACGTTTCGACCGTCTCGAGGTTTTTCCGGGCGCGCCCACGGCCTCGACCGAAACGGGGACTCGGCCGGCCGGAGAAATTCTTCCAGAGCGCGACTCGGCTGTGAAGCCACGCATCGACCGTCTCGGGCGCCGCTTCCACCGTTTCTCTCTTCCACTGCCAGACGGGCGCTCAGGTGGCAGGAGGAATTCCTCGAGAGCGTGAATCGGCCTGAAAGCCACCGTCTCGGGCAACGGTAGCCTCGCCCGTCTCTTGCCCCGCATCTCTCCGGCACTGCGAAACGGGGACTCGGCCGACCGGCCGGCGGGCAGGCAGGATAAATTCCTCCAGACCGCTCGCTCTCCCTCTCTCTCGGCCGACGACCCACGTTTCGACCGTCTCGAGGTTTTTCCGGGCGCGCCCACAGCCTCGGCCGAAACGGGGACTCGACCGGCCGGAGAAATTCTTCCAGAGCGCGACTCGGCTGTGAAGCCACGCATCGACCGTCTGGCAGGAGGAATTCCTCGAGAGCGTGAATCGGCCTGAAAGCCACGTGTCGGCCGTCTCGGGGAACGGTAGCCTCGCCCGTCTCTTGCCTCCGGCGGGCAGGCAGGAGAAATTCCTCCAGAGCGCGACTCGGCTGTGAAGCCACGCACCTACCGTCTCGAGGCTCGGCCGGTACCGCTCTCTCTCCCTCTCTCTCGGCCGACGACCCACGCCTCGCCCGTCCCGAGAAATTCCAGTCTGTATATACCGCTCTCCCCTCTCTCCGGCAGGGCCTCCAGAAACTCGCTTCGCTCGCCTAGGGACGCTCGCTTGACCAAATTTCCGCTTGTACTCTTCTGGCCGCGGAATGGGATAATGCCATCCGCCTCGGGGTGGTCCCTTGTAAGAGAAAACGCACTCGTTTGAAAGGTATACACATGCACCGTACCAGGTTCGGTCCCTCTCACCTACCTCCTATACTAGTGTTTCGCACTCGTCGGAAAGGTATACCACCGTGCATAAAGTAGGTTTCGACACAATTTTTTGGCTTTCCAAGGCTTTTCTGGCCTTCCACACTCATCTCTCGGCGTTCTTGCTGGCCAGGGACCCTCGTTCCAGCAACTTTCGTCGAGATCAATCGACGCGTCTGCCGGCCAGGGGCGGTCGAACGTCCGGCGGGAATTCCTCGAGAGAGCGCGCGACTCGGCCGTCTCGAGCCGAGGAACGCTTCGGCCGCCTGGAGGAACTCCCGGCCGGCCGGCCGGAGAAATTCCTCGAGAGCGCGACTCGGCCGTCTCGAGGAACGGCGACCGCCTCCTTCCCCGCTTCTCTCTCCCAACTCCGAGAAGGGCATTGCGGCCGGCCGCCAACTCCGAGACGGACAGGCACCGAAATTCCTCGCACCGGCCGTCTCGAGGAACGGCGGCCGCCTCCTCTCTCCCAACTCCGCGGCGGGCTCCAGACAGGAGAAATTCCTCGAGAGCGCGACTCGGCCGTCTCGAGGAACGGCGGCCGCCTCCTTCCCCGCTTCTCTCTCCCAACTCCGAGAAGGGCATTGCGGCCCGGCCGTCTCGAGACAGGTGAAATTCCTCGAGACGGGCTCTCGGCGGCGGCCGGCAGGAGAAATTCCTCGAGAGCGCGACTCGGCCGTCTCCCAACTCCGAGAAGGGCTCGCGGCCGGCCGGCCGGAGAGATTCCTCGAGAGCGCGCGACTCAGCCGCCAAGTCTCGACGAACGGCAGCCACGGCCGTCTCTTCGCCCCCGGCCGTCTCCAACACCGAAATTCCTCGAGAGCGCGACTCGGGCGCAAAGCCGCGCACCGGCCGTCTCGAGGAACGGCGGCCGCCTCCTTGTCCGCTCCTCTCTCCCTACTTTGCGGCCCGGCCGTCTCGAGACAGGAGAATTTCCTCGAGCGCGCGACTCGGCGGCGAATCCTCTTTCCCCGCTTCCCTCTGTCACTCCGAGACGGCCGACAGACAGGAGAAATTCCTCGAGAGCGCGACTCGGCCGTCTCGAGGAACGGCGGCCGCCTCCTTCCCCGCTTCTCTCTCCCAACTCCGAGAAGGGCATTGCGGCCCGGCCGTCTCGAGACAGGAGAAATTCCTCGAGAGCGCGACTCGGCCGTCTCGAGGAACGGCGGCCGCCTCCTTCCCCGCTTCTCTCTCCCAACTCCGAGAAGGGCATTGCGGCCCGGCCGTCTCGAGACAGGAGAAATTCCTCGAGAGCGCGACTCGAGCCGAGGAACGCTTCGGCCGCCTGGAGGAACTCCCGGCCGGCCGGCCGGAGAAATTCCTCGAGAGCGCGACTCGGCCGTCTCGAGGAACGGCGACCGCCTCCTTCCCCGCTTCTCTTTCCCAACTCCGAGAAGGGCATTGCGGCCGGCCGCCAACTCCGAGACGGACAGGCACCGAAATTCCTCGCACCGGCCGTCTCGAGGAACGGCGGCCGAGACGGGCTCTGGGCGGCGGCCGGCAGGAGAAATTCCTCGAGAGCGCGACTCGGCCGTCTCGAGGAACGGCGGCCGCCTCCTTCCCCGCTTCTCTCTCCCAATTCCTCGAGAGCGCACCGGCCGTCTCGAGGAACGGCGGCCTTCTCCTCTCTCCCAACTCCGAGACGGGCTCTCGGCGGCGGCCGGCAGGAGAAATTCCTCGAGAGCGCGACTCGGCCGTCTCCCAACTCCGAGAAGGGCTCGCGGCCGGCCGGCCGGAGAGATTCCTCGAGAGCGCGCGACTCGGCCGCCAAGTCTCGACGAACGGCAGCCACGGCCGTCTCTTCGCCCGGCCGTCTCCAACACCGAAATTCCTCGAGAGCGCGACTCGGGCGCAAAGCCGCGCACCGGCCGTCTCGAGGAACGGCGGCCGCCTCCTTGTCCGCTCCTCTCTCCCTACTCCGAGACGGGCTCTCGGCGGCGGCCGGCAGGAGAAATTCCTCGAGAGCGCGACTCGGCCGTCTCGAGGAACGGCGGGCCGCCTCCTTCCCCGCTTCTCTCTCCCAACTCCGAGAAGGGCATTGCGGCCCGGCCGTCTCGAGACAGGAGAATTTCCTCGAGCGCGCGACTCGGCGGCGAATCCTCTTTCCCCGCTTCTCTCTGTCACTCCGAGACGGCCGACAGACAGGAGAAATTCCTCGAGAGCGCGACTCGGCCGTCTCGAGGCACGGCGGCCGCCTCCTTCCCCGCTCCCAACTCCGAGAAGGGCATTGCGGCCCGGCCGTCTCGAGACAGGAGAAATTCCTCGAGAGCGCGACTCGGCCGTCTCGAGGAACGGCGGCCGTCTCGAGGAACGGCGGCCGCCTCCTTGTTCGCTCCTCTCTCCCTACTCCGAGACGGGCTCTCGGCGGCGGCCGGCAGGAGAAATTCCTCGAGAGCGCGACTCGGCCGTCTCGAGGAACGGCGGCCGTCTCGAGGAACGGCGGCCGCCTCCTTGTCCGCTCCTCTCTCCCTACTCCGAGACGGGCTCTCGGCGGCGGCCGGCAGGAGAAATTCCTCGAGAGCGCGACTCGGCCGTCTCGAGGAACGGCGGCCGCCTCCTTCCCCGCTTCTCTCTCCCAACTCCGAGAAGGGCATTGCGGCCCGGCCGTCTCGAGACAGGAGAAATTCCTCGAGAGCGCGACTCGGCCGTCTCGAGGAACGGCGGCCGCCTCCTTCCCCGCTTCTCTCTCCCAACTCCGAGAAGGGCATTGCGGCCGGCCGCCAACTCCGAGACGGACATGCACCGAAATTCCTCGCACCGGCCGTCTCGAGGAACGGCGGTCGCCTCCTCTCTCCCAACTCCGCGACGGGCTCTCGGCGGCGGCCGACAGGAGAAATTCCTCGAGAGCGCGACTCGGCCGTCTCGAGGAACGGCGGCCGCCTCCTTCCCCGCTTCTCTCTCCCAATTCCCCGAGAGCGCACTGGTCGTCTCGAGGACCGGCGGCCTTCTCCTCTCTCCCAACTCCGAGACGGGCTCTCGGCGGCGGCCGGCAGGAGAAATTCCTCGAGAGCGCGACTCGGCCATCTCCCAACTCCGAGAAGGGCTCGCGGCCGCCGAAATTCCTCGAGAGCGCGACTCGGGCGCAAAGCCGCGCACCGGCCGTCTCGAGACAGGAGAAATCCCTCGGCCGTACCAAAAACTTCCTACCGGTGTATGTGTGACATGCGTTCGGCGCCCCTTAAAAATAATTCTCCATGCTAAAAGCCGAGCTAAGTGCAGCGTGTCTTTTCCCCGGTCTCTCTCCCGCCGTAACTATTGGCTGTCTGCGGGTTAAGCCACTTGGCCTGCCCGCTGAGATCCGCCCCCGATGAAAGACGAGAAAATTTACGAGGACAGCTCTGCCTGTCTGGTGCAAACAGATCTGCTGTAAATTCCCTGCCTTTCCTCCGTTTCTCTTAGACAGGGACCCTGTGGTTTGCCCTACCGCCGGCGGGTGAATGAAAAATTTTCGTTAGTAATTGTATTATCGCACTCGGGTAACCGAGTGGCGAAAATGTCTCGGCTCATTAACATATGCGATTACGGGGGTTGACCTGCATTCATTTTTCAGCCGAACTCGGCCGCTGTCAGCGTTCTTTTGGCGCGGGGCAGCCGGGGAGTGTGTCTCCCCGCCCGATGCGCCCTTGCGCTTCGACCGGCGTCGCTGGGTTGCGATGTTAGCGGCGTCGCCCTACTTATTCCCTCCCCTGGCCAGATTCTCTCCCTTAATGTTGTTAAAGGGCAACTGTTCGAACATTAGGCGGGATGCTGTCGTGGCACGGGTAACGGGCTTGTCCCCATCAGTCTCTCGCGATGACCAGACCGCGTAGGCAGTGCTCTCTCTGTGAGGCTTCAGTCGTACGACTGGCGAGACACTATCGGGCAGTGCACGGCATGTGCAGACAGGATGCCCTTGCCAAGAGCATACGTACGTACAAGTGCAACTCGGCCAGATACGAGTGCCCCGTAGAAAACTGCCATGCCCTCGTGGCTCGAGTGGACCTTCACTTGTTAAATTTTCACAAATATCCGGGACGAAATTGCCCGTGCTATCAAAGCGCCTTGCGGCTACACAAGGAGCAAAAGTCGACTTTGGCCGAGGCTCTCCAGCCTATTACCCCCGTCCAGCCGGCTTGCACCTCGCCGCCCCTGACTGCGAGCGCAAGGCGTCTCTTGGCCAATTTCCGGAAGGAGGTGGCTTTCTCCGAAGGCATCACTCGACGTGGCTATGCCGTAGTCCAGCATGTCAAGCAGGTCTGGCGTATATGGCAGGCGATCACCAAGGACTGGGACCCCGTTGCCGACTTCGGCTCGCACAGAGCGGCGCGAGACCTCTGGCTGATACCCATGCTCGCCTCGGAGGCGGCCGTTGGTACCGTAAAATCGTACCTGTCCTCGCTCAGGCTCTTCATCGAATTTCTGCGAGAACGGTCGAACGTCGTCGATGCCAGTTACGACTTGTGGCTGACCAAAATCTCCCGCTGGGGTCGATCTATGCGTAAGAGGTTTAGTGAGCGCAGGCACGTAGTGGAACAGCGCGATAAGCTGCTCACCGCCACCGATGTCGCTCACATTGACAGCTGCGACGTGACAACCACCGCCCGAGACCTACTCGGGCGGATCGACACCGATGCCACGCTTCAGATCACCGCCGTCCGCTTCCGCACCGTACTGGCCTACCTCTTCGCCCAGATCTTAATCAACACGGGTCAGCGCAGTCTGGCCGTCTGTAACATGGCCGTAGGCGAGTTTTTGGATGCCGTGCCGTCGACGGGCGCCGACGGCGAATTGATCAGGGTTGTTTCAGTCTACAAGCACAAGACCGGTTACGCCGGCCCGGCTAAATTCCCCCTCGAGGAGAAGTTCTACGACGAGATCATGCGGTATTTCCAGTTCATGCGTTGTCTGGCCCAGGCCAGACACAGTCGTGAGGACAGGCTGTTCATCAAGTTCAGGTCCGCCTTGCCTTACACGCCCTCCGAGATGGGTGCATTGCTCAATAGCCGCTACGGCAATTTCCTAGGGAAAAAGTTTAACAGTCGGGTCGTACGCAAGTCCATCGTGTGCTCTATGCTCGAGCAGCACCCGACCCTGGCTGCCGATCTGGCGGCACAGATGTCACATTCAGAGGGAACTCAGAAGCGCTACTACCACCTCCCTCTTCAAGTGCGGCGGTCTGCCGAGATCAGCACTGCCTTGAGGCGAATTCTGCGAGACGGGCAGCCCGGTCCCGTGGCTCGCTAGCACCGACAGCATCCCGTCGACCGTGCCTGAGAACAGGCCCGGCGCACCGGGTCCCGCCCGACCCTATAGAAAAACCAAAAAAACTCCAAAAAAATGCTATAAAATGTTGGCCGGGGAGGCGCTTCCCCGCCCTACTGCACTCCCGAGCTGAAAGCCACAGCGAACTGGCGGGCGCCTCTCCGACTGCGATAAAATCAACCAAAAAAAAAATATAAGGTGAACCTCGAGGGGAAGGCCTCCGCGTCGGCGTTCACCGGTAATCAAGCGCGGGGCGACCAGAGCAGCCGTCCTTCGCTTGAGCCAACGTTCCCCTCCTCAAGTGCCCCGTTCTCTCGAGCAAGTCGGCCAACGACAACCAGCGTCGCTTCTCTGCAAGGGACCCTAGCGGGAGGCCTTTGATTGTAGGAAAAATCACTTTCGGTATTGCTTGTTCTCTATCTATCTCTCGAACAATTATTATCCGATTTAAAAAAAAACCTCCGATTATATTACTGTTGCACCGTAAGGAAGGTCGAGTTAGAATTTCGTGAAAATCGTACCGAAATTGCCGGACGAAATGGTCGCCGTTTGTACGCGAATAGTGTAAAAATATGGTATATCATGGCTGTGGACTCTCCACAGGTCACAATTCTTATCCGATTTTGACGAAAAGTCACATTCCTAGGTTGTGTACCGTCACACCATAATCATTGTCGGCTTCGAATTTCATGAATATCAGACTGGAACTGACCAACAAAATGGCTGCTCCCAATACAGTATGAAATACAGGACTTAATGATGTAGGAAAAATCACTTTCGGTATTGCTTGTTCTCTATCCATCTCTCGAAAATGTGGGCGTATCCTGCCTGGCAGTGCCAGCCTATCTTTTTTTTTGTATTTATTGCAGGCGTGATCAAACTTCACCTCCAAGGATGCAATGTAAAATATTTTTTTAAATGTTGGAAATTGGAAAAAAATGGTTGGATGGGAGAAGAACAAAAACAAGCAGAAGAGAGAGAGAGAGAGAGAGAGAGAGAGAGAGAGAGAGAGAGAGAGAAATGGGGTTTAACGTCCACTCGAGACAAACTAGGTCAGTTCGGGACTAACGAGGAGACGGCTGCAGAAGAAACAAGGGGAGAATGATATTGACATGGATAATTTGTATGCCTGATAACGACCAGTGAATTCTTGGCGAAACGTCGTGTTTATATTGTTATGAATGTAAACTAAAAGAAAATAGGCATTTTAGACGTGGGTTTTATTTCAGGTACACACATGACATTCGCGAACGTAAACATGTGCTCGTGACTTCCGGTTAAAACGTCACTAAAATCATAGAGTCTATAAAAAGAGAGATAACTCTCAGATATTATCATCATATGGAGTCAGACCACATTTAACAAATGTTCATAATATTATAACATCTCCCCCTTTAAAGTTTTTCAAACATAGTCACATAACTTCAAAGGACGACGAACACTTCGACCACTTGAGGTTTGTTCTTTGGACTAGTTGAACACGATGCTGAATTATTTGAAGAACCATTTTGTTGTTGAGTAGTTGATCTATTGATACATGGTTTATCGCAACTGTTGGATTTAGCCGAAACAGGAGTCTGATGTACAGTTTTATTTGGCGTATGATTCTGGGTTGTTGTTTTGTGAGTATCTAACTTTCATGGAGTATTAACTACTGGACTTGATACTGTTTTGGGACTAACTTTATCCGGAACAATCTGGACATGACGACGATTACGGCGATATTGACCATTTGACGAGTCAATATTACAAGAACGACCAAATGGATCAGTCGAAGTAACAATACTGGTTTCACCACTCCACTTCTTCCCCTCATCTAGCTTTACTCAAACTTTATCACCGATTTTTAGCAAAGGAAGATTTCCAGTCCCATAGTGACGATTGAAGTAATGCGTTGATTTTGCCTTGTACAGCTGATCAGTGGCTTTGACATGGGAATGCACTGGCCACTTAGGCTTTAAGACTTTATCCAAAACAGGAACTGGTGTTCTCATTTGACGACCCATAAGCAACTGGGTCGGACTTAGTTTCGTGGATGTGACAGGGGTACTTCTGTAAGCCATAAGGGCAACAGCTGAATCAGGTTGGGCAAGTATCTTTTTCGCAATTTTCACGGCAACCTCCGCTTCTCCATTAGCCTGTGGATAATGTGGACTGGTAAATTGACTGGTAAAATTGTACTCCTTGGCAAAGTCCTTAAAGACTGCAGATACCAAGATTTTTGGAACACCCATCTGGCAAATATACCTTTTAATCTCTCGGTGACAGTAGAACTTTGCAGATTTCTTAATGGAGCAAACACAATGTATCTAGAGTAGAAGTCTATCACAACTATGTAGTGATGATTTTTATATTCTAAAATATCTGTACCAAGTTTTGACCAGGGTAGGTCTGGTAAAGTAGTTGGCTTGAGTGGTTCATTAACTTGTGTAGGTTGATTAACCTGACAGAATTCACAACTTGATACCAGTGATTTGATTTCTGTAGAGATTCCAGGCCACCAAACAGTGGTTTTGATACGCTACGTACACTTAGTGATGCCTAAATGTCCACCATGCACAGTTTGCAGAATTTCAGTTCGCATAGATGATGGAATGACGAGACGATTACGAAACAACAGTAACCCTTTATCAATAGAGAGTTCATGGCGTGAAGCAAAGTACGGTTGAATATTATTCGGAACATCTTTATGGTAATCGGGCCAACCATTAGATGTAATGTTTATCACTGACAGTAGAACTGGATCGTTTAATGTTTCCCCACGTATCCGCTGATTTTTTCTGTCGCTGGCCACGCTTGATTCAACAAAGTTGACATATGTTTCTATTTCCTATTAAATTGATGAGCTTTTCTCTTCTGACAGGGGACTTCGTGACAGCATATCTGGAATGACCAAATTTTTTCCAGAAACATATTCCGCAATAGCGTTGAATCTGCGAAGACGTAATAAAAGACGCTGACACCTGACTGGTGTCCGGTTCAAGTCTTGAGTGTTCATAAGCGGAATCAAGGGTTTGTGATCAGTAAGTAGTTTAAAACTTTCCATTCCATCCAGATATCTTTGGAAACGTTCACAAGTCCATACACTAGCGAGACACTCCTTCTCAATCTGGGCGTAACGACGTTCGGCTGATGTAAGAGTTCTAGAGCAGAATGCTGCAGGCTTGAGCACACCATCATCTTGTCGTTGAAACAGAGCTCCGCCCATTCCATAGCTACTTGCATCTGTTGAAACTATTGTTGACTTCCTGGCATCATAAAATAATAACACTGGAGTGGAAGTTAGCATATCTTTAACTTTTTCCAAGGTGCCTCTTGTGCTGGACCCCAATACCATGCAACGTCCGCCTTGAATAATTCCGTCAT
Source organism: Patella ulyssiponensis (assembly GCA_963678685.1). Taxonomy (NCBI): domain Eukaryota; kingdom Metazoa; phylum Mollusca; class Gastropoda; family Patellidae; genus Patella; species Patella ulyssiponensis. The sequence goes on along the minus strand of OY783229.1, from coordinate 35,940,697 downwards.
TGGACTGATAATCTCTGAAAGATTGTCGAGGAATCTACCTAGATAGTTGATTGAACCAATAATCCCCCTTAATTCTGTAATATTTGTAGGTGCTGGTAATTCAGTGATGGCTGTAACTTTATTCGGACTTGCACTAACTCCATTTGAATCTATGAAATGTCCAAAATATGTTATTTGAGATTTCCTGATTTGACACTTATCCTTATTAAGGCGGACACCGGCATTAGATAATTTCTGAAAAACATCATTCAAATGTCTATCATGTTCTTCCCTGTCCTTACCAAACACAATAATATCATCCATACAGACAGCTGCACCTTCTTGGTCGCCTAACAGTTCTGTCATTTTCCGTTGAAAAATCTCAGGTGCTGACGTTATTCCGAACGGGACACGTTTAAAACAGAAACGTCCCAGTGGGATGATAAAAGTGGTAAGTTTGGAGCTTTCCTCATCAAGGGGTAACTGATAAAAACCTTGATAAGCATCAAGTGCACTGAATACTGTACAGCCTACAAGCTTAGGAGCAATGTCTTCCAAGTTTGGTAGCATACATTTTCCCCTCTTAACAGACTGATTTAGTTTCTTTAGGTCCACACATAGTCTAATCTTCCCCGATGGCTTTATAACAGGAACCATAGGGCTACACCATTCTGTTGGAACAGTTACACGTTCAATAATACCGTCTTGCTGCATTCTGTTGAGCTCTGCTTCTACTTTTGGGAGCAATGGGAAAGACACACGTCTCGCAGTAGGAATGCTATACGGAACCGCATCATCTCGTAAAATTATTTTAACAGGTTCACAATCTATGAGTCCACCAGAAGTAAAAGTTCCAAATACATTCTCCGCTTCACCACCCATGGCGTACATGAGAGAACTAACCTGGACATTACCGTCGTCCTCGCTGAGTTTCGTTGCTGTTCGGTATCGCATAAATCTCTTCTTCCATTCAGGCCATACAGAAGGCTTGTGAAAATCAAATGATTCCGGTGGGTTAAACTTTGGCATTTTCTTACCGATAACGTTTCTCCAGAAAGTTTCCACAAAAAAAATGTCCAACAATGTCTCTCACCGTTTAGATTGTCACTTTTGCACTTCTGACACCATGTTACGAATGTAAACTAAAAGAAAATAGGCATTTTAGACTGTGGGCTTTATTTCAGGTACATACATGACATTCGCGCACGTAAACATGTGCTCGTGACTTCCGGTAAACGTCACTTAAATGATAGAGTCTATAAAAAGAGAGATAACTCTCAGATATTATCATATGGAGTCAGACCACATTTAACAAATGTTCATAATATTATAACATATATAATATAGTGATTCAAAGTGATTGCTATCCATAGAACTGTGTTGTGTTATATGGATACATAAATTTATGATTGAAACGTCGTGTGTATATAATATAGTGATTGTTATCCATAGAACTGTTTCGTGTTATATGGCACAGATCACTAATTTTTTCCCTTTTGACTTTAATGTTAATTCTCGTCTCTTAGACCGGCTTTAACTTTCCCCAAATATTCGTTAGGTAGAACGCTTGCTGCCACAGATGGAGCAACATGTGGTAAACTCTTTCCCAAAAGCATGTATGCGGTTCACCATGAAAAACTTGAGATACACAAGCTGGAAGTAGAGACAACTAAACAAGCAATTTTCGACCCTCCCTTTCAACGTAACCAACCTCACAACTCTTGTATCCTTTCGCCTCAAAATCATGAATATTCACCAATACCTGGCAGAAAATGTATTTTCAAACTCTTTTTCTTCGATTCTAGACCAAAACGTCAACAAAAATCGCCATGCAAAAGGGGGAAAAGGGAAAGGGAGAGGAAGACTAAAAATAACTTTGGCCCCACATTCGTGGGTAACGGCCCATGAATATTTGGTGAACTGTGTCCTATATGGATAAATAAATTTTGTGCTGCATGCAAGATATCCTTAATTTCTACTATCTAGGGAAGGTCTTGACAGTTTCTGCTGGAAAGACTTTATGGAGGGGCGATAAAGAGGAAGGTCATTTTGGGACTAACATATGGTTCAACCCTATTTCTATAATTCGCTTGTGTGTAGGGTTCTTCTAGCAGTGGAGGACCTGGAGAAAACCGACGAGATTTGACATGTGACCCTACTCCTTGTCACGTACAAGCGGGCATTCAAAACCACGCCAATAGACTCAGTGACATACCTTATAATTTCAAGCGTATGCGCTAAATCACTACACCATGCAAAAGGGGTATGACAGGGAATAACCGTATGGTTGCCATCTTTGGTCCACACCTGGCATCGCATGATTTTCATGTGTGGGACATATTTGGACCAGTTGTGCCATCTCTGGCCCTGATGTGGCAGGCTATATCTTTGCCAGCTGTTAGCCAGATCTGGCCCATACAAGGACGGCGTCTGCATTAGCGAATGTGGGCCAAATCTAGCTCTGACTGGGCCACATTTGGTCCAGATCTGCCAGACTTGGCCCAGCTGTTGCATGCCATATCCGGCCTAATCGTTTTGCCACATGTTGCCAGATATGGGCCATGTCTGGGGCAAATGTGTTGTCTGGGTTATGACACTGGATGAACGATCAGGCTACGTGTAGGGCACAATGCAAGAACGTAGTTGTATCCCATACAGGAAAGTGCCCATTATACATTACATAAGCCCCGTTTACACTTGGCCGCGATAAGCGTGCCGTACTGGGCACGGTACTGGGCCGCGATAAATTTCAAGAAATTGACCCGTTTACATTACCGGTCTTGGAACCGTAACACGCACGCCAAATGTGGGACTCTTACACTACGAAAGTTTAAAGCGAGTCGTTCTTGGCACGGTACCGAGACCACCTCACTTCAGAGGGTCAGATTGGCACGGTACTCAGTACAGCACGCCTGTGTTTGACCCGTTTACACTACAAAAAAATTAACGGTGCCGTACTAGGAACGGTACCTGGCACGCTTAGAATTTGTAATGTAAACGGGGTTTTACTGTATATAATATATATAGTGTATATAGTGTATAGTTCTATAGAGTATATATGTTACAGTCAATGTCTATAATCAGGCAATGTGTACAATGCCTGAAATAACCAGTCAATGTGTACATTGCCTAATGAGGCCAGTCATTGTGTACATTGCCTAAAATTTCCAGGCATTATGAATTAAAACTCAAATACGATTATAAAAATAAGCTTGGTAATTTATATGATTTTTTGCGTAAGTCGAATCCAAAAATATTTTATAAACTATTCAATAAACGCAAAACAAAAAGGGACCCCAATTTAACTATAGGTGATTTCTATACTCATTTCAATAATTTGTCTTCAATCCTGCCGACTGTTAATGAAGGAATTATCGAATTTCTTACATCATATGATAACGAACCTGATAAAAATACCACCGATGAGATTTTTGATAAAGCGATAACCGAACATGAAATTAGAGAGTGTATTAAACGCCTACAACTAAATAAGGCTTCTGCAAATGACAATATTCAGAATGAAATTCTAAAATATGGCCAGAATGAACTCATGCCGTGTCTCCTTCGTATTTTCAATAATGTCTTCAACTCTGGCTACTTCCCGTCAGCTTGGGCAATTGGTAATATCATACCGGTTTTTAAAAAAGGCGATACTTCAGACCTAGATAATTATAGAGGAATCACGATTGTTTCTTGTCTCGGAAAATTATTCACTTCTATTATTAATAATCGTCTATTAAAGTTTGATGCTAATGAGATGAAAATTACTAGCTGTCAATTTGGGTTCCGTAAAAACCAGTCCACTGTAGACGCTATTTTTATTTTACAATCAATTATTAATTATTTCCTAAAGAAAAAACGTCGTCTTTACGCGTGCTTTGTAGATTACTGTAAAGCATTTGATTATTTAAACAGGTGTAATTTATGGTATAAATTAATACAGGAGGGAATTGGGGGTAAAACTTTGAAAATAATAAGGTCTCTCTATGATAAGGTTCAGTGTTGTGTTAAATTAGATGGAGAACTATCTGAATATTTTAATAGTAAGAATGGTCTATTTCAAGGGGAAGTTTTATCGCCGTTGTTATTTTCTTTTTATATAAATGATTGCGAATCTCATCTCCTAGCCGATAATTGTGAGGCTATTGATATCCAGACATTCAATTTATTTTTGCTAATGTACGCAGACGATAAAGTTGTTCTTTCGGAAACTCCACAAGGCCTTCAAGATATTTTAAATTCACTATGTCGATACACACACGACTGGGATTTGCAAATTAATATTAAAAAGACTAAAATTATGATTTTCCGAAATGGGGGTAAACTTAAAAGTTATGAGAATTGGACTCTTGATGGTTGTAATATTGATGTTGTAAATAGTTTTAATTATCTTGGACTACTACTAAATTTTAATGGTAAATATCTTATCACACAAAAACACATTGCTGAACGGGGTCGAAAAGCCCTCTTCTCAGTCTCAAAAGTTTGTAATGAAAATTATTTTAATATTGTAACTAAACTTTGTATTTTTGATACTTTTATATCTTGTATTTTAAATTATGGGGCTGAAGTTTGGGGTTTTCATTCGGGACAGGATATAGAACAAATACATTTAAGATACCTTAAGAAAATCTTAGATACAAGAACAACCACCAATTCCCACATGATCTATTATGAACTTGGACGTTTCCCTTTAATTATTACGAGAAAATTACGGATCTTCAAATACTGGATTAAATTACGTTCTTCTACTAATGTCTTACTTAATTCTTGCTACTCTAATATGTTAATAAATAATGACCCGTGGGTCCTGAATGTTAAGAAAGAGCTTTTCAAACTTGGCTTGGGAAATTTGTGGGAAAAACCTTTTCATCTCATAAACACAGATTGTATCAATATTATCAGACAAAGATTATTAGACATATTTAGACAAGAGTGTATTGAGAAATTTGAATTATCAAGTAAATGTATCATTTATAAGCATATTGTGAATACTTTCGGTTTACAATATTATTTGACTAAACCAATAGACAGAAAATACAGACGTGAAATTACAAGAATCCGTATGTCCAGTCATAATCTAAATATTGAAAGGTTAAGATATAGTAACAAATACATTGAGAGAAGTAAACGATTATGTACATTGTGTAATGTTGAAGACATTGAAGATGAATACCATTTTGTTTTAATTTGTCCAATTTATAAACACCTGAGATATAAATATATTAAAAAATACTATTATTCGAACCCCAGTGTTTTTAAATTACTTAATCTTTTATGTACTAGAAATGTTTCTGAACTTGTAAACCTTGGTAAATTTTTATATTTGTCTAATAAACTAAGAGATAAAGAGATTAAAGGGAATATTAACAATTAAATATACCGTCACTCTACTCTCCAAATATTATCATGAATCTTGTGTGTAATATCGTGCTTATATATTAATATATATGGGTATTTGTATTGTGTATACATGTATATTTGTATTGTATATATATTTGTTTTCCCCGATGAGTCTGTGACTCAAGGGTAATAAACTTGAAACTTGAATGTACATTGCCTGATTAATTAGCCCAATTATTTTACACATTGACTGATTGTTGAAGAGCGATTATTGAGAAGACTAGATTACCACAGGTTTTGTTCACATAGGCTTCATTTCATATAAAAGATACTTTAATAAGTTTAAAAAAATCATTTGATTTTTAAAATGACTTTGAAAAAGAACTACTTTGATCAAAAATGACTTTGATAAAAAAAAAATGACTTGATTAAAAATGACTTTGATGAAAAACGATTTCAATTTAAAAAGTTACTTTGAAAACAAAGTCATCGTGTACATTGCCTGATTAATTAACCCAACTATTGTTTACATTGACTGATTGTTGAACAGCTATCACAGAGAAGACAAATTTCGTTTTGTGATCACCTGGACAATAATGTATAGAAATAGTTTAGATTAATCACTACATGGTGAAATAATGGAACGGCTTGTGACAGAAGAGGATCTTCTCCAAGCACTTCAATCTGCAGAGACATCACCCGAAGCTCCTTCATCAGAGACCTCATCCACATCTGCGACAGCATCTGCAGAGACCTCATTCACATCTACGACAGCATCTGCAGAGGCATCACCCGAAGCTCCTTCAGCAGAGACCTCATCCACATCTGCGACAGCATCTGCAGAGACATCACCCGAAGCTGCGACAGCATCTGCAGAGACATCACCCCAAGCTCCTTCAGCAGAGACCTCATCCACATCTGCGACAGTATCTACAGAAACATCACCGACTGAAGCACAGCAACTTGATGTACAACATGCCAATATCATGTCATGTCGGAGGAGAGCTGCTGATGGTATCCTGACGCAAGCTGAGACAATGATAAAGCGCAGTCGGGTAATCAATGTTGCTGCTAACCCTGGGGACAACGTGACCGTCCCTATCCCCATGGTTGATCGTGGAAAGGGTGACACACGCAACATTATGGGTGTGGTTCTGGACAGAAATGAAAATGACATGTACAAGATCGGTGTACAGGCAGGTGTCCTGAAAGGGCGATATTCAAGAAAGCAATTTGACTTTTGCCCCCAGAGGCTTTACACTCTCAAAGACGTTACCACAGAGAAAGAAATTGGACTTAGACAAGCAGTTCTAACAGAATCAAAATGCGGAGGCCAAGGTTATACGAGATGTAACTGTTCTAAAAGTGGGAAACAGTGTGCCACAAATACGCTAAGCCACGATACGATACACTGTTTTAAAACCCTCCTACGATGCGAATGCATCACGATACGCGTCTTTTTTCTGTAAAATTGGATTGGGTTCTAATTAAACTTAATAAAAAAACTAAAATTTGTTAATTAACTTTATTATTCATTTTGTAGATACACATAATAAATAAATAAAAATATAACCATTGTCTTTGACACTTAAAACCAGTATTGGCTAGTATAGTGGTAACTGGGTAAATGTCAATTTATATAGACAAAACAACAAGTAGGCTATGTCTGGCCATTCTTAAGCTAGATAATACGCAGTTTGATTAATTGTTTCAAAAATAACAACTAAACATTGAGCTCATATTTGTAATATTTCCTGTGTAACGTATCTGAGCATGGCAGGACCGACAAACTGAAACATCTCTGTTAACCTTTCTATTTCCATTTCTGTACGTGACGGGAAAATCAAAATATTCCCACACTTTCGATTTATACTTGGATGGAGGCTTTTCGATTTCCAAATCACCCAATGTGGCAGTACTTGAACCTGACATAGGACTTACTAAGCCTAGTAGTAGTAATAGTAATAGAAGGGTGTTTATTAGCTGTACCCTCACGTAAAAACAAAATTAAAATTCTAAATTTGTCGGTAATTCTGATTCTCATTCAATCTTGACTTCTCTGTTTTCAGTCTCTGAGCAGTGAGCACGATACCATGCGAGGGTTCCTTAGCAGACGAATATTTATGTTATATTAAATCTGATTGGATGAATTGTTAGACTTAACTATTTAACCAATAAAACGCGTTCTTACAATAAACGTAGTACGCGATTATTAGGACGTGTACAGGTCTGTTAAGTTGTATACACTGAAACGTCTGGATGATAGTGTAAACTCTTAGACCAAATAGTTGGGTACTAGACCTAAAATCCGTGACCAATTTACGGGGAAGTTGTTTTGAAGGTGGTTTCTATATGAAAAAAACCTGCTGAAGCGATTAAGCTTGGGTGCCTCTCTCTAAAATGCTGGCGGAAGCCGCTAGAGGGCCAAATTCAAAATGGTGGTCAGATGTGGCGGGAAAATATAAAATTATGTAATATATGCTTCTGATGTGTCTATTCGTATGTTTTAAGGGTCTCTGAATCGAAATATTGTAATCAAAAATCAATCCAGCCACTAGTTTTGCCAATATGGCCGAAAAATCCAAGATGGCCACCATTTTTGCCCTGGAAAATAGTTTCGCGGTCGATGTCTTCAATTTTGATGAATTTGTGTCGATAGATGGCAACCAGCAATAATACTCACCGATATTTATCATCTGATATAGTCTATAGTCAACTGATTTTGATTTTAATTTAATCGACGCTTAATAATGGGGGGGGGGATGGCCTAGTGGTCTAGAGTGCCGCGCTTCGGCCTCTAGCTGGCCGGTCACCTCTGGCTTACGGCTGTGGTTTCGATCCCTGGTGTGAGCGTATGTGGCATGGAGATAGGGGCGCCTTCTCAACCTCGTGGGTTTTCTCCGTGCACTCCGGTTTCCTCCCACTGCTAAAGATCCCTACGCGCAAGCGAATTATTGAAATAAAATTAAAACCATATGTTAGTCCCGAAATGACCTAGTTTGTGTTGAGTGGACGTTAAACCCCATTTCCCTCTCTCTCTCTCGCTTAATAATGGACCCATGTAATATTTAATCACGCATGATAATCAACATCACCAATTTATCCAGTCAAAGTTTTACTTTTCAGAATCACAGTCATCCGATTCAAAAGATAGGTCCAGTTTTGATTGTTCAGATTCAGAAGTTGGAGTTTCATCGGAATCTTCATCACTTGCACTATCACTGCAGTGAACAAGTAAGCAACTTAAACGTTCTGGTAATGCTGGGTTCACATATCTAATTGAGCCGCACTGTCCATTATGGAGCAGTTTTCAACCATTACCAACGGAAGAGTGTCTGATCTCAGACTTTCAGTAATTAAGCATTAAATAAGCCTGAAAATAAAATAAACACAAGACAACAAGACACAACTATCGTTATGCGAACAGTTGTGATAGCTCGACGATGAACTTAACTACTGAAAATCGGAAGGATGAGGAGGATGCCGCTATAATTGCATTTATTTTCCTTGCTGGTGCTCATCTCAGAAGACAACATTGTCACGGTCGTATTTCATTAGTATCACTATCGGTCGTCCAAACTCTGCTGCGTGGCTCGCCTAAACTATTTCCCTGTAATATATTAAGGCTCGCCCAAACTTTCCACCCGCAATGCACGTGCATACAGGTAGTATATAAGCCTGCCCATTGGGCTTGTTTGGGAGATGACTTATGACAGTGGTACTAAGGACTCGATACTGCCACCAGGTACTTGGGAGAGTGAAATTATACTTTTAACATTGATGTCTTGGGTTCCTCTGTGCAGGATTCGTATGTTTTACTCATCGTTGTATATTTTAGTATGAGTAAATAAGTTAGTATGAGTAAATTTATGTACAAATGTTGACTAATTTTACAGGTCCCCTTTGGGTACCTACTGATTGTTCCTGGAATGGTATCGTCGTTGAATAGTTGTTGATAAATGGTATCGTCGTTGAATAGTAGCCGATAAATGGTATCGTCGTTGAATAGTAGCCGGTACATGGTATCGTCGTTGAATAGTAGTCGATACATGCGTAACATGGTATCGTTGTTGAATAGTAGCCGATACATGATATCGTCGTTGAATAGTAGCCGATACCTGGTATCGTCGTTGAATAGTAGCCGATAAATGGTATCGTCGTTGAATAGTAGCCGGTAAATGGTATCGTCGTAGTATGGTATTGCCGATGGGTGGACAGTTTCTTCTTGGAATGGTATCGTCTAAGAATAGTCGCCGATAAATGGTATCATCGACAGTTTGTTCCCGGAATGGCATCGGGGGGGTTGGGATGGCCTAGTAGTCTAGAGTGCCGCGCTTCGACCTCTAGCTGGCCGGTCACCTCTGGCTTGCGGCTGTGGTTTCGATCCCTGGTGTGATCGTATGTGGCATGGAGATAGGGGCGCCTTCTCAACCTCGTGGCTTTCCTCCGGATACTCCGGTTTCCTCCCACTGCTAAAGACCCCTACGCGCAAGCGAATTATTGAAATAAAATTGAAACCATATGTTAGTCCCAAAATGACCTAGTTTGTTTCGAGTGGACCTTAAACCCCATTTCTATCTCTCTCTCGGAATGGCATCGTCGATAACTGGTCGCCGATAAATGGTATCGTCGAAGTATGGTCTTGCCGATTCGTGAACATTTTGAACGACATAATTCATTTAGTGCGCGCACTCGTGAAAGAATTGTTATGTTGTATATTTTTGTTGTACTATATAAACTGAATTCTTTTTTATCTTAGTTTTCTTTATTCCCCAAAACAGTCACGCCTCGCCCATCGATGTGACAAACATGTCTTCAGACAACGCCCACGGTGCTGGGTCCGGCCAATTTTAGAACTGGGTGAATTTCACACAAGTTTCCAGGCCTTGAAACAGACCGGGAGATGCATCTCCATACAATATCGTACTGGTAATTGCGTGTTCCCTCTTGTGCAGCTGCAAAAGGTTCATTGTCCTTGTGGCGCGTCACAAGGTCACAAAAGAACACGCCACAAAGGAACACGCCACAAGTGAACAGCCTATATATATGGATACAGGGCCTTACATGGGTCCATTATTAAGCGTTGATTAAATTAAAATCAAAATCAGTTGACTACAGAGTATATCAGATGATAAATATCGGTGGGTATTATTGTTGGTTGCCATCTATCGACACAAATTCATCAAAATTGAAGACATCGACCCCGAAACTATTTTCCAGGGCAAAAATGGTGGCCATCTTGGATTTTGCGGCCATATTGGCAAAACTAGTGGCTGGATTGATTTTTGATTACAATATTTTGATTCAGAGACCCTTAAAACATACGAATAGACACATCAGAAGCTTATATTACATAATTTTATATTTTCCCGCCTCATCTGACCACCATTTTGAATTTGGCCCTCTAGCGGCTTCCGCCAGCATTTTAGAGAGAGGCACCCAAGCTTAATCGCTTCAGCAGGTTTTTTTCATATAGAAACCACCTTCAAAACAACTTCCCCGCAAATTGGTCACGGATTTTAGGTCTCGTACCCAACTAAAAGCGAGCGACTTTATTGGCCGATGTGTTTGTAAACCACGAAAACTTGCTTCCATCAGCGATTTAAAACAAGTTTTATGCAAGTCACTTTATTTTTAAACTAATGTATCGTGGTTTATACTAAATTATATCGGTAAATAAATCTAGATATACCGGTTTTCACTATAAAAATATCGTTTATCGTGACAGTTAAAAAAACCTCGGTACACCGATTCACCGATGAATCGTTTCAGCCCTACACAACAGCATCAATTGTCAAAACAAAAAGTGTGTATGATATTTGTCATTTATTTAGTTAAAAACAACAACTCTAGTGACAATCCTGTTATGTGTATTCTATCGAGAAATCAGAAATTCATGTATTTTCATACTGTGTTATATAAAGTCAATTCATCCTTCAAAGTGTGTATGATATTTGTCAATTATTTAGTTAAAAACAACAACTCTAGTGACAATCTGTGGTAATCTAGTCTTCTCAATAATCGCTCTTCAACAATCAGTCAATGTGTAAAATAATTGGGCTAATTAATCAGGCAATGTACATAATGCCTGGAAATTTTAAGCAATGTACACAATGACTGGCCTCATTAGGCAATGTACACATTGACTGGTTATTTCAGGCATTGTACACATTGCCTGATTATAGATATTGACTGTAACATATACATAGAAGGTAAATAGCGTACATACATTACCTACATATACATAACAGTGTGGTAAAAGGACAAACCCTCGACCATGAACGTCATCGTGGCCATGGATGCGAACTCTACTGGAAAATAGAACTAAGTGGATGGAACGGGTGTCCACATGCATTCCAAGGACCGAGTGCCATTCAGTGGGTGAAACAGAGAAATATTCTTTGCCACGTTCATATATACATGTACATGTATCCATCATCCCCTCTTCTGACAGGGTTGGTCTGGAGATATTTTAGGTCTTCTATCTTTACCTAATGACAAAGGAAACACTTAACCCATTCTGTTATCTACAAGTTTCCAGGAGAGTTCGAATCCATGGCCACGATGACGTTCAGGGTCGAGGGTTTATCCTTTTACCACCCTGTTATGTATATGTATGTAATATACATAATATTCAAAACAGCCAAAGCGGTTTACCAGGGTGTGGCCGATGCTTGCAGTAGCATCTTCTTGGAGTCATAGATGAGAGTTGGGCCAGTGGTGTGGACTACCAGTGGCAGTAGTCCATCCAATTGATGTGGCCGACTGCTGAAACAAAGGTACTACCTCTAACACTACACCCCATACACCCATTACATTGCAAAGACATGCAAATGTATGAAACTCATGAATAAACATGTGAATGAGAAAAATATGTCTCGGAGAATGAAAAAAGACAGACAATCATGATTTTAATGTATATTTGTTGTAGAAATTATAATATGTCTCACAGTGCATTTTAAACAGGAAAATGTTGTTTAGCAGGCTTTAAAACATAGGAATCGATACTTCGATCACGCAAATCGGACAACTACAAATATTTATAAGCAAAACATCAACTTGGGTGGCCATTTTGGCGGTCATTTCGAAAAAAGGCTGCCATCTTGGATTTTGAATTGGCCAATCGGGCAGATTTGATAAGAATCGCTTGGAAAACAATTGTGTCAAATTTTATGCTTTTATCATCATTTGCACGATTCTGCTGTTATCTGCCCCACTGATAAGGCCGGATCCGCTCAAAGACAGTTCAAAGGGAACTATATAACAAAGGAAATCTTAAGTCTATGATTGTCACTTAACTACAAGCTTTTACTTAAATATACGTAACTTCCTGTAAATTATGGTCAAGTGGTATTCAAAGCCACTGTTAAGTATCAAATTGTCCCTTAAAGTTAAGCTGCCTTACCTGTCCAATGTTAGTCTTTTAGTGGTATTCAAAGGCCAGTTTAAGTGAGAAATATACACTTGACCTAGGGGATTGACCTATGTTACGCTTTAGTAGCAGTTTCGTAGTGGCGATTTTAAAAGTTAGGGGAGTCAGATTAACACAAAGACATTGTCGCCGAGCGCAGCTGACCCCAAATTCTTTTTTTTCGTCGTCAGCTTTGATGTTGTAGTGTCATAATAGTGTATAGATATAAGAGTAGTCGAACTGATAAGTATGGTGGCTGATTGGTATCATGTCGTAATGTCGTGATGTCGCCTTTCATAACGCGACAACCCGACATCACGACATTTCTTCCCGACAACACGACAACCCGACATCACGACATTTCTACCCGACATCACGACATTTTTACCCGACATTATGACACTAAAAATGTCGTGATGTCGGGTAAAAATGTCGTGATGTCGGGTAAAAATGTCGTATTGTCGGGTTGTCGGGTTGTCGTGATGTCGGGTTGTCGGGTTGTCGCGTTATGGAACAAAAAACAGGCAATTAAGAAAATGGTTGATCAAGTGGAAGTAGATTCACACTCACATTGCAGTTTGAGTTGCATTCGTATCCATTTGTATACGTCCACATTCATAATGTGAACCGTCTTCATTAGCTCAGTCGGAGCAGAACAGTAGGACGTTAAACCCCATTTCATTTCATAATCTGAACATATTATGCCGCCGTCATTGTCTGTCATTGAGTCAAGGGGTGTGGTATCCAGTCTAAGCTTGTACATGACAAAGAGTAGGGTCGTCTGTCTAACCCGGGTAGAAATGTCGTGATGTCGGGTTGTCGCGTTATGAAAGGCGACATCACGACATTACGACATGATACCAATCAGCCACCATATCACTGAGAACTGCTAAGGAGTTAAAAGGTGCACAGCCCGCATAGAAACCTTAATCCTGGTTGTTATTTGTACGTATGTCGGAAGGTAATTAATTTTCGGACTATTACTCGGTATTACCGGTTTAAAACTGTAAAAAGGTGTGTTAATTAACGAGGGTGAAAAACGGTCCGAGAGGTGGGTTAATTAACGCTAGGTGCGTTTTCTGTAGAGGTGTGTTAATTAAGGAGATTTAATCAATGAGTCAGACGTGTTATTTTGGAGCTCCGCAAATCAAGCGTGACGTAAATAGACTCTGATTAAGCTTTCATATTACATATGAAAGCTTATTGTTTCTGTTAAGATTATTATTATTTTTTTGTTGTGTATTTTCTGCAAATCGGATTTCTCAGAATCTAACCATGAGATCTTTCTGAAACTTTGACCTACCCCCCCAAAAAATGGGGTACGAACGTTGTTTAAATATATTTTCAAAACGTTTTACGAATCCGAAATCACCGAATTTTACGAACGAAAAAACTGACAATGCATAGTTGTAACTTTGTTATTTTTTTACCGATTTTACTAATTCTTTTTTCTTTGAATACCTTGAAAAAAATCATTTTCATCTGCAGTTTCACATTTTCGAATTTCGAAAATTCGTCGCTGTGATTTCGAACCGGAAGTTTAGACCAATTTGACAACTTCTTTAATGGTTGTACGATTTTCATGAAATTTAGTATATAAGTAGATCTTACCGATGTGACTTCAAAAATATTATTAGAAATTTTCTAAATTATCTCCCCTTGGTGAAATTAAGGATCAAAGTTTTCAAAAAAATCGTCGAAATATAGGTCAGAATTACCTAATTTTTTTTTTCGATACTAGACAAGGAATTGCTGATTAGTACACAAAATATGGAGTTTGTCGATCGAACCGGAAGTGCCACCATCTTTAAACGTGAAAAATCCCTAAGGCTTTTTTGCTATTTTACTTACAGACTCGGGAGTTATATTTTCTGAATCCTTGTGGGATGGCCTAAAAATCTATCTGATCAGAATTTTGATTTCGGTCACGTGATGGTCACCATTTTGAATTGAAAATGAAAAATAGAAGCAATTTGAAGGGCCTGGAATTTGGAACACAATAACTCTCCTTCTAATTAAGCTAGAATGTTCAAACTTGGTGTAGACGTTCACTAGGTCAATGTCATGATTGAGTTCAAAGATGAGCATTTTCTGCCAAGGGTAAGCAGAGATAAGCATGCTGATTTGTTGATTCTTTAGGGCACGATAACTTCGGTTATAATTAAGGGAGGGTGGTGAAACTCTTGTCAATAGAGAGTTTAATAGCTAGCCTGTTGTGTGAAATCATTGTATCATTTTTTTTTAAATATCGGGGATAGCAGAAAAAAGAGATCGAAAATCCAAAAAGTCGTATTTTTACGATTTGGAGCATTTTTAAAGGTCCTTTGCTCTTAAAGTCAACATAATATTTTTTGGGAACTTCTTCTACAAAGAGTCTTATCGGTAGTTTTTTATATGAAACCATCGACCAACAGTCCAAAATATCAGGAGTAGAAGAATAAAAGGATCGAAAATTGAAAACGGCAGTGTGGGTGGCTACAATCTGCACATTTAGTCATCGTATAGAGCTTATTCAACAGTATCGAATTCCAACTGCTAAGGGATCTTTTATGTGCACTCCAATGTGTACACGGGGGTGGGGGCACGCCAGAAAATCGAGATGAACTTTCTTGGCCAATGTAGGGATCGAACACCCGACCTCTTGGCTAGCAGGCCAACGCCTTAGCCACTTAGTGTGGACATTTCATGATAGCCGGGATACGGGTCGAATTTTTGGTATTTGAATATTTTAAAAATTCGATTTTTGCCTTTGATGTTTTTCGTGCCGACAAAGTTCTTTACGAGTGAAAAATCACATTAACTTCACTAGATTGTGACCGATTTTAATGATTTTTTTTTCTTGTTCGGATTATTCATAAGACCCATGACATGTGACAGGAAGTGACTGTGAATATGAAAGCTTTCATATCTGCATGGGACAGTAGCAGATCTAGTTAAGCTTTCATATTACATACATAGGATGTTTCTGAAACTTTGACCTACCCCCTCAAAAATGGGTGGTGGCTGTTGATTAAATATATTTTCAAAACGTTTTGCGAATTAGAAATCACCGAATTTTACGAACAAAAAAACTGACAATGCATAGTCGTAACTTTGCTATTTTTTGACCGATTTTACTAATTCGTTTTTCGTTGAATACCTTGAAAAAAATCATTTTCATCTGCAATTTCACATTTTCGAATTTCGAAAATTCGTCGCTGTGATTTCGAACCGGAAGTTTAGACCAATTTGACAACTTCTTTAATAGTTGTACGATTGTCATGAAATTTAGTATATAAGATCTTACCAATGTGACTTCAAAAATATAATGAGAAATTTTCTAAATTATCTCCCCTTTGTGAAATTAAAGATCAAAGTTTTAAAAAAAATCGTCGAAATATAGGTCAGAATGACCTAAAAAAAAATTTCGATACTCGACAAGTAATTACTGATTCCTACACAAAATATGGAGTTTGTCGATCGAACCGAAAGTGCCACCATCTTGAAACATGAAATCCCTAAGGCTTTTTTGCTATTTTACTTACAGACACGGGAGTTATATTTTCTGAATCCTTGAAGGATGGCCCAAAAATCGCAGGGAGCAGAATTTTGATTTAGGTCAACTGATTGGTGCCATTTTGAAGTGAATATGAATAGTAGTAGCAATTTGAAGGGTCGAGACTTTGAAACTCAATAACTCTCCTTCTAATTAAGCTAGAATGTTCAATCTTGGTGTAGACGTTCACTAGGTCAATGTTATGATTGAGTGCAAAGTTGAGCATTTTCTGCCTAGGGTAAGCAGAGATAAGCATGCTGATGATTGTTGATTCTTTAGGGCACAATAACTTCGGTTATAATGAACGGAGGGTGGTGAAACTCTTGCCAATCGAGAGTCTAATAGCTAGCCTGTTGTGTGAAATCGTATCATTTTTTTTTTAAATATCAGGGGTAGCAGAAAAAAGAGATTTGGAGCATTTTTAAAGGTCCTTTTCTCTTAAAGTCAACATAATATTTTTGGGGAACTTATCGGTAGTCTTTTTATATGAAACCATCGATCAACAGTCTAAAATATCAGGAGTAGAAGAATAAAAGGATCGAAAATTGAAAACGGCACCCTTTCATTGTTAAGCAAAACATGCAGTGTGGGTGGCTACAATCTGCACATTTAGTCATCGTATAGAGCTTATTCAACAATATCGAATTCCAACTGCTAAGAGATCTTTTACGTGCACTCCAATGTGTACACGGCGGGTGGGGGGACACGCCAGAAAATCGAGATGAACTTTCTCGGCCAATGCAAGGATCGAACACCCGACCTCCTGGCTAGCAGGCCAACGCCTTAGCCACATAGTGTGGACACCCATCGTACATTTCATCCGTCAAATCAAATCATTTCATTGCATTAGACCAATAATATATTATTCTTAATTTAAAACTTTATTTTAATATTAGTCTGGCATTATTAAATCCTAATTTTATTGGTCTTATTTAAAATTAAACTTTCATTTAACTATGAACAACCCTTAACGTGTCTCTTTAAAACAATTAAATACTCTAAAACAAAAAACAAAAAAAAATGAATAAGCGGGTCAATTCAGGTAAGTATAACTACGGGTTCTGTCCACCTTCTCTCGTCTACGGCCATACCACGTTGAAAACACCAGTTCTCGTCCGATCACTGAAGTTAAGCAACGTCGGGCCCGGTTAGTACTTGGATGGGTGACCCCCCAGCAACACCGGGTGCTGTAGACGCCTTTTTGCCCTGATTCTTCGTGAAAAAATCAATTTTCCGCTAATCAGACCACAGCGCGCACTCTTTTGCACCACTCCAGGTCTCCGCTCGGCCCGTCTGCCCAGGGAAAAAGACACAAAAAGAATTTGAGTAAGCACAAGTATGGGTTCTGTCCACCTTCTCTCGTCTACGGCCACAGCACGTTGAAAACACCAGTTCTCGTCCGATCACTGAAGTTAAACAACGTCAAGCCCGGTCAGTACTTGGATGGGTGACCGCCTGGGAACACCGGGTGCTGTAGACGTCTTTTTAAAACCGATAACCCCCCCCCCCCCAAAAAAAAATAAATAAGCGGGTCAATTCATGGTAGGTATAACTACCGGTTCTGTCCTCCTTCTCTCGTCTACGGCCACACCACTTTGAAAACACCAGTTCTCGTCCGATCACTGAAGTTAAGGAACGTCGGGCCAGTTCAGTACTTGGATGGGTGACCGCCTGGGAACACAGGGTGCTGTAGACGCCTTTTTAAAACCGACACCCCCCCCCAAAAAAAAAATCAATAAGCGGGTCAATTCAGGTAAGTATAACTACGGGTTCTGTCCACCTTCTCTCGTCTACGGCCACACCACGTTGAAAACACCAGTTCTCGTCCGATCACTGAAGTTAAGCAACGTCGGGCCCGGTTAGTACTTGGATGGGTGACCGCCTGGGAACACCGGGTGCTGTAGACGCCTTTTTGCCCTGATTCTTCGTGAAAAAATCAATTTTCCGCCAATCAGGCCACAGCGCGCACTCTTTTGCACCACTCCAGCTCTCCGCTCGGCCCGTCTCCCCAGGGAAAAAGACACAAAAAGAATTTGAGTAAGCACAAGTATGGGTTCTGTCCACCTTCTCTCGTCTACGGCCACACCACGTTGAAAACACCAGTTCTCGTCCGATCACTGAAGTTAAGCAACGTCGGGCCCGGTCAGTACTTGGATGGGTGACCGCCTGGGAACCCCCGTTGCTGTAGACGCCTTTTTAAAACCGACAAAACCCCCCAAAAAATCAATAAGCGGGTCAATTCAGGTAAGTATAACTACGGGTTCTGTCCACCTTCTATCGTCTACGGCCACACCACGTTGAAAACACCAGTTCTCGTCCGATCACTGAAGTTAAGCAACGTCGGGCCCGGTCAGTACTTGGATGGGTGACCGCCTGGGAACACCGGGTGCTGTAGACGCCTTTTTAAAACCGACACCCCCACCCCCAAAATCAATAAGCGGGTCATTTCAGGTAAGTATAACTACGGGTTCTGTCCACCTTCTCTCGTCTACGGCCACACCACGTTGAAAACACTAGTTCTCGTCCGATCACTGAAGTTAAGCAACGTCGGGCCCGGTCAGTACTTGGATGGGTGACCGCCTGGTAACACCGGTTGCTGTAGACGCCTTTTTAAAACCGACAACCCCCCCCCCACCAAAAAGAAATCAATAAGCGGGTCAATTCAAGTAAGTATAACGACGGGTTCTGTCCACCTTCTCTCGTCTACGGCCATACCATGTTGAAAACACCAGTTCTCGTCCGATCACTGAAGTTAAGCAACGTCGGGCCCGGTCAGTACTTGGATGGGTGACCGCCTGGGAACACCGGGTGCTGTAGACGCCTTTTTAAAACCGACACCCCCACCCCCAAAATCAATAAGCGGGTCATTTCAGGTAAGTATAACTACGGGTTCTGTCCACCTTCTCTCGTCTACGGCCACACCACGTTGAAAACACTAGTTCTCGTCCGATCACTGAAGTTAAGCAACGTCGGGCCCGGTCAGTACTTGGATGGGTGACCGCCTGGTAACACCGGTTGCTGTAGACGCCTTTTTAAAACCGACAACCCCCCCCCCACCAAAAAGAAATCAATAAGCGGGTCAATTCAAGTAAGTATAACGACGGGTTCTGTCCACCTTCTCTCGTCTACGGCCATACCATGTTGAAAACACCAGTTCTCGTCCGATCACTGAAGTTAAGCAACGTCGGGCCCGGTTAGTACTTGGATGGATGACCGCCTGGGAACACCGGGTGCTGTAGACGCCTTTTTGCCCTAAACTCATTAATTTACCTTTTTGTTGTGAGCGGCTTGTTATTCTTCCTATATGACATAATGCACGTGTCTGATTTCAAAGGGGGGTTGGGCGGCTGAATGGTTAGCACGCGCGCCTGTCATTGAGTTAACTAGCGTGTTTTCGAATGCCCGGTTGTACGTGACAAGGAGTAAGGTCGCCTGTCCAACCTGCCATTTTTAATTTTTTTTCCCGCCATTTTCATTTCATTTTCTCATCCGTCTCATTACAGTAATACAAGTTTCAGTTGATACTTGATACAATCAATGACACGTGACGATGAATATGAAAGCTTTCATATCTGCATGGGACAGTAGCAGATCTAGTTAAGCTTTCATATGTATTACATATGAAAGCTTATTGTTTCTGTTAAGATTAATATTATTAAGCTTTCATATTACATATGAAAGCTTATTGTTTCTGTTAAGATTATTATTGTTATTTTTTTTTTTGTGTTTTGTCCACAAATCGGATTTCTCAGAATCTAACGATAGGATCGTTCTGAAACTTTTACCTATCCCCCCAAAAATGGGTGGTGGCTGTTGATTAAATATATTTTCAAAACGTTTTACGAATCCGAAATCACCGAATTTTACGAACGAAAAAACTGACAATGCATAGTCGTAACTTTGTTATTTTTTGACCGATTTTACTAATTCTTTTTTCTTTGAATACCTTTAAAAAAATCATTTTCATCTGCAGTTTCACATTTTCGAATTTCGAAAATTCGTCGCTGTGATTTCGAACCGGAAGTTTAGACCAATTTGACAACTTCTTTAATAGTTGTACGATTTTCATGAAATTTAGTATTTAAGTAGATCTTACCGATGTGACTTCAAAAATATAATTAGAAATTTTCTAAATTATCTCCCCTTGACGAAATTAAGGATCAAAATTTTCAAAAAAATCATCGAAATATAGGTCAGAATGACCTGATTTTTTTTTTGGATACTAGATAAGTAATTACTGATTTGTACACAAAATATGGAGTTTGTCGATCGAACCGGAAGTGCCGCCATATTTAAAAGTGAAAAATCAATAAGGCTTTTTTGCTATTTTACTTACAGACTCGGGAGTTATATTTTCTGAATCTTTGTAGGAAGGCCTAAAAAATGTCGCGAATAGAATTTTGATTTCGGTCACGTGATGGTCACCATTTTGAATTGAAAATGAAAAATAGAAGCAATTTGAAGGGTCGGGACTTTGGAACACAATTACTCTCCTTCTAATTAAGCTAGAATGTTCAAACTTGGTGTAGACATTCACTAGGTCAATGTTATGATTGAGTTTAAAGATGAGCATTTTCTGCTTAGGGTAAGCAGAGATAAGCATGCTAATTTGTTGATTCTTTAGGGCACGATAACTTCGGTTATAATGAAGGGAGGGCGGTGAAACTTTTGTCAATAGAGAGTCTAATAGCTAGCCTGTTGTGCGAAATCATTGTATTATTTTTTCTAAATATCAGGGATAGCCGAAAAAAAGAGATTGAAAATCCAAAAAGTCGTATTTTTACAATTTGGAGCATGTTTAGAGGTCTTTCTCGTAAAGTCAACATAATATTTTTTGGGAACTTCTTCTACAAAGAGTCTTATTGGTAGTCTTTTATATGAAACCATCGATCAACAGTCCAACATATCAGGAGTAGAAGAACAAAAGGATCGAACATTGAAAACGGCACCCTTTCATTGTTAAGCGAAACATGCAGTGTGGGTGACTACAATCTACACATTTAGTCATCGTATAGAGCTTATTCAACAGTATCGAATTCCAACTGCTTAGGGATATTTTACGTGCACTCCAATGTGTACACGGGACCTTGGTTTTTCGTCCCATCCGAATGACTAGACAGCTGTGCTTGTCAGGCCCTCCGTTCTGCCTCACTGACAAGGGGAACCACGCCGGGAAATCGAGATGAACTTTCTCCGTGCAGAACTTTCAATTCAGGCGAAAACGTTTATTGCATACGATTAAGCTGGTCAGTTGGAGCTTATTTTCAAAAGTTTTGTAATAATCGGTTGGTAATTAAGGTACCGTGCACATTAAACTGTTAAAACAGAAAATTTCGCCCGGTTGAAATGTTTCTTGCTATAAGTCAGCAATTTTCTGAATTCAGGGAGGCTGAATGGCTGAATGGTTAGCATGTGCGCACTGTATCGTAACGTCTGTCATTGAGTCAACGGGCGTCGTTTCGATCTCCAGGTTGCACGTGACATGGTGTATGATGTCCAAACTCGTGGGTTTTCTCCGTGTTCTTCGGTTTCCTCACAACGGCTAAAGACCAGTACGCGCAAGGGGGGTGGGGGGTTTAAATAAAATTTAAAAACATATGTTAGTCCCGAAATGACCTAGTTTGTGTCGAATGGACGTTAGGCCGCATTTCTCTTTTTCTCTTTTATTTTTAAAGTTTTGTAATAATCGGTTGGTAATCAAAGGTACTGTAAAAGTGATAAAACAGAAAATTTCGCCCGGTTGTAATGTTTCTCACTTTAAAGTCAGCAATTTGCCGATTTTAAGGGGCAAACGTTTATTGCGAACGCTTAAGCTGGTCAGGGGGAGCTTATTTTTAAAAGTTTTGTAATATTCGGTTGATAACTAAAGGTACCGTGCAAATTAAACTGTTACAATAGAAAATTTGGCCCGGTTGAAATGTTTCTCGCTGTAGGTCAGCAATTTGCCGATTTTAGGGAGGTTGCGTGGCTGAATGGTTAGCACGTGCGCTCTGTATCATAACGTCTGTCATTGAGTCAACTGGCGTTGTTTCGATTTCTTGGTTGTACGTGACAAGGAGTATGGTCGCTTGTCCAACCTCGTAGGCCGTAACCGCCGCTGCCCGGGTAAAATTTCCCTCATTGCACACTTTATGGCATATGCCCGTCTTCATTAGCCCATTTTAGGAGCAGAACAGTCGGACGTTAAACCCCATTCAATTTCATTTCATTTTCTCTATGTTGCTTATTTATTATAGTGGATAAATATTTTTCTGGTTCTAGCAATTATTTAATTTCTGCATAGAAATCTTGCTTTGGCCAGTTTTTTTATTGCAGAGTGCCATTCTTGTTTAAACAAACATGATCCTTTGTTTAAAACATGCTTAAGAAGTCGTCACGATTTCCTACTTATAACCAAACATATTGGAAATATTAGTCTGGCATTATTAAATCCTAATTTTATTGGTCTTATTTGAAATTAAACTTTCATTTAACTATGAACAACCCTTAACGTGTCTCTTTAAAACTATTAAGTACTCTAAAACAGTAGCTCAACCTTTTGACCTATACTCATTAATTTACCATTTTGTTGTGAGCGACTTCTTATTCTTCCTATATGACATATTGCACGTGTCTGATTTCAAAGGGGGGTTGGGTGGCTGAATGGTTAGCACGCGCGCCTGTCATTGAGTTAACTAGCGTGTTTTCGAATGCCCGGTTGTACGTGACAAGGAGTAAGGTCGCCTGTCCAACCTGCCATTTTTATTTTTTTTTTCCCGCCATTTTCATACCATTTTCTCATCCGTCTCATTACAGTAATACAAGTTTCAGTTATTTCCCTTTAGTTTTCAGATTATTGTTATGCCTGGGTGCAATGTTTCATACTATATTTAGACTTGTAACTTCGCGAGTTTTTGACCAATTTTAATAATTTTTTCTTCTTATCCTTTTATTTAGGATACTTGATACAATCAATAAACATGTGACGATGAATATGAAAGCTTTCATATCTGCATGGGACAGTAGCAGATCTAGTTAAGCTTTCATATGTATTACATATGAAAGCTTATTGTTTCTGTTAAAGTTATTAAGCTTTCATATGTATTACATATGAAAGCTTATTGTTTCTGTTAAAGTTATTATTATTATTTTTTTTTTTTGTGTGTTTTCTGCAAATCGGATTTCTCAGAATCTATCCATAGGATCTTTCTGAAATTTTGACCTACCCCCCCAAAAATGGGGTGCGAACCTTGATTAAATGTATTTTCAAAACGTTTTACGAATCCGAAATCACCGAATTTTACGAACGAATGCATTTGACCTACAATGCTGTAACTTTGTGACTATTTGATCTATTTTACTAATTCTTTTTTCTTTGAGTATCCTAAGACATTTACTTCAAATCTGCAATTTCGGATTTTCGAATTTCGAAAATTCGTCGCTGTGATTTCGAACCGGAAGTTTACACCAACTCGACATCTTCTTTAGTAGTTGTACGATTTTCATGAAATTTATAATGAAAGTAGACCTTAATGATGCGACTTGAAAAATGACTTTAGAAATTTTCTAACTTATCTCCCCTTGGTGAAATTAAAGATCAAAATTTTCAAAAAAATCGTCGAAATATAGGTCAGAATGACCTAGTTTTTTTTTTCGATACTAGACAAAGAATTACTGATTCGTACACAAAATATCGAGTTTGTCGATCGAACCGGAAGTGCCACCATCTTTAAACGTGAAAAATCAATAAGGCTTTTTTGCTATTTTACTTACAGACTCGGGAGTTATATTTTCTGAATCCTTGATGGAAGGCCTAAAAAATGTCGCGAATAGAATTCTGATTTAGGTCAACCGGGAGTCACCATTTTGAATTGAAAATGAAAAATAGAAGCAATTTGAAGGGCCGAGATTTTGGAGCACAATAACTCTCGTTCTAATTAAGCTAGAATGTTCGAACTTGTTGTAGACGTTCACTAGGTCAATGTTATGATTGAGTTCAAAGATGAGCATTTTCTGCTTAGGGTAAGCAGAGATAAGCATGCTGATTTGTTGATTCTTTAGGGCACGATAACTTCGGTTATAATGAAGGGAGGGCGATGAAACTTTTGTCAATAGAGAGTCTAATAGCTAGCCTGTTGTGTGAAATCATTGTATCATTTTTTTTTAAATATCAGGGATAGCCGAAAAAAAGAGATTGAAAATCCAAAAAGTCGTATTTTTACAATTTGGAGCATGTTTAGAGGTCTTTCTCGTAAAGTCAACATACTATTTTTTGGGAACTTCTTCTACAAAGAGTCTTATTGGTAGTCTTTTATATGAAACCATCGATCAACAGTCCAACATATCAGGAGTAGAAGAACAAAAGGATCAAACATTGAAAACGGCACCCTTTCATTGTTAAGCGAAACATGCAGTGTGGGTGACTACAATCTACGCATTTAGTCATCGTATAGAGTTTATTCAACAGTATCGAATTCCAACTGCTTAGGGATATTTTACGTGCACTCCAATGTGTACACGGGACCTTGGTTTTTCGTCCCATCCGAACGACTTGACAGCTGTCCTTGTCAGGCCCTCCGTTCTGCTCACTGACAAGGGGAACCACGCCGGAAAATCGAGATGAACTTTTCGTTGCAGAACTTTCAATTCAGGCCAAACGTTTATTGCATACGATTAAGCTGGTCAGTTGGGGCTTATTTTCAAAAGTTTTGTAATAATCGGTTGGTAATTAAAATACCGTGCGAATTAAACTGTTAAAACAGAAAATTTCGCCCGGTTAAAATGTTTCTTGCTATAAGTCAGCAATTTCCAGATGTTAGGGAGGCTGAATGGTTAGCATACGCGCGCTGTATCGTAACGTCTGTCATTGAGTCAACCGGCGTCGTTTCGATTTCCAAGTTGCACGTGACATGGAGTATGGTGTCCAACCTCGTGGGTTTTCTCCGTGTCCTTCGGTTTCCTCCCACGGCTAAAGACCCGTACACGCAAGGGAAGTTTATAAATAAAATTTAAAAACATATGTTAGTCCCGAAATGACCTAGTTTGTGTCGAATGGACGTTGAGCCGCATTTCTCTCTTTCTCTTTTATTTTTAAAGTTTTGTAATAATCGGTTGGTAATCAAAGGTACTGTAAAAGTGATAAAACATAAAATTTCGCCCGGTTGTAATGTTTCTCACTTTAAAGTCAGCAATTTGCCGATTTTAGAGGGCAAATGTTTATTGCGAACAATTAAGCTGGTCAGGGGGAGCTTATTTTTAAGGGAGGCTGAATGGCTGAATGGTTAGCATGTGCGCGCTGTATCGTAACGTCTGTCATTGAGTCAACGGGCGTCGTTTCGATTTCGAGATTGTACGTGACATGGACATGCATACGATTAAGCTGGTCAGTTGGGGCTTATTTTCAAAAGTTTTGTAATAATCGGTTGGTAATTAAAATACCGTGCGAATTAAACTGTTAAAACAGAAAATTTCGCCCGGTTAAAATGTTTCTTGCTATAAGTCAGCAATTTCCAGATTTTAGGGAGGCTGAATGGTTAGCATACGCACGCTGTATCGTAACGTCTGTCATTGAGTCAACCGGCGTCGTTTCGATTTCCAAGTTGCACGTGACATGGAGTATGGTGTCCAACCTCGTGGGTTTTCTCCGTGTCCTTCGGTTTCCTCTCAACAGCTAAAGACCAGTACGCGCAAGGGGAGTTTTTAAATAAAATTAAAAAACATATGTTAGTCCCGAAATGACCTAGTTTGTGTCGAATGGACGTTTAGCCGCATTTCTATCTTTCTTTTTTTTATTTTTAAAGTTTTGTAATAATCGGTTGGTAATCAAAGATACTGTAAAAGTGATAAAACAGAAAATTTCGCCCGGTTGTAATGTTTCTCACTTTAAAGTCAGTAATTTGCCGATTTTAAGGGGAAAACGTTTATTGCGAACGATTTAGCTGGTCAGGGGGAGCTTATTTTTAAAAGTTTTGTAATATTCGGTTGATAACTAAAGGTACCGTGCAAATTAAACTAATAAAATAGAAGATTTCGCCCGGTTGAAATGTATCTATCTGTAGGTCAGCAATTTGCCGATTTTAGGGAGGTTGCGTGACTGAATGGTTAGCACGTGCGCTGTGTATCATAACGTCTGTCATTGAGTCAACTGGCGTTGTTTCGATTTCTTGGTTGTACGTGACAAGGAGTATGGTCGCCTGTCCAACCTCGCAGGCCGTAACGCCGCTGCCCGGGTAAAATTTCCCTCATTGCACACTTTATGGCGTATGCCCTTCTTCATTAGCCCATTTTAGGAGTAGGACGTTAAACCCCATTCAATTTGATTTCATTTTCTCTATGTTGCTTATTTATTATAGTGGATAAATATTTTTCTGGTTCTAGCAATTATTTAATTTCTGCATAGAAATCTCTGGCCAGTTTTTTTTTATTGCAGAGTGCCATTCTTGTATATTGCAGTCTATGACAATTTGTTTAAAACATGCTTAAGAAGTTGTCACGATTTCCTACTTATAACCAAACATATTGGAAACCATAATTATATAACATATCTCTAATTTTGGAAGC
Source organism: Patella ulyssiponensis (assembly GCA_963678685.1). Classification (NCBI taxonomy): domain Eukaryota; kingdom Metazoa; phylum Mollusca; class Gastropoda; family Patellidae; genus Patella; species Patella ulyssiponensis. The sequence continues at coordinate 35,913,890 of OY783229.1, read as the reverse complement.
GCGATTACAGCTATACAAGTTTAGGTTATTTCCCTTTAGTTTAAAGATTATTTTTTTGCCCGGGTGCAATGTTTCTCACTACATTTAAATTTGTAACTTTGTGAGTTTTGACCGATTTTGATAATTATGTCTTTATAATTTTCCAAATTTACATATTTAACGTAAATATTCAAACAATTGGGATCAACCTGATTCAAATTTTTTTTTAGTTTTGTTCAAAGTTATCTCATTTAATTTTTCTATGTTTTCTTACCATTTTCATTTCATTTTTCTGAAAGTTTTGAAGTGGGAAGTCATCCCGATTACAGCAACACAAGTATCAGTTATTTCCCTTTAGTTTTCAGATTATGCAATGTTTCATACTATATTTAGACTTGTAACTTCGCGAGTTTTTGACCAATTTTGATAGTTTGTTATTCTTATCCTTTCATTTGAGATACTTGATATAATCGATGACACGTGACAGTGAATATGAAAGCTTTCATATCTGCATGGGACAGTAGCAGATCTAGTTATTATTATTTTTTTTTTTTGTGTGTTTTCTGCAAATCGGATTTCTCAGAACCTATCCATAGGATCTTTCTAAAATTTTGACCTACCCCCCCAAAAATGGGGTGCGAACCTTGATTAAATGTATTTTCAAAACGTTTTACGAATCCGAAATCACCGAATTTTACGAACGAATGCATTTGACCTACAATGCTGTAACTTTGTGACTATTTGATCTATTTTACTAATTCTTTTTTCTTTGAGTATCCTAAGACATTTACTTCAAATCTGCAATTTCGGATTTTCGAAATTCGAAAATTCGTCGCTGTGATTTCGAACCGGAAGTTTACACCAACTCGACAACTTCTTTAGTCGTTGTACGATTTTCATGAAATTTAATATGTAAGTAGACCTTAATGATGCGACTTGAAAAATGACTTTAGAAATTTTCTAACTTATCTCCCCTTGGTGAAATTAAGGATCAAAATTTTCAAAAAAATCGTCGAAATATAGGTCAGAATGACCTAGTTTTTTTTTTCGATACTAGACAAGGAATTACTGATTCGTACACAAAATATGGAGTTTGTCGATCGAACCGGAAGTGCCACCATCTTTAAACGTGAAAAATCAATAAGGCTTTTTTGCTATTTTACTTACAGACTCGGGAGTTATATTTTCTGAATCCTTGTAGGAAGGCCTAAAAAATGTCGCGAATGGAATTCTGATTTAGGTCATCCCGGAGTCACCATTTTGAATTGAAAATGAAAAATAGAAGCAATTTGAAGGGCCGAGACTTTGGAGCACAATAACTCTCATTCTAATTAAGCTAGAATGTTCAAACTTGCTGTAGACGTTCACTAGGTCAATGTTATGATTGAGTTCAAAGATGAGCATTTTCTGCTTAGGGTAAGCAGAGATAAGCATGCTGATTTGTTGATTCTTTAGGGCACGATAACTTTGGTTATAATGAAGGGAGGGCGGTGAAACTTTTGTCAATAGAGAGTCTAATAGCTAGCCTGTTGTGTGAAATCATTGTATCATTTTTTTTAAATATCAGGGATAGCCGAAAAAAAGAGATTGAAAATCCAAAAAGTCGTATTTTTACAATTTGGAGCATGTTTAGAGGTCTTTCTCGTAAAGTCAACATACTATTTTTTGGGAACTTCTTCTACAAAGAGTCTTATTGGTAGTCTTTTATATGAAACCATCGATCAACAGTCCAACATATCAGGAGTAGAAGAACAAAAGGATCGAACATTGACAACGGCACCCTTTCATTGTTAAGCGAAACATGCAGTGTGGGTGACTACAATCTACGCATTTAGTCATCGTATAGAGTTTATTCAACAGTATCGAATTCCAGCTGCTTAGGGATATTTTACGTGCACTCCAATATGTACACGGGACCTTGGTTTTTCGTCCCATCCGAAGGACTAGACAGCTGTGCTTGTCAGGCCCTCCGTTCTGCCTCACTGACAAGGGGAACCACGCCGGGAAATCGAGATGAACTTTTTCCGTGCAGAACTTTCAATTCAGGCAAAACGTTTATTGCATACGATTAAGCTGGTCAGTTGGAGCTTATTTTCAAAAGTTTTGTAATAATCGGTTGGTAATTAAAGTACCGTGCACATTAAACTGTTAAAACAGAAAATTTCGCCCGGTTGAAATGTTTCTTGCTATAAGTCAGCAATTTTCCGAATTCAGGGAGGCTGGATGGCTGAATGGTTAGCATGTGCTCGCTGTATCGTAACGTTTGTCATTGAGTCAACGGGCGTCGTTTCGATCTCCAGGTTGCACGTGACATGGTGTATGATGTCCAACCTCGTGGGTTTTCTCCGTGTTCTTCGGTTTCCTCCCAACGGCTTAAGACCAGTACGTGCAAGGGGAGTTTTTAAATAAAATTAAAAAACATATGTTAGTCCCAAAATGACCTAGTTTGTGTCGAATGGACGTTAGGCCGCATTTCTCTCTTTCTCTTTTTAAAGTTTTGTAATAATCGGTTGGTAATCAAAGGTACTGTTAAAGTGATAAAACAGAAAATTTGGCCCGGTTGTAATGTTTCTCACTATAAAGTCAGCAATTTGTCGATTTTAAAGGGCAAACGTTGATTGCGAACGATTAAGCTGGTCAGGGGGAGCTTATTTTTAAAAGTTTTGTAATATTCGGTTGATAACTAAAGGTACCGTGCAAATTAAACTGTTAAAATAGAAAATTTGGCCCGGTTGAAATGTTTCTCGCTGTAGGTCAGCAATTTGCCGATTTTAGGGAGGTTGCGTGGCTGAATGGTTAGCACGTGCGCTCTGTATCATAACGTCTGTCATTGAGTCAACTGGCCTTGTTTCGATTTCTTGGTTGTACGTGACAAGGAGTATGGTCGCCTTACCAACCTCGTAGGCCGTAACGCCGCTGCCCGGGTAAAATTTCCCTCATTGCACACTTTATGGCGTATGCCCGTCTTCATTAGCCCATTGTAGGAGTAGGACGTTAAACCCCATTCAATTTCATTTCATTTTCTCTATGTTGCTTATTTATTATAGTGGATAAATATTTTTCTGGTTCTAGCAATTATTTAATTTCTGCATAGAAATCTCTGGCCAGTTTTTTTTATTGCAGAGTGCCATTCTTGTATATTGCAGTCTATGACCCTTTGTTTAAAACATGCTTAAGAAGTCGTCACGATTTCCTACTTATAACCAAACATATTGGAAACCATAATTATATAACATATCTTGGAAGCCCGATTACAGCTATACAAGTTTCAGTTATTTCCCTTTAGTTTAAAGATTATTTTTTTGCCCGGGTGCAATGTTTCTCACTACATTTAAATTTGTAACTTTGTGAGTTTTTGACCGATTTTGATATTATGTCTTTATAATTTTCCAAATCTACATATTTAACGTACATATTCAAACAGTTGAGTTCAACCTGATTCAAAAAGTTTTAGTTTTGTTCAAAGTTATTTCATTTAATTTTTCAATGTTTTCTTACCATTTTCATTTCATTTTTCTGAAATTTTTGAAATCGGAAGTCATCCCGATTACAGCAACACAAGTATCAGTTATTTCCCTTTAGTTTTCAGATTACTCAATGTTTCATACTATATTTAGACTTGTAACTTCGCGAATTTTTGACCAATTTTGATAGTTTGTTATTCTTATCCTTTTATTTGAGATACTTGATATAATCGATGACACGTGACGATGAATATGAAAGCTTTCATATCTGCATGGGACAGTAGCAGATCTAGTTAAGCTTTCATATGTATTACATATGAAAGCTTATTGTTTCTGTTAAAGTTATTATTATTATTTTTTTTTTTGTGTGTTTTCTGCAAATCGGATTTCTCAGAATCTATCCATAGGATCTTTCTAAAATTTTGATCTACCCCCCCAAAAATGGGGTGCGAACCTTGATTAAATGTATTTTCAAAACGTTTTACGAATCCGAAATCACCGAATTTTACGAACGAATGCATTTGACCTACAATGCTGTAACTTTGTGACTATTTGATCTATTTTACTAATTCTTTTTTCTTTGAGTATCCTAAGACATTTACTTCAAATCTGCAATTTCGGATTTTCGAAATTCGAAAATTCGTCGCTGTGATTTCGAACCGGAAGTTTACACCAACTCGACAACTTCTTTAGTCGTTGTACGATTTTCATGAAATTTAATATGTAAGTAGACCTTAATGATGCGACTTGAAAAATGACTTTAGAAATTTTCTAACTTATCTCCCCTTGGTGAAATTAAGGATCAAAATTTTCAAAAAAATCGTCGAAATATAGGTCAGAATGACCTAGTTTTTTTTTTCGATACTAGACAAGGAATTACTGATTCGTACACAAAATATGGAGTTTGTCGATCGAACCGGAAGTGCCACCATCTTTAAACGTGAAAAATCAATAAGGCTTTTTTGCTATTTTACTTACAGACTCGGGAGTTATATTTTCTGAATCCTTGTAGGAAGGCCTAAAAAATGTCGCGAATGGAATTTTGATTTAGGTCATCCCGGAGTCACCATTTTGAATTGAAAATGAAAAATAGAAGCAATTTGAAGGGCCGAGACTTTGGAGCACAATAACTCTCATTCTAATTAAGCTAGAATGTTCAAACTTGTTGTAGACGTTCACTAGGTCAATGTTATGATTGAGTTCAAAGATGAGCATTTTCTGCTTAGGGTAAGCAGAGATAAGCATGCTGATTTGTTGATTCTTTAGGGCACGATAACTTTGGTTATAATGAAGGGAGGGCGGTGAAACTTTTGTCAATAGAGAGTCTAATAGCTAGCCTGTTGTGTGAAATCATTGTATCATTTTTTTTAAATATCAGGGATAGCCGAAAAAAAGAGATTGAAAATCCAAAAAGTCGTATTTTTACAATTTGGAGCATGTTTAGAGGTCTTTCTCGTAAAGTCAACATACTATTTTTTGGGAACTTCTTCTACAAAGAGTCTTATTGGTAGTCTTTTATATGAAACCATCGATCAACAGTCCAACATATCAGGAGTAGAAGAACAAAAGGATCGAACATTGACAACGGCACCCTTTCATTGTTAAGCGAAACATGCAGTGTGGGTGACTACAATCTACGCATTTAGTCATCGTATAGAGTTTATTCAACAGTATCGAATTCCAGCTGCTTAGGGATATTTTACGTGCACTCCAATATGTACACGGGACCTTGGTTTTTCGTCCCATCCGAAGGACTAGACAGCTGTGCTTGTCAGGCCCTCCGTTCTGCCTCACTGACAAGGGGAACCACGCCGGGAAATCGAGATGAACTTTTTTCGTGCAGAACTTTCAATTCAGGCAAAACGTTTATTGCATACGATTAAGCTGGTCAGTTGGAGCTTATTTTCAAAAGTTTTGTAATAATCGGTTGGTAATTAAAGTACCGTGCGCATTAAACTGTTAAAACAGAAAATTTCGCCCGGTTGAAATGTTTCTTGCTATAAGTCAGCAATTTTCCGAATTCAGGGAGGCTGGATGGCTGAATGGTTAGCATGTGCTCGCTGTATCGTAACGTTTGTCATTGAGTCAACGGGCGTCGTTTCGATCTCCAGGTTGCACGTGACATGGTGTATGATGTCCAACCTCGTGGGTTTTCTCCGTGTTCTTTGGTTTCCTCCCAACGGCTTAAGACCAGTACGTGCAAGGGGAGTTTTTAAATAAAATTAAAAAACATATGTTAGTCCCAAAATGACCTAGTTTGTGTCGAATGGACGTTAGGCCGCATTTCTCTCTTTCTCTTTTTAAAGTTTTGTAATAATCGGTTGGTAATCAAAGGTACTGTTAAAGTGATAAAACAGAAAATTTGGCCCGGTTGTAATGTTTCTCACTATAAAGTCAGCAATTTGTCGATTTTAAAGGGCAAACGTTGATTGCGAACGATTAAGCTGGTCAGGGGGAGCTTATTTTTAAAAGTTTTGTAATATTCGGTTGATAAATAAAGGTACCGTGCAAATTAAACTGTTAAAATAGAAAATTTGGCCCGGTTGAAATGTTTCTAGCTGTAGGTCAGCAATTTGCCGATTTTAGGGAGGTTGCGTGGCTGAATGGTTAGCACGTGCGCTCTGTATCATAACGTCTGTCATTGAGTCAACTGGCCTTGTTTCGATTTCTTGGTTGTACGTGACAAGGAGTATGGTCGCCTTACCAACCTCGTAGGCCGTAACGCCGCTGCCCGGGTAAAATTTCCCTCATTGCACACTTTATGGCGTATGCCCGTCTTCATTAGCCCATTGTAGGAGCAGAACAGTAGGACGTTAAACCCCATTCAATTTCATTTCATTTTCTCTATGTTGCTTATTTATTATAGTGGATAAATATTTTTCTGGTTCTAGCAATTATTTAATTTCTGCATAGAAATCTCTGGCCAGTTTTTTTTATTGCAGAGTGCCATTCTTGTATATTGCAGTCTATGACCCTTTGTTTAAAACATGCTTAAGAAGTCGTCACGATTTCCTACTTATAACCAAACATATTGGAAACCATAATTATATAACATATCTTGGAAGCCCGATTACAGCTATACAAGTTTCAGTTATTTCCCTTTAGTTTAAAGATTATTTTTTTGCCCGGGTGCAATGTTTCTCACTACATTTAAATTTGTAACTTTGTGAGTTTTTGACCGATTTTGATATTATGTCTTTATAATTTTCCAAATCTACATATTTAACGTACATATTCAAACAGTTGAGTTCAACCTGATTCAAAAAGTTTTAGTTTTGTTCAAAGTTATTTCATTTAATTTTTCAATGTTTTCTTACCATTTTCATTTCATTATTCTGAAATTTTTGAAATCGGAAGTCATCCCGATTACAGCAACACAAGTATCAGTTATTTCCCTTTAGTTTTCAGATTACTCAATGTTTCATACTATATTTAGACTTGTAACTTCGCGAGTTTTTGACCAATTTTGATAGTTTGTTATTCTTATCCTTTTATTTGAGATACTTGATATAATCGATGACACGTGACGATGAATATGAAAGCTTTCATATCTGCATGGGACAGTAGCAGATCTAGTTAAGCTTTCATATGTATTACATATGAAAGCTTATTGTTTCTGTTAAAGTTATTATTATTATTTTTTTTTTTTGTGTGTTTTCTGCAAATCGGATTTCTCAGAATCTATCCATAGGATCTTTCTGAAATTTTGACCTACCCCCCCAAAAATGGGGTGCGAACCTTGATTAAATGTATTTTCAAAACGTTTTAGGAATCCGAAATCACCGAATTTTACGAACGAATGCATTTGACCTACAATGCTGTAACTTTGTGACTATTTGATCTATTTTACTAATTCTTTTTTCTTTGAGTATCCTAAGACATTTACTTCAAATCTGCAATTTCGGATTTTCGAATTTCGAAAATTCGTCGCTGTGATTTCGAACCGGAAGTTTAGACCAACTCGACAACTTCTTTAGTAGTTGTACGATTTTCATGAAATTTAATATGTATGTAGACCTTATTGATGCGACATGAAAAATGACTTTAGAAATTTTCTAACTTATCTCCCCTTGGTGAAATTAAGGATCAAAGTTTTCAAAAAAATCGTCGAAATATAGGTCAGAATGACCTAGTTTTTTTTTTCGATACTAGACAAGGAATTACTGATTTGTACACAAAATATGGAGTTTGTCGATCGAACCGGAAGTGCCACCATCTTTAAACGTGAAAAATCAATAAGGCTTTTTTGCTATTTTACTTACAGACTCGGGAGTTATATTTTCTGAATCCTTGATGGAAGGCCTAAAAAATGTCGCGAATAGAATTCTGATTTAGGTCAACCGGGAGTCACCATTTTGAATTGAAAATGAAAAATAGAAGCAATTTGAAGGGCCGAGACTTTGGAGCACAATAACTCTCATTCTAATTAAGCTAGAATGTTCAAACTTGGTGTAGACGTTCACTAGGTCAATGTTATGATTGAGTTCAAAGATGAGCATTTTCTGCCTAGGATAAGCAGAGATAAGCATGCTGATTTGTTGATTCTTTAGGGCACGATAACTTCGGTTATAATGAAGGGAGGGTGGTGAAACTTTTGTCAATAGAGAGTCTAATAGCTAGCCTGTTGTGTGAAATCAACGTATCATTTTTTTAAATATCAGGGATAGCCGAAAAAAAAGAGATTGAAAATCCAAAAAGTCGTATTTTTACAATTTGGAGCATGTTTAGAGGTCTTTCTCGTAAAGTCAACATACTATTTTTTGGGAACTTCTTCTACAAAGAGTCTTATTGGTAGTCTTTTATATGAAACCATCGATCAACAGTCCAACATATCAGGAGTAGAAGAACAAAAGGATCGAACATTGAAAACGGCACCCTTTCATTGTTAAGCGAAACATGCAGTGTGGGTGACTACAATCTACGCCTTTAGTCATCGTATAGAGTTTATTCAACAGTATCGAATTCCAACTGCTTAGGGATATTTTACGTGCACTCCAATGTGTACACGGGACCTTGGTTTTTCGTCCCATCCGAAGGACTAGACAGCTGTGCTTGTCAGGCCCTCCGTTCTGCCTCACTGACAAGGGGAACCACGCCGGGAAATCGAGATGAACTTTTTCCGTGCACAACTTTCAATTCAGGCAAAACGTTTATTGCATACGATTAAGCTGGTCAGTTGGAGCTTATTTTCAAAAGTTTTGTAATAATTGGTTGGTAATTAAAGTACCGTGCACATTAAACTGTTAAAACAGAAAATTTCGCCCGGTTGAAATGTTTCTTGCTATAAGTCAGCAATTTTCCGAATTCAGGGAGGCTGGATGGCTGAATGGTTAGCATGTGCTCGCTGTATCGTAACGTTTGTCATTGAGTCAACAGGCGTCGTTTCGATCTCCAGGTTGCACGTGACATGGTGTATGATGTCCAACCTCGTGGGTTTTCTCCGTGTTCTTCGGTTTCCTCCCAACGGCTAAAGACCAGTACGTGCAAGGGGAGTTTTTAAATAAAATTAAAAAACATATGTTAGTCCCGAAATGACCTAGTTTGTGTCGAATGGACGTTAGACCGCATTTCTCTCTTTCTCTTTTTAAAGTTTTGTAATAATCGGTTGGTAATCAAAGGTACTGTTAAAGTGATAAAACAGAAAATTTGGCCCGGTTGTAATGTTTCTCACTTTAAAGTGAGCAATTTGTCGATTTTAAGGGGCAAACGTTTATTGCGAAAGATTAAGCTGGTCAGGGGGAGCTTATTTTTAAAAGTTTTGTAATATTCGGTTGATAACTAAAGGTAACGTGCAAATTAAACTGTTAAAATAGAAAATTTGGCCCGGTTGAAATGTTTCTCGCTGTAGGTCAGCAATTTGCCGATTTTAGGGAGGTTGCGTGGCTGAATGGTTAGCACGTGCGCTCTGTATCATAACGTCTGTCATTGAGTCAACTGGCCTTGTTTCGATTTCTTGGTTGTACGTGACAAGGAGTATGGTCGCCTTACCAACCTCGTAGGCCGTAACGCCGCAGCCCGGGTAAAATTTCCCTCATTGCACACTTTATGGCGTATGCCCGTCTTCATTAGCCCATTGTAGGAGCAGAACAGTAGGACGTTAAACCCCATTCAATTTCATTTCATTTTCTCTATGTTGCTTATTTATTATAGTGGATAAATATTTTTCTGGTTCTAGCAATTATTTAATTTCTGCATAGAAATCTCTGGCCAGTTTTTTTTATTGCAGAGTGCCATTCTTGTATATTGCAGTCTATGACCCTTTGTTTAAAACATGCTTAAGAAGTCGTCACGATTTCCTACTTATAACCAAACATATTGGAAACCATAATTATATAACATATCTTGGAAGCCCGATTACAGCTATACAAGTTTCAGTTATTTCCCTTTAGTTTAAAGATTATTTTTTTGCCCGGGTGCAATGTTTCTCACTACATTTAAATTTGTAACTTTGTGAGTTTTTGACCCATTTTGATATTATGTCTTTATAATTTTCCAAATCTACATATTTAACGTACATATTCAAACAGTTGAGTTCAACCTGATTCAAAAAGTTTTAGTTTTGTTCAAAGTTATCTCATTTAATTTTTCGATGTTTTCTCACCATTTTCATTTCATTATTCTGAAAGTTTTGAAATCGGAAGTCATCCCGATTACAGCAACACAAGTATCAGTTATTTCCCTTTAGTTTTCAGATTACTCAATGTTTCATACTATATTTAGACTTGTAACTTCGCGAGTTTTTGACCAATTTTGATAGTTTGTTATTCTTATCCTTTTATTTGAGATACTTGATATAATCGATGACACGTGACGATGAATATGAAAGCTTTCATATCTGCATGGGACAGTAGCAGATCTAGTTATTATTTTTTTTTTTGTGTTTTATTCACAAATCGGATTTCTCAGAATCTAACCATAGGATCGTTCTGAAACTTTTACCTATCCCCCCAAAAATGGGTGGTGGCTGTTGATTAAATATATTTTCAAAACGTTTTACGTATCCGAAATCACCGAATTTTACGAACGAATGCATTTGACCTACAATGCTGTAACTTTGTGACTATTTGACCTATTTTACTAAATCTTTTTTCTTTGAGTACCTTGAGACAATTACTATAAATCTGCAGTTTCAGATTTTCGAATTTCGAAAATTCGTCGCTGTGATTTCGAACCGGAAGTTTAGACCAATTTGACAACTTCTTTAATAGTTGTACGATTTTCATGAAATTTAGTATCTAAGTAGATCTTACCGATGTGACTTCAAAAATATAATTAGAAATTTTCTAAATTATCTCCCCTTGACGAAATTAAGGATCAAAATTTTCAAAAAAATCGTCGAAATATAGGTCAGAATGACCTGATTTTTTTTTTCGATACTAGATAAGTAATTACTGATTTGTACACAAAATATGGAGTTTGTCGATTGAACCGGAAGTGCCGCCATATTTAAAAGTGAAAAATCAATAAGGCTTTTTTGCTATTTTACTTACAGACTCGGGAGTTATATTTTCTGAATCCTTGATGGAAGGCCTAAAAAATGTCGCGAATAGAATTTTGATTTCGGTCACGTGATGGTCACCATTTTGAATTGAAAATGAAAAATAGAAGCAATTTGAAGGGCCGGGACTTTGGAATACAATAACTCTCCTTCTAATTAAGCTAGAATGTTCAAACTTGGTGTAGACGTTCACTAGGTCAATGTCATGATTGAGTTTAAAGATGAGCATTTTCTGCTTAGGGTAAGCAGAGATAAGCATGCTAATTTGTTGATTCTTTAGGGCACGATAACTTCGGTTATAATGAAGGGAGGGCGGTGAAACTTTTGTCAATAGAAAGTCTAATAGCTAGCCTGTTGTGTGAAATCATTGTATTATTTTTTCTAAATATCAGGGATAGCCGAAAAAAAGAGATTGAAAATCCAAAAAGTCGTATTTTTACAATTTGGAGCATGTTTAGAGGTCTTTCTCGTAAAGTCAACATAATATTTTTTGGGAACTTCTTCTACAAAGAGTCTTATTGGTAGTCTTTTATATGAAACCATCGATCAGCAGTCCAACATATCAGGAGTAGAAGAACAAAAGGATCGAAAATTGAAAACGGCACCCTTTCATTGTTAAGCGAAACATGCAGTGTGGGTGACTACAATCTACACATTTAGTCATCGTATAGAGCTTATTCAACAGTATCGAATTCCAACGGCTTAGGGATATTTTACGTGCACTCAAATGTGTACACGGGACCTTGGTTTTTCGTCCCATCCGAACGACTAGACAGCTGTGCTTGTCAGGTCCTCCGTTCTGCCTCACTGACAACGGGGAACCACGCCGGGAAATCAAGATGAACTTTCTCCGTGCAGAACTTTCAATTCAGGCCAAACGTTTATTGCATACGATTAAGCTGGTCAGTTGGAGCTTATTTTCAAAAGTTTTGTAATCATCGGTTGGTAATTAAAGTTTTAAACTGTTAAAACAGAAAATTTCGCCCGGTTGAAATGTTTCTTGCTATAAGTCAGCAATTTTCCGAATTCAGGGAGGCTGAATGGTTAGCATGTGCGCGCTGTATCGTAACGTCTGTCATTGAGTCAACGGGCGTCGTTTCGATCTCCAGGTTGCACGTGACATGAAGTATGATGTCCAACCTCGTGGGTTTTCTCCGTGTCCTTCGGTTTCCTCCCAACGGCTAAAGACCAGTAAGCGCAAGGGGGGTTTTTAAATAAAATTAAAAAACATATGTTAGTCACGAAATGACCTAGATTGTGTCGAATGGACATAAGGCCGCATTTCTCACTTTCTCTTTTTTTAAAGTTTTGTAATAATCGGTTGGTAATCAAAGGTACTGTAAAAGTGATAAAGCAGAAAATTTCGCCCGGTTGTAATGTTTCTCACTTTAAAGTCAGCAATTTGCCGATTTTAAGGGGCAAACGTTTATTGCGAAAGCTTAAGCTGGTCAGGGGGAGCTTAGTTTTAAAAGTTTTGTAATATTCGGTTGATAACTAAAGGTACCGTGCAAATTAAACTGTTAAAATAGAAAATTTGGCCCGGTTTAAATGTTTCTCGCTGTAGGTCAGCAATTTGCCGATTTTAGGGAGGTTGCGTGGCTGAATGGTTAGCACGTGCGCTCTGTATCATAACGTCTGTCATTGAGTCAATTGGCGTTGTTTCGATTTCTTGGTTGCACGTGACAAGGAGTATGGTCGCCTGTCCAACCTCGTGGGCCGTAACGCCGCTGCCCGGGTACAATTTCCCTTATTGCACACTTTATGGCATATGCCCGTCTTCATTTAGGAGCAGAACAGTAGGACGTTAAACCCCATTCAATTTCATTTCATTTTCTCTGTTGCTTATTTATTATAGTGGATAAATATTTTTCTGGTTCTAGCAATTATTTAATTTCTGCATAGAAATCTTGCTTTGACCAGAATATTGAAAACGGCACCCTTTCTTTGTTAAGCGAAACATGCAGTGTGGGTGACTACAATCTACACCTTTAGTCATCGTATAGAGCTTATTCAACAGTATCGAATTCCAACTGCTTAGGGATATTTTACGTGCACTCCAATGTCTACACGGAACCTTGGTTTTTCGTCCCATCCGAACGACTAGACAGCTGTGCTTGTCAGGCCCTCCGTTCTGCCTCACTGACAAGGGGGAACCACGCCGAGAAATCGAGATGAACTTTCTCCGTGCAGAACTTTCAATTCAGGCCAAACGTTTATTGCATACGATTAAGCTGGTCAGTTGGAGCTTATTTTCCAAAGTTTTGTATTAATCGGTTGGTAATTAAAGTACCGTGCACATTAAACTGTTAAAACAGAAAATTTCGCCCGGTTGAAATGTTTCTTGCTATAAGTCAGCAATTTTCCGAATTCAGGGTGGCTGAATGGTTAGCATGTGCGCGCTGTATCGTAACGTCTGTCTTTGAGTCAATCGGCGTCGTTTCGATTTCCAGGTTGCACGTGACATGGAGTATGATGTCCAACCTCGTGGGTTTTCTCCGTGTCCTTCGCTTTCCTCCCAACAGCTAAAGACCAGTACGCGCAAGGGGAGTTTTTAAATAAAATTTAAAAAACATATGTTAGTTCCGAAATGACCTAGTTTGTGTCGAATGGACGTTTGGCCGCATTTCTCTCTTTCTCTTTTATTTTTAAAGTTTTGTAATAATCGGTTGGTAATCAAAGGTACTGTAAAAGTGATAAAACAGAAAATTTGGCCCGGTTGTAATGTTTCTCACTTTGAAGTCAGCAATTTGCCGATTTTAAGGGGCAAACGTTTATTGCGAACGATTAAGCTGGTCAGGGGGAGCTTATTTTTAAAAGTTTTGTAATATTCGGTTGATAAGTAAAGGTACCGTGCAAATTAAACTGTTAAAATAGAAAATTTGGCCCGGTTGAAATGTCTCTCGCTGTAGGTCAGAAATTTGCCGATTTTAGGGAGGTTGCGTGGCTGAATGGTTAGCACGTGCGCTCTGTATCATAACGTCTGTCATTAAGTCAACTGGCGTTGTTTCGATTTCTTGGTTGTACGTGACAAGGAGTATAGTCGCCTGTCCAACCTCGTAGGGCGTAACGCCGCTGCCCGGGTAAAATTTCCCTCATTGCACACTTTATGGCATATGCCCGTCTTCATTAGCCCATTTTAGGAGCAGAACAATAGGACGTTAAACCCCATTCAATTTCATTTCATTTTCTCTATGTTGCTTATTTATTATAGTGGATAAATATTTTTCTGGTTCTAGCAATTATTTAATTTCTGCATAGAAATCTTGCTTTGACCAGTTTTTTTTAATTGCAAAGTGCCATTCTTGTATATTGCAGTCTATGACCCTTTGTTTAAAACATGCTTAAGAAGTTGTCACGATTTCCTACTTATAACCAAACATATTGGAAACCATAATTATATAACATATCTCTAATTTTGGAAGCCCGATTACAGCTATACAAGTTTAGGTTATTTCCCTTTAGTTTAAAGATTATTTTTTTGCCCGGGTGCAATGTTTCTCACTACATTTAAATTTGTAACTTTGTGAGTTTTGACCGATTTTGATAATTATGTCTTTATAATTTTCCAAATTTACATATTTAACGTAAATATTCAAACAATTGGGATCAACCTGATTCAAATTTTTTTAGTTTTGTTCAAAGTTATCTCATTTAATTTTTCGATGTTTTCTTACCATTTTCATTTCATTTTTCTGAAAGTTTTGAAGTGGGAAGTCATCCCGATTACAGCAACACAAGTATCAGTTATTTCCCTTTAGTTTTCAGATTATGCAATGTTTCATACTATATTTAGACTTGTAACTTGGCGAGTTTTTGACCAATTTTGATAGTTTGTTATTCTTATCCTTTCATTTGAGCTACTTGATATAATCGATGACACGTGACGATGAATATGAAAGCTTTCATATCTGCATGGGACAGTAGCAGATCTAGTTATTGTTATTTTTTTTTGTGTGTTTTATCCACAAATCGGATTTCTCAGAATCTAACCACAATATCTTTATGAAACTTTTACCTACCCCCCCAAAAATGGGTGGTAGCTGTTGATTAAATATATTTTCAAAACGTTTTACGAATCCGAAATCACCGAAATTTACGAACGACAAAATGGACATTGCATAGTCGTAACTTTATTGTTTTTTGACCGATTTTACTAAATCTTTTTTCTTTGAATACCTTGAAAAAAATCATTTTCATCAGCAGTTTCACATTTTCGAATTTCGAAAATTCGTCGCTGTGATTTCGAACCGGAAGTTTAGACCAATTTGACAACTTCTTTAATAGTTGTACGATTTTCATTCAATTTAGTATATAAGTAGATCCTACCGATGTGACTTCAAAAATATAATTAGAAATTTTCTAAATTATCTCCCCTTGGTGAAACTAAGGATCAAAATTTTCAAAAAAATCGGCGAAATATAGGTCAGAATGACCTAATTTTTTTTTTTGATACTAGACAAGGAATTACTGATTCGTACACAAAATATGGAGTTTGTCGATCTAACCGGAAGTGCCACCATCTTTAAACGTGAAAAATCACTAAGGCTTTTTTGCTATTTTACTTACAGACTCGGGAGTTATATTTTCTGAATCCTTGTAGGAAGGCCTAAAAAATGTCGCGAATAGAATTTTGATTTAGGTCAACCGGGAGTTACCATTTTGAATTGAAAATGAAAAATAGAAGCAATTTGAAGGGCCGAGACTTTGGAGCACAATAACTCTCATTCTAATTAAGCTAGAATGTTCAAACTTGGTGTAAACGTTCACTAGGTCAATGTTATGATGGAGTTCAAAGATGAGCATTTTCTGCTTAGGGTAAGCAGAGATAAGCATGTTGATTTGTTGATTCTTTAGGGCACGATAACTTCGGTTATAATGAAGGGAGGGCGGTGAAACTTTTGTCAATAGAGAGTCTAATAGGTAGCCTGTTGTGTGAAATGATTGTATCATTTTTTTTTTAAATATCAGGGATAGCCGAAAAAAAGCGATTGAAAATCCAAAAAGTCGTATTTTTACAATTTGGAGCATGTTTAGAGGTCTTTCTCGTAAAGTCAACATAATATTTTTGGGGAACTTTTTCTACAAAGAGTCTTATTGGTAGTCTTTTATATGAAACCATCGATCAACAGTCCAAAATATCTGGAGTAGAAGAATAAAAGGATCGAACATTGAAAACGGCACCCTTTCATTGTTAAGCGAAACATGCAGTGTGGGTGACTACAAGCTGCACATTTAGTCATCGTATAGAGCTTATTCAACAGTATCGAATTCCATCTGCTTAGGGATATTTTACGTGCACTCCAATGTGTACACGCGATCTTGGTTTTTCGTCCCATCCGTACGACTAGACAGCTGTCCTTGTCAGGCCCTCCGTTCTGCCTCACTGACAAGGGGGAAACACGCCGGAAAATCGTGGGTTTTCACCGTGTCCTTCGGTTTAGTCCCAACAGCTAAAGAACAGTACGCGCAAGGGGAGTTTTTAAATAAAATTAAAAAACATATGTTAGTCCCAAAATGACCTAGTTTGTGTCGAATGGACGTTAAGCCGCATTTCTCTCTTTCTTTTTTTATTTTTAAAGTTTTGTAATAATCGGTTGGTAATCAAAGATAATGTAAAAGTGATAAAACAGAAAATTTCGCCCGGTTGTGATGTTTCTCACTTTAAAGTCAGCAATTTGCCGATTTTAAGGGGAAAACGTTTATTGCGAACGATTTAGCTGGTCAGGGGAGCTTATTTTTAAAAGTTTTGTAATATTCGGTTGATAACCAAAGGTACCGTGCAAATTAAACTAATAAAATAGAAGATTTCGCCCGGTTGAAATGTTTCTATCTGTAGGTCAGCAATTTGCCGATTCTAGGGAGGTTGTGTGACTGAATGGTTAGCACGTGCGCTCTGTATCATAACGTCTGTCATTGAGTCAATTGGCGTTGTTTCGATTTCTTGGTTCTACGTGAAAAGGAGTATGGTCGCCTGTTCAACCTCGTAGGCCGTAACGCCGCTGCCCGGGTAAAATTCCCCTCATTGCACACTTTATGGCGTATGCCCGTCTTCATTAGCCCATTTTAGGAGCAGAACAGTAGGACGTTAAACCCCATTCAATTTCATTTCATTTTCTCTATGTTGCTTATTTATTATAGTGGATAAATATTTTTCTGGTTCTAGCAATTATTTAATTTCTGCATAGAAATCTCTGGCCAGTTTTTTTTATTGCAGAGTGCCATTCTTGTATATTGCAGTCTATGACCCTTTGTTTAAAACATGCTTAAGAAGTCGTCACGATTTCCTACTTATAACCAAACATATTGGAAACCATAATTATATAACATATCTTGGAAGCCCGATTACAGCTATACAAGTTTCAGTTATTTCCCTTTAGTTTAAAGATTACTTTTTTGCCCGGGTGCAATGTTTCTCACTACATTTAGATTTGTATCTTTGTGAGTTTTTGACCGATTTTGATATTATGTCTTTATAATTTTCCAAATCTACATATTTAACGTACATATTCAAACAGTTGAGTTCAACCTGATTCAAAAAGTTTTAGTTTTGTTCAAAGTTATCTCATTCATCCCGATTACAGCAACACAAGTATCAGTTATTTCCATTTAGTTTTCAGATTAGTCAATGTTTCATACTATATTTAGACTTGTAACTTCGCGAGTTTTTGACCAATTTTGATAGTTTGTTATTCTTATCCTTTTATTTGAGATACTTGATATAATCGATGACACGTGACGATGAATATGAAAGCTTTCATATCTGCATGGGACAGTAGCAGATCTAGTTATTAAGCTTTCATATTACATATGAAAGCTTATTGTTTCTGTTAAGATTATTATTATTTTTTTTTTGTGTTTTATCCACAAATCGGATTTCTCAGAATCTAACCACAGTATCTTTATGAAACTTTTACCTACCCCCCCCCCAAAAATGGGTGGTAGCTGTTGATTAAATATATTTTCAAAACGTTTTACGAATCCGAAATCACCGAAATTTACGAACGACAAAATGGACATTGCATAGTCGTAACTTTATTGTTTTTTGACCGATTTTACTAAATCTTTTTTCTTTGAATACCTTGAAAAAAATCATTTTCATCAGCAGTTTCACATTTTCGAATTTCGAAAATTCGTCGCTGTGATTTCGAACCGGAAGTTTAGACCAATTTGACAACTTCTTTAATAGTTGTGCGATTTTCATTCAATTTAGTATATAAGTAGATCCTACCAATGTGACTTCAAAAATATAATTAGAAATTTTCTAAATTATCTCCCATTGGTGAAATTAAGGATCAAAATTTTCAAAAAAATCGGTGAAATATAGGTCAGAATGACCTAAATTTTTTTTTGATACTAGACAAGGAATTACTGATTCGTACACAAAATATGGAGTTTGTCGATCGAACCGGAAGTGCCACCATCTTTAAACGTGAAAAATCACTAAGGCTTTTTTGCTATCTTACTTACAGACACGGGAGTTATATTTTCTGAATCCTTGAAGGATGGCCCAAAAATCGTAGGGAGCAGAATTTTGATTTCGGTCATGTGATGGTCACAATTTTGAATTGAAAATGAAAAATAGAAGCAATTTGAAAGGCCCGGACTTCGGAACACAATAACTCTCCTTCTAATTAAGCTAGAATGTTCAAACTTGGTGTAGATGTTCACTAGGTCAATGTTATGATTGAGTTCAAAGATGAGCATTTTCTGCTTAGTTTAAGCCGAGATAAGCATGCTGATTTGTTGATTCTTTAGGGCACGATAACTTCGGTTATAATGAAGGGAGGGCGGTGAAACTTTTGTCAATAGAGAGTCTAATGGGTAGCCTGTTGTGTGAAATGATTGTATCATTTTTTTTAAATATCAGGGATAGCCGAAATAAAGAGATTGAAAATCCAAAAAGTCGTATTTTTACAATTTGGAGCATGTTTAGAGGTCTTTCTCGTAAAGTCAACATACTATTTTTTGGGAACTCCTTCTACAAAGAGTCTTATTGGTAGTCTTTTATATGAAACCATCGATCAACAGTCCAACATATAAGGAGTAGAAGAACAAAAGGATCGAACACTGAAAACGGCACCCTTTCATTGTTGAGCGAAACATGAAGTGTGGGTGACTACAATCTACGCATTTAGTCATCGTATAGAGCTTATTCAACAGTATCGAATTCCAACCGCTTAGGGATATTTTACGTGCACTCCAATGTGTACACGGGACCTTGGTTTTTCGTCCCATCCGAAGGACTAGACAGCTGTCCTTGTCAGGCCCTCCGTTCTGCCTTACTGACAAGGGAACCACGCCGGGAAATCGAGATGAACTTTCTCTGTGCAGAACTTTCGATTCAGGCAAAACGTTTATTGCCAACGATTAAGCTGGTCAGTTGGAGCTTATTTTCAAAAGTTTTGTAATAATCGGTTGGTAATTAAAGTACCGTGCACATTAAACTGTTAAAACAGAAAATTTCGCCCGGTTGAAATGTTTCTTGCTAAAAGTCAGCAATTTTCCGAATTCAGGGAGGCTGAATGGCTGAATGGTTAGCATGTCCGCGCCGTATCGTAACGTCTGTCATTGAGTCAACGGGCGTCGTTTCGATCTTCAGGTTGCACGTGACATGGTGTATGATGTCCAACCTCGTGGGTTTTCTCCGTGTTCTTCAGTTTCCTCCCAACGGCTAAAAACCAGTACGCGCAAGGGGAGTTTTTAAATAAAATTAAAAAAAATATGTTAGTCCCGAAATGACCTAGTTTGTGTCGAATGGACGTTAGGCCGCATTTACTGTAAAAGTGATGAAACAAAAAATTTGGCCCGGTTGTAATGTTTCTCACTTTAAAGTCAGCAATTTGTCGATTTTAAGGGGCATTGTAATATTCGGTTGATAACTAAAGGTACCGTGCAAATTAAACTGTTACAATAGAAAATTTGGCCCGGTTGAAATGTTTCTCGCTGTAGGTCAGCAATTTGCCGATTTTAGGGAGGTTGCGTGGCTGAATGGTTAGCACGTGCGCTCTGTATCATAACGTCTGTCATTGAGTCAACTGGCCTTGTTTCGATTTCTTGGTTGTACGTGACAAGGAGTATGGTCGCCTTACCAACCTCGTAGGCCGTAACGCCGCTGACCGGGTAAAATTTCCCTCATTGCACACTTTATGGCGTATGCCCGTCTTCATTAGCCCATTGTAGGAGCAGAACAGTAGGACGTTAAACCCCATTCAATTTCATTTCATTTTCTCTATGTTGCTTATTTATTATAGTGGATAAATATTTTTCTGGTTCTAGCAATTATTTAATTTCTGCATAGAAATCTCTGGCCAGTTTTTTTTATTGCAGAGTGCCATTCTTGTATATTGCAGTCTATGACCCTTTGTTTAAAACATGCTTAAGAAGTCGTCACGATTTCCTACATATTGGAAACCATAATTATATAACATATCTTGGAAGCCCGATTACAGCTATACAAGTTTCAGTAATTTCCTTTAGTTTAAAGATTATTTTTTGCCCGGGTGCAATGTTTCTCACTACATTTAAATTTGTAACTTTGTGAGTTTTTGACCGATTTTGATATTATGTCTTTATAATTTTCCAAATCTACATATTTAACGTACATATTCAAATAGTTGAGTTCAACCTGATTCAAAAAGTTTTAGTTTTGTTCAAAGTTATCTCATTCATCCCGATTACAGCAACACAAGTATCAGTTATTTCCCTTTAGTTTTCAGATTACTCAATGTTTCATACTATATTTAGACTTGTAACTTCGCGAGTTTTTGACCAATTTTGATAGTTTGTTATTCTTATCCTTTTATTTGAGATACTTGATATAATCGATGACACGTGACGATGAATATGAAAGCTTTCATATCTGCATGGGACAGTAGCAGATCTAGTTATTAAGCTTTCATATGTATTACATATGAAAGCTTATTGTTTCTGTTAAAGTTATTATTATTATTTTTTTTTTTTGTGTGTTTTCTGCAAATCGGATTTCTCAGAATCTATCCATAGGATCTTTCTGAAATTTTGACCTACCCCCCCAAAAATGGGGTGCGAACGTTGATTAAATGTATTTTCAAAACGTTTTACGAATCCGAAATCACCGAATTTTACGAACGAATGCATTTGACCTACAATGCTGTAACTTTGTGACTATTTGATCTATTTTACTAATTCTTTTTTCTTTGAGTATCCTAAGACATTTACTTCAAATCTGCAATTTCGGATTTTCGAATTTCGAAAATTCGTCGCTGTGATTTCGAACCGGAAGTTTACACCAACTCGACAACTTCTTTAGTAGTTGTACGATTTTCATGAAATTTAATATGTAAGTAGACCTTAATGATGCGACTTGAAAAATGACTTTAGAAATTTTCTAACTTATCTCCCCTTGGTGAAATTAAGGATCAAAGTTTTCAAAAAAATCGTCGAAATATAGGTCAGAATGACCTAGTTTTTTTTTTCGATACTAGACAAGGAATTACTGATTCGTACACAAAATATGGAGTTTGTCGATCGAACCGGAAGTGCCACCATCTTTAAACGTGAAAAATCAATAAGGCTTTTTTGCTATTTTACTTACAGACTCGAGAGTTATATTTTCTGAATCCTTGTAGGAAGGCCTAAAAAATGTCGCGAATAGAATTCTGATTTAGGTCAACCGGGAGTCACCATTTTGAATTCAAAATGGAAAATAGAAGCAATTTGAAGGGCCGAGACTTTGGAGCACAATAACTCTCATTCTAATTAAGCTAGAATGTTCAAACTTGTTGTAGACGTTCACTAGGTCAATGTTATGATTGAGTTCAAAGATGAGCATTTTCTGCTTAGGGTAAGCAGAGATAAGCATGCTGATTTGTTGATTCTTTAGGGCACGATAACTTCGGTTATAATGAAGGGAGGGCGGTGAAACTTTTGTCAATAGAGAGTCTAATAGCTAGCCTGTTGTATGAAGTCATTGTATTATTTTTTTTAAATATCAGGGATAGCCGAAAAAAAGAGATTGAAAATCCAAAAAGTCGTATTTTTACAATTTGGAGCATGTTTAGAGGTCTTTCTCGTAAAGTCAACATACTATTGTTTGGGAACTTCTTCTACAAAGGGTCTTATTGGTAGTCTTTTATATGAAACCATCGATCAACAGTCCAACATATCAGGAGTAGAAGAACAAAAGGATCGAACATTGAAAACGGCACCCGTTCATTGTTAAGCGAAACATGCAGTGTGGGTGACTACAATCTACGCATTTAGTCATCGTATAGAGCTTATTCAACAGTATCGAATTCCAACTGCTTAGGGATATTTTACGTGCACTCCAATGTGTACACGGGACCTTGGTTTTTCGTCCCATCCGAAGGACTAGACAGCTGTGCTTGTCAGGACCTCCGTTCTGCCTCACTGACAAGGGGAACCACGCCGGGAAATCGAGATGAACTTTTTCCGTGCAGAACTTTCAATTCAGGCAAAACGTTTATTGCATACGATTAAGCTGGTCAGTTGGAGCTTATTTTCAAAAGTTTTGTAATAATCGGTTGGTAATTAAAGTACCGTGCACATTAAACTGTTAAAACAGAAAATTTCGCCCGGTTGAAATGTTTCTTGCTATAAGTCAGCAATTTTCCGAATTCAGGGAGGCTGGATGGCTGAATGGTGAGCATGTGCTCGCTGTATCGTAACGTTTGTCATTGAGTCAACGGGCGTCGTTTCGATCTCCAGGTTGCACGTGACATGGTGTATGATGTCCAACCTCGTGGGTTTTCTCCGTGTTCTTCGGTTTCCTCCCAACGGCTAAAGACCAGTACGTGCAAGGGGAGTTTTTAAATAAAATTAAAAAACATATGTTAGTCACGAAATGACCTAGTTTGTGTCGAATGGACGTTAGGCCGCATTTCTCTCTTTCTCTTTTTAAAGTTTTGTAATAATCGGTTGGTAATCAAAGGTTCTGTTAAAGTGATAAAACAGAAAATTTGGCCCGGTTGTAATGTTTCTCACTTTAAAGTCAGCAATTTGTCGATTTTAAGGGGCAAACGTTTATTGCGAACGATTAAGCTGGTCAGGGGGAGCTTATTTTTAAAAGTTTTGTAATATTCGGGTGATAACTAAAGGTACCGTGCAAATTAAACTGTTAAAATAGAAAATTTGGCCCGGTTGAAATGTTTCTCGCTGTAGGTCAGCAATTTGCCGATTTTAGGGAGGTTGCGTGGCTGAATGGTTAGCACGTGCGCTCTGTATCATAACGTCTGTCATTGAGTCAACTGGCCTTGTTTCGATTTCTTGGTTGTACGTGACAAGGAGTATGGTAGCCTTACCAACCTCGTAGGCCGTAACGCCGCTGCCCGGATAAAATTTCCCTCATTGCACACTTTATGGCGTATGCCCGTCTTCATTAGCCCATTTTAGGAGCAGAACAGTAGGACGTTAAACCCCATTCAATTTCATTTCATTTTCTCTATGTTGCTTATTTATTATAGTAGATAAATATTTTTCTAGTTCTAGCAATTATTTAATTTCTGCATAGAAATCTCTGGCCAGTTTTTTTTTATTGCAGAGTGCCATTCTTGTATATTGCAGTCTATGACCCTTTGTTTAAAACATGCTTAAGAAGTCGTCACGATTTCCTACTTATAACCAAACATATTGGAAACCATAATTATATAACATATCTTGGAAGCCCGATTACAGCTATACAAGTTTCAGTTATTTCCCTTTAGTTTAAAGATTATTTTTTTGCCCGGGTGCAATGTTTCTCACTACATTTAAATTTGTAACTTTGTGAGTTTTTGACCGTTTTTGATATTATGTCTTTATAATTTTCCAAATCTACATATTTAACGTACATATTCAAACAGTTGAGTTCAACCTGATTCAAAAAGTTTTAGTTTTGTTCAAAGTTATCTCATTTAATTTTTCGATGTTTTCTTACCATTTTCATTTCATTTTTCTGAAAGTTTTGAAATCGGAAGTCATCCCGATTACAGCAACACAAGTATCAGTTATTTCCCTTTAGTTTTCAGATTACTCAATGTTTCATACTATATTTAGACTTGTAACTTCGCGAGTTTTTGACCAATTTTGATAGTTTGTTATTCTTATCCTTTTCTTTGAGATACTTGATATAATCGATGACACGTGACGATGAATATGAAAGCTTTCATATCTGCATGGGACAGTAGCAGATCTAGTTATTATTTTTTTTTTTTGTGTATTTTCTGCAAATCGGATTTCTCAGAATCTATCCATAGGATCTTTCTGAAATTTTGACCTACCCCCCCAAAAATGGGGTGCGAACCTTGATTAAATGTATTTTCAAAACGTTTTACGAATCCGAAATCACCGAATTTTACGAACGAAAAAACTGACAATGCATAGTCGTAACTTTGTTATTTTTTGACCGATTTTACTAATTCTTTTTTCTTTGAATACCTTGAAAAAAATCGTTTTCATCTGCAGTTTCACATTTTCGAATTTCGAAAATTCGTCGCTGTGATTTCGAACCGGAATTTTAGACCAATTTGACAACTTCTTTAATAGTTGTACGATTTTCATGAAATTTAGTATACAAGTAGATCTTACCGATGTGACTTCAAAAATATAATTAGAAATTTTCTAAATTATCTCCCCTTGGTGAAATTAAGGATCAAAGTTTTCAAAAAAATCGTCGAAATATAGGTCAGAATGACCTAAAAAAATTTTTCGATACTCGACAAGTAATTACTGATTCCTACACAAAATATGGAGTTTGTCGATCGAACCGGAAGTGCCACCATCTTGAAACATGAAAAATCCCTAAGGCTTTTTTGCTATTTTACTTACAGACACGGGAGTTATATTTTCTGAATCCTTGAAGGATGGCCCAAAAATCGTAGGGAGCAGAATTTTGATTTCGGTCACGTGATGGTCACCATTTTGAATTGAAAATGAAAAGTAGTAGCAATTTGAAGGGCCGAGACTTTGAAACACAATAACTCTCCTTCTAATTGAGCTAGAATGTTCAAACTTGGTGTAGACGTTCACTAGGACAATGTGATGATTGAGTTCAAAGATGAGCATTTTCTGCCTAGGGTAAGCAGAGATGGGCATGCTGATTTGTTGATTCTTTAGGGCACGATAACTTCGGTTATAATGAAGGGAGGGCTGTGAAACTTTTGTCAATAGAGAGTCCAATAGCTAGCCTGTTGTGTGAAATCATTGTATCATTTATTTTAAATATCAGGGATAGGCGAAAAAAAGAGATTGAAAATCCAAAAAGTCGTATTTTTACAATTTGGAGCATGTTTAGAGGTCTTTCTCGTAAAGTCAACTTAATATTTTTTAGGAACTTCTTCTACAAAGAGTCTTATTGGTAGTCTTTCATATAAAACCATCGATCAACAATCCAACATATCAGGAGTAGAAGAACAAAAGGATCGAACATTGAAAACGGCATCCTTTCATTGTTAAGCGACACATGCAGTGTGGGTGACTACAATCTACACATTTAGTCATCGTATACAGCTTATTCAACAGTATCGAATTCCAACTGCTTAGGGATATTTTTTTTTCGTCCCATCCGAACGACTAGACAGCTGTGCTTGTCAGGCCCTCCGTTCTGCCTCACTGACAACAGGGAACCACGCCGGGAAATCAAGATGAACTTTTTCCGTGCAGAACTTTCAATTCAGGCCAAACGTTTATTGCATACGATTAAGCTGGTCAGTTGGAGCATATTTTCAAAAGTTTAGTAATAATCGGTTGGTAATTAAAGTACCGTGCACATTAAACTGTTAAAACAGAAAATTTCGCCCGGTTGAAATGTTTCTTGCTATAAGTCAGCAATTTTCCGAATTCAGGGAGGCTGAATGGCTGAATGGTTAGCATGTGCGCGCTGTATCGTAACGTCTGTCATTGAGTCAACGGGCGTCGTTTCGATCTCCAGGTTGCACGTGACATGAAGTATGATGTCCAACCTCGTGGGTTTTCTCCGTGTCCTTCGGTTTCCTCCCAACGGCTAAAGACCAGTAAGCGCAAGGGGAGTTTTTAAAAAAAATTAAAAAACATATGTTAGTCACGAAATGACCTAGTTTGTGTCGAATGGACATTAGGCCGCATTTCTCTATTTCTCTTTTATTTTTAAAGTTTTGTAACAATCGGTTAGTAATCAAAGGTACTGTAAAAGTGATAAAACAGAAAATTTCGCCCGGTTGTAATGTTTCTCACTTTAAAGTCAGCAATTTGCCGATTTTATGGGGCAAACGTTTATTGCGAACGCTTAAGCTGGTCAGGGGGAGCTTATTTTTAAAAGTTTTGTAATATTCGGTTGATAACTAAAGGTACCGTGCAAATTAAACTGTTAAAATAGAAAATTTGGCCCGGTTGAAATGTTTCTCGCTGTAGGTTAGCAATTTGCCGATTTTAGGGAGGTTGCGTGGCTGAATGGTTAGCACGTGCGCTCTGTATCATAACGTCTGTCATTGAGTCAACTGGCGTTGTTTCGATTTCTTGGTTGTACGTGACAAGGAGTATGGTCGCCTGTCCAACCTCGTAGGCCGTAACGCCGCTGCCCGGGTAAAATTTCCCTCATTGCACACTTTATGGCATATGCCCGTCTTCATTAGCCCATTTTAGGAGCAGAACAGTAGGACGTTAAACCCCATTCAATTTCATTTCATTTTCTCTATGTTGCTTATTTATTATAGTGGATAAATATTTTTCTGGTTCTAACAATTATTTAATTTCTGCATAGAAATCTTGCTTTGGCCAGTTTTTTTATTGCAGAGTGCCATTCTTGTATAATTCAGTCTATGATCCTTTGTTTAAAACATGCTTAATAAGTCGTCACGATTTCGTACTTATAACCAAACATATTGGAAATATTAGTCTGGCATTATTAAATCCTAATTTTATTGGTCTTATTTAAAATTAAACTTTCATTTAACTATGAACAACCCTTAACGTGTCTCTTTAAAACTATTAAATACTCTAAATACTCTGAAAGCTTTCATATCTGCATGGGACAGTAGCAGATCTAGTTATTATTTTTTTTTGTGTGTATTTTCTGCAAATCGGATTTCTCAGAATCTAACCATAGGATCTTTCTGAAACTTTGACCTACCCCCCAAAGATGGGGTGAGAACTTTGATCAAATATATTTTCAAAACGTTTTACGAATCCGAAATCACCGAATTTTACGAACGAATGCATTTGACCTACAATGCTGTAACTTTGTGACTATTTGACCTATTTAATTAATTCTTTTTTCTATGAGTACCTTGAGACATTTACTTCAAATCTGCAATTTCGGATATTCGAATTTCGAAAATTCCTTGCTGTGATTTCGAACCGGAAGTTTAGGCCAACTCGACAACTTCTTTAGTAGTTGTACGATTTTCATGAAATTTAATATGTAAGTAGACCTTAATGATGCCACTTGAAAAATGACTTTAGAAATTTTGTAAATTATCTCCCCTTGGAGAAATTGACGATCGAAATTTTCAAAAAAATCGACGAAATATAGGTCAGATCATCTTGAATTTTTTTTTAGGTACTAGCTACGAGACTACTGATTCGTACACAAAAAATGGAGTTTGTAGCTCAATCCGGAAGTGCCACCATCTTGAAATGTAAAAACCTCAAACGCCATTTTGCTATTTTACATACAGACACGGGGGTTATATTTTCTGAATCCTTGAAATGTTGGCAGTAGAATTTTGATTTAAGTCAATTGATAGTCACCATATTGAATTGAATATCAGAAATAGTGAAAAATGGACATTAACGGGCATGTAAATTATCAGAATAGACCGTAGTTTGTTGAATTCGTTTCCTATCTTTGTAATTAATACATTTGGGGATAGCCTGGCTAATTGTCGAATTTTCGGTATTTGCAAATTTCAAAATTTCAAATTACGCCTTTGATGTTTTCCGTGCCGACAAAGTTGTTTTCGCGTGAATAACTCCGATTAACAGCTTGAAAATAATCAAATAGATCGCAGTTTCGCGATTTCGTCTCAAATCTGGGAAATCAATACATTTCTGGTTAGCCTCCTTTCAAAAATGGGTGGTGGCCTTGGAATCAATATATTTTCAAAACGTTTTGCGAATCCAAAATCACCGAAAACAACTGATGAAAAAATTGACCTTGACAGCTGTGTTACTTCGTGATTTTGTGATCTATTTTACTTTTCTGGTTAGCCTCCTTTCAAAAATGGGTGGTGGCCTTGGTATCAATATATTTTCAAAACGTTTTGCGAATCCAAAATCACCGAAAATAACTGATGAAAAAATTGAGATTGGATGGAAGCTATATAGAAAAATAAAAGGAAACATCAACATTATATAGGCCTTGCACACATAGGCTTAGAACTTTGCAGCCAGTCATCATATTAATTGAAATTGAATAGGTTTGATTTGATATAATTATTTGTTTTCTATTTTAAAACTATCTAAAAAAAAAATTTCTAATCATTTATGTTATTGATTTAGATTAATACTGTATATATTTTGTACATTTTAACACATTCATCGATTAATAATGGTTTGCATAGTCATCGTATAGAGCTTATTCAACAGTATCGAATTCCAACTGCTTAGGGATATTTTACGTGCACTCCAATGTGAACACGGGACCTTGGTTTTTCGTCCCATCCATATGTTAGTCCCGAAATGACCTAGTTTGTGTCGAATGGACGTTAAGCCGCATTTCTCTCTTTCTCTTTTATTTTTAAAGTTTTGTAATAATCGGTTGTACTGTACTGTAAAAGTGATAAAACTGAAAATTTCTCCCGGTTGTAATGTTTCTCACTTTAAGGTCAGCAATTTGCCCATTTTAGGGGGCAAACGTTTATTGCGAACGATTAAGCTGGTCAGGGTGGGCTCTTTTTTTAAAAGTTTTGTAATATTCGGTTGATAATTAAAGGTACCGTGCAAATTAAACTGTTAAAATAGAAAATTTCGCCCGGTTGAAATGTTTCTCGCTGTAGGTCAGCAATTTGCCAAATTTAGGGAGGTTGCGTGGCTGAATGGTTAGCACCTGCGCTCTGTATCGTAACGTCTGTCATTGAGTCAACTGGCGTTGTTTCGATTGAAATGCCCGGTTGAAATGTTTCTTGCTATAAGTCAGCAATTTCCCGATTTTAGGGAGCCTGAATGGCTGAATGGATAGCATGTGCGCGCTGTATCGTAACGTCTGTCATTGAGTCAACCGGCGTCGTTTCGATTTCCAGGTTGCACGTGACATGGAGTATGGTGTCCAACCTCGTGGGTTTTCTCAGTGTCCCTCGGTTTCCTCCCACGGCTAAAAACCCGTACGCGCCAGGGAAGTTTTTCAATAAAATTAAAAGACATATGTTAGTCCCGAAATGACCTCGTTTGTGTCGAAGTGACGTTAAGCCGCATTTCTCTCTTTCTCTTTTATTTTTAAAGTTTTGTAATAATCGGTTGGTAATCAATGGTACTGTAAAAGTGATAAAACAGAAAATTTCGCCCGGTTGTAATGTTTCTCACTTTAAAGTCAGCAATTTGCCGATTTTAAGGGGCAAACGTTTATTGCGAACGATGAAGCTGGTCAGGGGGAGCTTATTTTTAAAAGTTTTGTAATATTTAATAGTTGTACGATTTTCATGAAATTTAGTATGTAACATTACTGATGCGGCTTGAAAAATGACTTTTAAAATTTTCTAAATTATCTCCCCTTGGTGAAATTAAGAATCAAAGTTTTCAAAAAAATCGTCGAAATAAAGGTCAGAATGATCGATACTAGACAAGTAATTACTGATTCGTACACAAAACATGGAGTTTGTCGATCGAACCGGAAGTGCCACCATCTTGAAACGTGAAAAAACAATAGAACTTTTGCGATATTGCACTTACAGACATGGGAGTTACATTTTCTGAATCCTTGATGGAAAACCTAAAAAACGTTCATAGCAGAATTTTGATTTAGGTCAGCTGATGGTCGCCATTTTGAAGTGAATATGAAACATAGTGAAAAATCGACATTTACGGACTTGTAAACAAACACAGTATGTTCAATGCGTCTCCTATGTCTAAAATTTAATACATTTCAATTTCAGGATAGACGGGATACGGGTCGAATTTTTAGTATTTGAATATTTCAAAAATTCGAATTTCGCCTTTGATGTTTTTCGTGCCGACAAAGTTGTTTACGAGTGAAAAATCACATTAATTTCGCTAGATTGTGACCGATTTTAACGATTTATATTTTCTTGTTCGGATTATTTATATGACCCATGACATGTGACAGGAAGTGACAGTGAATATGAAAGCTTTCATATCTGCATGGGACAGTAGCAGATCTAGTTATTATTTTTTTGTGCGTGTGTTTCTCCTGCAAATCGGATTTCACAGAATCTAACCATAGGATGTTTCTTAAACTTTGACCTACCCCCCCCCCCCCCAAAAAAAAAATGTGTGGTGGCTGTTGATTAAATATATTTTCAAAACGTTTTGCGAATTCGAAATCACCGAATTTTACGAACGAAAAAATTAACAATGCATAGTCGTAACTTTGTTATTGATAGACCTATTTTATTAAAAAAAAAATTATCTGAAAACCTTGACGAAAATCAATTTCACCTGCAATTTCAAGTTTTCGAATTTCGAAAATTCGTCGCTGTGATTTCGTTCCGGAAGTCATGACCAATTTGACAACTTCTTTAATAGATACACGATTGTTATGAAATTTGGAAAGTAAGTAGATCTTCCCGATGCGACTTTAAAAATGACTTTAAAAATTTTCTAAATTATCTCCCCTTGGAGAAATTGAGGATCGAAATTTTCAAAAAAATCGACGAAATATAGGTCAGATCATCTTGAATTTTT
This sequence comes from Patella ulyssiponensis, assembly GCA_963678685.1. Taxonomy (NCBI): domain Eukaryota; kingdom Metazoa; phylum Mollusca; class Gastropoda; family Patellidae; genus Patella; species Patella ulyssiponensis. The sequence goes on along the minus strand of OY783229.1, from coordinate 35,883,140 downwards.
TTTTTAGATACTAGCTACGAGACCACTGATTTGGACACAAAAAATGGAGTTTGTAGCTCAATCCGGAAGTGCCACCATCTTGAAATGTAAAAACCTCAAACGCCATTTTTCTATTTTACATACAGACACGGGGGTTATATTTTCTGAATCCTTGAAGGGATGGCTATAAAATGTTGGCAGTGGAATTTTGATTTAAGTCAATGGATAGTCACCATATTGAATTGAATATCAGAAATAGTGAAAAATGGACATTAACGGGCATGTAAATTACCAGAATAGACCGTAGTTTGTTGAATTCCTTTCCTATCTTTGAAATTAATACATTTGGGGATAGCCTGGCTCATTGTCGAATTTTTGGTATTTGCAAATTTCAAAATTTCAAATTTCGCCTTTGATGTTTTCCTTGCCGACAAAGTTGTTTTCGCGTGAATAACTCCGATTAACAGCTTGAAAATAATCAAATAGAACGCAGTTTCGCGATTTCGTCTCAAATCTGGGAAATCAATACATTTCTGGTTAGTCTCCTTTCAAAAATGGGTGGTGGCCTTGGAATCAATATATTTTCAAAACGTTTTGCGAATCCAAAATCACCGAAAACAACTGATGAAAAAATTGACCTTGACAGCTGTGTTACTTCGTGATTTTGTGATCTATTTTACTTTTCTGGTTAGCCTCCTTTCAAAAATGGGTGGTGGCCTTGGAATCAATATATTTTCAAAACGTTTTGCGAATCCAAAATCACCGAAAATAACTGATGAAAAAATTGAGCTTGGATGGAAACTATATAGAAAAATAAAAGGAAACATCAACATTATATAGGTCTTGCACACATAGGCTTAGAACTTTGCAGCCTGTCCTCATATTAATTGAAATTGAATAGGTTTGATTTGATATAATTATTTGTTTTCTATTTTAAAACTATCTAAAAAAAAATTTGTAATCATTTATGTTATTGATTTATATTAATACTGTGTATATTTTGTACATTTTAACACATTCATCAATTAATAATGGTTTGCATAGTCATCGTATAGAGCTTATTCAACAGTATCGAATTCCAACTGCTTAGGGATATTTTACGTGCATTCCAATTTGTACACGGGACCTTGGTGTTTCGTCCCATCCGAACAACTAGACAGGGGGAACCACGCCGGAAAATCGAGATGAACTTTCTCGGTGCAGAACTTTCAATTCAGGCCAAACGTTTATTGCTGGTCAGCTTATTTTCAAAAGTTTTCTAATAATCGGTTGGTAATTAAAGTACCGTGCAAATTAAACTGTTAAAACAGAAAATTTCGCCCGGTTGAAATGTTTCTTGCTATAAGTCAGCAATTTCCCGATTTTAGGGAGGCTGAATGGCTGAATGGTTAGCATGTACGCGCTGTATCGTAACGTCTGTCATTGAGTCAACCGGCGTCGTTTCGATTTCCAGGTTGCACGTGACACGGAGTAGGTGTCCAACCTCGTGGGTTTTCTCCGTGTCCTTCGGTTTCCTCCCACGCCTAAAGACCCGTACGCGCAAGGGAAGTTTTTAAATAATATTAAAAAGCATATGTTAGTCCCGAAATGACCTAGTTTGTGTCGAATGGACGTTAAGCCGCATTTCTCTCTTTCTCTTTTATTTTTAAAGTTTTGTAATAATCGGTTGGTAATCAAAGGTACTGTAAAAGTGATAAAACAGAAAATTTCGCCCGGTTGTAATGTTTCTCACTTTAAAGTCAGCAATTTGCCGATTTTAGGGGGCAAACGTTTATTGCGAACAATTAAGCTGGTCAGGGGGAGCTTATTTTTAAAAGTTTTGTAACATTCGGTTGATGATTAAAGGTACCGTGCAAATTAAACTGTTAAAATAGAAAATTTCGCCCGGTTGAAATGTTTCTCGCTGTAGGTCAGCAATTTGCCAAATTTAGGGAGGTTACGTGGTTGAATGGTTAGCACCTGCGCTCTGTATCGTAACGTCTGTCATTGAGTCAAATGGCGTTGTTTCGATTGAAATGCCCGGTTGAAATGTTTCTTGCAATAAGTCAACAATTTCCCGATTTTAGGGAGGCTGAATGGTTAGCATGTGCGCGCTGTATCGTAACGTCTGTCATTGAGTCAACCGGCGTCGTTTCGATTTCCAGGTTGCACGTGACACGGAGTATGGTGTCCAACCTCGTGGGTTTTCTCCGTGTCCTTCGGTTTCCTCCCACGCCTAAAGACCCGTACGCGCAAGGGAAGTTTTTAAATAAAATTAAAAAACATATGTTAGTCCCGAAATGACCTAGTTTGTGTCGAATGGACGTTAAGCCGCATTTCTCTCCTTCTCTTTTATTTTTAAAGTTTTGTAATAATCGGTTGGTAATCAAAGGTATTGTAAAAGTGATAAAACAGGAAATTTCGCCCGGTTGTAATGTTTCTCACTTTAAAGTCAGCAATTTGCCGATTTTAGGGGGCAAACGTTTATTGCGAACGATTAAGCTGACAATTTGCCAAATTTAGGGAGGTTACGTGGTTGAATGGTTAGCACCTGCGCTCTGTATCGTAACGTCTGTCATTGAGTCAACTGGCGTTGTTTCGATTGAAATGCCCGGTTGAAATGTTTCTTGCAATAAGTCAACAATTTCCCGATTTTAGGGAGGCTGAATGGTTAGCATGTGCGCGCTGTATCGTAACGTCTGTCATTGAGTCAACCGGCGTCGTTTCGATTTCCAGGTTGCACGTGACACGGAGTATGGTGTCCAACCTCGTGGGTTTTCTCCGTGTCCTTCGGTTTCCTCCCACGCCTAAAGACCCGTACGCGCAAGGGAAGTTTTTAAATAAAATTAAAAAACATATGTTAGTCCCGAAATGACCTAGTTTGTGTCGAATGGACGTTAAGCCGCATTTCTCTCCTTCTCTTTTATTTTTAAAGTTTTGTAATAATCGGTTGGTAATCAAAGGTATTGTAAAAGTGATAAAACAGGAAATTTCGCCCGGTTGTAATGTTTCTCACTTTAAAGTCAGCAATTTGCCGATTTTAGGGGGCAAACGTTTATTGCGAACGATTAAGCTGACCAGGGGGAGCTTATTTTTAAAAGTTTTGTAATATTCAGTTGATAATTAAAGGTACCGTGCAAATTAAACTGTTAAAATAGAAAATTTCGCCCGCTTGAAATGTTTCCCGCTGTATGTCAGCAATTTACCAAATTTAGGGAGGTTGCGTGGCTGAATGGTTAGCACCTGCGCTCTGTATCGTAACGTCTGTCATTGAGTCAACTGATATTGTTTCGATTGAAATGGCCGGTTGAAATGTTTCTTGCTATAAGTCAGCAATTTTCCGAATTCAGGGAGGCTGAATGGCTGAATGGTTAGCATGTGCGCGCTGTATCGTAACGTCTGTCATTGAGTCAACGGGCGTCGTTTCGATCTCCAGGTTGCACGTGACATGAAGTATGATGTCCAACCTCGTGGGTTTTCTCCGTGTCCTTCGGTTTCCTCCCAACGGCTAAAGACCAGTAAGCGCAAGGGGAGTTTTTAAATAAAATTAAAAAACATATGTTAGTCACGAAATGACCTAGTTTGTGTCGAATGGACATTAGACCGCATTTCTCTCTTTCTCTTTTATTTTTAAAGTTTTGTAACAATCGGTTGGTAATCAAAGGTACTGTAAAAGTGATAAAACAGAAAATTTCGCCCGGTTGTAATGTTTTTCACTTTAAAGTCAGCAATTTGCCGATTTTAAGGGGCAAACGTTTATTGCGAACGCTTAAGCTGGTCAGGGGGAGCTTATTTTTAAAAGTTTTGTAATATTCGGTTGATAACTAAAGGTACCGTGCAAATTAAACTGTTAAAATAGAAAATTTGGCCCGGTTGAAATGTTTCTCGCTGTAGGTCAGCAATTTGCCGATTTTAGGGAGGTTGCGTGGCTGAATGGTTAGTACGTGCGCTCTGTATCATAACGTCTGTCATTGAGTCAACTGGCGTTGTTTCGATTTCTTGGTTGTACGTGACAAGGAGTATGGTCGCCTGTCCAACCTCGTAGGCCGTAACGCCGCTGCCCGGGTAAAATTTCCCTCATTGCACACTTTATGGCATATGCCCGTCTTCATTAGCCCATTTTAGGAGCAGAACAGTAAGACGTTAAACCCCATTCAATTTCATTTCATTTTCTCTATGTTGCTTATTTATTATAGTGGATAAATATTTTTCTGGTTCTAGCAATTATTTAATTTCTGCATAGAAATCTTGCTTTGGCCAGTTTTTTTTTATTGCAGAGTGCCATTCTTGTATAATTCAGTCTATGATCCTTTGTTTAAAACATGCTTAAGAAGTCGTCACGATTTCGTACTTATAACCAAACATATTGGAAATATTAGTCTGGCATTATTAAATCCTAATTTTATTGGTCTTATTTAAAATTAAACTTTCATTTAACTATGAACAACCCTTAACGTGTCTCTTTAAAACTATTAAGTACTCTAAAACAGTAGCTCAACCTTTTGACCTAAACTCATTAATTTTCCATTTTGTTGTGAGCGATTTCTTATTCTTCCTATATGACATATTGCACGTGTCTGATTTCAAAGGGGGGTTGGGTGGCTGAATGGTTAGCACGCGCGCCTGTCATTGAGCTAACTAGCGTGTTTTCGAATGCCCGGTTGTACGTGACAAGGAGTAAGGTCGCCTGTCCAACCTGCCATTTTTAATTTTTTTTCCCGCCATTTTCATTTCATTTTCTCATCCGTCTCATTACAGTAATACAAGTTTCAGTTATTTCCCTTTAGTTTTCAGATTATTGTTATGCCTGGGTGCAATGTTTCATACTATATTTAGACTTGTAACTTCGCGAGTTTTTGACCAATTTTGATAATTTTTTCTTCTTATCCTTTTATTTAGGATACTTGATACAATCAATGACACGTGACGATGAATATGAAAGCTTTCATATCTGCATGGGACAGTAGCAGATCTAGTTATTATTATTATTATTATTAACTTAGACTACGATGTTCTGACTTACAGGGCCACAAATACCTCAGACACATTTTTGAAGATCCAGATCACTATCTCTTGCAATGCTCTTTACATTCAAATGCACGAAAGGCAACTATAGACACATTACAATACGATCATAAAAACATTAACTGTCTCTTGTTCGGCTCCACAAACCACTGTACCGATGTAAACAACAACATTTTTAATCAAGTCCACAAGTTTATTGACATGTCAAACAGATTTTAATCATTAGCAGTTTTAATTAACAATATTAGTTTTAAATTTACGTGATGATGTGACCATTAATATATACTGTACATTTCCATCCGTACAATCATATATGTATTTAAATATATTTATGTATGTGTTTGCCATTTTAACTGTGTATATACACCCGTCTTGTTCCCTTGTTTTAATATTATGTATGTATACTATTTAGGGAGAGGGGTTTTACATAGGCTAAGCCTGTTCCCCAAATCCCATTCAGACATCCTGAATAAAATATTGTTTATAAAAAAAACCCTGATAAACCACGAATTACACAAGAGTCAAGTATATTTCCAGATCTGTGAATGGTTTGGTGTAGTGAATGACATTGAACAATAGTAAGAAACTGTTTTACATCCAATTTTATTCCAATGAATATTAAAATCACCAAGAAATATTGCATCAGATTTAGGACGTTGTTCAAAGAGTACTGTGATATCATTCAAAAAAGACAAGTAAGATGATTGGTTTTTGCCTGAAGAAGGTGGTCTGTAGATACAGGTTAGATTGAAAGACCTGTTCTGATGGTTCACAGTAAGACTGAAATTCTCCGTTGACTTGTGGTTTACTTTAACTGTGATAGAAGTCTTGTGTAAAACTGCAATACCTCCTCTTCTCGATGTAAGTCTGGGTTTATGAAGGAAGGTGTAGGATAGCCGTGTTAGTTGCGCTATAATAGCCTCATCCCCGATACCTTTAAGCCAAGATTCTGTTCTAACAAAACGTCTAGATCGTAATCAATTAGGATATCAAATAGTTCAGTGCACTTATTTCGAACAGATTGGGCATTTATTAAAGCGATTTTAAAAGCAGCAGGACTTTGTTTAATTTTCTTATCCCTTTTCTTAATACCAGATAAACAACCACGTCTGGTTTTAGTCCAGGTACGTTTAATAATATGTTGTGTTGAAACCTGTAAAATCAACTTTTTTTTGGATAGAGTGTTACAGTGTTCTTTTAACATAAGGTCATCAGGAGAGATTGTCATTACACCTGAGTTATAATCAGGTTGATTACAGGTGAGTATTGTAAAACAATATGTGAGCAGCCCTACAAAATGGCAACTGACATGCTTCATTGATCACTCTTTCACGTGTATAGAAAATAGCCAATATTCTAACACAGATATTGTATCCAGCTTGATGAAAATTTTGGTACAAATCCCTCATAGAAATGTACTGTGTATCCTTATGCTTGCAGTAGTCCAACTTTCACGAGAAAACTTCTTGATAAACCTCACAAAATTATAAGTATAGTGGAGAGCTAGGAATATGAGCAGCCACCACAGTGCATCATCAACTAAACGTTAAAAAAACATATTCGTGTTTATAGTATCCTAAAAAAATAGCCCATTTTATAAAATATTTGGTTCAACGACGAGGCGTGAAGACAATACAGCAAACTTATGCCAAATCTGTACGCTTACTATAGAGCCCAGTGAGCGTGTTGAACCAGCTAAGTCACTTCCGGTTTTAATAAAAATTAATTTCTCGTTTACAAAACTTTTTTACTTGTGTTACAGAGGGAATTATTTCTGAATATATATTTAACATTTATGGAAACCTTGTTGAAAATCGTTGGTCTTCCCCTTTAACCACTTTAAACTACCAAAGTTTTTATCTAGAATTTTAACATTAACAATACTCGTTTAAACGAGATAATCAAGTCGTTCAAATGAGATACTATTTCGTTCCTACGAGATGATTAATTTGTTCAAACGAGATAATTAATTCGTTCAAACGATACAATTCATTCGTTCAAACGTGATATTTAATTCTTTCGAACGACATACCAATTCGTTCGACCGAGATACTAATTCGTTCAAACGAGATACTGACTCTTTCAAAGGGATTATTTTTTTTATTTTGGCACTAATGGGCCTTCGTACCATACAATATAAAACAGAACAAAAATCGTTGTAATAATCGCGCGAACACGTGACGTACCGGCAATCAATAACAACTACATGATGACGTGATATTTTCTACTCTCTACTTCAAAGCAGACCGGAATATTCTGAATGTACGGTATGTAGCCCATTTTGTGCTTCATATGACCCTTTGGTTACAAATCCTCAAATTTTTGCTTATTAGTTCGACTTCATGTTGACCTGTCTAAATGTAAACGATTTATCAGGGGCTTTTATTTTTTAAATGAAAATAAAACGAACATTTTAATTTATGACATTGATCATATTGCTATGTATGAAGGCTGTTTAGTCGTACCGTTATAAATATTATGCAAATCAATAAATATTGTGATTATTAAATGTAATAGGCTTAATGTTTGACAGTTACTGTCGCTGGTAATATGTTAATAATTAATATACATGTAAATCGAAGATACACATTGGGAATCAAGTTACGGACAAACAGTTTATAAGATGTAACAAGCCAACGGTGAGGCTGATGTCCCCAGCCGAAATAAATAGCGACAGTCGGTGAATAATCACCGGATTGGATTAATTAAACAAACAGCGATAAACAATGCAAGACTATTTAATGGCGGTAATGATACAGTGAAGGCCGGAAGAACACAACATCACGTGGTTAACTGACCACAGGGACTAGTAAGATAAATAACATAGGGGTTCGTACTAAGCCTAGTACTAATGACTATGGCGTAGGTGACACATATTAAATATACATTATGCAAGAGCAAAATCTGCCTACTGTAGGTCTTTCGTTAGTCCTGAAATGTGATAAACACTATTAATTAGATATTAATTAACGTATCCAGACCATAATCAACTCTCGATTTCAAGGTAAGCCTGCAATATTTGTTGGATTACAGTTCGATTTGCTGCATAACTTTCCTTCGTGATTTAACGATTAAATGGATAATCGAGACTATTAGTTTTGTCATACCGACTTTAGTAATGACGATCGAGCGGAACTGTCATTCGATTTAGTTCTCGATTCATAGTGGATCAATTTGACTGAAATTTTCAGCAAATTGCCTTTACATTATGTAGTTTTTAATTATTACAATGAGAACTGCCAACCTCGTTATCTAATCTCCCACAATGTATCTTTAATTAATCGCACATTTATTTTTTTCCAAAAGTATCAAACAATCAAATTGATTATCAACTATACAAAAAGTTTCAGCACTCTTTATCAGATAGAATCAAAGTCATCTTGTCCGAAAGCATCGACCAATGAAATTGTTTAGATCTGCTTAGCTTAAGCTTGAAATGTTAGTCATTGAACTCAGTCAAGACATTCACCTAATGAACATCTACATCAAGTTTAATCATTCTACCTCAATTAAAAGCAGAGTTGTTGTGCGAACTCTTCACCAATCAAATTGCTTATCACCCTTTGGTCTAAGCAGAAAAATTCTCATCATCGAATTTAGTCAAGGTAATAATATGATGAATGCATACTCGGAGTTTCATCACTCTCACTTATTCATAACCCAAGTTATCTTGCCCCAAAGCATCAACCAATCAGTTTGCTTATCTCTGTTTACCGGAAGCAGAGAACGTTTATCATCAAACTAGATCATGACATTCACCTCATGAACGCCTACACCAAGTTTGAACATTCTACCTCAATTAGAAAGAGAGTTATTGTGTTCCAAAATTTCGACAAATCAATTTGTTTAATGTTCTGCTTACCCTGAGAAGAAAATGCTCATTATTGAACTTAGTCAAGTATTGATGTAATAAAACTATATAGCCCGGGTTATAATTGAGGGAGGTGCCACCTGGAGAAATGGTGATTTCTTGAATGATGATTTTCATGCAATTGCAATGACTGCACTCTCATTCAGTAGTGGATTGACTCGGACTCGGAGACCCTTTCCCTTGGACAGAGGGGCCCTTTTGTCAGACGTTGGGCCCTTTTGTCTGCCTTTAGGGCCCTCCCTAATTAGGGTACATTTTCATTTTTCTCATCGGTTTTCCCAATACAACGTACTAAATCCTAATACCGGTAATGATAAAGTCAAAATACCTCTTTTTGCTAGAGCTAAATGTAAAACTCAAATGTTTAGTGTAAAATGTTTTGTGGGAAAATGATTTTTTTGACGTGTCAACATTCTACATTTCTCTCAGTACATTTTACAATTTCGCTCTGCCACATCCCACTTGCCCTTCAAGCTTTCTACATAGCATCTTTCGAACAGCATCAACTTTCATAGATGTAGGATATCACGTGACTTATTAACATATTAGTCATGGCCGGGTGGACCTAGACTCTAAACAATAGATGTGGGGAAAATGAGGTGTCCCCAGTCATATATGTCACATGTCCTAATTGTACATAACGTCCTAAATCAATATTTATCCGATAGTCTGCGATATCACTTCGTTGGAAGAGGATGTTAAAACACCAGGTAGTAGTAGTATGTCTGCGATATCACTTCGGTGGAAGCGAGCGTTAAGTAAAGCTATTTAGCCACAGATCACTAATTATTTCCCCATTGACTTTAATGTTAATTCTCGTCTCTTAGACCGGCTGTAACTTTTTTCCCAAATATTCGTTGGGTAGAACGCTTTCTGCCACAGATGGAGCAACATGTGGCAACAGGTGCGGATCCAGGATTTTTTGCAGGGGGGGGGGTCTAGGTTTGATAATTGCGCTCAACCGATAATTTGGTAAATTAGATTCAATTTGGTTCATTCTGACGTATTTCCGGAAGGTAAATTCCAAAATAACAGGTCTAAATCGCCAATAAAATCGCATAAAAAAATTTTCAAGCCTGAGCACGGGGGGGGGGGGGGTCCGGACCCCCTGGACCCCCCCCCCCCCCTCTGGATCCCCCCCCCCCCCTCTGGATCCCCCCCCCCCTCTGGATCCGCGCCTGGGCAAACTCTGGCCCAAAAGCATGTATGAGGTTCACCATGAAAAACTTGAGATACACAGGCTGGAAGTAGAGACAACCAAACAAGCAATTTTCGGCCCTCCCTTTCCGCCTCAAAATCATGAATATTCACCAAAACCTGGCAGAAAATGTATTTTTAAACCCTTTTCTTCGATTCTACACCAAAAAGTCAACAAAAATCGCCATGCAAAAGGGGGAAAAAGGAAAAGGGAGAGAAAGACTAAAAATAACTTTCGCCCTACATTCGTGGGTGACGGCCCATGAGTATTTAGTGATCTGTGTCCATTTCACACACGCACATCCGTTTATGATCGCATGCGGTTATAGCACTCGGCATACCTCGGTTAATTCCGTTATTCTACATATCTAGCGTCGGCTGTATGACGGTAAGTGATGTGGCACCGGTTTACTTATTGGGAGAACTTGCCGGTTTTAAAAAAGAAGTTATCAAAATTGCGTATTGGGGGTATTCAGTTTTTAAATACGAGTCTTGATAGAAAAAAAATCCTAAATAATACCTATAAATGCTTTTTTCAAACAATTTTCTGGCACATTCATACTCCCTGAAAAACGACCAAAGTTTGATGGAAGTAAAATCTATTGTCTGATTGCGGTGGAGGGTGGTATTCAATGTTAAAATATGGCTCTTAATCCGTTATTTTCGATAACATGCTACCCATCACCAACAGCACGTTCATTGCTGCTTAAAAATATGTAAATAATTAACTGACAGATTCAGATTAGCATACCACGAAAAACATCAAGTGGTAGGAACAGAGGCGAAGCCAAGATGGGGGGTGCGGGGCATCCTGCTGTAAGTGCTTTTTACGATCCTCAAAGTTTTTGGGTATAGGTTCAACGCGACGAGCGTATGCATTCACTTGATGACTTGATACACTCACTCCGTTCGTTTGACACCCCCCCCCCTCTGTTCCTATAAACATGTGATTTGGCGACAGGCGGTATCTGGTAAGCTCTTTATCTCAACGATCAATGCCTGAAATACTGTCAGACTGCATTTCGGGCAGTCTACTTTTCAAATTATTGGGGACTTCGTAGAGGTTCGCAAGTCCAGTCATTGGACTTGCGATCGGTACCTGACTGAAAACTAAAAGATAGCATTTTCAAAACTTTCTGGGGTAGGTCCCCCATACCCTCCGTAAGGACTCCCAACTTTGGCGCTCGTGAGTGGGATTCGTCGAAGTTCACAGGTCCGTTCATTTGACACTTTACCTCAACGATCATTGCCTGAATACTGCGAGGCTGCATTTCCGGTAGCCTGTTTTTCAAAATTTTATGTGGAAGGCCCCCTTACCCCTAGTTGACGCTCGAGCCTTTGGCCCATTAACTTTGGACATTGCCCCAGCTTTGCCCCTCCAACCACCGACGACTGGCGCCGCCACTGGGTAGGAAACACCATTACATGAGTATCAAGTAAAAATACTGGTCTAAATACGAAATTCCAGATACCATGTTATGTATCACTGATTTCTTTTTTCAAATAACTTTTGGCACATTCATATTTGTATAACTTTACAAAATTAGATTAAAGTTGAAGTGAAGGAAGGATGGGGGGTGGGGAAGGGCTAAACTAAACTAAAGATACGGGGCTTAAACATAAATTATACAAGAACAAAATCAGAAAATCACACGTCTTTCTTTAGGTCTGAAATGTTATCTAAATTATCAGTTAGGCTTTAATTAACTTATCCATACCATAGACTACATTCGATGTTTACTGGATTAGAATCCTATCTGCTGCTCAACGCTCATTCATAATTAAATCAAAAGTGGGTAATCGAGACTATGTTTTTTATCGTACCGACTTTACTAATAATGATCGAGGCTAGGTCCAAAATTAGGGGAAAATGATAGAGCGTACAGAGCAAGACCGATGTTGAGCGAGGCCGCATGTCAGTCAATTTGATTGACAGTTCGGTAAACGGCCTTGAGGTTAAAATGAGGGTTTGGATCTTCCGGCAGCCGTTTCTTGTGCTTATATTTTGTATAAATTTTCGCAATTAATTTCCATACTTGAATGTAAATAAAAATTATGAATATTATCTTATATCTAGTAGGCAAACTCATCGCCCTATATCACAAAGTATCTAAACAGGCTCGATGTATAGTATAGTAGTAGCAAAAATGAGATGTTGGATCTTCCACTAAATCTGTACTCTCTCTCTCTCTCTCTCTCTCTCTCTCTCTCTCAATGTAAAATAGAAATATAGCACCAAATCGGCCTCGCTATGTCTTTTTCTTGTATTTGAAGGATGTTAAAGTATTTCTTTGAATTATTTTTCATGAAAAAATAATATTTAGGTCATTTTATTATATAAATTTTATTATATATCTCAGACTAGAGTGAATCTACTATATAAATGAATTGTAGTATCTTATATATCACAGACATCGCACTATACCATATGGAGTATACAATCGGCTTCGCTTAGCAGTCGATATACTTTGAACCCAATCGGCGTCGTTTAGCAGTGGGGCGTTTTCTTCTATTTTGAAAGATTTTAAAGTATTTCTATGAATTAATCTACATCGCAAAATAATATTTGAGTTAATCTATTATATAATTGAGTGATAGTATCTTATATATCACAGACATCGCACTAGATACCCCATGAAGTATACAGTCGGCCTCGCTTAGCAGTCATTATACTTTCAACTCAATCGGCATCGTTTAGCAGTCAGTATACATACTTTTTAAACGGAATCGGTGTTGCTTAGCAGTGGGTTTTTTCTTCTATTTTGATAAGATTTTAAAGTATTTCTATGAATTAATTTACATAAAAAATAATATTTGAGTGAATCTATTAATCACAGACATCGCACTATAACCCCAATCTGTTTCACAGAGAATTACTTACGAATTAACTCTGTTTTACTAATAATATTTAGAAAGCTTATTGAATTACCATTCAGAAAATATATAGCTGGATGCTCAAGATTTTGTACGATGGTCCGAATTTCGACTCGGAATATTACCGTTCTTTCATTTTAAAATATTGAAAAATTGGCTATGTTCAGGTTGAGAGCGCACCCCTTTAATATGACTGTGCCAACTTTTACTAATAATATTTAGAAAGCTTATTCAATTACCTTTCAGAATATATATAGCTGGTTGCTAAGAATTTTGTACGATGGTCAGAATTTCGACTCGAAATATTACCGTTCTTTCACTTTAAAATATTGAAAAATTGGCTATGTTCAGGTTGAGAGCGCACCCCTTTAATATGATTGTGCCAACTTTTACTAATAATATTTGGAAAGCTTATTCAATTACCTTTTAGAATATATTTAGTTGGATCATCAGAATTTTGTACGATGGTCCGAATTTTGACACGGGATATTAACAGTTTTTCCCTTTAAAATTTTTAAAAAATTGGTCATGTTTAGGAAGAGAGTGCACCCCTTTAATATGAATGTGCCAATTTTTATTGATAATACTTAGAAAGCCTATTTAATTACCTTTCGGAATATATTTAGTTGGATGTCTAGAATTTTGTACGATAATGCGAAATTACATCTCTATTCTGAGCTAAAGGAATTGATAAAAATAATATATTATTCTACTTTCATTTGATAGACGTAACGTTGGATTTTATTGGTTGTTAAAAATAGATGAGTTTGGGCGACTGTTGTCTTAATTCTGAATAGGTTGCCAACGAACAGGTTGCCAGCTGGATCGGTCGAATAGCTCGCTAGCCGAATAGGTCGCCAAGTTGTGTTCGGTGACCTTGACATTGACCTAAATAAAGATAATTCAGTGGAGAAACGTAAGTAATGACAACGAGATATGTCATCTAATGCTTATGGTAGATGTTTCAGATTGTAAAATCAATTGTGCATAAGAGGTTATATGTATTTTGTGTTAGACGTTTCTTGTATTTTGTCTTTTGCAATAGACGTATGAGGTATTTTGTATTAGAGGTTTCTTGTATTTTGTTTTTTGCATTAGACGTTTTAGGTATTTGGTATGGCATTATGTTACATGTGTGTTTTGAATTAGACATTTCTACATAGCATTAGGTTTTTGCCGCTTTCCCCCGCCATATATACATACTTTATAAACGGAATCGGTGTCGCTTAGCAGTGGGATCTTTCTTCTATTTTGAAAGTTTTTAAAGTATTTCTATGAATTAATTTGTATAAAAAATATTTGAGTGAATGCATTATAGAAATTTAGGATAGTATCTTATACAGACATCGCACTATACCACATGAAGTATACAATCGGCTTCGCTTAGCAGTCAATATACTTTGAACCTAATCGGCGTCGCTTAGCAGTGGTACTTTTTCTTCTATTTTGAAATATTTTAAAGTATTTCTATGAATTGATTTACATCGAAAATAATATTTGAGTGAATGTATTATATAAATGAATGATAGTATCTTATATATCACAGACATCGCACTATACCCCATGAAGTATACAGTCGGCCTCGCTTAGCAGTCATTATACTTTCAACTCAATCGGCATCGCTTAGCAGTCAGTATACTTTGAAGCAGATCGGCGTCGCTTAGCAGTGGGATTTTTTCTTCTATTTTGAAAGATTGTAAAGTATTTCTATGAATAAATTTACATCGAAAAATAATATTTGAGTGAATGTATTATATAAATGAATATATCACAGACATGGCACTATACCCCTTGCAGTGTACAATCGGCCTCGCTTAGCAGTCATTATACTTTGAACGCAATAGGCCTCGCTTAGCAGTGGGGCGTTTTCTTAATATTGAACCAACCACGTGAGTTTTCTGTGGGTTCTCCGGTTTTCTCCCACTGCTAAAGACCCCTACGCGCATGAAAATTATTGAAATAAAATTAAAACCATATGTTAGTCCCGAAATGACCTAGTTTGTGTCGAGTGGGCGTTAAATCTCCACTCTCTCTCGAAAATTTACATCGAAAAATAATATTTGAGTAAATGTATTATATAAATGAAGATAGCATCTTATATATCACAGACATCGCACTAGGCCTATTCCACATGAAGTATACAATCGGCTTCGCTTAGCAGTAAATATACTTTGAACCCAATCGGCTTCGCTTAGCAGTGGGATTTCTTCTTCTATTTTGAAATATCTTAAAGTATTTCTATCAATTAATTTACATTGAAAAATAAAATTTGAGTGAATGTATTATATAAATGAAGAACAGTATCTTATATATCACAGAGACCGCGCTATATCACACGAAGTATAAAATAGGCCTCACTTAGCAGTCAATATACTTTAAGCCCAGTTGGCGTTGCTTCGCGGTGGGATTTCTTTCTTCTATTTTGAAAGATTTTAAAGTATTTCTATGAATTAATTTACACCAAAAAATAATATTTGAGTGAATGTATGATATAAATTAAGGATAGTGTCTTATATATCTCGAACATCGCACTATACCACATGAAGCATACAATCGGCTTCGCTTAGCAGTCAGTATACTTTGAACCAGATCGGCGTCGCTTAGAAGTGGGATTTTTCTTCTATTTTGAAAGATTTTACAGTATTTCTATTAATAAATTTACATCGCTAAATAATATTTGAGTGAATGTATTATATAAATGAATGATAGTATCTTATATATCACAGACATCGCACTATACCCCATGAAGAACAGTCGGCTTCGCTTAGCAGTGATTATACTTTGAACTCAATCGGCATCGCTCAGCAGTCAGTGTACTTTGAAGCAGATCGGCGTCGCTTAGCAGTGGGATTTTTTTTCTATTTTGAAAGATTTTAAAGTATTTCTATGAATAAATTTACATCGAAAAATAATATTTGAGTGAATGTATTATATAAATGAATGATAGTATCTTATATATCACAGACATGGCACTATACCCCTTGCAGTGTACAATCGGCCTCGCTTAGCAGTCATTGTACTTTGAACCTAATAGGCCTCCCTTAGCAGTGGGGCGTTTTCTTAATATTGAACCAACCACGTGAGTTTTCTGTGGGTTCTCCGGTTTCCTCCCCCTGTTAAAGACCCCTACGCGCATGAAAATTATTGAAATAAAATGACCTAGTTTGTGTCGAGTGGGCGTTAAATCCCCTCTCCCTCATTTTCGAAAATTTACATCGAAAAATAATATTTGAGTGAATGTATTATATAAATGAAGATAGCATCTTATATATCACAGACATCGCACTAGGCCTATACCACATGAAGTATACTTTCGGCTTCGCTTAGCAGTCAATATACTTTGAACCCAATCGGCTTCGCTTAGCAGTGGGATTTTTTCTTCTATTTTGAAAGATCTTAAAGTATTTCTATGAATTAATTTACATTGAAAAATAATATTTGAGTGAATGTATTATATAAATGAAGAACAGTATCTTATATATCACAGAGACCGCATTATATCACACGAAGTATAAAATAGGCCTCACTTAGCTTTAAACCCAATCGGCGTCGCTTCGCGGTGGGATTTTTTTCTTCTATTTTGAAAGATTTTAAAGTATTATTTCTATCAATTAATTTGCACCAAAAAATAATATTTGAGTGAATGTATTATATAAAATAAGGATAGTATCTTATATATCTCGAACATCGCACTATACCACATGAAGCATACGGTCGGCTTCGCTTAGCAGTCAGTATACTTTGAACCAGATTGGCGTCGCTTAGCGGTGGGATTTTTTCTTCTATTTTGAAAGATTTTACAGTATTTCTATGAATAAATTTACATCGCAAAATAATATTTAAGTGAATGTATTATATAAATGAATGATAGTATCGTATATATCACAGACATCGCACTATACCCCATGAAGTATACAGTTGGCCTCGCTTAGCAGTGATTATACTCTGAACTCAATCGGCATCGCTCAGCAAGCAGTCAGTACTTTGAAGCAGATCGGCGTCGCTTAGCAGTGGGATTTTTTCTTCTATTTGAAAGATTGTAAAGTATTTCTATTAATAAATTTACATCGAAAAATAATATTTGAGTGAATGTATTATATAAATGAATGATGGTATCTTATATATCACAGACATGGCACTATACCCCATGCAGTGTAAAATCGGCCTCGCTTAGCAGTCATTATACTTTGAACCCAATAGGCCTCGCTTAGCAGTGGGACGTTTTCTTAATATTGAACCAGCCACGTCAGTTTTCTCCGGGTTCTCCGGTTGTGGGCGTTAAATCCCCCTCCCTATCTCTCCCTCCCCCTCTCTCTCTCTATCTCTCTCTCGAAAATTTACATCGAAAAATAATATTTGAGTGAATGTATTATATATAAATGAAGATAGCATCTTATATATCACAGACATCGCACTAGGCCCATACCACATGAAGTATACAATCGGCTTCGCTTAGCAGTCAGTATACTTTGAACCCAATCGGCGTCGCTTAGCAGTGGGATTTTTTTTTTATTTTGAAAGATTATAAAGTATTTCTATGAATTAATTTTCGTAGAAATATAATATTTGAGTGAATGTATTATATAAACTAAGAATAGTATCTTATATATCGCAGAAATAGCGGAATTCGTCGCACTATACTTTATACAATCGGCTTCGCTCATCAGTCCGCCTTTTTCTTATGTTTAAAAGATTTGGGGATATTTTTTCATTTGATATATAAAATAATCATATTTCGTTCGAGCGTTTTAGTATATTAAGGACATTATACTATATATCCCAGAAACACTGAAATGTATCACCCAATACCTCGAATAGAGTCTAATCGGCCTCGCTCAGCGGCGGGGCTTTTTTTAATTTTGAATGATTATAAAATATTTATATGAATTGATTTTCATAGAAAAGTAATATTTGAGTGAATGTATTGTATAAATAAAGAATACTATCTTATATATATCACAAAAATAGCGTAATTCATCGCACTATACCACATGAAGTATACAACCGGCCTAGCTTAGCAGTGCGCCCTTTTCTTATGTTTTAAAGATTTGGGGATATTATTTGGATTGATTTTCATAAAATAATAATATTTCTTTCGAGCGTTTAAATTCATCATCCAATACCGCGTATAGAGTGTAAGCGGTCTAGCTAAGCAGTCAGCACACTTTGAACCCAATCGGCCTAGCTTAGCAGTGGGACTTTTTCTTAATTTTGAAAGATTATAAAGTATTTCTATGAATTAATTTTCATAAAAATATAATATTTTGTAAATTAAATGATATTTCAGTAAGTGATTCACATATTTTTAGAATATTATATTCCAGAAATAGGGAAATTCATTCGATCACTCAAAACTCCGAGTACACAGTAGTCTCGGTCACCCCCCACCCCCCGGTCTTCAACGTAGAACATTTGTCTTGGCGATAGAGACTAATTACATAGTAGAACAGGTCAGGGAGAGTACATTTTGTCATGTGCCAGGAGTCGGGGCATACATCAGTTGGGCTGGTTGGGGAAATGAAACCAGGCAGTGTAGTAGAGAACACCTTTATTACATAACAGCTGATGTACAAGTGATGTATTCAAGGATGAGTTACCAGAAATCACTTTTCTGGGCATGCGCGTACATGTCATGCGATTGAACCTATCAATACATAACACATTTTGTCGTTATTGAATTTTCGTACCGCTAGTACCTCCCATGGTCGTAGAGATTTGAAATTTTTAGAAAGTGGTACGAGCGACTATTGATAATCGCGCACTAGGACCACGGAAACCACTAGGTGTGCGTAAGTGTAGTAGCACTTGAGATTTATTTTATTATTAACAATAAATAGTCCTTTCTAAACTCGACCTTCAAATTTAATGGGAGGGACTAAAACAAGAAAGAGGCGGGGCTTACACCGGCTTCGCTCAGCATAATCTATAAAATCGGCCTCGCAAGGAAGGATCTAACGCTTACCAGTTTTCAATCGCTATAATCTCGGCTCAGACCAGGGGCGTGGTGAGAATGAGTTCATGAGTAGCCATACTCATGCGCCAAAAAGTTTTTGCGCCAAAATCACAATCAAATTACTCAAAAAATGAAAAACATTTGTAAGTGGAAAAATTGTTTCATCTGACCCAATTAAAAAAATTTTGAAAGAGTCAAGTTGGAAAATTTAATCATATTTTATTACCGTATTTCTTGTCTCGGATTGCTGGAGATTGCGTTTCTGGGCTTCTAATTTTCGAAATTTTCCCGGGGGAGGGCCCCCCGGACCCCCCGCCGCGGGCTAGCGCCTTCGGCGCTCGCGGTGGCCGGCTTCGCCGGCCAAAACTCCGCGGTCAGTAAAAGGGTTTTTGTGCCAAAATTTTTTTTGTTACTCATAATTTCTTCTCAATAATTGCCCTCACCACGCCCCTGCCCTCTGGAGGTCACAATTATTATCCGATTTAAAAAACCGTTTGATTATATCACCGTTACACCCTAAGGAAGGTTGTGTTCGAATTTCGGGACTCTCTACAGGTCACAATTCTTATCCGATTTTGACGAAACTTGAAAATCGGACCAAAATTGCCATACAAAATGGCCGCCGTTTGTACGCGAATACTGTTAAAAATGGTATATCAAGGTTGTGGACCCTGTAGAGGTCACAATTTTAATTCGATTTTGATGAAATTTTTATTACCGTATTTCTTGTCTCGGATTGCTGGAGATTGCGTTTCTGGGCTTCTAATTTTCGAAATTTTCCCGGGGGAGGGCCCCCCGGACCCCCCGCCGCGGTCTCGCGCCTTCGGCGCTCGCGGTGGCCGGCTTCGCCGGCCACAGCTCCGCGGTCAGTAAAAGGGTTTTTGTGCCAAAATCTTTTTTGTTAATCATAATTTCTTCTCAATAATTGCCCTCACCACGCCCCTGCCCTCTGGAGGTCACAATTATTATCCGATTTAAAAAACCGTTTGATTATATCACCGTTACACCCTAAGGAAGGTTGTGTTCGAATTTCGGGAAAATCGGACCAAAATTGCCATACAAAATGGCCGCCGTTTGTACGCGAATACTGTTAAAAAATGGTATATCAAGGTTGTAGACCCTGTAGAGGTCACAATTTTAATTCGATTTTGATGAAACTTGAAATTCATGGTTATAACCCAAAGATCTTGGTTCCTTTCGATATTTGCGCATATCGGATAGTAACTTCCTGAATTATGGCCCCTGATTATACGCAAAATCGCCCCTGTCCGTCCGTCCGTCCGTCTACAATTTGTTTGTGGACTCTCTACAGGTCACAATTCTTATCCGATTTTGACGAAACTTGAAAATCGGACCAAAATTGCCATACAAAATGGCCGCCGTTTGTACGCGAATACTGTTAAAAATGGTATATCAAGGTTGTGGACCCTGTAGAGGTCACAATTTTAATTCGATTTTGATGAAACTTGAAATTCATGGTTATAACCCAAAGATCTTGGTTCCTTTCGATATTTGCGCATATCGGATAGTAACTTCCTGAATTATGGCCCCTGATTATACGCAAAATCGCCCCTGTCCGTCCGTCCGTCCGTCTACAATTTGTTTGTGGACTCTCTACAGGTCACAATTCTTATCCGATTTTGACGAAACTTGAAAATCGGACCAAAATTGCCATACAAAATGGCCGCCGTTTGTACGCGAATACTGTTAAAAATGGTATATCAAGGTTGTGGACCCTGTAGAGGTCACAATTTTAATTCGATTTTGATGAAACTTGAAATTCATGGTTATAACCCAAAGATCTTGGTTCCTTTCGATATTTGCACATATCGGATAGTAACTTCCTGAATTATGGCCCCTGATTATACGCAAAATCGCCTTTTTATACGCCCACATTTTCATGTGGGCGTATTATGTCGTCGCCCCTGTCCGTCTGGACGTCCGTGATATCCTACATTCGCATATGAAAGTTGATGCTTTGCGAAAGATGGGTCACGGTGGCTAAGTGGGAAAGACGCTGGCTAGCTAGTCTGGAGGTCGGGTGTTTGATCCCTGCATTGGCCGAGAAAGTTTATCCAGATTTTCCGGCGCGGTTCCCCCTTGTCAGTAATGCAGGGTGGAGGGTCTGGCAAGGACATTTTGTCCAGTCGTTCGGATGGGACGAAAACCTGAAGTCCCACGTGTACATTGGCGTGCACACAAAAGACCCCTTGACAGTTGGAATTCGATATAAAAGTAGGCTACAATGCCGCTTTTCGGGCAAAATTTCCCTCATAGCAGAAGTTGCCATATTCGTTTTTACTTCCGAAATAATATACCAATGACGCAATTTTTATACGCCCACATTTAAAAAACCGTTCGATTATATCACCGTTACACCCTAAGGAAGGTTGAGTTCGAATTTCGGGAAAATCAGACCAAAATTGCCATACAAAATGGCCATCGTTTGTACGCGAATACTGTTAAAAAATGGTATATCATGGTTGTGGACCCTGTATAGGTCACAATTTTAATTCGATTTTGATGAAACTTGAAATGCATGGTTATAACCCAAAGGTCTTGGTTCCTTTCGATATTTGCGCATATCGGATCGTAACTTCCTGAATTATGGCCCCTGATTGTACGCAAAATCACCTTTTTTTAGCTTGTGGTCCCTCTGGAGGTCACAATTATTTTCCGATTTAAAAAAACGTTTGATTATAACGACACCTTAAGGAAGGTTTGAGTTCGAATTTCGGGAAAATCGGACCAAAATTGACAGACAAAATGGCTGTCGTTTGTACGCGAATACTTTTTAAAAAATGGTATATCATGGTTGTGGACCCTGTATAGGTCACAATTTTAATTCGATTTTGATGAAACTTGAAATGCATGGTTATAACCCAAAGATCTTGGTTCCTTTCGTTATTTGCGCATATCGGATCGTAACTTCCTGAATTATGGCCCCTGATTGTCCGAAAATTCGCCTATGGTCCCGCTGGGGGTCACAATTATTATCCGATTTAAAAAAAACGTTTGACTCTATCACCGTTACACTCTACGGAAGGTTGAGTTCAAATTTCGAGAAAATCGGACCATAATTGCCAGACAAAATGGCCGCCGTTTGTACGCGAATAGTGTAAAAATATGGTATATCAAAGTTGTGGACCCTGTAGAGGTCACAATTTTAATTCGATTTTGATGAAACCTGAAATGCATGTTTATAACCTAAAAATCTTTATTCTTTTTGATATTTGCGCATATCAAATTGTAACTTAATGAATTATGGCCTTTGATTATAGGAAAAATGACTTTCGGTATTGCTTGTTCTCTATCTATCTCTCGAACAATTATTATCTGATTTTAAAAAAAAACTCTGATTATATTACTGTTGCACCCTAAGGAAATGAAATGAAATGAAATGGGGTTTAACGTCCTACTCTTTTGCACCTGTACCCTAAGGGAGTTTGAGTTCGAATTTCGTGAAAAATCGTACCGAAATTGCCGGACGAAATGGTCGCCGTTTGTACGCGAATAGTGTAAAAATATGGTATATCATGGTTGTGGACTCTCTACAGGTCACAATTCTTATCTGATTTTGACGAAAAGTCACATTTCTAGGTTGTGTACAGTCACACCATAATCATTGTCGGCTTCGAATTTCATGAATATCAGACTTGAACTGACCAACAAAATGGCTGCTCCCAATACAGTATGAAATACAGGACTTAATGATGTAGGAAAAATCACTTTCGGTATTGCTTGTTCTCTATCCATCTCTCGAAAATGTGGGCGTATCCTGCCTGGCAGTGCCAGCCTATCTTTGAAGTTTAAAAAAAAAGTACCCAAAGAAATATGAACGTGTAACAGGTAAAATATTCCCAAAGTTACGGCTATTTAGGGGTGACTATTGTTGGTAATTTTCATTTTTGTGATAGTGTTGCTATTGGGTGAACAGCTATTGCAATACTATTACTATTTAGGGATTAAATATTGCGATACTATTCCACTATTGCGATAGTTTGACCTGTTTATTAGTTGAGGTTTAAAACACACTGACAGGCATACATTTATTATAACATTTAATCGAACTAAAATCAATGAAACACTAGAAAGTTCTAGGTAGTGTCAGATAATATAATACTACTAGTTTAAGTACTAGTAGTAACAGAAAACCAGTGGCTCTGTTATATGACGGATGACAATATTTTACAGACTATCTGATCGGTTAAGTACAAATAAACTAGCTTGCATTTAGGTTTCCAATTTCTTTTCAAGAAAATTAATTTGTCCACATGTTTTGGTTTAAGTGCAGACCTATGTACAGTGATCATATCACCTGCTTTGGAGAAAGCCCTTTCAGATGGCACTGAGGTTGCAGGAATTCCTAAGTACTTTTTGGCAACAAGAGACAGTAACGGGAATTTTTCTCCAGAGATTTCCACCCGTACAGAGAATTTGAATTTACATCAGTAGCAGGCTCTTTCTTGTTAGAAGAGATTTCATTTGCACATGCTTAGTGAGTGGAATATGATGGAACTACTTGTTTGTTTTTTTTATATTTATCCCCAAATAGGGAAAACATAGCACTATTAACAGGAACATAGCCGTCATCACTTTCATCACTTTTTTCTAAGACGGAATCATTATTATTGTCATTATCATTGTCATTCAGTTTGGATATTTTTGCAGGTGAAGGGGCATCTGTGTTTAAAGATGCACTGACATTATTTTCTTGGGCTATATTCACAACCTTCAATGATAATTTATAAAACATTTCTTATTATTTCTTCTTCCGATAAAAATGGACGCGATTTAAATCTGGGATCTAGAACGGTCGCAATTAAAAGCTCAGATTTAATATTCCTGTATCTATTACTTAAGTCATTTACCACTGCAAGTTTCATTTGATTGATTAAATTTGTATCACCATGCTTTATCTCATTTAACAACCTATCCAACAATCGCATTATAATGGAAAGAGTTGGTGTATTTTCGTCATAGAGGATTGTGGTAGCTTTCTTAACTGGACTTAAAACAGATACCAATTCGTCAGAAAATGTAATATCACTTTCCGATAGGGTAGACACGTCTTTCTTTTTACCACGCAATTCTTTAGATGTGAGAGCTGCATATACTATACAGCAGGTTGTTGCTCCAAAAATCTACTTGTCGTGTCTAAAGCAGAATTCCACCTTGTCTGTACATCTATCACTAACTTAAGTTTTGGTAGTTGTTGGCCTTCCTGTACTTCTTTAAATACTGCAGCAGCTACTGCACTTCTATGAAAATACGTCACAATACGTCTTATTCTTGCTAGTAACAGTGTCGCTGAATTTTAAGTTCCCCGCCGCATGCAAAGTTAAGACTATGGGCAAAACACCCCACGTGGAAAGCAGCAAACTCTTTTAAAAGCCACAACCATGTTAGAAGCATTATCTGTCACTACTGCAGGTTTTTTATGAATACCCCACTATTGAGCAGCTTCAACTAACATTGTGTGTGACTGTGTCATCGAACGGGTCTGAAATATATGAAAATTAAAACATTAAATTAACCTTTATTTCATTTTGGTGGCTTTAGTTTCACGTTTTGATATTTCTTAAAACTTTAGAAACGGTAATTGTGTTTTATTTGAGTCCAAGGAATTATTTATGACAACAGAAGGATAAATAAACCGTAGGTCAAAGTTTCAGAAACATCCTATGGTTATATTCTAAGAAATCCGATTTGCAGGAAACACATGTTGACTTTACGAGAAAGACCTTTAAACATGCTCCAAATTGTAAAAATACGACTTTTTGGATTTTCAATCTCTTTTTTTCGGCTACCCCGGACATTTAAGAAAAAATGATACAATGATTTCACACAACAGGTTAGCTATAAGACTCTCGATTGACAAGAGTTTCATCGCCCTCCCTTCATTATAACCAAAGTTATCGTGCCCTAAAAAATCAAAAAATCAGCTTGCTTATCTCTGCTTACCCTAGGCAGAAAATGCTCATCTTTGAACTCAATCAAGACATTGACCTAGTGAACGTCTACACCAAGTTTGAACATTCTAGCTCAATTAGAAGGAGAGTTATTGTGTTCCAAATTCTCGGCCCTTCAAATTGCTTCTATTTTTCACTTTCACTTCAAAATGGCGACCATCAGTTGACCTAAATCAAAATTCTACTCCGAACGTTTTTTAGGCCATCTTTGAAGGATTCAGAAAATATAACTCCCGTGTCACTAAGTAAAATAGCAAAAAAGCCTTTGTGATTTTTCACGTTTCAAGATGGCGGCACTTCCGGTTCAATCCACAAACTCAATATTTCGTGTACGAATCAGTATTTACTTATCTAGTATCCAAAAAAAACATCAGGTCATTCTGACCTATATTTCTTCGATTTTTTTGAAAACTTTGATCCTTAATTTCACCAAGGGGAGATAATTTAGAAAATTTCTATTTATATTTTTGAAGTCACATGGGTAAGATCTACTTACATACTAAATTTCATGAAAATCGTACAACTATTAAAGAAGTTGTCTAGTTGGTCTCAACTTCCGGTTCGAAATCACAGCGACGAATTTTCGAAATTCGAAAATCTGAAACTGCAGTTGAAAATGATTTTTGTCAAGGTACTCAAAGAAAAAAGAATTAGTAAAATAGGTCAAATAGTCACAGAGTTACAGTAATGCAGGTCAAATTCACTCGTTCGTAAAATTCGGTGATTTCGAATTTGTAAAACGTTTTGAAAATACATTTAATCAAAAACTGCCACCCAGTTTTGGGGGGGTAGGTCAAAGTTTCAGAAAGATCCCATGGTTAGATTCTGAGAAATCCGATTTGCAGAAAGTATACAAAAAAAAAAATAATAATAACAACTAGATCTGCAAAGCAGATATTAAAGCTTTCATATTAAAAGTCACTTCCTGTCACATGTCATGGGTCATGTAAATAATCTCATCAACAAAAACAAAATCATTAAAATCGGTCAAAATATAGCGAAGTTTTTATGATTTTTCAATCGTAAACAACTTTATCGGCACGAAAAACATCAAAGACAAAATTCGAAAACGTGACATTTTCAAATAACAATATTTCGACCCTGATCCCGGCTATCTAGAAATGTATTCATTTTGGAAATAGGAGACATATTCTCCAAACTACGGCCTATTACTTTCATTCACGTGCTCGTTAATGTCGATTTTTCACCTTTTCTCATATTCAGTTCGAAATGGTGACCATCACGTGACCGAAATCAAAATTCTGATCCGATAGATTTTTAGGCATTCCTTCAAGGATTCCGAAAATGTAACTCCCATGTTTGTAAGTAAACTATCGCAAAAGCCTTTGTGATTTTTCACGTTTCAAGATGACGGCACTTCCGGTTCGATCCACAAACTCAATATTTTGTGTAGGAATCAGTATTTACTTACCTAGTATCCAAAAAAAAAATCAGGTCATTCTGACCTATATTTCTTCGATTTTTTTGAAAACTTTGATCCCTAATTTCACCAAGGGGAGATAATTTAGAAAATTTCTAAGGACATCTTTAAAGTTGCATCGGTAAGATCTACTTACATACTAAATTTCATGAAAATCGTACAACTATTAAAGAAGTTGTCAAGTTGGTCTCAATTTCCGGTTCGAAATCACAGCGACGAATTTTCGAAATTCGAAAATCTGAAACTGCAGTTGAAAATGATTTTTGTCAGGGTACTCAAAGAAAAAAGAATTAGTAAAATAGGTCAAATAGTCACAGAGTTACAGTAATGCAGGTCAAATTCACTCGTTCGTAAAATTCGGTGATTTCGAATGCTTAAAACGTTTTGAAAATATATTTAATCAATACTCACCATCCATTTTTGGAGGGGTAGGTCAAAGTTTCAGAAACATCCTATGGTTATATTCTGAGAAATCCGATTTGCAGGAAACACATGTTGACTTTACGAGAAAGACCTTTAAACATGCTCCAAATTGTAAAAATACGACTTTTTGGATTTTCAATCTCTTTTTTTCGGCTACCCCGGACATTTAAGAAAAAATGATACAATGATTTCACACAACAGGTTAGCTATAAGACTCTCGATTGACAAGAGTTTCATCGCCCTCCCTTCATTATAACCAAAGTTATCGTGCCCTAAAAAATAAAAAAATCAGCTTGCTTATCTCTGCTTACCCTAGGCAGAAAATGCTCATCTTTGAACTCAATCAAGACATTGACCTAGTGAACGTCTACACCAAGTTTGAACATTCTAGCTCAATTAGAAGGAGAGTTATTGTGTTCCAAATTCTCGGCCCTTCAAATTGCTTCTATTTTTCACTTTCACTTCAAAATGGCGACCATCAATTGACCTAAATCAAAATTCTACTCCGAACGTTTTTTAGGCCATCTTTGAAGGATTCAGAAAATATAACTCCCGTGTCTGTAAGTAAAATAGCAAAAAAGCCTTTGTGATTTTTCACGTTTCAAGATGGCGGCACTTCCGGTTCAATCCACAAACTCAATATTTCGTGTACGAATCAGTATTTACTTATCTAGTATCCAAAAAAAACATCAGGTCATTCTGACCTCTATTTCTTCGATTTTTTTAAAAACTTTGATCCTTAATTTCACCAAGGGGAGATAATTTAGAAAATTTCTATTTATATTTTTGAAGTCACATGGGTAAGATCTACTTACATACTAAATTTCATGAAAATCGTACAACTATTAAAGAAGTTGTCTAGTTGGTCTCAACTTCCGGTTCGAAATCACAGCGACGAATTTTCGAAATTCGAAAATCTGAAACTGCAGTTGAAAATGATTTTTGTCAAGGTACTCAAAGAAAAAAGAATTAGTAAAATAGGTCAAATAGTCACAGAGTTACAGTAATGCAGGTCAAATTCACTCGTTCGTAAAATTCGGTGATTTCGAATTTGTAAAACGTTTTGAAAATACATTTAATCAAAAACTGCCACCCAGTTTTGGGGGGGTAGGTCAAAGTTTCAGAAAGATCCCATGGTTAGATTCTGGGAAATCCGATTTGCAGAAAGTATACAAAAAAAAAAATAACTAGATCTGCAAAGCAGATATTAAAGCTTTCATATTAACAGTCACTTCCTGTCACATGTCATGGGTCATGTAAATAATCTCATCAACAAAAAAAAAATCATTAAAATCGGTCAAAATATAGCGAAGTTTTTATGATTTTTCAATCGTAAACAACTTTATCGGCACGGAAAACATCAAAGACAAAATCCGAAAATGTGACATTTTCAAATAACAACATTTCGACCCTGATCCCGGCTATCCAGAAATGTATTCATTTTGGAAATAGGAGACATATACTCCAAACTACGGCCTATTGCTTTCATTCACGTGCTCGTTAATGTCGATTTTTCACCTTTTCTCATATTCAGTTCGAAATGGTGACCATCACGTGACCGAAATCAAAATTCTGATCCGATAGATTTTTAGGCATTCCTTCAAGGATTCCGAAAATGTAACTCCCATGTCTGTAAGTAAAATATCGCAAAAGCCTTTGTGATTTTTCACGTTTCAAGATGGTGGCACTTCCGGTTCGATCCACAAACTCAATATTTTGTGTACGAATCAGTATTTACTTATCTAGAATCTAAAAAAAAAATCAGGTCATTCTGACCTATATTTCTTCGATTTTTTTGAAAACTTTGATCCCTAATTTCACCAAGGGGAGATAATTTAGAAAATTTCTAAGGACATCTTTAAAGTTGCATCGGTAAGATCTACTTACATACTAAATTTCATGAAAATCGTACAACTATTAAAGAAGTTGTCAAGTTGGTCTCGACTTCAGGTTCGAAATCACAGCGACGAATTTTCGAAATTCGAAAATCTGAAACTGCAGTTGAAAATGATTTTTGTCAGGGTACTCAAAGAAAAAAGAATTAGTAAAACAGGTCAAATAGTCACAGAGTTACAGTAATGCAGGTCAAATTCACTCGTTCGTAAAATTCGGTGATTTCGAATGCTTTAAACGTTTTGAAAATATATTTAATCAATACTCACCACCCATTTTTGGGTGGGTAGGTCAAAGTTTCAGAAACATCCTATGGTTAGATTCTGAGAAATCCGATTTGCAGGAAACACATGTTGACTTTACGAGAAAGACCTTTAAACATGGTCTAAATTGTAAAAATACGACTCTTTGGATTTTCAATCTCTTTTTTTCGGCTACCTCGGACATTTAAGAAAAAATGATACAATGATTTCACACAACAGGTTAGCTATTAGACTCTCGATTGACAAGAGTTTCATCGCCCTCCCTTCATTATAAGCAAAGTTATCGTGCCCTAAAGAATCAACAAATCAGCTTGCTTATCTCTGCTTACCCTAGGCAGAAAATGCTTATCTTTGAACTCAATCAAGACAGTGACCTAGTGAACGTCTACACCAAGTTTGAACATTCTAGCTCAATTACAAGGAGAGTTATTGTGTTTCAAATTCTCGACCCTTCAAATTGCTTCTATTTTTCACTTTCACTTCAAAATGGCGACTATCAATTGACCTAAATCAAAATTCTACTCCGAACGTTTTTTAGGCCATCCTTGAAGGATTCAGAAAATATAACTCCCGTGTCTGTAAGTAAAATAGCAAAAAAGCCTTTGTGATTTTTCACGTTTCAAGATGGCGGCACTTCCGGTTCAATCCACAAACTCAATATTTTGGGTACGAATCAGTATTTACTTATCTAGTATCCAAAAAAAAACATCAGGTCATTCTGACCTATATTTCTTCGATTTTTTTGAAAACTTTGATCCTTAATTTCACCAAAGGGAGATAATTTAGAAAATTTCTATTTATATTTTTGAAGTCACGTGGGTAAGATCTACTTACATACTAAATTTCATGAAAATCGTAGAACTATTAAAGAAGTTGTCAAGTTGGTCTCAACTTCCGGTTCGAAATCACAGCGACGAATTTTCGAAATTCGAAAATCTGAAACTGCAGTTGAAAATGATTTTTGTCAAGGTACTCAAAGAAAAAAGAATTAGTAAAATAGGTCAAATAGTCACAGAGTTACAGTAATGCAGGTCAAATTCACTCGTTCGTAAAATTCTGTGATTTCGAATTCGTAAAACGTTTTGAAAATATATTTAATCAAAAACTGCCACCCAGTTTTGGGGGGGTAGGTCAAAGTTTCAGAAAGATCCCATGTTTAGATTCTGAGAAATCCGATTTGCAGAAATGACACAAAAAAAAAAAATAATAAGCTTTCATATGTAATATGAAAGCTTAATAATAACAACTAGATCTGCTACTGTCCCATGCAGATATGAAAGCTTTCATATTCATCGTCACGTGTCATCGATTATATCAAGTATCTCAAATAAAAGGATAAGAATAACAAACTATCAAAATTGGTCAAAAACTCGCGAAGTTACAAGTCTAAATATAGTATGAAACATTGAGTAATCTGAAAACTAAAGGGAAATAACTGATACTTGTGTTGCTGTAATCGGGATGAATGAGATAACTTTGAACAAAACTAAAACTTTTTGAATCAGGTTGAACTCAACTGTTTGAATATGTACGTTAAATATGTAGATTTGGAAAATTATAAAGACATAATATCAAAATCGGTCAAAAACTCACAAAGTTACAAATTTAAATGTAGTGAGAAACATTGCACCCGGGCAAAAAAATAATCTTTAAACTAAAGGGAAATAACTGAAACTTGTATAGCTGTAATCGGGCTTCCAAGATATGTTATATAATTATGGTTTCCAATATGTTTGGTTATAAGTAGGAAATCGTGACGACTTCTTAAGCATGTTTTAAACAAAGGGTCATAGACTGCAATATACAAGAATGGCACTCTGCAATAAAAAAAACTGGCCAGAGATTTCTATGCAGAAATTAAATAATTGCTAGAACCAGAAAAATATTTATCCACTGTCTGCTCCTACAATGGGCTAATGAAGACGGGCATACGCCATAAAGTGTGCAATGAGGGAAATTTTACCCGGGCAGCGGCGTTACGGCCTACGAGGTTAGTAAGGTGACCATACTCCTTGTCACGTACAACCAAGAAATCGAAACAAGGACAGTTGACTCAATGACAGACGTTATGATACAGAGCGCACGTGCTAACCATTCAGCCACGCAACCTCCCTAAAATCGGCAAATTGCTGACCTACAGCGAGAAACATTTCAACCGGGCCAAATTTTCTATTTTAACAGTTTAATTTGCACGGTACCTTTAGTTATCAACCGAATATTACAAAACTTTTAAAAATAAGCTCCCCCTGACCAGCTTAATCGTTCGCAATAAACGTTTGCCCCTTAAAATCGACAAATTGCTGAATTTAAAGTGAGAAACATTACAACCGGGCCAAATTTTCTGTTTTATCACTTTAACAGTACCTTTGATTACCAACCGATTATTACAAAACTTTAAAAAGAGAAAGAGAGAAATGCGGCCTAACGTCCATTCGACACAAACTAGGTCATTTCGGGACTAACATATGTTTTTTAATTTTATTTAAAAACTCCCCTTGCACGTACTGGTCTTTAGCCGTTGGGAGGAAACTGAAGAACACGGAGAAAACCCACGAGGTTGGACATCATACACCATGTCACGTGCAACCTGGAGATCGAAACGACGCCCGTTGACTCAATGACAGAGGTTACGATACAGCGAGCACATGCTAACCATTCAGCCATCCAGCCTCCCTGAATTCGGAAAATTGCTGACTTATAGCAAGAAACATTTCAACCGGGCGAAATTTTCTGTTTTAACAGTTTAATGTGTATGGTACTTTAATTACCAACCGATTATTACAAAACTTTTGAAAATAAGCTCCAACTGACCAGCTTAATCGTATGCAATAAACGTTTTGCCTGAATTGAAAGTTCTGCACAGAGAAAGTTCATCTCGATTTCCCGGCGTGGTTCCCTTGTCAGTAAGGCAGAACGGAGGGCCTGACAAGCACAGCTGTCTAGTCCTTCGGATGGGACGAAAAACCAAGGTCCCGTGTACACATTGGAGTGCACGTAAAATATCCCTAAGCAGTTGGAATTCGATACTGTTGAATAAGCTCTATACGATGACTAAATGCGTAGATTGTAGTCACCCACACTTCATGTTTCGCTCAACAATGAAAGGGTGCCGTTTTCAATGTTCGATCCTTTTGTTCTTCTACTCCTGATATGTTGGACTGTTGATCGATGGTTTCATATAAAAGACTACCAATAAGACTCTTTGTAGAAGAAGTTCCCAAAAAATAGTATGTTGACTTTACGAGAAAGACCTCTAAACATGCTCCAAATTGTAAAAATACGACTTTTTGTATTTTCAATCTCTTTTTTTCGGCTATCCCTGATATTTAAAAAAAATGATACAATGATTTCACACAACAGGCTACCTATTAGACTCTCTATTGACAAAAGTTTCACCGCCCTCCCTTCATTATAACCGAAGTTATCGTGCCCTAAAGAATCAACAAATCAGCATGCTTATCTCTGCTTACCCTAAGCAGAAAATGCTCATCTTTGAACTCAATCATAACATTGACCTAGTGAACGTCTACACCAAGTTTGAACATTCTAGCTTAATTAGAAGGAGAGTTATTGTGTTCCGAAGTCCGGGCCTTTCAAATTCCTTCTATTTTTCATTTTCAATTCAAAATTGTGACCATCACATGACCGAAATCAAAATTCTGATCCGATAGATTTTTAGGCATTCCTTCAAGGATTCCGAAAATATAACTCCCGAGTCTGTAAGTAAAATAGCAAAAAAGCCTTTTTGATTTTTCACATTTAAAGATGGTGGCACTTCCGGTTCGATCGACAAACTCCATATTTTGTGTACGAATCAGTAATTCCTTGTCTAGTATCGAAAAAAAAAATTAGGTCATTCTGACCTATATTTCGACGATTTTTTTGAAAACTTTGATCCTTAATTTCACCAAGGGGAGATAATTTAGAAAATTTCTAATTATATTTTTGAAGTCACATTGGTAAGATCTACTTGTATACTAAATTTCATGAAAATCGTACAACTATTAAAGAAGTTGTCAAATTGGTCTAAACTTCCGGTTCGAAATCACAGCGACGAATTTTCGAAATTCGAAAATGTGAAACTGCAGATGAAAATGATTTTTTTCAAGGTATTCAAAGAAAAAAGAATTAGTAAAATCGGTAAAAAAATAACAAAGTTACGACTAAGAATTGTCAGTTTTTTCGTTCGTAAAATTCGGTGATTTCGGATTCGTAAAACGTTTTGAAAATATATTTAAACAACGTTCGCACCCCATTTTTGGGGGGGTAGGTCAAAGTTTTAGAAAGATCCCATGGTTAGATTCTGAGAAATCCGATTTGCAGAAAATACACAAAAAAAAAATAATAATAATCTTAACAGAAACAATAAGCTTTCATATGTAATATGAAAGCTTAATAATAATCTTAACAAAAACAATAAGCTTTCATATGTAATATGAAAGCTTAATAATAACAATAACTAGATCTGCTACTGTCCCATGCAGATATGAAAGCTTTCATATTCATCGTCACGTGTCATCGATTATATCAAGTATCTCAAATAAAAGGATAAGAATAACAAACTATCAAAATTGGTCAAAAACTCGCGAAGTTACAAGTCTAAATATAGTATGAAACATTGAGTAATCTGAAAACTAAAGGGAAATAACTGATACTTGTGTTGCTGTAATCGGGATGACTCCCGACTTCAAAACTTTCAGAAAAATGAAATGAAAATGGTAAGAAAACATCGAAAAATTAAATGAGATAACTTTGAACAAAACTAAAACTTTTTGAATCAGGTTGAACTCAACTGTTTGAATATGTACGTTAAATATGCTGATTTGGAAAATTATAAAGACATAATATCAAAATCGGTCAAAAACTCACAAAGTTACAAATTTAAATGTAGTGAGAAACATTGCACCCGGGCAAAAACATAATCTTTAAACTAAAGGGAAATAACTGAAACTTGTATAGCTGTAATCGGGCTTCCAAGATATGTTATATAATTATGGTATCCAATATGTTCGGTTAT
Source organism: Patella ulyssiponensis (assembly GCA_963678685.1). Classification (NCBI taxonomy): domain Eukaryota; kingdom Metazoa; phylum Mollusca; class Gastropoda; family Patellidae; genus Patella; species Patella ulyssiponensis. The sequence goes on along the minus strand of OY783229.1, from coordinate 35,849,253 downwards.
AAGTAAGAAATCGTGACGACTTCTTAAAGTTGGGTTCCCAGATAAGTATTTATCGGGTGGTCATTGCCTATAAAAGTATGGCAATTTTGGTATATATGGAAAGAAGAGATATCCAATCTTACTAGAAAAATACTGGATTCCCTGAAAAACACTCATGGAGCGTAAACAGGACAAAAATGTAAGGGGTTCCCTTAATAGTCAACCCGACGAATAAGGGTACCTGTACGCTTGGCGTTGAAGGCTGCACGCGAACTTGAGTGATTTGTGTACATTTTGAAAAACTTTATGAAGAGTTAGACATACAACAATTTCTGGGGTAAAAATCACGGAAAAAGACGCATGCAGTGGATAATCCGAGAATTTAATTAGGATTCTATATTTGTAGTAAATAGTCAGCGCTTACAGACAACATCGTCTTGTGTATGCAATGCATTCTCCCCTGTCGTCTGCCACCGTTGCCATTGGTTACGGCGAGGGGTAATCGCCTGACGCAAACATGGTCTCTTTCGATAGATTTTTATAGCAGGCTATTCTCGTCAATAAAAATGTTATGAGAACGATTTGAAGCAAAATTATGATAAGATAATTAGTTTGAATATGTTTTTAATTCTAATATATCACAAATCACCCAGTTTGTATCCGGGAACCCAACTTTAAGCATATTTTAAACAAAGGGTCATAGACTGCAATATACAAGAATGGCACTCTGCAATAAAAAAAATGGCCAAAGCAAGATTTCTATGCAGAAATTAAATAATTGCTAGAACCAAAAAAATATTTATCCACTATAATAAATAAGCAACATAGAGAAAATGAAATGAAATTGAATGGGGTTTAACGTCCTACTGTTCTGCTCCTACAATGGGCTAATGAAGACGGGCATACGCCATAAAGTGTGCAATGAGGGAAATTTTACCCGGGCAGCGGCGTCACGGCCTACGAGGTTGGACAGGCGACCATACTCCTTGTCACGCACAACCAAGAAATCGAAACAACGCCAGTTGACTCAATGACAGACGTTATGATACAGAGCGCACGTGCTAACCATTCAGCCACGCAACCTCCCTCAAATCGGCAAATTGCTGACCTAGAGCGAGAAACATTTCAACCGGGCGAAATTTTCTATTTTAACAGTTTAATTTGCACGGTACCTTTAGTTATCAACCGATTATTACAAAACTTTTAAAAATAAGCTCCCCCTGACCACCTTAATCGTTCGCAATAAACGTTTGCCCCTTAAAATCGACAAATTGCTGACTTTAAAGTGAGAAACATTACAACCGGGTCAAATTTTCTGTTTTATCACTTTTACAGTACCTTTGATTACCAACCAATTATTACAAAACTTCAAAAATAAAAGAGAAAGAGAGAAATGCGGCCTAACGTCCTTTCGACACAAACTAGGTCATTTCGGGACTAACATATGTTTTTTTAACTTTATTTAAAAACCTCCCTTGCGCGTACTGGTCTTTAGCCGTTGGGAGGAAATCGAAGAACACGGAGAAAACCCACGAGGTTGGACATCATACACCATGTCACGTGCAACCTGGAGATCGAAACGACGCCCGTTGACTCAATGACAGACGTTACGATACAGCGCGCACATGCTAACCATTCAGCCTCCCTGAATTCGGAAAATTGCTGACTTATAGCAAGAAACATTTCAACCGGGCGAAATTTTCTGTTTTAACAGTTTAATGTGCACGGTACTTTAATTACCAACCGATTATTACAAAACTTTTGAAAATAAGCCCCAACTGACCAGCTTAATCGTATGCAATAAACGTTTTGCCTGAATTGAAAGTTCTGCACGGAGAAAGTTCATCTCGATTTCCCGGCGTGGTTCCCCTTGTCAATGAGGCAGAACGGAGGGCCTGACAAGCACAGCTGTCTAGTCGTTCGGATGGGACGAAAAACCAAGGTCCCGTGTACACATCAGAGTGCACGTAAAATATCCCTAAGCAGTTGGAATTCGATACTGTTGAATAAGCTCTATACGATGACTAAATGCGTAGATTGTAGTCACCCACACTGCATGTTTCGCTTAACAATGAAAGGGTGCCGTATTCAGTGTTCAATCCTTTTGTTCTTCTACTCCTGATATGTTGGACTGTTGATCGATGGTTTCATATAAAAGACTACCAATAAGACTCTTTGTAGAAGAAGTTCCCCAAAAATAGTATGTTGACTTTACGAGAAAGACCTCTAAACATGCTCCAAATTGTAAAAATACGACTTTTTGGATTTTCAATCTCTATTTTTCGGCTATCCCTGATATTTAAAAAAAATGATACAATGATTTCAAACAACAGGCTAGCTATTACACTCTCTATTGACAAAAGTTTCACCGCCCTCCCTTCATTATAACCGAAGTTATCGTGCCCTAAAGAATCAACAAATCAGCATGCTTATCTCTGCTTACCCTAAGCAGAAAATGCTCATCTTTGAACTCAATCATGACATTGACCTAGTGAACGTCTACACCAAGTTTGAACATTCTAGCTTAATCAGAAGGAGAGTTATTGTATTCCAAAGTCCCGGTCCTTCAAATTGCTTCTATTTTTCATTTTCAATTCAAAATGGTGACCATCACGTGACAGAAATCAAAATTCGGATCCGACAGATATTTAGGCATTCCTTCAAGGATTCTGAAAATATAACTCCCGAGTCTGTAAATAAAATAGCAAAAAAGCCTTTTTGATTTTTCACGTTTAAACATGGTGGCACTTCCGGCTCGATCGACAAACTCCATATTTTGTGTACGAATTAGTAATTACTTCTCTAGTATTCAAAAAAAAACATTAGGTCATTCTGACCTATATTTCGACGATTTTTTTGAAAACTTTGATCCTTAATTTCACAAAGGGGAGATAATTTAGAAAATTTCCAAGGACATCATTGAAGTCGCATTGGCAAGATCTACTAACATTCTAAATTTCATGAAAATCGCACAACTATTAAAGAAGTTGTCAAAAATTGGTAATAACTTCCGGTTCGAAATGACAGCAACGAATTTTCGAAATTCGAAAATCCGAAATTGCAGATTTGATGTAAATGTTTCAAGATACTCAAAGAAAAAAGAATTAGTAAAATCGGTCAAAAAATAACAAAGTTACGACTATGCATTGTCAGTTTTTTCGTTCGTAAAATTCGGTGATTTCGGATTCGTAAAACGTTTTGAAAATATATTTAATCAAGGTTCGCACCCCATTTTTGGGGGGGTAGGTCAAAATTTCGGAAAGATCCTATGGATAGATTCTGAGAAATCCGATTTGCAGAAAACACACAAAAAAAAAATAATAATAACTAGATCTGCTACTGTCCCATGCAGATATGAAAGCTTTCATATTCATCGTCACGTGTCATCGATTATATCAAGTATCTCAAATAAAAGGATAAGAATAAGAAACTATCAAAATTGGTCAAAAACTCGCGAAGTTACAAGTCTAAATATAGTATCAAACATTGAGTAATCTGAAAACTAAAGGGAAATAACTGATACTTGTGTTGCTGTAATCGGGATGAATGAGATAACTTTGAACAAAACTAAAACTTTTTGAATCAGGTTGAACTGAACTTTTTCAATATGTACGTTAAATATGTAGATTTGGAAAATTATAAAGACATAATATCAAAATCGGTCAAAAACTCACAAAGTTACAAATTTAAATGTAGTGAGAAACATTGCACCCGGGCAAAAAAATAATCTTTAAACTAAAGGGAAATAACTGAAACTTGTATAGCTGTAATCGGGCTTCCAAGATATGTTATATAATTATGGTTTCCAATATGTTTGGTTATAAGTAGGAAATCGTGACGACTTCTTAAGCATGTTTTAAACAAAGGGTCATAGACTGCAATATACAAGAATGGCACTCTGCAATAAAAAAAACTGGCCAGAGATTTCTATGCAGAAATTAAATAATTGCTAGAACCAGAAAAATATTTATCCACTATAATAAATAAGCAACATAGAGAAAATGAAATGAAATTGAATGGGGTTTAACGTCCTACTGTTCTGCTCCTACAATGGGCTAATGAAGACGGGCATACGCCATAAAGTGTGCAATGAGGGAAATTTTACCCGGGCAGCGGCGTTACGGCCTACGAGGTTGGTAAGGCGACCATACTCCTTGTCACGTACAACCAAGAAATCGAAACAAGGCCAGTTGACTCAATGACAGACGCTATGATACAGAGCGCACGTGCTAACCATTCAGCCACGCAACCTCCCTAAAATCGGCAAATTGCTGACCTACAGCGAGAAACATTTCAACCGGGCCAAATTTTCTATTTTAACAGTTTAATTTGCACGGTACCTTTAGTTATCAACCGAATATTACAAAACTTTTAAAAATAAGCTCCCCCTGACCAGCTTAATCGTTCGCAATAAACGTTTGCCCCTTAAAATCGACAAATTGCTGAATTTAAAGTGAGAAACATTACAACCGGGCCAAATTTTCTGTTTTATCACTTTAACAGTACCTTTGATTACCAACCGATTATTACAAAACTTTAAAAAGAGAAAGAGAGAAATGCGGCCTAACGTCCATTCGACACAAACTAGGTCATTTCGGGACTAACATATGTTTTTTAATTTTATTTAAAAACTCCCCTTGCACGTACTGGTCTTTAGCCTTTGGGAGGAAACCGAAGAACACGGAGAAAACCCACGAGGTTGGACATCATACACCATGTCACGTGCAACCAGGAGATCGAAACGACGCCCGTTGACTCAATGATAAAGGTTACGATACAGCGAGCACATGCTAACCATTCAGCCACCCAGCCTCTCTGAATTCGGAAAATTGCTGACTTATAGCAAGAAACATTTCAACCGGGCGAAATTTTCTGTTTTAACAGTTTAATGTGCACGGTACTTTAATTACCAACCGATTATTACAAAACTTTTGAAAATAAGCTCCAACTGACCAGCTTAATCGTATGCAATAAACGTTTTGCCTGAATTGAAAGTTCTGCACAGAGAAAGTTCATCTCGATTTCCCGGCGTGGTTCCCTTGTCAGTAAGGCAGAACGGAGGGCCTGACAAGCACAGCTGTCTAGTCCTTCGGATGGGACGAAAAACCAAGGTCCCGTGTACACATTGGAGTGCACGTAAAATATCCCTAAGCAGTTGGAATTCGATACTGTTGAATAAACTCTATACGATGACTAAATGCGTAGATTGTAGTCACCCACACTTCATGTTTCGCTCAACAATGAAAGGATGCCGTTTTCAATGTTCGATCCTTTTGTTCTTCTACTCCTGATATGTTGGACTGTTGATCGATGGTTTCATATAAAAGACTACCAATAAGACTCTTTGTAGAAGAAGTTCCCAAAAAATAGTATGTTGACTTTACGAGAAAGACCTCTAAACATGCTCCAAATTGTAAAAATACGACTTTTTGGATTTTCAATCTCTTTTTTTCGGCTATCCCTGATATTTAAAAAAAATGATACAATCATTTCACACAACAGGCTACCCATTAGACTCTCTATTAACAAAAGTTTCACCGCCCTCCCTTCATTATAACCGAAGTTATCGTGCCCTAAAGAATCAACAAATCAGCATGCTTATCTCTGCTTACCCTAAGCAGAAAATGCTCATCTTTGAACTCAATCATAACATTGACCTAGTGAACGTCTACACCAAGTTTGAACATTCTAGCTTAATTAGAAGGAGAGTTATTGTGTTCCGAAGTCCGGGCCTTTCAAATTGCTTCTATTTTTCATTTTCAATTCAAAATTGTGACCATCACATGACCGAAATCAAAATTCTGATCCGATAAATTTTTAGGCATTCCTTCAAGGATTCCGAAAATATAACTCCCGAGTCTGTAAGTAAAATAGCAAAAAAGCCTTTTTGATTTTTCACGTTTAAAGATGGTGGCACTTCCGGTTCGATCGACAAACTCCATATTTTGTGTACGAATCAGTAATTCCTTGTCTAGTATCGAAAAAAAAATTTAGGTCATTCTGACCTATATTTCGACGATTTTTTTGAAAACTTTGATCCTTAATTTCACCAAGGGGAGATAATTTAGAAAATTTCTAATTATATTTTTGAAGTCACATCGGTAAGATCTACTTGTATACTAAATTTCATGAAAATCGTACAACTATTAAAGAAGTTGTCAAATTGGTCTAAACTTCCGGTTCGAAATCACAGCGACGAATTTTCGAAATTCGAAAATGTGAAACTGCAGATGAAAATGATTTTTTTCAAGGTATTCAAAGAAAAAAGAATTAGTAAAATCGGTCAAAAAATAACAAAGTTACGACTATGCATTGTCAGTTTTTTCGTTCGTAAAATTCGGTGATTTCGGATACGTAAAACGTTTTGAAAATATATTTAAACAACGTTCGCACCCCATTTTTGGGGGGGTAGGTCAAAGTTTTAGAAAGATCCCATGGTTAGATTCTGAGAAATCCGATTTGCAGAAAATACACAAAAAAAAAATAATAACTAGATCTGCTACTGTCCCATGCAGATATGAAAGCTTTCATATTCATCGTCACGTGTCATTGATTGTATCAAGTATCCTAAATAAAAGGATAAGAAGAAAAAATTATCAAAATTAGTCAAAAACTCTCGAAGTTACAAGTCTAAATATAGTATGAAACATTGCACCCAGGCATAACAATAATCTGAAAACTAAAGGGAAATAACTGAAACTTGTATTACTGTAATGAGACGGATGAGAAAATGAAATGAAAATGGCGGGAAAAACAAATTAAAAATGGCAGGTTGGACAGGCGACCTTACTCCTTGTCACGTACAACCGGGCATTTGAAAACACGCTAGTTAACTCAATGACAGGCGCGCGTGCTAACCATTCAGCCACCCAACCCCCCTTTGAAATCAGACACGTGCAATATGTCATATAGGAAGAATAAGAAGTCGCTCACAAGAAAATGGTAAATTAATGAGTTTAGGTCAAAAGGTTGAGCTACTGTTTTAGAGTATTTAATAGTTTTAAAGAGACACGTTAAGGGTTGTTCATAGTTAAATGAAAGTTTAATTTTAAATAAGACCAATAAAATTAGGATTTAATAATGCCAGACTAATATTTCCAATATGTTTGGTTATAAGTAGGAAATCTTGACGACTTCTTAAGCATGTTTTAAACAAAGGATCATAGACTGAATTATACAAGAATGGCACTCTGCAATAAAAAAACTGGCCAAAGCAAGATTTCTATGCAGAAATTAAATAATTGCTAGAACCAGAAAAATATTTATCCACTATAATAAATAAGCAACATAGAGAAAATGAAATGAAATTGAATGGGGTTTAACGTCCTACTGTTCTGCTCCTAAAATGGGCTAATGAAGACGGGCATATGCCATAAAGTGTGCAATGAGGGAAATTTTACCCGGGCAGCGGCGTTACGGCCTACGAAGTTGGACAGGCGAACATACTCCTTGTCACGTACAACCAAGAAATCGAAACAACGCCAGTTGACTCAAAGACAGACGTTATTCAGCCACGCAACCTCCCTAAAATCGGCAAATTGCTGACCTGCAGCGAGAAACAGTTCAACCGGGCCAAATTTTCTATTTTAACAGTTTAATTTGCACGGTACCTTTAGTTATCAACCGAATATTACAAAACTTTTAAAAATAAGCTCCCCTTGACCAGCTAAATCGTTCGCAATAAACGTTTGCCCCTTAAAATCGGCAAATTGCTGTGAAATTCGAAAATGTGAAACTGCAGATGAAAATGATTTTTTTCATGGCATTCAAAGAAAAAAGAATTAGTAAAATCGGTCAAAAAATAACAAAGTTACGACTATGCATTGTCAGTTTTTTCGTTCGTAAAATTCGGTGATTTCGGATTCGTAAAACGTTTTGAAAATATATTTAATCAACAGCCACCACCCATTTTTGGGGGGATAGGTAAAAGTTTCAGAACGATCCTATGGTTAGATTCTGAGAAATCCGATTTGTGGACAAAACACAAAAAAAAAAATAACAATAATAATCTTAACAGAAACAATAAGCTTTCATATGTAATATGAAAGCTTAACTAGATCTGCTACTGTCCCATGCAGATATGAAAGCTTTCATATTCATCGTCACGTGTCATTGATTGTATCAAGTATCCTAAATAAAAGGATAAGAAGAAAAAATTATCAAAATTGGTCAAAAACTCGCGAAGTTACAAGTCTAAATATAGTATGAAACATTGCACCCAGGCATAACAATAATCTAAAAACTAAAGGGAAATAACTGAAACTTGTATTACTGTAATGAGACGGATGAGAAAATGAAATGAAAATGGCGGGAAAAAAAATTAAAAATGGCAGGTTGGACAGGCGACCTTTCTCCTTGTCACGTACAACCGGGCATTCGAAAACACGCTAGTTAACTCAATGACAGGCGCGCGTGCTAACCATTCAGCCACCCCACCCCTTTGAAATCAGACACGTGCAATATGTCATATAGAGAGAATAACAAGTCGCTCACAACAAAATCGTAAATTAATGAGTTTAGGTCAAAGGGTTGAGCTACTGTTTTAGAGTATTTATTTGTTTTAAAGAGACACGTTATGGGTTGTTCATAGTTAAATGAAAGTTTAATTTTAAATAAGACCAATAAAATTAGGATTTAATAATGCCAGACTAATATTTCCAATATGTTTGGTTTTAAGTAGGAAATCGTGACGACTTCTTAAGCATGTTTTATACAAAAGATCATAGACTGAATTTTACAAGAATGGCACTCTGCAATAAAAAAACTGGCCAAAGCAAGATTTCTATGCAGAAATTAAATAATTGCTAGAACCAGAAAAATATTTATCCACTATAATAAATAAGCAACATAGACAAAATGAAATGAAATTCAATGGGGTTTAACGTCCTACTGTTCTGCTCCTAAAATGGGCTAATGAAGACGGGCATATGCCATAAAGTGTGCAATGAGGGAAATTTTACCCGGGCAGCGGCGTTGCGGCCTACGAGGTTGGACAGGCGACCATACTCCTTGTCACGTACAACCAAGAAATCGAAACAACGCCAGTTGACTCAATGACAGACGTTATGATACAGAGCGCACGTGCTAACCATTCAGCCACGCAACCTCCCTAAAATCGGCAAATTGCTGACCTACAGTGAGAAACATTTCAACCGGGCCAAATTTTCTATTTTAACAGTTTAATTTGCACGGTACCTTTAGTTATCAACCGAATATTACAAAACTTTTAAATATAAGCTCCCCCTGATTAGCTTAAGCGTTCGCAATAAACGTTTGCCCCTTAAAATCGGCAAATTGCTGACTTTAAAGTGAGAAACATTACAACCGGGCGAAATTTTCTGTTTTATCACTTTTACAGTACCTTTGATTACCAACCGATTATTACAAAACTTTAAAAATAAAAGAGAAAGAGAGAAATGCGGCCTAATGCCCATTCGACACAAACTAGGTCATTTCGTGACTAACATATGTTTTTTAATTTTATTTAAAAACTCCCCTTGCGCTTACTGGTCTTTAGCCGTTGGGAGGAAACCGAAGAACACGGAGAAAACCCACGAGGTTGGACATCATACTTCATGTCACGTGCAACCTGGAGATCGAAACGACGCCCATTGACTCAATGACAGACGTTACGATAGAGCGCGCACATGCTAACCATTCAGCCTCCCTGAATTCGGAAAATTGCTGACTTATAGCAAGAAAAATTTCAACCGGGCGAAATTTTCTGTTTTAACAGTTTAATGTGCACGGTACTTTAATTACCAACCGATTATTACAAAACTTTTGAAAATAAGCTCCAACTGACCAGCTTAATCGTATGCAATAAACGTTTGGCCTGAATTGAAAGTTCTGCACGGAGAAAGTTCATCTTGATTTCCCGGCGTGGTTCCCCGTTGTCAGTGAGGCAGAACGGAGGGCCTGACAAGCACAGCTGTCTAGTCGTTCGGATGGGACGAAAAACCAAGGTCCCGTGTACACATTGGAGTGCACGTAAAATATCCCTAAGCAGCTGGAATTCGATACTGTTGAATAAGCTCTATACGATGACTAAATGTGTAGATTGTAGTCACCCACACTGCATGTTTCGCTTAACAATGAAAGGGTGCCGTTTTCAATTTTCGATCCTTTTGTTCTTCTACTCCTGATATGTTGGACTGTTGATCGATGGTTTCATATAAAAGACTACCAATAAGACTCTTTGTAGAAGAAGTTCCCAAAAAATATTATGTTGACTTTACGAGAAAGACCTCTAAACATGCTCCAAATTGTAAAAATACGACTTTTTGGATTTTCAATCTCTTTTTTTCGGCTATCCCTGATATTTAAAAAAAATGATACAATGATTTCAAACAACAGGCTAGCTATTAGACTCTCTATTGACAAAAGTTTCTCCGCCCTCCCTTCATTATAACCGAAGTTATCGTGCCCTAAAGAATCAACAAATCAGCATGCTTATCTCTGCTTACCCTAAGCAGAAAATGCTCATCTTTGAACTCAATCATGACATTGACCTAGTGAAAGTCTACAAGAAGTTTGAACATTCTAGCTTAATTAGAAGGAGAGTTATTGTATTCCAAAGTCCCGGCCCTTCAAATTGCTTATATTTTTCATTTTCAATTCAAAATGGTGACCATCACGTGACCGAAATCAAAATTCGGATCCGACAGATTTTTAGGCATTCCTTCAAGGATTCTGAAAATATAACTCCCGAGTCTGTAAGTAAAATAGCAAAAAAGCCTTTTTGATTTTTCTCGTTTAAAGATGGTGGCACTTCCGGTTCGATCGACAAACTCCATATTTTGTGTACGAATCAGTAATTACTTGTCTAGTATCAAAGAAAAAAATTAGGTCATTCTGACATATATTTCGACGATTTTTTTGAAAACTTTGATCCTTAATTTCGTCAAGGGGAGATAATTTAGAAAATTTATAATTATATTTTTGAAGTCACATCGGTAACATCTACTTATACACTAAATTTCATGAAAATCGTACAACTATTAAAGAAGTTCTCAAATTGGTCTAAACTTCCGGTTCGAAATCACAGCGACGAATTTTCGAAATTGGAAAATGCGAAACTGCAGATGAAAATGATTTTTTTCAAGGTATTCAAAGAAAAAAGAATTAGTAAAATCGGTCAAAAAATAACAAAGTTACGACTATGCATTGTCAGTTTTTTCGTTCGTAAAATTCGGTGATTTCGGATTCGTAAAACGTTTTGAAAATATATTTAATCAACAGCCACCACCCATTTTTGGGGGGATAGGTAAAAGTTTCAGAACGATCCTATGGTTAGATTCTGAGAAATCCGATTTGTGGACAAAACACAAAAAAAAAATAACAATAATAATCTTAACAGAAACAATAAGCTTTCATATGTAATATGAAAGCTTAATAATCTTAACAGAAACAATAAGCTTTCATATGTAATACATATGAAAGCTTAATAACTTTAACAGAAACAATAAGCTTTCATATGTAATACATATGAAAGCTTAACTAGATCTGCTACTGTCCCATGCAGATATGAAAGCTTTCATATTCATCGTCACGTGTCATCGATTATATCAAGTATCTCAAATAAAAGGATAAGAATAACAAACTATCAAAATTGGTCAAAAACTCGCGAAGTTACAAGTCTAAATATAGTATGAAACATTGAGTAATCTGAAAACTAAAGGGAAATAACTGATACTTGTGTTGCTGTAATCGGGATGACTCCCGACTTCAAAACTTTCAGAAAAATGAAATGAAAATGGTAAGAAAACATCGAAAAATTAAATGAGATAACTTTGAACAAAATTAAAACTTTTTGAATCAGGTTGAACTCAACTGTTTGAATATGTACGTTAAATATGTAGATTTGGAAAATTATAAAGACATAATATCAAAATCGGTCAAAAACTCACAAAGTTACAAATTTAAATGTAGTGAGAAACATTGCACCCGGGCAAAAAAATAATCTTTAAACTAAAGGGAAATAACTGAAACTTGTATAGCTGTAATCGGGCTTCCAAGATATGTTATATAATTATGGTTTCCAATATGTTCGGTTATAAGTAGTAAATCGTGACGACTTCTTAAAGTTGGGTTCCCAGATAAGTATTTATCGGGTGGTCATTGCCTGTAAAAGTATGGCAATTTTGGTATATATGGAAAGAAGAGATATCTAATCTTACTAGAAAAATACTGGATTCCCTGAAAAACACTCATGGAGCGTAAACAGGACAAAATGTAAGGGGTTCCCTTAATAGTCAACCCGACGAATAAGGGTACCTGCACGCTTGGCGTTGAAGGCTGCACGCGAACTTGAGTGATTTGTGTACTCTTTGAAAAACTTTATGAAGAGTTAGACATACAACAATTTCTGGGGTAAAAATCACGGAAAAAGACGCATGGAGTGGATAATCCGAGAATTTAATTAGGATTCTATATTTGTAGTAAATAGTCAGCGCTTACAGACAACATCGTCTTGTGTATGCAATGCATTCTCCCCTGTCGTCTGCCACCGTTGCCATTGGTTACGGCGAGGGGTAATCGCCTGACGCAAACATGGTCTCTTTCGATAGATTTTTATAGCAGGCTATTCTCGTCAATTACAATGTTATGAGAACGATTTGAAGCAAAATTATGAAAAGATAATTAGTTTGAATATGTTTTTAATTCAAATATATCATCAAATCACCCAGTTTGTATCCGGGAACCCAACTTTAAGCATATTTTAAACAAAGGGTCATAGACTGCAATATACAAGAATGGCACTCTGCAATAAAAAAAATGGCCAAAGCAAGATTTCTATGCAGAAATTAAATAATTGCTAGAACCAAAAAAATATTTATCCACTATAATAAATAAGCAACATAGAGAAAATGAAATGAAATTGAATGGGGTTTAACGTCCTACTGTTCTGCTCCTACAATGGGCTAATGAAGACGGGCATACGCCATAAAGTGTGCAATGAGGGAAATTTTACCCGGGCAGCGGCGTTACGGCCTACGAGGTTGGACAGGCGACCATACTCCTTGTCACGCACAACCAAGAAATCGAAACAACGCCAGTTGACTCAATGACAGACGTTATGATACAGAGCGCACGTGCTAACCATTCAGCCACGCAACCTCCCTAAAATCGGCAAATTGCTGACCTACAGCGAGAAACATTTCAACCGGGCGAAATTTTCTATTTTAACAGTTTAATTTGCACGGTACCTTTAGTTATCAACCGATTATTACAAAACTTTTAAAAATAAGCTCCCCCTGACCACCTTAATCGTTCGCAATAAACGTTTGCCCCTTAAAATCGACAAATTGCTGACTTTAAAGTGAGAAACATTACAACCGGGCCAAATTTTCTGTTTTATCACTTTAACAGTACCTTTGATTACCAACCGGTTATTACAAAACTTTAAAAATAAAAGAGAAAGAGAGAAATGCGGCCTAACGTCCATTCGACACAAACTAGGTCATTTCGGGACTAACATATGTTTTTTTAACTTTATTTAAAAACTCCCCTTGCGCGTACTGGTCTTTAGCCGTTGGGAGGAAATCGAAGAACACGGAGAAAACCCACGAGGTTGGACATCATACACCATGTCACGTGCAACCTGGAGATCGAAACGACGCCCGATGACTCAATGACAGACGTTACGATACAGCGCGCACATGCTAACCATTCAGCCTCCCTGAATTCGGAAAATTGCTGACTTATAGCAAGAAACATTTCAACCGGGCGAAATTTTCTGTTTTAACAGTTTAATGTGCACGGTACTTTAATTACCAACCGATTATTACAAAACTTTTGAAAATAAGCTCCAACTGACCAGCTTAATCGTATGCAATAAACGTTTTGCCTGAATTGAAAGTTCTGCACGGAGAAAGTTCATCTCGATTTCCCGGCGTGGTTCCCCTTGTCAGTGAGGCAGAACGGAGGGCCCGACAAGCACAGCTGTCTAGTCGTTCGGATGGGACGAAAAACCAAGGTCCCGTGTACACATTGGAGTGCACGTAAAATATCCCTAAGCTGTTGGAATTCGATACTGTTGAATAAGCTCTATACGATGACTAAATGCGTAGATTGTAGTCACCCACACTGCATGTTTCGCTTAACAATGAAAGGGTGCCGTATTCAATGTTCGATCCTTTTGTTCTTCTACTCCTGATATGTTGGACTGTTGATCGATGGTTTCATATAAAAGACTACCAATAAGACTCTTTGTAGAAGAAGTTCCCAAAAAATAGTATGTTGACTTTACGAGAAAGACCTCTAAACACGCTCCAAATTGTAAAAATACGACTTTTTGGATTTTCAATCTCTTTCTTTCGGCTATCCCTGATATTTAAAAAAAAATGATACAATGATTTCAAACAACAGGCTAGCTATTACACTCTCTATTGACAAAAGTTTCACCGCCCTCCCTTCATTATAACCGAAGTTATCGTGCCTTAAAGAATCAACAAATCAGCATGCTTATCTCTGCTTACCCTAAGCAGAAAATGCTCATCTTTGAACTCAACCATGACATTGACCTAGTGAAAGTCTACACCAAGTTTGAACATTCTAGCTTAATTAGAAGGAGAGTTATTGTATTCCAAAGTCCCGGCCCTTCAAATTGCTTCTATTTTTCATTTTCAATTCAAAATGGTGACCATCACGTGACCGAAATCAAAATTCGGATCCGACAGATTTTTAGGCATTCCTTCAAGGATTCTGAAAATATAACTCCCGAGTCTGTAAGTAAAATACCAAAAAAGCCTTTTTGATTTTTCACGTTTAAAGATGGTGGCACTTCAGGTTCGATCGACAAACTCCATATTTTGTGTACGAATCAGTAATTACTTCTCTAGTATTCAAAAAAAAAATTAGGTCATTCTGACCTATATTTCGACGATTTTTTTGAAAACTTTGATCCTTAATTTCACAAAGGGGAGATAATTTAGGAAATTTCCAATGACATCATTGAAGTCGCATTGGCAAGATCTACTAACATTCTAAATTTCAGGAAAATCGCACAACTATTAAAGAAGTTGTCAAGTTGGTAATAACTTCCGGTTCGAAATGACAGCGACGAATTTTCGAAATTCGAAAATCCGAAATTGCAGATTTGAAGTAAATGTTTCAAGATACTCAAAGAAAAAAGAATTAGTAAAATCGGTCAAAAAATAACAAAGTTACGACTATGCATTGTCAGTTTTTTCGTTCGTAAAATTCGGTGATTTCGGATTCGTAAAACGTTTTGAAAATATATTTAATCAAGGTTCGCACCCCATTTTTGGGGGGTAGGTCAAAATTTCGGAAAGATCCTATGGATAGATTCTGAGAAATCCGATTTGCAGAAAACACACAAAAAAAAAAATAATAATAATAACTTTAACAGAAACAATAAGCTTTCATATGTAATACATATGAAAGCTTAATAATAACAATAACTAGATCTGCTACTGTCCCATGCAGATATGAAAGCTTTCATATTCATCGTCACGTGTCATTGATTGTATCAAGTATCCTAAATAAAAGGATAAGAAGAAAAAATTATTAAAATTGGTCAAAAACTCGCGAAGTTACAAGTCTAAATATAGTATGAAACATTGCACCCAGGCATAACAATAATCTGAAAACTAAAGGGAAATAACTGAAACTTATATTACTGTAATGAGACGGATGAGAAAATGAAATGAAAATGGCCGGAAAAAAAAATAAAAAATGGCAGGTTGGACAGGCGACCTTACTCCTTGTCACGTACAACCGGGCATTCGAAAACACGCTAGTTAATTCAATGACAGGCGCGCGTGCTAACCATTCAGGCACCCAACCCCCCTTTGAAATCAGACACGTGCAATATGTCATATAGGAAGAATAAGAAGTCGCTCACAACAAAATGGTAAATTAATGAGTTTAGGTCAAAAGGTTGAGCTACTGTTTCAGAGTACTTAATAGTTTTAAAGAGACACGTTAAGGGTTGTTCATAGTTAAATGAAAGTTTAATTTTAAAGAAGACCAATAAAATTAGGATTTAATAATGCCAGACTAATATTTCCAATATGTTTGGTTATAAGTAGGAAATCGTGACGACTTCTTAAGCATGTTTTAAACAAAGGATCATGTTTGTTTAAACAAGAATGGCACTCTGCAATAAAAAAACTGGCCAAAGCAAGATTTCTATGCAGAAATTAAATAATTGCTAGAACCAGAAAAATATTTATCCACTATAATAAATAAGCAACTTAGAGAAAATGAAATGAAATTGAATGGGGTTTAACGTCCGACTGTTCTGCTCCTAAAATGGGCTAATGAAGTCGGGCATATGCCATAAAGTGTGCAATGAGGGAAATTTTACCCGGGCAGCGGCGGTTACGGCCTACGAGGTTGGACAGGCGACCATACTCCTTGTCACGTACAACCAAGAAATCGAAACAACGCCAGTTGACTCAATGACAGACGTTATGATGCAGAGCGCACGTGCTAACCATTCAGCCACGCAACCTCCCTAAAATCGGCAAATTGCTGACCTACAGCGAGAAACATTTCAACCGGGCCAAATTTTCCATTGTAACAGTTTAATTTGCACGGTACCTTTAGTTATCAACCGAATATTACAAAACTTTTAAAAATAAGCTCCCCCTGACCAGCTTAAGCGTTCGCAATAAACGTTTGCCCCTTAAAATCGGAAAATTGCTGACTTTAAAGTGAGAAACATTACAACCGGGCGGAATTTTCTGTTTTATCACTTTTGCAGTACCTTTGATTACCAACCGATTATTACAAAACTTTAAAAATAAAAGAGAAAGAGAAATGCGGCCTAATGTCCATTCGACACAAACTAGGTCATTTCGGGACTAACATATGTTTTTTAATTTTATTTAAAAACTCCCCTTGCGCTTACAGGTCTTTAGCCGTTGGGAGGAAACCGAAGGACACGGAGAAAACCCACGAGGTTAGACATCATACTTCATGTCACGTCCAACCTGGAGATCGAAACGACGCCCGTTGACTCAATGACAGACGTTACGATACAGTGCGCACATGCTAACCATTCAGCCTCCCTGAATTCAGAAAATTGCTGACTTATAGCAAGAAACATTTCAACCGGGCGAAATTTTCTGTTTTAACAGTTTAATGTGCACGGTACTTTAATTACCAACCGATTATTACAAAACTTTTGAAAAT
This sequence comes from Patella ulyssiponensis, assembly GCA_963678685.1. Taxonomy (NCBI): domain Eukaryota; kingdom Metazoa; phylum Mollusca; class Gastropoda; family Patellidae; genus Patella; species Patella ulyssiponensis. The sequence goes on along the minus strand of OY783229.1, from coordinate 35,832,111 downwards.
AAGCTCCAACTGACCAGCTTAATCGTATGCAATAAACGTTTTCGCCTAAATTGAAAGTTCTGCAACGAGAAAGTTCATCTCGATTTTCCGGCGTGGTTCCCCCTTGTCAGTGAGGCAGAGCAGAGGGCCTGACAAGGACAGCTGTCTAGTCGTTCGGATGGGACGAAAAACCAAGGTCGCGTGTACACATTGGAGTGCACGTAAAATATCCCTAAGCAGTTGGAATTCGATACTGTTGAATAAGCTCTATACGATGACTAAATGTGCAGATTGTAGTCACCCACACTGCATGTTTCGCTTAACAATGAAAGGGTGCCGTTTTCAATGTTTGATCCTTTTATTCTTCTACTCCAGATATTTTGGACTGTTGATCGAAGTTTTCATATAAAAGACTACCGATAAGACTCTTCGTAGAAGAAGTTCCCAAAAAATATTATTTTGACTTTAAGAGAAAAGAACCTTTAAAGATGCTCCAAATCGTAAACATACGACTTTTTGGATTTTCGATCTCTTTTTTTCTGCTATCCCTGATATTTAAAAAAAAAGATACAACGATTCCACACAACAGGCCAGCTATTACACTCTCGATTAACAAGAGTTTCACCGCCCTCCCTTCATTATAACGAAAGTTATCTTGTCCTAAAGAATCAACAAATCAGCATGCTTATCTCTGCTTACCCTAGGCAGAAAATGCTCATCTTTAAACTCAATCCTGACATTGACATAGTGAACGTCTACACCAAGATTGAACATTCTAGCTCAATTAGAAGGAGAGTTATTTCAGCCTCCCTGAATTCGGAAAATTGCTGACTTATAGCAAGAAACATTTCAACCGGGCGAAATTTTCTGTTTTAACAGTTTAATGTGCACGGTACTTTAATTACCAACCGATTATTACAAAACTTTTGAAAATAAGCTCCAACTGACCAGCTTAATCGTATGCAATAAACGTTTTGCCTGAATTGAAAGTTCTGCTCGGAGAAAGTTCATCTCGATTTCCCGGCGTGGTTCCCCTTGTCAGTGAGGCAGAACGGAGGGCCTGACAAGCACAGCTGTCTAGTCGTTCGGATGGGACGAAAAACCAAGGTCCCGTGTACACATTGGAGTGCACGTAAAATATCCCTAAGCAGTTGGAATTCGATACTGTTGAATAAACTCTATGCGATGACTAAATGCGTAGATTGTAGTCACCCACACTGCATGTTTCGCTTAACAATGAAAGGGTGCCGTATTCAATGTTCGATCCTTTTGTTCTTCTACTCCTGATATGTTGGACTGTTGATCGATGGTTTCATATAAAAGACTACCGATAAGACTCTTTGTAGAAGAAGTTCCCAGAAAATAGTATGTTGACTTTACGAGAAAGACCTCTAAACATGCTCCAAATTGTAAAAATACGACTTTTTGGATTTTCAATCTCTTTTTTTCGGCTATCCCTGATATTTAAAAAAAATGATACAATGATTTCAAACAACAGGCTAGCTATTACACTCTCTATTGACAAAAGTTTCACCGCCCTCCCTTCATTATAACCGAAGTTATCGTGCCCTAAAGAATCAACAAATCAGCATGCTTATCTCTGCTTACCCTAAGCAGAAAATGCTCATCTTTGAACTCAATCATGACATTGACCTAGTGAACGTCTACACTAAGTTTGAACATTCTAGCTTAATTAGAAGGAAAGTTATTGTATTCCAAAGTCCCGGCCCTTCAAATTGCTTCTATTTTTCATTTTCAATTCAAAATGGTGACCATCACGTGACCGAAATCAAAATTCGGATCCGACAGATTTTTAGGCATTCCTTCAAGGATTCTGAAAATATAACTCCCGAGTCTGTAAGTAAAATAGCAAAAAAGCCTTTTTGATTTTTCACGTTTAAAGATGGTGGCACTTCCGGTTCGATCGACAAACTCCATATTTTGTGTACGAATCAGTAATTACTTCTCTAGTATTCAAAAAAAAAATTAGGTCATTCTGACCTATATTTCGACGATTTTTTTGAAAACTTTGATCCTTAATTTCACAAAGGGGAGATAATTTAGAAAATTTCCAAGGACATCATTGAAGTCGCATTGGCAAGATCTACTAACATTCTAAATTTCACGAAAATCGCACAACTATTAAAGAAGTTGTCAAATTGGTAATAACTTCCGGTTCGAAATGACAGCGACGAATTTTCGAAATTCGAAAATCCGAAATTGCAGATTTGAAGTAAATGTTTCAAGATACTCAAGGAAAAAAGAATTAGTAAAATCGGTCAAAACATAACAAAGTTACGACTATGCATTGTCAGTTTTTTCGTTCGTAAATTTCGGTGATTTCGGATTCGTAAAACGTTTTGAAAATATATTTAATCAAGGTTCGCACCCCATTTTTGGGGGGGTAGGTCAAAATTTCGGAAAGATCCTATGGATAGATTCTGAGAAATCCGATTTGCAGAAAACACACAAAAAAAAAATAATAATAATAACTTTAACAGAAACAATAAGCTTTCATATGTAATACATATGAAAGCTTAATAATCTTAACAAAAACAATAAGCTTTCATATGTAATATGAAAGCTTAATAACTTTAACAGAAACAATAAGCTTTCATATGTAATACATATGAAAGCTTAACTAGATCTGCTACTGTCCCATGCAGATATGAAAGCTTTCATATTCATCGTCACGTGTCATCGATTATATCAAGTATCTCAAATAAAAGGATAAGAATAACAAACTATCAAAATTGGTCAAAAACTCGCGAAGTTACAAGTCTAAATATAGTATGAAACATTGAGTAATCTGAAAACTAAAGGGAAATAACTGATACTTGTGTTGCTGTAATCGGGATGACTCCCGACTTCAAAACTTTCAGAAAAATGAAATGAAAATGGTAAGAAAACATCGAAAAATTAAATGAGATAACTTTGAACAAAACGAAAACTTTTTGAATCAGGTTGAACTCAACTGTTTGAATATGTACGTTAAATATGTAGATTTGGAAAATTATAAAGACATAATATCAAAATCGGTCAAAAACTCACAAAGTTACAAATTTAAATGTAGTGAGAAACATTGCACCCGGGCAAAAAAATAATCTTTAAACTAAAGGGAAATAACTGAAACTTGTATAGCTGTAATCGGGCTTCCAAGATATGTTATATAATTATGGTTTCCAATATGTTCGGTTATAAGTAGGAAATCGTGACGACTTCTTAAAGTTGGGTTCCCAGATAAGTATTTATCGGGTGGTCATTGCCTATAAAAGTATAGCAATTTTGGTATATATGGAAAGAAGAGATATCCAATCTTACTAGAAAAATACTGGATTCCCTGAAAAACACTCATGGAACGTAAACAGGACAAAAATGTAAGGGGTTCCCTTAATAGTCAACCCGACGAATAAGGGTACCTGCACGCTTGGCGTTGAAGGCTGCACGCGAACTTGAGTGATTTGTGTACATTTTGAAAAACTTTATGAAAAGTTAGACATACAACAATTTCTGGGGTAAAAATCACGGAAAAAGACGCATGCAGTGGATAATCCGAGAATTTAATTAGGATTTTATAGTTGTAGTAAATAGTCGGCGCTTACAGACAACATCGTCTTGTGTATGCAATGCATTCTCCCCTGTCGTCTGCCACCGTTGCCATTGGTTACGGCGAGGGGTAATTGCCTGACGCAAACATGGTCTCTTTCGATAGATTTTTATAGCAGGCTATTCTCGTCAATTACAATGTTATGAGAACGATTTGAAGCAAAATTATGATAAGATAATTAGTTTAAATATGTTTTTAATTCTAATATATCATCAAATCACCCAGTTTGTATCCGGGAACCCAACTTTAAGCATATTTTAAACAAAGGGTCATAGACTGCAATATACAAGAATGGAACTCTGCAATAAAAAAAATGGCCAAAGCAAGATTTCTATGCAGAAATTAAATAATTGCTAGAACCAAAAAAATATTTTAATAGTTTAACGTCCTACTGTTCTGCTCCTACAATGGGCTAATGAAGACGGGCATACGCCATAAAGTGTGCAATGAGGGAAATTTTACCCGGGCAGCGGCGTTACGGCTTACGAGGTTGGACAGGCGACCATACTCCTTGTCACGCACAACCAAGAAATCGAAACAACGCCAGTTGACTCAATGACAGACGTTATGATACAGAGCGCACGTGCTAACCATTCAGCAACGCAACCTCCCTAAAATCGGCAAATTGCTGACCTACAGCGAGAAACATTTCAACCCGGCGAAATTTTCTATTTTAACAGTTTAATTTGCACGGTACCTTTAGTTATCAACCGATTATTACAAAACTTTTAAAAATAAGCTCCCACTGACCACCTTAATCGTTCGCAATAAACGTTTGCCCCTTAAAATCGACAAATTGCTGACTTTAAAGAGAGAAACATTACAACCGGGCCAAATTTTCTGTTTTATCACTTTTACAGTACCTTTGATTACCAACCGATTATTACAAAACTTTAAAAATAAAAGAGAGAGAAATGCGGCCTAACGTCCATTCGACACAAACTAGGTCATTTCGGGACTAACATATGTTTTTTTAACTTTATTTAAAATCTCCCCTTGCGCGTACTGGTCTTTAGCCGTTGGGAGGAAATCGAAGAACACGGAGAAAACCCACGAGGTTGGACATCATACACCATGTCACGTGCAACCTGGAGATCGAAACGACGCCCGTTGACTCAATGACAGACGTTACGATACAGCGCGCATATGCTAACCATTCAGCCTCCCTGAATTCGGAAAATTGCTGACTTATAGCAAAACACATTTCAACCGGGCGAAATTTTCTGTTTTAACAGTTTAATGTGCACGGTACTTTAATTACCAACCGATTATTACAAAACTTTTGAAAATAAGCTCCAACTGACCAGCTTAATCGTATGCAATAAACGTTTTGCCTGAATTGAAAGTTCTGCACGGAGAAAGTTCATCTCGATTTCCCGGCGTGGTTCTCCTTGTCAGTGAGGCAGAACGGAGGGCCTGACAAGCACAGCTGTCTAGTCGTTCGGATGGGACGAAAAACCAAGGTCCCGTGTACACATTGGAGTGCACGTAAAATATCCCTAAGCAGTTGGAATTCGATACTGTTGAATAAGCTCTATACGATGACTAAATGCGTAGATTGTAGTCACCCACACCTGCATGTTTCGCTTAACAATGAAAGGGTGCCGTATTCAATGTTCGATCCTTTTGTTCTTCTACTCCTGATATGTTGGACTGTTGATCGATGGTTTCATATAAAAGACTACCAATAAGACTCTTTGTAGAAGAAGTTCCCAAAAAATAGTATGTTGACTTTACGAGAAAGACCTCTAAACATGCTCCAAATTGTAAAAATACGACTTTTTGGATTTTCAATCTCTTTTTTTCGGCTATCCCTGATATTTAAAAAAAATGATACAATGATTTCAAACAACAGGCTAGCTACTACACTCTCTATTGACAAAAGTTTCACCGCCCTCCCTTCATTATAACCGAAGTTATCGTGCCCTAAAGAATCAACAAATTAGCATGCTTATCTCTGCTTACCCTAAGCAGAAAATGCTCATCTTTGAACTCAATCATGACATTGACCTAGTGAACGTCTACACCAAGTTTGAACATTCTAGCTTAATTAGAAGGAGAGTTATTGTATTCCAAAGTCCCGGTCCTTCAAATTGCTTCTATTTTTCATTTTCAATTCAAAATGGTGACCATTACGTGACCGAAATCAAAATTCGGATCCGACAGATTTTTAGGCATTCCTTCAAGGATTCTGAAAATATAACTCCCGAGTCTGTAAGTAAAATAGCAAAAAAGCCTTTTTGATTTTTCACGTTTAAAGATGGTGGCACTTCCGGTTCGATCGACAAACTCCATATTTTGTGTACGAATTAGTAATTACTTCTCTAGTATTCAAAAAGAAAATTAGGTCATTCTGACCTATATTTCGACGATTTTTTTGAAAACTTTGATCCTTAATTTCACAAAGGGGAGATAATTTAGAAAATTTCCAAGGACATCATTGAAGTCGCATTGGCAAGATCTACTAACATTCTAAATTTCACGAAAATCGCACAACTATTAAAGAAGTTGTCAAATTAGTAATAACTTCCGGTTCGAAATGACAGCGACGAATTTTCAAAATTCGAAAATCCGAAATTGCAGATTTGAAGTAAATGTTTCAAGATACTCAAAGAAAAAAGAATTAGTAAAATCGGTCAAAAAATAACAAAGTTACGACTATGCATTGTCAGTTTTTTCGTTCGTAAAATTCGGTGATTTCGGATTCGTAAAACGTTTTGAAAATATATTTAATCAAGGTTCGCACCCCATTTTTGGGGGGGTAGGTCAAAATTTCGGAAAGATCCTATGGATAGATTCTGAGAAATCCGATTTGCAGAAAACACACAAAAAAAAAATAATAACTAGATCTGCTACTGTCCCATGCAGATATGAAAGCTTTCATATTCATCGTCACGTGTCATCAATTATATCAAGTATCTCAAATAAAAGGATAAGAATAACAAACTATCAAAATTGGTCAAAAACTCGCGAAGTTACAAGTCTAAATATAGTATGAAACATTAAGTAATCAGAAAACTAAAGGGAAATAACTGATACTTGTGTTGCTGTAATCGGGATGAATGAGATAACTTTGAACAAAACTAAAACTTTTTGAATCAGGTTGAACTCAACTGTTTGAATATGTACGTTAAATATGTAGATTTTGAAAATTATAAAGACATAATGTCAAAATCGGTCAAAAACTCACAAAGTTACAAATTTAAATGTAGTGAGAAACATTGCACCAGGGCAAAAAAATAATCTTTAAACTAAAGGGAAATAACTGAAACTTGTATAGCTGTAATCGGGCTTCCAAGATATGTTTTATGATTATGGTTTCCAATATGTTTGGTTATAAGTAGGAAATCGTGACGACTTCTTAAGCATGTTTTAAACAAAGGGTCATAGACTGCAATATACAAGAATGGCACTCTGCAATAAAAAAAACTGGCCAGAGATTTCTATGCAGAAATTAAATAATTGCTAGAACCAGAAAAATATTTATCCACTATAATAAATAAGCAACATAGAGAAAATGAAATGAAATTGAATGGGGTTTAACGTCCTACTGTTCTGCTCCTACAATGGGCTAATGAAGACGGGCATACGCCATAAAGTGTGCAATGAGGGAAATTTTACCCGGGCAGCGGCGTTACGGCCTACGAGGTTGGTAAGGCGACCATACTCCTTGTCACGTACAACCAAGAAATCGAAACAAGGCCAGTTGACTCAATGACAGACGTTATGATACAGAGCGCACGTGCTAACCATTCAGCCACGCAACCTCCCTAAAATCGGCAAATTGCTGACCTACAGCGAGAAACATTTCAACCGGGCCAAATTTTCTATTTTAACAGTTTAATTTGCACGGTACCTTTAGTTATCAACCGAATATTACAAAACTTTTAAAAATAAGCTCCCCCTGACCAGCTTAATCGTTCGCAATAAACGTTTGCCCTTTAAAATCGACAAATTGCTGACTTTAAAGTGAGAAACATTACAACCGGGCCAAATTTTCTGTTTTATCACTTTAACAGTACCTTTGATTACCAACCGATTATTACAAAACTTTAAAAAGAGAAAGAGAGAAATGCGGCCTAACGTCCATTCGACACAAACTAGGTCATTTCGGGACTAACATATGTTTTTTTAATTTTATTTAAAAACTCCCCTTGCACGTACTGGTCTTTAGCCGTTGGGAGGAAACCGAAGAACACGGAGAAAACCCACGAGGTTGGACATCATACACCATGTCACGGGCAACCTGGAGATCGAAACGACGCCCGTTGACTCAATGACAGACGTTACGATACAGCGCGCACATGCTAACCATTCAGCCTCCCTGAATTTGGAAAATTGCTGACTTATAGCAAGAAACATTTCAACCGGGCGAAATTTTCTGTTTTAACAGTTTAATGTGCACGGTACTTTAATTACCAACCGATTATTACTAAACTTTTGAAAATAAGCTCCAACTGACCAGCTTAATCGTGTGCAATAAACGTTTTGCCTGAATTGAAAGTTCTGCACGGAGAAAGTTCATCTCGATTTCCCGGCGTGGTTCCCCTTGTCAGTGAGGCAGAACGGAGGGCCTGACAAGCACAGCTGTCTAGTCGTTCGGATGGGACGAAAAACCAAGGTCCCGTGTACACATTGGAGTGCACGTAAAATATCCCTAAGCAGTTGGAATTCGATACTGTTGAATAAGCTCTATACGATGACTAAATGCGTAGATTGTAGTCACCCACACTGCATGTTTCGCTTAACAATGAAAGGGTGCCGTATTCAATGTTCGATCCTTTTATTCTTCTACTCCTGATATGTTGGACTGTTGATCGATGGTTTCATATAAAAGACTACCAATAAGACTCTTTGTAGAAGAAGTTCCCAAAAAATAGTATGTTGACTTTACGAGAAAGACCTATAAACATGCTCCAAATTGTAAAAATACGACTTTTTGGATTTTCAATCTCTTTTTTTCGGCTATCCCTGATATTTAAAAAAAATGATACAATGATTTCAAACAACAGGCTAGCTATTACACTCTCTATTGACAAAAGTTTCACCGCTCTCCCTTCATTATAACCGAAGTTATCGTGCCCTAAAGAATCAACAAATCAGCATGCTTATCTCTGCTTACCCTAAGCAGAAAATGCTCATCTTTGAACTCAATCGTGACATTGACCTAGTGAACGTCTACACCAAGTTTGAACATTCTAGCTTAATTAGAAGGAGAGTTATTGTATTCCAAAGTCCCGGTCCTTCAAATTGCTTCTATTTTTCATTTTCAATTCAAAATGGTGACCATCACGTGACCGAAATCAAAATTCGGATCCGACAGATTTTTAGGCATTCCTTCAAGGATTCTGAAAATATAACCCCCGAGTCTGTAAGTAAAATAGCAAAAAAGCCTTTTTGATTATTCACGTTTAAAGATGGTGGCACTTCCGGTTCGATCGACAAACTCCATATTTTGTGTACGAATTAGTAATTACTTCTCTAGTATTCAAAAAAAAAATTAGGTCATTCTGACCTATATTTCGACGATTTTTTTGAAAATTTTGATCCTTAATTTCACAAAGGGGAGATAATTTAGAAAATTTCCAAGGACATCATTGAAGTCGCATTGGCAAGATCTACTAACATTCTAAATTTCACGAAAATCGCACAACTATTAAAGAAGTTGTCAAATTGGTAATAACTTCCGGTTCGAAATGACAGCGACGAATTTTCGAAATTCGAAAATCCGAAATTGCAGATTTGAAGTAAATGTTTCAAGATACTCAAGGAAAAAAGAATTAGTAAAATCGGTCAAAAAATAACAAAGTTACGACTATGCATTGTCAGTTTTTTCGTTCGTAAAATTCGGTGATTTCGGATTCGTAAAACGTTTTGAAAACATATTTAATCAAGGTTCGCACCCCATTTTTTTTTGGGGGGGGGGGGTAGGTCAAAATTTCGGAAAGATCCTATGGATAGATTCTGAGAAATCCGATTTGCAGAAAACACACAAAAAAAAAAAATAATAATAATAACTTTAACAGAAACAATAAGCTTTCATATGTAATACATATGAAAGCTTAATAATAACTTTAACAGAAACAATAAGCTTTCATATGTAATACATATGAAAGCTTAATAACTAGATCTGCTACTGTCCCATGCAGATATGAAAGCTTTCATATTCATCGTCACGTGTCATCGATTATATCAAGTATCTCAAATAAAAGGATAAGAATAACAAACTATCAAAATTGGTCAAAAACTCGCGAAGTTACAAGTCTAAATATAGTATGAAACATTGAGTAATCCGAAAACTAAAGGGAAATAACTGATACTTGTGTTGCTGTAATCGGGATGACTCCCGACTTCAAAACTTTCAGAAAAATGAAATGAAAATGGTAAGAAAACATCGAAAAATTAAATGAGATAACTTTGAACAAAACTAAAACTTTTTGAATCAGGTTGAACTCAACTGTTTGAATATGTACGTTAAATATGCAGATTTGGAAAATTATAAAGACATAATATCAAAATCGGTCAAAAACTCACAAAGTTACAAATTTAAATGTAGTGAGAAACATTGCACCCGGGCAAAAAAATAATCTTTAAACTAAAAGGAAATAACTGAAACTTGTATAGCTGTAATCGGGCTTCCAAAATTAGAGATATGTTATATAATTATGGTTTCCAATATGTTTGGTTAAGCATGTTTTAAACAAAGGGTCATAGACTGCAATATACAAGAATGGCACTCTGCAATAAAAAAAACTGGCCAAAGCAAGATTTCTATGCAGAAATTAAATAATTGCTAGAACCAGAAAAATATTTATCCACTATAATAAATAAGCAACATAGAGAAAATGAAATGAAATTGAATGGGGTTTAACGTCCTACTGTTCTGCTCCTACAATGGGCTAATGAAGACGGGCATACGCCATAAAGTGTGCAATGAGGGAAATTTTCCCCGGGCAGCGGCGTTACGGCCTACGAGGTTGGACAGGCGACCATACTCCTTGTCACGCACAACCAAGAAATCGAAACAACGCCAGTTGACTCAATGACAGACGTTATGATACAGAGCGCACGTGCTAACCATTCAGCCAGGAAACCTCCCTAAAATCGCCAAATTGCTGACCTACAGCGAGAAACATTTCAACCGGGCCAAATTTTCTATTTTAACAGTTTAATTTGCACGGTACCTTTAGTTATCAACCGATTATTACAAAACTTTTAAAAATAAGCTCCCCCTGACCACCTTAATCGTTCGCAATAAACGTTTGCCCCTTAAAATCGACAAATTGCTGACTTTAAAGTGAGAAACATTACAACCGGGCCAAATTTTCTGTTTTATCACTTTTACAGTACCTTTGATTACCAACCGATTATTACAAAACTTTAAAAATAAAAGAGAAAGAGAGAAATGCGGCCTAACGTCAATTCGACACAAACTAGGTCATTTCGGGACTAACATATGTTTTTTTAACTTTATTTAAAAACTCCCCTTGCGCGTACTGGTCTTTAGCCGTTGGGAGGAAATCGAAGAACACGGAGAAAACCCACGAGGTTGGACATCATACACCATGTCACGTGCAACCTGGAGATCGAAACGACGCCCGTTGACTCAATGACAGACGTTACGATACAGCGCGCACATGCTAACCATTCAGCCTCCCTGAATTCGGAAAATTGCTGACTTATAGCAAGAAACATTTCAACCGGGCGAAATTTTCTGTTTAACAGTTTAATGTGCACGGTACTTTAATTACCAACCGATTATTACAAAACTTTTGAAAATAAGCTCCAACTGACCAGCTTAATCGTATGCAATAAACGTTTTGCCTGAATTGAAAGTTCTGCACGGAGAAAGTTCATCTCGATTTCCCGGCGTGGTTCCCCTTGTCAGTGAGGCAGAGGGGAGGACCTGACAAGCACAGCTGTCTAGTCGTTCGGATGGGACGAAAAACCAAGGTCCCGTGTACACATTGGAGTGCACGTAAAATATCCCTAAGCAGTTGGAATTCGATACTGTTGAATAAGCTCTATACGATGACTAAATGTGTAGATTGTAGTCACCCACACTGCATGTTTCGCTTAACAATGAAAGGGTGCCGTTTTCAATGTTCGATCCTTTTGTTCTTCTACTCCTGATATGTTGGACTGTTGATCGATGGTTTCATATAAAAGACTACCAATAAGACTCTTTGTAGAAGAAGTTCCCAACCAATATTATGTTGACTTTACGAGAAAGACCTCTAAACATGCTCCAAATTGTAAAAATACGACTTTTTGGATTTTCAATCTCTTTTTTTCGGCTATCCCTGATATTTAAATAAAAATGATACAATGATTTCACACAACAGGCTAGCTATTAGATTCTCTATTGACAAAAGTTTCACCGCCCTTCCTTCATTATAACCGAAGTTATCGTGCCCTAAAGAATCAACAAATCAACATGCTTATCTCTGCTTACCCTAAGCAGAAAATGCTCATCGTTGAACTCCATCATAACATTGACCTAGTGAACGTTTACGCCAAGTTTGAACATTCTAGCTTAATTAGAATGAGAGTTATTGTGCTCCAAAGTCTCGGCCCTTCAAATTGCTTCTATTTTTCATTTTCAATTCAAAATGGTGACTCCCGGTTGACCTAAATCAAAATTCTATTCGCAAAATTTTTTAGGCCTTCCTACAAGGATTCAGAAAATATAACTCCCGAGTCTGTAAGTAAAATAGCAAAAAAGCCTTAGTGATTTTTCACGTTTAAAGATGGTGGCACTTCCGGTTCGATCGACAAACTCCATATTTTGTGTACGAATCAGTAATTCCTTGTCTAGTATCAAAAAAAAAAATTAGGTCATTCTAACCTATATTTCGCCGATTTTTTTGAAAATTTTGATCCTTAATTTCACCAAGGGGAGATAATTTAGAAAATTTCTAATTATATTTTTGAAGTCACATCGGTAGGATCTACTTATATACTAAATTGAATGAAAATCGCACAACTATTAAAGAAGTTGTGAAATTGGTCTAAACTTCCGGTTCGAAATCACAGCGACGAATTTTCGAAATTCGAAAATGTGAAACTGCTGATGAAAATGATTTTTTTCAAGGTATTCAAAGAAAAATCGGTCAAAAAACAATAAAGTTACGACTATGCAATGTCCATTTTGTCGTTCGTAAATTTCAGTGATTTCGGATTCGTAAAAGGTTTTGAAAATCTATTTATTCAACAGCTACTACCCATTTTTGGGGGGGTAGGTAAAAGTTTCATAAAGATACTGTGGTTAGATTCTGAGAAATCCGATTTGTGGATAAAACACAAAAAAAAAATAACAATAACTAGATCTGCTACTGTCCCATGCAGATATGAAAGCTTTCATATTCATCGTCACGTGTCATCGATTATATCAAGTATCTCAAATGAAAGGATAAGAATAACAAACTATCAAAATTGGTCAAAAACTCGCGAAGGTACAAGTCTAAATATAGCATGAAACATTGCATAATGTGAAAACTAAAGGGAAATAACTGATACTTGTGTTGCTGTAATCGGGATGACTTCCCACTTCAAAACTTTCAGAAAAATGAAATGAAAATGGTAAGAAAACATCGAAAAATTAAATGAGATAACTTTGAACAAAACTAAAAAAATTTGAATATTTACGTTAAATATGTAAATTTGGAAAAGTATAAAGACATAATTATCAAAATCGGTCAAAACTCACAAATTTAAATGTAGTGAGAAACATTGCACACGGGCAAAAAATAATCTTTAAACTAAAGGGAAATAACCTAAACTTGTATAGCTGTAATCGGGCTTCCAAAATTAGAGATATGTTATATAATTATGGTTTCCAATATGTTTGGTTATAAGTAGGAAATCGTGACAACTTCTTAAGCATGTTTTAAACAAAGGGTCATAGACTGCAATATACAAGAATGGCACTTTGCAATAAAAAAAAACTGGTCAAAGCAAGATTTCTATGCAGAAATGAAATAATTAATAGAACCAGAAAAACATTTATCCACTATAATAAATAAGCAACATAGAGAAAATGAAATCAAATTGAATGGGGTTTAACGTCCTACTCCTAAAATGGGCTAATGAAGACGGGCATACGCCATAAAGTGTGCAATGAGGGAAATTTTACCCGGGCAGCGGCGTTACGGCCTACGAGGTTGGACAGGCGACCATACTCCTTGTCACGTACAACCAAGAAATCGAAACAACGCCAGTTGACTCAATGACAGACGTTATGATACACATCGCACGTACTAACCATTCAGTCACGCAACCTCCCTAAAATCGGCAAATTGCTGACCTACAGATAGAAACATTTCAACCGGGCGAAATCTTCTATTTTATTAGTTTAATTTGCACGGTACCTTTAGTTATCAACCGAATATTACAAAACTTTTAAAAATAAGCTCCCCCTGACCAGCTAAATCGTTCGCAATAAACGTTTTCCCCTTAAAATCGGCAAATTGCTGACTTTAAAGTGAGAAACATTACAACCGGGCGAAATTTTCTGTTTTATCACTTTTACAGTATCTTTGATTACCAACCGATTATTACAAAACTTTAAAAATAAAAAAAAGAAAGAGAGAAATGCGGCTAAACGTCCATTCGACACAAATTAGGTCATTTCGGGACTAACATATGTTTTTTAATTTTATTTAAAAACTCCCCTTGCGTGTACTGGTCTTTAGCTGTTGGGAGGAAACCGAAGGACACGGAGAAAACCCACGAGGTTGGACACCATACTCCATGTCACGTGCGATCTCGAAATCGAAACGACGCCCGTTGACTCAATGACAGACGTTACGATACAGCGCGCACATGCTAACCATTCAGCCATTCAGCCTCCCTTAAAAATAAGCTCCCCCTGACCAGCTTAATTGTTCGCAATAAACATTTGCCCTCTAAAATCGGCAAATTGCTGACTTTAAAGTGAGAAACATTACAACCGGGCGAAATTTTATGTTTTATCACTTTTACAGTACCTTTGATTACCAACCGATTATTACAAAACTTTAAAAATAAAAGAGAAAGAGAGAAATGCGGCTCAACGTCCATTCGACACAAACTAGGTCATTTCGGGACTAACATATGTTTTTTAATTTTATTTATAAACTTCCCTTGCGCGTACGGGTCTTTAGCCGTGGGAGGAAACCGAAGGACACGGAGAAAACCCACGAGGTTGGACACCATACTCCATGTCACGTGCAACTTGGAAATCGAAACGACGCCGGTTGACTCAATGACAGACGTTACGATACAGCGCGCGTATGCTAACCATTCAGCCTCCCTAAAATCTGGAAATTGCTGACTTATAGCAAGAAACATTTTAACCGGGCGAAATTTTCTGTTTTAACAGTTTAATTCGCACGGTATTTTAATTACCAACCGATTATTACAAAACTTTTGAAAATAAGACCCAACTGACCAGCTTAATCGTATGCAATAAACGTTTGGCCTGAATTGAAAGTTCTGCAACGAGAAAGTTCATCTCGATTTTCCGGCGTGGTTCCCCCTTGTCAGTGAGCAGAACGGAGGGCCTGACAAGGACAGCTGTCTAGTCGTTCGGATGGGACGAAAAACCAAGGTCGCGTGTACACATTGGAGTGCACGTAAATATCCCTAAGCAGTTGGAATTCGATACTGTTTAATAAGCTCTATACGATGACTAAATGTGCAGATTGTAGTCACCCACACTGCATGTTTCGCTTAACAATGAAAGGGTGCCGTTTTCAATGTTCGATCCTTTTATTCTTCTACTCCAGATATTTTGGACTGTTGATCGAAGTTTTCATAAAAAAGACTACCGATAAGACTCTTTGTAGAAGACGTTCTCAAAAAGTATTATGTTGACTTTAAGAGAAAAGAACCTTTAAAGATGCTCCAAATCGTAAACATACGACTTTTTGGATTTTCGATCTCTTTTTTTCTGCTATCCCTGATATTTAAAAAAAAGATACAACGATTTCATACAACAGGCCAGCTATTACACTCTCGATTAACAAGAGTTTCACCGCCCTCCCTTCATTATAACCGAAGTTATCTTGCCCAAAAGAATCAACAAATCAGCATGCTTATCTCTGCTTACCCTAGGCAGAAAATGCTCATCTTTGAACTCAATCATGACATTGACATAGTGAACGTCTACACCAAGATTGAACATTCTAGCTCAATTAGAAGGAGAGTTATTGTGTTTCAAAGTTTCGGCCCTTCAAATTGCTACTACTTTTCATATTCACTTCAAAATGGCAACCATCAATTGACCTAAATCAAAATTCTGCTCTGAACAATTTTTAGGCCATCTTTCAAGGATTCAGAAAATATAACTCCCGTGTCTGTAAGTAAAATAGCAAAAAAGCCTTAGGGATTTTTCACGTTTCAAGATGGTGGCACTTCCGGTTCGATCAACAAACTTCATATTTTGTGTACAAATCAGTAATTACTTATCTAGTATCCAAAAAAAAAATCAGGTCATTCTGACCTATATTTCGATGATTTTTTTGAAAATTTTGATCCTTAATTTCGTCAAGGGGAGATAATTTAGAAAATTTCTAATTATATTTTTGAAGTCACATCGGTAAGGTCTACATATATACTAAATTTCATGAAAATTGTACAACTATTAAAGAAGTTGTCAAATTGGTCTAAACTTCCGGTTCGAAATCACAGCGACGAATTTTCGAAATTCGAAAATGTGAAACTGCAGATGAAAATGATTTTTTTAAAGGTATTCAAAGAAAAAAGAATTAGTAAAATCGGTCAAAAAATAACAAAGTTACGACTATGCATTGTCCATTTTGTCGTTCGTAAATTTCGGTGATTTCGGATTCGTAAAACGTTTTGAAAATATATTTAATCAAGGTTCGCACCCCATTTTTGGGGGGGTAGGTCAAAATTTCAGAAAGATCCTACGGATAGATTCTGAGAAATCCGATTTGCAGAAAACACACAAAAAAAAAAATAATAATAACTAGATCTGCTACTGTCCCATGCAGATATGAAAGCTTTCATATTCATCGTCACGTGTCATTGATTGTATCAAGTATCCTAAATAAAAGGATAAGAAGAAAAAATTATCAAAATTAGTCAAAAACTCTCGAAGTTACAAGTCTAAATATAGTATGAAACATTGCACCCAGGCATAACAATAATCTGAAAACTAAAGGGAAATAACTGAAACTTGTATTACTGTAATGAGACGGATGAGAAAATGAAATGAAAATGGCGGGAAAAACAAATTAAAAATGGCAGGTTGGACAGGCGACCTTACTCCTTGTCACGTACAACCGGGCATTTGAAAACACGCTAGTTAACTCAATGACAGGCGCGCGTGCTAACCATTCAGCCACCCAACCCCCCTTTGAAATCAGACACGTGCAATATTTCATATAGGAAGAATAAGAAGTCGCTCACAAGAAAATGGTAAATTAATGAGTTTAGGTCAAAAGGTTGAGCTACTGTTTTAGAGTATTTAATAGTTTTAAAGAGACACGTTAAGGGTTGTTCATAGTTAAATGAAAGTTTAATTTTAAATAAGACCAATAAAATTAGGATTTAATAATGCCAGACTAATATTTCCAATATGTTTGGTTATAAGTAGGAAATCGTGACGACTTCTTAAGCATGTTTTAAACAAAGGATCATAGACTGAATTATACAAGAATGGCACTCTGCAATAAAAAAACTGGCCAAAGCAAGATTTCTATTCAGAAATTAAATAATTGCTAGAACCAGAAAAATATTTATCCACTATAATAAATAAGCAACATAGAGAAAATGAAATGAAATTGAATGGGGTTTAACGTCCTACTGTTCAGCTCCTAAAATGGGCTAATGAAGACGGGCATATGCCATAAAGTGTGCAATGAGGGAAATTTTACCCGGGCAGCGGCGTTACGGCCTACGAAGTTGGACAGGCGAACATACTCCTTGTCACGTACAACCAAGAAATCGAAACAACGCCAGTTGACTCAAAGACAGACGTTATTCAGCCACGCAACCTCCCTAAAATCGGCAAATTGCTGACCTGCAGCGAGAAACAGTTCAACCGGGCCAAATTTTCTATTTTAACAGTTTAATTTGCACGGTACCTTTAGTTATCAACCGAATATTACAAAACTTTTAAAAATAAGCTCCCCTTGACCAGCTTAATCGTTCGCAATAAACGTTTGCCCCTTAAAATCGGCAAATTGCTGACTTTAAAGTGAGAAACATTACAACCGGGCGAAATTTTCTGTTTTATCACTTTTACAGTACCTTTGATTACCAACCGTTTATTACAAAACTTTAAAAATAAAAGAGAAAGAGAGAAATGCGGCCTAATGTCCATTAGACACAAACTAGGTCATTTCGTGACTAACATATGTTTTTTAATTTTATTTAAAAACTCCCCTTGCGCTTACTGGTCTTTAGCCGTTGGGAGGAAACCGAAGGACACGGAGAAAACCCACGAGGTTGGACATCATACTATTCATACTCCATGTCACGTGCAACCTGGAGATCGAAACGACGCCCGTTGACTCAATGACAGACGTTACGATACAGCGCGCACATGCTAACCATTCAGCCATTCAGCCTCCCTGAATTCGGAAAATTGCTGACTTATAGCAAGAAACATTTCAACCGTGCGAAATTTTCTGTTTTAACAGTTTAATGTGCACGGTACTTTAATTACCAACCGATTATTACTAAACTTTTGAAAATATGCTCCAACTGACCAGCTTAATCGTATGCAATAAACGTTTGGCCTGAATTGAAAGTTCTGCACGGAAATAGTTCATCTTGATTTCCCGGCGTGGTTCCCCGTTGTCAGTGAGGCAGAACGGAGGGCCTGACAAGCACAGCTGTCTAGTCGTTCGGATGGGACGAAAAAAAAAATATCCCTAAGCAGTTGGAATTCGATACTGTTGAATAAGCTGTATACGATGACTAAATGTGTAGATTGTAGTCACCCACACTGCATGTTTCGCTTAACAATGAAAGGATGCCGTTTTCAATGTTCGATCCTTTTGTTCTTCTACTCCTGATATGTTGGATTGTTGATCGATGGTTTTATATAAAAGACTACCAATAAGACTCTTTGTAGAAGAAGTTCCCAAAAAATATTAAGTTGACTTTACGAGAAAGACCTCTAAACATGCTCCAAATTGTAAAAATACGACTTTTTGGATTTTCAATCTCTTTTTTTCGCCTATCCCTGATATTTAAAATAAATGATACAATGATTTCACACAACAGGCTAGCTATTGGACTCTTTATTGACAAAAGTTTCACAACCCTCCCTTCATTATAACCGAAGTTATCGTGCCCTAAAGAATCAAAAATCAGCATGCCTATCTCTGCTTACCCTAGGCAGAAAATGGTCATCTTTGAACTCAATCATGACATTGACCTAGTGAACGTCTACACCAAGTTTGAACATTCTAGCTCAATTAGAAGGAGAGTTATTGTGTTTCAAAGTCTCGGCCCTTCAAATTGCTACTACTTTTCATTTTCAATTCAAAATGGTGACCATCACGTGACCGAAATCAAAATTCTGCTCCCTACGATTTTTGGGCCATCCTTCAAGGATTCAGAAAATATAACTCCCGTGTCTGTAAGTAAAATAGCAAAAAAGCCTTAGGGATTTTTCATGTTTCAAGATGGTGGCACTTCCGGTTCGATCGACAAACTCCATATTTTGTGTAGGAATCAGTAATTACTTGTCGAGTATCGAAAAATGTTTTTAGGTCATTCTGACCTATATTTCGACGATATTTTTGAAAACTTTGATCCTTAATTTCACCAAGGGGAGATAATTTAGAAAATTTCTAATTATATTTTTGAAGTCACATCGGTAAGATCTACTTGTATACTAAATTTCATGAAAATCGTACAACTATTAAAGAAGTTGTCAAATTGGTCTAAACTTCCGGTTCGAAATCACAGCGACGAATTTTCGAAATTCGAAAATGTGAAACTGCAGATGAAAACGATTTTTTTCAAGGTATTCAAAGAAAAAAGAATTAGTAAAATCGGTCAAAAAATAAGAAAGTTACGACTATGCATTGTCAGTTTTTTCGTTCGTAAAATTCGGTGATTTCGGATTCGTAAAACGTTTTGAAAATATATTTAATCAACGTTCGCACCCCATTTTTGGGGGGGTAGGTCAAAGTTTCAGAAAGATCCCATGGTTAGATTCTGAGAAATCCGATTTGCAGAAAATACACAAAAAAAAAAATAATAACTAGATCTGCTACTGTCCCATGCAGATATGAAAGCTTTCATATTCATCGTCACGTGTCATTGATTGTATCAAGTATTCTAAATAAAAGGATAAGAAGAAAAAATTATCAAAATTGGTCAAAAACTCGCAAAATTACAAGTCTAGTATGAAACATTGCACCCAGGCATAACAATAATCTGAAAACTAAAGGGAAATAACCGAAATTTGTATTGCTGTAATGAGACGGATGAGAAAATGAATTGAAAATTGCCGGAAAAAAATTAAAAATGGCAGGTTGAACAGGCGACCTTACTCCTTGTCGCGTACAACCAGGCATTCGAAAACACGCTAGTTAACTCAATGACAGGCGCGCGTGCTAACCATTCAGCCGCCCAACCCCCCTTTGAAATCAGAATCGTGCAATATGTCATATAGGAAGAACAACAAGCCGCTCACAACAAAATGGTAAATTAATGAGTTTAGGGCAAAAAGGCGTCTACAGCACCCGGTGTTCCCAGGCGGTCACCCATCCAAGTACCTACCGGGCCCGACGTTGCTTAACTTCAGTGATCGGACTAGAACTGGTGTTTTCAACCTCGTGTGGCCGTAGACGAGAGAAGGTGGACCACACCCGTAGTTATACTTACCTGAATTGACCCGCTTATTGATTTTTTTTTGTTTTTTGTCGGTTTTAAAAAGGCGTCTACAGCACCCGGTGTTCCCAGGCGGTCACCCATCCAAGTACTGACAGGGCCCGACGTTGCTTAACTTCAGTGATCGGACGAGAACTGGTGTTTTCAACGTGGTATGGCCGTAGACGAGAGGGGTGGACAGAACCCGTAGTTATACTTACCTGAATTGACCTGCTTTTAAAAAGGCGTCTACAGCACCCGGTGTTCTCAGGCGGTCACCCATCCAAGTACTGACCGGGCCCGACGCTGCTTAACTTCAGTGATCGGACGAGAACTGGTGTTTTCAACGTGGTATGGCCGTAGACGAGAGTGGGTGGACAGAACCCGTAGTTATACTTACCTGAATTGACCCGCTTATTGACTTTTTTTTGTTTTTCGTCGGTTTTAAAAAGGCCTCTACAGCACCCGGTGTTCCCAGGCGGTCACCCATCCAAGTACTGACCGGGCCCGACGTTGCTTAACTTCAGTGATCGGACGACAACTGGCGTTTTCAACTTGGTGTGGCCGTAGACGAGAAAAGGTGGACAGAACCCGTAGTTATACTTACCTGAATTGACCCGCTTATTGATTTTTTTTTTTTGGGGGGGGGGTGTCGGTTTTAAAAAGGCGTCTACAGCACCCGGTGTTCCCAGGCGGACACCCATCCAAGTACTAACCGGTCCCGACGTTGTTTAACTTCAGTGATCTGACGAGAACTGGTGTTTTCAACGTGGCGTGGCCGTAGACGAGAGAAGGTGGACAGAACCCGTAGTTATACTTTTCCTGAATTGACCTGCTTATTGATCTTTTTTTTTTGGGGGGGGGGCGGTTTTAAAAAGGCGTCTACAGCACCCGGTGTTCCCAGGCGGTCACCCATCCAAGTACTGACCGGGCCCGACGTTGCTTAACTTCAGTGATCGGACGAGAACTGGTGGTTTCAACGTGGTGTGGCCCTAGACGAGAGAAGGTGGACAGAACCCGTAGTTATACTTACCTGAATTGACCCGCTTATTGATTTTTTTTTTTGGGAGGGGGGGTGTCGGTTTTAAAAAGGCGTCTACAGCACCCGGTGTTCCCAGGCTGTCACCCATCCAAGTACTGACTGGGCCCGACGTTGCTTAACTTCAGTGATCGGACGAGAACTGGTGTTTTCAACTTGGTGTGGCCTAGACGAGAGAAGGTGGACAGAACCCATGCTTGTGCTTACTCAAATTCTTTTTGTGTCTTTTTCCCTGGGGAGACGGGCCGAGCGGAGAGCTGGAGTGGTGCAAAAGAGTGCGCGCTGTGGTCTGATTGGCGGAAAATTGATTTTTTCACGAAGAATCAGGGCAAAAAGGCGTCTATAGCACCCGGTGTTCCCAGGCGGTCACCCATCCAAGTACTAACCGGGCCCGACATTGCTTAACTTCAGTTATCGGACGAGAACTGGTGTTTTCAACGTGGTATGGCCGTAGACGAGAGAAGGTGGACAGACCCGTAGTTATACTTACCTGAATTGACCCGCTTATTGATTTTTTTTTTTTTTTTTTTTATATTTAATTGTTTTAAAGAGATTTAATAATGCCAGACTAATATTAAAATAAAGTTTTAAATTAAGAATAATTAATTATTGGTCTAATGCAATGAAATGATTTGATTTGACGGATGAAATGTACGATGGGTGTTCACACTATGTGGCTAAGGCGTTGGCTTGCTAGCCAGGAGGTCGGGTGTTCGATCCCTGCATTGGCCGAGAAAGTTCATCTCGATTTTCTGACGTGTCCCCCCACCCACCGTGTACACATTGGAGTGCACGTAAAAGATCCCTTAGCAGTTGGAATTCGATATTGTTGAATAAGCTCTATACGATGACTAAATGTGCAGATTGTAGCCACCCACATTGCATGTTTTGCTTAACAATGAAAGGGTGCCGTTTTCGATTTTCGATCCTTTTATTCTTCTACTCCTGATATTTTGGACTGTTGATCGATGGTTTCATATAAAAAACTTGCGATAAGACTCTTTCTAGAAGAAGTTCCCAAAAAATATTTTGTTGACTTTACGAGAAAGACCTCTAAACCTGCTCCAAATTGTAAAAATACGACTTTTTCGATTTTCAATCTCTTTTTTTCGGCTATCCCTGATATTTAAAAAAAATGATACAATGATTTCACACAACAGGCTAGCTATTAGACTCTCGATTGACAAGAGTTTCACCACCCTCCCTTCATTATAACCGAAGTTATTGTGCCCTAAAGAATCAATTCATCAGCATGCTTATCTCTGCTTACCCTAGGCAGAAAATGCTCATCTTTGCACTCAATCCTGACATTGACCTAGTGAACGTCTACACCAAGATTGAACATTCTAGCTCAATTAGAAGGAGAGTTATTTTGTTTCAAAGTCTCGGCCCTTCAAATTGCTACTACTTTTCATATTCACTTCAAAATGGCAACCATCAGTTGACCTTAAACCAAATTCTGCTCCCTACGATTTTTGGGCCATCCTTCAAGGATTCAGAAAATATAACTCCCGTGTCTGTAAGTAAAATAGCAAAAAAGCCTTAGGGATTTTTCATGTTTCAAGATGGTGGCACTTCCGGTTCGATTGACAAACTCCATATTTTGTGTAGGAATCAGTAATTATTTGTCGAGTACCGAAAAAAATTTTTAGGTCATTCTGACCTATATTTCGACGATTTTTTTAAAAACTTTAATCCTTAATTTCACCAAGGGGAGATAATTTAGAAAATTTCTCATTATATTTTCGAAGTCACATCGGTAAGATCTACTTATACACTAAATTTCATGAAAATCGTACAACTATTAAAGAAGTTGTCAAATTGGTCTAAACTTCCGGTTCGAAATCACAGCGACGAATTTTCGAAATTCGAAAATGTGAAATTGCAGATGAAAATGATATTTTTCAAGGTATTCAAAGAAAAAAGAATTAGTAAAATCGGTCAAAAAATAGCAAAGTTACGACTATGCATTGTCAGTTTTTTCGTTCGTAAAATTCGGTGATTTCGAATTCGCAAAACGTTTTGAAAATATATTTAATCAACAGCCACCACCCATTTTTGGGGGGGTAGGTCAAAGTTTCAGAAACATCCTATGGTTAGATTCTGTGAAATCCGATTTGCAGGAAAAACACAAAAAAAAAATAATAATAATCTTAACAGAAACAATAAGCTTTCATATGAAATATGAAAGCTTAACTAGATCTGCTACTGTCCCATGCAGATATGAAAGCTTTCATATTCATCGTCACGTGTCATCGATTATATCAAGTATCTCAAATAAAAGGATAAGAATAACAAACTATTAAATTGGTCAAAAACTCGCGACGTTACAAGTCTAAATATAGTATGAAACATTGAGTAATCTGAAAACTAAAGGGAAATAACTGATACTTGTGTTGCTGTAATCGGGATGACTTCCCATGAAATGAAAATGGTAAGAAAACATCGAAAAATTAAATGAGATAACTTTGAACAAAACTAAAACAGGTTGAACTCAACTGTTTGAATATGTACGTTAAATATGTAGATTTGGAAAATTATAAAGACATAATATCAAAATCGGTCAAAAACTCACAAAGTTACAAATTTAAATGTAGTGAGAAACATTGCACCCGGGCAAAAAAAGAATCTTTAAACTAAAGGGAAATAACTGAAACTTGTTTAGCTGTAATCGGGCTTCCAAGATATGTTATATAATTATGGTTTCCAATATGTTCGGTTATAAGTAGGAAATCGTGACGACTTCTTAAGCATGTTTTAAACAAAGGGTCATAGACTGCAATATACAAGAATGGCACTTTGCAATAAAAAAAAAACTGGTCAAAGCAAGATTTCTATGCAGAAATGAAATAATTAATAGAACCAGAAAAACATTTATCCACTATAATAAATAAGCAACATAGAGAAAATGAAATCAAATTGAATGGGGTTTAACGTCCTACTCCTAAAATGGGCTAATGAAGACGGGCATACGCCATAAAGTGTGCAATGAGGGAAATTTTACCCGGGCAGCGGCGTTACGGCCTACGAGGTTGGACAGGCGACCATACTCCTTGTCACGTACAACCAAGAAATCGAAACAACGCCAGTTGACTCAATGACAGACGTTATGATACACAGCGCACGTGCTAACCATTCAGTCACGCAACCTCCCTAAAATCGGCAAATTGCTGACCTACAGATAGAAACATTTCAACCGGGCGAAATCTTCTATTTTATTAGTTTAATTTGCACGGTACCTTTAGTTATCAAACGAATATTACAAAACTTTTAAAAATAAGCTCCCCCTGACCAGCTAAATCGTTCGCAATAAACGTTTTCCCCTTAAAATCGGCAAATTGCTGACTTTAAAGTGAGAAACATTACAACCGGGCGAAATTTTCTGTTTTATCACTTTTACAGTATCTTTGATTACCAACCGATTATTACAAAACTTTAAAAATAAAAAAAAGAAAGAGAGAAATGCGGCTAAACGTCCATTCGACACAAACTAGGTCATTTCGGGACTAACATATGTTTTTTAATTTTATTTAAAAACTCCCCTTGCGCGTACTGGTCTTTAGCTGTTGGGAGGAAACCGAAGGACACGGAGAAAACCCACGAGGTTGGACACCATACTCCATGTCACGTGCAACTTGGAAATCGAAACGACGCCGGTTGACTCAATGACAGACGTTACGATACAGCGCGCGTATGCTAACCATTCAGCCTCCCTAAAATCTGGAAATTGCTGACTTATAGCAAGAAACATTTTAACCGGGCGAAATTTTCTGTTTTAACAGTTTAATTCGCACTGTATTTTAATTACCAACCGATTATTACAAAACTTTTGAAAATAAGCCCCAACTGACCAGCTTAATCGTATGCATGTCCATGTCACGTACAATCTCGAAATCGAAACGACGCCCGTTGACTCAATGACAGACGTTACGATACAGCGCGCACATGCTAACCTTTTAGCCATTCAGCCTCCCTTAAAAATAAGCTCCCCCTGACCAGCTTAATTGTTCGCAATAAACATTTGCCCTCTAAAATCGGCAAATTGCTGACTTTAAAGTGAGAAACATTACAACCGGGCGAAATTTTATGTTTTATCACCTTTACAGTACCTTTGATTACCAACCGATTATTACAAAACTTTAAAAATAAAAGAGAAAGAGAGAAATGCGGCTCAACGTCCATTCGACACAAACTAGGTCATTTCGGGACTAACATATGTTTTTTAATTTTATTTATAAACTTCCCTTGCGCGTACGGGTCTTTAGCCGTGGGAGGAAACCGAAGGACACGGAGAAAACCCACGAGGTTGGACACCATACTCCATGTCACGTGCAACTTGGAAATCGAAACGACGCCGGTTGACTCAATGACAGACGTTACGATACAGCGCGCGTATGCTAACCAATCAGCCTCCCTAAAATCTGGAAATTGCTGACTTATAGCAAGAAACATTTTAACCGGGCGAAATTTTCTGTTTTAACAGTTTAATTCGCACGATATTTTAATTACCAACCGATTATTACAAAACTTTTGAAAATAAGCCCCAACTGACCAGCTTAATCGTATGCAATAAACGTTTGGCCTGAATTGAAAGTTCTGCAACCAGAAAGTTCATCTCGATTTTCCGGCGTGGTTCCCCCTTGTCAGTGAGCAGAACGGAGGGCCTGACAAGGACAGCTGTCTAGTCGTTCGGATGGGACGAAAAACCAAGGTCGCGTGTACACATTGGAGTGCACGTAAAATATCCCTAAGTAGTTGGAATTCGATACTGTTGAATAAGCTCTATACGATGACTAAATGTGCAGATTGTAGTCACCCACACTGCATGTTTCGCTTAACAATGAAAGGGTGCCGTTTTCAATGTTCGATCCTTTTATTCTTCTACTCCAGATATTTTGGACTGTTGATCGAAGTTTTCATAAAAAAGACTACCGATAAGACTCTTTGTAGAAGAAGTTCTCAAAAAGTATTATGTTGACTTTAAGAGAAAAGAACCTTTAAAGATGCTCCAAATCGTAAACATACGACTTTTTGGATTTTTGATCTCTTTTTTTCTGCTATCCCTGATATTTAAAAAAAAAGATACAACGATTTCACACAACAGGCCAGCTATTACACTCTCGATTAACAAGAGTTTCACCGCCCTCCCTTCATTATAACCGAAGTTATCTTGCCCTAAAGAATCAACAAATCAGCATGCTTATCTCTGCTTACCCTGGGCAGAAAATGCTCATCTTTGAACTCAATCATGACATTGACATAGTGAACGTCTACACCAAGATTGAACATTCTAGCTCAATTAGAAGGAGAGTTATTGTGTTTCAAAGTTTCGGCCCTTCAAATTGCTACTACTTTTCATATTAACTTCAAAATGGCAACCATCAATTGACCTAAATCAAAATTCTGCTCTGAACAATTTTTAGGCCATCTTTCAAGGATTCAGAAAATATAACTCCCGTGTCTGTAAGTAAAATAGCAAAAAAGCCTTAGGGATTTTTCACGTTTCAAGATGGTGGCACTTCCGGTTCGATCAACAAACTTCATATTTTGTGTACAAATCAGTTATTACTTATCTAGTATCCAAAAAAAAAATCAGGTCATTCTGACCTATATTTCGATGATTTTTTTGAAAATTTTGATCCTTAATTTCGTCAAGGGGAGATAATTTAGAAAATTTCTAATTATATTTTTGAAGTCACATCGGTAAGGTCTACATATATACTAAATTTCATGAAAATCGTACAACTATTAAAGAAGTTGTCAAATTGGTCTAAACTTCCGGTTCGAAATCACAGCGACGAATTTTCGAAATTCGAAAATGTGAAACTGCAGATGAAAATGATTTTTTTCAAGGTATTCAAAGAAAAAAGAATTAGTAAAATCGGTCAAAAAATAACAAAGTTACGACTATGCATTGTCCATTTTGTCGTTCGTAAATTTCGGTGATTTCGGATTCGTAAAACGTTTTGAAAATATATTTAATCAAGGTTCGCACCCCATTTTTGGGGGGGTAGGTCAAAATTTCAGAAAGATCCTACGGATAGATTCTGAGAAATCCGATTTGCAGAAAACACACAAAAAAAAAAAATAATAACTAGATCTGCTACTGTCCCATGCAGATATGAAAGCTTTCATATTCATCGCCACGTGTCATTGATTGTATCAAGTATCCTAAATAAAAGGATAAGAAGAAAAAATTATCAAAATTCGTCAAAAACTCGCAAAATTACAAGTCTAAATATAGTATGAAACATTGCACCCAGGCATAACAATAATCTGAAAACTAAAGGGAAATAACCGAAACTTGTATTACTGTAATGAGACGGATGAGAAAATGAAATGAAAATTGCCGGAAAAAAATTAAAAATGACAGGTTGGATAGGCGACCTTACTCCTTGTCACGTACAACCGAGCATTCGAAAACACGCTAGTTAACTCAATGACAGGCGCGCGTGCTAACCATTCAGCCGCCCAACCCCCCTTTGAAATCAGACACGTACAAGCCACTCACAACAAAATGGTAAATTAATGAGTTTAGGGCAAAAAGGCGTCTACAGCACCCGGTGTTCCCAGGCGGTCACCCATCCTAGTACTAACCGGGCCCGACGTTGCTTAACTTGAGTGATCGGACGAGAACTGGTGTTCTCAACATGGTATGACCGTAGACGAGAGAAGGTGGACAGAACCCGTAGTTATACATACTTGAATTGACCCGCTTATTGATTTTTTTTTGGGGGGTGGGGGGTTGTCGGTTTTAAAAAGCACAGCACAGCACCCGGTGTTCCCAGGCGGTCACCCATCCAAGTACTGACCGGGCCCGACGTTGCTTAACTTCAGTGATCGGACGAGAACTGGTGTTTTCAACGTGGTGTGGCCGTAGACGAGAGAAGGTGGACAGAACCCGTAGTTATACTTACCTGAATTGACCCGCTTATTGATTTTTTTTTGTTTTTTGTCGGTTTTAAAAAGGCGCCTACAGCACCCGCTGTTCCCAGGCGGTCACCCATCCAAGTACTGACCGGGCCCGACGTTGCTTAACTTCAGTGATCGGACGAGAACTGGTGTTTTCAACGTGGTATGGCCGTAGACGAGAGGGGGTGGACAGAACCCGTAGTTATACTTACCGGAATTGACCCGCTTATTGATTTTTGGGGCGGTTTTTGTCGGTTTTAAAAAGGCGTCTATAGCACCCGGTGTTCCCAGGCGGCCACCCATCCAAGTACTAACCGGGCCCGACGTGGCCTAACTTCAGTGATCGGACAAGAACTGGTGTTTTCGACGTGGTGTGGCCGTAGACGAGAGAAGGTGGGCAGAACCCGTAGTTATACTTACCTGAATTGACCCGCTTATTGATTTTTTTTGTGGGGGGGGGAGGTGTCGGTTTTAAAAAGGCGTCTACAGCACCCGGTGTTCCCAGGCGGTCACCCATCCAAGTACTGACCGGGCAAGACGTTGCTTAACTTCAGTGATCGGACGAGAACTGGCGTTTTCAACGTGGTGTGGCCGTAGACGAGAGAACGTGGACAGAACCCGTAGTTATACTTACCTGAATTGACCCGCTTATTGATTTTTTTTTTTTGGGGGGGGGGGGGGGGTGGGGGTCGGTTTTAAAAAGGCGTCTACAGTACCCGGTGTTCCCAGGCGGTCACCCATCCAAGTACTGACCGGGCCCGACGTTGCTTAACTTCAGTGATCGGACGAGAACTGGTGTTTTCAACGTGGTGTGGCCGTAGACGAGAGAAGGTGGACAGAACCCATACTTGTGCTTACTCAAATTCTTTTTGTGTCTTATTCCCTGGGGAGACGGGCCGAGCGCAGAGCTAGAGTGGTGCAAAAGAGTGCGCGCTGTGGTCTGATTGGCGGAAAATTGATTTTTTTCACGAAGAATCAGGGCAAAAAGGCGTCTACAGCACCCGGTGTTCCCAGGCGGTCACCCATCCAAGTACTAACCGGGCCCAACGTTGCTTAACTTCAGTGATCGGACGAGAACTGGTGTTTTCAACGTGGTATGGCCGTAGACGAGAGAAGCTGGACAGAACCCGTAGTTATACTTACCTGAATTGATCCTCTTATTGATTTTTTGTTTGTTTTTTGTTTTAGAGTATTTAATTGTTTTAAAGAGACACGTTAAGGGTTGTTCATAGTTAAATTAAAGTTTACTTTTAAATAAGACCAATAAAATTAGGATTTAATAATGCCAGACTAATATTAAATAAAGTTTTAAATTAAGAATAATTAATTATTGGTCTAATGCAATGAAATGCTTTGATTTGACGGATGAAATGTACGATGGGTGTTCACACTATGTGGCTAAGGCGTTGGCCTGCTAGCCAGGAGGTCGGGTGTTCGATCCCTGCATTGGCCGAGAAAGTTCATCTCGATATTCTGGCGTGTCCCCACATCCGCCGTGTACACATTGGAGTGCACGTAAAAGATCCCTTAGCAGTTAGAATTCTATATTGTTGAATAAGCTCTATACGGTGACTAAATGTGCAGATTGTAGCCACCCACACTGCATGTTTTGCTTAACAATGAAAGGGTGCGGTTTTCAATTTTCGATCCTTTTATTCTACTACTCCTGATATTTTGGACTGTTGATCTATGGTTTCATATAAAAGACTACCGATAAGACTCTTTGTAGAAGAAGTTCCCCAAAAATATTATGTTGACTTTAAGAGAAAAGGACCTTTAAAAATGCTCCAAATCGTAAAAATACGACTTTTTGGATTTTCGATCTCTTTTTTCTGCTACCCCTGATATTTAAAAAAAATGATACAATGATTTCACACAACGGGCTAGCTATTAGACTCTCGATTGACAAGAGTTTCATCACTCTCCCTTCATTATAACCGAAGTTATTGTGCCCTAAAGAATCAACAAATCAGCATGCTTATCTCTGCTTACCCTAGGCAGAAAATGTTCATCTGTGCACGCAATCATGGCATTGACCTAGTGAACGTCTACACCAAGATTGAACATTCTAGCTCAATTAGAAGGAGAGTTATTGTGTTTCAAAGTCTCGGCCCTTCAAATTGCTACTACTTTTCATATTCACTTCAAAATGGCAACCATCAGTTGACCTAAATCAAAATTCTGCTCCCTACGATTTTCGGGCCATCCTTCAAGGATTCAGAAAATATAACTCCCGTGTCTGTAAGTAAGATAGCAAAAAAGCCTTAGGGATTTTTCATGTTTCAAGATGGTGGCATTTCCGGTTTGATCGACAAACTCCATATTTTGTGTAGGAATCAGTAATTACCTGTCGAGTATCGAAAAAAATTTTCAGGTCATTCTGACCTATATTTCGACGATTTTTTTGAAAACTTTGATCCTTGATTTCACCAAGGGGAGATAATTTAGAAAATTTCTCATTATAATTTTGAAGTCACATTGGTAAGATCTACTTAAATACTAAATTTCATGAAAATCGTACAACTATTAAAGAAGTTGTCAAATTGGTCTAAACTTCCGGTTCGAAATCACAGCGACGAATTTTCGAAATTCGAAAATGTGAAACTGCAGATGAAAATGATTTTTTTCAAGGTATTCAAAGAAAAAAGAATTAGTAAAATCGGTCAAAAAATAGCAAAGTTACGACTATGCATTGTCATTTTTTTCGTTCGTAAAATTCGGTGATTTCGAATTCGCAAAACGTTTTGAAAATATATTTAATCAACAGCCACCACCCATTTTTGGGGGGGTAGGTCAAAGTTTCAGAAACATCCTATGGATAGATTCTGTGAAATCCGATTTGCAGGAAAAACACAAAAAAAAAAATAATAACTAGATCTGCTACTGTCCCATGCAGATATGAAAGCTTTCATATTCATCGTCACGTGTCATTGAAGAAAAAATTATCAAAATTGGTCAAAAATTCGCGAAGTTACAAGTCTAAATATAGTATGAAACATTGCACCCAAGCATAACAATAATCTGAAAACTAAAGGGAATAACTGAAACTTGTATTACTATAATGAGACGGATGAGAAATTGAATTGAAAATGGCGGGAAAAAAAATTAAAAATGGCAGGTTGGACAGGCGACCTTACTCCTTCTCATGTACAACCGGGCATTCGAAAACACGCTAGTTAACTCAATGACAGGCGCGCGTGCTAACCATTCAGCCACCCCCCCCCCTTTGAAATCAGACACGTGCAATATGTCATATAGGAAGAATAAGAAGTCGCTCACAACAAAATGGTAAATTAATGAGTTTAGGTCAAAAGGTTGAGCTACTGTTTTAGTGTAATTAATAGTTTTAAAGAGACACGTTAAGGGTTGTTCATAGTTAAATGAAAGTTTAATTTTAAATAAGACCAATAAAATTAGGATTTAATAATGCCAGACTAATATTTCCAATATGTTTGGTTATAAGTAGGAAATCATGACGACTTCTTAAACATGTTTTAAACAAAGGATCATAGACTGAATTATACAAGAATGGCACTCTGCAATAAAAAAACTGGCCAAAGCAAGATTTCTATGCAGAAATTAAATAATTGCTAGAACCAGAAAAATATTTATCCACTATAATAAATAAGCAACATAGACAAAATGAAATGAAATTGAATGGGGTTTAACGTCCTACTGTTCAGCTCCTAAAATGGGCTAATGAAGACGGGCATATGCCATAAAGTGTGCAATGAGGGAAATATTACCCGGGCAGCGGCGTTACGGCCTACGAGGTCGGACAGCGACCATACTCCTTGTCACGTACAACCAAGAAATCGAAACAACGCCAGTTGACTCAATGACAGACGTTATGATACAGAACGCACGTGCTAACCATTCAGCCACGCAACCTCCCTAAAATCGGCAAATTGCTGACCTACAGCGAGAAACATTTCAACCGGGCCAAATTTTCTATTTTAACAGTTTAATTTGCACGGTACCTTTAGTTATCAACCGAATATTACAAAACTTTTAAAAATAAGCTCCCCCTGACCAGCTTAAGCGTTCGCAATAAACGTTTGCCCCTTAAAATCGGCAAATTGCTGACTTTAAAGTGAGAAACATTACAACCGGGCGAAATTTTCTGTTTTATCACTTTTACAGTACCTTTGATTACCAACCGATTATCACAAAACTTTAAAAATAAAAGAGAAAGAGAGAAATGCGGCCTAATGTCCATTCGACACAAACTAGGTCATTTCGTGACTAACATATGTTTTTTTAATTTTATTTAAAAAAAACCCTTGCGCTTACTGGTCTTTAGCCGTTGGGAGGAAACCGAAGGACACGGAGAAAACCCACGAGGTTGGACATCATACTTCATGTCACGTGCAACCTGGAGATCGAAACGACGCTCGATGACTCAATGACAGACGTTACGATACAGCGCGCACATGCTAACCATTCAGCCATTCAGCCTCCCTGAATTCGGAAAATTGCTGACTTATAGCAAGAAACATTTCAACCGGGCGAAATTTTCTGTTTTAACAGTTTAATGTGCACGGTACTTTAATTACCAACCGATTATTACAAAACTTTTGAAAATAAGCTCCAACTGACCAGCTTAATCGTATGCAATAAACGTTTGGCCTGAATTGAAAGTTCTGCACGGAGAAAGTTCATCTTGATTTCCCGGCGTGGTTCCCCGTTGTTAGTGAGACAGAACGGAGGGCCTGACAAGCACAGTTGTCTAGTCGTTCGGATGGGACGAAAAACCAAGCTACCGTATAGACATTGGAGTGCACGTAAAATATCCCTAAGCAGTTGGAATTCGATACTGTTGAATAAGCTCTATACGATGACTAAATGTGTAGATTGTAGTCACCCACACTGCATGTTTCGCTTAACAATGAAAGGGTGCCGTTTTCAATTTTCGATCCTTTTGTTCTTCTACTCCTGATATGTTGGACTGTTGATCGATGGTTTCATATAAAAGACTACCAATAAGACTCTTTGTAGAAGAAGTTCCCAAAAAATATTATGTTGACTTTACGAGAAAGACCTCTAAACATGCTCCAAATTGTAAAAATACGACTTTTTGGATTTTCAATCTCTTTTTTTCGGCTATCCCTGATATTTAAAAAAAATGATACAATGATTTCAAACAACAGGCTAGCTATTAGACTCTCTGTTTACAAAAGTTTCATCGCCCTCCCTTCATTATAACCGAAGTTATCGTGCCCTAAAGAATCAACAAATCAGCATTCTTATCTCTGCTTACCCTAAGCAGAAAATGCTCATCTTTGAACTCAATCATGACATTGACCTAGTGAACGTCTACACCAAGTTTGAACATTGTAGCTTAATTAGAAGGAGAGTTATTGTGTTCCAAAGTCCCGGTCCTTCAAATTGCTTCTATTTTTCATTTTCAATTCAAAATGGTGACCATCACGTGACCGAAATCAAAATTCGGATCCGACAGATTTTTAGGCATTCCTTCAAGGATTCTGAAAATATAACTCCCGAGTCTGTAAGTAAAATAGCAAAAAAGCCTTTTTGATTTTTCACGTTTAAAGATGGTGGCACTTCCGGTTCGATCGACAAACTCCATATTTTGTGTACGAATCAGTAATTACTTGTCTAGTATCAAAGAAAAAAATTAGGTCATTCTGACCTATATTTCGACGATTTTTTTGAAAACTTTGATCCTTAATTTCGTCAAGGGGAGATAATTTAGAAAATTTTTAATCATATTTTTGAAGTCACATCGGTAGCATCTACTTATACACTAAATTTCATGAAAATCGTACAACTATTAAAGAAGTTCTCAAATTGGTCTAAACTTCCGGTTCGAAATCACAGCGACGAATTTTCGAAATTGGAAAATGCGAAACTGCAGATGAAAATGATTTTTTTCAAGGTATTCAAAGAAAAAAGAATTAGTAAAATCGGTCAAAAAATAACAAAGTTACGAGTATGCATTGTCAGTTTTTTCGTTCGTAAAATTCGGTGATTTCGGATTCGTAAAACGTTTTGACAATATATTTAATCAACAGCCACCACCCATTTTTGGGGGGATAGGTAAAAGTTTCAGAACGATCCTATCGTTAGATTCTGAGAAATCCGATTTGTGGACAAAACACAAAAAAAAAATAACAATAATAATCTTAACAGAAACAATAAGCTTTCATATGTAATATGAAAGCTTAATAATCTTAACAGAAACAATAAGCTTTCATATGAAATATGAAAGCTTAATAACTAGATCTGCTACTGTCCCATGCAGATATGAAAGCTTTCATATTCATCGTCACGTGTCATCGATTATATCAAGTATCTCAAATGAAAGGATAAGAATAACAAACTATCAAAATTGGTCAAAAACTCGCGAAGTTACAAGTCTAAATATAGTATGAAACATTGAGTAATCTGAAAACTAAAGGGAAATAACTGATACTTGTGTTGCTGTAATCGGGATGAATGAGATAACTTTGAACAAAACTAAAACTTTTTGAATCAGGTTGAACTCAACTGTTTGAATATGTACGTTAAATATGTAGATTTGGAAAATTATATAAAGACATAATATCAAAATCGGTCAAAAACTCACAAAGTTACAAATTTAAATGTAGTGAGAAACATTGCACCCGGGCAAAAAAATAATCTTTAAACTAAAGGGAAATAACTGAAACTTGTATAGCTGTAATCGGGCTTCCAAGATATGTTATATAATTATGGTTTCCAATATGTTTGGTTATAAGTAGGAAATCGTGACGACTTCTTAAGCATGTTTTAAACAAAGGGTCATAGACTGCAATATACAAGAATGGCACTCTGGAATAAAAAAAAACTGGCCAGAGATTTCTATGCAGAAATTAAATAATTGCTAGAACCAGAAAAATATTTATCCACTATAATAAATAAGCAACATAGAGAAAATGAAATGAAATTGAATGGGGTTTAACGTCGTACTGTTCTGCTCCTACAATGGGCTAATGAAGACGGGCATACGCCATAAAGTGTGCAATGAGGAAAATTTTACCCGGGCAGCGGCGTTACGGCCTACGAGGTTGGTAAGGCGACCACACTCCTTGTCACGTACAACCAAGAAATCGAAACAAGGCCAGTTGACTCAATGACAGACGTTATGATACAGAGCGCACGTGCTAACCATTCAGCCACGCAAGCTCCCTAAAATCGGCAAATTGCTGACCTACAGCGAGAAACATTTCAACCGGGCCAAATTTAATTTGCACGGTACCTTTAGTTATCAACCGAATATTACAAAACTTTTAAAAATAAGCTCCCCCTGACCAGCTTAATCGTTCGCAATAAACGTTTGCCCCTTAAAATCGACAAATTGCTGACTTTAAAGTGAGAAACATTACAACCGGGCCAAATTTTCTGTTTTATCACTTTAACAGTACCTTTGATTACCAACCGATTATTACAAAACTTTTAAAAAGAGAAAGAGAGAAATGTGGCCTAACCTCCCTTCGACACAAACTAGGTCATTTCGGGACTAACATATGTTTTTTTAATTTTATTTAAAAACTCCCCTTGCACGTACTGGTCTTTAGCCGTTGGGAGGAAACCGAAGAACACGGAGAAAACCCACGAGGTTGGACATCATACACCATGTCACGTGCAACCTGGAGATCGAAGCGACGCCCGTTGACTCAATGACAAAGGTTACGATACAGCGAGCACATGCTAACCATTCAGCCATCCAGCCTCCCTGAATTCGGAAAATTGCTGACTTATAGCAAGAAACATTTCAACCGGGCGAAATTTTCTGTTTTAACAGTTTAATGTGCACGGTACTTTAATTACCAACCGATTATTACAAAACTTTTGAAAATAAGCTCCAACTGACCAGCTTAATCGTATGCAATAAACGTTTTGCCTGAATTGAAAGTTCTGCACAGAGAAAGTTCATCTCGATTTCCCGGCGTGGTTCCCTTGTCAGTAAGGCAGAACGGAGGGCCTGACAAGCACAGCTGTCTAGTCCTTCGGATGGGACGAAAAACCAAGGTCCCGTGTACACATTGGAGTGCACGTAAAATATCCCTAAGCAGTTGGAATTCGATACTGTTGAATAAGTTCTATACGATGACTAAATGCGTAGATTGTAGTCACCCACACTTCATGTTTCGCTCAACAATGAAAGGGTGCCATTTTCAATGTTCGATCCTTTTGTTCTTCTACTCCTGATATGTTGGACTGTTGATCGATGGTTTCACATAAAAGACTACCAATAAGACTCTTTGTAGAAGAAGTTCCCAAAAAATAGTATGTTGACTTTACGAGAAAGACCTCTAAACATGCTCCAAATTGTAAAAATACGACTTTTTGGATTTTCAATCTCTTTTTTTCGGCTATCCCTGATATTTAAAAAAAATGATGCAATCATTTCACACAACAGGCTACCTATTAGACTCTCTATTGACAAAAGTTTCACCGCCCTCCCTTCATTATAACCGAAGTTATCGTGCCCTAAAGAATCAACAAATCAGCATGCTTATCTCTGCTTACCCTAAGCAGAAAATGCTCATCTTTGAACTCAATCATAACATTGACCTAGTGAACGTCTACACCAAGTTTGAACATTCTAGCTTAATTAGAAGGAGAGTTATTGTGTTCCGAAGTCCGGGCCTTTCAAATTGCTTCTATTTTTCATTTTCAATTCAAAATTGTGACCATCACATGACCGAAATGAAAATTCTGCTCCCTACGATTTTCGGGCCATCCTTCAAGGATTCAGAAAATATAACTCCCGTGTCTGTAAGTAAGATAGCAAAAAAGCCTTAGGGATTTTTCATGTTTCAAGATGGTGGCACTTCCGGTTCGATCGACAAACTCCATATTTTGTGTACGAATCAGTAATTCCTTGTCTAGTATCGAAAAAAAAAATTAGGTCATTCTGACCTATATTTCGACGATTTTTTTGAAAACTTTGATCCTTAATTTCACCAAGGGGAGATAATTTAGAAAATTTCTAATTATATTTTTGAAGTCACATCGGTAAGATCTACATGTATACTAAATTTCATGAAAATCGTACAACTATTAAAGAAGTTGTCAAATTGGTCTAAACTTCCGGTTCGAAATCACAGCGACGAATTTTCGAAATTCGAAAATGTGAAACTGCAGATGAAAATGATTTTTTTCAAGGTATTCAAAGAAAAAAGAATTAGTAAAATCGGTCAAAAAATAACAAAGTTACGACTATGCATTGTCAGTTTTTTCGTTCGTAAAATTCGGAGATTTCGGATTCGTAAAACGTTTTGAAAATATATTTAATCAACGTTCGCACCCCATTTTTTTGGGGGGGGGGGGTAGGTCAAAGTTTTAGAAAGATCCCATGGTTAGATTCTGAGAAATCCGATTTGCAGAAAATACACAAAAAAAAAAATAACTAGATCTGCTACTGTCCCATGCAGATATGAAAGCTTTCATATTCAACGTCACGTGTCATCGATTGTATCAAGTATCCTAAATAAAAGGATAAGAAGAAAAAATTATCAAAATTGGTCAAAAACTCGCGAAGTTACAAGTCTAAATATATTATGAAACATTGCACCCAGGCATAACAATAATCTGAAAACTAAAGGGAAATAACTGAAACTTGTATTACTGTAATGAGACGGATGAGAAAATGAAATGAAAATGGCGGGAAAGAACTAAAAATGGCAGGTTGGACAGGCGACCTTACTCCTTGTCACGTACAACCGGGCATTCGAAAACACGCTAGTTAACTCAATGACAGGCGCGCGTGCTAACCATTCAGCCCCCCACCCTCATTTGAAATCAGACACGTGCAATATGTCATATAGGGAGAATAACAAGTCGCTCACAACAAAATCGTAAATTAATGAGTTTAGGTCAAAAGGCTGAGCTACTGTTTTAGAGTATTTATTTGTTTTAAAGAGACACGTTATGGGTTGTTCATAGTTAAATGAAAGTTTCATTTTAAATAAGACCAATAAAATTAGGATTTAATAATGCCAGACTAATATTAAAATAAAGTTTTAAATTAAGAATAATTAATTATTGGTCTAATGCAATGAAATGCTTTGATTTGACGGATGAAATGTACGATGGGTGTCCAGACTATGTGGCTAAGTCGTTGGCCTGCTAGCCAGGAGGTCGGGTGTTCGACCCCTGCATTGGCCGAGAAAGTTCATCTCGATTTTCTGGCGTGTCCCCCCCCCCCCCGCCGTGTACACATTGGAGTGCACGTAAAAGATCCCTTTGCAGTTGGAATTCGATACTGTTGAATACGCTCTATACAATGACTAAATGTGCAGATTGTAGCCACCCACACTGCATGTTTTGCTTAACAATGAAAGGGTGCGGTTTTCAATTTTCGATCCTTTTATTCTACTACTCCTGATATTTTGGACTGTTGATCTATGGTTTCATATAAAAGACTACCGATAAGACTCTTTGTAGAAGAAGTTCCTCCATGTTTTGCTTAACAATGAAAGGGTGCCGTTTTCAATTTTCGATCCTTTTATTCTTCTACTCCTGATATTTTGGACTGTTGGTCGATGGTTTCATATAAAGATAGGTTGCCAGGCAAAGAAACATACGCCCACAGCAGCTAAATCGTCCGGGCAGTCAACAAGGGTTGTCGCATATTTTTACTTTTTTTGGTAATGAAACATTTGTAATACACTAAAATCTGATTAAGAGTAATAACTCATTATGTAATTATCTGAAAATCATTAGAATTTGTTTGTTTTTTATAAAGTTTTACCCCACGCTAACAATTAATATAGGAAATATTTAACATCATGGATTTAGCTGTTCAGTTATCAAAATTCATTGAAAATCAAAATACTGTGTATCACTCTGCAGTCAATCAGATATTAACTTTGTCCTCTACAGCATCCACAAGATTTTTTGAAGTGATCAAGGGCCACAACTCTGGCACTGATTATCAGAAATCGCTGAAAATCAATAGGCTTCTTCGTCTCATGACTTTAAACACTGTGTATTAATTTGAAGTCAATTAGATATCAACTTTGGCATCTACAGCATCCACAAGATTTTTTGAAGTGATCAAGGGCCATAACTCTGGCACTAATTATCGGAAATTGCTGAAAATCAATAGGCTTCTTCGTCTTATGACCTTAAACACTGTGTATGAAATTAAAGTCAATCGGATATTAACTTTGGCCTCTAGAGCATTCACAAGATTTTTTTGAAGTGATCAAGGGCCATAACTCTGGCACTAATCGGAAATCGCTGAAAATCAATAGGATTCTTCGTCTTATGACCTTAAACACTGTGTATAAATGTAAAGTCAATCGGATATTAACTTTGGCTTTTAGAGTGTCCACAATATTTTTTGAAGTGATCAAGGGCCATAACTCTGGCACTAATTATCGGAAATCGCTGAAAATCAATAGGCTTCTTTGTCTTATGACCTTAAACACTGTGTATAAATTTAAAGCCAATCGGATATTAACTTTGGCCTCTAGAGCGTCCACAAGATTTTTTGAAGTGATCAAGGGCCATAACCCTGGTAGTTATTATCGGAAATCGCTGAAAAACAATAGGCTTCTTCGTCTCATGACCTTAAACACTGTGTATAAATCTAAAGTCAATCGGATATTAACTTTAGCCTCTAGAGCGTCCACTAACAAGCCATAAAGTGTGCAATGAGGTAAATATTACCCGGGCAGCGGCGTTACGGCCTACGAGGTCGGATAGCGACCATACTCCTTGTCACGTACAACCAAGAAATCGAAACAACGCCAGTTGACTCAATGACAGACGTTATGATACAGAACGCACGTGCTAACAATTCAGCCACGCAACCTCCCTAAAATCGGCAAATTGCTGACCTACAGCGAGAAACATTTCAACCGAGCCAAATTTTCTATTTTAACAGTTTAATTTGCACGGTACCTTTAGTTATCAACCGAATATTACAAAACTTTTAAAAATAAGCTCCCCCTGACCAGCTTAAGCGTTCGCAATAAACGTTTGCCCCTTAAAATCGGCAAATTGCTGACTTTAAAGTGAGAAACATTACAACCGGGCGAAATTTTCTGTTTTATCACTTTTACAGTACCTTTGATTACCAACCGATTATCACAAAACTTTAACAATAAAAGAGAAAGAGAGAAATGCGGCCTAATGTCCATTCGACACAAACTAGGTCATTTCGTGACTAACATATGTTTTTTTAATTTTATTTAAAAACTCCCCTTGCGCTTACTGGTCTTTAACCGTTGGGAGGAAACCGAAGGACACGGAGAAAACCCACGAGGTTGGACATCATACTTCATGTCACGTGCAACCTGGAGATCGAAACGACGCTCGTTGACTCAATGACAGACGTTACGATACAGCGCGCACATGCTAACCATTCAGCCATTCAGCCTCCCTGAATTCGGAAAATTGCTGACTTATAGCAAGAAACATTTTAACAGTTTAATGTGCACGGTACTTTAATTACCAACCGATTATTACAAAACTTTTGAAAATAAGCTCCAACTGACCAGCTTAATCGTATGCAATAAACGTTTGGCCTGAATTGAAAGTTCTGCACGGAGAAAGTTCATCTTGATTTCCCGGCGTGGTTCCCCGTTGTCAGTGAGACAGAACGGAGGGCCTGACAAGCACAGTTGTCTAGTCGTTCGGATGGGACGAAAAACCAAGCTCCCGTATAGACATTGGAGTGCACGTAAAATATCCCTAAGCAGTTGGAATTCGATACTGTTGAATAAGCTCTATACGATGACTAAATGTGTAGATTGTAGTCACCAACACTGCATGTTTCGCTTAACAATGAAAGGGTGCCGTTTTCAATTTTCGATCCTTTTGTTCTTCTACTCCTGATATGTTGGACTGTTGATCGATGGTTTCATATAAAAGACTACCAATAAGACTCTTTGTAGAAGAAGTTCCCAAAAAATAGTATGTTGACTTTACGAGAAAGACCTATAAACATGCTCCAAATTGTAAAAATACGACTTTTGGGATTTTCAATCTCTTTTTTTCGGCTATCCCTGATATTTAAAAAAAATGATACAATGATTTCAAACAACAGGCTAGCTATTAGACTCTCTATTGACAAAAGTTTCATCGCCCTCCCTTCATTATAACCGAAGTTATCGTGCCCTAAAGAATCAACAAATCAGCATGCTTATCTCTGCTTACCCTAAGCAGAAAATGCTCATCTTTGAACTCAATCATGACATTGACCTAGTGAACGTCTACACCAAGTTTGAACATTGTAGCTTAATTAGAAGGAGAGTTATTGTGTTCCAAAGTCCCGGCCCTTCAAATTGCTTCTATTTTTCATTTTCAATTCAAAATGGTGACCATCACGTGACCGAAATCAAAATTCGGATCCGACAGATTTTTAGGCATTCCTTCAAGGATTCTGAAAATATAACTCCCGAGTCTGTAAGTAAAATAGCAAAAAAGCCTTTTTGATTTTTCACGTTTAAAGATGGTGGCACTTCCGGTTCGATCGACAAACTCCATATTTTGTGTACGAATCAGTAATTACTTGTCTAGTACCAAAAAAAAAAATTAGGTCATTCTGACCTATATTTCGACGATTTTTTTGAAAATTTTGATCCTTAATTTCGTCAAGGGGAGATAATTTAGAAAATTTTTAATTATATTTTTGAAGTCACATTGGTAGCATCTACTTATACACTAAATTTCATGAAAATCGTACAACTATTAAAGAAGTTCTCAAATTGGTCTAAACTTCCGGTTCGAAATCACAGCGACGAATTTTCGAAATTGGAAAATGCGAAACTGCAGATGAAAATGATTTTTTTCAAGGTATTCAAAGAAAAAAGAATTAGTAAAATCGGTCAAAAAATAACAAAGTTACGAGTATGCATTGTCAGTTTTTTCGTTCGTAAAATTCGGTGATTTCGGATTCGTAAAACGTTTTGAAAATATATTTAATCAACAGCCACCACCCATTTTTGGGGGGATAGGTAAAAGTTTCAGAACGATCCTATCGTTAGATTCTGAGAAATCCGATTTGTGGACAAAACACAAAAAAAAAATAACAATAACCAGATCGATATCTGTTTTCGGTCATGGAGATCTAGGCCCTCGCGGTAAATAATAATAATAACTAGACCTGCAAGCAGCACTGAACCGGCTTTCAGGAATCATACAGGAAGTTTATTATACCATAGCCAACCCATTGAGCTACCGAACTATACTTTAGTTGTTTTGCTTCAGTGACACCCTCTATCATATGTAATAGTAATATTTGCTGGCGAAAAGACCGGTCAAAATTGTAAATTATGGCAAAATTACGTCACTTCCGGTGCCGAAAGAAATTTTTATAGGTGAAAAATAAGTCGAAAATTTGCAACATACAAAATTTGTTTAATACATATCGGGCAATGAAAAATTAACCTATAACCCATAAACTGAAATTAAGAAGGTAAAATAATTAAAAAAGACCCTTGGAAAATTGGCTATTTTTCGACAAGGGAACATGCTAGAAGCCTTTTCTTGATATCAATATGTTGGTATTGATTCAATCTTACTGCCCATTAGAGTCAGACGTTATAAAGTTAAACAAATAATAAATATAAATCCCTTCAAAAAAATCTTTGTTTTGAAGGCTAAAAATACGTTTTTTTGCAAAAATTACATTACTTCCGGTGATATTGAAAATGTTAACTTAGTTGATAGAAGTCATAAATGAAATAAGGCATCAAATGTGTAAAATACCATCAAAAAATAATCATAAATAAAAAAGGTTTTTGTAAAAAAAAAAATTTTTTCAAAATATCGGACATTTTTTCGACTACTTCCGGTTTTACGATCATTGTCGTGACAGCTTTATGAAGTTATTTGGATACTTAACTTTCTGTACCAGAAGTGTCAGAAACATCCATTGAGTAGTTTTGGAAAAAAAGATAAATTAAAGAGCGTTTACAAAAATTTAACGATTTTTCAATTTTTTTCAAAGTTTGGGGCCATTTTTGGACCTCTTATATTATTTCATTGCTTTTCATTTTGGATTCACTATATAGACAACCGAT
Source organism: Patella ulyssiponensis (assembly GCA_963678685.1). Classification (NCBI taxonomy): domain Eukaryota; kingdom Metazoa; phylum Mollusca; class Gastropoda; family Patellidae; genus Patella; species Patella ulyssiponensis. The sequence continues at coordinate 35,788,712 of OY783229.1, read as the reverse complement.
AGGACTTTGAGTAAGAAAAGTTTAAGAAAAATCTGCGGCGTTGTTTTCGAGAAAAGGGCGTCTCAGAATGTTAAAAAATCAGAAAATACTAGATTTTTGGCATACAATAAATTATTTCCTTATAATCGAAATCGTATTATTTAGACACCATATGATGGTCCATTAATAGGGCTATCCAGCGACACTTTAGTTCTTTTGGTCCGCTATTACCTAAGGGAGAAATCAAGTTTTTCGCAAGTGCGACAATGTTTTTAACATTTTTTTTTCATTTTTTGAATACTTCCGGTATGGCTATTATTGTCGGAATAGTTTTAATAGCCGGTTTGGGCACTAAAGTAGCCACAGGGCTCTGTAATGACATATTACATTATCTGATCAGATAAAATGCCCCTGAGAAATCCTATGTTTAAAAGTGCCAACAATGCAAAAAAATTAAAATATCGAAAATTAAATTTCAATAACTACATACATATTATACATCGTTAGAATCGTAATTAGGTCTGCTATCTGAATATACAATCTTTTTTTGAAAATCTCTTAAAATAACAAAATAGTAGAGCATTTTCCAAAATTTCACGATTTTTCGACTTTTTTCGATTTTCAGTCCGTTATTTCACCTATTCCAGATATTTCAAAGTCTTATTGGATGGCTTCATGCACAAAACCTCCGAAAGGACTCTCGATAGAAAAAATTTAAAAAAAAGTTGCGGTTAAGTTTTCGAGATACAGGCGTCCAAAAATGCTAAAAATCAGAAAATACTTGATTTTCAGCGTGCCATATTTTGCTTCCTGCTAATCGTATCCGTACGAATTGGGTATCATTCAGTGGTCCAATCTCCGCCCGACCAAATGATACCTTAATTCGTTTAATCCGTTGATATCGGACGGAAAAATCGTGTTTTTACCCAAAACACCCATTTTTCACTTTTTTTTCAAAATATCGCATATTATTTCTACTACTTCCGGTTTACGGATTGTTGTTGAAATTGCTTTAAACGGTGGTTTGACCATATTACTTCATTTTCCAGGAATTTCAGAAACGTCGATCTGGCCGTAAAACGAAACTTAAGCTCACAAAATGTGAAGAAAATTCGAAAAAAATCGAAAAATAAAGGGCGATAACTCTGAATGAAACTTATATTACTGGAACCGGATTGCCGTCAGGTATCCAAAAATGTAGGTCAAATTTTAAAATTTTGAAAAATAACAAAAAATGTGTCTTAAACAACATATTTTCATTTTTCAAACGCTAGAAGTCAACGGCGAAGTTTCGAAATTGCAAAATTTTCAACTGCTATCGTCCGAGAAAAGACTCAGGGTTTCCAAAAATGTAATTTGTATGAAAATAGATACAAAATTAACAAATCTACGGCCGTTTTTTAATTTTTTGGCACCGCACGAAATTCGACCACTTCCGGTCTGCGCAGAAGTTTCAAATACAGTGGAAGGGATAGCCACCATATGGTTTCCTGATAGAAAATTATGTCCCAGATCTGTATCTGTTACAGACACTGAGAAATAGGCTCCCCCGAAAAATAAAATAATAATAATAAATAACTAGATCTGCTACTGTCCCATGCAGATATGAAAGCTTTCATATTCATCGTCACGTGTCATTGATTGTATCAAGTATCCTAAATAAAAGGATAAGAAGAAAAAATTATCAAAATTGGTCAAAAACTCGCGAAGTTACAAGTATAAATATAGTATGAAACATTGCACCCAGGCATAACAATAATCTAAAAACTAAAGGGAAATAACTGAAACTTGTATTACTGTAATGAGACGGATGAGAAAATGAAATGAAAATGGCGGGAAAAAAAATTAAAAATGGCAGGTTGGACAGGCGACCTTTCTCCTTGTCACGTACAACCGGGCATTCGAAAACACGCTAGTTAACTCAATGACAGGCGCGCGTGCTAACCATTCAGCCACCCCACCCCTTTGAAATCAGACACGTGCAATATGTCATATAGAGAGAATAACAAGTCGCTCACAACAAAATCGTAAATTAATGAGTTTAGGTCAAAGGGTTGAGCTACTGTTTTAGAGTATTTATTTGTTTTAAAGAGACACGTTATGGGTTGTTCATAGTTAAATGAAAGTTTAATTTTAAATAAGACCAATAAAATTAGGATTTAATAATGCCAGACTAATATTTCCAATATGTTTGGTTTTAAGTAGGAAATCGTGACGACTTCTTAAGCATGTTTTATACAAAAGATCATAGACTGAATTTTACAAGAATGGCACTCTGCAATAAAAAAACTGGCCAAAGCAAGATTTCTATGCAGAAATTAAATAATTGCTAGAACCAGAAAAATATTTATCCACTATAATAAATAAGCAACATAGACAAAATGAAATGAAATTCAATGGGGTTTAACGTCCTACTGTTCTGCTCCTAAAATGGGCTAATGAAGACGGGCATATGCCATAAAGTGTGCAATGAGGGAAATTTTACCCGGGCAGCGGCGTTGCGGCCTACGAGGTTGGACAGGCGACCATACTCCTTGTCACGTACAACCAAGAAATCGAAACAACGCCAGTTGACTCAATGACAGACGTTATGATACAGAGCGCACGTGCTAACCATTCAGCCACGCAACCTCCCTAAAATCGGCAAATTGCTGACCTACAGTGAGAAACATTTCAACCGGGCCAAATTTTCTATTTTAACAGTTTAATTTGCACGGTACCTTTAGTTATCAACCGAATATTACAAAACTTTTAAATATAAGCTCCCCCTGACTAGCTTAAGCGTTCGCAATAAACGTTTGCCCCTTAAAATCGGCAAATTGCTGACTTTAAAGTGAGAAACATTACAACCGGGCGAAATTTTCTGTTTTATCACTTGTACAGTACCTTTGATTACCAACCGATTATTACAAAACTTTAAAAATAAAAGAGAAAGAGAGAAATGCGGCCTAATGCCCATTCGACACAAACTAGGTCATTTCGTGACTAACATATGTTTTTTAATTTTATTTAAAAACTCCCCTTGCGCTTACTGGTCTTTAGCCGTTGGGAGGAAACCGAAGAACACGGAGAAAACCCACGAGGTTGGACATCATACTTCATGTCACGTGCAACCTGGAGATCGAAACGACGCCCATTGACTCAATGACAGACGTTACGATAGAGCGCGCACATGCTAACCATTCAGCCTCCCTGAATTCGGAAAATTGCTGACTTATAGCAAGAAACATTTCAACCGGGCGAAATTTTCTGTTTTAACAGTTTAATGTGCACGGTACTTTAATTACCAACCGATTATTACAAAACTTTTGAAAATAAGCTCCAACTGACCAGCTTAATCGTATGCAATAAACGTTTGGCCTGAATTGAAAGTTCTGCACGGAGAAAGTTCATCTTGATTTCCCGGCGTGGTTCCCCGTTGTCAGTGAGGGAGAACGGAGGGCCTGACAAGCACAGCTGTCTAGTCGTTCGGATGGGACGAAAAACCAAGGTCCCGTGTACACATTGGAGTGCACGTAAAATATCCCTAAGCAGCTGGAATTCGATACTGTTGAATAAGCTCTATACGATGACTAAATGTGTAGATTGTAGTCACCCACACTGCATGTTTCACTTAACAATGAAAGGGTGCCGTTTTCAATTTTCGATCCTTTTGTTCTTCTACTCCTGATATGTTGGACTGTTGATCGATGGTTTCATATAAAAGACTACCAATAAGACTCTTTGTAGAAGAAGTTCCCAAAAAATATTATGTTGACTTTACGAGAAAGACCTCTAAACATGCTCCAAATTGTAAAAATACGACTTTTTGGATTTTCAATCTCTTTTTTTCGGCTATCCCTGATATTTAAAAAAAATGATACAATGATTTCAAACAACAGGCTAGCTATTAGACTCTCTATTGACAAAAGTTTCTCCGCCCTCCCTTCATTATAACCGAAGTTATCGTGCCCTAAAGAATCAACAAATCAGCATGCTTATCTCTGCTTACCCTAAGCAGAAAATGCTCATCTTTGAACTCAATCATGACATTGACCTAGTGAAAGTCTACAAGAAGTTTGAACATTCTAGCTTAATTAGAAGGAGAGTTATTGTATTCCAAAGTCCCGGCCCTTCAAATTGCTTATATTTTTCATTTTCAATTCAAAATGGTGACCATCACGTGACCGAAATCAAAATTCGGATCCGACAGATTTTTAGGCATTCCTTCAAGGATTCTGAAAATATAACTCCCGAGTCTGTAAGTAAAATAGCAAAAAAGCCTTTTTGATTTTTCTCGTTTAAAGATGGTGGCACTTCCGGTTCGATCGACAAACTCCATATTTTGTGTACGAATCAGTAATTACTTGTCTAGTATCAAAGAAAAAAATTAGGTCATTCTGACATATATTTCGACGATTTTTTTGAAAACTTTGATCCTTAATTTCGTCAAGGGGAGATAATTTAGAAAATTTATAATTATATTTTTGAAGTCACATCGGTAACATCTACTTATACACTAAATTTCATGAAAATCGTACAACTATTAAAGAAGTTCTCAAATTGGTCTAAACTTCCGGTTCGAAATCACAGCGACGAATTTTCGAAATTGGAAAATGCGAAACTGCAGATGAAAATGATTTTTTTCAAGGTATTCAAAGAAAAAAGAATTAGTAAAATCGGTCAAAAAATAACAAAGTTACGACTATGCATTGTCAGTTTTTTCGTTCGTAAAATTCGGTGATTTCGGATTCGTAAAACGTTTTGAAAATATATTTAATCAACAGCCACCACCCATTTTTGGGGGGATAGGTAAAAGTTTCAGAACGATCCTATGGTTAGATTCTGAGAAATCCGATTTGTGGACAAAACACAAAAAAAAAATAACAATAACTAGATCTGCTACTGTCCCATGCAGATATGAAAGCTTTCATATTCATCGTCACGTGTCATTGATTGTATCAAGTATCCTAAATAAAAGGATAAGAAGAAAAAATTATCAAAATTGGTCAAAAACTCGCGAAGTTACAAGTCTAAATATAGTATGAAACATTGCACCCAGGCATAACAATAATCTGAAAACTAAAGGGAAATAACTGAAACTTGTATTACTGTAATGAGACGGATGAGAAAATGAAATGAAAATGGCGGGACAAAAAATTAAAAATGGCAGGTTGGACAGGCGACCTTACTCCTTGTCACGTACAACCGGGCATTCGAAAACACGCTAGTTAACTCAATTACAGGCGCGCGTGCTAACCATTCAGCCACCCAACCCCCCTTTGAAATCAGACACGTGCAATATGTCATATAGGAAGAATAAGAAGTCGCTCACAACAAAATGGTAAATTAATGAGTTTAGGTCAAAAGGTTGAGCTACTGTTTTAGAGTACTTAATAGTTTTAAAGAGACACGTTAAGGGTTGTTCATAGTTAAATGAAAGTTTAATTTTAAATAAGACCAATAAAATTACGATTTAATAATGTCAGACTAATATTTCCAATTTGTTTGGTTATAAGTACGAAATCGTGACGACTTCTTAAGCATGTTTTAAACAAAGGATCATAGACTGAATTGTACAAGAATGGCACTCTGCAATAAAAAAACTGGCCAAAGCAAGATTTCTATGCAGAAATTAAATAATTGCTAGAACCAGAAAAATATTTATCCACTATAATAAATAAGCAACATAGAGAAAATGAAATGAAATTGAATGGGGTTTAACGTCCTACTGTTCTGCTCCTAAAATGTGCTAATGAAGACGGGCATATGCCATAAAGTGTGCAATGAGGGAAATTTTACCCGGGCAGCGGCGTTACGGCCTACGAGGTTGGACAGGTGACCATACTCCTTGTCACGTACAACCAAGAAACCGAAACAACGCCAGTTGACTCAATGACAGACTTTATGATACAGAGCGCACGTGCTAACCATTCAGCCACGCAACCTCCCTAAAATCGGCAAATTGCTGACCTACAGCGAGAAACATTTCAACCGGGCCAAATTTTCTATTTTAACAGTTTAATTTGCACGGTACCTTTAGTTATCAACCGAATATTACAAAACTTTTAAAAATAAGCGCCCCCTGACCAGCTTAATCGTTCGCAATAAACGTTTGCCCCTTAAAATCGGCAAATTGCTGACTTTAAAGTGAGAAACATTACATCCGGGCGAAATTTTCTGTTTTATCACTTTTACAGTACCTTTGATTACCAACCGATTATTACAAAACTTTAAAAATAAAAGAGAAAGAGAGAAATGCGGCCTGATGTCCATTCGACACAAACTAGGTCATTTCGTGACTAACATATGTTTTTTAATTTTATTTAAAAACTCCTCTTGCGCTTACTGGTCTTTAGCCGTTGGGAGGAAACCGAAGGACACGGAGAAAACCCACGAGGTTGGACATCATACTTCATGTCACGTGCAACCTGGAGATCGAAACGACGCCCGTTGACTCCAATGACAGACGTTACGATACAGCGCGCACATGCTAACCATTCAGCCATTCAGCCTCCCTGAATTCGGAAAATTGCTGACTTATAGCAAGAAACATTTCAACCGGGCGAAATTTTCTGTTTTAACAGTTTAATGTGCACGGTACTTTAATTACCAACCGATTATTACAAAACGTTTGAAAATAAGCTCCAACTGACCAGCTTAATCGTATGCAATAAACGTTTGGCCTGAATTGAAAGGTCTGCACGGAGAAAGTTCATCTCGATTTCCCGGCGTGGTTCCCCGTTGTCAGTTAGGCAGAACGGAGGGCCTGATAAGCACAGCTGTCTAGTCGTTCGGATGGGACGAAAAACCAAGGTCCGTGTACACATTGGAGTGCACGTAAAATATCCCTAAGCAGTTGGAATTCGATACTGTTGAATAAGCTCTATACAATGACTAAATGCGTAGATTGTAGTCAACCACACTGCATGTTTCGCTTAACGATGAAAGGGTGCCATTTTCAATTTTCGATCCTTTTGTTCTTCTACTCCTGATATGTTGGACTGTTGATCGATGGTTTCATATAAAAGACTACCAATAAGACTCTTTGTAGAAGAAGTTCCAAAAATATTATGTTGACTTTACGAGAAAGACCTCTAAACATGCTCCAAATTGTAAAAATACGACTTTTTGGATTTTCAATCTCTTTTTTTCGGCTATCCCTGATATTTAAAAAAAATGATACAATGATTTCAAACAACAGGCTAGCTTTTAGACTCTCTATTGACAAAAGTTTCATCGCCCTCCCTTCATTATAACCGAAGTTATCGTGCCCTAAAGAATCAACAAATCAGCATGCTTATCTCTGCTTACCCTAGGCAGAAAATGTTCATCTTTGCACTCAATCATGACATTGACCTAGTGAACGTCTACACCAAGATTGAACATTCTAGCTCAATTAGAAGGAGAGTTATTGTGTTTCAAAATCTCGGCCCTTCAAATTGCTACTACTTTTCATATTCACTTCAAAATGGCAACCATCAGTTGACCTAAATCAAAATTCTGCTCCCTACGATTTTCGGGCCATCCTTCAAGAATTCAGAAAATATAAATCCCGTGTCTGTAAGTAAGATAGCAAAAAAGCCTTAGGGATTTTTCATGTTTCAAGATGGTGGCATTTCCGGTTTGATCGACAAACTCCATATTTTGTGTAGGAATCAGTAATTACCTGTCTAGTATCGAAAAAAAAAATTAGGTCATTCTGACCTATATTTCGACGATTTTTTTGAAAACTTTGATCCTTAATTTCACCAAGGGGAGATAATTTAGAAAATTTCTAATTATATTTTTGAAGTCACATCGGTAAGATCTACTTATATGCTAAATTTCATGAAAATCGTACTACTATTAAAGAAGTTGTCAAATTGGTCTAAACTTCCGGTTCGAAATCACAGCGACGAATTTTCGAAATTCAAAAATGTGAAACTGCAGATGAAAATGATTTTTTTCAAGGTATTCAAAGAAAAAAGAATTAGTAAAATCGGTCAAAAAATAACAAAATTACGACTATGCATTGTCAGTTTTTTCGTTCGTAAAATTCGGTGATTTCGGATTCGTAAAACGTTTTGAAAATATATTTAATCAACGTTCGCACCCCATTTTTGGGGGGGTAGGTCAAAGTTTCAGAAAGATCCCATGGTTAGATTCTGAGAAATCCGATTTGCAGAAAATACACAAAAAAAAAAATAATAATAATCTTAACAGAAACAATAAGCTTTCATATGTAATATGAAAGCTTAATAATCTTAACAGAAACAATAAGCTTTCATATGTAATATGAAAGCTTAATAATCTTAACAGAAACAATAAGCTTTCATATGTAATATGAAAGCTTAACTAGATCTGCTACTGTCCCATGCAGATATGAAAGCTTTCATATTCATCGTCACGTGTCATCGATTATATCAAGTATCTCAAATAAAAGGATAAGAATAACAAACTATCAAAATTGGTCAAAAACTCGCGAAGTTACAAGTCTAAATATAGTATGAAACATTGAGTAATCTGAAAACTAAAGGGAAATAACTGATACTTGTGTTGCTGTAATCGGGATGACTTCCGATTTCAAAACTTTCAGAAAAATGAAATGAAAATGGTAAGAAAACATCGAAAAATTAAATGAGATAACTTTGAACAAAACTAAAACTTTTTGGATCAGGTTGAACTCAACTGTTTGAATATGTACGTTAAATATGTAGATTTGGAAAATTATAAAGACATAATATCAAAATCGGTCAAAAACTCACAAAGTTACAAATTTAAATGTAGTGAGAAACATTAGCCCGGGCAAAAAAATAATCTTTAAACTAAAGGGAAATAACTGAAACTTGTATAGCTGTAATCGGGCTTCCAAGATATGTTATATAATTATGGTTTCCAATATGTTTGGTTATAAGTAGGAAATCGTGACGACTTCTTAAGCATGTTTTAAACAAAGGATCATAGACTGAATTATACAAGAATGGCACTCTGCAATAAAAAAACTGGCCAAAGCAAGATTTCTATGCAGAAATTAAATAATTGCTAGAACCAGAAAAATATTTATCCACTATAATAAATAAGCAACATAGAGAAAATGAAATGAAATTGAATGGGGTTTAACGTCCTACTGTTCTGCTCCTAAAATGGGCTAATGAAGACGGGCATATGCCATAAAGTGTGCAATGAGGGACATTTTACCTGGGCAGCGGCGTTACGGCCTACGAAGTTGGACAGGCGAACATACTCCTTGTCACGTACAACCAAGAAATCGAAACAACGCCAGTTGACTCAAAGACAGACGTTATTCAGCCACGCAACCTCCCTAAAATCGGCAAATTGCTGACCTGCAGCGAGAAACAGTTCAACCGGGCCAAATTTTCTATTTTAACAGTTTAATTAACAAATTTTAATCAACCGAATATTACAAAACTTTTAAAAATAAGCTCCCCTTGACCAGCTTAATCGTTCGCAATAAACGTTTGCCCCTTAAAATCGGCAAATTGCTGACTTTAAAGTGAGAAACATTACAACCGGGCGAAATTTTCTGTTTTATCACTTTTACAGTACCTTTGATTACCAACCGTTTATTACAAAACTTTAAAAATAAAAGAGAAAGAGAGAAATGCGGCCTAACGTCCATTAGACACAAACTAGGTCATTTCGTGACTAACATATGTTTTTTAATTTTATTTAAAAACTCTCCTTGCGCTTACTGGTCTTTAGCCGTTGGGAGGAAACCGAAGGACACGGAGAAAACCCACGAGGTTGGACATCATACTCCATGTCACGTGCAACCTGGAGATCGAAACGACGCCCGTTGACTCAATGACAGACGTTACGATACAGCGCGCACATGCTAACCATTCAGCCATTCAGCCTCCCTGAATTCGGAAAATTGCTGACTTATAGCAAGAAACATTTCAACCGGGCGAAATTTTCTGTTTTAACAGTTTAATGTGCACGGTACTTTAATTACCAACCGATTATTACTAAACTTTTGAAAATATGCTCCAACTGACCAGCTTAATCGTATGCAATAAACGTTTGGCCTGAATTGAAAGTTCTGCACGGAAAAAGTTCATCTTGATTTCCCGGCGTGGTTCCCCGTTGTCAGTGAGGCAGAACGGAGGGCCTGACAAGCACAGCTGTCTAGTCGTTCGGATGGGACGAAAAAAAATATCCCTAAGCAGTTGGAATTCGATACTGTTGAATAAGCTGTATACGATGACTAAATGTGTAGATTGTAGTCACCCACACTGCATGTGTCGCTTAACAATGAAAGGATGCCGTTTTCAATGTTCGATCCTTTTGTTCTTCTACTCCTGATATGTTGGATTGTTGATCGATGGTTTTATATGAAAGACTACCAATAAGACTCTTTGTAGAAGAAGTTCCCAAAAAATATTAAGTTGACTTTACGAGAAAGACCTCTAAACATGCTCCAAATTGTAAAAATACGACTTTTTGGATTTTCAATCTCTTTTTTTCGCCTATCCCTGATATTTAAAATAAATGATACAATGATTTCACACAACAGGCTAGGTATTGGACTCTCTATTGACAAAAGTTTCACAGCCCTCCCTTCATTATAACCGAAGTTATCGTGCCCTAAAGAATCAACAAATCAGCATGCCCATCTCTGCTTACCCTAGGCAGAAAATGCTCATCTTTGAACTCAATCATGACATTGTCCTAGTGAACGTCTACACCAAGTTTGAACATTCTAGCTCAATTAAAAGGAGAGTTATTGTGTTTCAAAATCTCGGCCCTTCAAATTGCTACTACTTTTCATTTTCAATTCAAAATGGTGACCATCACGTGACCGAAATCAAAATTCTGCTCCCTACGATTTTTGGGCCATCCTTCAAGGATTCAGAAAATATAACTCCCGTGTCTGTAAGTAAAATAGCAAAAAAGCCTTAGGGATTTTTCATGTTTCAAGATGGTGGCACTTCCGGTTCGATCGACAAACTCCATTTTTTGTGTAAGAATCAGTAATTACTTGTCGAGTATCGAAAAAAATTTTTAGGTCATTCTGACCTATATTTCGACGATTTTTTTGAAAACTTTGATCCTTAATTTCACCAAGGGGAGATAATTTAGAAAATTTCTAATTATATTTTTGAAGTCACATCGGTAAGATCTACTTGTATACTAAATTTCATGAAAATCGTACAACTATTAAAGAAGTTGTCAAATTGGTCTAAACTTCCGGTTCGAAATCACAGCGACGAATTTTCGAAATTCGAAAATGTGAAACTGCAGATGAAAACGATTTTTTTCAAGGTATTCAAAGAAAAAAGAATTAGTAAAATCGGTCAAAAAATAACAAAGTTACGACTATGCATTGTCAGTTTTTTCGTTCGTAAAATTCGGTGATTTCGGATTCGTAAAACGTTTTGAAAATACATTTAATCAAGGTTCGCACCCCATTTTTGGGGGGGTAGGTCAAAATTTCAGAAAGATCCTATGGATAGATTCTGAGAAATCCGATTTGCAGAAAACACACAAAAAAAAAAAATAATAATAATAACTTTAACAGAAACAATAAGCTTTCATATGTAATACATATGAAAGCTTAACTAGATCTGCTACTGTCCCATGCAGATATGAAAGCTTTCATATTCATCGCCACGTGTCATTGATTGTATCAAGTATCCTAAATAAAAGGATAAGAAGAAAAAATTATCAAAATTCGTCAAAAACTCGCAAAATTATAAGTCTAAATATAGTATGAAACATTGCACCCAGGCATAACAATAATCTGAAAACTAAAGGGAAATAACCGAAACTTGTATTACTGTAATGAGACAGATGAGAAAATGAAATGAAAATTGCCGGAAAAAAATTAAAAATGACAGGTTGGACAGGCGACCTTACTCCTTGTCACGTACAACCGAGCATTCGAAAACACGTTAGTTAACTCAATGACAGGCGCGCGTGCTAACCATTCAGCCGCCCAACCCCCCTTTGAAATCAGACACGTACAAGCCACTCACAACAAAATGATAAATTAATGAGTTTAGGGCAAAAATGCGTCTACAACACCCGGTGTTCCCAGGCGGTCACCCATCCTAGTACTAACCGGGCCCGACGTTGCTTAACTTGAGTGATCGGACGAGAACTGGTGTTTTCAACATGGTATGACCGTAGACGAGAGAAGGTGGACAGAACCCGTAGTTATACATACTTGAATTGACCCGCTTATAGATTTTTTTGGGGGGTTTTGTCGGTTTTAAAAAGCACAGCACAGCACCCGGTGTTCCCAGGCGGTCACCCATCCAAGTACTGACCGGGCCCGACGTTGCTTAACTTCAGTGATCGGACGAGAACTGGTGTTTTCAACGTGGTGTGGCCGTAGACGAGAGAAGGTGGACAGAACCCGTAGTTATACTTACCTGAATTGACCCGCTTATTGATTTGTTTTTTGTTTTTTGTCGGTTTTAAAAAGGCGCCTACAGCACCCGATGTTCCCAGGCGGTCACCCGTCCAAGTACTGACCGGGCCCAACGTTGCTTAACTTCAGTGATCGGACGAGAACTGGTGTTTTCAACGTGGTATGGCCGTAGACGAGAGGGGGTGGACAGAACCCGTAGTTATACTTACCGGAATTGACCCGCTTATTGATTTTTGGGGCGCTTTTTGTCGGTTTTAAAAAGGCGTCTATAGCACCCGATGTTCCCAGGCGGTCACCCATCCAAGTACTAACCGGGCCCGACGTTGCTTAACTTCAGTGATCGGACAAGAACTGGTGTTTTCAACGTGATGTGGCCGTAGACGAGAGAAGGTGCAGGCAGAACCCGTAGTTATACTTACCTGAATTGACCCGCTTATTGATTTTTTTTTTTGTGGGGGGGGGGGGGAGGTGTCGGTTTTAAAAAGGCGTCTACAGCACCCGATGTTCCCAGGCAGTCACTCATCCAAGTACCGACCGGGCCCGACGTTGCTTAACTTCAGTGATCGGACGAGAACTGGTGTTTTCAACGTGGTGTGGCCGTAGACGAGAGAACGTGGACAGAACCCGTAGTTATACTTACCTGAATTGACCCGCTTATTGATTTTTTTTTTGGGGGGGGGGGCGGTTTTAAAAAGGCGTTTACAGCACCCGGTGTTCCCAGGCGGTCACCCATCCAAGTACTGACCGGGCCCGACGTTGCTTAACTTCAGTGATCGGACGAGAACTGGTGTTTTCAACGTGGTGTGGCCGTAGACGAGAGAAGGTGGACAGAACCCATACTTGTGCTTACTCAAATTCTTTTTGTGTCTTATTCCCTGGGGAGACGGGCCGAGCGCAGAGCTGGAGTGGTGCAAAAGAGTGCGCGCTGTGGTCTGATTGGCGGAAAATTGATTTTTTCACGAAGAATCAGGGCAAAAAGGCGTCTACAGCACCCGGTGTTCCCAGGCGGTCACCCATCCAAGTACTAACCGGGCCCGACGTTGCTTAACTTCAGTGATCGGACGAGAACTGGTGTTTTCAACGTGGTATGGCCGTAGACGAGAGAAGCTGGACAGAACCCGTAGTTATACTCTCCTGAATTGACCCGCTTATTAAAATTAGGATTTAATAATGCCAGACTAATATTAAATAAAGTTTTAAATTAAGAATAATTAATTATTGGTCTAATGCAATGAAATGCTTTGATTTGACGGATGAAATGTACGATGGGTGTTCACATTATGTGGCTAAGGCGTTGGCCTGCTAGCCAGGAGGTCGGGTGTTCGATCCCTGCATTGGCCGAGAAAGTTCATCTCGATATTCTGGCGTGTACCCCCATCCGCCGTGTACACATTGGAGTGCACGTAAAAGATCCCTTAGCAGTTGGAATTCTATATTGTTGAATAAGCTCTATACGATGACTAAATGTGCAGATTGTAGCCACCCACACTGCATGTTTTGCTTAACAATGAAAGGGTGCGGTTTTCAATTTTCGATCCTTTTATTCTACTACGCCTGATATTTTGGACTGTTGATCTATGGTTTCATATAAAAGACTACCGATAAGACTCTTTGTAGAAGAAGTTCCCCCAAAATATTATGTTGACTTTAAGAGAAACGTACCTTTAAAAATGCTCCAAATCGTAAAAATACGACTTTTTGGATTTTCGATCTCCTTTTTTTGCTACCCCTGATATTTAAAAAAAAATGATACAATGATTTCACACAACGGGCTAGCTATTAGACTCTCGATTGACAAGAGTTTCATCACCCTCCCTTCATTATAACCGAAGTTATTGTGCCCTAAAGAATCAACAAATCAGCATGCTTATCTCTGCTTACCCTAGGCAGAAAATGTTCATCTTTGCACTCAATCATGACATTGAACTAGTGAACGTCTACACCAAGATTGAACATTCTAGCTTAATTAGAAGGAGAGTTATTGTGTTTCAAAATCTCGGCCCTTCAAATTGCTACTACTTTTCATATTCACTTCAAAATGGCAACCATCAGTTGACCTAAATCAAAATTCTGCTCCCAACGATTTTTGGGCCATCCTTCAAGGATTCAGAAAATATAACTCCCGTGTCTGTAAGTAAGATAGCAAAAAAGCCTTAGGGATTTTTCATGTTTCAAGATGGTGGCATTTCCGGTTTGATCGACAAACTCCATATTTTGTGTAGGAATCAGTAATTACCTGTCGAGTATCGAAAAAAATTTTCAGGTCATTCTGACCTATATTTCGACGATTTTTTTTTAAAACTTTGATCCTTAATTTCACCAAGGGGAGATAATTTAGAAAATTTCTCATTATAATTTTGAAGTCACATTGGTAAGATCTACTTAAATACTAAATTTCATGAAAATCGTACAACTATTAAAGAAGTTGTCAAATTGGTCTAAACTTCCGGTTCGAAATCACAGCGACGAATTTTCGAAATTCGAAAATGTGAAACTGCAGATGAAAATGATTTTTTTCAAGGTATTCAAAGAAAAAAGAATTAATAAAATCGGTCAAAAAATAGCAAAGTTACGACTATGCATTGTCAATTTTTTCGTTCGTAAAATTCGGTGATTTCGAATTCGCAAAACGTTTTGAAAATATATTTAATCAACAGCCACAACCCATTTTTGGGGGGGTAGGTCAAAGTTTCAGAAACATCCTATGGATAGATTCTGTGAAATCCGATTTGCAGGAGAAACACAAAAAAAAAAAATAATAATAATCTTAACAGAAACAATAAGCTTTCATATGAAATATGAAAGCTTAATAATAATCTTAACAGAAACAATAAGCTTTCATATGTAATATGAAAGCTTAATAATCTTAACAGAAACAATAAGCTTTCATATGTAATATGAAAGCTTAATAATCTTAACAGAAACAATAAGCTTTCATATGTAATATGAAAGCTTAATAACTAGATCTGCTACTGTCCCATGCAGATATGAAAGCTTTCATATTCATCGTCACGTGTCATTGATTGTATCAAGTATCCTAAATAAAAGGATAAGAAGAAAAAATTATTAAAATTGGTCAAAAACTCGCGAAGTTACAAGTCTAAATATAGTATGAAACATTGCACCCAGGCATAACAATAATCTGAAAACTAAAGGGAAATAACTGAAACTTGTATTACTGTAATGAGACGGATGAGAAAATGAAATGAAAATGGCGGGGAAAAAAAAAATGGCAGGTTGGACAGGCGACCTTACTCCTTGTCACGTACAACCGGGCATTCGAAAACACGCTAATTAACTCAATGACAGGCGCGCGTGCTAACCATTCAGCCACCCAACCCCCCTTTGAAATCAGACACGTGCAATATGTCATATAGGAAGAATAAGAAGTCGCTCACAACAAAATGGTAAATTAATGAGTTTAGGTCAAAAGGTTGAGCTACTGTTTTAGAGTACTTAATAGTTTTAAAGAGACACGTTAAGGGTTGTTCATAGTTAAATGAAAGTTTAATTTTAAATAAGACCAATAAAATTAGGATTTAATAATGCCAGACTAATATTTCCAATATGTTTGGTTATAAGTAGGAAATCGTGACGACTTCTTAAGCATGTTTTAAACAAAGGATCATGTTTGTTTAAACAAGAATGGCACTCTGCAATAAAAAAACTGGCCAAAGCAAGATTTCTATGCAGAAATTAAATAATTGCTAGAACCAGAAAAATATTTATCCACTATAATAAATAAGCAACATAGAGAAAATGAAATGAAATTGAATGGGGTTTAACGTCCGACTGTTCTGCTCCTAAAATGGGCTAATGAAGACGGGCATATGCCATAAAGTGTGCAATGAGGGAAATTTTACCCGGGCAGCGGCGGTTACGGCCTACGAGGTTGGACAGGCGACCATACTCCTTGTCACGTACAACCAAGAAATCGAAACAACGCCAGTTGACTCAATGACAGACGTTATGATACAGAGCGCACGTGCTAACCATTCAGCCACGCAACCTCCCTAAAATCGGCAAATTGCTGACCTACAGCGAGAAACATTTCAACCGGGCCAAATTTTCTATTGTAACAGTTTAATTTGCACGGTACCTTTAGTTATCAACCGAATATTACAAAACTTTTAAAAATAAGCTCCCCCTGACCAGCTTAAGCGTTCGCAATAAACGTTTGCCCCTTAAAATCGGCAAATTACTGACTTTAAAGTGAGAAACATTACAACCGGGCGAAATTTTCTGTTTTATCACTTTTACAGTACCTTTGATTACCAACCGATTATTACAAAACTTTAAAAATAAAAGAGAAAGAGAGAAATGCGGCCTAATGTCCATTCGACACAAACTAGGTCATTTCGGGACTAACATATGTTTTTAATTTTATTTAAAAACTCCCCTTGTGCTTACAGGTCTTTAGCCGTTGGGAGGAAACCGAAGGACACGGAGAAAACCCACGAGGTTGGACATCATACTTCATGTCACGTGCAACCTGGAGATCGAAACGACGCCCGTTGACTCAATGACAGACGTTACGATACAGTGCGCACATGCTAACCATTCAGCCATTCAGCCTCCCTGAATTCAGAAAATTGCTGACTTATAGCAAGAAACATTTCAACCGGGCGAAATTTTCTGTTTTAACAGTTTAATGTGCACGGTACTTTAATTACCAACCGATTATTACAAAACTTTTGAAAATAAGCTCCAACTGACCAGCTTAATCGTATGCAATAAACGTTTTCGCCTGAATTGAAAGTTCTGCACGGAGAAAGTTCATCTCGATTTCCCGGCGTGGTTCCCCTTGTCAGTGAGGCAGAACGGAGGGCCTGACAAGCACAGCTGTCTAGTCATTCGGATGGGACGAAAAACCAAGGTCTCGTGTACACATTGGAGTGCACGTAAAATATCCCTAAGCAGCTGGATTTCGATACTGTTGAATAAGCTCTATACAATGACTAAATGTGTAGATTGTAGTCACCCACACTGCATGTTTCGCTTAACAATGAAAGGGTGCCGTTTTCAATGTTCGATCCTTTTGTTCTTCTACTCCTGATATGTTGGACTGTTGATCGATGGTTTCATATAAAAGACTACCAATAAGACTCTTTGTAGAAGAAGTTCCCAAAAAATATTATGTTGACTTTACGAGAAAGACCTCTAAACATGCTCCAAATTGTAAAAATACGACTTTTTGGATTTTCAATCTCTTTTTTCGGCTATCCCTGATATTTAGAAAAAATAATACAATGATTTCACACAACAGGCTAGCTATTAGACTCTCTATTGACAAATGTTTCACCGCCCTCCCTTCATTATAACCGAAGTTATCGTGCCCTAAAGAATCAACAAATTAGCATGCTTATCTCTGCTTACCCTAAGCAGAAAATGCTCATCTTTAAACTCAATCATAACATTGACCTAGTGAACGTCTAACCAAGTTTGAACTTTCTAGCTTAATTAGAAGGAGAGTAATTGTGTTCCAAAGTCCCGACCCTTCAAATTGCTTCTATTTTTCATTTTCAATTCAAAATGGTGACCATCACGTGACCGAAATCAAAATTCTATTCGCGACATTTTTTAGGCCTTCCATCAAGGATTCAGAAAATATAACTCCCGAGTCTGTAAGTAAAATAGCAAAAAAGCCTTATTGATTTTTCACTTTTAAATATGGCGGCACTTCCGGTTCAATCGACAAACTCCATATTTTGTGTACAAATCAGTAATTACTTATCTAGTATCCAAAAAAAAAATCAGGTCATTCTGACCTATATTTCGACGATTTTTTTGAAAATTTTGATCCTTAATTTCGTCAAGGGGAGATAATTTAGAAAATTTCTAATTATATTTTTGAAGTCACATCGGTAAGATCTACTTAGATACTAAATTTCATGAAAATCGTACAACTATTAAAGAAGTTGTCAAATTGGTCTAAACTTCCGGTTCGAAATCACAGCGACGAATTTTCGAAATTCGAAAATCTGAAACTGCAGATTTATAGTAATTGTCTCAAGGTACTCAAAGAAAAAAGATTTAGTAAAATAGGTCAAATAGTCACAAAGTTACAGCATTGTAGGTCAAATGCATTCGTTCGTAAAATTCGCTGATTTCGGATACGTAAAACGTTTTGAAAATATATTTAATCAACAGCCACCACCCATTTTTGGGGGGATAGGTAAAAGTTTCAGAACGATCCTATGGTTAGATTCTGAGAAATCCGATTTGTGAATAAAACACAAAAAAAAAAAATAATAACTAGATCTGCAAAGCAGATATTAAAGCTTTCATATTAACAGTCACTTCCTGTCACATGTCATGGGTCATGTAAATAATCTCATCAACAAAAAAAAAATCATTAAAATCGGTCAAAATATAGCGAAGTTTTTATGATTTTTCAATCGTAAACAACTTTATCGGCACGGAAAACATCAAAGACAAAATTCGAAAATGTGACATTTTCAAATAACAATATTTCGACCCTGATCCCGGCTATGCAGAAATGTATTCATTTTGGAAATAGGAGACATATTCTCCAAACTACGGCCTATTGCTTTCATTCACGTGCTCGTTAATGTCGATTTTTCAACTTTTTTATATGGTGACCATCACGTGACCGAAATCAAAATTCTGATCTGATAGATTTTTAGGCATTCCTTCAAAGATTCCGAAAATGTAACTCCCATGTCTGTAAGTAAAATATCGCAAAAGCCTTTGTGATTTTTCACGTTTCAAGATGGCGGCACTTCCGGTTCGATCCACAAACTCAATATTTTGTGTACGAATCAGTATTTACTTACCTAGTATCCAAAAAAAAAATCAGGTCATTCTGACCTATATTTCTTCGATTTTTTTGAAAACTTTGATCCCTAATTTCACTAAGGGGAGATAATTTAGAAAATTTCTAAGGAAATCTTTAAAGTTGCATCGGTAAGATCTACTTACATACTAAATTTCATGAAAATCGTACAACTATTAAAGAAGTTGTCAAGTTGGTCTCAACTTCCGGTTCGAAATCACAGCGACGAATTTTCGAAATTCGAAAATCTGAAACTGCAGTTGAAAATGATTTTTGTCATGGTACTCAAAGAAAAAAGAATTAGTAAAATAGGTCAAATAGTCACAGAGTTACAGTAATGCAGGTCAAATTCACTCGTTCGTAAAATTCTGTGATTTCGAATACTTTAAACGTTTTGAAAATATATTTAATCAATACTCACCACCCATTTTTGGGGGGGTAGGTCAAAGTTTCAGAAACATCCTATGGTTAGATTCTGAGAAAAACGATTTGCAGGAAACACATGTTGACTTTACGAGTAAGACCTTTAAACATGCTCTAAATTGTAAAAATACGACTCTTTGGATTTTCAATCACTTTTTTTCGGCTACCCCGGACATTTAAGAAAAAATGATACAATGATTTCACACAACAGGTTAGCTATTAGACTCTCGATTGACAAGAGTTTGATCGCCCTCCCTTCATTATAACCAAAGTTATCGTGCCCTAAAGAATCAACAAACCAGCTTGCTTATCTCTGCTTACCCTAGGCAGAAAATGCTCATCTTTGAACTCAATCAAGACAGTGACCTAGTGAACGTCTACACCAAGTTTGAACATTCTAGCTCAATTAGAAGGAGAGTTATTGTGTTCCAAATTCTCGGCCCTTCAAATTGCTTCTATTTTTCACTTTCACTTCAAAATGGCGACCATCAATTGACCTAAATCAAAATTCTACTCCGAACGTTTTTTAGGCCATCCTTCAAGGATTCAGAAAATATAACTCCCGTGTCTGTAAGTAAAATAGCAAAAAAGCCTTTGTGATTTTTCACGTTTCAAGATGGCGGCACTTCCGGTTCAACCCACAAACTCAATATTTTGTGTACGAATCAGTATTTACTTATCTAGTATCCAAAAAAAAAATCAGGTCATTCTGACCTATATTTCTTCGATTTTTTTGAAAACTTTGATCCTTAATTTCACCAAGGGGAGATAATTTAGAAAATTTCTATTTATATTTTTGAAGTCACATGGTTAAGATCTACTTACATACTAAATTTCATGAAAATCGTAGAACTATTAAAGAAGTTGTCAAGTTGGTCTCAACTTCCGGTTCGAAATCACAGCGACGAATTTTCGAAATTCGAAAATCTGAAACTGCAGTTGAAAATGATTTTTGTCAAGGTACTCAAAGAAAAAAGAATTAGTAAAATAGGTCAAATAGTCACAGAGTTACAGTAATGCAGGTCAAATTCACTCGTTCGTAAAATTCTGTGATTTCGAATTCGTAAAATGTTTTGAAAATATATTTAATCAAAAACTGCCACCCAGTTTTGGGGGGGTAGGTCAAAGTTTCAGAAAGGTCCCATGGTTAGATTCTGAGAAATCCGATTTGCAGAAATGACACAAAAAAAAAAAATAACTAGATCTGCTACTGTCCCATGCAGATATGAAAGCTTTCATATTCATCGTCACGTGTCAACGATTATATCAAGTATCTCAATTAAAAGGATAAGAATAACAAACTATCAAAATTGGTCAAAAACTCGCGAAGTTACAAGTCTAAATATAGTATGAAACATTGAGTAATCTGAAAACTAAAGGGAAATAACTGATACTTGTGTTGCTGTTATCGGGATGACTCTTGACTTCAAAACTTTCAGAAAAATGAAATGAAAATGGTAAGAAAACATCGAAAAATTAAATGAGATAACTTTGAACAAAACTAAAACTTTCTGAATCAGGTTGAACTCAACTGTTTGAATATGTACGTTAAATATGTAGATTTGAAAAATTATAAAGACATAATATCAAAATCGGTCAAAAACTCACAAAGTTACAAATTTAAATGTAGTGAGAAACATTGCACCCGGGCAAAAAAAATAATCTTTAAACTAAAGGGAAATAACTGAAACTTGTATAGCTGTAATCGGGCTTCCAAGATATGTTATATAATTATGGTTTCCAATATGTTCGGTTATAAGTAGGAAATCGCGACGACTTCTTAAAGTTGGGTTCCCAGATAAGTATTTATCGGGTGGTCATTGCCTATAAAAGTATGGCAATTTTGGTATATATGGAAAGAAGAGATATCCAATCTTACTAGAAAAATACTGGATTCCCCGAAAAACACTCATGGAGCGTAAACAGGACAAAAATGTAAGGGGTTCCCTTAATAGTCAACCCGACGAATAAGGGTACCTGCACGCTTGGCGTTGAAGGCTGCACGCGAACTTGAGTGATTTGTGTACATTTTGAAAAACTTTATGAAGAGTTAGACATACAACAATTTCTGGGGTAAAAATCACGGAAAAAGACGCATGCAGTGGATAATCCGAGAATTTAATTAGGATTCTATATTTGTAGTAAATAGTCAGCGCTTACAGACAACATCGTCTTGTGTATGCAATGCATTCTCCCCTGTCGTCTGCCACCGTTGCCATTGGTTACGGCGAGGGGTAATCGCCTGACGCAAACATGGTCTCTTTCGATAGATTTTTATAGCAGGCTATTCTCGTCAATAAAAATGTTATGAGAACGATTTGAAGCAAAATTATGATAAGATAATTAGTTTGAATATGTTTTTAATTCTAATATATCATCAAATCACCCAGTTTGTATCCGGGAACCCAACTTTAAGCATATTTTAAACAAAGGGTCATAGACTGCAATATACAAGAATGGCACTCTGCAATAAAAAAAATGGCCAAAGCAAGATTTCTATGCAGAAATTAAATAATTGCTAGAACCCAAAAAATATTTATCCACTATAATAAATAAGCAACATAGAGAAAATGAAATGAAATTGAATGGGGTTTAACGTCCTACTGTTCTGCTCCTACAATGGGCTAATGAAGACGGGCATACGCCATAAAGTGTGCAATGAGGGAAATTTTACCCGGGCAGCGGCGTTACGGCCTACGAGGTTGGTAAGGCGACCATACTCCTAGTCAACCAAGAAATCGAAACAAGGCCAGTTGACTCAATGACAGACGTTATGATACAGAGCGCACGTGCTAACCATTCAGCCACGCAACCTCCCTAAAATCGGCAAATTGCTGACCTACAGCGAGAAACATTTCAACCGGGCCAAATTTTCTATTTTAACAGTTTAATTTGCACGGTACCTTTAGTTATCAACCGAATATTACAAAACTTTTAAAAATAAGCCCCCCCCTGACCAGCTTAATCGTTCGCAATAAACGTTTGCCCCTTAAAATCGACAAATTGCTGACTTTAAAGTGAGAAACATTACAACCGGGCCAAATTTTCTGTTTTTTCACTTTAACAGTACCTTTCATTACCAACCGATTATTACAAAACTTTAAAAAGAGAAAGAGAGAAATGCGGCCTAACGTCCATTCGACACAAACTAGGTCATTTCGGGACTAACATATGTTTTTTAATTTTATTTAAAAACTCCCCTTGCACGTACTGGTCTTTAGCCTTTGGGAGGAAACCGAAGAACACGGAGAAAACCCACGAGGTTGGACATCATACACCATGTCACGTGCAACCTGGAGATCGAAACGACGCCCGTTGACTCAATGACAAACGTTACGATACAGCGAGCACATGCTAACCATTCAGCCATCCAGCATCCCTGAATTCGGAAAATTGCTGACTTATAGCAAGAAACATTTCAACCGGGCGAAATTTTCTGTTTTAACAGTTTAATGTGCACGGTACTTTAATTACCAACCGATTATTACAAAACTTTTGAAAATAAGCTCCAACTGACCAGCTTAATCGTACGCAATAAACGTTTTGCCTGAATTGAAAGTTCTGCACGAAAAAAGTTCATCTCGATTTTCCGGCGTGGTTCCCCTTGTCAGTGAGGCAGAACGGAGGGCCTGACAAGCACAGCTGTCTAGTCCTGTCTAAAACCAAGGTCCCGTGTACACATTGGAGTGCACGTAAAATATCTCTAAGCAGTTGGAATTCGATACTGTTGAATAAACTCTATACGATGACTAAATGCGTAGATTGTAGTCACCCACACTGCATGTTTCGCTTAACAATGAAAGGGTGCCGTTTTCAATGTTCGATCCTTTTGTTCTTCTACTCCTGATATGTTGGACTGTTGATCGATGGTTTCATATAAAAAACTACCAATAAGACTCTTTGTAGAAGAAGTTCCCAAAGAATAGTATGTTGACTTTACGAGAAAGACCTCTAAACATGCTCCAAATTGTAAAAATACGACTTTTTGGATTTTCAATCTCTTTTTTTCGGCTATCCCTGATATTTAAAAAAAATGATACAATCATTTCACACAACAGGCTACCTATTAGACTCTCTATTGACAAAAGTTTCATCGCCCTCCCTTCATTATAACCGAAGTTATCGTGCCCTAAAGAATCAACAAATCAGCATGCTTATCTCTGCTTACCCTAAGCAGATAATGCTCATCTTTGAACTCAATCATACCATTGACCTAGTGAACGTCTACACCAAGTTTGAACATTCTAGCTTAATTAGAAGGAGAGTTATTGTGTTCCGAAGTCCGGGCCTTTCAAATTGCTTCTATTTTTCATTTTCAATTCAAAATTGTGACCATCACATGACAGAAATCAAAATTCTGATCCGATAGATTTTTAGGCATTCCTTCAAGGATTCCGAAAATATAACTCCCGAGTCTGTAAGTAAAATAGCAAAAAAGCCTTTTTGATTTTTCACGTTTAAAGATGGTGGCACTTCCGGTTCGATCGACAAACTCCATATTTTGTGTACGAATCAGTAATTCCTTGTCTAGTATCGAAAAAAAAAATTAGGTCATTCTGACCTATATTTCGACGATTTTTTTGAAAACTTTTATCCTTAATTTCACCAAGGGGAGATAATTTAGAAAATTTCTAATTATATTTTTGAAGTCACATCCGGATGATCTACTTGTATACTAAATTTCATGAAAATCGTACAACTATTAAAGAAGTTGTCAAATTGGTCTAAACTTCCGGTTCGAAATCACAGCGACGAATTTTCGAAATTCGAAAATGTGAAACTGCAGATGAAAATGATTTTTTTCAAGGTATTCAAAGAAAAAAGAATTAGTAAAATCGGTCAAAAAATAAGGAAGTTACGACTATGCATTGTCAGTTTTTTCGTTCGTAAAATTCGGTGATTTCGGATTCGTAAAACGTTTTGAAAATATATTTAAACAACGTTCGCACCCCATTTTTGGGGGGGTAGGTCAAAGTTTTAGAAAGATCCCATGGTTAGATTCTGAGAAATCCGATTTGCAGAAAATACACAAAAAAAAAATAATAACTAGATCTGCTACTGTCCCATGCAGATATGAAAGCTTTCATATTCATCGTCACGTGTCATTGAAGAAAAAATTATCAAAATTGGTCAAAAATTCGCGAAGTTACAAGTCTAAATATAGTATGAAACATTGCACCCAGGCATAACAATAATCTGAAAACTAAAGGGAAATAACTGAAACTTGTATTACTGTAATGAGACGATGAGAAATTGAAATGAAAATGGCGGAAAAAAAATTTAAAATGGCAGGTTGGACAGGCGATCTTACTCCTTGTCATGTACAACCGGGCATTCGAAAACACGCTAGTTAACTCAATGACAGGTGCGCGTGCTAACCATTCAGCCACCCCCCCCCCCCCTTTGAAATCAGACACGTGCAATATGTCATATAGGAAGAATAAGAAGTCGCTCACAACAAAATGGTAAATTAATGAGTTTAGGTCAAAAGGTTGAGCTACTGTTTTAGTGTAATTAATAGTTTTAAAGAGACACGTTAAGGGTTGTTCATAGTTAAATGAAAGTTTAATTTTAAATAAGACCAATAAAATTAGGATTTAATAATGCCAGACTAATATTTCCAATATGTTTGGTTATAAGTAGGAAATCGTGACGACTTCTTAAACATGTTTTAAACAAAGGATCATAGTCTGAATTATACAAGAATGGCACTCTGCAATAAAAAAAACTGGCCAAAGCAAGATTACTATGCAGAAATTAAATAATTGCTAGAACCAGAAAAATATTTATCCACTATAATAAATAAGCAACATAGACAAAATGAAATGAGATTGAATGGGGTTTAACGTCCTACTGTTCAGCTCGTAAAATGGGCTAATGAAGACGGGCATATGCCATAAAGTGTGCAATGAGGGAAATATTACCCGGGCAGCGGCGTTACGGCCTACGAGGTCGGACAGCGACCATACTCCTTGTCACGTACAACCAAGAAATCGAAACAACGCCAGTTGACTTAATGACAGACGTTATGATACAGAACGCACGTGCTAACCATTCAGCCACGCAACCTCCCTAAAATCGGCAAATTGCTGACCTACAGCGAGAAACATTTCAACCGGGCCAAATTTTCTATTTTAACAGTTTAATTTGCATGGTACCTTTAGTTATCAACCGAATATTACAAAAGTTTTAAAAATAAGCTCCCCCTGACCAGCTTAAGCGTTCGCAATAAACGTTTGCCCCTTAAAATCGGCAAAATGGCTGACTTTAAAGTGAGAAACATTACAACCGGGCGAAATTTTCTGTTTTATCACTTTTACAGTACCTTTGATTACCAACCGATTATCACAAAACTTTAAAAATAAAAGAGAAAGAGAGAAATGCGGCCTAATGTCCATTCGACACAAACTAGGTCATTTCGTGACTAACATATGTTTTTTTAATTTTATTTAAAAACTCTCCTTGCGCTTACTGGTCTTTAGCCGTTGGGAGGAAACCGAAGGACACGGAGAAAACCCACGAGGTTGGACATCATAAACCATGTCACGTGCAACCTGGAGATCGAAACGACGCTCGTTGACTCAATGACAGACGTTACGATACAGCGCGCACATGCTAACCATTCAGCCATTCAGCCTCCCTGAATTCGGAAAATTGCTGACTTATAGCAAGAAACATTTCAACCGGGCGAAATTTTCTGTTTTAACAGTTTAATGTGCACGGTACTTTAATTTCCAACCGATTATTACAAAACTTTTGAAAATAAGCTCCAACTGACCAGCTTAATCGTATGCAATAAACGTTTGGCCTGAATTGAAAGTTCTGCACGGAGAAAGTTCATCTTGATTTCCCGGCGTGGTTCCCCGTTGTCAGTGAGACAGAACGGAGGGCCTGACAAGCACAGTTGTCTAGTCGTTCGGATGTGACGAAAAACCAAGCTCCCGTATAGACATTGGAGTGCACGTAAAATATCCCTAAGCAGTTGGAATTCGATACTGTTGAATAAGCTCTATACGATGACTAAATGTGTAGATTGTAGTCACCCACACTGCATGTTTCGCTTAACAATGAAAGGGTGCCGTTTTCAATTTTCGATCCTTTTGTTCTTCTACTCCTGATATGTTGGACTGTTGATCGATGGTTTTATATAAAAGACTACCAATAAGACTCTTTGTAGAAGAAGTTCCCAAAAAATATTATGTTGACTTTACGAGAAAGACCTCTAAACATGCTCCAAATTGTAAAAATACGACTTTTTGGATTCTCAATCTCTTTTTTTCGGCTATCCCTGATATTTAAAAAAAATGATACAATGATTTCAAAACAACAGGCAAGCTATTAGAGTCTCTATTGACAAAAGTTTCATCGCCCTCCCTTCATTATTACCGAAGTTATCGTGCCCTAAAGAATCAACAAATCAGCATGCTTATCTCTGCTTACCCTAAGCAGAAAATGCTCATCTTTGAACTCAATCATGACATTGACCTAGTGAACGTCTACACCAAGTTTGAACATTGTAGCTTAATTAGAAGGAGAGTTATTGTGTTCCAAAGTCCCGGCCCTTCAAATTGCTTCTATTTTTCATTTTCAATTCAAAATGGTGACCATCACGTGACCGAAATCAAAATTCGGATCCGACAGATTTTTAGGCATTCCTTCAAGGATTCTGAAAATATAACTCCCGAGTCTGTAAGTAAAATAACAAAAAAGCCTTTTTGATTTTTCACGTTTAAAGATGGTGGCACTTCCGGTTCGATCGACAAACTCCATATTTTGTGTACGAATCAGTAATTACTTGTCTAGTATCAAAAAAAAAAATTAGGTCATTCTGACCTATATTTCGACGATTTTTTTGAAAACTTTGATCCTTAATTTCGTCAAGGGGAGATAATTTAGAAAATTTTTAATTATATTTTTGAAGACACATCGGTAGCATCTACTTATACACTAAATTTCATGATAATCGTACAACTATTAAAGAAGTTCTCAAATTGGTATAAACTTCCGGTTCGAAATCACAGCGATGAATTTTCGAAATTGGAAAATGCGAAACTGCAGATGAAAATGATTTTTTTCAAGGTATTCAAAGAAAAAAGAATTAGTAAAATCGGTCAAAAAATAACAAAGTTACGAGTATGCATTGTCAGTTTTTTCGTTCGTAAA
The DNA here is from genome assembly GCA_963678685.1 of Patella ulyssiponensis. Lineage (NCBI taxonomy): Eukaryota > Metazoa > Mollusca > Gastropoda > Patellidae > Patella > Patella ulyssiponensis. The sequence continues at coordinate 35,760,993 of OY783229.1, read as the reverse complement.
ATTCGGTGATTTCGGATTCGTAAAACGTTTTGAAAATATATTTAATCAACAGCCACCACCCATTTTTGGGGGGATAGGTAAAAGTTTCAGAACGATCCTATCGTTAGATTCTGAGAAATCCGATTTGTGGACAAAACACAAAAAAAAAATAACAATAATAATCTTAACAGAAACAATAAGCTTTCATATGTAATATGAAAGCTTAATAATCTTAACAGAAACAATAAGCTTTCATATGTAATATGAAAGCTTAATAATAACAATAATAATCTTAACAAAAACAATAAGCTTTCATATGTAATATGAAAGCTTAATAATATTAATCTTAACAGAAACAATAAGCTTTCATATGTAATACATATGAAAGCTTAATAATCTTAACAGAAACAATAAGCTTTCATATGTAATATGAAAGCTTAATAATAATAACTTTAACAGAAACAATAAGCTTTCATATGTAATACATATGAAAGCTTAATAATCTTAACAAAAACAATAAGCTTTCATATGTAATATGAAAGCTTAATAACTTTAACAGAAACAATAAGCTTTCATATGTAATACATATGAAAGCTTAATAATCTTAACAAAAACAATAAGCTTTCATATGTAATATGAAAGCTTAATAATCTTAACAAAAACAATAAGCTTTCATATGTAATATGAAAGCTTAATAATAATAATAATCTTAACAAAAACAATAAGCTTTCATATGTAATATGAAAGCTTAATAATCTTAACAAAAACAATAAGCTTTCATATGTAATATGAAAGCTTAATTAATCTTAACAGAAACAATAAGCTTTCATATGTAATACATATGAAAGCTTAATAATCTTAACAGAAACAATAGGCTTTCATATGTAACATGAAAGCTTAATAATCTTAACAGAAACAATAAGCTTTCATATGAAATATGAAAGCTTAACTAGATCTGCTACTGTCCCATGCAAAGCTTTCATATTCATCGTCACGTGTCATTGATTGTATCAAGTATCCTAAATAAAAGGATAAGAAGAAAAAATTATCAAAATTGGTCAAAAACTCGGAAGTTACAAGTCTAAATATAGTATGAAACATTGCACCCAGGCATAACAATAATCTGAAAACTAAAGGGAAATAACTGAAACTTGTATTACTGTAATGAGATGGATGAGAAAATGAAATGAAAATGGCGGGAAAAAAATTAAAAATGGCAGGTTGGACAGGCAACCTTACTCCTTTTCACGTACAACCGGGCATTCGAAAACACGCTAGTTAACTCAATGACAGGCCCGCGGGCTAACCATTCAGCCACCCAACTCCACTTTGAAATCAGACACGTGCAATATGTCATATAGGATGAATAACAAGTCGCTCACAACAAAATGGTAAATTAATGAGTTTAGGTCAAAAGGTTGAGCTACTGTTTTAGAGTATTTAATTGTTTTAAAGAGACACGTTAAGGGTTGTTCATAGTTAAATGAAAGTTTAATTTTAAATAAGACCAATAAAATTAGGATTTAATAAAGCCAGACTAATATTAAAATAAAGTTTTAAATTAAGAATAATTAATTATTGGTCTAATGCAATGAAATGCTTTGATTTGACGGATGAAATGTATGATGGGTGTCCACACTATGTGGCTAAGGCGTTGGCCTGCTAGCCAGGAGGTCGGGTGTTCGATTCCTGCATTGGCCGAGAAAGTTCATCTCGATTTTCTGGCATGTCCCCCCACCCGCCGTGTACACATTGGAGTGCACGTAAAAGATCCCTCAGCAGTTGGAATTCGATACTGTTGAATAAGCTCTATACGATGACTAAATGTGCAGATTGTAGCCACCCACACTGCATGTTTTGCTTAACAATGAAAGGGTGCCGTTTTCAATTTTCGATCCTTTTATTCTTCTACTCCTGATATTTTGGACTGTTGATCGATGGTTTCATATAAAAGACTACCGATAAGACTCTTTGTAGAAGAAGTTCCCCAAAAATATTAGGTTGACTTTAAGAGAAAAGGACCTTTAAAAATGCTCCAAATCGTAAAAATACGTCTTTTTGGATTTTCGATCTCTTTTTTCTGATACCCCTGATATTTAAAAAAAATGATACAATGATTTCACACAACAGGCTAGGTATTAGACTCTCGATTGACAAGAGTTTCACCACCCTCCCTTCATTATAACCGAAGTTATTGTGCCCTAAAGAATCAACAAATCAGCATGCTTATCTCTGCTTACCCTAGGCAGAAAATGCTCATCTTTGCACTCAATCATGACATTGACATAGTGAACGTCTACACCAAGATTGATCATTCTAGCTCAATTAGAAGGAGAGTTATTGTGTTTCAAAATCTCGGCCCTTCAAATTGCTACTACTTTTCATATTCACTTCAAAATGGCAACCATCAGTTGACCTAAATCAAAATTCTGCTCTCTGCGATTTTTGGGCCATCCTTCAAGGATTCAGAAAATATAACTCCCGTGTCTGTAAGTAAAATAGCAAAAAAGCCTTAGGGATTTTTCATGTTTCAAGATGGTGGCACTTCCGGTTCCATCGACAAACTCCATATTTTGTGTAGGAATCAGTAATTACTCGTCGAGTATCGAAAAATTTTTTTAGGTCATTCTGACCTATATTTTGACGATTTTTTTAAAACTTTGATCCTTAATTTCACCAAGGGGAGATAATTTAGAAATTTTCTCATTATATTTTTGAAGTCACATCGTTTCATAAAATTTTCACCCTTTGAGGCCTAATGTCATAGACGATGTTATAAAACTAATTTAACGTTTTTAGTATCACCAGAAGTAGGACTAATGTCATTTTGGCAAAAACTATATTTTTAACCTTCAAAACAGATATTTTATTGAAATGAGTCTAATTTGTAATGTTTTTAAAATTATGATATTTGATGCCAATCAACAAATAGAATGGACCCATACGTATGGAAGACCAAACAGCTCTTTATTCAGAGTTCTTAGTTCTTAATTCATAGTCCTTAATTATTACTTCTTCATCCTTAATTCTTACTTCTTCATTTGTTGTCGTATTTCGACATTTGTACACTAAAATTAACATCTGTACACTAAAATCAATATTTGTTTCACAAATCAGTCATTTGTCATATCAGATTTGTAAAATGTATTTTAATATAAGATATTTTTTTTTTTAGAAAATTAAAAAATTAATCAATACTTACATTTCATCAGAGAAATACAACGAAAAGCAAATCTCGAACAACAAATTTCAAAATACAAATCTCCAAATACAAATCTTGCAAAACATTTCTCTATAAACATTTCTCCAAAAACATTTCTCCAAAAACATTTCTTCAAAAACATTTCTCCAAAAACATTTCTTCAAAAACATTTCTCCAAATACATTTCTCCAAAAACATTTCTCGAAATTCATCAAACCGGAACATCAAGACGGCATACAATAAGTCACCATACAATAATGGGAATCGAGTATAAGCACCCGGTATTTTGACGTTAAATACCCGCTCCACCCCTCATTTGTTAGTGCCAGTCAATTGCTTTTCTTTTTGCAAGTTATGTAAATATAAATTTACATTTCGTAGCAAGCAAAAACATACTTTTCAACGGTATATGAACAAATATCGAGAATTTCTTACTGAGATCGTTTTTTAAAATTTCAATCCCCTCCACCTCTCCTCATTTAAAAAATGAAATGAAAGGAAACGGAGTTTAACGTCCTACTATTCTGCTCCGAACTGGGCCGATGAAGACGGATATAGGCTATACAGTGTGCTATGAGGGAATTTCTGCCCGGACAGCGATTCTACGGCCTACTCTTATATGGAATTCCAACTGTCAAGATAACTTTTTAGTGCACGCCAATGTGTACACGGGGCCTCGGTTTTTCGTCCCATCCGAACGACTACACAGCTGTCATTGTTAGACCCTCGGTCCTGCATTACTGACAAGGGGGAATCACGCCGGAAAATCTGTATGAACTTATTCCCAGACATATTCATGAAAACATGATTTAGAAGAGGTAAAACACTCTTTCGTTTGAGCAAAGAAGAGGGGGAGGTCGAATGAAAAGAACGTATGCGCTCTATCATAATGTCTGAAATAGTGTCAATTGGCGTAGTTTCGATGTACGTGACAAGGAGTAGGGGCGCCTTTCCAATCTCGTGGGTTTTCTCCGGGGCCTCCGGTTTCCGCCCACTGCTAAAGACCCTACGCGCAAGCTAATTCTTGAAATAAAATTGAACCATGTGTTAGTCCCGAAATGGTGGGTTGGGATGGCCTAGTGGTTTAGAGTGCCGCGCTTCGACCTCTAGCTTGCCGGTCACCTCTGACTTCCGGTTGTGGTTTCGATCCCTGGTGTAAACGTATGTGGTATGGAGATAGGGGCGCCTTCTCAATCTCGTGGGTTTCCTCCGGGCACTCCGGTTTCTTCCCACTGCTAAAGACAACTACGCGCAAGCGAAATATTGAAATAAAATTAAAACCATGTTAGTCCCGAAATGACCTAGATGTGTCGAGTGGACGTTAAACCCCATCCCTCCCTCCCTCCCTCTCTCTCTCTCTCTCGTCACGAAATAACCTAGTTGTGTCGAGTGGTTGTTAAACTTCATCCCTCCCTCTCTTTGAACAAAGGAATATGTCGCTATCAGACAAAGCCTAATTTCTGAAAATAGACTACTTTCAATTTATTTTCGTTATCGAAGGCCCGGTCCGATTACCCGTTCTACGCACATGGTTTCGCCAGAGAAATGAAATGAAATGGGTTTTAACATCCTACTGTTCTACTCCTAAACTTGGCTAATGAAGACGGACATACGCCATACAGTGTGCTATGAGGGGAAATTTTGCCTAGGCAGCGGCGCTACGGCCTTTTATATCGAATTCCAACTGCCAAGGGGTCGTTTCACTAGCGTCGCGGTCATCGAGCGATTGTTCTTATTGTACATGTGCTTATACTCGATTCCCATTATTGTATGGTGACTTATTGTATGCCGTCTTGATGTTCCGGTTCGATGAATTTCGAGAAATGTATTTGGAAAAATGTTTTTGAAGAAATGTTTTTAGAGAAATGTTTTTGGAGAAATGTTTATAGAGAAATGTTTTGCAAGATTTGTATTTGGAGATTTGTATTTTGAAATTTGTTGTTCGAGATTTGCTTTTCGTTGTATTTCTCTGATGAAATGTAAATATTGATTAATTTTTTAATTTTCTAAAAAAAAATTTATCTTATATTAAAATACATTTTACAAATCTGAAATGACAAACGACTTATTTGTGAAACAAATATTGATTTTAGTGTACAAATGTTAATTTTAGTGTACAAATGTCGAAATACGACAACAAATGAAGAAATAAGAATTAAGGATGAAGAAGTAATAATTAAGGACTATGAATTAAGGTTTTGGGTCTATAAAAGTGGCATATATTATTCGATTTGCATAAAATTTTCACCATGTGATGCCTTATGCCATTTCTGATTTCATAAAAGTAATTGAACATTTTCATTATCACCGGAAGTACTGCACACTTACATGCAAAAAATGTATAAAATGAATTGATATTGCTGGATTTGGTTGATTCTGCTTCCATTTTATTTGATGCGTGCAATGTTTATCGGTTCCATTTGTACTGGAAGTGAAATGAGTTCAAGGGTAACGTGGCACCGAAAGTGACGCAAGTTGAAAGGTATCGTGGCATAAGTGAAACCCGTCATTCCTGCTACGCAGGTCTAGTTTCTACTTAATTTTTTAGAACTTTTCATATATACATATAAATAAATAAGATGTTTGAAAAGAAAACAAACTACACCATATGTAGTTTATCTTATTTATTTATATATAATCACCTGAGAGCTGTTTCCAGAACTTTTTGTATATATATATATTATTATATTCTGCTGAGTACTTTCGACCGCTGTGGTTTCTTCAGGGCGAATGGCAATATATATCTTGACACGTAAACTTTGCGTGATTTCAAGATTTTATAATCGCTTTTTTAAAAATAATTTATCAAACATCTATTGCTTGATTTTTAAATAATATGTGTATTGGGACTACTCTTTACAAAATCATTATTTATATATTTGAATGTGATTCATTTTTAGACGTGTGACTAACATAGTACTGGACGGGCAGTTTGTTAGTGCTTTGGAATCGATATAGTATAGTAGTGTAAGACAGGTCGCTACACCGCTAGCATTAAAAATGAAAACATTAACGTCCTTCACTGAGAATATATTCATTTCCCTAAACAATATCAGTTTTATAATAGTTATATACTTATGTTATTTCCTCTTCGCGAGGGGGTCAATGATTATAATAGTAAACATCCTTTTGATATTTTGTGACCTATTAAAGGCACGGGTCTGTTAAATAGCAGAGGTATAGCTTGATACAAGCTAGAAACCCTTCATGTATTCAGAGCTTGATAAGTCATCCGATACAAACTGTGGATATTCACTTCAGTATGGCGGAGATGGAATAGATTTGGTGGGGCATCTATATGTCTGTTAAAGACAGTATTTTTATATATACACGACTGATTACTGGGTGAAATTTTTACTCAGTGGAATTTATAGCGATGGGTAAGTCCTTATTATCAGGGAGAAGGTTATTACAGAATAATTCCCGGCATTTGTGATAGGATGACCTAGATATAATTTACATCAACGTATGTTATGTATATTTGACCAAGGAGTGTTCGAGTTTTCTGGAATGTATTCAACTACAATGTTTTATTCAGCCATCATTTACAGAAAATATGTAATTATACACCCTGTAATACAAACGGAATGTGAAATATTTACTGGGTTAGTGTTATAGTCTATAATTGGAAACTATGTTGCCAGTTCGTATAATTTATGCAACCAATATGGCGATAGATTCAGCTGCACTGGAAATAAAGAATGTTTTCAAATTTGTTTTGAATAAATATGATTATGGATTTAGAACTCTGTGAAAGATGATAGTAGATGTCATAAAAAATTTTTTACGTCAATAGAGTTTAGGCTTTGCTTTTGTGTTGACATTTATTGACAAATTATTTTGCGTGAAACTTGTTAAGGGGAAGTAACCAATATGTAATTAATGTAAGATGGTGTGAAAATATTTAATAGATGTATATCGGCTTGGTTGTAATGAAATCGGAATGTCCAAGAAATTTCCTCATAAAGCCTAGCTTATGTCATGGTACAGTGACTGGGTTTATGATCAAGTGGAACTGATCAGTCGTGACTACTTGGGCAACCTGGGCGTTCTTACGACTGGTGTAAGTTGGACACCAACCAGTTGCTGTCCAGTTGTCTCCAGTTTCTCTAAGTGGCACATGTTCTACTCCTACGACTGGAGACAACTAGTTGTTCCTAGCAACTAGTTGTTCCTAGTCGCAAGCGACATAAGCTCACCGAGGGACTGGCTTGAATCTGGCTTGAATCGGCGCCTTGCTGACATAGCCATCAGGATTCGGTTATTTAGTCACATGGTACCCAGGGGCAGAAACAACCATGGAATGAGGCCATTTTGAAGGTCATCATGTGGTCAGTTGTGGCTCCGATTCTTCAACTTATTCGAGCGACATGAGCTCGCTTACAGTGATCAACTGGTTGCTTGTGATTGTGTCCAGTCGTGGATAAATTCAGTCGTAGCGACATAAGCTGTCAGTTGCCGTTAGTCAGCGTCAGTTTTATCGCGTCGTAGGGCGACATTAAGCTAGGCTTAATGCATTTCATCCCCAGTTTTAATAAGTGACTTTAAGAACAATGCTAGACACACTGCACAAAATCAAACGGGGTCCCATATTCCTATCTGGAGAGCATGTGCAATAAACACTTTGTAGACTGGAATAACCAGACGCTAGAAATTGGTATTCGCTTGAGACTTCTGGCTTATTTCGTCGAACATAACTGATTTGTAATTAGAGTAAAAACGGAAACGATTTAATGTAAATCAGGATATCACATTATAATATGCATTGCGACCCATTTGTGTCAATTTCTATGTCCCAAATGTTAGCAATTTAGCCCCTTTAAACAATAATTTATTCAAAAAGTAATGATTCAAAACAAGCCAAGACTTCTATTAATTCTCCTACAAATACAATTATAATATGTACACTTCAGCAGTATAATATTTTATATTTGCTATTAATTGTTCATGTAAGTAAATTTAATAATTTGTGACATTTCAAATGCATTGCTATTTCCTAACACGCTTGCTTTGCATGATGTTTTGTAGACGTCAGATGTATAGTAACCGAGAAAGTAATTGATTCAACTAGTATTTAACAATGGTTATCCAATGATTTGAAGGGAACTAAGATAGACAAGTAGTTTGGAGTCATTTTATTCACCATTTTGTAAAACAGAGTAGACTTAGTTTATGGCGATATTGTTAAATTGTAAGCGATGTGAACCCAGATTCTTTATATTATAAATTATGAGAAGTGCCTCACACTAATCCAGTGATTGTTCTAGCAGGTCTAGCAATTATTTTTTTTTGGGGGGTTTATTTGCTGCAAATCGAATTTCAAAGAATCTAACCATAGGATCTTTCTGAAACTTTGATCAACCCCACAAAAATGTGGTGTGGCTGTTGATTAAATATGTTTTCAAAATGTTTTACGAATCGGATATCACCAAATTTTATGAACGAAGAAATTGACCAACATACCCATAACTCTGCTATTTCCGATATTAGAATTTTGAAAATTACGTCATTGACATTTCGTCCCGGAAAAAAACAGAACTGACGATTTTCATGAAATTTGGAATGTATGTAGATGTCATTAACCCAACCTCAACGATACCAGTAGATATGACCTAACTGATTTCCCCTTGGAAAAAATAAGGATTCAATTTTTTTTAAAAATTGACTAAATATAGGTCAGATTGCCATGAAATTTTTTTTCTGTACTAAATGAGGAATTTCTGATGCGTATACAAAATATGAAGTTTACCGACACAACTAGAAGTGTCACATCTTGAAATGTGAAAAATCCCTCGGACTCTTGCGATATTTTACTTACAGGAATGCTTAAAAAAAGTTCATAGCAGAAATTTGATTTAGGTCAACTGATGGTCATCATTTTGAAGTGAATATACATATGTATTATGAAAAATAGTGAATAATCTACATTAACAGGCATGTAAATAAACAGAATAGACCGTAGTTTGTTGAATTTGTCTCCTACATGTATTTCTGAAATTAATACATTTGGGGATAACCTGGCTCATGGTCGAAGTTTTGGTATTTGAAAATTTCAAAATTTCAAATTTCGCCTTTGATGTTTTCCATGCCGACAAAGTTGTTTTTCGTGTGAATAATTCCGATTAACAGCTTAAAGATAATCGAAATTAGTCGGCATTTCATGAACTTGTCTCTTATTTCCGAAATCAATACATTTCTGGTTAGCCTCCTTCAAGAATGGATGGTTTCCTTGGAATCAATATATTTTCAAAATGTTTTGCAAATTTGAAATCACCGTTACTTGCGATATTGTAACAAAATCTCGTATATAAACATAAAACATCCAAACTTTGTAAAACTTTGGCAAAGAAATTCACGTAAAACTCAGAATTTGGTCAAAAAAATACGATCAAAAATCCAATAAGTCTCATTGCCTTAAAACGACAAAAGAGTTTGTGTTATCTGTTTGGTGTATGGTAAAACAGCGGTTTTTGTTTTTATTGTAATGGTTTTGGAGTTAGTTTCACTCATACCAAAAAATTGTGAAAGTTTTTTCGCTCTCCTGCAAAGTAGTGAAAATTGGGTTACGAGGTTTTCGACGCACAGCGACGATATATTCAAATCTTAATGGTTTAAAACCAAAAGTTTAGAAATTACCAATCTGATTAAAAGACAGATCCTATTTCATTTCGTTTTTATAGTTCAAAATTTTGTTTTACTTTTCTTTACTGCAATATGATCTGGAAAGGTTGTTATGTTACCGTCGTTTTGGTGGAAGTGAGGGGTTAGCATCGAAAGCATTTTAGCAGACACATTACTAGGTTAAGAGTTAAAATAATGTTGTGAATTCTGATCCATACACTGCTCTTTCTTTGACCAGCTTTTGTCCGAATTCTAACATTTGGTCACCCATAAAGCTGAAAGGTTAGCTTACCATGTGACTATGTTTTATTGTATTATTAGGGCAGAAGAATGGTAAATTAGATGTAAGGAATGGTGAGGATGGAAGAGAAACAGTGGTTGTAGATCCTACTACTAGAGAACCATTACCCTCCTCCTCATCACAACCTACAGTATCAGCCATTGAAACTACACCTAAATCATTTAAAACAACTCCTGCAAAGCAATCTAAACAGAAGCCTGTACCAGAAGAGGTAATAATGGAAACGAAAACCAAGTCCAAATTGTCGACTTCACCCAAAGTTTCGGAAGAGACAGTTACTCCAGTGACTAAAAATCTGCCTCATGCCACTTCCACACCAGTAGCAAATGGAGTCTGTGAAACAAATGCTCCAACAAATTTATCAGGTGAGAAATTTTTCTTACGATGGTACATTTAGATCTACAGGCTTATTCCAACAATAACTTACAGATTTTCAAGTGTGGTTTCCCTGCGTCATGGCACACTGCATGGCATTTGCCTGTCGTTATAAGAAAGGTTGGTGCAGAGCAGCAGGAAGATGTTTCCTTTGTAACGTCAAAGTGAAAAACTTGAAAAAAAAAATTGAAAACGTATATATTAAGATGAAAGACCATATGTCACTGAGCCGTTAACCAAGGTTGTAGTGAAGGTGCTCTATTAATTAATTATTACATAAATAACCTTTTTACATATTGATCATTAAATAAACATTAAACTACATTTTGTAATATAAGCCAGTAAATATACAATCTGATTGAGATACAGATCTATATTTTGTTTTCGTTTTATATGCCCACATTTTCTTGTGAACGCACTAGAGGCTAAAGTTATTATCCGATTAACTTAAATTTATACACAGTGTATAAGGTCATGAGACGAAGAAGCCTATTGATTTTCAGCGATATCCGATAATTACTGCCAGAGTTATGACCCTTGATCTCTTTGAAGAATCTTGTGAACGCTCTAGCGACTAAAGTTAATATCCGATTGACTTCATTTATACCAGGCCAGTAGCTAACGGGAGGGGGGGGCAAGGGGGGTAGTTGCCCCCCTGGAAAATTTGGCGACCCCGACGGACGCCGAAGGTGCCCTTTGCTCATTGTGGAAAAATCAGATCCCTGAATGGGCGCCAAAGGACGCAATACGAGGCCAACGACCAATGTCTTCATATTAGTATGGGTGCCACATAAAGCCGAGTGACATTGTTGGGCGCCCACGACGAGATTGGCACCCAACCAATGTCACTTGGTTTTATGGGTACCTCGCCAATCACGTCGTTATATGTGAGGTGCTCCCCAAATTTTAAGGTGTCTCATAATGACCCACACGATCAACACCACAAACTGATGTGGCGCCAAAAACGGCTTAATCTGTGGGGTGCCTAATCCCGGAGAGGCGTTCATAATGACATGTTTGGTGGGGCGCCCTTTGCTCATTGGGGAAAAATCGGCTCCCTAAATAGGCGCCAAAGGACGCAATACGAGGCCAACGACCAACGTCTCCATATTAGTATGGGTGCCACATAAAGCCGAGTGACATTGTTGGGCGCCCACGACGAGATTGGCACCCAACCAATGTCGCTTGGTTTTATGGGCACCTCGCCAATTACGTCGTTATATGTGAGGTGCTCCCCAAATTTTAAGGTGTCTCATAATGACCCACACGATCAACACCACAAACTGATGGGGCGCCAAAAACGGCTTAATCTGTGGTGTGCCTAATCCCAGAGAGGCGTTCATAATGACATGTTTGGTGGGGCGCCTTATAATATTGGTCTGCACATAGTGCATATTGCCGAATCAGATTTGTTGGGAGCCCACGACTTGATCAACCGAGCGCCCAAAAAGGCATGGTTTGTTGGGTGCCTCAGCAAAGAGGGGTGCCGATAATACCAAGAAAATCGGGCGCCCAAAAACGGCGTGATAATTTTCTAAATTCAAAAGACATGATTTGTGAGGTGCCTCATGCCTCATGCCAGTGAGATTGGTTAGGCTCCCACGAATGAATTGGGCTCCCAAAGCGGCGTGATAATCTTCAAAATTCAAACAGTACGATTTGTGGGGTGCCCAATCCAGGAGAGGCGCCCATAATGAAGAGATCATGGGCGCCCATAATATACTCAGCCAAATTAAAAACTTGACACTCAGTATTTTTGGGACTAGATTTTTAATATTTGGTTTAAAGCAACTATTTTAGTGTTATGTTGTGCACAGACGACCTTGACATCAACAGAAAGCAAGAATACGTCTCGCCGAAAGTCCTTGACATTGATAACGTTCGTGATGTCACAGTACCCCCCACAGTGAAATTCACAGACTTGGAGAACTATTGCAATAAAGTGTTTAGTAACGGTTGTGGCCTCCTCTAGTGTCTCGTACTGCCACACAACGTCTTCTCATGGATCTCAGAACATTAGTAAACACTACCCGAGGAAGACGTCGCTACTGCTCAGCAAGAGCATGTTGAAGGTCCTGCAACGTCAGTGGTGGATTCACTTGCTGACGAACACATCGACCCAGTTCCTCCCAGATGTGTTCAATAGGATTATGGTCGGGGCTAAGCGACGGCCAATCCAGGACTTGGACACCGGCATTTCTTTAAAAATTCTGGGTAGCAATTGCCGTATGAGGTCGAGCATTGTGTTGTTGAAACGTTAGTCCAGGCCCATGTCTCTGCGTAAACGGATGAAGAACAGGTTGCAAAATCTGATCCATGTACTGGACAGCATTTAAGTTCCCTTGGACAAGAACAAGAGGAGAACGTCCATGTGCACAAAAAGAACCCCAAACCATGACGGTGCCGCCACCAAATCGGTCAACTTCTCTGAAGCATACTTGAGCGTAACGTTCACCTCGTCTGCGGTACACTCGGACCCTGCCATCGGCAAATCTCAAAGTGAATCGAGATTCGTCACTAAAGACAACCGAATTCCACTGTCTTTGTGTAAATCTTATGTGTCTTGTGGCCCACACAAGTCGGTTACGGCGATGAAGAGGTGTCAATATTGGTCCATTATAGGGCCTCCGAGCTCGAAGACCAGCAGCCTGCAAGCGATTTCGAACAGTTTGTGCAGTTACCCTTCCACCAAACATCTCTCTACTTGGGGAGGTTGCAGTGGCAAATCTGTTTCTAAGATGACGTAATCGTATTGCTTGATCTTCCTGGAGTGACGTCACACGTGGCGCTCCCGCCCTTGGGCGGTCGGCAATAGTTCCAGTTTGAAGCACTCTCATTCTAAGATTAATTATTGTCTGGCGTGAACAATTAAAGGCTCTTGCAACAGTGACCACAGACTGACCAGCATAGAGCCTACCTATAGCACGTAGATGTTCTACATTTGAAAGGCGCGGCATTTTCTAACAAAGATGAAAATAACAATTTTAATTTGTTTTTCCAGTTCAAGTTACGTGTGCGTGTTAAGTTTAAGCAAACTTGCATCGATTGACCTCACGAGTTTGTGTTTGCACCTGTTTTTCAGATTTTTCATCTTTATATGCTCAAAAGTCACGTGATCCAATTTTATGAAATTAAAGGCTTTTTACTACTTACTATCGTTAGAAACACTTTAAAATTTATTTGACTTACCAGAAAAAAAAATTTGTTGAAATTCATCAGTGTCAAGTTTTTAATTTGGCTGAGTATATAATGCTAGTGAGATTAGTTAGGTGCCTACGAATGACTTGGGCACCCAAAACGGCATGATCTGTTGAGTGCCTTATGCTGGAGAGGCGCCCATAATGACATGATTGGTATGGCGCCTTATAATGTGCGACCGCACATAGTGCATGATGCCGAATCAGATTGGCTGGGCGCCAACGACTTGATCAATGGGGCGATCAAAATGGCATGATTTGTGAGATTAGTAAGGCACCCACGAATGAATTGGGCGCCCCAAATGCTGTGATAATCTTCAAAATTCGAACAAGTCGCACTCTAATCCGATTTCGAACTTTTCATTTATCTCGTAAATTATTATAGGTACGTTAAAATCGTATTCCTTCCTTCAAATGTTTATAATGCTCATATCCAAATACCATAATATGTCAATATCGCAAATTTTCAGGTAATCTGACTTTTTGGGCAGACAGGTACTAAATTGACTATGGACTTAAACATTTTGTCTGGCGCCACCTTACTTTGTGCCACATTTTTCAGGCATTGATTATTATTTGTGAATGCAGCTGCAACAGAATAGAGTGGGATTTCGGTTACAAAACGATTGGAAAATTGGCAGTTTCTTTACCCTTGGGTAAAAATAGCAACCCCCCCCCCAAAAAAAACCCCAAAAGAAAACGCATATATAGCGGTTGTTTGGGTAAGGTAAGCCTTTATATTCCTGAAGCAATGGCCCAAGAAATCACTTTCTGGCCATTGCTGGCCAGCAACGCCAGCAACATCACAACCCTTCGTTTAATCTTGGGTCTTTCCTAAAACTTTGGACAGTGATTCAAGGTATTGTATCCGTTTGGATAGCCATGTTTGGCATGCAATTACTTTTTCTGCAAAATTCTGCTGTGCACTGGTTAATTTGGTATAATAAAATTGTGAGCCATGACGTAACGTTATATGAAAATATTTGGTCCAATTTTGAGACCTGTTTAAAGTGTAATGACATTGTTACGCAGTTAGCTATTGGTTGTTAATCGGACTATTGACCAGTCATAGTTTGGAACAGAAATTTGTTTCCATTACAGCAGTGTTAAGTGGGATTAGCTCTTACCAAACGAAACAATCCACCTAAAGGATACTATATTGGACCACATTTAAATTGCTGTATTCATGGGCTGGAATAGCAGGAAAACATGTTTGGGGCAGTCAAAATTTGCTCCCGACGACCATGTCTCCATGGAATATAAACGATGATTGGAATTCGACTCAGCCACCTAAGTTAGGCTATATCAGACCACCTACTGTATTCAGGGACTGGAATAGCAGGAAAACGCATTTGAGATCGTCAAATTTTCCCGATTTTCGGTGGGGGGGGGCGTCCCTAGACGTCTGTAGGCCTTAACCGAAATTTGATTGGAATTCGACTCAACCACCTAAGTTAGGCTATATCAGACCACCTACTGTATTCAGGGACTGGAATAGCAAGAAAACGCATTTGAGGTCATCAAATTTTCCCGATTTTCGGTGGGGGGGGGGCGTCCCTAGATGTCTGTAGGCCTAAACCAAAATTTGTTCAGGCATTTCAGGTTCGGCCCCCCTAACATTCATTGAGCTTGTACGCCCATGGATAGCATCCTATAGACCCGTCCACGGTACCGTTCGCTAGGACAGTCAAGTGCATGTATATCGGTGCCTACTGAAGCCCCATCGGCGCCCCCAGAAACCTTTGCCCCCCTAACAATTTTGGGCTAGCTACGGGCCTGTATACACAGTGTTTAAAGTCATGAAACAAAGAATCCTATTGATTTTCAGCAATATCCGATTATTACTGCTAGAGCTATGACCCTTGATCACTTTGAAAAATGAGACGAACAATAGAAACAATTCTAACCGTTTCTGATAATTACTTAATGGGTTATTTCTCTTAATTAGTGAAAAAATATGCGATAACCCTTGTTGACTGTCTTAGTTAACTGTTGTGGGCGTATGTTTCGTTGCCTGGCAACCTATCTTTTTTCCCAGTCGGCCTTCATAGCTACACTTGCGTCACATTAATTCCCAGTCTTCGTTCAGTCTTTTTCATACTATATCTCTTTTTGTTGAAGTCGTCTTTCATTATTTTCATCTACTCACTCACTTTACTTATTCCTTATAATTCCTTATACCCATAAGGCATACGTAACTAATGTACGAAAATTAAATGTAAGCTGGGTTTTTTTTTTCGAACGTATACAGTGAATGGCCATTTTGCTCAGTAATCCCAGCCAGAATTTGGCTATTTATTTAAAATTGCGTTAAGGTATTAAATTTTTGTTTAGAACTGAAATAAATTAACTATAAGTCAATCCCCACGCTAAAAACATTAACAGAATTGATTATGTATATCTGAAATTGACACGACCGAAGCACAAAATAGTGCCAATATGCTAACTTCAAATCTAGAGTTGAAGACATTATTTTTGTGAAAAATCATTGGAAGAAGCGACACGACATTATGGCTGTACGGAAGGCTATTGTTTACAATGTAACATTGTGTCTTGCAATGTTGATAATGATCATAATGATAGTGTTGACATTTTGTTTGTTGATGTGACCTCATGACCTGTGACGTTTAGATAACGTCATATGGATATCATGTCTATTCACCATGTCAAGAGTCACTTCTCTGCAGGTAGGTTGAGTCTGTCGTTCAGATTGCCCATACGGATGACCTCTAGTATTTATGGTGCATGCCCGACCCCAGGGACAGAGCCATGCCCAATTTTTGTGTGTGTGTTTGTTTTGCCTGACCAAAATACTTAACAGATTCTTTTGAAACTTTGCATACCCATTCCTTATACCCTAAGGATGAATCCTATTGTTTTTTGGTGAATGTCCGACCCCTAAGTGCAGAGACACACTGATTTTTTTTTTGTGTCTGCGTGTTACCTACAGGCCCCAATTCTTAATGGATTATGAAGGACTTGTTATATGCATTCCTTATAGCCAAAGGATGGCAACTATTGGTCCATGTACCTTAAGGCCACAAATCTGAATGAATTGTCTTGAAACTTATTATATTTATTTCTCAGGATGGCAACTATTGATTTTGGTGCATACCCCGCCTGTTCTCCTCTTGGAGGTGGTCAAGTTGCAATTATATAGAAAAAAATATTGCGATCTCACGTTATTGGTAAAATAAATTATCGTGATGTCGTGGATTATCGCGATAATTAGAATTATAGTGATTCAAAAATTCAATATTGTGATTATTACTGATGAAGTGAGACATATATACACGTATATATGCTACGGTAAAAATATTCCTGTAGGTATCTTCACCTCATATCATTCTGTTCTGATCAGCTGGAATGCCCGAAATACCGAATAAATATTCATTTACTCAATATCTGGTTAACAGACTTGTCTAATGTAACTTGGAAGCCATTTCATTCAAAAAATAAAAGAAATATTATCACAACGATTTTTATACCCCCACATTTTCATGTGGACGTATTGTCGTCGCCCATGTCCGTCAGTCCACGATTGTTTGTCAACACTGTGCAGGTCACAATTTTTATCCGATTTCAATGAAACTTAAAATATAGGTGTATCACCATAAGATCTCGGTTCCTTTCTACAATGGCATGTATCAGACTGTAACTCCATGGATTATAGCCCCTGATTGTACGAAAAATCATGTTTTTATAGCTTGTGAACAATGTAGAGGTCACAATTTTGAACCGACTTTGATGAAACTTGAAAGGCATGTTTATAACCCAAAGATATTGGTTCCTGTCAATATTTGTGCATATCGGATCGTAACTTCCTGAATTATGACCCTGATTGTCCAAAAAATCACCTTTTTATACGCCTACATGGAAATGTGGTCGTATATTGTCGTCGCACTGTTCGTCCGTCCGTCGGTCCGTTGTCCACAATTTCTTGTGAACGCTCTAGAGGCTAAAGTTAATATCCGATTGACTTTAAATTTATACACAGTGTTTAAGGTCATGAGACAAAGAAGCCTATTGATTTTCAGTGATAGTCGATAATTACTACCAGAGTTATGACCCTTGATGACTTTGAAAATCCTTGTGAACGCTCTAAAGGCTAAAGTTAATATCCGATTGACTTCAAATTTATACACAGTGTTTAAGGTCATGATACGAAGATCACTTTGAAAAATCTTGTGAACGCTCTAGAGGCTAAAGTTAATATCCGATTGACTTTAAATTGATACACAGTGTTTACGGTCATGATACGAAAAAGTCTATTGATTTTCAGCGATATCCGATAATTACTACCAGAGTTATGACCCTTGATGACTTTGAAAAACCTTGTGAACACCCTAGAGGCCAAAGTTAATATCTGATTGACTTTAAATTTATACACAGTGTTTACAGTCATGAGACGAAGAGGTATATTCATTTTCAGCGATTTCCAATAATTACTGCCAGAGTTATGGCCCTTGACCACGTCAAAAAATCCTGTGGACGCTCTAGAGGCCAAAGTTAATATCTGATTGACTTTAGATTTACACACAATATTTAAGGTCATGAGACGAAGAAGCCTATTAATTTTCAGCGATTTCAAATAATTACTTCCAGAGTTATCTCCCTTGATCACTTCAAAAAACCTTGTGACACTATAGAGACCAAACTTATCATCCGATTGACTTCAAATTGATACACAGAGTTTAAGGTGTTGAAACGAATAAGTATTTTGATTTTCAATGAATTTTGATAACTGAACAGCTAAATCCATGATATTAAATGTTTTGTATACTAATTGTTAGCGTGGGGCAAAACTTTATAAAAGGCAAACAAATTCTAATGATTTTCTGATAATTACATAATGAGTTGTTACTCTTAATCAGATTTTAGTGTATTACAAATGTTTCATTACCGAAAAAAGTAAAAATATGCGACAACCCGTGTTGACTGCCCAGACGATTTAGCTGCTGTGAGCGTATGTTTCGTTGCTTGGCAACCTATCTTTGGAGTATTTTGAACAGATTTAGCGTGAATTGTGATCAAAAATGAAAGAATTGCGATATTTTTTAGAATTATACCGATATAACATGATAAAGCAATATTTGAGATTTCATACGATAATTTGATCGCCTGACCTAATTATCGCGATGTATCCCCATCCCTTGGGTATTGCTGCAACCTTATGAGTCACCCACTTTTTGTTAATATGTTGTTTGTAAATGATTACAGGTTACAAAAATTTTATAACAGATATGGATCCAATGATCTATCCTAGGGTTGTAGGCCTACCTATTTATATTGGCCCATGTCCAGGCTGGAATTCTGCATGGGCCATCTTGGATAGTAACTATTTATCTTGGTGCATGTCCCGACCCTAATTGGTGTGGTGCCACAGTAACTACACCCACTTCGTTGTTAATATTTTGTCTGTAAATACTCTACAGGTTGCAATTATTAACAGATTTTGTTAAAATCCAGCATATCAGTAGCAGGGTGGTACCTTTTTATACGCCCACATGGAAATGTGGACGTATATTGCCGTCGCCCCCGTCTGTCCGTCCGTCCGTCCATCGTCCACAATTTCTTGTGAACGCACTAGAGGCTAAAGTTGATATGCGATTGACTTTAAATTTATACATGTTGTTTAAGTTCATGAGACGAAGAAACCTATTGATTTTCAGCGATATCCAATAATTATTGCCAGAGTTATGACCCTTGATCACTTTGAAAAATCTTGTGAACGCTGTAGAGGCTAAAGTTAATATCCGTTTGACAGTAAATTTATACACAGTATTTAAGGTCATTAGACGAAGACGCCTATTGATTTTCAGCAATTTCCGATTATTACTGCCAGAGTTATAGCCCTTGATCACTTCAAAAAATCTTGTGGACGCTGTAGAGGCCAAAGTTATTATCCGATTGATTTTAAATTTATACACAGTTTTTTTAGGTCATGAGACGAAGAAGCCCAATGATTTTCGGTGATTTCCTATAATCACTGCCAGAGTTATGGCCCTTGATCACTTTGAAAAATCTTGTGGATGGTCTAGAGGCCAAAGTTAATATCCGATTGACTTTAAATTCATACACAGTGTTTAAGGTCATAAGACGTAGAATCCTATTGATTTTCAGAGATTTGTGATAAATACTGTCAGAGTTATGGCCCTTGATCACTTTGAAAAATCTTGTGGATGGTCTAGAGGCCAAAGTTAATATCCGATTGACTGTAAATTTATACAAAGTGTTTAAGGTCTTGAGGCGAAGAATTCTATCGATTTTCAGAGATTTCCGATAATTACTGCCAGAGTTATGGCCCTTGATCACTTCAAAAAATCTTGTGGATGCTCTGGAGGCCAAAGTTGATATCCGATTGACTTAAAATTGATACACAGTGTTAAAGGTCATGACAATCCTATTGATTTTCTATGATTTCCCATAATTACTGCCAAAGTTATCTCCCTTGATCACTTGTGATGCTTTAGGTGCCAAACTTATTATCCGATTGACTTCAAAGTGATACACAGAGTTTAAGGCCTTGAGATGAACAAGTATATTAATTTTCAATGAATTTTGATAACTGAACAGCTAAATCCATGATATTAAATGTTTTATATACCATACTAAATGTTAGCATGGGCCAGAACTTTATAAAAACCAAACAAATTCTAATGATTTTCTGAGTTGTTACTCTTAATCAGACTTGAGTGTAATATAAATGTTTCATTATCGAAAAAAGTAAAAATATGCGACAACTCTTGTTGACTGCCCGGACGATTTAGCTGCTGTGGGCGTATGTTTCGTTGCCTGGCAACCTATCTTTTTTAAAGCATTCCTTCAAGTATTCAGAAAATGTAAGTAAAACATTGCAAAAGCCTTAGGGATTTTTCACTTTTCTAGATGGCTGCACTTTCGGTTCGAATGACAAATTCCATATTATGTGTACACATCAATAGTGTCTTGGCTTATACATAAATAAATTTTCAAGGCAATCTGACCAGCTTTTGTTCGATTTTTTTGTAAACTTTTGCCAAGTATCATGAAAATCGTGATAATATTAAAGTGCACATAAAATAGCCCTGAAAACTTCTCTATGTGAGCAGTCCATGGTTATTTTATCCACGTTACGGCAAATTCACATCAATCCCACTAAAATTAAATCAGCTATCTTCATTCAAAGTCGTAAAAATAGACATCCCGTAAAAACGACTTTGCCAATTATTGAAAACACTCTTAATCCCCTCAGACGCCAGTGACGTCACAGTGACCGAATGCATATTCGGAATGTTTATTCCTTAATTACCTATATACAGCCGGCGTGTGTATTCATTAACGCCTGACTGATTCCTTAATCCCCCTAATTAAATAAAACAAATGACTACGAATAATTTGTTTTATAATTCAATTTAATTCAAGATCCAATTTAGAATTTTCTTCATAATGTACGGTCGTTCTGTTTTCTCACGGCAGCGATTTTAATACACTCTACCATCGTGTACAGTCTAAACGATTCGAGATACATTTTCGTCAGAAGTTTATTGTTCGAATTTAGAATCTGTTTCATTATGTACGGTCGTTTTGTTTACTCACGGCAGCGATTTTAATACAATGTACCACATCGTGTGCAGTCCAAACGATTCGAGATACATTTTCGTCAGAAGAGTGTCGTCGTTCTAATTTAGAATTTGTTTCATAATGTACGGTCGTTCATTTTCACACGGCAGCGATGTCATACACTCTCCTATGTGTGCAGTCCCATCTATTCGAGATATATTTTCGTCAGAAGAGTATTGTGGTTCGAATTTCCCCGAGTAAAAGAGTATAGGAGTAAAAAGATGTGGTCACGCAAAATATATCATAAATTTCAAACGTGATTGAAACGCGATTTGTAAATGACCGATCCGTTATCGACGTACGGCGCCTTTATTTCTGCTTGCGAATTTGACGTTATTACTCTGAAATAGACCGTAAAAATGAAATACGAAGAAATATCTCAATATACGTTAGAATTAACAGATTGAGAAGGATCACCTAACTATCTATGTGTATCGCAAGTGTAGTGTCGTTAATACATGTACTAAATTTTAACAGTAAAGTAATTAAGAATGTTGATTAGGTAATTATCTTTTTCTTTGCTCACCGATGTTTTTGTAATAAAGTAGCCTCGTATTATTTGTTGATTGGTGTTTAAACAACATCTAAATATAAATCCTTCGATGGAAATACGTTTGTGATAAGATAAGGTTGTAATGTCTAACATCATTTAACTTTTTTATAAAGAATACAAGTATTTTACAATTAAATTGACAGTTTAATCACTCACCAAACGGCACCAGGAACTCCACATTTGATCAAGTGTATTCGATATTCATTATTACAAATTGATGTGGCCGGCGTAACAAAAAATGATATTTACCCTTCTAAATTAGAACCACAATACTGACGAAAATGTATCTCGAATCGTTTGGACTGCACACGGTGGTAGATTGTATTAAAATCGCTGCCGTGAGAAAACAGAACGGCCGTACATAATGAAACAAATTTTAAAATGGATCTTGAATTAAAATGTATTACAAAACAAATTATTCCGTAGTCAATTGTTTTATTTAATTAGGGGGATTAAGGAATCAGTCAGGCGTTAATAAATACACACGCCGGGTGTGTATAGGTAATTAAGCAATCGTTCGTAAAATGTTCACTGCATATCACTGTTGTGACTGTAGGTTGCCAATCAGGATTTGAATTGTTTCCAAACCTTTCCAATTTTTCCGTACGATTTCATTGTTGGGAAATTTATGAAACGCCGGTACATTATTCCCCTTTCCCTTGCTGGGATTTCCACAACTCTCAATAACACAACGGTAATATGGCATCTTGAAATACACTCGGTAATATTCTAGTCACAAATATATAATCTATTACATACAACCCAAGACGAGAAAGGTCGGCTTTTGAAAAGGCTTTGACTGATATAGTGATATGTAACTTACGTGTAAATAATTATGCGTTAATGATTACGCCAGTCAAATGTTTATTGGACCGACAAATACACACGTGTCAACTGGCTGTGTGATATATTGTACAGATGATGTGTATACTATGTGTAGTGCCTGTGACGTCACCAGCCAATCAACCAGATTAAGGTTGTAATTGAAAATTTGAAAACCGTTTTTGGCAGTCGGATACTAAAACGTAAATATCTGAATTAATTTTAATCAGATTAGTTTGAACTTGCGGTAAAATTGATTTTGTAACTATTGAGTACCCGTACGTAACAATTTTTTGAATCATTTGATGTGGTCTTTAAAGATGTTGTCAATCTGGATTTTCCTACCGGTTTGAGATGTCAATGACGTAATTCGAAAATCAGTAAATGTTTCTAGGTACTCACAGTAAAAAGAGGCTGATGTTGCCCACCGAAGTCACAATAAATAGAGGACACATATTAATTGATAGTACATTTATTTATTTTTCAAAAGTATTGAGCGATCAAACTGAGTATCAACTATACACTAATGAAATTGCTTACATGTAGCTCTGCTTAGCTTTAGCTGGAAATGTTAATCATTGAACTCAGTCAAGACATTCACCTGATGAACATCTGAATCAAGTTCAAACATTTACATCAAGTTTAAACATTCTACATCAATCAAAAGCAGAGTTCCAAAGTCTTGACCAATCACATTGCTTATCTCTCCTTAGCCTAAGCAGAAAATTCTCACCATAGAACTTTGTCAAGCCAATGATATAATGAATCTATTTTCAGAGTTTCACTCACACTTCATTATAACCAATCAGATTGATTTTCTCTGCTTACCATAAGCACACAATGTTCATCATCAAACTCCATCAAGGCCTTCACCTAATGAACGCCTACACTTAGGATAGTTATAGTGTTCCAAAGACTCGACCCTGAGCAGAAAATGTTATTATCAAACTTAGTCAATAAAGGTATTGATGTACTGAAACTATACACAAAGTTTCATCACTCTCACTTATTTAGAACTTAAGTTATCTTGTCCCAAATTATCAACCAGTCAAACTGCTTATCTCTGCTTACCCTTAGCAAAAATTGCTCATCTTTGAACTCCATCGAGGCATTGACCTAATAAACACCTACACCAAGTTTGAACATTCTAGTTTAATTAGAAAGAGAGTTATTGTGTCCCAAAAAGTGTGACGGACGGACCCATTTTAATAGTCCCTTCTGTCTTCAAAAGGCGGGGGACAATTAGTAAAATGACATCCTTGAACTTGGATCAGCCAGGTCAACTTCTATGCCAAGTAGCATGAAGATCGTGATAATATAAAAGATGTTGTGAATCTGGATTATGGCGGGGGAAAGCGGCAAAAACCTAATGCTATGTAGAAATGTCTAATTCAAAACACACATGTAACATAATGCCATACCAAATACCTAAAACGTCTAATGCAAAAAACAAAATACAAGAAACCTCTAATACAAAATTACCTCATACGTCTATTGCAAAAGACAAAATACAAGAAACCTCTAATGCAAAATACATATAACCTCTTATGCACAATTGATTTTACAATCTGAAACATCTACCATAAGCATTAGATGACATATCTCGTCGTCATTACTTACGTTTCTCCACTTGGCGACCTATTCGGCTAGCGAGCTATTCGACCGATCCAGCTGGCAACCTGTTCGTTGGCAACCTATTCAGAATTAAGACAACAGTCGCCCAAACTCATCTATTTTTAACAACCAATAAAATCCAACGTTACGTCTATCAAATGAAATGAATAATATATTATTTTTATCAATTCCTTTAGCTCAGAATAGAGATGTAATTTCGCATTATCGTACAAAATTCTAGACATCCAACTAAATATATTCCGAAAGGTAATTAAATAGGCTTTCTAAGTATTATCAGTAAAAATTGGCACATTCATATTAAAGGGGTGCACTCTCTTCCTAAACATGACCAATTTTTTAAAAATTTTAAAGGGAAAAACTGTTAATATCCCGTGTCAAAATTCGGACCATCGTACAAAATTCTGATGATCCAACTAAATATATTCTAAAAGGTACTTGAATAAGCTTTCCAAATATTATTAGTAAAAGTTGGCACAATCATATTAAAGGGGTGCGCTCTCAACCTGAACATAGCCAATTTTTCAATATTTTAAAGTGAAACAACAGTAATATTTCGAGTCGAAATTCGGACCATCGTACAAAATTCTTAGCAACCAGCTATATATATTCTGAAAGGTAATTGAATAAACTTTTTAAATATTATTAGTAAAAGTTGGCACTGTCATACTAAAGGAGCGCGCTCTCAACCTGAACATAGCCAATTTTTCAATATTTTAAAATGAAACAACGGTAATATTCCGAGTCGAAATTCAGACCATCATACAAAATTCTGAGCATCCAGCTATATATTTTCTGAATGGTAATTCAATAAGCTTTCCAAATATTAATAGTAAAAGTTGGCAGAATCATATTAAAGGGGTGCGCTCTCAACCTGAACATAGCCAATTTTTCAATATTTTAAAGTGAAACAACGGTAATATTCCGAGTCGAAATTCGGACCACCGTACAAAATTCTGAGCATCCAGCTATATATATTCTGAAAGGTAATTGAATAAGCTTTCTAAATATTATTAGTAAAAGTTGGCCCAATCATATTAAAGGGGCGCGCTCCCAACCTGAACATCGCCAATTTTTCAATATTTTAAAGTGATAGAACGGTAATATTCCATGTCAAAGTTCGGACCATCGTACAAAATTCTGACCATCCAGCTATATATATTCTGAAAGGTAATTGGATAAGCTTTCCAAATATTAATAGTAAAAGTTGGCACAATCATATTAAAGGGGCGCGCTCTCAACCTGAACATAGCCAATTTTTCAATATTTTAAAGTGAAACAACGGTAATATTCCGAGTCGAAATTCGGACCATCGTACAAAATTCTGAGCATCCAGCTATATATATTCTGAAAGGTAATTGAATAAGCTTTCTAAATATTATTAGTAAAAGTTGGCACAATCATATTAAAGGGGCGCGCTCTCAACCTGAACATCGCCAATTCTTCAATATTTTAAAGTGAAAGAACGATAATATTCCGTGTCAAAGTTCGTACCATCGTACAAAATTTGGAGCATCCAGCTATATATATTCTGAAAGGTAATTGAATAAGCTTTCCAAATATTATTAGTAAAAGTTGGCACAATCATATTAAACATATCCAATTTTTCAATATTCTATATTTAATATGATTGTGCCTACTTTTACTAATAATATTTAGAAAGCTTATTGAATTACCATTCAGAAAATATATAGCTGGATGCTCAGAATTTTGTACGATGGTCCGAATTTCGACTCGGAATATTACCGTTGTTTCATTTTAAAATATTGAAAAATTGGCTATGTTCAGGTTGAGAGCGCGCCCCTTTAATATGACTGTGCCAACTTTTACTAATAATATTTAAAAAGTTTATTCAATTACCTTTCAGAATATATTTAGCTGGTTGCTAAGAATTTTGCCCGTCTTCCATTAGCCCAGGTTAGGTGCAAAAGAGTATTACGTTAAACCCCATTTCATTTCATTTCATTTCTTTCACTTTAAAATATTGAAAAATTGGCGATGTTCAGGTTGAGAGCGCGCCCCTTTAATATGATTGTGCCAACTTTTACTAATAATATTTAGAAAACTTATTCAATTACCTTTCAGAATATATATAGCTGGATGCTCAGAATTTTGTACGATGGTCCGAATTTCGACTCGGAATATTACCGTTGTTTCACTTTAAAATATTGAAAAATTGGCTATGTTCAGGTTGAGAGCGCGCCCCTTTAATATGATTGTGCCAACTTTTACTATTAATATTTGGAAAGCTTATCCAATTACCTTTCAGAATATATATAGCTGGATGATCAGAATTTTGTACGATGGTCCAAATTCGGACTTCGAAAAAAATTCCGATCTATCTTTACATATAGAATATTGAAAAATTGGCTATGTTCAGGTTGAGAGCGCGCTCCTTTAATATGATTGTGCCTACTTTTACTAATAATATTTAGAAAGCTTATTGAATTACCATTCAGAAAATAGATAGCTGGATGCTCAGAATTTTGTATGATGGTCCGAATTTCGACTCGGAATATTACCGTTGTTTCATTTTAAAATATTGAAAAATTGGCTATGTTCAGGTTGAGAGCGCGCCCCTTTAATATGACTGTGCCAACTTTTACTAATAATATTTAAAAAGTTTATTCAATTACCTTTCAGAATATATTTAGCTGGTTGCTAAGAATTTTGCCCGTCTTCCATTAGCCCAGGTTAGGTGCAAAAGAGTATTACGTTAAACCCCATTTCATTTCATTTCATTTCTTTCACTTTAAAATATTGAAAAATTGGCGATGTTCAGGTTGAGAGCGCGCCCCTTTAATATGATTGTGCCAACTTTTACTAATAATATTTAGAAAACTTATTCAATTACCTTTCAGAATATATATAGCTGGATGCTCAGAATTTTGTACGATGGTCCGAATTTCGACTCGGAATATTACCGTTGTTTCACTTTAAAATATTGAAAAATTGGCTATGTTCAGGTTGAGAGCGCGCCCCTTTAATATGATTGTGCCAACTTTTACTATTAATATTTGGAAAGCTTATCCAATTACCTTTCAGAATATATATAGCTGGATGATCAGAATTTTGTACGATGGTCCAAATTCGGACTTCGAAAAAAATTCCGATCTATCTTTACATATAGAATATTGAAAAATTGGCTATGTTCAGGTTGAGAGCGCGCTCCTTTAATATGATTGTGCCTACTTTTACTAATAATATTTAGAAAGCTTATTGAATTACCATTCAGAAAATAGATAGCTGGATGCTCAGAATTTTGTATGATGGTCCGAATTTCGACTCGGAATATTACCGTTGTTTCATTTTAAAATATTGAAAAATTGGCTATGTTCAGGTTGAGAGCGCGCCCCTTTAGTATGACTGTGCCAACTTTTACTAATAATATTTAAAAAGCTTATTCAATTACCTTTCAGAATATATATAGCTGGTTGCTAAGAATTTTGTACGATGGTCCGAATTTCGACTCGAAATATTACCGTTCTTTCACTTTAAAATATTGAAAAATTGGCTATGTTCAGGTTGAGAGCGCACCCCTTTAATATGATTGTGCCAACTTTTACTAATAATATTTGGAAAGCTTATTCAATTACCTTTTAGAATATATTTAGTTGGATCATCAGAATTTTGTACGATGGTCCGAATTTTGACACGGATATTAACAGTTTTTCCCTTTAAAATTTTTAAAAAATTGGTCATGTTTAGGAAGAGAGTGCACCCCTTTAATATGAATGTGCCAATTTTTACTGATAATACTTAGAAAGCCTATTTAATTACCTTTCGGAATATATTTAGTTGGATGTCTAGAATTTTGTACGATAATGCGAAATTACATCTCTATTCTGAGCTAAAGGAATTGATAAAAATAATATATTATTCTACTTTCATTTGATAGACGTAATGTTGGATTTTATTGGTTGTTAAAAATAGATGAGTTTGGGCGACTGTTGTCTTAATTCTGAATAGGTTGCCAACGAACAGGTTGCCAGCTGGATCGGTCGAATAGCTCGCTAGCCGAATAGGTCGCCAAGTTGTGTTCGGTGACCTTGACATTGACCTAAATAAAGATAATTCAGTGGAGAAACGTAAGTAATGACAACGAGATATGTCATCTAATGCTTATGGTAGATGTTTCAGATTGTAAAATCAATTGTGCATAAGAGGTTATATGTATTTTGTATTAGACGTTTCTTGTATTTTGTCTTTTGCAATAGACGTATGAGGTATTTTGTATTAGAGGTTTCTTGTATTTTGTTTTTTGCATTAGACGTTTTAGGTATTTGGTATGGCATTATGTTACATGTGTGTTTTGAATTAGACATTTCTACATAGCATTAGGTTTTTGCCGCTTTCCCCCGCCATACTGGATTTCGCTTTTGGGTTGAAATGTCAATGACCTAATTCGAAAATTAGAAATAGCAGATATGAAGTAAATGTTTCAAGGTACTCCTAGTAAAAATAATTTGTAAAATAGGTCAAACAGCAAAAAAGTTACAGCTATCAATTTTTAGTCAGTAAAAAAATAAGGTGATTATGGATTTGTTAAACGTTTTATAAAGATATTAACTCCAAAGCCACAACCCATTCTCTGAAAAAAATTTCAAGGCAACCTGACCTACTTTTTATACGCCCACATTGAATTGTGGTTGTATATTATCGTTGCCCTTTCTTGTGAACGCTCTAGAGGTTTAAGTTAATATCCGATTGACTTTAAATTTATAGACTGTGTTTAAGGTCATGAGACGAAGAAGCCTATTGATTTTCAGATAATTACTGCCAGAGTTATGACCCTTGATTACTTTGAAAAATATTGTGAACGCTCTAGAGGCAATAGTTAATATCCGATTGACTTTAAATTTATACACAGTTTTTAAGATCATGAGACGAAGAAGCCTATTGATTTTCAGCAATATCCGTTAATTACTGACTGAGTTATGACCCTTCATCACTTTGAAAAATCTTGTGAACACTCTAGAGGCTAAAGTTAATATCCGATTGACTTTATATTTATACACTGTGTTTAAGGTCATGAGATGAAGAAGAAGAAGCCTATTGATTTTCAGCGATTTCCGATAATTACTGCCAGAGTTATGACCCATGATCACTTTGAAAAATCTTGTGAACGCTCTAGAGACTAAAGTTAATATCCGATTGAGTTTAAATTTATACAATGTGTTTAACCCATTTAACCCTGAGCCAATTAAAAGATTAGCTACCCTACCCCTAAGCTCATTAGTGGATTATTGTTAATCCTAATACCCTCTTCAATATTGTAAATAACTAAAAAAAATATTTTCTATACATAAAAATACTCTGTTACAAAAATGTACACATTGTCATGTTCTTTCCAATGATGTAATATTCAATTGTACAAAGTGGCATTTATATTACTATAAATAATATTCAAAAGCCAGTTCCACTAAGATTATGACATTTCTCTATCATAATGGCAAAATAACATTAAAAAGTATCTCTTACACTATAAACCTCAGAATGCCTCGTTCGGCATTTCTGTCCAAACGAGGTAAAGAAAATGCCTCGTTGACTGCAGTTCCGAAACGAGGTTTTTTAAATTGGAACGAGGTATTTTGTTCAGAACGAGGCTTGGTAAAATGCCTCGTTTACTAAACGTGTTTTTTTTCAAGATAGTTGTCAGCGGTATTTGCTATCAGCGAATTTGTAAAAATTAAAATTTGTTATTTAATACGAAAATAAACCAGTCAAAACAATGATATTATAATCTCGATATGATAATATAATCATTATTAATATCCATATGTCTTCCTAATTAAACGTTTTAATTAAATTTTAATATATAAAAAATAAACAGGCGTATTAGAAATATGAAAGGAAATTTTATGCTTTTTTGATTAATAAGAATGGATTATTTATTTGTTGTACTTAGATTAGATAAACACTAATTTGTTGTCTGCGATATCAGTTAGGTGGGGGTGTAAAACAATTGCAGACACACAGCTATACCTTGATTAATTAATTGCCCCCAATAAAATGTCACAACACCACAGTTGTTTCTTAACACCTATACCTGATTGGGGCAATAAATCAATCAAGGTAGCTATGTGTCTGCAATAGTTTTACACCTCCACCGATGGCGTGTATTCTTGTCTTGTCTTATTAAATAACATAAATTTTAATTTTTACAAATTGGCCGATATACCGCTAATAACTATCTTGAAAAAAAACACGTTTGGTAAACGAGGCATTTTACCAAGCCTCGTTCTGAACAAAATACCTCGTTCCAAAAAAAGGGCAATTTAAAAAACCTCGTTTTGGAACTGCTGACAACGAGGCATTTTTTTTACCTCGTTTGGACAGAAATGCCGAACGAGGCATTCTGAGGTTTATAGTGTTACAAATTTTTTTTTTTAAAAAATGAAACACAAATATAGTCCCTCAAGTTGGCAACAGTGTTCAAAGTAAATATAAATATAACTTTTAAAAATAAATATCACCCCAAATAATGGTCACTTCATCGCTACTGGCATTTAGCATTTCTGCCTTTCTTTGGACATATGACGGGAACTGTCGTTTTCTTTGCTTTATTGCGTCGAAAATAAATATATATAGTTGAAATCTTCGACAATGTAATATTCCTCTGTTTAACTTCTATTAAATCCTAAAAGTTTTAATTCAATTTTGCTTTCCAAAGTCTAGAATTATTAGCCGTAAGGTTTGTGTTATCATCTGTTTGAGCATGTGTATCCATTATGGCGGCGACAGTTTAAGACTTGATATCGGCTCGAGTATACGCATTCTTCCCACCATAAAAATAAATAAATAGTTGATGTCTTCGACAATATCATATTCCACAATATGCCTGGCAGTAAATCATAAAATCTTATTCTATTTCACTCTCAATATCATAAAATTATTAGCCGTACGTTACCGCATGAAAATATTGGAATAGTGCCAAAGTCATTGACACAGTGTTAATTATTACCTCTGACCTATTACGTAAATACTGAAAGATCCTGTGTTGAAACGTATGTTTTTTATTCGATAGTTAGCGAATATAACATTCCTTTTCATTGGGTGTTTTATTTTTATTACTCGATCACCATTAATTTATGAAATAAAAACAATAGAAATCTGTTGATTGATCTCTCGCTTTGGTTCGCTTATGCCGTTTCCAAGTATGATGGGTCCACGAGTTGATTTGCTACCGTCAGACATAGAGTGCAAACTGCTTCGCTATAGTCAAAAATGGTTTAATGTCATGAGATGAAGAAGCCTATTGATTTTCAGCGATATCGGCTAATTACTGTCAGAGTTATGACCCTTGATCACTTTGAAATACAAAGGCCATGAGACAAACAATCAAAACAGTTCTGATAATTACTTAATGGGCTATTACTCTTCATAAGATTTTCATGTGTTGGTAATGTTCTCCTTACTGACAAAAGAAAAAATATGCGACAACCCCTTGTTGAATGCCCTGACGACTTAGCTGCTGTGGGTGTATCTTTCGTTGCCTGGCAACCTATCTTTTCGAATGTTTTAAAAGTCAAGTCGATCTCGCCTACTTTTTTTTGATTTATTTTAAACTTCGATCCTTATTTTGTCCAAGTGGAAATAAGTTTTAAAATTTCTAATGACATTGTTGAAGTCACATCAGTCAGATTGACTTACATTCCAAATCAGGCTAATATTAAAGAAGTTGTCATATTCGTCTCAACTTCCGGGACAAATTTCCAAAAATAGAAAAAAGGAAATTGCATGTAAAAATGATTTTTTCCAAGCTATACTCAAAGAAAAAGAATTTGTAAGGTAAGTCAAAAAGTCTCAAAGGTATGACTATGATTTTTCAGAAAATATATTCGAGGGGGGGGGGTAGGTCAAAGATTCTGAGATATCAGTTTACGGGTAAAGAACAAAAAAATAGATTGCCAGGCAACGAAACATACGCCCACCAGCAGCTAAGTCGTCCGGGCAGTCAACAAGAGATGTCGCATATTAAGTAATTATCAAAAATCATTAGAATTTGTTTGGTTTTTTATAAAGTTCTTCCCCATGCTAACATTTAGTATACGAAACATTTAATATTATGGATTTAGCTGTACAATTATCAAAATTCATTGAAAATTAATATACTTGTTTGTCTAAAGACCTTAAACTCTGTTTCAAGTGTCATCATAATCAAATTAAAATTGTGACCTCTACAGATCCATAACCTTGGTATACAATGTTGTTACACTATTCGCGTACAAGCTGTGGCCATTTTGTCCGGCAATTTTGGTCCGATATTCACGAAATTCGAACTCAACCTTCATTACGGTGTAACGGTGATATATGGTTTTTTTAAATCAGATAATAATTGCGACCTCCAGGGGGACCACAAGCCATAAAAGGCGATTTTTCGGACAATCAGGGGGCATAATTCAGGAAGTTACAATCCGATATGCGGAAATATGGAAAGGAACCAAGATCTTTAGGTTATAAACATGTATTTTAAGTTTTATCAAAATCAAATTAAAATTGTGGCCTCTATAAGAGTCCACAACTTTGATATAACATATTTTTACACTATTTGCGTACAAACGACGACCATTTTGTCCGTCAATTTTGGTCTGATATTCACAAAATTCGAACTCACCCTTTATTACCAAGCAACGTTTATACAATGAAACGTTTTTTTAAATCAGATAATAATTTTGATCTTTTAGAAGGACCACAATCTAAAAAGGGTGATTTTTCGGACAAACAGGGGCCATAATTTACAATCCGATGGGCGCAAAAATCAAAAGGAACTAAGATCTTTGGGTTATAAACATACATGTCAAGTTTCATCAAAATCGGTTCAAAATTGTTAACTCTATAGGGTCCAAAAGCTAAAAGCGTGATTTTTAGTACAATCAGGAGCCATAATTCAGGATGTTACGATATGCGCAAATATCGACAGAAACCAAAATCTTCCAGTTATAGACATGCATTTCAAGTTTCATCAAATTCGGTTCAAAATTGTGACCTCTACAGTGTTCACAACCTTGACATACCATATTTTTACACTTTTCGCGTACAAGCGGCGTCCATTTTGTCCGTCAATTTTGGTCCGATTTTCGCGAAATTCGAACACAACCTTCTTTACGGTGTAACGATGAGATAATCAGACATTTTTTTTTTAAATCGGATAATAATATTGGCCTCAATAGTGACCACAAGCTAAAAGATAGGCTGGCACTGCCAGGCAGGATACGCCCACATTTTCGAGAGATGGATAGAGAACAAGCAATACCGAAAGTGATTTTTCCTATGTGCAAATATCGAAATGAATTAAGATCTTTGGGTTATAAAGGTTCATTTCAGAAGGCTTCAAATTCGACTGGGGATCATGTTGCTAAGTGGGTAAGATGCTGGCTCGGTAGCCTTGAGGTTAGGTGTTTGATCCCTGCATTGGGTGACAAAGTTCATCTAGATTTTCTGGCGTGGTTTCCCCTTGTTAGTGATGAAGGATGGATGGCCTGACAAGAACAGCTGTCAATTTTGGTCCGATTTTCACGAAATTCGACCTCAACCTTCATTACGATGTAACGGTGATATAATCAAACGTTTTTTTAAATGGAATAATAATTCTGACCCCAGAGGGGCCAAAAGCTAAAAAAAAGGTCATTTTTCGTACAATCAGGGGCCATAATTCAGGAAGTTACAATCCGATATGCACAAATATCGAAAGGAACCTAGATCTTTGGGTTATAAACATGCATGTCAAGTTTCATCAAAATCGGTTCAAAATTGTGACCTCTATAGGGTCCACAACCTTAATATAACGTATTTTCACACTAATCGCGTACAAACGGCGGCCATTTTGTCTGTCAATTTTGGTCCGATTTTCACAAAATTTTACCTCAATCTACATTACCATGTAACAGTGATATAATCAAACGTTTTTTTAAATCGGATAATAATTTTGACCTCCAGTGGGACCACAAGCTAAAAAGGGTGATTTTTCGTACAATCAGGGGCCATAATTCAGGAAGTTACGAATCAATGAGCGCAAATATCAAAAGGAACCAAGATCTTCGGGTTATAAACATGCATGTCAAGTTTCATCAAAATCGGTTCAAAATTGTGACCTCTATAGGGTCCACAACCTTGATATAACATATTTTCACACTATTCGCGTACAAACGGCGGCCATTTTGTCCGTCAGTTTTGGTTTGATTTTCACGAAAATTGAACAGAGCCTTCATTACCATGTAACGGTGGTATAATCAAACGTTTTTTTAAATCCGATAATAATTTTGACCTCCAGAGGGACCACAAGCTAAAAAGGGCAATTTTTCGGACAATCAGGGGCCATAATTCAGGAAGTTACGATCCGATGGGTGCAAATATCGAAAGGAACCAAGATCTTTGGGTTATAAACATACATGTCACGTTTCATCAAAATCGGTTCAAAATTGTGAACTCTATAGGGTCCACAACCTTGATATAACATATTTTCACACTATTCGCGTACAAACGGCGGCCATTTTGTTTGTCAATTTTGGTCCGATTTTCACGAAATTTGAACTCAACCTTCATTACCATGTAACGGTGATATAATCGAACGGTTTTTTAAATCGGATGATAATTTTGACCTCCAGAGGGACCACAAGCTAAAAAGGGCGATTTTTCGGACAATCAGGGGCCATAATTCAGGAAGTTACGATCCGATGGCCGCAAATATCGAAAGGAACCAAGATTTTGGGGTTATAAACATGCATGTCAAGTTTCATCACAATCGGTTCAAAATTGTGACCTCTATAGGGTCCACAAGCTAAAAACATGATATTTCGTACAATCAGGGGCCATAATCCATGAAGTTCCGATCCGATACATGTCAATATCGAAAGGAACCGAGATCTTATGGGGATAAACCTATATTTCAAGTTTCGTCAAAATCAGATAAGAATTGTGACCTGTAGAGAGTCCACAAACAAATTGTGGACGGACGGACGTCCGGACGGACGGACGTCCGGACGGACAGGGGCGACGACATAATACGTCCACATGAAAATGTGGGCGTATAAAAATGCGATTTTTCGTACAATCAGGAGCCATAATTCAGCAAGGTACGATCCGATATGCGCAAATATCGAAAGGAACCAAGATCTTTGAGTTATAAACATGCATTTCAAGTTTCATTAAAATCGGTTCAATATTGTGACCTCTACAGTGTTCACAAGCTAAAAACTTGATTTTTATACGCCCACATTTTCATGTGGACGTATCATGTCGTCGCCCCTGTCCGTCCACAATTTGTTTGTGGACTCTCTACAGGTCACAATTCTTATCCGATTTTGACGAAACTTGAAATATAGGTTTATCCCCATAAGATCTCGGTTCCTTTCGATATTGGCATGTATCGGATCGGAACTTCATGGATTATGGCCCCTGATTGTACGAAATATCATGTTTTTAGCTTGTGGACCCTATAGAGGTCACAATTTTGAACCGATTGTGATGAAACTTGACATGCATGTTTATAACCCCAAAATCTTGGTTCCTTTCGATATTTGCGCCCATCGGATCATAACTTCCTGAATTATAGCCCCTGATTGTCCGAAAAATCACCCTTTTTAGCTTGTGGTCCCTCTGGAGGTCAAAATTATTATCCGATTTAAAAAACCGTTTGATTATATCACCGTTACATGGTAATGAAGGCTGAGTTCGGACCAAAATTGACAAACAAAATGGCCACCGTTTGTACGCGAATAGTGTGAAAATATGTTATATCAAGGTTGTGGACCCTATAGAGGTCACAATTTTGAACCGATTGTGATGAAACTTGACATGCATGTTTATAACCCAAAATCTTGGTTCCTTTTGATATTTGCGCCCATCGGATCATAACTTCCTGAATTATGGCCCCTGATTGTCCGAAAAATCGTCCTTTTTAGCTTGTGGTCCCTCTGGAGGTCAAAATTATTATCCGATTTAAAAGATCGTTTGCTTATATCACCGTTACATGGTAATGAAGGCTGAGTTCGAATTTCGTGAAAATCGGACCAAAATTGACAAACAAAATGGCCACCGTTTGTACGCGAATAGTGTGAAAATATGTTATATCAAGGTTGTGGACCCTATAGAGGTCACAATTTTGAACCGATTGTGATGAAACTTGACATGCATGTTTATAACCCCAAAATCTTGGTTCCTTTTGATATTTGCGCCCATCGGATCATAACTTCCTGAATTATGGCCCCTGATTGTCCGAAAAATCGTCCTTTTTAGCTTGTGGTCCCTCTGGAGGTCAAAATTATTATCCGATTTAAAAGATCGTTTGCTTATATCACCGTTACATGGTAATGAAGGCTGAGTTCGAATCTCGTGAAAATCAGCCAAAATTGACAAAAAAAATGGCCGCCGTTTGTACGCGAATAGTGTAAAAATATGTTATATCAAGGTTGTGGACCCTATAGAGGTCACAATTTTGAACCGATTTTGATGAAACTTGACATGTATGTTTATAACCCAAAGATCTTGGTTGTTTTCGATATTTGCACCCATCAGATCGTAACTTCCTGAATTATGGCCCCTGATTGTCCGAAAAATTGCCCTTTTTTGCTTGTGGTCCCCCTGGAGGTCCAAATTATTATCCGATTTAAAAAAACGTTGGCTTATATCACCGTTACATGGTAATGAAGGCTGAGTTCGAATTTCGTGAAAATCGAACAAAAATTGACGGACAAAATGGCCACCGTTTGTACGCGAATAGTGTGAAAATATGTTATTTCAAGGTTGTGGACCCTATAGAGGTCACAATTTTGAACCGATTTTGATGAATCTTGACATGTATGTTTATAACCCAAAGATCTTGGTTCCTTTCGATATTTGCGCCCATCGGATTGTAACTTTCTGAATTATAGCTCCTGATTGTCCGAAAAATCACCCTTTTTAGCTTGTGGTCCCTCTGGAGGTCAAAATTATCATCCGATTTAAAAAACGTTTGATTATATCACCGTTACATGGTAATGAAGATTGAGTTCAAATTTTGTGAAAATCGGACAAAATTGACAGACAAAATGGCCCCCTTTTGTACGCAATTAGTGTGAAAATATGTTATATCAAAGTTGTGGACCCTATAGAGGTCATAATTTTGAACCGATTTTGATGAAACTTGACATGCATGTTTATAACCCAAAGATCTTGGTTCCTTTCGATATTTGCGCTCATTGATTCGTAACTTCCTGAATTATGGCCCCTGATTGTACGAAAAATCACCCTTTTTAGCTTGTGGTCCCACTGGAGGTCAGAATTATTATCCCATTTAAAAAAACATTTGATTATATCACTGTTACATCGTAGTGAAGGTTGAGGTCGAATTGACTGAAAAAATGGCTGTCGCTTGTACGCGAAGAGTGTAAAAATATGGTATATCAAGGTTGTGATCCCTGTAGAGGTCACAATCTTCATTCAATCTTGATGAAACTTGAAACACGTTTCCAACTTAACAATCTTAGTTCCTTTCGATATTTGTGCATATCGGATTGTAACTTCCTGAATTATGGCCCCTGATTGTACGAAAAATGACCTTGTTTTTTACCTTGTGGTCCCTTTTGGGTCAGAATTATTATCGTATTTAAAAAAACCTCTGATTATATCACCGTTACATCGTAATGAAGGTTGAGATCGAATTTCGTGAAAATCAGGTCATCCATCCTTCATCACTAACAAGGGGAAACCACGCCAGAAAATCTAGATGAACTTTGTCACCCAATGCAGGGATCAAACACCCAACCTCAAGGCTACCGAGCCAGCATCTTACCCTCTTAGCAACATGATCCCCAGTCGAATTTGAAGCCTACTGAAATGCACCTTTATAACCAAAAGATCTTAATTCATTTCGATATTTGCACATATCAAATTCTAACTTAATGATGTAGGAAAAATCACTTTCGGTATTACTTGTTCTCTATCCATCTCTCGAAAATGTGGGCGTATCCTGCCTGGCAGTGCCAGCCTATCTTTCTTACAATCAGGGGGGCATAATCCATGAAGTTACAGTCCGATACATGCAAATATCAAAAGGAACTGAGATCTTGGGGTGATAAACCTATATTTCAAGTTTCATTGAAATCGGATAAAAATTGTGACCTGTAGACTGTTCACAAACAATTGTGGATGGACGGGGGCGACGACAATATACGTCCACATGAAAATGTTGGCGTATAAAAATTCACGAAATAACTTTAACAAAGATAGGTTGCCAGGCAACGAAACATACGCCCACAGCAGCTAAATCGTCCGGGCAGTCAACAAGAGTTGTCGCATATTTTTACTTTTTTTTCGATAATGAAACATTTATATTACACTAAAATCTGATTAAGAGTAACAACTCATAAAGTAATTATCAGAAAATCATTAGAATTTGTTTGGTTTTTATACGCCCACATTTTCATGTGGACGTATTATGTCATCGCCCCTGTCCGTCCGGACGTCCGTCCACAATTGTTTGTGGACTCTCTACAGGTCACAATTCTTATCCGATTTTGACGAAACTTGAAATATATGTTTATCCCCAAAAGATCTCGGCTGCTTTCGATATTGGCATGTATCGGATCAAAACTTCATGGATTATGGCCCCTGATTGTACGAAAAATCACGTTTCTAGCTTGTGGACCCTATAGAGGTCACAATTTTGAACCGATTTTGATGAAACTTGACATGCATGTTTATAACCCAAAGATCTTGGTTCCTTTTGATATTTGCGCCTATTGGAACGTAATTTCCTGAATTATGGCCCATGATTGTCCGAAAAATCACCTTTTTTAGCTTGTGGTACCTCTGGAGGTCACAATTATTATCCGATTTAAAAAAACGTTCGATTATATCACCGTTACACCCTAAGGAAGTTCGAATTTCGGGAAAATCGGACCAAAATTGCCATACAAAATGGCCGCCGTTTGTACGCGAATACTGTTAAAAAATGGTATATCAGTGTTGTGGACCCTGTAGAGGTCACAATTTTAATTCGATATTGATGAAACTTGAAATTCATGGTTATAACCCAAAGATCTTGGTTCCTCTCGATATTTGCGCATATCGGATCGTAACTTCTTGAATTATGGCCCCTGATTATACGCAAAATCGCCTTTTTTTAGCTTGTGATCCCTCTGGAGGTCATAATTATTATCCGATTTAAAAAAGCGTTTGATTATATAACCGTTACACCGTAAGAAAGGTTGAGTTCGAATTTCGGGAAAATCGGACCAAAATTGCCATACAAAATGGCTGCCGTTTGTACACGAATACTGTTTAAATATGGTATATCATGGTTGTGGACCCTGTATAGGTCACAATTTTAATTCGATTTTGATGAAACTTGAAATGCATGGTTATAACCCAAAGATGTTGGTTCCTTTCGTTATTTGCGCATATCGGATCGTAACTTCCTGAATTATGGCCCCTGATTGTCCGAAAAATCGCCTATGGTCCCTCTGGAGGTCACAGTTATTATCCGATTTAAAAAAACGTTTGACTCTATCACCGTTACACCCTACAGAAGGTTGAGTTCGAATTTCGAGAAAATTGTACCATAATTGCCAGACAAAATGGCCGCCTTTTGTACACATTTCTAGGTTGTGTACCGTCACACCATAATCATTGTCAGCTTCGAATTTCATGAATATCAGACTGGAACTGACCTACAAAATGGCTGCTCCCAATACAGTATGAAATACAGGACTTAATGATGTAGGAAAAATCACTTTCGGTATTGCTTGTTCTCTATCCATCTCTCGAAAATGTGGGCGTATCCTGCCTGGCAGTGCCAGCCTATCTTTATAAAAGAGAGAGAGAAATAGGGTTTAACTTCCACTCAACACAAACTAGGTCATTACGGGACTAAGGTTTTTATAAAGTTCTGGCCCATGCTAACATTCAGTACAGTATACAAAACATCTAATATCATGGATTTAGCTGTTCGGTTATCAAAATTCATTGAAAATTAATCGGATAAAAAGTTTGGTCTCTAGAGCGTCACAAGATTTTTCAAAGTGATCAAGGGAGATAACTTTGGCAGTTATTATGGGAAATCGCTCAAAATCAATAGGCTTCTTCGTCTCATGACCTTAAATACTTTGTATCAATTTAAAATCAATCGGATATTAACTTTGACCTCTAACGCGTCCACAAGATTTTTTGAAGTGATCAAGGGCCATAACTCTGGCAGTAATTATCAGAAATCTCTAAAAATCAATAGGATTCTTCTCTTCATGACCTTAAACACTGTGTATAAATTTAAAGTCAATCGGATTTTAACTCTGGCCTCTAGAGCATCCACAAGATTTTTCAAAGTGATCAAGGGCCATAACTTTGTGAGTAATTTTCGGAAATCTCTGAAAATCAACTGGATTCTACGTCTCATGACCTTAAATACTGTGTATAAATTTAAAGTCAATCGGATATTAACTTTGATCTCTAGACCATCCAAAAGATTTTTCAAAGTGATCAAGGGCCACAACTCTGGCAGTGATTATCGTAAATCGCTGAAAATCAATAGGCTTCTTCGTACCTTGACTTTCAATTCTGTGTATAAATTTAAAGTCAATCGGATATTAACTTTAGCCTCTACAGCGTTCACAAGATTTTTCAAAGTGATCAAGGGTCATAACTCTCGCAGTAATGATCGGAAATCGCTGAAAATCATTAGGCCTCTTCGTCTCATGACTTTAAACACTGCCTAAAAATATGAAGTCAATCAGATATTAACTTTAGCCCCTAGAGCGTTCACAAGATTTTTCAAAGTGATCAAGGGTCATAACTCTGGCAATAATTATCAGATATTACTGAAAATCAATAGGCTTCTTCGTCTCATGACCTTAAACAATGTGTATAAATTTAAAGTTAATCGGATATTAACTTTAGCCTCTAGTGCGTTCACAAGAAATTGTGGACGATGGACGGACGGACGGACGGACGGACGGACGGACCGACGGACCGACGGGGGCAACGGCAATATACGTCCACATTTCCATGTGGGCGTATAAAAACAGTATACTTTCATATGAAAATGGAAGCTTAACAATAATCTTAACGAAAACAATTTTTCACACAAGCTACACAGTGTGAAACCCTTATAACACCTTTTGATATTCACCAGTAAATATATCTTATTAAACTCAACATCTTGTAATATACATCATTGAATATACATTTAATCCAGATCTTGTAATAATATATACAGTAAATATACATGTTATAATTCACATCTTGTTACATAGAAAGACAAATATTCCATAGTAAATTACAGTGATTTGATCAACTGGTTGATGAGATCTAAATTGTCAGTAAGCAGAGGTTAAAAAAAGCTATTTCACACAGAGTTAATTTTTGCAATATCACTTGTGTTCCTACTAATATAACTATTGTTTACTATGTGTTCTCTTCGATTTAAATAATATTTTATTCAGATAAGATTCATTTAAGTGCATACATTGTGTTTTATTTATAGGTATTGATTCTGGATCAGGATCTGAAGATGAAACCGATGATGAAGATTACAATACAGATCAAGATCAGGATCAGGATCAACATGTAATATACTGTTAAATCTACATCAATCACTTCTCTATTCTATAATCTTATTCACTATCATCTCTACTCTCTTATCATCCAAGATATAGAAATTGTCTCTGAACAGACAATTGATTATCAAGTAAAGATATGTTACCAAAGATGGTCGCAGTCCTAAATACATGTGATTATTAATGGATGATAGCCGATAGAAGATTTAATACTCATTATATACTTTCAGGATAATAGATCGCTAGAACGAAAAACTGAAGTCAATTTTGGTAGATTTTATAATAAAAGTTATCTAAGTAATGATGATAAGGGTTATTTAAAACGATCATCACAAAATCTACAAGAAAAGAAAAGTCTTACACCGTCTTTCATAAAACCAGGTATATAGCTAACATATATTACTTAATCTTAGATAGGGCTGTGTATTGCACCCAAAAATCGTATTGCAATACATTTCGATACGCGAAAAAAAGTATTGCAATATATTGCAGTATTGCAATACTTTCAATAAAGGCCTAGTTTATTATAATACATATTTTATTTTTATACGCCCACATGGAAATGTGGTCGTATATTGTCGTTGCCCTTTCCGTCCGTCCGTCCGTCCGTTGTCCACAATTTCTTGTGAATGCTCTAGAGGCTAAAGTTGATATCCAATTGACTTTAAATTTATACACAGTGTTTAAGGTCATGAGGCGAAGAAGCCTATTGATTTTCAGTGATATCTGATAATTACTACCAGAGTTATGACCGTTGATCACTTTGAAAAACCTTGTGAACGCTCTAAAGGCGAAAGTTAATATCCGATTGACTTCATATTTATAGGCAGTGTTTAAAGTCATGAGACGAAGAGGCCTAATGATTTTCAGCGATTTCCGATCATTGTACACAGTGTTTAGGGTCATGAGACGAAGAATCCTATTGATTTTCAGTGATATCTGATAATTTTTGCCAGAGTTATGACTGTTGATCACTTTGAAAAACCTTGTGAACGCTCTAAAGGCTAAAGTTAATATCCGATTGACACTAAATTTGTACACAGTGTTTAGGGTCATGATTTTCAGTGATATCTGATAATTTCTGCCAGAGTTATGGCACTTGATCACTTTAAAATATCATGTGGACGAAGGCCTTGAGACAAACAATAAAAATAATTCTAACTAGATCTGCTACTGTCCCATGCAGATATGAAAGCTTTCATATTCATCGTCACGTGTCATCGATTATATCAAGTATCTCAAATAAAAGGATAAGAATAACAAACTATCAAAATTGGTCAAAAACTCGCGAAGTTACAAGTCTAAATATAGTATGAAACATTGAGTAATCTGAAAACTAAAGGGAAATAACTGATACTTGTGTTGCTGTAATCGGGATGACTTCCGATTTCAAAACTTTCAGAAAAATGAAATGAAAATGGTAAGAAAACATCGAAAAATTAAATGAGATAACTTTGAACAAAACTAAAACTTTTTGGATCAGGTTGAACTCAACTGTTTGAATATGTACGTTAAATATGTAGATTTGGAAAATTATAAAGACATAATATCAAAATCGGTCAAAAACTCACAAAGTTACAAATTTAAATGTAGTGAGAAACATTGCACCCGGGCAAAAAAATAATCTTTAAACTAAAGGGAAATAACTGAAACTTGTATAGCTGTAATCGGGCTTCCAAGAT
This sequence comes from Patella ulyssiponensis, assembly GCA_963678685.1. Taxonomy (NCBI): domain Eukaryota; kingdom Metazoa; phylum Mollusca; class Gastropoda; family Patellidae; genus Patella; species Patella ulyssiponensis. Next base: position 35,717,496 of record OY783229.1, on the reverse strand, counting down.
ATGTTATATAATTATGGTTTCCAATATGTTTGGTTATAAGTAGGAAATCGTGACGACTTCTTAAGCATGTTTTAAACAAAGGATCATAGACTGAATTATACAAGAATGGCACTCTGCAATAAAAAAACTGGCCAAAGCAAGATTTCTATGCAGAAATTAAATAATTGCTAGAACCAGAAAAATATTTATCCACTATAATAAATAAGCAACATAGAGAAAATGAAATGAAATTGAATGGGGTTTAACGTCCTACTGTTCTGCTCCTAAAATGGGCTAATGAAGACGGGCATATGCCATAAAGTGTGCAATGAGGGACATTTTACCCGGGCAGCGGCGTTACGGCCTACGAAGTTGGACAGGCGAACATACTCCTTGTCACGTACAACCAAGAAATCGAAACAACGCCAGTTGACTCAAAGACAGACGTTATTCAGCCACGCAACCTCCCTAAAATCGGCAAATTGCTGACCTGCAGCGAGAAACAGTTCAACCGGGCCAAATTTTCTATTTTAACAGTTTAATAAACAAATTTTAATCAACCGAATATTACAAAACTTTTAAAAATAAGCTCCCCTTGACCAGCTTAATCGTTCGCAATAAACGTTTGCCCCTTAAAATCGGCAAATTGCTGACTTTAAAGTGAGAAACATTACAACCGGGCGAAATTTTCTGTTTTATCACTTTTACAGTACCTTTGATTACCAACCGTTTATTACAAAACTTTAAAAATAAAAGAGAAAGAGAGAAATGCGGCCTAACGTCCATTAGACACAAACTAGGTCATTTCGTGACTAACATATGTTTTTTAATTTTATTTAAAAACTCTCCTTGCGCTTACTGGTCTTTAGCCGTTGGGAGGAAACCGAAGGACACGGAGAAAACCTACGAGGTTGGACATCATACTCCATGTCACGTGCAACCTGGAGATCGAAACGACGCCCGTTGACTCAATGACAGACGTTACGATACAGCGCGCACATGCTAACCATTCAGCCATTCAGCCTCCCTGAATTCGGAAAATTGCTGACTTATAGCAAGAAACATTTCAACCGGGCGAAATTTTCTGTTTTAACAGTTTAATGTGCACGGTACTTTAATTACCAACCGATTATTACTAAACTTTTGAAAATATGCTCCAACTGACCAGCTTAATCGTATGCAATAAACGTTTGGCCTGAATTGAAAGTTCTGCACAGAAAAAGTTCATCTTGATTTCCCGGCGTGGTTCCCCGTTGTCAGTGAGGCAGAACGGAGGGCCTGACAAGCACAGCTGTCTAGTCGTTCGGATGGGACGAAAAAAAATATCCCTAAGCAGTTGGAATTCGATACTGTTGAATAAGCTGTATACGATGACTAAATGTGTAGATTGTAGTCACCCACACTGCATGTGTCGCTTAACAATGAAAGGATGCCGTTTTCAATGTTCGATCCTTTTGTTCTTCTACTCCTGATATGTTGGATTGTTGATCGATGGTTTTATATGAAAGACTACCAATAAGACTCTTTGTAGAAGAAGTTCCCAAAAAATATTAAGTTGACTTTACGAGAAAGACCTCTAAACATGCTCCAAATTGTAAAAATACGACTTTTTGGATTTTCAATCTCTTTTTTTCGCCTATCCCTGATATTTAAAATAAATGATACAATGATTTCACACAACAGGCTAGGTATTGGACTCTCTATTGACAAAAGTTTCACAGCCCTCCCTTCATTATAACCGAAGTTATCGTGCCCTAAAGAATCAACAAATCAGCATGCCCATCTCTGCTTACCCTAGGCAGAAAATGCTCATCTTTGAACTCAATCATGACATTGTCCTAGTGAACGTCTACACCAAGTTTGAACATTCTAGCTCAATTAGAAGGAGAGTTATTGTGTTTCAAAATCTCGGCCCTTCAAATTGCTACTACTTTTCATTTTCAATTCAAAATGGTGACCATCACGTGACCGAAATCAAAATTCTGCTCCCTACGATTTTTGGGCCATCCTTCAAGGATTCAGAAAATATAACTCCCGTGTCTGTAAGTAAAATAGCAAAAAAGCCTTAGGGATTTTTCATGTTTCAAGATGGTGGCACTTCCGGTTCGATCGACAAACTCCATTTTTTGTGTAGGAATCAGTAATTACTTGTCGAGTATCGAAAAAATTTTTTAGGTCATTCTGACCTATATTTCGACGATTTTTTTGAAAACTTTGATCCTTAATTTCACCAAGGGGAGATAATTTAGAAAATTTCTAATTATATTTTTGAAGTCACATCGGTAAGATCTACTTGTATACTAAATTTCATGAAAATCGTACAACTATTAAAGAAGTTGTCAAATTGGTCTAAACTTCCGGTTCGAAATCACAGCGACGAATTTTCGAAATTCGAAAATGTGAAACTGCAGATGAAAACGATTTTTTTCAAGGTATTCAAAGAAAAAAGAATTAGTAAAATCGGTCAAAAAATAACAAAGTTACGACTATGCATTGTCAGTTTTTTCGTTCGTAAAATTCGGTGATTTCGGATTCGTAAAACGTTTTGAAAATACATTTAATCAAGGTTCGCACCCCATTTTTGGGGGGGTAGGTCAAAATTTCAGAATGATCCTATGGATAGATTCTGAGAAATCCGATTTGCAGAAAACACACAAAAAAAAAAAATAATAATAATAATAACTTTAACAGAAACAATAAGCTTTCATATGTAATACATATGAAAGCTTAATAATAACTAGATCTGCTACTGTCCCATGCAGATATGAAAGCTTTCATATTCATCGTCACGTGTCATTGATTGTATCAAGTATCCTAAATAAAAGGATAAGAAGGAAAAAATATCAAAATTGGTCAAAAACTCGCGAAGTTAAAAAACTAAATATAGTATGAAACATTGCACCCAGTCAAAAAAATAATCTGAAATCAGCCGTGGGAGGAAACCGAAGGACAAGGAGAAAACCCACGAGGTTGGACACCATACTCCATGTCACGTGCAACCTGGAAATCGAAACGATGCCGGTTGACTCAATGACAGACGTTACGATACAGCGCGCACATGCTAACCATACAGCCATTCAGGCTCCCTAAAATCGATAAATTGCTGACTTATAGCAAGAAACATTTCAACCGGGCATTTCAATCGAAACAACGCCAGTTGACTCAATGACAGACGTTACGATACAGTGCGCAAGTGCTAACCATTTAGCCACTCAACCTCCCTAAATTTGGCAAATTGCTGACCTACAAGGAGAAACATTTCAACCGGGCGAAATTTTCTATTTTAACAGTTTAATTTGCACTGTACCTTTAATTATCAACCGAATATTACAAAACTTTTAAAAATAAGCTCCCCCTGACCAGCTTAATCGTTCGCAATAAACGTTTGCCCCCTAAAATGAGCAAATTGGTGACTTTAAAGTGAGAAACATTACTACCGGGCGAAATTTTCTGTTTTATCACTTTTACAGTACAGTACAGTACAACCGATTATTACAAAACTTTAAAAATAAAAGAGAAAGAGATAAATGCGGCTTAACGTCCATTCGACACAAACTAAGATATAGATGGGACGAAAAACCAAGGTCCGGTGTACACATTGGAGTGCACGTAAAATATCCCTAAGCAGTTGGAATTCGATACTGTTGAATAAGCTCTATACGATGACTATGCAAACCATTATTAACCGATGAAGGCGTTAAAATGTACACAATATAAACAGTATTAATCTAAATCAATAACATAAATGATTACAAATATTTTTTTTAGATAGTTTTAAAATAGAAAACAAATAATTATATCAAATCAAACCTATTCAATTTCAATTAACATTGGTTACCTATTGAATCGCGTATCAACTTTAAAATCCTCTCCTTAACATACCTGGCTCTCCATTCTGAAAACTCTCCACAATATCTTCAATCTCTTCTCCATCGATACACTCCAAATAGAACTCTAAGATCCCAGAACAGCAATTTACTGGTACAACCAAAAACCAAATCGTCCTATGGTCAGAGATCTTTTGCTTACGCTGCACCAATGTTATGGAATTCTCTACCCGAAAACATAAAAAACTCACAATCCCTCTTAACTTTTAAAAAATTGTTAAAAACAGAACTTTTTAAGCAAAGTTTCATGTAGTGATTGTGATAACTTTAAAAAATTAACTTTTAGCACAGTTTCATGGAGTGTCTGACTTTTAATAATTGAACTTTTTAGCCAAGTTTTATATATAATGCTTACTCTGTCATTTTTAATAACTTCATATTTCTTAAATTTTTCGTGATTATATGTATTATTTATTTTTTATTCATTCTGCATCTAACATTTTTACAAAATGTAATAGCGCCGCGGAGCAGTAATATTTTACTGGAATGCAGGCGCTTTATAAATTCATTATTAGGGTTTCACACTGCGTAGCTTGTGTGAAACACTATTGTTTTTGTTAAAATTATTATTCTTATTATTATTATTATTATTATTATTATTATTATTCAGATTCCAATTTGAATAGATCTCAGCAACTACGTGTCGCATCGTTACGATTTCTTCGGTTTTACTGGGAAAGTGGGTGTGACTTAGAGGATAAAGCTATTTTGAACGTTCTGCGACATTGCGAAATGTCCGAAATCACCGAAGTTATCGTTTTTAAAAATATTGCAGTAATTTTAACAATAATCATTGGATTTTAACTTTCGATACATTTTGGCATAGCCGGAGACAGGGCACATAGCTACGCTACTTTCGATTTTTGATTTTCGGCAAATCTTCGAAGATATTAGGCGCCAAATTTCGAAAATTTAAAATTTTACAAAAAACTTTTTTATTTATGAATATTTTTTAGTCGTGTTGTGCAGAGAATTAAAGAGTCGTCTGACTAGCGCAAAAATGTTAAAAAAATTTGTCGCAGTAATTTTCCTTGGCCGCCATTGGCTAATTCACTTTTTCAGTCCTAGATTAAATTTTTATTGTTCGATTTGTATAAAACAAAGTTCATATGCTTCGTTGTCTCAATTGTCATTTTTTTTATTACCAAAAGTGTTATCTGTCGGCACCGGAAGTGGCATAATTTTACCAAAAACTACAATTTTGACGGTTAGTTTCCTTCTTCTTAAACAAATATTATTTTTTGGAAAAATTATATGACTCAAAGAGTGTGTCCTTTCAAGGCGCAAAAAATGTAGGAAGCAGTTTTTTTAATTTCTATTTCATTTTCTAGCAAATTGGATTAAGAGGTGAAAAAAGGCGTAAAATTGAGCTATTTACAACCCATTCAGGCTTTTCAGATTTTAAAATATTTTTACTTAACTTTTATAAACCTGTAACTATAATCCATACGAAGAGAATGTATGTTAAAATTAGTTTCTAAAATAAGCAGTTGCCGAGAAATGGGCAGTTTTGCATAAGTCACTGTTTTCGTAATTTTGCCTGTAAAATAGTCAATTATTAATGGATATTCACAAAAGTGACATCATTTGATTCAAAAAGCAAGTCTGCGTCATATCATGTTGATTACTATTTAAAGTTGACACCGGAAGTGACGTCATTTAGTCAAAAACTCAATTTTTAACTTTTAAAATCAATATTTTTTTCAACCAAGAATTATGTCACATATAATAATAAAATTAATTTTTGGTTTAAATTCACATACTAACAAAACTCATACGGTCAAAAAGATATCATAAAATTGTTTCTAACTTGTTCGGTTGCCGAGATATAGGCGATTTTCTAAAAGTCACTTTTGAAGGTTTTTGGCCCATAAAAGTGTCAATTATTATTCGATTTTCATAAAATTTTCACCCTTTGAAGCCTAATGTCATAGACGATGTTAAAAAACTAATTTAAAGTTTTCATTATCACCGGAAGTAACGTCATTTTGGCAAAAACTGTATTTTAAGCCTTCAAAGCCGATATTTTATTCAAATGAGTCTGATTTGTAATGTTTATACAATTATGATATTTGATTCCAATCAACAAATAGATTAAACCCATACGGTCATATAAATACCATATAAATACCAAAAAATGGTTTCTAACTTGTACGGTTGCCGAGAAATAGACGATTTTCTACACGTCACTTTTCAAGGTTTTTGGTCTATAAAAGTGGCAATTATAATTTGATTTACATAAAATTTTCACCATGTGATGCCTTATGCCATTTCTGATTTCATAAAACTAATGGAACATTTACATTATCACCGGAAGTACTGTAATTTTGTCAGGATCAATTACATGTAACAAATGTATAAAATGAAATGATATTGCTGGATTTGTTTGATTCTGTTTCCATTTTATTTGATGTGTGCAATTCTTATGTGGAAACCTGTATATTGGTTTCATTGGTACCGGAAGTGACATATGTTCAAGAGTAACGTGGCACCGAAATTGACACAAGTTCAAGTTCAAAGGTAACATGGCACCAGTGAAACCCGTCATTCCTGCATGCAGGTCTAGTATTATTATTATTATTATTAAATCAAACCTATTCAATTTCAATTAATATGAGGACTGGCTGCAAAGTTCTAAGCCTATGTGTGCAAGACCTATATATTGTTGATGTTTCCTTTTATTTTTCTATATAGTTTCCATCAAAGTTCAATTTTTTCATCAGTTATTTACGGTGATTTTGGATTCGCAAAACGTTTTGAAAATATATTGATTCCAAGGCCACCACCCATTTTTGAAAGGAGGCTAACCAGAAAAGTAAAATAGATCACAAAATCACGAACTAACACAGCTGTCAAGGTCAATTTTTTCATCAGTTGTTTTCGGTGATTTTGGATTCGCAAAACGTTTTGAAAATATATTGATTCCAAGGCCACCACCCATTTTTGAAAGGAGGCTAACCAGAAATGTATTGATTTCCCAGATTTGAGACGAAATCGCGAAACTGCGATCCATTTGATTATTTTCAAGCTGTTAATCGGAGTTATTCACGCGAAAACAACTTTGTCGGCACGGAAAACATCAAAGGCGAAATTTGAAATTTTGAAAATGCAAATACCAAAAATACGACAATGAGCCAGGCTATCCCCAAATGTATTAATTTCAAAGATAAGAAACGAATTCAACAAACTACGGTCTGTTCTGATAATTTACATGCCCGTTAATGTCCATTTTTCACTATTTCTGATATTCAATTCAATATGGTGACTATCCATTGACTTAAATCAAAATTCTACTGCCAACATTTTATAGCCATCCCTTCAAGGATTCAGAAAATATAACCCCCGTGTCTGTATGTAAAATAGCAAAATGGCGTTTGAGGTTTAAACATTTCAAGAGGGTGGCACTTCCGGATTGAGCTACAAACTCCATTTTTTGTGTACGAATTAGTGGTCTCGTAGCTAGTACCTAAAAAAAAATTCAAGATGATTTGACCTATATTTCGTCGATTTTTTTGAAAATTTCGATCCTCAATTTCTCCAAGGGGAGATAATTTAGAAAATTTCTAAAGTATTTTTTCAAGTCGCATGATTAAGGTTTACTTACATATTAAATTTCATGAAAATCGTACAACTACTAAAGAAGTTGTCGAGTTGGTCTAAACTTCCGGTTCGAAATCACTGCAACGAATTTTCGAAATTCGAAAATCCGAAATTGCAGATTTGAAGTAAATGTCTCAAAGTACTCATAGAAAAAAGAATTAATTAAATAGGTCAAATAGTCACGAAGTTACAGCATTGTAGGTCAAAAGCATTCGTTCGTAAAATTCGGTGATTTCGGATTCGAAAAACGTTTTGAAAATATATTTAATCAAGGTTCGCACCCCATTTTTGGGGGGGTAGGTCAAAGTTTCAGAAAGATCCTATGGTTAGATTCTGAGAAATCCGATTTGCAGAAAATACACAAAAAAAAAAAATAATAATAATAATAATAACTTTAACAGAAACAATAAGCTTTCATATGTAATATGAAAGCTTAATTATTTCTGATAATTACTTAATGGGCTATTACTCGTAATAAGATTTTCATGTGTTGTAAATGTTCTCCTTACTGACAAAAGAAACAATATGCAGCAACCCTTGTTGACTGCCCGGACGACTTAGCTGTTGTGGGCGTATGTTTTGTTGCCTGGCAACCTATATTAAGTAGTTTTATTGTCCATGTTAATATATAATAAAAAAAATGGTGTTTACAACTCTAATAGTTGTTTTTGTCTTTGGTAAGTCATCCGTTTATGTTTTCGGGAAATCGCATAATTTTTATTAAGTTTCTCGAAAACCAAAGTGTCCCGAAATAGTGGACTTTCCTTTGCTCTAGAAACAATTTTACATTTTTAACAATAATAGGTCTAATGAATGTTGCATATGAAGAAAAAGAAAAAATGAATTTGAAATACCGGTAATCTAGAATAGCTTAGATAGATGCAAGACAAGATCACTTGAATGCATGACCAAAATAAAAACAGAATGTCTATCCATTTGAAATTTGAATATATTCCAATGAATAGGATATTATTATTTTATTAGCCTATGGCTCATTTCATGACGATTGGACCAATAAAATAAGTCTTGGAGCCATCATGGAGCCAATTTCTTCCTGTGCAGTTTGCTTGTAAAACACAATTTTTATTAAGTTTCTCGAAAACCAAAGTGTCCCGAAATAGTGGACTTTCCTTTGCTCTAGAAACAATTTTACATTTTTAACAATAATAGGTCTAATGAATGTTGCATATGAAGAAAAAGAAAAAATGAATTTGAAATACCGGTAATCTAGAATAGCTTAGATAGATGCAAGACAAGATCACTTGAATGCATGACCAAAATAAAAACAGAATGTCTATCCATTTGAAATTTGAATATATTCCAATGAATAGGATATTATTATTTTATTAGCCTATGGCTCATTTCATGACGATTGGACCAATAAAATAAGTCTTGGAGCCATCATGGAGCCAATTTCTTCCTGTGCAGTTTGCTTGTAAAACACAATTTTTATGATGGCTTCTAAATATCAACCAATGAAAGTAAAAATATTGCTATCTTATCTCATTATCTATCGCAAAAATCTCTTCCGCTGCCATTTTATTGTTTATGAAAACATTTACTAAATTTTATTTCGTTTTTGCCGATTTTTATCATTGTAATTCGTGGTTGTCGTAAATTTCACCGAGATTTGTTTTATTTACGCATTACGACAATATAATGCTATAACGAGTGACTATGGTCTAAAATAGGAAAATACAATAAGAATTCTAAGCAGGAACGTCGCGTTAAAAACATTCTAAATAAGATTTACAGCTACCGGCAAAAATAAAACGAAAGTAGAAAAATATTGATACCGAAAAAACGTAGCGATACAGTGTATCGCGGGAAGGTCTAATGGCAATATATCGATATTGCAATTATTTTTGTCAGCCCTAATCTTAGAGTATTTGGCATTTACTCATTGAGAAACAGAACACAATTTTTATACGCCCACATTAACATGTGGACATATATTGCCGTCGCCCCCCTCAGTCCGTCCGTCCACATTTGTTTGTGGACACCCTACAGGTCACAATTCTGATCCGATTTTGATGAAACTTGAAATATAGGTTTATCTCCAAAAGATCTCGACTGTTTTCGATATTGGTATGTCAGATGGAAACTTCATGGATTATGGCCCTGATTGTCCGAAAAATCACATTTTTTAGCTTGTGGACCCTATAGAGGTCACAATTTTGAACCGATTTTGATGAAATTCGAAATTACATGTTTATAACCCAAAGATCTTGTGCACATCGTATCGTAACTTCCTGAATTATGGCCCCTGATTGTACGAAAAATCATGTTTTTTACCTTGTTGACCCTATGGAGGTCACAATTTTATTCCAGGTTAGAAAAACGTTTGACTATATATCCCCCGTTACACATTAGTTATGGTTGACTTGAATTTCTTGAAAATCGGACCAAAACTGGCAGACAAAATGGTTGCCCCTCGAATGCAAATATTAAACTGTGTTTGATAAAACTTTAAATTTATCTTTATATCACAAAAATCTTGGTTCCTTTTGATATTTGCGCATATTGATCTGTAACTTCATGAATTTGATCGGAACTTCCTGAAGTATGGCCCCTGATTGTGCGAAAAATCGCCTTTTATGGCTTGTGGTCCCCCTGGAGGTCACAATGATTATCCGATTTAAAAAAAACGTTTGATTATATCATAATGAAGGTTGAGTTCAAAAATTGGACCGAAATTGCCTGATAAAATGGCCATGCCGCTTGTACGCGAATAGTGTAAAAATATGGTATATCAAGGTTGTGGAACCTGTAGAGGTCACAATTTTAATTTGATTTTGAAATACTTGTTTATAACCTAAAGATCTTGGTTCCTTTCGATATTTGCACATATCGGATCGTAACTTCCTGAATTATGGCCCCTGATTGTATGCAAAATCGCCTTTATTAGCTTGTGGAGGTCAAAATTATTACCCGATTTAAAAAACTTTTGTTCACTTCAAAAAATCTTGTGGTTGCTCTAGAGGCCAAAGTTAATATCCGATTGACTTTAAATTTATACACAGTGTTTAGGTCATCAGACGAAGAAGCCTATTGATTTTCAGCGATTTCCCATAATAACTACCAGAGTTATGGCCCTTGATCACTTCAAAAAATCTTGTGGACGCTCTCGAGGCCAAAGTTAATATCATGTGTTTGTGTGAAATAGTTTTATTTAACGTCAGCTTCCACCGAGGTGATATCGCAGACAATGTTAATATCCGATTGACTTTAAATTTATACACAGTGTTTAAGATCATAAGACGAAGATGCCTATTGATTTTCAGCGATTTCCGATAATTAGTGCCAGAGTTATGGCCCTTGATCACTTCAAAAGATCTTGTGGAAGCTCTAGCGGCCAAAGTTAATATCCGATTGACTTTAAATTGATACACAGTGTTTAAGGTCATGAGACGAAGAAGCCTATTGATTTTCAGCGATTTCCGATAATAGCTACCAGAGTTATGGCCCTTGATCACTTCAAAAAATCTTGTGGACGCTCTAAAGGCCAAAGTTAATATCCGATTGACTTTAAATTTATACACAGTGTTTGGGGTCATGAGACGAAGAATCCTATTGATTTTCAGCGATTTCCGATAATTACTGCCAGAGTTATGACCCTTGATCACTTTGAAAAATCTTGTGAACGCTCTAGAGGCTAAAGTTAATATCCGATTGACTTTAAATTTACACACAGTGTATACGGTCATGAGACGAAAAAGCCTATTGATTTTCCGCGATTTCAAATAATGACTGCCAGAGTTATCTCCCTTGATCACTTCAAAAAATCTTGTGATGCTATAGAGGCCAAACTTATCATCCGATTGACTTCAGATTGATACACAAAGTTTAAGGTGTTGAAACGAACAAGTATTTTGATTTTCAATGAATTTTGATAACTGAACAGCTAAATCCATGATATTAAATGTTTCGTATACCAATTGTTAGCGTTGGACAAAACTTTATAAAAAACAAACAATTTCTGATCAGATTTTAGTGTATTACAAATGTTTCATTACCGAAAAAAGTAAAAATATGCGACAACCCTTGTTGACTGCCCAGACAATTAAGTTGCTGTGGGCGTATGTTTCGTTGCCTGGCAACCTATCTTTTAACTTGTGGTCTCCCTGGAGGTCACAATTATTATCGGATTTAAAAAAACCTTTGATTATATCACCGTTACATCATAATGAAAGTTGAGTTCGAATTTCGTGAAAATAGGACCAAAACTGCCGTAAAAAATGGTCCCCGCTTGAACGCGAATACTATAAAAATATGGTATATCAAGGTTGTAAACCCTGTAGACCCACAATTTTAACCTGACTTTGATGAAACTTGAAATGCATGTTTATAACCCAAAGATCTTGGTTCCTTTCCTTATTTGTGCATATCGAATTGTAACTTCATGAATTATGGCCCTTGATTGTAGGAAAAATCACTTTATTTTTAGCTTGTTCTCTATCCATCTCTCGAAAATGTGGACGAATCCTTGTTGTTCTTGGTGTCTCAAATCTCAAACCATTGTTAAATGATTCAACCACAAATATCTCTTTTATTTATTTAATATGTTCATCTACCATATTATTCTCTAAATATCTGTACTATTTTTTTTCGCAGAAAATTTTTCTTACAGCCATGAAAAACCAGAATTTCTGAAAGCTAAAAAAGGTTTGTTATTATTAGTTGCCATAGCAAATACATATTATTTTAATAAAATTTTGGGGATCACGTGGCTAAGTGGGTAAGACGCTGGCTTGCTAGCCTGGAGGTCGAGTGTTTCGATTCCTGCATTGGCCTAGAAAGTTCATGAAGATTTTCTGATGTGGTTTCCTCTTGTCAGTGATGCAGGGCAGAGGGCCTGACAAGGGCAACTGTCTAGTCCTTTGGGTGGGACCGTAAACCGAGGTCCCGTGTACACATTGGCGTGCACGTAAAAAATCCCTTGGCAGTTGGAATTTGATATAAGAGTAGGCCGTAGACCAGGCAAATTTCCCTCATAGCACACTGCGTGGCGTATGCCAGTATTCATTAGCCCAAGTTAGGTGCAGAACAGTAGGAAGTTAAACCCCATTTCATTTCATTTAATAAAATTTTATATTGAATTGTCTGTCTGTCTGTCACACTTTTTGGAACACAACAACTCTTCTCCTAATTGAGCTACATGTAGAAGGTTCAATCTTGATCTAGGATTTTATTAGGTCGTTACCTTGATGAAGTTGAAGATGAGGATTTTCCGCTAAGTGTAATCAGAGATAAGCAATTTGATTGGTGATGCTTTGGGACATGATAACTTTTGTTCTAATTAAGTGAGAGAGTGATCAAACTTGGTGTATAGTTTCATTACATCAATACCTTGACTAACTTCGATAATGAATATTTTTTGTTCAGGTTAAGCGGTGCGTTAAGCAATTTGATTGGTTGAGACTTTGGGACACAGTAACTCTCCTTCTAATTGAGCTAGAATTTTAAAATTTGGTGGCGCTCGAAGATGAGTATTTTGGGCTAGGGGTAAGCATAGAGAAGCAATTTGATTGGTTGATGCTTTGGGACACAGTAACTTTAGTTCTAATTAAGTGAGAGTGATAAAACTTAGTGTATGGTTTCATTACATCAATACCTTGACTAAGTCAGATAATGAATATTTTCTCCTGATTTTTATCAGAGCGATAAGTAATTTGATTGGTCAAGACTTTGGAACATAACAAGTCTGCTTTTAATTGACTTAGAATGTTTAAACTTGATGTTGATGTTTATTTCTGCAAATCAGATTTCTCAGAATCTAACCATAGGTTTGACCTACCCAAACCCACCCCCACCCCCACCAAAATGGGGTGCGAACGTTGATTAAATATATTTTCAAAAAGTTTAACAAATCCGAAATCACTAAATTTTATGAACGAAAAAACTAAAAATGCATGGTCGTAACTTTGTTATTTATTGACCTATTTTACTAATTCTTTTTTCTTTGAGTACCTTGACGAAAACTATTTTCACCTGCAATGTCGCTGTAATTTCGTACCGGAAGTTAAGACCAATTTTACAACTTTTTTAATAGATGCCCGATTTTCATGAAATTAGGAATGTAAGTAGATCTTACTGATGCAACTTGAAAAATGACTTTAGAAATTTTCCAACCTATCTCCCCCTGGAGAAATTAAGGATCAAAGTTTTCAAAAAAAATTAACGAAATGTAGGAAAAATCATTTTGAATTTTTTTTCTCTACTAGCTACGAGACTACTGATCTGACACAAAAAATGGAGTTTGTAGCTAAATCCGGAAGTGCCACCATCTTAAAATGGGAAATATTCACAGTTTTTTTTTGATATTTTACTTACAGACACAGGAGTTATATTTTAAATGAATGCTTAAAAAGCATTCGGAGCAGAATTTTCATTTAGGTCAATTAAAATCTCATCTCAGAAGTAAAACGAACATGACAACTTCTTGAATATTTCAAAGTTATCTCCCCCTGGAAAATTTTAAGGATCAAAGTTTTCAAAAAGATTGATAAAATATAGGTCAGATTGCCTTGAATTGTTTTTTCTGTACAAGCTTAGACATTACTGATGCGTACACAAAATATGAAGTCTATCCTTCGAACCGGAAGTGCAACCATCTTGAAATGTGAAAAATCCCTCAGTCTTTTTCGATATTTTACTTACAAACATGTGAGTTACATTTTCTGAATCCTTGAAGGAATGCCCCAAAAACGTTCCGAGCAGAATTTTGATTTAGGTCAACTGATGGTCACCATTTTGAATTGAATATGAAAAACAATGAAAAATCCACTTTAACGGACGCGAAAAAGTCTGAATCAACTACCAATGTCTTGGAATCTCAAACAGGATAGGGGTTCTACAGAAATCAGCTTTAAATGGGGCTTTTCAGAAAATTCATTACCCAGTCCAGAAAAGAAATATCGTTCTTTTGCCAAAAGACAAGGGGATAAACAGCAACAGTTAGAATTTTTATACGCCCACATTGAAATGTGGTCGTATATTGTCCTCGCCCCCGTCCGTCCGTTGGTCTGTCCGGCGTCCACAAGAGGCCAAAGTTAATATCCGATTGACATTAAATTTATACACAATATTTACAGTCATGAGACGAAGAAGCCTATTGTTTTTCAGCGATTTCCGATAATAACTACCAGAGTTATGGCCCTTGATCACTTCAAAAAATCTTGTGGCCGCTCTAGAGGCCAAAGTTAATATCCGATTGACATTAAATTTATACACAGTGTTTAAGGTCATAAGACGAAGAAGCCTATTGATTTTCAGCGATTTCAAATAATGACTGCCAGAGTTATCTCCCTTGATCACTTCAAAAAATCTTGTGACGCTATAGAGGCCAAATTTATCATCCGATTGACTTCGGGTTGATACACAAAGTTTAAGGTGTTGAAACGAACAAGTATTTTGTTTTTCAATGAATTTTGATAACTGAACAGCTAAATCCATGATATTAAATGTTTCGTATACCAATTGTTAGCGTGGGGCAAAACTTTATAAAAAGCAAACAAATTCTAATTATTTTCTGATAATTACATAATGAGTTGCTGCTCTTAATCAGATTTTAGTGTATTACAAATGTTTCATTACCGAAGAAAGTAAAAATATGCGACAACCCTTGTTGACTGCCCGGACGATTTAGCTGCTGTGGGCGTATGTTTCGTTGCCTGGCAACCTATCTTTTGCTAAGAATGATGCCCAAAAAGCACAGATTTCTGTGGTCTCCAGTAAAAAGGATATGGGTGTCCAAAATATTCCTGATACTAAAGATGTGGCTGTAGGGAACAACCCTGTGTTAATGGTGACAGGAGAAACCATGTGTCATCCTGCCAATAACCGTGATAAAGGTTGTCAAATAAATTTTGACAGTGAGGCAGCGATGAAAGATGTTTCAAGTTTTAGTGCCAAAAATACCAACAGTCAAGACAATCAATATGTAGGAATTTGTTCAACAAATCCACCTGTACAAGTGTCCGACAAAGTGCTTAGACAAAGAGTTAAGAACATAAAACAAGAATATCTCATTCAGTGGAATAACTGTCCAGCAACTACCAATTCTTGGGTTCTGGAGGAGGAACTAGATTATATTGCTCAACATTACATAAATGCAAATTCAAATAGACTACAAGGACCCAAATTACGTTTACCCGATGAAAACGTTAACCAGTACAATTTGCAAGAACATCATTTTAGGCCTTACAGGAATCCTATGTACAAAAGTAGAAATCATTGTCATGAAAAAAATGTTAGAATATGTTACTTTGATTAATCGAAAAAAAAAAGGATTTTGATTGTTTTAATGTTAAAACATGAGTCATGTTTTTGTTTGTAGTAAGGGGGATATATGACCAATGTCTAGGTCATATGCTATTTTATTATTTTTTTAATTCTATTTTAAATTTCAAATCTATATTTTGATATTCATTAATGCTTGGTTAGTCATTAGAGGCAGACGGCAATTAACCTGTCAGTCAAATTATGACAGGCTAGCAACTAATAGTAAGTGCAGGAGGACCGCACTACACGAAAAACAAAAACCTATAAGATTAACCTGCGGAAAATATCAAATCAAGTGAATGGATCCGGGGGCCAGCCGTAAGCGTCCACCGCGCTGCACAGTCCCGGGCCTATTATGGAACAGGCTTCACCAAAAATGATTTGAAAAAAAAGAGGCAACAGAAATAATGCGACCGATCTTGACAATAGTCGTCCCTTCAATGGCGATAGTCTGCCAGTTGACGTTAGATGTTAGAACGTCAAACAATATCAACAATAAGGGCGATAATCCGGATAGAATCTCGGAAAACGCTAAAATAATAAGTGTAGTGAGCAAACAGGAGCAAAACCCGACAACGAGAACATTCTGCAGTACGAAGGGCTAAAACTCTACTCTAATAGTAAGTGCAGGAGGACCGCACTACACGAAAAACAAAAACCTATAAGATTAACCTGCGGAAAATATCAAATCAAGTGAATGGATCCGGGGGCCAGCCGTAAGCGTCCACCGCGCTGCACAGTCCCGGGCCTATTATGGAACAGGCTTCACCAAAAATGATTTGAAAAAAAAGAGGCAACAGAAATAATGCAACCGATCTTGACAATAGTCGTCCCTTCAAAGGCGATAGTCTGCCAGTTGACGTTAGATGTTAGAACGTCAAACAATATCAACAATAAGGGCGATAATCCGGATAGAATCTCGGAAAACGCTAAAATAATAAGTGTAGTGAGCAAACAGGAGCAAAACCCGACAACGAGAACATTCTGCAGTACGAAGGGCTAAAACTCTACTCTAATAGTAAGTGCAGGAGGACCGCACTACACGAAAAACAAAAACCTATAAGATTAACCTGCGGAAAATATCAAATCAAGTGAATGGATCCGGGGGCCAGCCGTAAGCGTCCACCGCGCTGCACAGTCCCGGGCCTATTATGGAACAGGCTTCACCAAAAATGATTTGAAAAAAAAGAGGCAACAGAAATAATGCGACCGATCTTGACAATAGTCGTCCCTTCAATGGCGATAGTCTGCCAGTTGACGTTAGATGTTAGAACGTCAAACAATATCAACAATAAGGGCGATAATCCGGATAGAATCTCGGAAAACGCTAAAATAATAAGTGTAGTGAGCAAACAGGAGCAAAACCCGACAACGAGAACATTCTGCAGTACGAAGGGCTAAAACTCTACTCTAATAGTAAGTGCAGGAGGACCGCACTACACGAAAAACAAAAACCTATAAGATTAACCTGCGGAAAATATCAAATCAAGTGAATGGATCCGGGGGCCAGCCGTAAGCGTCCACCGCGCTGCACAGTCCCGGGCCTATTATGGAACAGGCTTCACCAAAAATGATTTGAAAAAAAAGAGGCAACAGAAATAATGCGACCGATCTTGACAATAGTCGTCCCTTCAATGGCGATAGTCTGCCAGTTGACGTTGACCTGTTAAGTCTCTTCTAACTATTGTTTTAAAGGCCTTAAGTCTTCAATAAGTATATGTTTATGTCAACACTTTCAAAGTCACTGATTTGTATAAATAGGGGGATCACGTGGCTAAGTGGGTAAGGCGCTGGCTCGCTAGCGTGGATGTCGGGTATTCGATCCCTGCATTGGCCGAGAAAGTTCAACTCGATTTTCCGGCGTGGTTTCCCCTTGTCAGTGATGCAGAACGGAGGGTCTGACAGGGACAGCTGCCTAGTCACGTAAAAGATCCCTTGGCAACTGGAATTTGATATAATAGTAGACCGTAGCACCGCTGCCCGGGCAAAATTTCCCTCATAGCAGACTGTATGACATATGCCCATCTTCCATTAGCCCAGGTTAGGTGCAGAAGAGTAGGACGTTAAACCCCATTTCATTTCGTTAAATGTATGTAAGATGATCATTAGTTGGAGAGATCAGCTTAGGGAACATACTAGTTGGAGGTCCAATATATAGGAAATTATAAGTTGTTAAATTGTTGCTGTTAAATACTATAGGACAGGGTTCACTTGCAAACAAGTCAAACAAAGATATGTCATTTACCGAAACGGGGCACTAAATTTATCAGTATCAATATATATATAGTCAATATAACACAAGAGGATTTATTAATGGTACAAATAATGATAGATACCAAATTGTTTTTTGCTCTACATCATTTAAAATTCAATGATTTCGACGACGAAGACGTAGAACTTAGACAACAGAAAGCTTCATCAAAAGACTGACCATGTGGTCACATGATTTCATTGTAGACAAGATAGTTTGGTCGCTTACAGCTTTGATCTCTGTGTTAAAATTATATCTGGAATATATCTATTTAACCAGTTCTAACAAATATGTGATAATGACTTGACACCAAAACATTAACTATACCAATTTTGGAGTTTGTGTATATAATAGTGACTTTACCAGAGGCTGTGGAAATCCTGAAAATAGAAGTGAATAGTTCATTTATTCCACATTTTGCCACCTGGTGGTGCAAATAGAATGCATTGTAGCTTTAAGGCCATGTACTATAACATATATTTTTTTATAATATTTTTGGAGGCGGTCATGTTCCCACCATTGGTCCAGTTGACATGGAATGACCCTGGTGCACACTTCTTAGACTTTAATAACATTCGGTTAGATTCATCTTAGCGCCCAGAAGAATGAAATCAAGGACTCATGTCATTCAGAGGCGGATCTAAGCTCTGATGGGCCCTACTGTGCGCGACATACTCGGCCATTTGCGAAACTGGTTCCAGACCCTGTCTGTGGCCGCTGAAAAACATTGTGATTGTGGTCGTAGTTTAAGCCGTTATTTTAATCATTTTAGATTTATGTTTTTGTCTGTTCTCTCTTCTCCTATCCACACCTAGATACTGTTTGAACTCCTGACTGTTAAACGGAGGACCGTCGTCAGATTTGACTGATTTTGGTATTCCGAATAATGAAAATATCTTCTTTAAAACACGGTTTTAGCACTTTAAATGATGTTGACGTCACAATTTCAACAATTGGATATCTTGAATACTCATCTATTATGGCCAATGCAGACTCTCCAGTAGGAAACGGACCACACGTTCCCATGGATGATTGGGTAGTACTGACATGACTGACGGATCTCTATTATGCTCAGGAATAGCTGATTGACATGGAATACAGTTCCTTATTTCAGTTTCCACCATTTTGTCCATGAGTGTGAACCATACTTTAGATCTAAGCAATTGTTTAGTTAATGTCATTCCTTGATGACCTTCACGACTAAGTTCATGAAATACTATAGCATACTGCTTAGTATCGTCATCTGACTTACACATGTCATGGTTGCTGGTGTTGATATACTCTCGTAACTTAATTAATGTTCTGCCATTATCAGTCTCGTTGTGTATATCTCTTAGTGTAACTGCTGGTAACGAACATTGACGAATTATAGTTCAAACTGTTTCTTCACTATGTCTATAAATACTACGATCATTGTCAGTATGAGGAACTGGATGTCTACTAAGATAATCCGCTGGATTAAACTTTCCTTTTTCATATATTAAATTAATTTGAAGTCGAACTGTTGGAGATATAGTAACCATCTTTCCATTCGAATAGGTGGACGACTATTCAGATTTTTGAATAGAGGTAAAAGAGGTTGATGGTCTGTAATTACTTCAAATTTTGAACCAATTATATACATGTATAACTTTTCACATGCCCATCTTGCACCTAATGCTTCTCGTTCAATTTGACTGTATAGCTCCTCCACTTTGGTTAATGATCTGCTCAGGAATAATACTGTATGCCAAACTTGATTTTCAAATTGTGCTAACAATGCTGCTATACCGGTAGGACCTGCATCAACGTAAACTCCCGTTGTTAACTTTCTGTTGTAATATGTCAAAGTTAAATCTTTAGACAAACTGGATTTAAGTTGGTTGATTGCTTGCTCTTCTTCTGGACCTGATTTCATTACAGGGGGGGGGGGGGGGCGGGGAATTGCCTAGTGGTCTAGAGTGCCGCGCTTCAACCTCTAGCTGGCCGGTCACCTCTGGCTTGCGGCTGTGGTTTCGATCCCTGGTGTGAGCGTTTGTGGCATGGAGATAGGGGCGCCTTCTCAACCTCGTGGTTTTCCTCCAGGCACTCCAGTTTCTTCCCACTACTAAAGACCCCAACGCGCAAGCGAATTATTGAAATAAAATTGAACCATACGTTAGTCCCGAAATGACCTGGTTTGTGTCGAGTCGATGCTAAAGCCCATTTCTCTCTCTCTCTCTCTCTCATTTCATTACAGCATTTTTCTCTGTTAATTTTCTAAGAGGTGTTGAAATAGCTGATAATTTAGGTATAAATCTAGATGAAAATGCTAAAATACTTAGAAAATTTTAAACCGAAAAAATCTATTTCTGTTGACCGGAATTGTCATTTATCTTTGTTTAAAGTTAAACCGCATTCACGAAATCTTTGAAGAACAGATTTGAGTGCAGTGTCATGAGTTTGTATATCTGAGCCAAAACAAATATATCATCCCAAATGTTCATGACCCCAGGTAAATCGCCAACTGTTTTGTACATAATATCATCAAAAATGTCTTGAGACGATATGGCACCATAATTTAAACGTTTATATCTCTTCTTCCCGTTGACACCATAGAAAGTTGTGAGATGAGGTGAAGATTCTTTAAGTTTTATCTGATGGTATGATTCATTCATATCCAACTTACTGTAAACTTTTGAACCTTCTACAGTTTGTGCTTCAGTAACAGGTCGTTTTATTGCCTGGTTGACTTGTCTCATATTTACACAATAATGGATTTTATCAGGATTGTGAGGTTTTGTTGTGATTAGTACACCATGTTGTCGGTCCTGTGGTTGGAACATCTTCTGTAATATTGTTATCCATTTAATCTTTTTTCTTCTTGAAGTGCCATTTCTTCTAAACTTATTATCTGAATTTAGTTTATCTTGAATTTTGTCAAAGCGATCTTCATCAAGAAGATTTGAACTAGCACCGGTGTCTACTTCAAAATGTACTTTTATACCATTTACATAAATCTTGACTAAAGATGAATAGTTCTCTTGACTGCTATTGGTAATGCACACTTTATATACACACACTTCATCTGTTTCCGATTCTTCGAAAATCTGTTTCATATGTTTTTGACGATTTTTATACGCCCACATTACTGCCAGAGTTATGGCCCTTGATCACTTCAAAAAATCTTGTGGACGCTTTAGAGGCCAAAGTTAATATCCGATTGACTTTGAATTTATACACAGTGTTTAAGGTCATGAGACAAAGAAGCCTATCGATTTTCAGCGATTTCCAATAATTCCTGCCAGAGTTATGGCCCTTGATCACTTCGAAAAATCTTTTGTAACGGTCTAGAGGCCAAACTTATCATCCAATTGACTTCAGATTGATACGCAGAGTTTAAAGTCTTGAGACGAACAAGTATATTGATTTTCAATGAATTTTGATAACTGAACTGCTCAATCCATGTTTTTAAAAGTTTTGTATACTAAGCGTTAGCATGGGGCAGAACTTTATAAAAACCAAACAAATTCTAATAATTTTCTGAAAATTACTTAATGAGTTGTTACTCTTAATCAAATTTTACTGTAGGCTATTATAAATGTTTCATTACCGAAAAAAGTAAGAATATGCGACAACTCTTGTTGACTGCCCGGACGATATAGTTGCTGTGGGCGTATGTTTCATTGCCTGGCAACCTATTGTTGTTTGACTGGTAATTACTAGATTTATGATGACTGAAAGAGTGCCGTGTGTGGCTCTTTGGTTTTAAACATTTTACAGCATAATGTCCTTTACCACCACAATTATGGCATCTGACCCCTGATACCGGACAGTTCCATCAACTTGTTTATCGCGAGAATAAGCTTGTTGTGTTGATTGCTATGCTTATGGTTATTAGATCTATGTTGTTTCCTTTGATGATTAGGCCTTGGTTTATAACTTTGAACCCTATTTACAGCTCTTTCCTCGTTTGCTTCTATTTCTTCTGCTCAACGATATGTGTCTTCTTTACTCTGTGCTTTTAGTAGAAATTTCTCTAAACTATATTTCTTGTCCATAGCTTTTCTTCTAAACTCAGAGTCTTTAATCTTCAAACTAAGATGATATAAAAGCTGTCCATCAATATTCAGAAATTCACAATCTGCAGCTGTTTCTCAAAGGTGTACTTCATATTCGTTAATTGTTTCACCATCTTTGTGACGCAGTTTACCAAAATTGTGCTTGTGTCACACTTTTTAAACCAGTATAATGTTTGTTGAGCTTTCTTATTGCTTTTCCATACGGTGTGGTAGAAACTTCTAATTCTGTGTCTGGCTAGTCATCAGAATAAGGCTCTGGATCTCGAAGAAGTTTTATTTTAACTCGAATTTCATTTCCACCATAAATTTTCAAAGCATCCAATTTATCTTGATCATCTGTGACACGGAAGTAGCGTAATCTTGTGTTAAATTCATCCATCCACTTCTCCCATTTTGGCCCATTGAGGAGTGGATCTGCCTCAGGAACAAATTGAATCATTTTATTGTCTCTTTTAACACTACCAGATGCCTGAAATGTGTCATTTCTGTTGCCAAAAGAGCTTGTGTTCACTGTGTCATTGGAATCTGCCATTGTTGATATAATTGACCGATCGCGGCTGTCAATCAAAATAATAAATCAACCAATCAAACAACGTCTTCACTTCTGCGCGAGCTAGCTATATTTTGTCCGTCATTATGCCCGTCAGACGTAAACAAAAACATTTCCAGCAGACGTTAATTACCAACCCGTCAAAATGGTAAAGCGATGTGCTTGGAGTACGTGTAATTCGGATAGTAGATACCCAGAGAGACTGACAGGAGGGATAACCTTTATTCCTTTCCCAAAGCTTGGAAGAACGCGTGATAAAGCCAAGCGATGGATACCGTTATGCGGGCGACCTTTCGAGCAGTTAAACGAAGAGATACTGGGTGAGCGAAGAAAGGCTAAACATCTGTTCGTGTGCTCTAAGGTTATTATTTATTTATACTTTTAGGCCTATAGATTTTCGTGCCTACTATATTTTTTTTCAAACAAAATAAAATAGCTGTACTTGACTAGTCTAATGCATCATCATTTTTATACGCCCACATTGAAATGTGGTCGTATATTGCCGTCGCCCCCGTCCGTCCGTCTGTCGGTCCGTCCGTCCGTCCGTCCGTCCGTCCGTCCGTCCATCGTCCACAATTTCTTGTGAACGCTCTAGAGGCTAAAGTTAATATCCGATTGACTTTAAATTTATACACGGTGTTTAAGGTCGTGAGACGAAGAAGCCTATTGATTTTCAGCGATTTCCGATAATTACTACCAGAGTTATGACCCTTGATCACTTTGAAAAATCTTGTGAACGCTCTAGAGGCTATAGTTAATATCCGATTGACTTTAAATTTATACACAGTGTTTAAGGTTATGAGACGAAGAAGCCTATTGATTTTCGGTGATATCCGATAATTACTGCCAGAGTTATGACCCTTGATCACTTTCAAAAATCTTGTGAACGCTTTTGAGGCTAAAGTTAATATCCGATTTACTTTAAATTTATACACGGTGTTTAAGGGCATGAGACGAATAAGTCTATTGATTTTCGGTGATATCCGATAATTACTACCAGAGTTATGACCCTTGATCAATTTGAAAAATCTTGTGAACGCTCTAGAGGCTAAAGTTAATAACCGATTGACTTTAAATTTATACACAGTGTTTAAGGTCATGATACGAAGAAGCCTGTTGATTTTCAGTAATATCCGATAATTCCCGCCCGAGTTATGACCCTTGATCACTTTGAAAAATCTTGTGAACGCTCTAGTGGCTAAAGTTAATATCCGATTGACTTTAAATTTATACACGGTGTTTAAAGTCATGATACAGAGAATCCTATTGATTTTCAGCAATATCCGATAATTACTGCTAGAGTTATGACCCTTGATCACTTTGAAAAATCTAAAGTTAATATCCGATTGACTTTAGATTTATACACACTATTTACGGTCATGATACAAAATAGCCTATTTATTTTCAGCGATATCCGATAATTACTGCCAGAGTTATGACCCTTGATCACTTTGAAAAACCCTGTGAATGCTCTAAAGGTTAAAGTTAATATCCGATTGACTTTAAATTTGTACACAGTGTTTAGGGTCATGAGACGAAGAATCCTATTTGATTTTCAGTGATATCTGATAATTTCTGGCACTTGATCACTTTGAAATATCTTGTGGACGAAGGCCTTTAGACAAACCATCAAAACTATTCTAATCATTTCTGATAATTACTTAATGGGTTATTACTTGTAATAAGATTATCATGTGTTGTAAATGTTCTCCTTACTGACAAAAGAAACAATATGCAACAATCCTTTTTGACTGCCTGGACGACTTAGCTGTTGTGGGCGTATGTTTCGTTGCCTGGCAACCTATCTTTCTGATTTAAGTAAGCTACCAGTCAGTGCCAGTGGGGCTATAGCCCCATAGGATAGGCCTAGTAGTAGTAGGCCTTATATAGTATTTGTATTTATTTATAATACGCTAATTAATATGATGTTAGGCCTACATATTATGTGGCTGTTTTTACAATGTGACATTAAAATGTCAGCTCAAACATTTTTCTAAATTTATTCCGTTATTGCGCCAGGGCAGAAGTGATAGCCAGGGCAGAAACAATCTTTAGATTTTATTATTTCAATTTGAATTATTTTTTCTTCGACTGCATGTATGTAATAGGCAGGCCTGCAGGGTGAATAGTTCAGACATTAGTATTAATTTAAAGTTTGAATAAAAAGTTAACAAAAAGCAAAAATGGCAGACAAAACAAATCAAGTTGCCAATTTACAATTTGATAAATTTATGGGAATGAAATGGTCATGTAAACTTACTTGTATTATTATGTAATGGTATCATAATAATAATAATAATATCTTTCTTATTCTTTTTCCCTTTTTAGCACTTTGTAAATGGTCAGCCAGATCCCATCGCTGCACTGCACTGTGATGATCACATTACTCAACCAAGACCACCACCCAAACCCAGAAGTAATTATATTGAGAAAACTGCAGTGATTGAATCAAAGGTTTTAAGGTAACAATGGTTTTATCAGCTTCAGAATAATTATTTCCTGTGCTCACATTAAACATGTGTTGTCTGGAGGTTAAAATCCATTTCTCTCTGTCTTACACCTAGGGGGTTGGATGGCTGAATGGTTAGCACACACGTGCGTGCTGTATCATACGGAAGACGGGGAGGGACATTCCAACTTCAAAGTTCCGACTGCAAACTTCTAAGTTCCAACTTCCATGTTCCTACCTCCGACTTCCAGCTTCCATGTTCCATGTTTCATTCTCCATTTTATCAGTAGCCACGTGTGTGTAAGATTGTGATAATAGCTTAAATAAAGCAAGTTTTTATCAATATTTATAGTTCATAAATACACTTAGTACAAGTATCTACGAAAGACCGACATTCCAACTTCCAACTTCAGTGTTCCGTGTTCCAAGTTCCAAGTTCCGACTTCCAAGTTCATAGTATCACGTGATAGCAATACGGTCAGATGGCGAGAACATCACGTGATTAAAAAATTAAAATGAATGAGCTTAAACAACTATTTGACGGAGAGAGAGAGAGAGAGAGAGAGAGAGAGAGAGAGAGAGAGAGAGAGAGAGAGAGAATGGGGTTTATTTAACGTCCACTCGACACAAACTAGGTCATTTTAGGACTAACATATGGTTTAATTTTATTTCAACAATTCGCTTGCGCGTAGGGATCTTTAGCATTGGGAGGACTGGAGTACCCGGAGAAAACACACGATGTTGGAAGGCGACCCTGAATTCCCCTTGCCACGTACAAAAGGGGATTCGAAACCACACCAGTTGACTCAACGGTAGGCCGTATGATACAGCGTGCGCACGTATCAATTTTTTTAAATTCTTAATAATTTCCATCTACATGTAAGACACATAATCAAGAACTAAACCAAAAGTGGTTTTCACTTCACTGTTTACAGCAGTGTCTAGATCTTGACAGATGTAATTTTCCTTTTTATACGCCTGCTTTATCACGTGGACGTTGGTTGCGTTCGATATTCACGCACACCGGACCGTAACCTCCTGGAGTATGGCCCCTGGTTGTACAAAAAAATCACATTATTTTTTTTTTGCTAGCTCGTTCTCTGTCCATGTGGGCATATCCTGCATTGCGATCTCCTGATAATTTTTAGCTTTTTTATTTTTATATATTAATTGTGTTATGTTTCATTGGATAGCTTTAGATACAGGGATTGTAATCCTTTTAATAACTGTTCAATTAGTCATATGCAATATCAGATAATTTACAGGTTTTAAATGTTTTAAAAAACCACTACCGCCAGAACATGTAGTAAGGTCCCTAATTGTTATTTAAAACACCTATATGTACATGTATGGATTTAAGGGGGGGGGGCGATGGGTCCTAATTTTCGACAGTGCCCTTTTTTACTGCTAAAAGTGACTTTTCTCAGACCCAAATATGTCCGTTCCGAACGTTTACTTAGACGAAATATCAGCCAAACAGCTCTTGGAATGGCTACAGATGCAAGGAAATCACGAATAATTTTCTTGGCCCCCCAACCCCCCCTCTCGACGGCGTGCCCCGTCTCTGCGGTCAGAGCCCTCATTTTGCGCCCCCCCCCCCTTTTTCAAAATTCCTAGATTCGCCCCTGTGTATCATTTATTTTAAAAACTAAGACGTTGTAATTTCCATTTCTTTGTTTGGTTTCTGACATGGCTGCTATATGCTTGCATCCTGTATACAAGTAATGAAATAAAATAATTTATTTCATAATTATTTCTTTGTTAATATTGTTAATAAACAACGTTAAAAATAAAATGGTTTACATTTATTTATTCACCAATAAGAAATAAGAAAGGGCATTACATTTCCCAAGAAAACTTGTTAAACATTAGCTGGGTTCCTCGCCTATTACATGTCGTTCTTTAAGCATGATTGCAATTTGTCAGTGCTTGGTACCTTACCTTACCTGTACTGTAGCCAAATTTCTGTAGGGGTGGGGGCTGGAAGCTTGGATATCGAAAAATAAAGACATGATTGAAGCACATTTTTGGCGATTCTCTAGAAACCCTGCTTAAGATTGAATATGGATTAAACATGCGTAAACGGTAGATTACTAGAGAAGCTTTTAATGTTCTTCCCTAATCCAAGTTTGTTATTGAGGTAAATGACAATGTGGGGGTTTACATTTAAATAACTATTACGTATATTATGTACAATTTCGAATAGTCTTTTTCGACGTTCAAAAGTAAATGTACAGTGCTAAGACCACCTAAAGATAAATTTTAATTATTCCTACTATTAATTAGATCAGGTTTCGCTGCAGTTTTTATATTTTACGCTGACATTTATTGCTTTAAATCTTCCTAGTGCTAAGCGGAAAATTTGACCTTTTAACCTCCAGGATCACAAAGAACAATTTAGCAGGTTTACATTTTTATTGAAAGGGTGATTACTTTCGATCATTTTTAGCTTATTTTCATGATACAAGGCTGACTGCGCATTCAGTTTCAGTGCAAATGATATCATTTGACCTTTGACTGCCAATATCTCGAAAACGCTCCCAACGACGGACTGGTTACCACTCGACATCATCTTCTACGCAAAATTTTACTCTATAAGTTGGGTCTGGATTTGTGCCCATTTGATCCCCCCCCCCCCTCCTGAGCGTCCAGACTACTAGTTCCAGTTGGAGAACTGACATAAAACAATATCGCAAACTGTCTTGAGGAATGCTATCTCCAGAGTCACGTAAATCCGCCAATTGCTCCTGTATTGCAAAATAATAAGGTTTTAACCCATCCAAATTTAATGCCAGATGAAGTATGGTCCTGGTGTAGAACACTGACGCCTGATTAATCGATGGGCCTTACGACGATATATTCCATCAGGATCAAGGACTCGCATAATCCCCCCCACCCTTCTTACTGAGATGCCATAATTAATAAAGCGAATTTAAGACAAGCTAGTACTTTAACTTTTACATATGTAGGCACTGGTACTGGTGCATACGTAAAAGATCCCTGATGGAATTCGTTAAATTGGGCGTAGCTCCGCTGTCCAGGAAAAATTGCCACCATAAACCTCAAGAAAGAACAGTATGACGTTAAACTCCATTTCATTTGATTGCTGTTATTTTCAATGTGTTTTATTACATTTACTTGCAAGTTGTAATAAAGAATAATGATTCACAGCACACTCGGCACAAATCAGGTCATTTCGAGGTGGGTGAACACGTGGCTGAGTGGGCTAAGTGGGTAAAAAGTAAAGTAAATTTATTGCATAAAAACGCCCACGAAGAGCAGCATACAATTACAAAAAATTACATTCATACAAAGCAACAAATATACATGTAACATAAACGCTGGCTCGCTAGCCTGGAAGTCGGGTGTTCGATCCGGCGTTGTTTCACCTTGGCAGTGATGCAGAACGGAGGGCCTGACAAGGACAGCTGTCTAGTCATTCGGATGGGACATAAAACCGAGGACTGGATAGGCGAGCCTACTAACTGTCACGTACGACCGGGGAATCGAAACCAAGCCAGTTGAATCAATAACAGGCCTAATGGTACAGCGCACACGCTAGCCATTCGCCCACCCCTCCGACTTAAAAAATAATTCAATTAGTATTAGATATCTGTACTAACTGTATTTATAAACTATAAATATTGATAAAAACTTGCTTTATTTAAGCTATTATCACAATCTTACACACACGTGGCTACTGATAAAATGGAGAATGAAACATGGAACATGGAACTTGGAAGTTGGAACTTAGAAGTTCGAAGTCGGAACACTGAAGTTGGAATGTCCCTACCCGTCTTTCGTAGTATCATAAGGCCTGTCATGATTTCTAATCCCCAGTTGTACATGACAAGGAGAAGGGTTGCCTATCAAACCTTGTGGGTTTTCTCCGGGTCCTCTTGTTTCCTCTCACTGCTAATTAGAAAGACTCATACGCACAAGCAAATTATTGAAATAAAAATAAACTATATGTTAATCCCAAAATGACCTAGTTTGTGTCGAGTGGACCTTAAACCCCATTTCTCTCCCTCTTTACACTACAGACTGTTCTACATATCATTTTAGATATATTCCATTTAGATCCTGGTAACACACATTCTTTATGCATAGATGTAAGCTATGGTAATAGCATAAAATTAAAATAAAGAAAGTTGTGTTAATGCTGCATTTTTTTATTAATGGCAAGTCTAATTATTAATTTATTAATAAGACGCCAGGTTTTAGCAGCAAACAAGAAATTGTTTTACTATTTACAAAATTTCAGTCTCTGGTATAAAAATACTGAATAAAGTGAATATATTTATGTACAAATTTTATATTTATGTACAAATTTTACATAATCATGTACTTCTTTACAGAGTTTCTATAAAGTCAAATAATGATATTGAGTATGAAAACTGTGGACTAAATGCCTTGAATAATAAAATGGTACAGACAGAGAATGCAGTTGATGCTGTCATAGGTTAGTTGAACTTATTTTATAGGCATGTAGAATTTTTAATAAGAAATGGCTTTAAATATTCAACATAAAAACATGATAATTTTGAAACAAGCTTCTGCATGGTTTCTTTTTCGGGATATATTCTCTCTATGCAGAAATCCTGTCTCGTAAAAGTGACAAAGTCGCAAAATTGAGCCCCAGTTACGAGAAGTTGTCCCTGAACCTGAAACCAGTGAATATGGTTTCTAGACAATTTAAATTCTGCATCATTTTGCACTAAAAAGAAATCTTTCAGCGTATTGCATGCTTCTGTTAGTGTAATATCTCGAGCTGAAAAAGGACATTTAATTTCAATGAGCCCAGTCTCGCCTTTGTCACAAACTATTGCATCTGTTGTGGCACCTAAAAATGAAAAAGCTGGATTTATTACAAGTCCAATGTCATGAATATGATTTCGGGTCTGTTTTATATACATTTGTTTAGCAATGGTTTCATTTGCTTGCCCATAAGAAGTCGAAACAGAATAAAAATTACTTTTGTGAAATGTGTTTTTTAAAAATGAATCGTTTATCTCCTTTCTTTTCATAACAGCTCCAAAATTTGAGGCAGTAATACGACACTTTCTTTGGTTCATCCAGGTGTTATTATTATTTCTTGTGGATCTCTCTATTTTTATGGCTTCATCTTGATTTACATCAATTTCTTTCCACTCAACTTTCATCTTTTCTATCTGTTCTAAATCTAAATGTACAGCAACTGGTTTTGGGAAAACTATTTCACCACATTTACCTGAGTTCTCTGCTCTTGGTTCTGTTGTCACTTGCATAAGGGGTGCCTGAAATACATATTATAATCTATTTACTGTCCGTATTTTTCAGGATTTCAACCGATGGACATCTTGGCCCATGCTGCAGAAAATATAAAAATGAAGGAAGAATATGCAAAACTAATTCTGGAAAATGAAAATCTTAAACGCAGTCAAGTTAAACAAGTAGATAAAGGAACTAGTATCGACCTATCCACGCAGCGTTTTAGTTGTTCAACTTTAAAAAAAGATTCATTTCAATATTATACTGGCTTTTCATATGACCGTTTTTATAATGTATATAAATTTTTTGTACCAGGAGTTGATTTACCGTTTGGTCAGTTTTTCTCTTGAAGATCAGCTTCTATTAGTGTTAATAAAATTAAGACAGGACTTTGATTTTAAACACATATCAAATATGTTTGGAATTTCTTCTCAAGATTGTAGCTGTTTATTTACTAATTGGATAAACTATATGTTTTACAGACTTGGCTCTCTTGATATATGGCCACACAGAGACATTATCATTGAAAATATGCCAGAACAATTTAAAACTGATTATCCCAACACAATGGTCATAATTGATGGAACAGAACTAAAAATTCAGAGGCCAAGTTCCCTCCATAGACAGAGCCAATGTTATTCAGACTACAAATCTTGTACCACACTGAAGGGTCTTGTTGGTGTCGACCTAAGGGGATCTATTGTGTTTGCATCCATTTTATTTTCTGGATCAATCTCAGACAAAGAAATAACCCACAGAAGTGGGTTTTTGGACACTTTAAAATCATTATTACAAAGTGGTAAACTTCAAGAAGGTGATGGAGTTATGGCCGATAAAGGATTTACAATAGAAAAAGAAATCAATAATGTCAGATTATGCTTAAATATTCCACCATTTGTGCCATCATCTGCCTCCCAAATGAGTGCCCCAGCCGTTGCAGAGACAATTAAAATAGCTAAACATAGGGTACATGTTGAAAGAGCAATATGTCGGGTTAAACAGTTTAAACTCCTAACCAATAAAGTAAGTCTGAGCTTGTTCAGCTGTGTTAATCAAATATGGCTAGTCTGTTGTGTTTTAACGAATTTTATGCCATTCCTTATTGAGAAATAAAAATAGAATATAAAATACTGCATTGTGTTTTTGCTATGGTACTGGCAACAGAGGGAGTTAACTAATGATATTGTTTATATAACGGTTTTACATCAGCTGTTTGGCTGAAAAACTTATACAGGCCCAAATCATAGAATCATAGATACATTATTACATGTACATACATGATATGCAAGTGGAGATCCAATAAGTTGTGGGCCAATGCATGGGTGTTGTAATGGAGTCTGCTGTGCTGCTCACCAAGTATGAGATGGGACTGTCCTTCAAGGTTTGAAGATGTAAAATATCAGCATCTGATACTTGAATTTTTCTGAAAAAGAAAGTATAAATCTATTAAACGAGCATATTTATAGAAATAGCATGCATGTGACACTCCTTGTATTTTAAAATATTTTTCGCATCATATTTTTAACTGGACTGTCACGATAATAACATCACTCCCTAAGAACTTTTTCTAATGCAGTGGTTGCCTTTGTCACCTGAACACTTACCTGTTGTCGTTAAAATTAGCCATCACAGGCTTTCTTTTTCTGTTTACATTCCCAGGCCTTGAAATTATTATGTGTAAAACAGGGTCTGGTTCAATTTTTAACCCCCTTGGCTTATCCCACTGCTGTGGTAAACTTGTTGATGACGGTTGAGAAGGAACATCTTTATATCCTGCAATCTTCCATTCTTCAATCATTATGATCATTGCCAACACATGAGCACACCTTCCTCCCATCCTAAAAATACAATTATTTTTCTAGGTTAAAAGGGCTCATATTGTAGATAATAGACAAATTTATTAACATTATCAAGTTTATTATTTATTAGTGATAAATAAAACTAAATAATTCAGTCAATACAATTCAATTTATCCCCAAAATTGACACCTGAATATTTTTTCATGATCTACGAATATAATATAAGCAGGTAATTTACACAAAAGTAGCTGGGACATACTATTTTTCATCATGAAAATGAAACCACAAAAATGATAAAATAATGTTACAATTTCTACATGCAGTAAAAAAGCATACTACCAATCAAATATGAATAGGCCTAGTAGTACTAGTACCGATAGGCTAATAATAGGCCTGTGACTGTGGTGAGGATAATATAAATAAAGCCAGACGAGTCAAAAGAATAAAATGAATAATTATCATTTTAGAAAATGTTTAAGAAATCAATGATATTTCTATAAAAAAATAAAATAGCTGAGGCTGATATTTACCCTGCTTTACAGCTACAAAGAGCATCTGTTATAGTCCGGTCTTCTATGTTGACATCTATTGACGTCTGGTGCGGTTCGTCCGATTTTTTCATGCTTCGATAAATTCGAGCGAAAACATGAATGGATGTTACATCAACACCGGCCGATATGGACATGGATTTGATGTATGACCCCTTGGAAAAAGCTGTAGCTCGCTGTTTCTGCCTTAGCGAAGGTATATACGGCAAATACCTCGAGGAAAAATCGCTTGGTACATCGCTTATTGTTTGCCTCGCTGACGGGCTTAAATTGGGTTATCTCCCTTCATTTTAAGGGGCGTGGCTACGTCCGCACTGGCGATCCGTCAATTATGTTAATAGCTTGATACTGGCTTGTGATGATGATTGGATTTATAGACGTTAGTTACAATTGAATACAAAATGTAGAGGATGACTGAGGGAGTTTGTTGAAATGTTATACTTTCACTTTGACAATACACCTAACTTGCCTGGTTTTGACGAAGAAAATGTGTCTGTTGCCCTCAATCCCATACTCGTCACTATATGTGACGGGGTTAGGGTTACCAGATTAATCATTGGAGAAACTGGAACATTTATTATTCTAAGCAGGCTAAAGCTAAATTTGGCAAGGAGCGCCCTCTAGGCACGACAAAATGAGCGCCCAAAGGGCACGAATTTACTAGCGGGGGGTTTGGGGGCATACGGACACAGATCACCAAATATTCATGGGCCGTCAACCACGAAACAAGGGCGAAAGTTATTTTTAGTCTTTCTCTCCATTTCCCTTTTTCCCCCTTTTGCATGGCGATTTTTGTTGACTTTTTGGTGTAGAATCGAAGAAAAGGGTTTAAAAATACATTTTCTGCCAGGTTTTGGTGAATATTCATGATTTTGAGGCGGAAGGATACAAGAGTTGTGAGGTTGGTTATGTTGAAAGGGAGGGCCGAAAATTGCTTGTTTAGTTGTCTCTACTTCCAGCCTGTGTATCTCAAGTTTTTCATGGTGAACCTCATACATGCTTTTGGGCCAGAGTTTGCCACATGTTGCTCCATCTGTGGCAGAAAGCGTTCTACCCAACAAATATTTGGGAAAAAGTTACAGCCGGTCTAAGAGACGAGAATTAACATTAAAGTCAATGGGGAAATAATTAGTGATCTGTGGCCTATCTGTGTATGACAAGGCTATGACTGATATGCCTTAGTTTTGAAAACATGATGACTAAATTGTCAGAAAATATGTATAAAATAGAAGAGAAAAACTCAAAAAATGTTAAATTTAAAAAAAAAAATATCAAAGTTTGGAGAAAAATTGTGATTTTACTGCAAATTTCTCAATTTTCAGGTTTTATTTAATTTTTAACAGTAAGAAAAATATTTCAATGTCCAATTTTGGTGTATTCAGCCTCAGAAAGCACAGATAAAGTGAAGAACATTGTAATTTCACCTAATTTTGTCTAAAAATCAGGAATATTCACAAAAAATCTACAGATTCCCCTATTTCGATGTAGAAATTAATGCCTTCATGCCTACTCAAAAGAGTCAAAATTTCTAAAACTGCCCTTATTTTCATTGCTAATGTAACTTAGATGGGATCTATAAGTTTGTCAGGTTTAGAAATAGCTCCAGTTTTCCTACAGAAAATTGAAAATTGGCAACACTGAGTTAATAATATACAGCAGATGGGTTTGTACAAAATGTTCAAAACAGGGATTGGCTCAATTTTGTCACCAATTTAGCCAGAAAAATCATTTTTATACGCCCACATGGAAATGTGGACGTATAATGCCGTCGCCCCCGTCTGTCGGTCGGTCGGTCGGTCCGTCCATCCTCCACAATTTCTTGTGAACGCACTAGATGCTAAAGTTAATATCCGATTAACTTTAAATTTATACACATTGTTTAAGGTCATGAGACGAAGAAGTCTATTGATTTTCAGCGATTTCAAATAATGAGTGCCAGAGTTATCTCCCTTGATCACTTCAAAAAATCTTGTGGATGCTCTAGCGGCCAGAGTTAATATCAGATTGACTTTAAATTTATACACAGCGTTTAAGGTCATGAAGAGAAGAATCCTATTGATTTTCAGAGATTTCTGATAATTACTGCCAGAGTTATGGCCCTTGATCACTTCAAAAAATCTTGTGGACGCGCTAGAGGTCAAAGTTAATATCCGATTGACTTTAAATTGATACACAGTATTTAAGGTCATGAGACGAAGAATCCTATTGATTTTCAGCGATTTCCCATAATAACTGCCAAAGTTATCTCCCTTGATCACTTTGAAAAATCTTGTGACGCTCTAGAGACCAAACTTTTTATTCGATTAATTTTCATTGAATTTTGATAACTGAACAGCTAAATCCATGATATTAGATGTTTTGTATACTGTACTGAATGTTAGCATGGGCCAGAACTTTATAAAAACCAAACAAATTCTAATGATTTTCTAATAATTACTTTATGAGTTGTTACTCTTAATCAGATTTTAGTGTAATATAAATGTTTCATTATTGAAAAAAAGTAAAAATATGCGACAACTCTTGTTGACTGCCCGGACGATTTAGCTGCTGTGGGCCTATGTTTCGTTGCCTGGCAACCTATCTTTTTCTTCTTTGAAACATTAAATTCTTGCATTTCAGTCATGAAGGAAGCAATATCCCAGTCTTTATAGACATTTTTCATCCCACCATTCCGTTTAGAGAGGCTATAAATGCCCCACCCCACCCTTTTATTTATTTGTTTTGAGAGATTTAATTGCACCTGTGTTGACAATTAAATTGTAGTAATTGGAATTTGTTGTTGAATTACAGCTAGGAATGTTATTTTTCACCAATAAATGGTTATTTTGTACATTTCCAGGATTTCTAACCTTTTTTGTTTAAAGTTAAACTTGGAACCCTGAGACATGTCAGGCCAATAAGACCACACCCTGATACAAAACTGGTGTAGATGTGTAAATGTCAGCTTAATGGTCAATATTTCCTTATCAAAATGAAGGATTGGTGGTGTTTGTTGCATTTATGTTACTTATAGAACAGTAAAATGTTAATTTTGCCCCTTTTCAGGCCTCTTTTATGTTGTCAACTCTGTCATAACTGCCTTTTTGAATTCATTTTTCCAGGCAATTGATGTAATGGTCCGGACATCTTGATTCAGCACAAGAATTGCAATAAAGATTTGTATGATGCCTCTGAGTTTTGAGATGTTGAAAACATTGAACTATTCCCAAATTTGTGAAAATTGTGTATTCTGTGACCCTTTTGTTAGAGGGGTGGTCATAGACCAAAAATGGCATTTTTTTTTTTCATCAAGGCCTATTTTTAACCATAATTCATATTTATTGCACCTATTTTAGTTTTTATGTACATATATTACCCAGGGATGGTAAAACATAGCTGTTAGACAGATTCCTTTGGTAATGTTAGCTCTGCAATCAAAGATAGGATTGATTCAGTCATTGACATGTTTAGGGGGTGGGGTTACATGTTTCAGTACAGACCTCTATAATTACAACCAATGCATCTGATATGTGATTTTTCTGTTTGCATATTGTCCAGGGTTTTCAAAAATATATTACTTGCCAGTCTGACTATCTCAAAATGTGGAAAATTATTGGTTTTTTGAAAGATGCTACATGTAAATTTTGTACATTTTTCATGACATGGCATTAAAAAAATAAATTTTTGAAAAAAAAATCCAGATTATGAGTGTTTTCTGTGTAATTTGTTTGTAACTTGTCTTATTTTTTCACAAAACTCAAATACTGCCTTTAATAAGAAAGATTTTTAAATTTTAGCACAAAAGGCCCAGGGACCTGAGATGCACCACTGTACATAAAGCAGCATGTATACTTAAAGGGCCATCATTTTTGCAGTTATTCTTTGATTTTGATTTTCTTTCACCGGTGTCTTGCCAGAACATATGGGAAGCATATAAAAAAGGCCTTTTGGTCAAACCTGAAGTTTCACCCCTATATAGGACACAGATCACCAAATATTCATGGGCCGTAACCCACGAAACAAGGGCGAAAGTTATTTTTAGTCTTTCTCTCCCTTTCCCTTTTTCCCCCTTTTGCATGGTGATTTGTGTTGACTTTTTGGTGTAGAATCGAAGAAAAGGGTTTAAAAATAAATTTTCTGCCAGGTTTTGGTGAATATTCATGATCTTGAGGCGGAAGGATACAAGGGTTGTGAGGTTGGTTACGTTGAAAGGGAGGGCCGAAAATTGCTTGTTTGGTTGTCTCTACTTCCAGCCTGTGTATCTCAAGTTTTTCATGGTGAACCTCATACATGCTTTTGGGCCAGAGTTTGCCACATGTTGCTCCATCTGTGGCAGAAAGCGTTTACCCAACGAATATTTGGGAAAAAGTTACAGTCGGTCTAAGAGACAAGAATTAACATTAAAGTCAATGGGGAAATAATTAGTGATCTGTGGCCATACTCTCCCAGAAATTTTTTCATTTGTAGAAGCTGGGAGATGTGTTTTCAACCATTTTGTGACTGTAGTTACACTAAAAATATATGTTGTTGAATGGGTCATTGACGGGCATTATTTTGATTGTCACATGTTAGTAATATTTGTAGGAACCAGTGATGGGATTTCAAAATTTTTCGTGTCGGACATTTTACCGAAAATAAAGGCGCATAATATCGTTATTTAAGCAGACGAATTCATACCACAATTAAAAGTCACATGTCGTCAAAATATTCAAATCACGTACATAACAAAATTAGGTGAACTTCGCTATTTTTCATATTTAATTCCCGTACGGTATTCAATTCATACCACAATTAAAAATCACATGTCAACAAAGTATTCAAATCCCGTACGTAATAAAAATTGGTGAACCTCGCTATTTTCCACACCTAATTCCCGTACGGCATTCAAATTTATGTCAGTAAATGTCGTACAAAATTAAGCATTTTCGTAATACATTGAATGAAAGCTTGCCGATCCTGCTTCGGCATAAAATTCACAACCGTAATATTCCTTTAGATTTACGTGGCAGCAAATGAATGCCGAACTTCCGAAATCAGAATAGTTTGTGATGTCAGAAGAATAGTTTGTGATGTCAGAACATCGTTTTTTCTTTATAAAATGTCAACAAAATATTCAAATCCGTGCGTAATAGAAATAAGAACACGGCAGCAATGAAAGAAAAGCGTTCGAAATAATACTTGTGGTGATGACAAAAGGCATAGCTGACTTCAGCGTATTGCCGCTATGGCGTACATAGTAAGCACTGCCTAACATGTTAAGCAATATTCGTGCAGCACTCGAGATCACGGGAAAGTGCCACTGTGGATGAGAATTTATATATGGATTCTTAACCATCTGAGGCTAAAGATACACTCAATACTGGTTATTTTAATGCAAGATCAGTCTGCAATAAGGCATCTGAACTTGCAGAATTTATTACTGAAAACAAACTGGACATATGTGGAATATCAGAAACATGGTTGACAAATGAAGATAGAGATTCAGTTATTTGTGGCAGTATAACTCCTAAACACTATAAGCTTCAATTATCCAATCGAAAGTCTGGAAAAGGTGGCGGATTGGCTGTTGTGTACAAGGCTTCTATGAAGTGTAAAAAGCAGAAAGTTGAGGAATTCAAAACTTTTGAAATGCTGGAATTAATTCTATTTAACAGAGGTGATACAATTAGACTCTGCATTATTTATAGACCTCCTAAAGGAAGCAAATATGGAGGAAGTTTAACACTGTTTCGAGAAGAATTTCAACGATACGTGAGTAATCTGTCAACATCTTCTGGAAAATTGTTGATAATGGGTGACTTTAATATTCATTTTGAAAGAGACATTCCTGAAGTGAAGTTATTTAAGGACACACTGTTCGGACTCAATCTGGATCAACATATTGAATACCCAACACAGAAGCTTGGTCATATCTTAGACTTAGTTATAACCCCAAACCCACAGCTCTCCCCAATTAACTTGAGGATTCATCCGCCGGTATTTTCTGATCACACTCCACTGACTTTTCAAGTAGACATGATGAAACCAGCTGCTCCGAAAAAAACTGTAACTTTTAGGAAATTCAAGGATATAGATTTGGCATCTTTTAAGGAAGATATTATGAGAAGTACATTGTTTAAGACACCTTCAGATGATATACATGCTCTTGTAGAACAATACAATACAACACTAAGCGAGATTGTCGATAAACATGCTCCCTTAAAAACTAGAGTTGTTTTCATCCGACAGAATACCACATGGTTTACAGAAGAAATAAGAGAAACAAAACGTGAGCGCAGAAAGGCAGAAAGGCGATGGATGTCTAGAAAATTAACTGTCGATATGGATGTTCTGAGACATATTCGGAGGAAGATGAACAAACTTTGCCAGGAAGCTAAATCATCTTATTACACTGGGAAAATTTGTAAATGTGAACATAATGTAAAGAAAATGTTCCAAATCACAAACTCCTTGATGAATGTGAAACAGGAGTCACAACTCCCATGTCATGAAGACCCAAAGAAGCTTGCTAATAATTTTGTCGACTTCTTCTCTCAAAAGATCAAGAAGATAACAAATGAATTTCTTGACCCGTTGTTCGAACATATTTCTTATGCGAACGACATCAAAGAGCTACAGTCATTTGATCGAATTTGTAGTGAAGATCTACAGAAGATGATTCTTGATGGAAACTCAAAGAGCTGTTCGTTAGACCCATTACCTACTCAACTACTTAAAGAGTGTTTAGACTGTCTTTTGCCGGTGCTAACGAGGTTAGTGAATCTTTCAATCTCCTCGTGCATCATGCCAGAGTCCTTGAAGTCTGCCAGAGTAACACCATTGTTGAAAAAAACTGGCTTGGATCAGGATGACCTTAAGAACTATAGGCCAGTCAGTAATCTTCCATATATATCAAAAATCATCGAACGGGTTATTGTGAAACAACTGGAGAGTCACATGAGAAATAATGGGTTGCTTGAGAGTCATCAGTCAGCATACCGGAAATTTCACAGTACGGAAACGGCCCTGGTTAAAATTGTAAATGATCTCCTTTGCTCTATGGATGATTCCAGATCCTCATTTTTAGTGATGTTAGATCAAAGCGCCGCCTTTGACACGATAAATCAGGATATCTTACTACACAGATTCGAAAATATGTATGGAATATGCGGTTCTGCTTTGAATTGGCTAAATTCTTACTTCAAAAATCGAACTCAAACTGTTTGTTTAGCAGGGATGTTGTCTCATCCACGGGAACTAATAACCGGGTTTCCACAGGGATCAGTACTGGGTCCATTTTCGTACCCTTCATACACATCCCCCCTCTTTTCTGTAGTTAAAGAATATGATATTAATATGCATATGTATGCGGATGACACACAGCTGTATGATTCATTCGGAAAAGGTAACTGTGCTGCTGTTCTGCATAATCTTGAAGACTGTTTGGAATCTGTTAGAGAATGGATGGTAACAAACCACTTAAAACTTAATGATGCCAAGACAGAGTTCATGGTGGTTGGAAATGCACGACAAAGACATCCAATGTCTATTAAAATTGGGTCCGCGATCGTAGCTGAAAAAACTTCCGCTCGGAATATTGGTGTCATATTGGACAATTCTCTAACTTTATCTGAACATATTAATAGTGTAACACATTCATGCTATCAACAACTACGTAAGATTGGTCAGATCAGAGCTTATCTGACTGAAGAGGCAACCTCGTCATTGGTGAGATGCCTAATACTGTCGAAGCTGGACTATGCTAATGCCTTGTTTTATGGTCTTCCCGATTATCTCTTAAACAAACTCCAAACTGTCCAAAACTGTGCAGCAAAGCTAGTTAAGAGAAAGAAGAAATATGACCATGTGACTCCAGTTCTGAGGGATCTGCATTGGTTGCCAGTTCAATATCGGATCATATTTAAAATTAATATGATGACATACAAGGCACTCCATAATCAAGCGCCAGACTATATCAAAGAGATGATCATAAAATACAACCTAAATCGAAATCTTCGATCGACTTCACATAATCTACTAACAGAAAAACGATCAAAACTGAAACGTAGTGGAGATCGAGCGTTTTCTGTATCCGCCCCGAAGTTATGGAATGTGCTGCCAGAAACCATTAGATTAAGCAAGACGATGGACATTTTTAAAACAAAATTAAAAACTCATTTATACAACCAAGCATATCAGTAATTAAATGTATATATGTTTTATAATTTGACAGGTCGGGCAATGTGATACCAGGATTGTAAAGCGCTTAGAGCATCTTAGGACGATTAGGCGCTATATAAATGTCTTATTATTATATATTATATTAAAAGACGTAAAGGATATCGTAGACAAAATGAATTAGGGTGTTATAAAATAATATACTCTTACGATATGTGACATCTATGATTAGTTGATAGATGCTGTCGGCTCACATAAATGCGATTCAAATGCCCGACAATTGAAGACCACGAGGTAAACAGGTGAATTAAAATAATAATCACTCTTATTGGATTGATGAATAGTCCGACAAAGGGAAAGCAATGACTTCTGTTTAAAATTAGATTGATGAATTGTCCGACAAAGGATTAAGTCAATCAATCAAGGCAGATTAAGTAGTTAATCAAGGTAGGTTTATTGACGGTATAACACGATAAATACGTTGATCACTTAATTACCTAATCAATCCTGCCTATTGTCAACGATAATCGGGTTGAGTGGTAGTTATACTCTCAGTACACTATATTAATTTTGGAATTTTGAATATTATTCACTATGTCTTGATGTCCGATTGGGCATATTCCCGGTCGGACAATATTGTGCGTTTGGAAAAAAAATTCGGACAAGTCCGGAATATACGGGCGAAATCCCAACTCTGGTAGGAACCCGTCCAGTTTTAGGCCTTGGTAAAATGTATGAATCTAGATGATGTACGGTACCTGAGCCTGTCGAGGTTTGTCGAATGTATTGTGCACTGAACAATTTAGATCAAAAGTGGTGTGCTGAAGTAAGAGTGTTTGTAGCAAACGCTGTTTTTTATACATTAATATTAATCACTAGTTTATGCGTTTGGTGTTATTTAAAAACCGGGACATTTAGGCACGTGAGAGGCATCGGGACGGGACGACAACCCCCCCCCCCCAAACCGGGACATATAGTAACCCTAGACAGGGTGTATGAGTTCACATATTGTATAAATAGTCGAGATTCATAAATCATAGAACTTTATTCAGCCATTGTTTTTATACAGTAACCCAAACACTATAAATAGATGAGATTCAGACCACTAATTATATTGTCATTATTTGGATACTACAATCCCGACAAGGATTTGTATACCTGAAGTAGTTAAGAAAATGAAAGAAACGGTAAAACAGTTGGCGCTCTTGCCAAAAACTTCAATTCTCCATCAGATATTAGCGGACCAAAACAATTAAAGCGTCATCGGATAGTCCCATGAATAGACTATCTTATGACATCTAAATGATAAGAATTTGATGGTTAGGAAATAAATTATGGTACACCGAAAATCAAGTATTTTTCGTTTTGTAGCATTTGATGCCTATGAATTTTCTTAAACGTTTCTTGATATAATCGATGACACATGACGATGAATATGAAA
This sequence comes from Patella ulyssiponensis, assembly GCA_963678685.1. Taxonomy (NCBI): domain Eukaryota; kingdom Metazoa; phylum Mollusca; class Gastropoda; family Patellidae; genus Patella; species Patella ulyssiponensis. The sequence continues at coordinate 35,675,283 of OY783229.1, read as the reverse complement.
GCTTCATATCTGCATGGGACAGTAGCAGCTCTAGTCATTATTCTTTTTGTCCTCCGCCTTTCGAAGAAAGCAGGGGACTATTAAAATGGGTTCGTCCGTCTGTCTGTCTGTCACACTTTTTGGGACACAATAACTCTCTTTTTAATTGAGCTAGAATTTTCAAACTTGGTGTAGGTGTTTACTGGGTTAATGCCTTGATGGAGTTCGAAGATGAGCATTTTCTGCTTAGGGTAAGCAGAGATAAGAAATTTGATTGGTTGATACTTTGGGACACAATAACTTTAGTTCTAATTAAGTGAGAGTGAGGAAACTTAGTGTGTAGTTTCATTACATGATTACCTTGACTAAGTTCGATAATGAGCATTTTCTGCTCAGGGTAAGCAGGGGGATAAGCCAAGACTTGGGAACACAACAACTCACCTTTTAATTGTGTTAAAATGTTTAAACTTGGTGTATGTGTTCATTAGGTTAATGCCTTGATGGACTTCAAAGATGAGCATTTCTGCTTAAGGTAAACAGAGATAAGCAATTTGATTGGTTGATGCTTTGGGAATCAATAACTTTAGTTCTTATTAAGCGAGGGTGATGAAACTTGGTCAAACATATTGATTGGTCAAGCAATTTGATTGAACATAACAACCGTCCGTCTGTCAGTCCATCGTCCACAATTTCTTATGAACGCACTAGAGGCTAAAGTTAATATCCGATTAACTTTAAAGTTATACACATTGTTTAAGAAGCCTATTGATTTTCAGCAATATCTGATAATTATTGCCAGAGTTATGACCCTTGATCACTTTGAAAAATCTTGTGAACGCTCTAGAGGCTAAAGTTAATATCTGATTGACTTCATATTTATAGACAGTGTTTAAAGTCATGAGACGAAGTGGCCTATTGATTTTCAGCGATTTCCGATTATTACTGCCAGATTTATGACCCTTGATCACTTTGAAAAATCTTGTGAATGCTGTAGAGGCTAAAGTTAATATCCGATTGACTTTAAATTTATACACAGTATTTAAAGTCATGAGACGAAGAAGCCTATTGATTTTCAGCGATTTGCAATAATTACTGCCAGAGTTGTGGCCCTTGATCACTTTGAAAAATCTTGTGGATGGTCCAGAGATCAAAGTTAATATCCGATTGACTTTAAATTTATACACAGTGTTTAAGGTCTTGAGACGTAGAATCCAATTGATTTTCAGAGATTTCCGATAATAACTACCAGAGTTATCGCCCTTGATCACTTCAAAAAATTTTGTGGACGCTCTAGAGGCCAGAGTTAATATCCGATTGACTTTAAATTTATACACAGTGTCTAAGGTCATGAGACGAAGAAGCCTATTGATTTTCAGAGATTTTTGATAAAATACTGCCAGAGTTATGGCCCTTGATCACTTCAAAAAATCTTGTGACGCTATAGAGGCCAAACTTATCGTCCGATTGACTTCAGATTGATACACAGAGTTTAAGGTGTTGAAACAAACAAGTATTTTGATTTTCAATGAATTTTGATAACTGAACAGCTAAATCCATGATTTTAAATGTTTCGTATACTAATTTTGAGCGTAGGGCAAAACTTTATAAAAAGCAAACAAATTCTAATGATTTTCTGATAATTACATAATGAGTTGTTACTCTTAATCAGATTTAGTGTATTACCGAAAAAAGTAAAAATATGCGACAACCCTTGTTGACTGCCCGGACGATTTAGCTGCTGTGGGCGTATGTTACGTTGCCTGGCAACCTATCTTTTCTTTTCTTTGTGAAATGAAATGCAATGAAATGAATGAAATGGGCTCGCTACAGCATACTCTTAAAACTAATTCCAACTGCCAAGGGATCTTTTACGTTCACGCTAATGTGTACATGGGACTTTGGTTTTTCGTACCATCCGAATGACTAGACAGCTGTGCTTGTCAGGCCCGTTTTCGGTCCTATATCAATGACAAGGGGAAACCACGCCAGAAAATCTGGATGAACTTTCTCAGCCAAAGCAAGGATCGAACACCCGACCTCCAGGCTAGCGAGCCAGCGTCTTATCCACTTAGCCACGTGATCCCCTTTGGGACAAGATAATCTTGATTCTATCTGATAGAGGGTGATGAAACTTAGTGTATAGTTTGATTGCTCCATACTTTTGAAAAAAATAAATGTGTGATTAATTAATATGTGTCATCTATTTATTTTGTGAAATGTGGGCATATCTTGCATGGGAACAGCTTGTTGTATTGCACAGAATCAAGGAATGAATAAACTACTAGACTGCAAAATTCTAGAAGCATCCTATGTTGCATTTTCGAGATATACTATTCAAAAAAAGGAGGGGATATTGGATTTTTAAGTGTTATTAAAGTCACCTAATGAAACTGACGAAGAAACAAATGACAAAATGAAATGAAGTTCACATACATCGATTTATTCCAAATGATCGTTAGACTAAGTAAGGCACAGACTGACCATTATAAGGGTAAAATGATACCCGGGGTCAAACAGCAAAGTTACCACAGCATCACAACAAAGTCAGTAACGGGTAAATCCTCCTCTGTTTGCCAAACAAGCATTGATCCGACGTGGCATACTCCTAATGAGACGTCTAAGGTCATTTTGGTCCAGATTGTCCCATTCCTGTTGCAACGCAGCAGCAAGTTCTTGGACATTGGCAGGACCTTGTTGACGTTGACGTAACCTCTGTCCAAGCATGTCCCAGACATGCTCGATGGGGGAGAGGTCGGGACTCAGTGCTGGCCAAGGTAATGTGGTGATGTTCTGTTGTTGGAGGTAACCTGTAACGATCCTGGCCCTGTGTCATCTTGCATTGTCATCCTGGAAGATGAAACGGCGGCCATGACGTCGTGCGAACGGCACAACATGGACTGCCAAGATATTGTCCCGGTAGTACTGGCCTGCAACAACATGTAAAGCTGTTCTTCCAGCAACAGTGATGCCTCCCCACACCATAACAGAACCACCCCCAAATCGATCATGTCTGATGACGTTAACGTCTTGGAAGCGCTTGTTTCGACAACGCCACACCCTCCTACGTCTGTCCAAAAAATCAACAGTGAACCTCGACTCATCTGAAAACATCACATTGCTCCAGCGTCGATTATCCCAGTGTTGACGATCCCTACACCAACGACGTCTTGCCTGAATGTGATGATCTCTCAAACAAGGGATCACGTGAGGACGTCGGGCGCGAAGGTGACCCCTATGCAGTCGATTCCGAATCGTCTGGCCACTCACTCTCACACCAGTGTCTGTTTGAAGACGAGCGCTGATCTGATTTGCTGTGATGACACGATTTCTCAAGGCCAAGGTACGGATAAATCGATCCTGGGCTTGAGTTGTCGCCCTTGGTCGACCTGAGCGTGGTCTGTCCTGTACTGATTGTGTATCACGGTATCTGGACCATAGCCTGCTTATGACAGACTGAGAAACATTCATCGTCCGTGCCACAACCGCCTGTGTTGTGCCTATCTGTAGCATGCCAAGGGCACGTAACCTTTCATTTTGGGTAAGCCGACGCATATCAAAATTTGTTTTCTGGTCACTAAAACAATTAAACTGATGTTTCCACCCTGGAATTCAATGCCACAATGACTGTAACATTCAAAGTCAGAGTCGTGCAAATCTTGGGTTGGACCCCCATGATGATCCCAAGCATCACCTGCATTCCATGCGGTAGCTATTGGTGCGTTTGGGCGTCAAATGTAACTGGAAATGTTTCTTCTGTTAGGTTCTATAGTGACTTTTTTCGTAGTCATTTGCATATTTTAGTATTTTGCCCCCAAAATCAAATATCCCCTACTTTTTTTGAATAGTATATATTAAAAAAAAATAAATAAATTTAAATATTTATTATTTTAAATGAATAAAAAAAAAAAATTAAAAAAATATTTAAAAAAACAAATAATAAGAAATGGAACTAGATCTGCTACTGTCCCATGCAGATATGAAAGCTTTCACATTCACAGTCACTTCCTGTCACATGTCATGGGTCATATAAATTATCCGAACAAGAAAAAATAAATCATTAAAATCGGTCACAATCTAGCGAAATTAATGTGATTTTCCACTTGTAAAGAACTTTGTCAGCACGAAAAACATCAAAGGCAAAATTAAATTTTTTGAAATATTCAAATACCAAAAATTTGACCCGTATACCAGCTATCCTGAAATGTATTAAATTTTAGACATAGGAGACGCATTGAACATACTATGCCCTATTGTATTGGTTTACAAGTCCGTAAATGTCGATTTTTCACTATGTTTCATATTCACTTCAAAATGGCGACCATCAGCTGACCTAAATCAAAATTCTGCTCTGAACGTTTTTTAGGTTTTCCTTCAAGGATTCAGAAAATGTAACTCCCAGGTCTGTAAGTGCAATATCGCAAAAGTTCTATTGTTTTTTCACGTTTCAAGATGGGGGCACTTCCGGTTCGATCGACAAACTCCATGTTTTGTGTACGAATCAGTAATTACTTGTCTAGTATCGAATATAAAAATTAGGTCATTTTTTTGAAAAATTTGATTCTTAATTTCACCAAGGGGAGATAATTTAGAAAATTTTAAAAGTCATTTTTCAAGTCGCATCAGTAATGTCTACTTACATACTAAATTTCATGAAAATCGTACAACTATTAAAGAAGTTGTCAAGTTGGTCTCAACTTCCGGTTCGAAATCACAGCGACGAATTTTCGAATATTACAAAACTTTTAAAAATAAGCCCCCCCTGACCAGCTTAATTGTTTGCAATAAACGTTTGCCCCTTAAAATCGGCAAATTGCTGACTTTAAAGTGAGAAACATTACAACCGGACGAAATTTCCTGTTTTATCACTTTTACAGTACCTCTGATTACCAACCAATTATAACAAAACTTTAAAAATAAAAGAGAAAGAGAGAAATGCGGCTTAACGTCCATTCCACACAAACTAGGTCATTTCGGGGCTAACACATGTTTTTTAATTTTATTTAAAAACTTCCCTTGTGCGTACGGGACTTCAGGAGTGGGAGGAAACCGAAGGACACAGAGAAAACCCACGAGGTTGGACACCATACTCCATGTCACGTGCAACCTGGAAATCGAAACGCCGCCGGTTGACTCAATGACAGACGTTACAATACAGCGCGCACATGCTAACCATTCAGCCATTCAGCCTCTCTAAAATCGGGAAATTGCTGACTTATAGCAAGAAACATTTCAACCGGGCATTTCAATCGAAACAACGCCAGTTGACTCAATGACAGACGTTACAATACAGGGCGCAGGTGCTAACCATTCAGCCACGCAACCTCCCAAAATTTGGCAAATTGCTGGCCTACAGCGAGAAACATTTCAACCGGGCGAAATTTTCTATTTTAACAGTTTAATTTGCACGGTACCTTTAATTATCAACCGAATATTACAAAACTTTTAAAAATAAGCTCCCCCTGACCAGCTTAATTGTTCGCAATAAACATTTGCCCCCTAAAATCGGCAAATTGCTGACTTTAAAGTGAGAAACATTACAACTGGGCGAAATTTTCTGTTTTATCACTTTTACAGTACCTTTGATTACCAACCGATTATTACAAAACTTTAAAAATAAAAGAGAAAGAGAGAAATGCGGCTTAACGCCCATTCGACACAAACTATGTCATTTCGGGACTAACATATGTTTTTTAATTTTATTTAAAAACTTCCTTTGCGCGTACGGGTCTTTAGCCGTGGCAGGAAACCGAAGGACACGGAGAAAACCCACGAGGTTGGACACCATACTCCATGTCACGTGCAACCTGGAAATCGAAACGCCGCCGGTTGACTCAATGACAATACAGCGCGCACATGCTAACCATTCAGCCATTCAGCCTCTCTAAAATCGGGAAATTGCTGACTTATAGCAAGAAACATTTCAACCAGGCATTTCAATCGAAACAACGCCAGTTGACTCAATGACAGACGTTACGATACAGGGCGCAGGTGCTAGCCATTCAGCCACGTAGCCTCCCAAAATTTGGCAAATTGCTGACCTACAGCGAGAAACATTTCAACCGGGCGAAATTTTCTATTTTAACAGTTTAATTTGCACGGTACCTTTAATTATCAACCGAATATTACAAAACTTTTAAAAATAAGCTCCCCCTGACCAGCTTAATTGTTCGCAATAAACATTTGCCCCCTAAAATCGGCAAATTGCTGACTTTAAAGTGAGAAACATTACAACTGGGCGAAATTTTCTGTTTTATCACTTTTACAGTACCTTTGATTACCAACCGATTATTACAAAACTTTAAAAATAAAAGAGAAAGAGAGAAATGCGGCTTAACGCCCATTCGACACAAACTATGTCATTTCGGGACTAACATATGTTTTTTAATTTTATTTAAAAACTTCCTTTGCGCGTACGGGTCTTTAGCGGTGGGAGGAAACCGATGGACACGGAGAAAACCCACGAGGTTGGACACCATACTCCATGTCACGTGCAATCTGGAAATCGATACAGCGCGCGTATGCTAACCATTCAGCCATTCAGCCTCCCTAAAATTGGGAAATTGCTGACTTATAGCAAGAAACATTTCAACCGGGCGAAATTTTCTGTTTTAACAGTTTGCACGGTACTTTAATTACCAACCGATTATTACAAAACTTTTGAAAATAAGCTCCAACTGACCAGCTTAATCGTATGCAATGAACGTTTGGCCTGAATTGAAAGTTCTGCACCGAGAAAGTTCATCTCGATTTTCCGGCGTGGTTCCCTCTTGTAAGTGAGGCAGAACGGAGGGCCTGACAAGGACAGCTGTCTAGTCGTTCGGATGGGACGAAAAACCAAGGTCCCGTGTACACATTGGAGTGCACGTAAAATATCCCTAAGCAGTTGGAATTCGATACTGTTGAATAAGCTCTATACGATCACTAACTGTGCAGATTGTAGTCACCCACACTGCATGTTTCGCTTAACAATGAAAGGGTGCCGTTTTCAATGTTCGATCCTTTTATTCTTCTACTCCTGATATTTTGGACTGTTGATCGAAGTTTTCATATAAAAGACTACCGATAAGACTCTTTGTAGAAGAAGTTCCCAAAAAATATTATGTTGACTTTAAGAGAAAAGAACATTTAAAAATGCTCCAAATCGTAAAAATACGACTTTTTGGATTTTCGATCTCTTTTTATCTGCTATCCCTGATATTTAAAAAAAAATGATACAATGATTTCACACAACAGGCTAGCTATTAGACACTCACCGCCCTCCCTTCATTATAACCGAAGTTATCTTGCCCTAAAGAATCAACAAATCAGCATGCTTATCTCTGCTTACCCTAGGCAGAAAATGCTCATCTTTGAACTCAATCATGACATTGACCTAGTGAACGTCTACACCAAGATTGAACATTCTAGCTCAATTAGAAGGAGAGTTATTGTGTTTCAAAGTCTCGGCCCTTCAAATTGCTACTACTTTTCATATTCACTTCAAAATGGCAACCATCAATTGACCTAAATCAAAATTCTGCTCTGAACAATTTTTAGGCCATCCTTCAAGGATTCAGAAAATATAACTCCCGTGTCTGTAAGTAAAAGTAAGCCTTAGATTTTTTCACGTTTCAAGATGGTGGCACTTCCGGTTCGATCGACAAACTCCATATTTTGTGTACGAATCAGTAATTACTTGTCTAGTATGGAAAAAAAAATCAGGTCATTCTAACCTATATTTCGTCATTTTTTTTTGAAAAATTTGATCCTTAATTTCTCCAAGGGGAGATAAGATAGAAAATGTCTAAAGTCATTTTTCAAGTCGCATCATTAAGGTCTACTTACATATTAAATTTCATGAAAATCGTACAACTACTAAAGAAGTTGTCGAGTTGGTGTAAACTTCCGGTCCGAAATCACACCGACGAATTTTCGAAATTCGAAAATCCGAAATTGCAGATTTGAAGTAAATGTCTTAGGATACTCAAAGAAAAAAGAATTAGTAAAATAGATCAAATAGTCACAAAGTTACAGCATTGTAGGTCAAATGCATTCGTTCGTAAAATTCGGTGAATTCAGATTCGTAAAACGTTTTGAAAATATATTTAATCAAGGTTCGCACCCCATTTTTGGGGGGGTAGGTCAAAGTTTCAGAAAGATCCTATGGTTAGATTCTGAGAAATCCGATTTGCAGAAAATACACAAAAAAAAAAAATAATAATAATAATAACTTTAACAAAAACAACAAGCTTTCATATGAAATATGAAAGCTTAATAAAATGAAATTAAAAACAGCAAATGACATAAAATGTTATTAAGATAATATGTATTTGCTATGGCAACCGTAGTCCACAATAGTTCCCCTTCAGCAATTAATTTTTATATGCCCACATTGAAATGTGGTCGTATATTGTCGTTGCCCCTGTCTGTCCGGCCGTCGGTCTGGCGTCCACAATTGCTTGTGGATGCTCTAGAGGCTAAAGTTAATATCAGATTGACTTTAAATTTATACACAGTGTTTAAGGTCATGAGACGAAGAAGGCTATTGTTTTTCAGCGATTTCCGATAATAACTACCAGAGTTATGGCCCTTGATCACTTCAAAAAATCTTGTGGACGCTCTAGAGGCCAAAGTTAATATCCGATTGACTTTTAATTTACACACAATGTTTAAGGTCATGAGACGAAGAATCCTATTGATTTTTAGCAATTTCCAATAATTACTGCCAGAGTTATGGCCCTTGATCACTTCAAAAAATCTTGTGGACGCTCTAGAGGCCAAAGTTAATATCTGATTGACTGTAAATTTAAACACAGTGTTTAAGGTCATGAGACGAAGAAGCCTACTGATTTTCAGCGATTTCTGATAATTAGTGCCAGAGTTGTGGCCCTTGATCACTTCAAAAAATCTTGTGGACGCTCTAGAGGCCAAAGTTAATATCCGATTGACTTTAAATTTATACACAGTGTTTAAGGTCATGAGACAAAGAAGCCTAATGATTTTCAGCTATTTCTGATAATTAGTGCCAGAGTGGTGGCCCTTATTCACTTCAAAATATCTTGTGAAAGCTCTAGAGGCCAAAGTTAATATCTGATTGACTTTAAATTTATACACAGTGTTTACAGTCATGCGACGAAGAGGTATACTCATTTTCAGCGATTTCCAATAATTACTGCCAGAGTTATGGCCCTTGACCACGTCAAAAAATCCTGTGGACGCTCTAGAGGCCAAAGTTAATATCGGATTGACTTTAAATTTACACACAATGTTTAAGGTCATGAGACGAAGAAGCCTATTAATTTTCAGCGATTTCAAATAATTACTTCCAGAGTTATCTCCCTTGATCACTTCAAAAAACCTTATGACACTATAGAGGCCAAACTTATCATCCGATTGACTTCAGATTGATACACAGAGTTTAAGGTGTTGAAACGAATAAGTATTTTGATTTTCAATGAATTTTGATAACTGAACAGCAAAATCCATGATATTAAATGTTTCCTATACTAATTGTTAGCGTGGGGCAAAACTTTATAAAAAGCAAACAAATTCTAATGATTTTCAGATAATTACATAATAAGTTGTTACTCTTAATCAGATTTTAGTGTATTACAAATGTTTCATTACCGAAAAAAGTAAAAATATGCGACAACCCTTGTTGACTGCCTGGACGATTTAGCTGCTGTGGGCGTATGTTCCGTTGCCTGTCAACCTATCTTTATGAATGTGGACGTATTATGCCGTTGCCCCAGTGTGTGTGTGTGTATGTATGTGTGTGTGTCAGGGCGCAATTTTTCATGGATTTTCTTCAAACTTATTTTCTTCATACTTATTCCTTATACCCTAAGGAAGATCCCTATTGTTTTTGGTGCATGCCCGATCCCCAGGGGCAGAGCCACGCCCATTTCTAGTATTTATTTGTTTGTCGTCTACAGGCCACATTTCTTAACTTATAATTTTGAAACTTTGCATGCATATTCTTTGTACCCTAAGGAACATCCCTATCGTTTGGGGTGCATGCCTAACTCCCAGGGGCAGAGCCACGCCCATTTTATTTTTGTGTGTCGCCTACAGGCCACAATTCTTAATCGATCAAACTTAAAATACTTATTCCTTATACCCTAAGGATGATCCCTTTTGTTTTGGGTGCATGCCCGACCCCCTGGGACAGCAACGCCCATTTCTTGTATTTGTTTGTCTGCTGTCTACAGGCTGCATTTCTTAACGTATCATCTTGAAACTTTGCATACTTATTCTTGGTACATTAAGGAAGATCCCTATTGTTTTTGGTGTATTCCTGACCCCCAGGGACAGTGTGTATTTGTGTCACCTACAGGCCACAATTCTTAATCGATCGTCTTGAAAACTTTTTTATACTTATTCCTTATACCCTAAGGCTGGCCACTATTATTTTTTGTGCATGTCAGACCCCCTGGGACAGAGCCACGCCCTATGTTTTTGTGTCATGTGTTCGCCTACAGGATGCAATTCTTAACAGATCCTTTTAAAACTTTGCATACCTATTCCTTATACCCTAAGGATGACCCCTATTGTTTTTGGTGATTTCCTAACCCCCAGGGGCAGAGCCATGCCCATTTTTACTTCGTGTCTGTGTGTGTTGTCTACAGGCCACGATTTTTAATGGATCATCTTTAAACTTGTGATATGTATTCCTTATAGGCTAAGGACGACAACTGCATGTCCCGACTCCCAGAGGCAAGCCACGCCCAAATTTTATACGCCCACATTGAAATGTGGTCGTATATTGTCGTCGCCCCCGTCCATCCGTCCGTCGGTTGGACGTCCACAATTGCTTGTGGACGCTCTAGAGGCTAAAGTTAATATCCGATTGACTTTCAATTTATACACAGTGTTTAAGGTCATGAGACGAAGATTAAGAAGCCTATTGTTTTTCAGCGATTTCCGATAATAACTACCAGAGTTATGGCCCTTGATCACCTCAAAAAATCTTGTGGACACTCTAGAGGCCAAAGTTATTTTCCGATTGGCTTTAAATTTATACACAGTGTTTAAGGTCATAAGACGAAGAAGCCTATTGATTTTTAGCGATTTCCAATAATTAGTGCCAGAGTTATGGCCCTTGATCACTTCAAAAAGTCTTGTGGATGCTCTAAAAGCCAAAGTTAATATCCGATTGACTTTAAATTTATACACAGTGTTTAAGGTCATAAGACGAAGAACCCTATTGATTTTCAGCGATTTCCAATAATTAGTGCCAGAGTTATGGCCCTTGATCACTTCGCAAAATCTTGTGGATGCTCTAGAGGCCAAAGTTGATATCCGATTGACTTCAAATTTATACACAGTGTTTAAGGTCATGAGACGAAGAAGCCTAATGATTTTCAGCTATTTCTGATAATTAGTGCCAGAGTTGTGGCCCTTATTCACTTCAAAATATCTTGTGGAAGCTCTAGAGGCCAAAGTTTAAGGTGTTGAAACGAACAAGTATTTTGATTTTCAATGAATTTTGATAATTGAACAGCTAAATCCATGATGTTAAATGTTTCCTATACTAATTGTTAGCATGGGGCAAAACTTTATAAAAAGCAAACAAATTCTAATGATTTTCAGACAATTACATAATGAGTTGTTATGCTTAATCAGATTTTAGTGTATTACAAATGTTTCATTACCAAAAAAAGTAAAAATATGCGACAACCCTTGTTGACTGCCTGGACGATTTAGCTGCTGTGGGCGTATGTTTCGTTGCCTGGCAACCTATCTTTGTGTTTGTCGTTTACAGGCTGCAATTCTGAATGAATCAGCTTTGTACTTGGCATATGTATTCCTTATAGCTTCAGGGCATCGACTATTGATTTTGGTGAATGTCCCGACCCCCAGGGGCAGAGTCACACCCACTTTTTGCCTTTAGCGTCTGAAAGCCACAATTCTGAATAGATTATCTTGGTATACTTATTCTAAGGATGGCAGCTATTGATGTTAAGGCATAAACAAACCAAACGCCTAGCCTTCTTGACAAGCAGGAATGTGGACATATATTGTAGCGTTAGCGTTATGTTCTTTTTTTGATAACCAGAAAAAAATTCAATACACTTAAGAATAAATTTTAAATTGATATTGCATAAAGTATAATTATCACAAGTTACATGCCTTTTCTCGCATTGTAGAAAATTTCATAAACATGTATTTTATTTTGATTTTATGACATTTAATACTTGTATGATTATATTAACATATGTTGATATTATTTTACAGGAAGTGGTATGATGGCATTAGGTAATATATTATTATATATTATTACACTCTAATTCTAAATATGGCCGCATGTTGACAATCTGTTCATTGTTAAGATTTGAAATCATAACTGAAGATTCACAATTATTGAATATGCATTCATTCATTACATTACATGACATCAAATGTCCAGATCATATTTGATATTTTGGCCATTGATTGAGTTATGTGCCAGGTACAGTACATAGTTTAATACATATAGTATAATATATTATATTTTGTTAGCATCTGGTAAAAGGGTAGTACGAGTTCATCATAAACCATCTGCTGCTGACTTAAAGAATGAAGAAGCTGTTAAATTAAGTATGTATCCTGCAGGTAAACCTAGAGAAGCAAATGAACCTGAAAAAATAGAACGAGATGATTGGCCAGGTCCTGCTTCTCCAGCAGCTCTATTACCAGAAATTTGTAAGTTTACTAATTTTATCAGTCAGTGACTTGTCAATGAAAAAAATGTATGAGCGATATAACAATGTAAGACAAAAACGCCATTTAAGTCTCTTAATTCAATACATATTTCCCATAATATTTGAAATTAAAAACAGGCTTGGAAGTAACGGTTTTAGATGTACCTGACAAAATGTCAAGCACTAATGAAATATTGCCTGGCATTTTCAAATTGGTGCCGGACATGTATAAATAATATCAATTAAAAAGACAAATCAGTGCTGGACAAAATGACTGGCTCGAGAGGTTTAGTGCCTGACAAAGCCTGAATCTGTGCCTGATATTGACAGTTTTGATTAAAAACACCATTTAAAATTCAATATTGGTTAATTTTAATCAATATTGATGTTGTTATCTTGCCGTGAAAATATAGGATCCTAATATTCAATATTTACGACACAATTAACATTTTATAATAAGTACATGAGTCATGTATTCCATGGTTTCAGGTAACATTTTGTTAGGAATAAATAAAACATACCATACAAGACAAAGTGGAAGTATTTAGTAATGGTTGATTCACAAACGACAAAATAATTATAAAAAACATGTATTATGGACTAAGCAGGCGTAAACTATTGCCGTTTAATTTGAACTATTCACATATTTCACCAAACATAATTGTTTAGAAATTACAACATTTTTTGAAAAAATTGAATGTAAATCACTTTGCTTACATTCATATTACATTAATATTTACTTTTAGAACCATTTCGTCTATTGTTTAGAAATTACAACATTTTTTGAAAAAATTGAATGTAAATCACTTTGCTTACATTCATATTACATTAATATTTACCTTTAGAACCATTTCGTCTATTTAAAGTTTTAAAGAAATGGAGCCATATTCCGGGTCTCCCTACTTTGGTAGACGAATGACAACCGAATGACGAAGGACAAGGAATTTTTTAGCAATAACCGCTCCCTTTTGGCTAATATAAATAATTGAACAACAGTATTGAGTTTAATAACTATCCACTTATTAGTGGTGACACCGTAGCCTCCGCCATCGATCCACCGGCACCAGTAAAATTTATATTTAGGATAAATCAATCTAAGTATTTATTCTAAGTTGTCATTCGTCCAGTGAATCTGTGTCATTCTGTTATCCGTCTGAAATAATTTCTATCATTCACTTTGTCATTCGCCTGGTGAAGCTGTGCCATTCATCCGAACCCGTGTCATTGACTTTGTCATTCGTCTGATTAACCTCTACCCCTTCGCCCAGTGAAGCTGCGTCATTCTCCGTGTCACACATTTTGTCATTTGTCCTTCAGGTGAATTATCTTATTACCTTTGTCATTCGTCCGGTGAATATGTCATTAACTCTGTCATTCGTTAGGTGAACCTGTGTCAGTCTCTATGTCACTCACTTTGTCATTCGTCCGTCCGAGGAATTATGCCATTCACTGTCATTCGCCCAAAAAATCTGTCATTGTCTACCATTCGCCTTATTATTTTTTCATTCACTTTGTCATTCGTCTGGTAAAGCTCTGTCATTCACTTTGTTAACCGCCCGGTTATCCTCCTGTCATTCTTCTGGTCAACCAACCCGTCATTACTTCATTCTTTTGGCGTACCCGTGTCATTCGTCTGGTGAAGCTCTGCCATTCACTTTGTCATTCGTCCTGTTAACCTACCATTCTCTTTGTCATTCGCCTTGATAGGCGACCTGTTGAATCCCTGACAGTCACTTTGTCGTTTGACTGGTGAAACCCTGCTGTTATTCGTCTGGTGGACTACTTTTCATTCGCCTGTCATTCACTTCAGAGGTTCACCAAATGAATGACAAACAAAATGAAGGGTTCATCACACGAATGACAAAGGTTCAATACACGAATGACAGAGAATAACAGAGGTATGCCAGACGAATGACAGACAGAATGACACGAATGACAAACAGAATGACAGGGGTTAACCACAAAGTGAATGATTGAGATCCACAAGAAGAATCACACAGGTTCACAAAAGGAATCAAAGAAAATGACACAAGTTCACCAGATGAAGAGCTTTGCCGGACGAATGACAGAGCTTCGCCGGACGAATGACAGAGGTAGACTAGACAAATGACAGAATGATAGAGGTTCACCACACAAATGGCAAAGTGGTTCACCACACGAATGACAGAGTGACAGACACCCACCAGACGAATGATAAACAGAATGGCAGAGGTTTGACAGAATGATAGAGGTTCACCACACGAATGACAAAGAATAACAGAGGTTCACCACACGCATGACAGACAGAATGACAAACAGACAAGAATGACAGAGGTTCGCCACACGAATGACAAAGTCAATCAAATAAGTTCACCACACGAATGACAAAGAGAATGACAGGGGTTCACCACAAGAATGACAAAGAGAATGACACGTTCACAAGACGAATGACAAACTTGATGGCACAGTTTCGCCCCCACGAATGACAAAGTGAATGACATAAGTTCACCACACGAATGACAAACAAAATGACATATGTTTACCATGAGACGGGTCTACCAGACGAATGTCAGAGAGAATAAATGGCAAAGAGAATGACAGAGGTGCACCAAACGAATGACAAAGGTAATGACAGAGCTTCTGAGTAGGAATAACATGAGTTCACCAGACGAATGACAGGTTCACCAGACGAATGACAATTGTCATTCGGCTGGTGTTGCTCTATCATTCAGTTTGTCATTCGGCTGGTGTACCTCTGTCATTCAGTTTGTCATTCTTGTGTCAAGTGGACGTTAAACCCCATTTCTCTCTCTCTCAGTTTGTCATTCGGCTGGTGCACCTCTGCCATTCGTCTCGTGAACCTCTGTCATTATGTTTGTCATTCGTGTTGTGGACCTTTGCCATTCTGTTTGTCATTCGGCTGGTCTACCTCTGTCATTCTATGTCATTCTGTCTGTCATTTGTGTGGTGAGCCTCTGCTATTCTGTCTGTCATTCGTCTGACGAAGCTCTATCATTCTCTTCATCTTCATCTGGTGAACTTGTGTCATTTTCTTTCATTCCTCTCGTGAACCTGTGTCATTCTTCTTGTGGATCTCTATCATTCACTTTGTCATTCGTGTGGTAAACCTCTGTCATTCTGTTTGTCATTCATCCGGTGTTTGTCATTAAATTTGTCATTCGTCTGGAGAACTTGTCATTTTTGTACGCCCACATTGAAATGTGGTCGTATATTGTCGTTGCCCCCGTCCGTCCGTCGGTCTGGCCGTCAGTCCGGCATCCACAATTGCTTGTGGACGCTCTAGAGGCCAAAGTTAATATCCGATTGACTTTAAATTTATACACAGTGTTTAAGGTCATGAGAGGAAGTAGCCTATTGTTTTTCAGCGATTTCCGATAATAACTACCAGAGTTATGGCCCTTGATCACTTCAAAAAATCTTGTGGAAGCTCTAGAGGCCAAAATTAATATCTGATTGGCTTTAAATTTATACACAATGTTTAAGGTCATGAGACGAAGAAGCCTATTGATTTCAGCGATCTCTGATAATTATTGCCAGAGTTATGGCCCTTGATCACATCAAAAAATCCTGTGGACGCTCTAGAGGCCACAGTTAATATCGGATTGACTTTAAATTTACACACACTGTTTAAGTTCATGAGACGATGAAGCCTACTGGTTTTCAGCGATTTCAAATAATTACTCCCAGAGTTATCTCCCTTGATCACTTCAAAAAACCTTGTGACACTGTAGATGCCAAACTTATCATCCAATTGACTTCAGATTGATACACAGAGTTTAAGGTGTTGAAACGAACAAGTATATTCATTTTCAATGAATTTTGATAACTGAACAGCTAAATCCATGATGTTAAATGTTTCCTATACTAATTGTTAGCGTGGGGCAAAACTTTATAAAAAGCAAACAAATTCTAATGATTTTCAGATAATTACATAATGAGTTGTTACTCTTAATCAGATTTTAGTGTATTACAAATGTTTCATTACCAAAAAAATTAAAAATATGCGACAACCCTTGTTGACCGCCCGGACGTTTTAGCTGCTGTGGGCGTATGTTTCGTTGCCTGGCAACCTATCTTTTCTGTCATTCGTTTGGTGAACCTACGTGATTCACATTGTCATGCGTGTGGTGAACCTGTGACATTCCGTTTGTCATTCGTCGTGAGAACCTGCAATTCTGTTTGTCATGCGTGTGGTGAACCTCTGTCATTCTGTTTGGCATTCGTCTGGTGGGCGTCTATCATTCGTGTGGTGAACCTCTGTCATTCTGTTTATCATTCGTGTGGTGAACCTCTGCCATGCTGTTTGTCATTCATGTGGTGAACCTCTATCATTCTGTCGAACCTCTGTCATTCTGTTTATCATTTGTCTGGTGGGCATCTGTCATTCTGTCTGTCATTCATGTGGTGAACCACTGTCATTCTGTTTGCCATTTGTGTGGCAAACCTCTATCATTCTGTCATTCATCTAGTCTACCTCTGTCATTCGTCTGGCAAAGCTCTTCATCTGGTGAACTTGTGTCATTTTCTGTCATTCCTTTCGTGAACGTGTGTCATTCCTCTTGAGGATCTCTATCACTCAATTTGTCATTCTTGTGGTTAACCTAGCTACATGTATGTAATTCTGTCTGTCATTCGTCTGGTGTTTGTCATTCGTGCCATTCTGTCTGTCATTCGTCTGGTGTACCTCTGTCATTCTTTGTCATTCGTGTATTGAACCTTTATAATTTGTGTGATGAACCTCTGTCATTTTGTTTGTCATTCGTGTGGTGAACCTCTGATATACCCCTGTCATTGGTGTGGTGAAACTATGTCATTCTATTTGTCATTCGTCTGGTGAACCTCTGTCATTTTGTTTGTCATTCGCGAGGTGAACCTATGTAATTCTGCTTTTCATTCGTCAGATATACATTCTCTGTAGATCATTCGTGTGTGAACCGTGCCATTTTTTCATTGCAGAGCTGCACCAGACGAATGACAAAGTGAATCACATAAATCACCAGACGAATGACGTAGCAAATGACAAACTAAACAATAAAAAGTTGTCCATCAGACGAATTACAACAGTGGTTCACCAATCAAACAACAAAGTGACTGTAAGGGATTCACCAAGCTGTCTTTCAAGGCGAATGACAAAGAGAATGGCAGGTTAACAAGACGAATGACAAAGTGAATGGCAGAGCTTCACCAGACGAATGACACGGGTTCACCAAAAGAATGACGAATGATGGGTTAGTTGACCAGAGGAATAACAAAGTGTCTGTCAGGGATTAAACATGCCGTCTATTAAGGCTAATGACAAAGAGAATGGCAGGTTAATATGACAAATGACAAAGTAATGACACGATTTAACCAAAAAATGACGAATGATGGGTTGAATGAAAGAAAGAGCTTTACCAGACGAATGACAGAGCTTTACCACACGAGTGACAAAGCGAATGAAAGAAATCATAAAGTGAACGATATAAAATGCCAGATTAATTGGACAAATGACAGTTTAACGTCCTACTGTTCTGCTCCTAACCTGGGCTAATGAAGACGGGCATACGCCATACAGTGTGCTATGAAGGGAATTTTACCTGGGCAGCGGTGCTACGGCATACTTTTATATCGAATTCCAACCGCCAATGTGTACACGGGACCTCGGTTTTTCGTCCCCTCCGTCCTGCATCACTGACAAGGAAAAACCATGCCGGAAAATCTGGATAAATTTTACTGATGCCGGTGGATCGATGGCGGAGGCCACGGTGTCACCACTAATAAACGAAAAATAAGTGGATAGTTATTAAACTCAATACGGTAGTTGAATTATTTATATTGGCCTAAAGGGAGCGGTTATTGCTTAGAAATTCCTTGTCATTTGTCATTCTGTTGTCATTCGTCATGCAAATTAGCACTGTGAACTGCTAAGGAGTTAAAAGGTGCACAGCCCGTATAGAAATCTTAATCCTCGTTATTTGTACGTATGTCGGAAGATAATTAATTTTCGGACTATTACTTGGTATTACCGGTTTAAAACTGTAAAAAAGTGTGTCTAATTAACGAGGGTGAAAAACTGTCCGAGAGGTGGGTTAATAACGCTAGGTGCGTTTTCTGTAGAGGTGTGTTAATTAACCGACCGGTAAAAAATGAATGTCAATGGTGTGTAATGTTTAATTGGTGTGTTTTCTCGCTAGTTGCGATAACTGCACCAAAAGGAGTATAATCAAGGACTAACATGCTTTATCTGACACGTACGAGTTAAATCAAAATTTGAGAAGTAAAACTGTTTAACCGTGCGATTAATCATTCGACCGTGTGTTTTACGCAGGTCTTTGTAAAATAATGAGGTCTTTAGATAGGCATGTGTGCTCGCTATGATCTACGTTTCTCTTATGTCTATTGTAGGCCTATTACGTATCATATATAAAGTTGCATTTTATGAAATAAAAATATGGATTAATCTATCGTCATTTATAAATACCAAGCAGTCAGCGCCCAAATTGGATATCAACGTGACATAGAGAGAGTAAATCCAGCAAAAACGGGCCACAATGCGTAAATTGTGCATCTTACCTTCAATAGCAATATCCATCAAACAGAAATCTCCTTGTTGATAAATATTACGACACAACAACCAACCGAACAGTGGTAATTTTAAACTAAAATTATTTTAGCTTTTCACTAAATTTACATTGCATCAATCCAACGATCCTCATTCCAGAACTCGTAACTTTCAATAGCCGTTTTTATGCAATTACAGAAGAAACACATACGCCCAAGTTGACACGTAATCATTTTTCGAGACTTCGTAGTAATATTGGATTTCCTGGTTATGTTTTCTTCGTGATCGTAACATATAAAACTACAGGCCAGTTCGTTTCTACAACTATGTTATTAAGGTGGATTGGATTTGAAGAACCCTCGTTCTCAATAAATGATAGCTGCTCGGAATACCTGTTGAGCTCTTATCAGTCTCGCTCAACACCCTCTTTTATAACCCCCTTTTTTCTGCACGTCCTATAGGCTGACCTTGACTTTCATTTCCAGGCCAAATGGAATAAACCACCCCATTTCCCCAAGACCAGGGGGAGAACATTGCCTTATTTGGTCTACCAAAGCATATATCATAAACAAATGGAATTTGATGGATATGTTACCAAAATATCACCATAGTTTTACATATAAACATGTCCGCTTTTTTAGTACGTCGGATTTGAATCTATAACAAAGAGTGAACCAACAATTTTTCAAAGACATAATATAGTAAGTCACGCTACTTGCAGATAAAGTTGCATTTAATAAAATAAAAATATTGACCCTAATCTATTGCACGAAATGCAAGAGAATTTAATATTTTGATTGTTGAATTCCCGTCTAGTGTGGTTCATTTGGAATGTAAAATATACAACCAATAACGATATTAATTGAAATTATATATTATCGGCATGACCATGGAATGGGTCGGAAACGTGTGTACAACGAACGAGTCGGAATAGCGAAGATTCTCGAGTGAGAAAACGGTGGTCATTTGTTTCATTACTTCCGCCAAAATGTGCTAAGGTGTGTTATGTGGGTTCAATCCCACTGGGGGTGTCACTACTTCTCAATGTTTCAAACTCAATAAAGATAAACCACCATTAAAAGATCCACATGTTTATTAGCCTTCCTCTAAGGGCAGATCACTCATCCACAGTAGAAACATCAATCAGTCTTATTTATTATATAAAAGGCAAAGACAGTTAAAGGGAAGTAACTCTTCCAAGCTTAACTAAGAATCAGACAACAATTAACTACTTATGTAACTAGACTTATCGCTATATAACATCCCTCCCTCCTAAGTCAAAAACACAGTTTTTGGAAAAACTAGTTTGATAATACATATGATCTGTGTTTGTATAAATGCTTAAAATTACTAATGTGTAACATATATTACAAGACATCTTTGAATAAATCAAAGAAATCATAAAAAAAATGAGTAAACAAATCAGAATATGTTTATTCAAATGCTCCAAAACCCCCTTATTATGTACTATATATTACCAAGAATAGATTGCTCTGAAATATGCTGTACAGGTGGGTCTATGAATAAACAAGATTCAGAGAAGTTATATAACACTTATGTTATAATCCTCAAATGAATACAAAACAAAAATTATTACAACACAGATAAAGTTTTATATTTCTTTAGACTTCCAGTTACTGGTAGTTTATTATCAATGATAAGTCTATTGGTTACATTAAACAAAGCAGCAGAAGAGTTAACTGGTATCCAAGAAGACGTTTGGACTTTATTGACATCAGATGCAGTTATCAAAACTTGCAATGAACCACATTTGAACCTAGCTTTATGCAGTTCCATAGAAGACACATTAGACATTTCCTGTAACATCGTACATTGTTCTGATAACTGATAATATGACAACTTATCCACATAAGCAATATTATGATTATTTGTACTATTCGAAAGATAATGACAAATATTAACAGGATTTGTAGACCTATTAGAAACAATATCACTCTCATCAAATGTAGGTAAGATAACATCACATTCATCCGTAATGAAACATTGACTAGTTTCAGTTAAAACATTAAGATTGTCATTTTTAGGAATATTACTTAACTCTTTCTGAAGTTGATCAATGTGAGTAATTTTTGTCTCAAAATTAGGAGACCTAACAAAACATGGTTTTAAACGATTAATCGAATAGACGTCCTGTAGGACCTTACCATCCAACGTAGAGAGAACGTAATGGGTTCGATCAAGAATTTGATGCACAACCAAAGGACCACACCAATCAGCTTTGATTTTACGTGAATTTGAAGGCTTGATGATGATGGCTTGAGTACATAAACTAACTGGCCCAATCCGTAAATAGGATTCTTACTTAGGGTGTGTGCAATACTGATGTTCTGAGATTCCTGTTGACATTTTTGTAATTCAAGCATAGTCTTAGAAATGTGATCAAACTTGTCCTTTAAATGGGAAACATACTCAGAATATGAACGACAAACTCCATCGAATTTCCAACGAAGATGGGTAAGGTTTTTGGGCTTCTTACCAAATACCAACTTGTAAGGGCAAAAATCACCTAACTGTGGTGAAACAAAAGAATTATAAGCATAGCAACAGGGAGAGACATATCTGACCCAATCAGTTCCATACTGATTTAAGTTAACCTTGAGAAAATCAGAGATTGATCTAATGTGGCGTTCTGCCAGAAGACTACCATGATTGGCAACACTAATTACTTTTTGACTAATACCAAGGGTTGTACAAAGAAAGGTAACCAACTTTCCGGTGACACTTGCAGCTGCATCTGTTACTATGACAGATGGGGGACCAAAGAGACAGACTACTTTCTGGATTAAAGCTTCACACACTGTTTCGGCGTCAACTGACTTAGTTGGGACGCAAATGATGAAACGCGTAATCTCATCACAGATGACTAGAAGATGCCTAAAACCAGAGACGGATGCAGGCATGCTTTTGAAATCAATACTAAGTTTGTCAAAAACATTGTATTCTTCCGGTATCCTAGGATGAAATATTCTGGTTTTATCGGTCTTGGATTTGAATTTCTGGCATGTAGAACATGTATTAATGTACTGTGCGATCCTCTGAAACATGTTTGGAAAGTAGAATAGCTTTCTCATAGTCAAATAAGTACGAACTATTCCCTGGTGATTACGCAACTGACGATCATGATACTGATGTGCACATTGACTCAGGAATGACAAGTTGAAGAGTAAAGCGATCATCCTTAGGTAGGAGAAGACGAAATAAAATATGCTCTGCTAAAATATACTCTTCTGCTTGGATTTTGAGACGTTTCGCAGCTTTGCGATCACTGGGCAATATATTGTGTGACAAATAATCATAGATAGGCTTAAATTGGGGAGAAGATGCTTGTTCCAAGCGAAGCGTATTCTGATCGAATGTCATATTATAGTCTCTGATGATTTTACGCTTAATAACATTGTACAGCTTATCCAATTCAGCTTGTTTTGGGAAATGATTAGTGACCAGCCGTTCACAATTATGGATGAGGGGTTTGGGAGGAATACAGAGATCAATGGGAGTATCACCATCTGTAACATTGTCTACTGATTTATCGACCAGACGAGATTCATGCATAGAATCATTAGAGGAAGATACTTGTGTATCGGTGAGAACTGGTGGTGGTTTAGGTGGGACAGGCTTCTGGGTTGTTTGGCGTATATAGGGAAGGGGAATGGAGGAGTTCTGTTGAGACTTCGACTGATGAGTTCTAGAATTCCTTATCTATGAAGAGATATTAGTGGAAGACCCAATGGGAGAAGGGATTTCGGTTGAAGTACTAGAAGTTGGTTGACTAACTGTAGTAGTGCGCGTGGAAGGTTTTGGAAAGAGTTCAGGAATGGCTATTTGCCTCTGTTTTGCATATTGACGTGTAACCGGGCGACTGGCTGACTGTGTAACAGGAAATGCGAGCACAGAAAGGGTAAAAGCAGTGGGCACAACTTGAGCAATTTCATCATCTGTATTAGTTGAACTCCTTGATAAGAAATCTGCTAAGACTAATTCAGTTCCCTTTTTATAGAAGATTTGGAATGAATATTGCGATAGTTTGACAATTAACTTAGTGAGACGTTGAGAACAAGGCTCTTTCTTGGAGTACAGAAGTTGAACTATTGCAGAGTGGTCAACATAAGCAGTAAACTCAACTCCTTTGAGTAAGTACTGGAAATTTGTGATGTTGATGAGAAGACCAAACATTTCCAACTCGGTAACACTGTAATTCTTACATACCGGAGGCAACTTCTTAGAATAATAACCCAATATGCGCTCCTTGCCAATTATGACTTGTGTAATGTACGATCCAGTAGCTGATCGAGATGTATCGCTATAGAGACTCAAAGGACTGTCTGCAGTCGGAAGGTACAAAACAGGTGGGTTAGTAAGAAGATATTTTACATCTTGAAAAGCCTTTTCATGTTCTTCGGTCCATGAAAATTTAGATCTCTTGGAAGAAATCTGATGAAGGGGCTGCATAACTTCTTGTAATCTTGGCAGAAAGTTTGAAACATAGTTGACGGCTCCTATAAACGTACGAACTTCTTTACTGGACTTAGGACGAACAAGGTGTTGAATTGCCTGGCAACGATTTGCCAATGGTTGGAGGGTAACAAGTCCTTCGTTATTTATCTTAATTAAATGACCCATGTACACAACTTGATTTCTGAAGAATGAACATTTACGAGGAGAAATCTTCAGTCCATTATCAATAAGTGCTTGAAAGACAGCCTGTAGGTGACTACTGTGTGACTGGACATCCTTACTAAATACAATGATATCGTCGTGATGAGCAATACAGTAATGACGACAGTCAGGTACTTGAGAGAGAATCCTATCAATTGCGGCTTGAAAAATAGCAGGGGATACACTTAAGCCCTGTGTCAAGCGCTTGAAGTAAAAGTGTCGACCTCCGTGATAGGAAGATATACCCGTATATTGCTGTGCATTGTTGGAAAGGGGCATAGAAAAGAAAGCAGACTTATGGTCAAGGCAGCTGATAACTGTGGGTTTAGCATGACCAATTCTTTGCTAGGTGGATGATAATAAAGGGAATGGATGGTTATACCTCTTAATGCGCTTATTTAAGTGACGAAAGTCAACTACAACACGTTTATCTGTAGTTCCCTTTTTAGGGAAAATTAAAACAGGAGAGGTGTATGATTGGTGACACTCGGCGATGATACCCAATTTTACTAATTTATCAAGTTCAGCATCGATAACCTCTTTATCAGATTCAGTTGGGCGAGAGTCATTAACATTAATGTCAACTTCAATGTTAGAACAATGGCCAGTCTCACCATAAAGACTGAAAGCTTCTCTGCTTTGGGATAGTTGACTATGAAAATCTTTCTTCTCATTAGGTGACAAAATACAATTATCATACAAGTTAATTTGCTGTTGTAGAATCTCATCTTCTGATAACTGCAATAAAGGATCATCCTTCTTAAGATGGGAATATTGTTCTGCACGTTGAACAAAATCTGACGAATCACACACAAAAACAGTGCCTGTGTTGAAATAGAACAAAGGATGAGATTGCCTAAGGTGAAGAGTTTTTCTACCAGGGTTTGATATAGGAACAACAGCTCTGTTACGCTGTAAAGTAGCAAGTATAAACGATGAACAGGTGTGATCTGATCTCTTCTGAAGAAGGACGTCACGATTCCTATATAGACCTGGGACATTACCATATAAGGCGACATAGCGTGTATGACCTGGCTTAATGTACACATTGTGTGTTGGGGAAAAGTTGACTCTTTTAGGTTTACACCGAAATACATTATCCTCAAAATGTAAGGAACCTTGTAACTCTGATAAGGTATCCTGACCAAAAATAAGATCAATACCCACTAAATTTGTGGCAATATAAACTTTTAAACGAAACGAATAGCCTTGAATAAAGACTTGTATAAACATGAAAGTGGAACAACTTAACATTTGACCATTGCCCATACGAAATTCCAAACATTTAACTAACTTATGTACCGTATAGGTAAACTTGACAAATAGGGAGAAGAATTAACAACGGATTGTGAAATATGAAATAAGTGATTTAGAAGCACCACTATCAAATAATATAAGCACAGATTTTCTATCTGATAAACTACCCTTACAGTAATAAAAGGGACTTAACTGAAGAATGACATCTGGGTCAATGTCCTTTGAAACATGTTTGGCCAGATGATTGAGTTGGGGGAATATTTGTGGAGCATTATTATCAAATATTCCCCTATTCAAAAATCCTTGCTAGAACTATGTGTGCGTTGATCTGAGCGTTGTGGCCAAGATAATCCACCAGGGTGACGAAAACCCTGTCTGTTAACAGCATGAGACTGTGACTGAAAATCTGACATATTTGCATCATAAGGTGACTGATAACGTGTGGGGTTGATAGAGTGTGACAAATGTCTATGCCTACTCATGAGATCATCTTGCTGAGCAAAACAGGATCTCCACGTGTGACCCGGACTGAGGCAATAATAGCAAAATATAACACGCCTCGACTGACGCATTGGACTGTTGTCTCTAAACGGTGACTGTGAATAGCGCAACCTAGAATTCGAGGGACTTTTAGCTCGTTGATCTCGAAAAGGTGATTGTGATGTGCCTCTGCTAGAATTAGAATGTGTTGGGGTTCTCCTTTGGGGACTATAGGAATTCTGGGATTGCAATCGTAAACTGGACAAATTCTCAGACAAATTAAGGGAAACCTCTTTAGTAGAAGTAGTTGGTGATGAAGTACCACCGACATCAAAATAACGTTGAGCTTGAGTCGCAAGTGCTTGTGCACTTGTATCATCTGAACTTGCCATAATAACAGCCTGTTTACAGTTGGTTGGCAAAATAGATATAAATTTATCCCTAACTGATTGGCTAATTTCTTAATTTTATCTAAATTGTCACTAGGAGACAAGGAACAATCATACTGAATATTGGCTATACAATCCAAGTTTAGTTTTAGTTGAAGAATACTTGTCAATGAACTGGTCTTTCATACTAGCATAGAAATCAAATTCGATGTCCTCTATCCACAGACGAGCCTTGCCCTTGAGTGATTGCTTAAACAGGTGTGATATGTGCTCAAGTTCTCCATCATCAATATCAATATCTTGATGATTGAGGTAATCTTCAAAGCTAAGAATGTGCGCTCTTGCAGTGTCCCTATCAATAACAGACCCATCAAACCTGTCAATCATTTTCTCCATTTTAGATAATAAGATGAGAAATATTAGGCCAAAAATTAACATTTAAAATTATGGTACTTAGGACCTTACACCCACTGATCAAATTCTGGTAATAAAACATAAACCATATAAAACTTAAACCTGAAAATAAATTTTGATTAGTAGCATGCAATTGATTCCTACACAAGAAAACAAATATTACATTTCAAGTAGTGGACAAAATAATTTTGTACAAATTGACAAAATATTACTAAACAGTTCTGTAATTAAAGTAATAGTTTTATATAACACAGAATATTAAATTATTGACGATGCTAAAATGGGTGATAATGTCAGTTTACTCTCAAAACAGCACATGTAACTGTACAAACTGTGCTAATTGAAAACTCTTTACGGAGTTGAATATGATTCAAAGTCGAAGACGAAATTGTTCATTTTTTTTTGGGGGGGGGGGGGGGGTTGTAAATAAGATCTGGGGTCATCTACACAAATGGTTGTAAATTTAAGCTGTTACTTTCTTCATGTTAGTTGTAATGTTGATAAAAGTCATAACAGGCTAAAAGGTGTCTTGACAGTTTCCTGACTACATCTTCTGATCTAGGCTAATGGAATGAAGTGTAACACACATAACACAGTACATGTCGCAGACTAAGCCTAGGATGAATATCATACACATGAAAATTTCACAATGAAACTGTTCTGGAACACTCAACAAAGTCAAACTGTAACCACAAATTTCGCAATGAAACTGTTCTGGAACACTCAACAAAGTCAAACTGTACCACAAATAGGCGCAATTGTCTTCTCAAATACTGATGAGCAGCTTAAAGAATTAAAGCTGGTCTTGAAAGTCATAAAACCAGGCGAGTGTTGACTGGCACAAAACGAAAATCAAATCCAACTCAATCTCAGAAAATTCATGACATCCACCCAAAATCACTGGTTACAAAGTTAATTAATTCAGGGAAAGATCTGGCAACTCCACCATGTTATGTGGGTTCAATCCCACAGGGGGTGTCACTACTTCTCAATGTTTCAAACTCAATAAAGATAAACCACCATTAAAAGATCCACATGTTTATTAGCCTTCCTCTAAGGGCAGATCACTCATACACAGTAGAAACATCAATCAGTCTTATCTATTATATAAAAGGCAAAGACAGTTAAAGGGAAGTAACTCTTCCAAGCTTAACTAAGAATCAGACAACAATTAACTATTTATGTAACTAGACTTATCGCTATGTAACAGGTGAACGCTGAGTTTATTATTTTTTTTTTGTAATTATTAAAGTAAAAAAAACGAAAATCAAAGGTGACAACTTGAAATGACCAAGTGACAAGTAAAAAAAATAATTCTAAAAGTTTACTAACATTTCAATGCCTGACTTATTGGAATAAACTGTAACAATTGCCAAATTCCAACCAACTATATCAGCTAGTCCGTAAGTGCACGATTTAACTGTGCCTCGCTTGTCAACATCAAAGAGCAGAGCTAACTGTGTGTCGCCTGACAACATCAAAGGGCTCTGAGATTTGACAATGGAGATTAGAATATATCAGATAATTAAATTGGAACGAGGTATAAAACACGTTGTATTCATCAAGAAATGAAATGCGTATAAGAACGCATATATGTAACTACATGTAGGCCTACACCATGTATAAATCCATATTAAGACCTACACTTAAAGTTACATTATGGGAGATAAGATAAAGAGCTGGCAGTTCTCACTATAATAGTTAAAAACTAGATAGTGTAAAGGTAATTTGCTGAAGTCAAATTGATTCACTATTAGCCGAGAAAAAAGCGTTGGAAATATTCACATGGCCTCGGTCATCATTACTCAAAACATTAATATAAACAGCATAGTCTCGATTATCCACTTGATTGATTTAATTATCAACGGTCATTAAGCGGCATATAGGATTTTAATCCGCCAATATCGAAGGCTAGCCTTAACATCAAGAGTTTATTATGGTCTGGATATGTTAATGTCTAATTGATTATTTAGATAACATTTCAGGCCTAAAGAAAGACCTGTAATAAGCAGATTTTGCTCTTGCATAATGCTATTTTAATAAAGACTGATCTGCGTAAAACAGATGTTTATAATAATAATAATTACTTTATTTCAAAAGGGTTGATGTTTATGAAAGAAAAGACTGTCGCTAAAATTATAAAATCTTTATTATTTAAATCAACCATGCACAAATCTTATATAATCAATCGAATCAAATCCTAGTCAAACTGACCCAAATAGATGGTGTCGAAACAACTCCAGTAGTGGGTGTCGAACCAACTTGTTCCCATAAGTTCACATATTGACTTATGATTGATAGTATGCATTGAAGGCCTAGTCGTTGGGGCCAAAATGAAAAATAGAAATCAGCATGGTATTGTATCTGTCGCGTTAATCCAGCAAAAATTATAAAACTTATGACACTGAACGATAGATCTGCTCCCGATAGAACTAGACGATATTAATACTTGGGATGTGTTGCGAACATTTAAATAGTTCATCAATAACACCGCCTATATTTCTTACCGTTTTCTAAAATATAATATTAGAGCACTTGTATCTTGTATATACAGTCAAACTGGGGGAAAGTATTGTCATCTTTTTGTTTTGGTTGATTGATCAGAATGTTTGAAAACGTTGACATGGATTATTTACTTCAACTAAAATGTGTATTAGAATTTGCTGTCTGAATTACAGTTGTTAATTTTGTTTATAGATTTATTAATTAAATGTTTTCGATAACTTAAAAAATCGTGCAAAATGAAAAATAAGGTAATTTATGTTTAAAACTTTTATGGCATGTAAATAGAATACATAGAAGCGTGTATTGTAAAATTTACTGCAACCAGTAACTCTCTTTCTCTTGATACAGGCGTATCTGTTTTATGGAATGATCTACCATTTACTTAGTTTAAGATGTTGCAAATATCTTTATTCTCTAAATAAAAGGATATTTAAAACAAATTAATTATATTGGCTTTTAATATATTTTTTATATGATTAAATTGTCACTTTGTAAAGTGTCCCTAAACAAGTTATGAAGAGCACACTATAATTATATATACACGTGTAGTGTTCAATATCCGTTCTTAAACTCTAATACACTGTATATGTATTAACAGTAACAAAATTTCGATTTATAGTATTATTATTAATTTGTTCCCGTTTTTTGCAAAACATCTCCCCAATGTTGATAATAAATTTGATTTGAATTATTTTTCCGTGCCAGTGGGAAACATAATTGTCTAAGGTCTAATTGGACTGTGAAGTTTAAATCAAATATTAAATCGAATTAGGAAACAGGTAAATGTATTTTTGCATAAAATTACAATGCTGTTTGTTTCAAATCTGCATTGGACTATTCATGGTCTATCTATTGTGATTTATATTTGATATCTGTGAATGATATCCGACAATCATAAAAAAAGGTCTTTTAAAAACTAATAACGAGATATATGTTCATTCAGAAAGTATTCAGATATCCTAAATTATCTGCTAGCTATTATAAAAACTTACAACACACACAAACAGGGTAAGCTATATGATCAGCGCTTCCCGAAAAGCTACCAATTTATCAGAATTTTCAAAGAAAAATTGCCAAATGTTATAGTTTATTATTAATATCTTCTCAAATAAAGCAACCGAACAGTTTTCCAATACGTTCGAATAAGCTCGTGCACGCCTCTACATATAAACAGAAGTGTTGCTTTGATCAAGGAGACGTAATTGAGATTGTCGAATCTGCACGGACAATGCATGAACCGGGGAGACGTGAAGTCTAAAATGCCAATTGATGGGTTAACATTGATTTGAATTGGATTGATGCAATGTAAATTTAGTGAAAAGCTAAAATAATTTTAGTTTAAATACCATTTGTGTGGGAATTACCACTGTTCGGTTGGTTGTTGTGTCGCAATATTTATCAACAAGGAGATTTCTGTTTGATTGATATTGCTATTGAAGGTAAGATGCACAATTTACGCATTGTTGCCCGTTTTTGCTGGATTTACTCTCTCTATTTCACGTTGATATTCAATTTGGGCGCTGACTGCTTGGTATTTATAAATGACGACACGCCAATTAAACAATACACACCATTGACATTCATTTTTTACCGGTC
Source organism: Patella ulyssiponensis (assembly GCA_963678685.1). Taxonomy (NCBI): domain Eukaryota; kingdom Metazoa; phylum Mollusca; class Gastropoda; family Patellidae; genus Patella; species Patella ulyssiponensis. Next base: position 35,644,783 of record OY783229.1, on the reverse strand, counting down.
GGTTAATTAACACACCTCTACAGAAAACGCACCTGTGACAGTATGCCTTTAACATATTTGATGCTAAGACATTCCATTCAAATGAGGGGTTTTCTATGTTACTAAATATAGATACAGGACTGGGGTATTATGGGATAGAGCCTCCATCTTGTCAACAAACATGTGTTCTCAATTGATATCATCTGTACCGTTTATCTGCTATACTATGAAATAAAATATACCTAACCCAACATATAGACGTTTATAAATATGTACAAGGAACGTCAACATGGTGTCAGAACGTGAGATCAGGTATAATATAGCAGTACATCTTTCATACTGACAAACAGTCTGTCAGGTCTAGATTTGGGTCCAAAAATAGATTGGGAAGCTGGAGTTGACTTACACAGCAAATATAGATTATGGAAGCAGAAGTGTGAAACCATTTTCGAAGGCCCTCTCAAAGATCTAGATGAAGATGTAAAATGTAAATATCTACTGATTTGGTCAGGTGATCGCGGATACGATTTGTACAATTCCTGGAATTTCACAGATGAGCAAAGGAAAGTACTTGCTAACTACTGGGAACACTTCGAACTGTATGTAAAACCACAAACAAATTTCTTAGTTCAGAGACATAAACTAAGACAACTCAATCAAGAAGATAAGACTCTGGAAGAGTTCATCACACAAATAAGACTGATTGTGAAAGATTGTGGTTACCCTGACAATCTCTGCGATGAAACAATTCGCGACACGCTTGTGTTCGGTATGTCGAGTGAGAAAGTTCGCTTCAAGTGTATTTCGCTTGGAAATAAACTCACATTAGATGAGGCCATAAAACTAGCCCGTACACAGGAATGCACAAGTCAACAGATGAAGCAAATGGGCTCAGATTCAAAGGGTGCTTCAGCTGCTTGTAATTCCGACAATTCTGTCCATCAAATTAAGAGGAATAATAATTATGGTCAACCTCATAATCCCAAATATAGGAATAACCAGCGACAACCAAAGAAACACATCAAGAGATATTCACATAATACAAACCTCCATCAGAGACAAGAGCAACAAAGGCCAAATAATGCCTACAGTGGTTCAAATAATCAATGTCCTTTTTGTGGGGAAAATCCTCATCCAAGAAGAAGATGCCCAGCCAGCCGTCAGAAATGTACAAAATGTCGTAAATTTGGACACTTTGCTAATGTTTGCATGTCAGAGCGAAACCATGTACACACAATTGAGCAAAATAGTGACGATAAACATTTGGACATGGGTTTGAACAATTTATTCATTTCAAGCATCGATAAAACAGAGTCGCACAGCTGTACACAAGATTTGCCTAAAGCTGGATCAAGAGCTTATATACGCTTGCCAGTCAAAACCCATGTACAGCATAAGCGATACACTTGTTTGAAAATGCAAGTGGACACAGGTGCTGAGGCAGACGTTCTACCTGTAAAGATATACAGACAACTGTTTGGAAGCAGTCATAAACTTAAACCGCCAATAGTGTCCCTGAAAGCATATGGTGGAGCAGTCATAAACAATTTAGGAACATGCACTTTATATGTTCGTCACAAGAATAAAACATATCCTATCGAGTTCAATGTCACAACAGATGATGGTCCTGTCATATTAGGTTTTGCCACCTGTCAGAAAATGGACCTAATCAAGGTGAATTTTTCTATCCAAACAGAAAATCCGAAACCAATCACTAGAGAATCTTTACTACAAGATTATGGAGATGTTTTTCAAGGGATAGGTCTTTTCCGCGGAGAGCCATACAAGGTACGTTTGAGGTCAGACGCCATACCTGTCATAAATCCTCCACGCTCCGTAAGTGTTCATCTCCAAGAAAAGTTCCAGAATGAACTTCAACGTATGCAAGATATGAAAGTTATATCCAAAGTCGACAAACCGACTGAGTGGGTCAATTCCTTCGTTATTGTTGAGAAAGGCAATGGAAAAGATTTAAGAATTTGCTTAGATCCCAGGGATCTAAATAAAAACATCAAACGTGAACATTATTATACTCGCACGATTGATGACATCATACCAAAACTATCCAATGCCAAATATTTTTCAGTTCTTGATGCTAGATCCGGTTACGGGATGGTAAAATTGGATCAAGAAAGTTCGTACCTCACAACATTTTCAACTCCATTTGGTAGATTCAAGTTCGAGCGACTTCCATTCGGACTCGTTGTTAGTCAAGACATTTTCCAACGCAAAATGGATGAAGTTTTCAGCGACTTAAAGGGTGTATCCGGCATTGCTGATGATATTTTTGTATTTGGAGCAACCGAATTTGATCATGATTCAAACCTAGTTAAACTACTGCATCGAGCTAGGGAACAGAACATCAGATTCAATCCTGATAAGCTTCAATTAAAAGTTCAGGAAACCAAATTCTTCGGACACATATGGACACCCGATGGCCTCAAACCAGACCCTGGAAAAGTTTCTGATATTACCAAAATGAAAGCACCAAAATCCAAGGAAGACTTACATTCATTCCTTGGAATGATCAACTTCCTTCATCGCTTTAGTCCGTCATTAGCTACAATTTCAGCGCCATTACGAGAATTACTAAAAAACAACTCAGTATTTAAGTGGTATCCAGAGCACGAACAAGCTTTCATAGCTATCAAAAATGAAATTGGCAATATGTCAACTCTGACATATTATGACCCAATGAAACCAAATATAATTCAGTGTGATGCCAGCACAAAGGGACTAGGATGTACACTTTTGCAAGACTCGAAACCAATTTGTTACAAATCCAGTTCCTTAACATCAACGGAACAACGTTACAGCAATATTGAGAGAGAGTTACTCGCCGTACCACAAAATACGACGTCAAAGTTGAATACTTACCTGGTAAATCAAATGTCATCGCCGATGCATTGTCACGAGTCGATCCTACTTTCTGTCAGAAGAGAGAGGAAGACTTGCCAGAAATTGAGCTAAATACAATTACCAGCAATATTCTCGCTTCAAACACAACATTAGAGAGAATAAAAACACTCACCTATGAAGATCCGATTTTGAAGACTTTAGCACAAGTCATACACAACGGATGGCCAAGTGAACGACAAAACTGTCATACAGATCTTACAGAATACTGGACATACCGAGAAGATCTTAGTGTGGAAGATGGTTTGATATTCAAATGTCATAGATTAGTTATACCTACCTTGTTACGTAAAGACACACTCAACTTAATTCATCAAGGCCACATGGGAATTGAAAAATGTCTTTTTCGAGCTCGTCAGTCAGTATTTTGGCGTAGAATAACTATAGATATCAAAAACGTTGTTTCATCATGTGCACCCTGTCAAGCACACCAACGCGCACAATCTAGTGAACCGCTTTTACCTCATGAAATACCAGAATATCCATTCCAAAAGATTGGAACAGACATATTTGATTTTAAGCAAAAACACTACCTCATTGTTGTTGACTATTATTCTAAGTTTCCTATAATCCGGTGTTTAGGATATTACATGTCATCAGAAAGTGTAGTTGCTCATACCAAAGCCATTATCGCTGAATATGGTATACCAGAAATTATTGTTTCGGATAATGGGCCACAATTCGACAGTGCTCTGTATAAATTATTGTGTACAAAATACGACATAAGTCACTGCACAAGCAGTCCAAGATACCCACAGAGTAATGGTCAAGCAGAAAGGTGTATTCAAACTGTTAAAAAACTACTCATCAAGGCACTTGAAAGTAATCAAGATCCAAATTATAGGACAACTCCACTGTCTTGTGATTTACTTTCACCAGCCCAATTGTTAATGGGGAGACAATTTCGCACTTTGCTACCAATTCAGCGCAAATTCCTCAATGTATCACAGCCAAGTGACAGTGTTCGTGAAACGTTTGATAACAAGAAACATATACAAAAACATTACTTTGACAAGAAGACATCAGAGAAACCATACCCGGAACTACATATTGGGGAATCGGTCAGAATATTTAACGACCAAACCAAGGTCTGGGAACCAGCCATTGTCGTTAGTGTTAATCGTGCTCCCAGATCATATCTCGTTAAAAACTCGAAAGGTGGAATTTATCGCAGAAATCGAAAATTTCTCAGAAAATCAGATGTCAACTTTGATTTCGATATTGATGATATTCCTGATATAAATAATCAACAAGTCATAGATACTCAAGTTCAGAATAACCCTAATCCAGAAGCTATAATCCATCAACCAGAGGATATCTGCAAACAAGATCAAAATCAACCATATAAAACTTACTCTGGAAGAAACATTATAGCTCCAAAACGTTTAGACTTATAAAGAGACTTGATATTCCATTAAGTGTTTTAGTAATTTATTTTAAAGAGACAATTAGCCAAAGACATGGTTCACAGTATTTTGTTTATTAATCAAAACAAGGCATATTATTGTACAATAAAATAGTTATGGTAAAACAATACTAATTTGAACTACATGTACATTTATTTTCGATGTCAGTACAGACATTCAAAATCTTTAAACTTCTTTCTAAAAGGGGGAGATGTGACAGTATGCCTTTAACATATTTGATGCTAAGACATTCCATTCAAATGAGGGGTTTTCTATGTTACTAAATATAGATACAGGACTGGGGTATTATGGGATGGAGCCTCCATCTTGTCAACAAACATGTGTTCTCAATTGATATCATCTGTACCGTTTATCTGCTATACTATGAAATAAAATATACCTAACCCAACATATAGACGTTTATAAATATGTACAAGGAACGTCAACAGCACCTAGCGTTATTAACCCACCTCTCGGACAGTTTTTAACCCTCGTTAATTAAGACACCTTTCTACAGTTTTAAACCGGTAATACCGAGTAATAGTCTGAAAATTAATTATCTTCCGACATACGTACAAATAACAACGAGGATTAAGATTTCTATACGGGCTGTGCACCTTTTAACTCCTTAGCAGTTCTCAGTGTAGGGAGGCCCCATATTCCCTTTAATAGTAAGTGCAGGACATTGCACCACACACAAATAATTACATATTACATTTTTGCTAATTTCTCAACTGTCAAAAGTGAATTATAGGATTCATAAGATAAGATTATTCTTTAACAAGGTAGGGATGTTTATAGATACCATCTCAGGGGTTTCACTAAATATTACTGTAGCTGGGTAAATCATCAGAGTAGGCGATCGAACTGAGCGCCAAAGGCGCGATGTAACCTAGGAGGGTTCGAGGGCATGCCCCCCCCCCCCGGAGAAAATTTTGCATTTTAGCATTCAATATGATGCAATTTGGTTGATTTTACACCACTTTAAGAATTACACACTTCAGGCCAATATGGGCATCTCTATAGTCTATATTTAAATCAGAAACTATATCACCATTATAGTATCGGGTAAATATTTTTTGAATGAAAAAGTTAGCACTAGGTAAATAACTAGTGAACAGGTTTGAAAAATCAGTGTGCATGATGCAGTCGCGGAAAATGAATCAATCTAACTAAACTCACTTACTGTCAACTCAACGATCCGTTTAAAAACCTCTTCTTATGTGTATGTGTACACTAAGAAGTAGCTATGTTTTGTACGTTTTAGGTATGTATAACAACCAACTTAGTTTAATTTGTACGAAACTGGGTAAAATTCTAATTATGGCAATAAATCTAATACGAAGAGGTTAAACTCTGTAGATACGGTGTGTTAATTAACAGGGGTGAGAAATTGACTAAGGATGATTTAATTATCGCTAGGAGTGAAAATCTCAGCGACGGTGTGTTTTCTGTACTGGGTGTGTTAATTAACGGACGGGTTAAAAACAACTGACACGGTGTGTATTCTACGTTTGGTGAGTTTTCTCGAAAGCATGTTATAACTGCACCAAAAGTGTCTTATCAAGGACTAGCAGGCTAAATCTGACACGTAGGTGTCAAATCTAATTTACCGTGTGATTTCTTAATCGACCGTGTGTTTTACGCAGATCAGTCTTTGTTAAGGGTAGGTCTTTATACATGGATTTATACGTGCTGTAGTTACATATATGCCCTCTTTAGTATATGCATATTTCATTTGTTGATGAATACTACATTTCTTATACTGTGTACCATTGTCTTGCTACAGCAATGAACATTAATGTAATTAATGTAATTTGTATTTGTTAGCCAATCAGAATGTTTCATGTATTTACTGCGGGATTGGAATTATGCCAATGAGCTGATTAATATTTACCGCCACTTTAGTCATTGTTTCAACGCTCTGCCAACCACCTAGACGTAGATTAATTTGTGAGAGAAGAGATAGTTTTAAATTGATAAATACGATATATGTTATAATTTTCATCGGTGGTTGATGGTTTGACGGAAGAATATTATTTTCCTAGCTAAGTAATTTGTTTTTGCAAGTTCATTGTTGTGTGGTGTGATAGTAAAAGTCTCTTCCTTTAGTCGGTTCGTTGTTCTGCCATTAGTAGACAGCCTCGTTCTCATTTCCTTTGTTCTCTAAAGGTGGTCAGTGCCATAATGGCCTCGTCAGATTCTGTGCCGTTATTTAGTGTGAGTCGCAACATTCAACAGTCTTTTCCAGTTTCCCGACCGATTAATGTGGCTATTTTTGGAACTTCGTATGTTAAGCGGTTAGCGGATCACATGGCATTATATGACGATAATTTAGGTTTAGACTACCGTTTGTGTGTTGTTCGCTGTTGGGGGTATGGTGGATTACGTGTGAGGAATGACCCGCACGGCCGTTTATTTAAAAGAAACAATCGTTTTTCTGGATCGGATTTGGTATATCTTCATTTAGGATCGAATGACTTATCTGATACACACAGTAACCCCGCTCGAACGGCGTTGGATATTGCATCGTTTGCGGGTTATATTCAGAGTGGTTGGGCGCCAAAATGTGTCATAATTTCTCAGTTTTTGCCGCGGCAGACGGTTCCATACGGAAACTACAACAGCAATATTGTCCGAACCAACAATGCCCTAATGCAATTTTGTCAAGATGATCCCACTTTGAGTTTTTGGCGACACCGAGCTGGACTTTGGCAGCCAGTCACATACCCATATGCCAGAGATGGTATTCATTTATCCCCAGAAGTGGGCAACCCTTTGTTTTTAGCCAGTATACGGGATGCCATTTTACGCCATATCCGTTGGTATTGTTTGGTAGGTTACATAATTTATATGTTGCATGAAATTATAAAAGATTGTATATGTTGCCATGAAGTCGTTAAAATACGGCCTGGAAGCCATCTTTCTACAAAAAGTTGCATGCAGTTATCAACAAGTGGCCTTGATACTATCTTTGTATGTGTTGCATGCAGTTTCAATAAGAGGCCTAGTTTTGTTATTGGTATACAAGTTGCTTGTATGGCTGTAATATTGTCTTGAAATATAAAAAGTGCGTGCAATTGTATTGCATACATACAGTAAGTAAGTTTTATATATATATATATATATAAGTGATTTAAAAGTGGCCTTAGTAAAGTGCATTGCAGTGATGGAAAAAGTGGCCTGTGATCTATCTTCATATACAAAAGTTGCATGCAGTGATTAAAAAGTGGCATTATTGTTATCTTTATCATAAGTTGCATGCAGTTCGTAAATAGTGGCGCTGATGCTTTCATCGGTATAGACAAATATTCTGTTACTCTGCAGTAGTAGTTTTATTGGTGTAAAATATTATATTTTAGGATAATGCCGAAACGACGTGAAGTTGTACCAAATGAGTCGAGTGACAGTGATGAAGCTCCGGTTATGTCGGTTATGTCGTCAGCTGAAGATAGATTAACGGACATATTGATCCAAAAGATGATGGACAGGGGTCTGGTTTTTAGCCAAAATCAGCCGCCTAAAACCAAAAAACGGAAAACATCAGCACCAAATACTATGGAAGCTACATCCACATCATCTCTCACAACTGCAAGTGAAACTGTAGCTTCATCACAAGCCTCACACCAACCACTAACAACATCCACTTTAGCATCAAATAGCATGCCAGTATTTACTACAACACCATTCAATCTACCGCCTGTATGTACGACAACATCATCATCATTCAACAGCATTAACTCATCAGTTTTAAATTTGAATGCAGCACAACTTTTGCACCATCCAGGTATGGGTCATACTACCCAACCAAGTTTGTCTTTAATGAGTAATATTTTGCCTCAGCAACCAGTGGACATGTCCGTATCAAGACATGTACCTGATAAAATTAAACAGGATATATGGGCAAATAAATATATTGATTTTTCAGTGCTGTTACCTGGTGGGAATGTGCCAACTCAGTTAGCAATCAACATTTCTGAGTCAGGGGAGGAACCTGTTTTTAAGCTTTCCTCAAATCCCAAACCTACAAAAAATTTAAATTTCGATCAGTGGCAACGTGCTTTTACCATTTTCATGGACGTTTTCATCCAAAGAACGCCCAATTTGGCGTCAAGTTTATTGACATATAATTCATTACTAACTGAGTTGGCTCAGACGTATGGTTCTCAGGCCTTTAATTTCTATGATTATCAATTTAGATTGTTACGGCAATCCCAAGTGTTACCATGGGATCAAATACATGCAGAGCTTTGGCTTCGTGCCACTACTTTATATGGGGCCCATATCAATAATTCCATAAAAAGATCCTCTCGTAACACATATGCTCTATCTTCTCATTCCAAAAGGGTTTGTTATGCCTTTAACTCTCAGCAGGGCTGTTATCGCCCCAATTGTAATTTTTCTCACGTTTGCTCTAAATGTGGTTTTAACCATTCAATTGTGCAATGCTTTGCCAAAACACGCAAAGATCACTATTCTAATTTTCAACCTTCGCCAATTCGTTCAATGTTACCATCATCCAGTAATTTAGTAAATAACCCTTCTCTTCCTGCATCTAAAGTTTCTATACCACAACCTATTACTCCATTTAGCCCACCACAATCAATTTCGATTCCCCCACCCCCGACGGGAGTCAGATCACAGTCCCGTTATTCATTTCGGACCACCAGTGCAAGCAACAAGCGAAATTTCAACGCCGATAATTCCAAATAGATTGTGGGAAATATTGGAGGGTTATGATATGGATGAAAGACAATTTTTAGTTGCAGGATTTAATGAAGGTTTTCATATTCCATTTACGGGTCAAAGAGTATTTTCAGTGGCTCGTAACCATTCTTCATGTTTCAATCATATGGAGATGTTAGTGAAGAAGATCAATAATGAGTTGGCTCATGGTCGTGTTATGGGTCCGTTTGCATCCCCTCCCTTCCAGAAGTTGCGATGTTCCCCGCTGGGTGTGATACCTAAACAGGAGCCGGGTGCATTTCGCTTGATTCATGATTTGTCTTTTCCGCTCAATAATTCTATTAACTCAGGCATATCAGAAGAGTTCACTAAAGTGCAGTACGAATCCATAGATCAAGTCGTTGATATTGTAAAAACCAAAGGTAGGGGGGCGTTAATGGCTAAGGCTGATATTCAGGATGCTTATCGCTTATTACCAATTCATCCAAATGATTATGAGTTGTTGGGATTTACAGTTCAGTTAAATGGAGAGTTGTTATATTTTGCTGATAAGTGTTTGCCCATGGGTCTTAGCATGAGTTGTCAGACTTTTGAAAGATTTAGTTCATCTTTACATTGGATTATGGAGGCCAAATATGGAGCCTCCATGAGTCATATGATTTATGATTTTTTCTTCGTTGGGTTTCCCAACTCTGCAGATTGTTTACATTCACTTCAAAATTTTCTTGGTGTATCAAAATTTTTAGGTATTCCTATTAAAGAGTCAAAAACAGTTTACCCGGTGACAACAATTACTATTGGCATTGAAATAGATTCGGTTGCGATGATTAGTCGCCTTCCTTCAGAAAAACTTACAAAAATCCGTTCAACTTTAAACAGTTTGAGTCATAAACGGAAAATTACTTTGAAAGAATTACAGTCGGTACTGGGATTATTAAATTTTGCTACTTTGGTCGTGGTACCTGGTCGTACCTTTTTGCGGCGCTTATACGATCTTACCATAGGCATTTCAAAACCCCATCACAAGATTCGTTTAACCAATGCGGCTAGGTTAGATTTAAAGGCATGGTCCCAATTTATGGCTGAATTTAATGGTCGTCGTATGTTTCTGAATGATGCTTGGTTAGGCTCAGATGTTTTAAAGTTATATTCTGATGCGGCTACTACCAAAGGATTTGCTGCTGTCTTTGGTTCTAGATGGTTTGCAGCAGAATGGCCTTTGGCAATGGTGGATTATAGTATTAATGTTATGGAATTATTTCCGATTGTGTTAGCAATTGAACACTGGGGTCATTTGTTACAAAATCATAAGTTATTAATTTTTACAGATAATGAATGTGTGGTATATGTTATTAATAAATCCACTTCCAAATGTCCTACAATTATGACTTTAATTCGACGTTTAGTGTTAGCATCGATTAAATTCAATGTTTTGATACGTGCTAAACATATTCCAGGAAAATCTAATCTTGTTGCTGATTGCTTGTCTCGATTCCTCTTTCAGGAAGCAAGAGAGTGGGCACCATGGTTGGATCCTACTCCTCAGATATTGCAACCAGAACTTTTGACGATTTGACTTCATCAGCTTATATGTTAATAGGGCAAGCGTTATCGTTAAATTCACGGTCCTCATATTTAAGGGATTGGATCAGATTTACAGATTTTTGTGCATTGTTTTCTTTAAATCCACAGTTTCCTATTCCAAATGTTGTTGTTATTAACTTTTTGGCTTTTCTCTTTGAATCCGGTTATGCTCCAAGCACTATTGCTTCTCATGTATCAGTCATTGCATTTGTTCAAAAATCCTTAGGTTATCCTGATACAGTTAATTCTTTTATGGTAAAAAATTTGTTAAAGGGTATAAATAAGTTACATGTTCCATCTGAGTCAAGATTACCAATTACGCATAAGATTTTAGTTCAGTTATTGCAAGCAATTCCCTTAGTGTTTACATTATTATCTCATCAGATTTTGTTGAAATCCATCTTTGCTTTAGCTTTTGCAGGCTTTTTTCGGCTTGGCGAATTGGTACTAAAAACCGGTTTTGATAAAACAAAAATAGTACAAGCCCAACATGTTCAGTTTTCGTTTTCAAATAACCTTTTGCAAACAGTTGAAATAGCTTTGTATTTTTATAAGCACAAATCATCTGCTACACCGATAAATTTGGTTATACAATGCTCATATCTTATATCCACAATTAGTTGTGCCGCTTGCTTATTGTTAGAATATTTCCGAAGTTCTCCTCATGTAATAGGCCCCTTGTTTCAGTGGCCTGATGGTTCAGCTGTATCATACCAATTTTTAAATTCAAGACTGAGTAAGTTGATTGACTTTGTGGGTCTGGATAGTTCTCGGTATAAATTGCATTCATTTCGTATTGGTGCTGCTACATCCGCTTTTCTTAATGGTCATTCGGAGGATGCTATTCGAAAAATGGGGCGGTGGAAGAGTAATGCGGTTCGCTCTTATATAAGGTTACCTAACTTAAAACTTTAATTAGCCATAGTCTCATTTGTGCATCATTTTGATCTTCTTCATTACATTTCTACGATTTTGCATATTATTAATTTCGTTTATATGTAACTCATACAGTATTTGTGTTTATATATATGTGTATCATACTTTCCATTTTAATTGTCAGCGTAGGCTGGGTTTTTTAGAAGTTGATTCAACAATTTCATTATGTTTCTTCTGCTATGGATAATATGATATATGTATCTCTGTTAGCCTTTTGCATTTCATCTTCAATAATTGTTGTATGATTAAGGTTTGTCATATGCATCTTATAGTGTAATTGTGTTTTCATATGTTTTTGTCATATCTTCGTTTTACTTGTCAGCGTAGGCTGGGGGTTGGGGGTTGTACTTGTGTCAACATCTCTATGACATATGTTTCTATGATCATTTATAATATCTATGTGCATGTACCTTTGTTATCAAATCATTTAACAATTCCTTTTACATGTATTTGATAGGAGAATTGTGTTTTATATATATTTATCATATTATCCATTTTACTGGTCAGCGTAGGCTGGGGTTTTTGGGGTTGTCTTAACATCTCCACTAGATTTGTTCCTCAGATTACTAATAAATATGTATCTTTGTTAGTAACTTCAGTTGTGTAAAAGCCCTTTAGGCATCATAGTTACCCCCTTTTTTCATTACATCCCAAACAATTGTTGGATTATTAAGATTTGTTATGTATATATATTATTGTAATTGTGTTTTTCATATACTGTGTCATACTATTTTTAGGCATGTTATGTGACAGCATAGCCAAAAAATTTTCTTCTAAATCTTCTTATAGTTGTTTTTGTGATGTGACATAAGTATCTTTTTAACAAATTTGTTGTATTGTGTGCAAGACCATTGTTGGTGTGTCCTTTGTTGGGCCAGATATCCCAGACTGATGTCGTATCAGACTGGTCTCTGTTTGGCGGATTTTGGGCGGATTATTTAGCCCAACAATTACTTGATATGTGATTTATTTTGTTATTTGTGTAAATTCTTGTATATATGTTATGCTATAATTTTGACATCATTTATATATTCATTTAATAAATGACAATTTCACACCAATACAACGGCCTTGTGATCTTTAGCGGTTATTGGGACGGGAATCACAAATGAACATTAATGTAATTAATGTAATTTGTGTTTGTTAGCCAATCAGAATGTTTCATGTATTTACTGCGGGATTGGAATTATGCCAATGAGCTGATTAATATTTACCGCCACTTTAGTCATTGTTTCAACGCTCTGCCAACCACCTAGACGTAGATTAATTTGTGAGAGAAGAGATAGTTTTAAATTGATAAATACGATATATGTTATAATTTTCACCCTCCTCCACCCCGTTCTCCGCCGGTGGTTGGTATAACAAATGTAATTTTATGAATGTAAAGACAAATTATTTAGTCCAACATTTACTTGATATGTGATTCATTTTGTTATTTGCGTATATTCTTGTGTATATGTTATGCTTTTGGCGGATTTTGGGCGGATTATTTAGCCCAACAATTACTTAATATGTGATTTATTTTGTTATTTGTGTAAATTCTTGTATATATGTTATGCTATAATTTTGACGTCATTTATATATTCATTTAATAAATGACAATTTCACACCAATACAACGGCCTTGTGATCTTTAGCGGTTATTGGGACGGGAATCACAAATTTATATTTCTTGTCTTTTTGTGTGTTTCATTTGTTATCATTATCATGGTACTACTGAACTATAAATGCATGTGTCTTAAAATCAGTCGCACTCAATATCGTTATTTACCGATATCCGGTCCAACCTCAATTTGATTATACGATGTATATTGATATCAGATGCTCTAATCTATTTCCACATATATAACAAACGATAATTCCCATATCAAATAACACTAATGCAAATAGGGACACGGACCTGTGGCGATATTGCATGGTCGAACTCGGTGTAATCAGCTTGTCGTTGCATGGAAATACCGTGCTATGTATGACTATTTATCTTTGACACGTGTCCATATAGCCGCTTGTGATTCAATAAACGGGCTTAATTTAATAAGAACGACTAATTATAAATTTAAACATGTGTTAATATTTCTATTGTTTACGATTAGCTTTATTATTTTTCTCCCGGTACTAATAACTACGAGGCGAGTGGATCCAATTGTAATTTAGCATGTATAGAAATACGTGATGACAGATCGAGAGCACGGGCTGCAATAGTCCCCAACTTGTTCTATTTATAAAAGCATGCCATCACCTTTGGAAATCAGTTAGTTTCCAGTCTAAAACGACTTTATAATTTCTTTTGTTATTTCGGTTGCTTTATTTGAAAAGATTTAAATAATGTGCCATAGTAATTTGTGATTTTGTTTTTATGGTTAATTTGGTTTAATTGTGAACATTTCTAAATCTAAATATTGGACGAAAAACATTAATCATGGATACACGTTCAGAATAGTGTTATAGAATGATTTATTTGTTAAAGGTCGGTTAGTAACTTAGTACCGTATAATATGAACATCTGACATGCAAAATTGTGTTAAAGAATTAGACTACTGTCATTTGCGATATTTAGAACCGTGCATAGAACACATTATGTCCAGAATTTGGCGGTAACAGCTTAACTAATAAATTTAATAAAAGAAAACTATTTCAGAACAACGATAATTTCTAATACACAATTTGTGTAATTAAAATATCTCTAGAGGTGGCGTTTGTTCGTTTGACAAATTAAGGTTTTGAAATAGGATACACAACACAAATATATTAACTTACAGGGTCATATTTTGAATTTTAATAAACCATGTTAATTCAAGAAAATTATTGTTGTCTTCTGATTAAGATAAAATCGTGAAACAGGTCCCAGGTTTATAATACACATTCACTAAAATTGTTGAGCTGCGATGATGATCAATTTTATTACCCTAATAAAGTCTGGCATTTAACAGTTGTTATATAACATCTAGGTCAACGTTGATCCAAATGGTGTTCAGCGAAGCGTAATTCCTGCTCTGATGGCAGTTTGTGTGGTAATATGTGACTTGGAAATACGTTTAATAATTTAAAAAAATCAAGAAGAAGAACAACCAATTTTCGCATATTTCCGATACAACAATTCTTTTTGTTTTGAAATATACTGTAGAAAAATAACTTAGTCCTATAACTTTAGGACGCCATGATAATATCGGCATATATAGGCACAGGGAAAGCCCTCCATCCCTCCATTTCAATGTTATCACGTTTTTCTAGCTCACTATTAAATTCCATTGTTGATAACGTTTCTTTTGAATCGCCCTAATATTCCACAAAATGTCATTATTGGAGCAGAGGTTATATGTGTAGAAGCGAATGCTTCGGCCCATACAAACTGCCAATCAAAGAAAAAATAAATAAAGCAGATAATTAATATGTTACAATTTAATTAAAACGTTTAGTTATGAAGGCATATGCATATCAATAACAGTCGTTGTTTTTTGTATTTCAGAGGAGAGCCAAAAAAAGCTCCCCTCAATCAACAAATTGAAAAAAATGGCTCTCCTAAAAGGTTCTCCCAGTTTCGATTAGAGGAATGCTTCAGAAATTAAGGAGAGTGATTTAGAAATTAAGGAGAGTGATTGGTAGATAAATGTTAATCAACCCCCAATGACTTTGTAAGGGAGAGTGATTTTCAATTTTAAGGGGAGGGAAAAAAAACTCCCCTCGGTCGACATTCAGGTGAGCTGTAGGCGCTCGAGAGCGATCACTCACCTTAAAAAACAATGACTGCAATAATGTCTCGTCTTTTTTAGTTGTTTGTTTGAACATTTCTCTGATTATAATATAATGGTTGGGGCTGAGTTTTTTTTCATTTGAGATACCAACAGCAATTTACTATGAGAAACAAAATTAATCGTATACATGTTAATAAAATAATTAAAATATCAAGCTTTATTTAAATGAAATGATAGAAAAGGGAAACATACCTTTATGTCATTACAATAAGACCAATGCTGAATAGACCACAGTATGCACACACATGACAAAATTGTTCTTTTTGTGGTACATTGTCATCCAGGGAATAAACTGTTACAGGTAAAAAAAATCACACTCCGACCAATCATGTTATCTAATCCATTAGAACAATGTCGCCTTTCCGTCTGAGATCAAAGAGCAAATAGATCTGAGTCGAAAGAATAATTTCATGTGAAAAGCGTGCTCTCTGGAGAGAATAAATTATACAATAAGGATGAGACTGTAGCCATGGAGTATCAGTGCTGTGGAGTATTATAGTTGTTGTTGCAGTATTATAAGAAATAGCTAGTACTCGTTGACTATTTTGTTATTTGATTTCAGATCGAATCACCGATGATTTTGTTAATGAAGGATCTTGTATTGTTTATTAATTGCATGGCGTTATGATTTTAGCAGTATTGATTTTTAATTAGTATTAACGATGTTTTTGTGATAAAGTCTTGATTGTTATTTGGCGTTATGATTTTAGCCACAATTTGTCTGAAGATTAAAAACGCCGCCCCTAGGAGATAAGCTAAATTTAACTCACTGTGATATTAATTACAAAACGGTATATATTGACCGTAAAATGTCACATTCATTACCTTCATAAGTTCTTACTGATAAAAAAAATATCATAAATTGAAATCTAATAATTTATTATGGCTAGTTTATGTGTGGTTTGCTCCAAGGAAGTGCGTCCCCGACAAGAGGCGTTGCAACGCAAAATCGTTTTAATTAAAAATGAAAATCCATGTTGACAACTTGACAAGTAAAAATTATTTCTAAAATTTCACAAACATTTCAACCTTTGACTTATTGGGATAAATTGTAACAATTGCCAAATTCCGACCAACTATATCAGCTAATCCATTAGTGCACGAGCTAATTAACTGTGCCTCGTCTGTCAACATCAGAGAGCAGAACTCACTGTGTTTCATCTCTCAACATCAAAGAACAATTCCGTGTGAAAAGCGTGCATGAATTGACAGTATGAATTGTAAAATAATGACTGGGTCGTTTGGGAGCGGTGTAGTAATATATGTCTGCATGATTTACTTTATTTATTCACGAACAGGCCGCTCAAGCTTGTGGACGACTTTATCATCGTATTATTATATGCCTAAATTAGGTATATGATTTATCTGTTAGTGATGCAATTCTGTTTCCTTGGAAAGCCCTATTTACGACCCAGGTAAGAAATAATCTTATAAAATATAACAGCGACGAAACTTGCAGGTTATCATTAGTTGCGAGATTTTTTGTTTATAATTGTGTTTTCGAAATAGATTAGAGCATCTGATATCAATAGAGATTACAATACATCGTATAATCAAATTGAGGTTGGACTGGATATCGGTAAATAACGATATTGAGTGTGACCAATTTTAAGACACATGCATTTATAGTTCAGTAGTACCACGATAATGCTAACAAATGAAACACACAAAAAGACAAGAAATATAAATAACTGTAGCAAGACAATGGTATGCAGTATAAGAAATGTAGTATTCATCAACAAATGAAATACGCATAGACTAAAGAGGACAGACATGTAACTACAGCACGTATAAATCCATGTATAAAGACCTACCCTTAACAAAGACCGATCTGCGTAAAACACACGGTCGATTAAGAAATCGCACGGTAAATTAGATTTGACACCTACGCGTCAGATTTAGCCTGCTAGTCCTTGATAAGACACTTTGGTGCAGTTATAACACGCTTTCGAGAAAACTCACCAAACGTAGAATACACACCGTGTCAGTTGTTTTTAACCCGTCCGTTAATTAACACACCCAGTACAGAAAACACACCGTCGCTGAGATTTTCACTCCTAGCGATAATTAAATCATCCTTAGTCAATTTCTCACCCCTGTTAATTAACACACCGTATCTACAGAGTTTAACCTCTTCGTATTAGATTTATTGCCATAATTAGAATTTTACCGAGTTTCGTACAAATTAACCCAAGTTGGTAGTTATATATTCCCTATACGTACAAATCACACTATAGCTACTTCTTCAATACATCGTGGGCTATCGGCTATTAAACTTCATTTTGTCTTGTTAAAAATGTGTACAATGCTTGCCATCTGCGGTCGTCTAGAAAGAGGCTATACTTTCTTGTCAGACAACTTTTTTATTTTCGCTAACAAAATAATAAACAAGAAAATATCGGCCGAGATACAATTGACTGTGATAAGAAATGGTCATTCTTGCAGTTTAACTACAAGCGCCACCACTAAAACACGCAGAGTAACGCCCCCGAAAATTGCTTCCACACTGACGGCGA
This sequence comes from Patella ulyssiponensis, assembly GCA_963678685.1. Lineage (NCBI taxonomy): Eukaryota > Metazoa > Mollusca > Gastropoda > Patellidae > Patella > Patella ulyssiponensis. Next base: position 35,627,009 of record OY783229.1, on the reverse strand, counting down.
CGTATTTTATTCCATGTAAGTTTACCGATATAATACGTGCAACCTAGTCGGTATAATGACAGTTTTTGAAAGAAACTGTATGAAATAGTCGGGTATAAACAGATAAACCTCTTAACATTTTATTATATTGGTATAAATGTTATTTCATGTCGAGCGGGTGAAAAAAGGAAAGGCACGATATTAAACTACACCGGTAACTCTTTTTGAAAGGAGGTACAGAATACTGCCTGAATTATCGCGTTGTACTTTTCAAGCCGTCTAGGGCTCAACAGTAGTGGCTACCCTCGACGCTGTTTATTGTTGGGCGTGCAGTTTGTAAACTCGCTGGCTATCCGTTCCTTACTTTTACGTAGCAAAACGCTGGACTACCACTACATTTACAACGTTTTCATGATGTATCAAATCCAAATAAATTGTCAGATGGAATCAAAATATAGCTGGCGCAACGAGCGAAGTAGGCGGGGAAATTCGCCGGCCGCTGGCTATTAATGAAACCCCTGCCATCTATTTTAAGGCTTTATTTTAATACATTTCCTGTGTTCCATTAGCCCAGATTAGGTGCAGAAGAGTAAGACGTTAAACCCCATTTCATTTCATTTTAATACATTTAAAAAATATAACTTAAAAATATGAAATTCTCGCTTTAAACAGTGTTTCAACACTGTAAGCCATATTGAAGCAAGCCCTTATATTTATACTATAGTAAGAGAAAGACGAAGAAGTCGTGGTGAAGAAGATGAAGAAGAAGGTGAAGAAAATCAGAAAGCCTTAGACGATCCAAAAATAAAAAGAGAATTAGAAGAAATGACCAAACTAAAAGATAAATCTGGAATAGGTTCGGTTATTTTTAAAGAGTTAGAAGAAAGAAAGGCCCTACCTATACAAGCCTTAAATCCATGGAAATCATCTCGTGTACCTAGTGCGAAGTATGAACCAAGATATTGCACCAGATATCAGTCCCCTATGTTTGCATGTAAGTTTTGTTATGTATGCTTTATTCTATCTACGGTAATATTATAGATAATATGGAGTCTGTGTTGAAATTTAATTACATTTCATGTATAAATGGTGCTACCATACACTCTTATTTTAACCTATCTGGTACCAAATTGTGCTGATCACCTGGTACTGATTTGACACAAGCTATTAACAAGTGGCTATTGTCGTAAATAATGATCTCAGTGATGCATATACAGTGATATACATGTTTCAGGAAGACATTCAACGATTTAAACCCAATAAACTCACCCCTAAACTGGTTTTTACCACTGGTATCTGTAACTGGGCAAATGGTAAAAAAATAATTCTTGGAAGAACCACATGTTATATGTTTCTGATTAGGGCGTTTGCAGAGCTTTCTTTGGGGGATCATTTTTTTGTCATGAACTTTGACCTTGAAGTTTTTTATTTGAACTTTGAATCACAAAATAAGGTTAACTTTTCCATTTGACCCCAAACGTTGGGTTGTGACAATACAGAGTCGGTTTGTATTGCGATACGATATCTTTACCAAATTAAGAAATAAAAAACCCCAACAAAATAATAGTTTTCAACCTTTTAATTTAAGATAACATCATTAATTCCAATTCCATCTGAATCATCTTGTTCAGACATGATGATTGATGAATGGTGATAGAAACAAATTCGCTGCTGGAACTAACAAGTTAAAGTTGACTTTCGTGGGGTTTTGTCTGCAATGTTAGTCTATCACTTAGCAATCTCGCTCCATTACGTCCGTGTCACGTGACCGATTAAATTTATTAAAATTATCAGGTCACTAAATTAGTGAATGTTTATAAATTATAAGTGCAATATTTTTATTTAACTATAACTTTTTGGTTTTAAAATGTGGTAATTTGACATTCGTCAAACCTCGGTCGTTTCCAGTACCCTACATCTGCCGAGATCAAGGTTTCGAGGTATAGAGAGAGAGAGAGAAATGGGGTTTAACGTCCACTCGACACAACTAGGTCACTTCGGGACTAACATATGATTTTTAATTTTATTTCAATAATTCGCTTGCGCGTAGGAGTCTTCAGCAGTGGGAGGAAACCGGAGGAAACCCACGAGGTTGAGAAGGCGCCCCTATCTCCATGCCACATACGCTCACACCAGGGCTCGAAACCACAGCCGCAAGCCAGAGGTGACCGGCCAGCTAGAGGTCGAAGCGCGGCACTCTAGACCACTAGGCCATCCCAACCCCCCGTTTCGAGGTATAACTCCAAGCTATAAATAGGTCAGTCACAAAGCACTTGACTATTTGATTGGTCGATAAGACGGGGGTTTCCAATAATGTCATTACCGAGATTGATTTTGTAGTCACACCACACGCAAACAAGTTTTTATGCCGTCATCTCACTCATCATAGAATTTGTGTTACCATTACTAGGTGAATATCAATATTATCTGGCTCTCAAACCGAACTGTGTTTACTGACTTCACTAATTTAAAATAAGCATATTATAATTGAACTCGCTAATAATTGATGAGGATTAAAGCACGGACTGGGCACTACTTTGTTTTACGACTTAAATTGTACAAGAATATCCAGTCCGTAATGTCGTTAGAATTTGTTGTTCAATTTACCACTGGCTAATTTATCTATAAAATGTGGCTGACATCACTCAGCTGATATTTATTTTTGATTACGCAGGTATATATAATTGACAATATTGCCATTGGTAAATTTATTACTACCTGCGATTTAATTATTAAAAACTAGGGTATTTGCCGCCGATGTCGTTGTGTCTTTTGATCATCATTTTTTGTATCACGGTATACCGATATTTCAATATTTTGACGATACAAATACCGTCAAATTTTTATATCGCGGTATATCATACATACCGGTTATCGTCACAGCCCTACCAAACAGGCCACAGGGATTATAAGTTGGTAGGGTTTTTAAGGTAGATTCAAAGAAAAAAAAAACTATTTTGCCACAAATCTGTTTATTATTCATAATTGTGGCATTACAATCAAAAAAGTTATGAGACATGAAAGATGATAAACATTGCGAAAACATACAGCAACGAATGGATTCACATCATATTAATTGTGATTTTATGAATGGATTTAAAAATAACAAAATTAAATACAAATATATGACTTGAAAATAAAGACATAATAAAGTAATTATGCAAATGACCTTTGACTCAATGGGTTGACCTTTGACCTGACACACTGACTTCACTCGGCAAACCTCAGCAGATTCCGGTACGATCTAACCTCAGCTGTATGACAAATTCTGCCATATTGGAACTACTTCAAAGGTCCCGAATGAAAAATGGCTACGCTCATGGTGCTTTGTGTTTTGCAGGAATAGAGTTACAATCTTGACAATCATACAGCTTTCAATCTCTAATGCTGTTTGTCTTTCAAGTTTGTCCGACCTTCTTTAAACAAAGGACAACATTGCAACAAAAACTCTACACACTCTACAAAAGACGCGATCTTAGGAGCTTCTTTGTAAAAGCGATAAGTTTTCCTGCCGCATCGCAAATGTATGGGCGTAGATACATATCACTTACTGTCATACAGCCGAGGCTCTATGTAGGGTACCGAAATCTGCCGAATGACACGGACTTACAACCCCAAAATTAGTACATTTGTATTTTTATACTTTTATGGTTAAAATATTACCCACAGCTGCTAATAATTCAAATACCACAGCATTTGCCATAAGGTACACACCATCCCAAACAAAGACAATAGCACTTTTTAACATCGAAATATGAAATTGGGCGCAAGGCTAATAAGAAAAATTCAGAAGGAATACATGCTCCGTTACCAGTAGATGCTACCATATTTCTACAGATCAAAACCTTAATTGTAATACACAAAATATAGTATATTTATTAACCTGCAATTACTGCACATTACAGTATGTTGGGGAAACAAGTAAATCTTGTAAAACTAGATTTAATAATCAGAGATCTGCAGGAAATTCTGAAAATACACACAAACTATTGTATCAACATTTTAAACAAAATCCCTGTAAGGATTTTGAATATCGAATACAAATAATTGAAAAACTTCCCGGTTCAGGACATCTCACTAATGGCAAAATTGATCCTGCTGTTACACAAAAAAGAACTCGCGCAGAAGAAACTTGGATAATCAAACTACAGACCATTTTCCCTTATGGTCTTAATGATAGATTTTGAAATATCGTTTATAACAACTGTGATAAAAACACTTTGATTACTAGAAATTGTTACAAAAAACTTGACCATAATTTTCAAAATAAAAAACGTCCTATTAAAAAAATCGAAATTTCAAAAAGACCTGGAAAGTATTTTGAATGAATTGTATTCTGTATATCAATGCCATACTTCCGATAAATTATCTTGTACTCAACCTAGCCCGACAAATTGTACACACTTTGAAAAAATCAACAGCTAAGAAACTTGGTGTCCTCATACAGGATATTAACTATTCTAATCAACATAATGAAAGCTTTCTTCCTCAATATTACAATATTATATAACCGATTTGATAAATAGATTTTCACCTAAACATTCAACACAACCTCATAAAGTACATAAGAAAAAACTGAGGTATTATGTAAAAAACTTGACCATAATTTTCAAAATAAAAAACGTTCTATTAAAAAAATCGAAATTTCAAAAAGACCTGGAAAGTATTTTGAATGAATTGTATTCTGTATACCAATGCCATACTTCCGATAAATTATCTTGTACTCAACCTAGCCCGACAAATTGTACACACTTTGAAAAAATCAACAGCTAAGAAACTTGGTGTCCTCATACAGGATATTATCTATTCTAATCAACATAATGAAAGCTTTCTTCCTCAATATTACAATATTATAACCGATTTGATAAATAGATTTTCACCTAAACATTCAACACAACCTCATAAAGTACATAAGAAAAAACTGAGGTATTATGTAAAATCCTTTTTTACAGATAAACATATATACCAGACATCGGATTGAATAGAATCTTTCTAGACAGATCAGTAATAAATTCTATACCAGATGCTATCCTTAAAATTTCACATACAGTCGTATACAAATTTTTACTTCCAATTCGTAATAAAATATTTAACTACCATGAAACTATTGTAAACCTTAACGTACAAAAATTTATAGACAGTTACGATAATACCACATGTCAATGCACTAACTCTCCCTTTAAAGATAAGTTTCATGACCATATACTGACAGGAAACTTCGATATTATTGAAGATAAAAATCTTAGAAAATTGTTTCGCTTTGGGCCACAATTTCGAGAACAACCAAGTAAAACTAACTTAAAACTAGACCTGCATGCAGGAATGACGGGTTTCACTGGTGCCACGTTACCCTTAAACATGTCACTTCCGGTGCCAAGTTACCCTTGAACATATGTCATTTCCGGTACCAACGAAACCACTAAACAGGTTTCCAAATAAACATTGTTCACATCAAATAAAATGGACGCAGAATCAACGAAATCCAGCAATATCAATTCATTTTATACATTGTTACTTGTAAATGATCTTGACAAAATTACATTTCTTCCAGTGTTAATGAAAATGTTCAATTAGTTTTATGAAATCAGAAATGGCATACGATATCATATAGTGAAAATTTTATGTAAATCGAATAATAATTGCCACTTTTAAAGACCCAAAAACTTGAAAAGTGACTTGTAGAAAATCGGCTATTTCTCTGCAACCATACAAGTTAGAAACCATTTTGTGGTATCTGTATGATCATATGGGTTCATTCTATTTATTGATTGGCATCAAATACCATAATTTGAAAAAGATTTCAAAACAGACTCATTTGAATAAAATATCTGTTTTGAAGGCTAAAAATACAGTTTTTGCCAAAATGACGTTACTTCCGGTGATAATGAAAATCTTAAGTTACTTTTATGAAATCCTAAATGGCATTAGGTATAACATGGTGTAACGTTTATGAAAATCGAATAATAATTGACACTTTTATGGCCCCCAAACCTTCAAAAGTGACCTGTAGAAAACCGTCTATTTCTCGGCAACCGAACAAGTTAGAAACAATTTTATGATATCTATATGACCATATGAGTTGTGTTTATATGTGAATTTAAACCAAAAGTTAAAATTATTAATACATATTAAGTAATTCTTGGTTGAATAAAACATTGATTTAAAAAGTTTAAAATGCAGTTTTTGACAAAATGACGTCACTTCCGGTGTCAATTTTAAATTTTAATCAACTTGATATGACGCTACATGATTTTTGAATCAAATGATGTCACTTTTATAAAAATCCAATAATAATTGACTATTTTACAGGCAAAATAAGGAAAACAGTGACTTATGCAGAACTGCCCATTTCTTGGCAACTGCTTATATTACAAACTAATTTTAACATACATTTTCTTCGTATGGATTATAGCTACATGTTTATAAAAGTTACGAAGAAATATTTTAAAATCTGAAAAGCCTGAATGGGTTGTAAATAGGTCAATTTTACACCATTTTTAGCCTCTTAATCCAATTTGCTCGAAAATGAAATCGAAATTAAAAAAACTGCTTCCGACATTTTTTGCGCCTTTAAAGGACACACTCTTTGAGTCATATAACTTTTAAAAAAAAAATATTTTTTTTCGAAAAATGGTACCTAACTGTCAAAATTGTAGTTTTTGGTAAAATTATGCCACTTCCGGTGCCGACAGATAACACTTTCGGTAATAAAAAAAATGACAATTGAGACAACGAAGCATATGAACTTTGTTTTATACAAATCGAACAATAAAAAATTAATCTAGGACTGAAAAACTGAATTAGCCAATGGCGGCCAAGGAAAATTACTGAGACAAAATTTTTTAACATTTTTGCGCTAGTCAGATGACTCTTTATTTCTGTGCACAACACGACTAAAAAATATTCATAAATAAAAAAGTTTTTTGTAAAATTTTAAATTTTCGAAATTTGGCGCCTAATATCTTTGAAGATTTGACGAAAATCAAAAATCGAAAGTAGCGTAGCTATGTGCCCTGTCTCCGGCTATGCCAAAATGTATCGACAGTTAAAATCCAATGATTATTGTTAAAATTAATGCAATATTTTTAAAGACGATAACTTCGGTGATTTCGGACATTTCGCATTGTCACAAAACGTTCAAAATAGCTTTATCCTCTAAGTCACACCCACTTTCCCTGTAAAACCGAAGAAATCGTAACGATGCGACAAGCAGTTGCTGAGATCTACTCAAAACAAAAGAAGAATAATAATAATAATAACTAGACCTGCAAGCAGCACTGAACCGGCTTTCAGGAATCATACAGGAAGTTTATTATACCATAGCCGATCCATTGAGCTACCGAACTATACTTTAGTTGTTCTGCTTCAGTGACACACTCTATCATATGTATAAGTAATATTTGCTGGCGAAAAGACCGGTCAAAATTGTAAATTATGGCAAAATTACGTCACTTCCGGTGCCGAAAGAAATTTTTATAGGTGAAAAATAAGTCGAAAATTCGCAACATACAAAATACAAACTTTGTTTTATACATATCGGGCAATAAATAATTAACCTATAACCCATAAACTGAAATTAAGAAGGTAAAAAACTTAAAAGTGACCCTGGGAAAATTGGTTATTATTCGACAAGGGAACATGCTAGAAGCCTTTTCTTGATATCAATATGATGGTATTGATTCAATCTTACTGCCCATTAGAGTCAGACGTTATAAAGTTAAACGAATAAAGAATATAAATCACTTCAAAAAAATGTTTGTTTTGAAGGCTAAAAATACGTTTTTTGCAAAAATTACATTACTTCCGGTGATATTGAAAATGTTAACTTGGTTCATAGAAGTCATAAATGGCATAAGGCATCAAATGGTAAAAAAATTATAAAAATCGAATAATAATTGACACTTTTACAGACCAAAAACCTTGAAAAGTGACTTATAGAAGATCGCCTATTTCTCTGTAACCATACAAGTTAGAAACCATTTTGTGGTATCTGTATGGTCGTATGGCTTCATTCTATTCGTTGATGGGAATCAAATATCATAATTTTAAAAACATTATAAGGCAGACTCATTTCAATAAAATATTTGTTTTTTAGGTTAGAAATACAGTTTTTGCCCAAAAGACGTCATTTCCGGTCACAGTGAAAATGTAAAATTGACTTGACCTGGTCCAAATTGGCATTAGGCATCAAATGGAAAAAAAATATTGCAAATCGAATAATAATTCACTCTTTTATAGGCAAAATAACGTGAAAAGTGATGCATGCACAATTGCATATTTCTCGGCAACTGCTCATATTACAAACTAATTTTCGCATACATTCTCTTCGTCTGGATTATTGCTACGAGTTTATGAAAATTACAAATAAATATTTCAAAATATGAAGACGCTGAATGAATTGTAAATAACTGAATTTTACACTTTATTTTACATTTTATTCGAAATTGCCCGAAAATGAAATTGAAATTAAAAAATATGAGCTAAGGATTTTGTGCACCTTTGCAGGGTGCATCCTTTTAGTTATATCAGTTTTGAAAAAAAATAATATTTGCTTTCAAAAAGTGGTACCGAACTGTCAAAATTGAAGTTTTTGTTAATATTACGTCACTTCCGTTGCCGACAGAAAAACTTCACCGTAACAAAAAAAAATTACAATTGGGATCAAGGTGCATATGAACTTTGTTTTATACAAATCGAACAATAAATAATTTTTCTGGGTACGAAAAAATAAATTAGCCGATGGCGGCTAACGCAAATTACCGAGACAATTTTTTTTCTCATTTCTGCTCAAGTACGATGATATTTTAACCCTGTGTGAAAGATCATCAAAAAATATTCATAAATAAAAAAGGTTTTCGTAAAAAAAATAATTTTTTTCAAAATATCGGACATTTTTTCGACTACTTCCGATTTTACGATCGTTGTTGTGATAGCTTTACGAAGTTCTTTGGATACTTAACTTTCTGTACCAGAAGTGTCAGAAACATCCATTGAGTAGTTTTGGAAAAAAAGATAAATTAAAGAGCGTTTCCAAAAATTTAACGATTTTTCAATTTTTTTCAAAGTTTGAGGCCATTTTTCGACCACTTATATTATTTCAATGCTTTTCATTTTGAATTCCCTATATAGACAACCGATAGGACTTTGAGTAAGAAAAGTTTAAGAAAAATCGTAGGCGTCGTTTTCGAGAAAAAGGCGTCTCAGAATGTTAAAAAATTGGAAAATACTACATTTTTGGCATACAATAGTTTATTTCCTTACCATCGAAATCGTATTATTTAGATACCATATGATGGTCCATTAATAGGGCTATCCAGCGACACTTTAGTTCTTTTGGTCCGCTATTACGTAAGAGAGAAATCAAGTTTTTCGCAAGTGCGACAATGTTTTCACTCTTTTTTTTCATTTTTTTGAATACTTCCGGTATGGTTATTATTGTCGAAATAGTTTTAATGGCCGGTTTGGGCACTAAAATAGCCACAGGGCTCTGTAATGATATATTACATTATCTGATCAGATAAAATGCCCCTGAGAAATCCTATGTTCAAAAGTGCCAAAAATGCAAAAAATTTAAAATATCGAAAATTAAATTTTAATAATTACATACATATTATACATCGTTAGAATCGTAATTAGGTCAGCTATCTGAATATACAACTTCTTTTTAAAAATCTTTTAAAATAAAAAAATAGTAGAGCATTTTCCAAAATTTCACGATTTTTCGACTTTTTTCGATTTTCAGTCCCTTTTTTATCCTATTCCAGACATTTCAAAGTCTTATTGGGTGGCTTTATGCAAAATACCTCCAAAAGGACTCTCGATAGAAAAAATTAACTAAAAATTGCAGGTTAAGTTTTCGAGATACAGGCGTCCAAAAACGCTCCAAATCAGAAAATACTTGATTTTCAGCGTGTCATATTTTGCTGTCTGTTCATAGTATCCGTATGAATGGGGTATCATATGATAGTCCAGCAATCGTGCCATCAAACGATACCTTCATTCGTTTAATCCATTGATATCGGACGGAGAAATAGCGTTTTCCCCAAAAATATCCATTTTTTGCATTTTTTTCAAAATATTGCACATTATTTCGACCACTTCCGGTTTAAGGATTCTTGTCGAAATTGCTTTATAAGTTGGTATTGGACTATAACTTCATGTTCCAGAAGTTTCAGAAACGTCAGTTCTGCCATAAAACGAAACCCGAGCTCACAAAATGGGAAGAAAATTCGAAAAAAATCGAAAAATAAAGGGCGATAACTCTGAATGAAACTTATATTACTGGAATCGGATGGACTTCAGGTATCCAAAAATGTAGGTCAAATTTGAAAATTTTGAAAAATAACAAAAATTGTCTCGTAAACAACATGTTTTCAATTTTCGAACGATAAAAATCACAGACGAATGTTCGAAATTGAAAAATGTGAGATAGCCATTGTCTCAGAAAAGATTCAGGGATTCCAAAAATGTAATTTGTTTGAAAATGGATAAAGAATTGACGAAACTATGGCCGATTTTCAATTTTTAGGGAAAGTACAAAGTTCGGTCACTTCCGGTATGCGCAGAAATTTCAAAAATATTTTATCAAGTAGCCACCACATGGTTTCCCGATAGAAAAGCTAATTCCAGATCGATATCTGTTTTCGGTCATGGAGATCTAGGCCCTCGCGGTAAATAATAATAATAATAATAATAATAATAATAATAATAATAATAATTTTAGTAATCTCAATAGGCTTTCAGACGAAAGTCTGAAAGCCTAACTAGATCTGCTACTGTCCCATGCAGATATGAAAGCTTTCATATTCATCGTCACGTGTCATCGATTATATCAAGTATCTCAAATAAAAGGATAAGAATAACAAACTATCAAAATTGGTCAAAAACTCGCGAAGTTACAAGTCTAAATATAGTATGAAACATTGAGTAATCTGAAAACTAAAGGGAAATAACTGATACTTGTGTTGCTGTAATCGGGATGACTTCCGATTTCAAAACTTTCAGAAAAATGAAATGAAAATGGTATAGACCAGGAGCCCAGAGGGTCGAACCTAGATGAACGAGGTACCATTGTCTGACCATATAGGCATCTAGATACTAACCTGGGATGCACAGAAGTGGGCGTCTGCCGGGGCCCAGTCCATGGGTGTGACCCTGGTGACCCCTATAATGACCCCAAAAATGGGTTAAACTCATACATTCGAGGTACCGGTCAAAACCAATTTTAAATGAAAGAATACACTCTACTGAGTACGAAATTGCCCATAACAGACAATTAGACCCCTGGGGTGGCATAGACTGACACCCCAAAGCCGAAGGGAGTGGGGTGGGGCAAAATAGAGTTTGCTCATACATTCGAGGTACCAGTCAAGACCAATTTTAAATGGATGGGTACATCTCACTGAGTGCGAAATTGCTCATAACAGACGATTTTGGCCTTGGGACTGCCCAAACTGACACTCTAAATATGACCCCCCGTTCTCCCTGGGCGGCTTAAAAAAAAAGGGTTATATTCATACATTCGAGTTATTAGTAGAAACTAATGTTAAATGAAAGACTATATGCCGCTGATTACGGAATTATCCATAACAGACAATTGGACCCATGGAATGGCCCAAATTGACGCCCAGAGACGATGGGGCCATAAATTCGCGGTACCGGTCAAAACCAACTCTAAATGAAAGAGTACATCTCACTAGGTACGAAGTTGCCCATAACTGACACCCTAAATATGGACCGCAGAGCCGAAGGGTCAAAAATAGGTTATACTCATATATTCGAAATACCAATTTTAAATGAAAGACATCTCACTGAGTTCGAAATTGTCCATAACAGTTGGTTTCGGTCCTGGGGGCCAAGCTGACACCATAATATCGACCCCGAGGCTCGAGAAAAAGTTATATTCACACATTCGAGGTATCAGTTCAATTTAATTTTAAATGAAAGTGTGCGTCTCGCTGATAATGAAATGACCCATAAAAGATGATGGTTCAAACTGACAAAAAGCATAAAATGGTATTGTGAGGCCAGATTGAAACAGACTTTTGCCACCAACAAGTACAATCATAGACATAAGAACTGCACCTGTAGTGTTAATATTGTTTTCATACCAGACCATCTTGTGATTAACCCATCAGGAATCACCAGAAATGGACAAAACTGGCTATAGGGCAGCTATCAAATACCTGCCACTGAAAGGACTAACCCTAACACACAAGTAACATGTCAGCCCTCATTTTCTTAGTTAAGATGACACCATTTCAGCTATTCGAAATTTTTTAGGGGGGGGGGCAATAAAAAAATAAAAAAATCTTCCTGGCCGGCATCCAGGCCTTGCAGCATCGTTGGCAATAGTGTAGAAAAGTTTATGGAACCATCGGCTTTGTACAATTTTTTCAAAAAATGGCCCAGAACATTTCATGCAGTCCTCGGCAAATTAAAGTGGAGGGGGGGGGCAAAACTTGTCAGTATATTTTTTTTCAAACCTAGGGGGCAAAATTTAGGATGTCAGTTAGGACCATCTCAGAGCCAGAATCATCTTCATACAAGGTACTAAGCGACGTTTCGACGAGGATATTCTCGTCGTTATCAAGCCAACGATGCAGATATGTTCGTTCGTTCCTTGGGTTTTACATCTACTTCCATCTAGAAAGGGGGGGGGGAGGTCAAGATTTGTTATAATAACTTTTTTCAAGCCTAGGGATGTAAAATTTAGGGTGTCAGTTTAGACCAAAATCGTCTATATACATGTACAAGGTACTAAACGATGTTTCCACAAGGATACTCTCGACGTTATCAAGCAAATGATACAGATATGTTCGCTCGTTCCTGGGGTTTTACGTCCACTCCCACCTAGGGTGATAACACAGACAATGCAAATATATAAATAGTACACAAATATACAAAGAACGTTGCAACACAAACACAACAATGAAATACAATAAAATCGCAAGACCTTCGATTAGGGGGCCATTTATAACTGAACCATCACAGCGGAAACTCTTTCAGGCATTAAAAGGCAGTGGGCTGGCAACCTATTGATTTATCAAGATCAATGTATTTAACACTATTAAAGGGAAACCAATTAACCTGGACCATATATAACAGATAATTTAAAAACAATGTGGGGGTATAAATCTGTTATGAGCCATTTTGTACTCAGTGGGGTCTATACTTTCATTTAAAATTAGTTTCAACTGGTACCTCGTTTGTATGAATATAACCATTTTTAAGCCCCAAGGGTCATAACTATGGCGTCAATTTGGGCCGTTTCAGGGTCACAAGCGTCTGTTATGGACAATTCCGTACTCAGTCACATGTAATCTTCTGTTATGGACAATTCCGTACTCAGCGGGATATATTCTTTCATTTAGAAATAGAATTAGTATGAGTATAACCCTTTTTTAAACTCAGGGGGTCATGTTTTGGGTGTCAGTTTGGGCAGTCCCAGGGCTGAAATCTTCTGTTATGAGCAATTTCGTACTCAGAGAGAATTGGTTTTGAGCGGTACCACAGATTCTATGAGTATACCCTATTTTGCGCCCCCCCCTCCCCAACCACCCCTTTTCGGCTTTGGTGTGTTGGTCTGGGCCATCCCAAGGGTCCAATCGTCTGTTATGGGTAATTTTGTACTCAGTGGGATATACTCTTCCATTTGAAATTAGTTTCAACTGGTAACTCGAATGTATGAATATGACCCTTTTTTAAGCCCCTGGGATGGGGTGCCACTTTGGGAAGTCCCAGGGCTGAAATCTTCTGTTATGAGCAAATTGTGTACTCAGTGAGATATACTCTTTCATTTTAAATTGGTTTTGACCGGTAGCTCGAATGTTTAAGCAAACCCTATTTTTGCCCCACCCCACCCCCTTCGGCTTTGGGGTGTCAGTCTGGGCCACCCCAGGGGTCTGATCGTCTATTACGGGTAATTTCGTACTCATTGGGATACACTCTTCCATTTGTAATTGGTTTCAACTGGTACCTCGAATGTATGAATATAATTTTTTTTTCAAGACCTCTGGGATCCATATTTGGGGTGTCAGTTTGGGCCATCCCAGGACCAAAATCGTCTGTTATGGGCCATTTCGTACTCAGTAGGATGTATTCTTTCGTTTAAAATTGGTTTTGACCGGTACCTCGAATGTATGAGTTTAACCCATTTTGGGGGTCATTATAGGGGTCACCAGGGTCACACCCATGGACTGGACCCCGGCAGACGCCCACTTCTGTGCATCCCAGGTTAGTATGTAGATGCCTATATGGTCAGATATTGGTACCTCGTTCGTCTAGGTTCGACCCTCTGGGCTCCCGGTCTAGTAAGAAAACATCGAAAAATTAAATGAGATAACTTTGAACAAAACTAAAACTTTTTGAATCAGGTTGAACTCAACTGTTTGAATATGTACGTTAAATATGTAGATTTGGAAAATTATAAAGACATAATATCAAAATCGGTCAAAAACTCACAAAGTTACAAATTTAAATGTAGTGAGAAACACTGCACCCGGGCAAAAAAATAATCTTTAAACTAAAGGGAAATAACTGAAACTTGTATAGTTGTAATCGGGCTTCCAAGATATGTTATATAATTATGGTTTCCAATATGTTTGGTTATATGTAGGAAATCATGACGACTTCTTAAGCATGTTTTAAACAAAGGGTCATAGACTGCAATATACAAGAATGGCACTCTGCAATAAAAAAAACTGGCCAGAGATTTCTATGTAGAAATTAAATAATTGCTAGAACCAGAAAAATATTTATCCACTATAATAAATAAGCAACATAGAGAAAATGAAATGAAATTGAATGGGGTTTAACGTCCTACTGTTCTGCTCCTACAATGGGCTAATGAAGACGGGCATACGCCATAAAGTGTGCAATGAGGGAAATTTTACCCGGGCAGCGGCGTTACGGCCTACGAGGTTGGTAAGGCGACCATACTCCTTGTCACGTACAACCAAGAAATCGAAACAAGGCCAGTTGACTCAATGACAGACAATATGATACAGAGCGCACGTGCTGACCATTCAGCCACGCAACCTCCCTAAAATCGGCAAATTGCTGACCTACAGCGAGAAACATTTCAACCGGGCCAAATTTTCTATTTTAACAGTTTAATTTGCACGGTACCTTTAGTTATCAACCGAATATTACAAAACTTTTAAAAATAAGCTCCCCTGACCAGCTTAATCGTTCGCAATAAACGTTTGCCCCTTAAAATCGACAAATTGCTGACTTTAAAGTGAGAAACATTAGAACAGGGCAAAATTTTCTGTTTTATCACTTTAACAGTACCTTTGATTACCAACCGATTATTACAAAACTTTAAAAAGAGAAAGAGAGAAATGCGGCCTAACGTCCATTCGACTGTACAACCAAGAAATCGAAACAAGGCCAGTTGACTCAATGACAGACGTTATGATACAGAGCGCACGTGCTAACCATTCAGCCACGCAACCTCCCTAAAATCGGCAAATTGCTGACCTACAGCGAGAAACATTTCAACCGGGCCAAAGTTTCTATTTTAACAGTTTAATTTGCACGGTACCTTTAGTTATCAACCGAATATTACAAAACTTTTAAAAATAAGCTCCCCCTGACCAGCTTAATCGTTCGCAATAAACGTTTGGCCCTTAAAATCGACAAATTGCTGACTTTAAAGTGAGAAACATTACAACCGGGCCAAATTTTCTGTTTTATCACTTTAACAGTACCCTTGGTTACCAACCGATTATTACAAAACTTTAAAAAGAGAAAGAGAGAAATGCGGCCTAACGTCCATTCGACGCAAACTAGGTCATTTCGGGACTAACATATGTTTTTTTTTAATTTTATTTAAAAACTCTCCTTGCACGTACTGGTCTTTAGCCGTTGGGAGGAAACCGAAGAACACGGAGAAAACCCACGAGGTTGGACATCATACACCATGTCACGTGCAACCTGGAGATCGAAACGACGCCCGTTGACTCAATGACAAACGTTACGATACAGCGAGCACATGCTAACCATTCAGCCATCCAGCCTCCCTGAATTCGGAAAATTGCTGACTTATAGCAAGAAACATTTCAACCAGGCGAAATTTTCTATTTTAAAAGTTTAATGTGCACGGTACTTTAATTACCAACCGATTATTACAAAACTTTTGAAAATAAGTTCCAACTGACCAGCTTAATCGTATGCAATAAACGTTTTGCCTGAATTGAAAGTTCTGCACGGAAAAAGTTCATCTCGATTTCCCGGCGTAGTTCCCCTTGTCAGTGAGGCAGAACGGAGGGCCTGACAAGCACAGCTGTCTAGTCCTTCGGATGGGACGAAAAACCAATCCTTTTGTTCTTCTACTCCTGATATGTTGGACTGTTGATCGATGGTTTCATATAAAAGACTACCAATAAGACTCTTTGTAGAAGAAGTACCCAAAAAATAGTATGTTGACTTTACGAGAAAGACCTCTAAACATGCTCCAAATTGTAAAAATACGACTTTTTGGATTTTCAATCTCTTTTTTTCGGCTATCCCTGATATTTAAAAAAAATGATACAATGATTTCACACAACAGGCTAGCTATTAGACTCTCTATTGACAAAAGTTTCACCGCCCTCCCTTCATTATAACCGAAGTTATCGTGCCCTAAAGAATCAACAAATCAGCATGCTTATCTCTGCTTACCCTAAGCAGAAAATGCTCATCTTTGAACTCAATCATAACATTGACCTAGTGAACGTCTACAACAAGTTTGAACATTCTAGCTTAATTAGAATGAGAGTTATTGTGCTCCAAAGTCTCGGCCCTTCAAATTGCTTCTATTTTTCATTTTCAATTCAAAATGGTGACTCCCGGTTGACCTAAATCAGAATTCTATTCGCGACATTTTTTAGGCCTTCCATCAAGGATTCAGAAAATATAACTCCCGAGTCTGTAAGTAAAATAGCAAAAAAGCCTTATTGATTTTTCACGTTTAAAGATGGTGGCACTTCCGGTTCGATCGACAAACTCCATATTTTGTGTACGAATCAGTAATTCCTTGTCTAGTATCGAAAAATAAAACTAGGTCATTCTGACCTATATTTCGACGATTTTTTTGAAAACTTTGATCCTTAATTTCACCAAGGGGAGATAATTTAGAAAATTTCTAAAGTCATTTTTCAAGTCGCATCATTAAGGTCTACTTACATATTAAATTTCATGAAAATCGTACAACTACTAAAGAAGTTGTCGAGTTGGTGTAAACTTCCGGTTCGAAATCACAGCGACGAATTTTCGAAATTCGAAAATCCGAAATTGCAGATTTGAAGTAAATGTCTTAGGATACTCAAAGAAAAAAGAATTAGTAAAATAGATCAAATAGTCACAAAGTTACAGCATTGTAGGTCAAATGCCTTCGTTCGTAAAATTCGGTGATTTCGGATTCGTAAAACGTTTTGAAAATACATTTAATCAAGGTTCGCACCCCATTTTTGGGGTGGTAGGTCAAAATTTCAGAAAGATCCTATGGATAGATTCTGAGAAATCCGATTTGCAGAAAACACACAAAAAAAATAAATAATAACTAGATCTGCTACTGTCCCATGCAGATATGAAAGCTTTCATATTCATCGTCACGTGTCATTGATTGTATCAAGTATCCTAAATAAAAGGATAAGAAGAAAAAATTATCGAAATTGGTCAAAAACTCGCGAAGTTACAAGTCTAAATATAGTATGAAACATTGCACCCAGGCATAACAATAATCTGAAATCAGCCGTGGGAGAAAACCGAAGGACACGGAGAAAACCCACGATGTTGGACACCATACTCCATGTCACGTGCAACCTGGAAATCGAAACGATGCCGGTTGACTCAATGACAGACGTTACGATACAGCGCGCACATGCTAACCATTCAGCCATTCAGGCTCCCTAAAATCGGTAAATTGCTGACTTATAGCACGAAACAGTTCAACCGGGCATTTCAATCGAAACAACGCCAGTTGACTCAATGACAGACGTTACTATACAGTGCGCAGGTGCTAACCATTCAGCCACGCAACCTCCCTAAATTTGGCAAATTGCTGACCTACAAGGAGAAACATTTCAACCGGGCGAAATTTTCTATTTTAACAGTTTAATTTGCACGGTACCTATAATTATCAACCGAATATTACAAAACTTTTAAAAATAAGCTCCCCCTGACCAGCTTAATCGTTCGCAATAAACGTTTGCCCCCTAAAATGAGCAAATTGCTGACTTTAAAGTGAGAAACATTACTACCGGGCGAAATTTTCTGTTTTATCACTTTTACAGTACAGTACAACCGATTATTACAAAACTTTAAAAATAAAAGAGAAAGAGATAAATGCGGCTTAACGTCCATTCGACACAAACTAGGTCATTTCGGGACTAACATATAGGTGGGACGAAAAACCAAGGTCCCGTGTACACATTGGAGTGCACGTAAAATATCCCTAAGCAGTTGGAATTCGATACTGTTGAATAAGCTCTATACGATGACTATGCAAACCATTATTAATCGATGATGGTGTTAAAATGTACACAATATAAACAGTATTAATCTAAATCAATAACATAAATGATTACAAATATTTTTTTAGATAGTTTTAAAACAGAAAACAAATAATTATATCAAATCAAACCTATTCAATTTCAATTAATATGATGACTGGCTGCAAAGTTCTAAGCCTATGTTATTTTCGGTGATTTTGGATTCGCAAAACGTTTTGAAAATATATTGATACCAAGGCCACCACCCATTTTTGAAAGGAGGCTAACCAGAAAAGTAAAATAGATCACAAAATCACGAAGTAACACAGCTGTCAAGGTCAATTTTTTCATCAGTTGTTTTCGGTGATTTTGGATTCGCAAAACGTTTTGAAAATATATTGATTCCAAGGCCACCACCCATTTTTTAAAAGAGGCTAACCAAAAATGTATTGATTTCCCAGATTTGAGACGAAATCGCGAAACTGCGATCTATTTGATTATTTTCAAGCTGTTAATCGGAGTTTTTCACGCGAAAACAACTTTGTCGGCACGGAAAACATCAAAGGCGAAATTTGAAATTTGCAATTTTCAAATGCCAAAAATTCGACAATGAGCCAGGCTATCCCCAAATGTATTAATTTCAAAGATAGGAAATGAATTCAACAAACTACGGTTTATTCTGATAATTTACATGCCCGTTAATATCCATTTTTCACTATTTCTGATATTCAATTCAATATGGTGACTATCCATTGACTTAAATCAAAATTCTACTGCCAACATTTTATAGCCATCCCTTCAAGGATTCAGAAAATATAACCCCCGTGTCTGTATGTAAAATAGCAAAATGGCGTTTGAGGTTTTTACATTTCAAGATGGTGGCACTTCCGGGTTGAGCTACAAACTCCATTTTTTGTGTACGAATCAGTGGTCTCGTAGCTAGTATCTAAAAAACACTTCAAGATGATTTGACCTATATTTCGTCGATTTTTTTGAAAATTTTGATCCTCAATTTCTCCAAGGGGAGATAATTTAGAAAATTTCTAAAGTCATTTTTCAAGTCGCATCATTGAGGTTTACTTACATATTAAATGTCATGAAAATCGTACAACTACTAAAGAAGTTGTCGAGTTGGTCTAAACTTCCGGTTCGAAATCACAGCGACGAATTTTCGAAATTCGAAAATCCGAAATTGCAGATTTGAAGTAAATGTCTCAAGGTACTCATAGAAAAAAGAATTAATTAAATAGCTCAAATAATCACAAAGTTACAGCATTGTAGGTCAAAGGCATTCGTTCGTAAAATTCGGTGATTTCGGATTCGTAAAACGTTTTGAAAATATATTTAATCAAGGTTCGCACCCCAATTTTGGGGGGTAGGTCAAAGTTTCAGAAAGATCCTATGGTTAGATTCTGAGAAATCCGATTTGCAGAAAATACACAAAAAAAAAAAATAATAATAATAATAACTTTAACAGAAACAATAAGCTTTCATATGTAATATGAAAGCTTAATAAGAATAATAATTTTAACAAAAACAATAGTGTTTCACACAAGCTTCGCAGTGTGAAACCCTAAAAAATTACATAATCTAAAATCTCAAATCCGGAAATGCATCAGGGTTCAATTTAGTCTAAAACCAATGAGTAGCAAATTTTTGTGACAGATTCACATTTTGAGGAGCAGTAAACCATCTCCAAAAAAAATTCAATTACCGTCTCTCCACGATGCCGGTTGCACTAATCGTCTAAAACAAAACTACATGTACTTTAAGTTACATCATTCCAATCAAAATATTTGTAGACGTGGCTTTGCTTGTTTATTTCTTTATTTAAAAACATCCCCTCTCCCCCTTCAAAATATTATCAACCCGAGAATATGCAATCAAAAAGTAGCACAATTCCGTTTCCCGTTATTTCACCCGTCTCGCGCGATGTCTACTTTTAGTTTTCAGTTAGATTAACCAATCATACTATACTGCGTTGTTTAATTCTTATTTTAGTAACATATTTTAAGAACACATGTGATTAAGACGGGGTCTGCATTGTCTTCTAGTTATCGGATATATTGAAATAAAAACTGGTTCAAATTAATCAAGACCACAACTTGGAATATCAAACAAGTTAGTCCTGCATTTATAAATTGATTTTTTCGTAGGCCTAATTAATATTGAGCCAATTTTTCTTGGCGTATACCGGCACATTATTGTTATATTACACTAGCCTCACAAGAACAGGACCGAAACTTGATGATTGCTACCGTACGCGTAGAGTTGACAAACATTCGTCTTATAGCCTATAACTCTTCGACTTATATATGTACATATGGATACTCCACATCAGGGTTGGGATTTCAAAATTTTTCTTGTCGGACATTTTTACCGAAAATAAAGGGACATAACTCCTTATCGTTTTTTTTTAAGAATGTAGTTTTTAGACCAAACAATAAAATCACGTGTCAACAAAATATTCAAATTCGTACGTAATAAAAACAATAGGTGCACTTAGTTATTTTTCATATCTAATTCCTGTACGGTATTAAAATTTATGCCAGTAATAATGTTTCTAAAACATTATGTGATGACGTAATACAATAGAATGAAAGCCGACTGCCGACTACTGTCGATCCGTACTGTTTCAAATTCCTCGAAAAGTACCGTATTTTCGGGTCATTTAATTCGATACATTCTTCAGCGGAAGTTCGGCATTCGTCTTATGATCCGTTTCGGCTTATATACGGAGGATAAAAAATGTTATCCCCATATTCATTTGGCAGTAAACTTCGCTCGTTGTGACACCATCTGCTAAATAATAACACTCAAATCAAGCACTATTCCATTCGACGTATTCGTCAACATTGCCTACCGTACTTATTTCTTTATTTAAAAACATAAACCTCATTGAAAATATGATCATACATCCGACAATATGCCATGAAAATAGAATCTTTTCTTCGACATTAGACGCGTGAAATTAGTCACGTATTCATTCGGAATCTGTCGAGGTTTACAGAGTGGTATTCATTTCATAGTTTCACGAGTTTCGCGAGATTTCTACTTCCGTTTGAAACAAGGACAACTTTGCTCTGAAAATTCATCCAAAATATAATGAATCGCACTTCACAAGTTTAAAAGCAATTTTTGGCTAATCAAAAAAATAATTCTATCGCTTTTTACCGCGATTTGAGTCGCTTTTTGCGATGCGATACCGCTTAAATTGAACCCTGAAATGCATAGTAGCTTGGTCTGATAAATTTCGTGCACCTTTAGAATCTTTTGGAGAATGGAAAAACACTGTTTTTGATCTCTTGTCAAAGAGAATCAAACATATAAAACTTAACCCAACACACCTGCCACCCAAAGTCCTAAATAACACATCTGCAGTTAGATGTCTTGCTGCTCTTCAAGAGAGATGTGTTCTAACACCTGTCGATAAGGCCAGCAATAATATTGCCTTTATCTGTAAAAATACTATATTAAAAATATCCTTACCGAAGTTGGACTTTGGCCTAACACCAATAATGACACTTATAAATGTATTATGGATTTATCTAAACTAGATATTTTGCATAACCAATATTCGTTTAACAGGAGCAATGATATTAGAGATAATGAGAAAATAGATGCACTACCTACATTTATTCTATACTTAAATTTCATAAAAACCCAGTAAAATTCAGATACATATAATTTCCTCTAGCATTTGCCAGACGTAACCGCTAGCTGTGACTATAACCAAAGGACTTAAATTATGCCAGACCCAACATGCCATTTGGTGCAAAACGCTTCGTAATTATACTGGAATTGACTGTTTGTATACGCCCACATGTAAATGTGGTCGTATATTGCCGTCGGTCCGTCCATCTGTCCGTCTGTCGTCAACAATTTCTTGTGAACGCTCTAGAGGCTTAAGTTAATATTCGATTGACTTTGAATTTATACACAGTGTTTAAGGTCGTGAGACGAAGAAGCCTATTGATTTTCAGCAATGTCCGATAATTACTGCCAGAGTTATGACCCTTGATCACTTAATGGCTAAAGTTAATATCAAATTGACTTTAAATTAATACACAGTGTTTAAGATCATGAGACAAAGAAGCCTATTGATTTTCAGCGATATCTGATAATTACTGCCAGAGTTATGACCCTTGATCACTTTGAAAAATCTTGTGAACGCTCTAGCGGCTAAAGTTAATATCTGATTGACTTTAAATTTATGCACAGTGTTTAAGGTCATGAGACGAAGAATTTTAATGATTTTCAGCGATATCTGATAATTACTGCCAGAGTTATGACCCTTGATCACTTTGAAAAATCTTGTGAATACTCTAGCAGCCAAAGTTAATATCCGATTAAGTTTAAATTTATACACAGTGTTTAAGGTCATGAGACGAAGAGTCCTATGATTTTCAGCGATTTCTGATAATTACTGCCAGAGTTATGGCCCTTTTTCACTTCAAAAAATCTTGTGGATGCTCTAGAGGCCAAAGTTAATATCAGATTGATTTTAAATTTATACATAATGTTTAAGGTCATGTGATGAAGAAGCCTATTGATTTTCAGCGATTTCCGATAATTACCGCCAGAGTTATGGCCCTTGATCAATTCAAAAAATCTTGTGGACGCTCTAAAAGCCAAAGTTAATATCCGATTGACTTTAAATTTATACACAGTGTTTAAGGTCATGAGACGAAGAAGCCTTTTGATTGTCAGCGATTTCCGATTATTACTACCAGACTTATGGCCCTTGATCACTTAAAAAAATCTTGTGGATGCTCTAGAGGCCAAAGTTAATATGGGATTGACTTTAAATTTATACATAGTGGTTAAAGTCATGAGATGAAGAATCCTGTTGATTTTCAGCAATTCCGATAATTACTGCCAGAGTTATTGCCCTTGATCACTCGAGGCCAAAGTTAATATCCGATTGACTTTGAATTTATACATAGTGTTTAAGGTAGTGAGATGAAGAAGCCTGTCGATTTTCAGTGATTTCCAATAATTACTGCCAAAGTTACCTCCCTTGATCTCTTTGAAAAATCTTGTGACGCTCTGGACGCCAAACTTATCATCCGATTGACTTCATATTGATACACAGGGTTTAAGGTCTTGAGACGAAAAAGTATAGTGATTGATAATTGAACAGCTAAATCCATGATATTAAATGTTTGGTATACTAAATTTTAGCATGGAGCAGAACTTTATAAAAACCAAACAAATTCTAATGATTTTCTCATTATTACTTCATGAGTTGTTACTCTTAATCAGATTTTAGTGTATTATAAATGTTTCATTTCTGAAAAAAGTAAAAATATGCGACAACTCTTGTTGACTGCCCGGACGATTTAGCTGCTGTGTGCGTATGTTTCGTTGCATGGCAACCTATCTTTTCATAATTGATAAAAATAAACCTATAGTAGATACTCTAGATAAAATCAATGAAAAATATAATGCAAAGATCTAATGTACATCGTGGACGCCAAGTGGCTGATTTGTGTCATATAAAAAACAAACGCTGGACACCTACGTTATTATTCACCAATACCCTTGAAACCCTGCGGATGACTATATATATATGTTTTTCTTAGCCCGTTCGTCTATCGGTCCGTCTGTACGTCTGTCAGTTACAGATCAATTCAATTTTCAATTTCATAGCTACCCTTTGTACGTGCATATAATTAATCACGGACAAGAGCGTTTTTTGTTCATAGCACCCAAAGTATAGGAAATAGCTAGAAAAGTTATATTATGCACATTCTAGAAATCATGTCCAAAATTGTAATGATTTCATAAAAAAACATAACGCTAACGCTACAATATACGTCCACATTCCTGCTTTGATTGATATGGTACTTTGTCAAGAAAGCTAGGCATTTGGTTTGTTTAGCGTTGAGGGTCGTGCCTCAACATCAATAGTTGCCGTCCTTAGAGTATAAGGAATAAGTATACCAAGATAATCTATTCAGAATTGTGGCTTTCAGACGCTAAAGGCACAAAGTGGGCGTGGCTCTGCTCCTGGGGTCGGGACATTCACCCAAATCAATAGTGGACGCCCTCCGGCTATAAGGTATACATATGCCAAGTACCAAGCTGATTCATTCAGAATTGCAGCCTGTAAACGACAAACACAAAAATTGGGCTTGGCTTGCCTCTGGGAGTGGGGACATGCAGTTGTCGTCCTTAGGCTATAAGGAATACATATCCCAAGTTTAAAGACGATCCATTAAGAATCGGGACCTGTAGGCAACACACACAGCCACAAAGTAAAAATGGGCATGGCTCTGCCCCTGGGGGTTAGGAAATCACCAAAAACAGGGGTCATCCTTAGGGTATAAGGAATAGGAATGCAAACTTTTAAAAGGATCTGTTAAGAATTGCACCCTGAAGGCGAACACAAGACACAAAAACATTGGGCGTGGCTCTGTCCCAGGGGGGCCGGCATGCACCAAAAATATAGTGGTCAGCCTTAGGGTATAAGGAATAAGTATAAAAAAATTTCAAGATGATCGATTAAGAATTGTGGCCTGTAGGTGACACACAGACCCACAAAAAAAAAATGGGCGTGGCACTGTCCCTGGGGGTCGGGCATGCACCAAAGACAATAGGGATCTTCCTTAAGGTACCAAGAATAAGTATGCAGAGTTTTAAGATGATACGTTAAGAAATGCCGCCTGTAGTCGACAGACAAACAAATACAAGAAATGGGCGTTGCTGTCCCAGGGGGTCGGGCATGCACCCAAACAAAAAGGGATCATCCTTAGGGTATAAGGAATACGTATTTTAAGTTTCAAGATGATCGATTAAGAATTGTGGCCTGTAGGCGACACACAAAATGAAAATGGGCGTGGCTCTGTCCCTGGGGGTTGGGCATGCACCCCAAATGATAGGGATGTTCCTTAGGGTACAATGAATAAGTATTCAAAGTTTCAAGATGATACGTCAAGAAATGTGGCTTGTAGACGACAAACAAATAAATACAAGGAATGGGAGTGGTTCTACCCCTGGGGGTCGGGCATGCACCAAAACACAATACAGATCATCCTTAGGGTGTAAAGAGTAAGTATACAAAGTTTTAAGAAAATCCAGTAAGAATTGCACCCTGTAGGCGACACACAGACACACAAAAAGAAAATGGGCGTGGCTCTGCCCCTGGGGGTTGGGCATACACCCCAAATGATAGGGATCATCCTTAGGGTATAAAGAGTAAGTATACAAAGTTTTAAGAAAATCCAGTAAGAATTGCGCCCTGTAGGCGACACAAAGGCACACAAAAAGAAAATGGGCGTGGCTCTGCCCCTGGGGGCTGGGCATGCACCCCAAACAATAGGGATGTTCTTTGGGGTACAAAGAATATGTATTCAAAGTTTCAAGATTATAAGGTAAGAAATGTGGCCTGTAGACGACAAACAAACAAATACTAGAAATGGGCATGGCTCTGCCCCTGGGGGTCGGGCATGCACCAAAAACAATAGGGATCTTCCTTAGGGTATAAGGAATAAGTATACAAAGTTTGAAGAAAATCCATGAAGAATTGCGCCCTGTAGGTGAACTACAGACACACACACACACACACACACACACACGGGTGACGGCATAATACGTCCACATTATGAATGTGGTCGTATAAAAAGTGACCCTGGGAAAATTGGCTATTTCTCAACAAGGGAATCTTGACATCAATCCAGAGGAAACCCATAAGGTTGAACAAGTGACCCTACCCCTTGCAACATACCGCCAGAGAATCAAACCCATGTCACTTGTCTCAATATCAGACCTTATGACTTTATGTGTACATGTTAACCCCCCCCCTTCCACCTCATATTAAATAGATGTCTTTGCACATTATGTATGTTATACAGTGCATTAAGTATAAATGTCCACAGTATATTTAAATTTATGTATTAAATGAATTTATATGTAAATATTATCTGTTGTATTACGAAATGTTGGTATTTATATTATGCTATATTCATATTGATACATAATATAACTGATGTTGTTTTTGGCCATTATGACCAAAATGTTTTGGCCGTTATGACCAAATACTTTAGCTGTTTTGGTTTAGGCCAAGCATTTTAGATTTTTTCGGATCACGGATCCGCCGACGACAGTTCGAAACTGCCGCTGGGAAAATAAAAAATGTGTGTGTTTTTTTATTTTTATTTAAACCGCCGAAGCATATAACGAAACATGATTCTGAAAAAAAATTGCTTACAATTACATCGAAGCTTCTTTTTGTTTTAAAATACCGCCGTACCGGAGTTTTGGCAGATTAATGACGGTAATCACTTTCTGGTAATATTTTACGACAGTATACGGGCACGGCAGGCCGAGCATGGCTCAGGCGGGAATTAACCAATTTGCGACTTATGGGCATGCTGATTTCCGTTACCTCGTGGTGACATGAAAAATTGGATCAACAATAACATTGAAGATGGCTGCCGAGTCGTCTTCGCCTCCGATTAGTGATATATACGTTAGTGTAACTTGCGGGAAGAAGAAATGTTTTCACCAACTGGCTTCACAAAATATCGGCGAATTCGTCGCCACAGCTGTAAGGATATTATACATCAATATTAAGTTGTCTGACACCTTTAAGACTAACCATAGTTAGTTCCCTTTAATGGTCAGACCAGAGTTACTTCCCTTGTGTAGATGGGATTGCCCAGGACAACTGTTTGGTAAAAACATGCCATGTGCTCGCCTATTGAATAAAACATCACTGTTACTATTTCACTCATATTGTTGTCCTTCACACAGACACATATGACAAAGACAAAGAACTCAAGTATATTACATGGTGTCAGAAGTAGATTGAACCTAAAATGTCTGAAATTCCTGCACCAAAACATCTAATTTTGACGAAAGGCAACAAAGCTGAAAACTGGAGGGGATTTTATCAACAATTTAAACTTTATATGGTAGCCACTGGGAGAGATTCCAAGAGTCAAAGGTCACAACATGCTGTATTCTTAAGTCTTGCAGGTGAAGAAGCTATAGAATTATTTAATACATTCACATTTCCTGCAGATGAAGAAGAGAAGCTTGATCCACTGGTCCAGAGATTTAATCAATTTTGTAACCCTAAAAAACATGAAACTTTTGAAAGGTCTGTTTTTAATCATAGAGTACAAAATCCTGATGAATCATTTGACCAATTCTTAACAGAATTACGTATATTAGCTAGGGATTGTCAACATGGTGAATTAAAAGATGGTCTTTTATGTGACAGAATTATTGAAGGTGTTAGAGATGTTCATCTTAAAGCTAAATTATTGAGTGAAGGTGACTTAACACTTGACAGATGTATAGACGTGTAGAACAGCTGAGAGAACTCAATTATTTCTTAAACAGATGTCAGAGAAATCAGTTGCTGAAAGTGAAAGTTCTACTAATGAAGTTCATGGTGTTCACAACGACAGACATAGAAAGACTAGTTTTCGACATAGATCATTTAATCCTACTCCACCACAACCACCTGATCGTAATTATGCTGCAGATAGATCAACTAGATGTAAAGGTTGTGGTTATTTTCAACATAGAGGAGGTAAATGTCCAGCCTCAGGTCAGAGATGTAATAGATGTCATGGGTTCAACCATTTTCAAAAGATGTGCCCAGGTACTAATACGTCAGATAGAGCAAGGCCCAGAAATAACTACAGTAATTATCAACGTGGTAATGATAATCAACAACAGAATAGAAGATATAAGAATGGTGGTAAAAGAGTCAGTAATGTAGATGCAGATTATGAAGAGGATGATAATGTATTTTTTATTGGTTCAATAGAGAAGAAGAATAAAAATGAAGATTGGACAGTTCAAACAGATATAAATGATACAATAATGGTTATGAATCTTGATTCTGGTTCAGATGTTAATGTTTTAGGCAAGACCGAATTTAAAAAATTAAAGAAAAAGCCTAAATTGATGAAAACCAAAACAAGATTGAAAGCTTTTACTAATACAGATATTCCTGTTCTTGGTCAATGTTGTTTAGATGTCAAACATAAAGATCATGTTTACAAGACTTTATTTATGATATGTGAAGGTAATGTCAAACCTATACTTGGAAGACGGGCTTGTGAAAGAATGGAATTGGTGAAATTAGTTTATAGTTTCAAATAATCAGTCACAGAAGTCTGTTAAGTTTTTTGAAGATTATTCTGATTTATTTACTGGTCAAGGATGTCTACCAGGAGAAGTAAATATTAAATTAAAAGAAAATGCTGTTCGTGTAGTAGAAGCCTGTCGAGTTATACCATTTGCAGTTCAAGAAACATTGAAAGTAGAATTAGAGAAAATGGAGAGTAATGGTGTTATTGCCAGAGTAGAAGAGCCAACAGATTGGGTTAACAGTTTATGTCCTGTATATCGTAGTAATGGTAAAATCAGAATATGCCTTGATCCGAGAAACTTGAATAAAGAGATTTGTCGAGAACATTATAAGTTACCCACAAGAGAAGAGATTACGTCTAAATTCGCAAATGCGGTAATATTTAGTAAATTAGATGCTTCAAATGGATTTTGGCAACTAAAACTGAATGAAAGTAGTTCTTACCTATGTACATTCAATAGGCCGTATGGAAGATATCGGTTCCTGAGACTACCTTTTGGAATCTGTAGTGCACCAGAAATATACCACAGAACGATACACCAATTATTTGAACACTTACCAGGAGTTGACACTTCTATGGATGATATCATAATTTGGGGTTCCAATGAAACTGAACATGATTCTCGTTTAAGATTGGTGTTAGATAAAGCGCGAGAAGTAGGTCTTAAATTGAATAAAGACAAATGTGAAATAGGTGTTCCTGAATTAGTGTTCTTAGGTGAGGTTATTTCTAAAGATGGACTGAAACCTGATCAAAGAAAGGTTGACGCGATAAATGATATGGAGAGACCTACGTGTAAATAAGATATTCAATGTTTCTTAGGAATGATAACATACCTTGCTAGATTTTTGCCTGATTTGTCACATAAAACTGCTGTTCTCAGATCCTTGTTAGATAAAAATAATATTTGGAATTGGACTCCAAATCATCAAAAATGTTTTGAAGATCTTAAAGCACTTGTGTCTAGTGAACCTATTCTTAAATTTTATGACCCTTTGAAACCTTTAAAAATTTCGACTGACGCAAGTTTAAAGGGAACAAAAACATGATAATGACTGGTTTGTAGTAGCTTTTGGTTCCAGAGCCATGACTGAAACTGAAAGTCGTTACACATCAATAGAGCGTGAAGCTTTAGCTATCACTTACGCATGTGAGCGTTTTCATTCATTTATTTATGGTCAAGTTATAGAAGTTGAGACAGATCATAAACCATTAATAGCTGTATTCTCAAAAGGTCTTAATGATTGTTCCCCTAGAATTCAAAGATTTAGACTTAGATTACAAAGATATGATTTTCGTTTAACTTATGTGCCAGGTAAATTTATGTTTGTATCTGATACTTTGTCTAGAGCACCTGTAAAATGTACTCATATTTCTAGTGTTGAGGAAGAATATGTTGAAGATTTTTTATTAAGTATTTGTAACACACTTCCAATAGCTGGTTATAAATTTGGAGAAATTCAGAAAGAAATCTCTAATGATAAAACCTTATGTGCCTTAAGAAATGTAATTTTGAAAGGTTGGCCTGATAGTAAGAAAAATTGTAGAGATGATTTAGTACCATATTGGAATTATAGAGATGAATTGTCAGTTATTGATGAGGTTATTTTCAAATGTAACCGTATTTTAATTCCTGTTAAATTACGTTCATTTATGCTTAAACAGATAGTTTTGTTTTTGTTTCTGTGACGGTTGCAATGTATGTCCTAAATGCATTTAATATACTTCAATCCTTTTATTGATTTAGTTTTGAACTAGGCCTACTTCTGATACATTTAACTATGTGGTTACTTGTGTAGCGGAATTTATACAACAATATGCTTGCATTCGTAATTCTTGCAACATATAATAGATCATGACTCATGCTGACACTATATAATTATTTCTTTGGGTTGCATTCCCAGTTGTTTTCAAATATGAGTGAAGTCTGTGTCACCACAGGCCCGGGACTGTACACTGTACAGCGCAGTGGACGCTTACGGCTAGCCCCCGGATCCATTCACTCTCTTTGATTTGTTTATGTTTGTGGTCTTTGAGTATGATATCTTGTCCATATATTTGTTTTTGTGTAGAATTGTGTGTGGTGCAGCCCTCCTGCACTTACTATACAGGTCATATGGGTATAGAAAAATGTAAACTTCGAGCACGACAAGTTTTATTTTGGCCTAATATAAATTCAGATATTGCTGATATGGTTAAAAATTGTGAAAGCTGTCAAAAATATCAAAGTCAACAATCACAAGAACCACTTCAAAGTCATGAGTTAGCTAAAAGGCCTTGGGAGAAAATTTCCACAGATTTATTTGAATTAAATAAGAAAGATTATATTGTTATTGTAGATTCATATTCAAATTTTCCAGGAGTAATTCAATTATCTAGTCAGACTACTAAATGTGTTATAAGGGCTATGAAAAGTGTTTTTGCTAGGCATGGTTTACCCTTACAATTATGTAGTGATAATGGTCCATGTTATAGTAGTGCAGAGTTTGGACAATTTGCAAAGGATTATGATTTTTTACATGTCACATCAAGTCCTAAATTTTCAAATTCCAATGGCTTAGCCGAGAAAACTGTACAAACAATTAAGTCAATTTATAAGAAATGTCTTGAAAACAATGAAGATATTGAAATGGGTTTGTTAGCCTACCGCAGTACACCTTTAGAAAATATTGGATTATCACCGTCTGAATTATTAATGTCCAGAAAATTACACACTAATTTGCCAATGAAAACTGATTTATTAAATGTGCCTAATTCAGATTATGTTGTAAATAAGAGACAAGAAATGAGAGAAAGTCAGAAATTGTATCACTATAAACACTCAACAAAACAATTAGAATCACTATGTCCAGGTAATGTTGTTAGAGTTAGTAAGGATGGTATTTGGGCTGATAAAGCTATTGTTATTAAACAAGTTGCTCCTAGATCTTATCAATGTAAATTAGAAAATGGTAATGTCTGTAGAAGAAATCGTCGTCAATTATTGCTTGTTCCAAATTCTGTTCATAATTCCACTGAAAAGGATGATGATGATGTAAATTCAAATGCTAATTATCAGAATAGACAATATGATAGACCTAAAAGAAATATCCGTTGCCCAAAAAGATTTGTAGAAACCTGATAATGATGGTTAGTTTATTTGTCATAATCTCATGTGATGTCTTATGAAAGATTGGAAATTAGAACATAATTAATGTTTGTAAAATTAATCCGTTTTTGTTTAATGGCTTGAAATATTTGAAGTTCAGATGTTAACTATTTAGAGGTATTTATTTTAAGTTAGTTTCATTTCTTTTGAAGAAAGGGAGATGTAAGGATATTATACATCAATATTAAGTTGTCTGACACCTTTAAGACTAACCATAGTTAGTTCCCTTTAATGGTCAGACCAGAGTTACTTCCCTTGTGTAGATGGGATTGCCCAGGACAACTGTTTGGTAAAAAACATGCCATGTGCTCGCCTATTAAATAAAACATTACTGTTACTATTTCACTCATATTGATGTCCTTCACACAGACACATATGACAAAGACAAAGAACACAAGTATATTACAACAGCTATGGGTATAAATGGAGATAAAATCAAGTAGATCACAGCTTCCACAAAACCCGACTCAGACCATACTAACGTAGCTACACTAACTATGCCTGCGGTCGTGTTGGTTAGAGATTTCGGCTGTATATATCTCGTCGTTACATTAAAAGAAGATGAGTTAGAGAGTACTGTCCCGGATAAATCTACGTCTACTATTTCAGCACTAGATATATTGATGCGATGCCAGCGATCGTACGATAAAATCCCTCCTGAAAAGTAAGTAGGGCTACCGATTGAAATACCGAATGTTACGTGTAATAGACTGTAGATCTTGTGTAAATATTTCCTTTAAGTATTCACAGTGACTAAGATATATTGAAATATTAAACTGTTAATTATCATAATCATGCATTTTCAGTTACCTGTAGATTTAAAGTGGATTGTTTAGCATATATATATATATATATATATATATATACAATAAAAAGATGTAGAATCAAAAAGTCTTTACTAATAGTTTCATGTGCGATGCACACTCTTCAGAAGACAATTATAAAATGAAATTTGAATATACAAAACATAGTTACGTTAATGACGTCAACAAGGCAACAAGACAACAAAACAACAAAAACCGTTAACTGATGTCGAAAGGAAACACATGGTAAAAGCTATCACTTAAAGTTTTGTTATAAATGTTTATGAACATGCCTACAGGTTGTTACAAGTTCATTTCTTCTGTTAAGGGTAGAAAGTTCCGGTTTACAAATTATGAAATATTTTTCCCATAGGCATAAGTTGCATCTATTGGACGAGGGGTTGTATGGCAGGGATCGCTTTAAAATTTTCCATTTGATAAACGTTTAAGTGAAATATTAAGTGATCAAGAAACATTTGACAAGGCTGCCCCCCTATATCAAACAGCATTGGATAAAAGCGGATATACACACAAACTCTCCTACTCCCCGAGTGTACCACTGAACTGCAGCAAACAAGCTGACCCCCGAAAAAGACAGAGAAACATCATTTGGTTTAACCCCCCATATAGCAAAAACGTGCAGACAAATGTTGGGAAGTTGTTCCTAAAATTATTAGATGAAGAATTTCCAGCTACCAGCAAACTTCATAAGCTTTTCAACAGGAACACCATTAAAATAAGTTACTGCACTATGAGTAATATCCAACAAAGTATCAATAATCACAATAAATCGATCCTGAATAAAAGTGAACCTCATCCAAATAATAAAGTATGTAATTGTAGAACGCGCCAAGATTGCCGCTTACAAAATAAATGTTTAACCAAATCCGTAATATATCAAGCTACAGTTTCTGCTAAGAACAAACAAGATGAAACGTATGTAGGTCTAACAGAGGGTCCCTTTAAAACAAGATTCAACAACCATACCTATTCTTTTAGAAACCCCAAGATGATAAAAACAGCACAGAATTAATTAGTAAATATATATGGAAACTAAAGGAAGAAAACACTGACCACATTATCAAATGGAAAATTTTAAAGCGATCCCTGCCATACAACCCCTCGTCCAATAGATGCAACTTATGCCTATGGGAAAAATATTTCATAATTTGTAAACCGGAACTTTCTACCCTTAACAGAAGAAATGAACTTGTAACAACCTGTACCCATGTTCATAAACATTTATTACAAAACTTTAAGTGATAGCTTTTACCACGTGTTTCCTTTCGACATCAGTTAACGGTTTTTGTTGTCTTGTTGCCTTGTTGACGTCATTAACGTAACTATGTTTTGTATATTCAAATTTCATTTTATAATTGTCTTCTGAAGAGTGTGCATCGCACATGAAACTATTAGTAAAGACTTTTTGATTCTATATCTTTTTATTGTGTATTCGCTCTGGATTTATTCATCGAGCACTCTGTGTTCAGTAAATGTTCTCTACTTGGATTTTAATATATATATATATATATACACTGTATATATATATATATATATTAAAATTTAATATATATTAAAGTAGGTAAAGTACAAGTACTTCTTTGTTTACGGTAGATAAATGCATAAATAAATAATTAATACGTCCAGGTAAAAAATTCTCCACTTTACTTCATTCTGACATACATTAAATATAAGCTAGCTATCTGCCTTCTGTCAGCGTCTTCAGATATTAATAATGTACACAAATATATGATCTGGTAAAATTAATCATCAGTCGAAAAATTATTTTTTTATTATAGCCCGACATCAAAATTTTACTCTTTAAAAAATAAAAAAAATAAGACACTGACATCTTTTTTTTTTTTTATTTCGACCGACATCATCAATTCTATGTCCTAATAATCTGTGAACTTAATAATCAAAAATGGGTGGCCTTAGGGCCTTTATGTCCATAACCACCCCTACCACTAGGCCAAGTACATGTATGTCATCAACTTCGAAAATCTGCAGTGTGTATACTTGATAGCGTTCGGTATCACTGAGATTTCATGCTTAGTGATAATTTGAATGTTCACATCGAGTAGAGCACATTGAAACAATTGCTATAATTCTTAGTATTTGATTCAAATATTCTAGATTATCATTTAGATCTATAAACTAATTTCACATAGCTGTGTTTTGACCACGCCCTGTATATACGCTTTCACACTTGGCGGGCAGAGAGCACGTGATCACAGCAACAATAACACAGCAATTTCATTGGCTGAATTTTACACCTGAATACTATCAACCCAGCTATAGTAAATCGAGTAGTAAAACACAACTCACCATCTATTGTTTAAGTTCAGTACTTGTTGGCCTTTAGCCAACTTGATAAAAGTTGGTTCACATTGGTTAACATTCTATTGAATTTAAATTTACACATACATCTCAAGTTTATCCATACTTCCAAAAGGATATATATTTATTAAATAATTATAACCACTTTGTTGGTTTTGAGTTGTATTTTAAATATGGCAATTAATATGCAATCTGCCACTGTTGATGAACTGCAAAATTTGCGACACATAGGAAGAGTTAAGGCAGAGAGGATTGTCATGCTAAGACAAGAAGTAGGTGTGTTAACCATCGATCATCTTGCTTAAGCTGTTGGTTTGCCATCTGAGCCATGGAGTGATTGGATTGAGGAGGGGATAATAACTTTTGTTCCTCCGGAAAAGGGTGTCTTGGACATAAGAGATGCTGAGAAGATTGACGCTCGTATAAAAAAGTTGGAGCAATTTGTTGAAACAAAATTCGAACAGATTCTGATAAACAGGCTACTACTTTAAGAAATGAATTTGTGTTATACAAACCTGTTCCATCTGCAATTCCCAAACACCCTCCTTCCCTTGATCAACAGTATGAATTTCCTAAATTCCCATCAGCACAGGCAGACAGGGTAAAGTCTGATGAGGGGGTTCAAAATCCAGTTGCTCCTTCATCAGGTTTGGCTATGTCTACACCTAAGTCTATCAAGGATGATCCCGGGTCCAAAGTTATACAGGACATCACAAATGTCATACCCGACGATGGAGTTTATGGTTCTAAATTTCGGGATCATACGGAGACAGGGAACAAACACAGAACTAGGAGACGAAAGCTGCCCAAGGAACCGACAAATCCTATTCATAATAAAGAAGAGAACCCCCCTCCCACTGCCCAGGGTATGCCATGAGACCCAATCGCAAGAATCTGGGTGTCATAATTATAGCCCTTCCAGTTCTCCAGACTCTGTAGCCTCGTTTGATGGTAGATCACGTGTGTATTCAGACTCGGATTCCGACAGCTATGATGAGGGTCATCATCATCGTCGTCATAGTCCAAAGATGGCCTTATTTTCAGGGGAGTGCTCTTGAGTATGTGAACAGACTTGGAATCCATAAACACAGCAGATTGACCAAAGAACTACGAAGGAGATTTAGCACCCGAGATACTCCAGTCACTTCACGTAGAGAACTTCAATCCGCTCGTCAATCAGACAGTGACACTCTGGACGAATTTGCTCAGCGACTTCAGTTCTTGGCCTTGGATGGATATGGCAATATAAACAGTTGGCTGTTGATGCCCTTCTACGTGGTTGTAAGGAGAAGGAGGCAGCTAGAGTTACCATGGAGAAGTCTCCCAAGGATGTTCACCATGCAGTTAAATTTATGAAGGCTTCCATGGCCAATACTAAGGCTATATTTGGTTCAAAGTCTGTCTCTTTCTCCCATAGACAGGTATCCGTTGACACCGAAGAGTTTGAAGTTCGTTCAGTGGCTGATACATCACTTAAACAGCAACAGGAATGGCGTGAGGAAATGAGGTCCATGAAGGATATCTTAGGGGATATTCAGAGAATGCTTCGTTTCCAAACCCGCAACAATTCTAGGTCCCCATTGCCATCCAGGTATCAATCGAATTCGCGAGACTATGGGAAATATCCTAATCCTAACTGGCAACCCATTCCCAGGGCTTTCAGCCCTCAACCCTTAAACACCAACGGGGCATCTCCACAGAGTTTCCGCCCATATAATCAAAATTGGCAGCCCATTCCTAGGACTTTCGATTCACAGATGATTAAAATTCCAGGGATCTCATCACCTAGTTACCGCCCCTCTTTTTCGAACAGTCATTCTGAGAAGGGAAAATCAAACCAGGAAATAGTTACTACAAGTGTATCTAAGAGTCCAATGTCTAACTCTGACAGTAAGGCATCTAGCTCTTTAAACTTGCAGCAACTGAGGATGGGGACAGATTCTCAGTTGACCGATCGTCTTTAGATCCTTTTTGTCCCGTTCGACCAACTATAGATGACACCCCTTTGATATTGGTTAGTGAGACTAAGGGAACCATTCTGGTAATTCCAATTTCTTTGTTTGGGGAGGAGATGGACGCTGTGGTGGATACTGCTGCCATGATCACCATAGTGGATACTTCTGTTTTAAGCAAGACAAAGGGGATTGCCTTGGGAAAAACCGTTAAACTGAAAGGAATAGGTTCAGGTTATGTTTTAGGTCACATGGTTAAAAACGTTAATTTCCACATCGGAGCACATATTTTGCAAATGGATGTCTGTGTGGATGCAATTTCCGATCCAATCATCATAGGTTCTTCCTGCTATCCGGATGGGGTCAATAATTCTAACTCCTTTGTTAAAATAGAAAATGGCTATCATATAGCTAATGCTGAAGAGGTTGATGAGGTGATGACAGACGATTTTACTGCCGATGATATTAAACTGGTACGAACAACCAAGACCCAAGAGGAGTCCCAAGAACAGGTTTGCAGGAGGGTTCCTGCTCATCTGCTTGATCTGTTCGATCGTTCTCTCTTGTTTGGCACATCCACTGTGAAGTCACCTGACCGCAACGCCGAGGAATGGGTACCATTCTTAGCTTCTGCCTTGGCGGAGGTCCATGAGCAAGCTCGTCAACATCTTCGAGCTAATCAACTTCGTCAGAAACATTCTTATGACGTTGGTCTTCATTATCATCGATTTGCTGTTGGGAATGCAATGTATCTGGCTGATCTGTTGACTAAAGTAGGTCAAAGGAGGAAGTTGCAACCCCCGTGGAAGAAACCTTTTCTGATTGTCCATTCTCAGCCTTCTTTGTACTGGGTTAGGAATAGAAAGGGTGATAAAGTTATCCACCATGTTCGTCTAAAGTTGTGTAAAGGCAAAGATCTTCCCCTTTGGCTGAAACGGACCCGTCACATTCTTCTTGTTGGAACTGATGATCCATGCATAGTAGATGATCAACTGCCTGTTATAGATGAATTAGCCCCAACCCCTGATCCATTTCTTTCACC
The DNA here is from genome assembly GCA_963678685.1 of Patella ulyssiponensis. Classification (NCBI taxonomy): domain Eukaryota; kingdom Metazoa; phylum Mollusca; class Gastropoda; family Patellidae; genus Patella; species Patella ulyssiponensis. Next base: position 35,589,157 of record OY783229.1, on the reverse strand, counting down.
TTCGATTCCTGTAGATTTTCTCAAGTGGGTATCTAAACCAGCCTTACAGAAGTATGAATTAGTGTAAATATTTTGGATATTTGTATAGTTTGTGAATTTTAAAATGTCTTGGATGGACAATTTTAAATGGGGTTATTTGTAACTTTATATATTAGATGTCTACAATGGACGAGTTCAATCAAATGTACGTCATTTCCTTTATTCACCTTACAATGGTGATTTTATTCAAGATTAATTGGCAATCCTAAAAATATCAACAGCTTCCATTACAGTTTCAGTAAATATCAACCACGAGTATGTCAACCTCTCATTTCTGAGGGTTCAAGCTTTGGCAGCTATCTTTGAATTGTTTGTTTGTGGTCTCTGACTTGTCAAATATATTTGTGTGTGGTGCAGTCCCCCTGCACTTACTAAAAGGCCTACAATCAAGTAGATACATGTACACAGGCTTAGGAAAAATCATGCAACAATCAATGATTATATTATTTTAATACAATAAATATAGCAATGACAAAGAATCTGCCATGTTATCTAGTTTTCACCCTTCAAACAGACCAAGTTTCATTGTGCCAACTGGCAACTCATGAAACTCCAGTTCCAGGTCTCGGAGTAAATTTTGGTATAGGCCTACTGGTCACTGTGTCTATACACTGTTCATGCTCCCTTTCATCTGTGTTAATATATTATGACTAATCTTCTGAGACAACAAGGCTGGGATGCAGATGGCTGTGTTCTCTTTAATGTTGGATTTTCTTCACAGGAATCTTCTGCATAGGAATGCTTCTGTGTTGATTGACCCCTTGACCCTGGTGGTGGCTCATGTAGGCCTACTTTTGTTATTCAGTTGTACCAAGACTTCCTCTACAATATCATCTGGTCTACTATCATTTCAATCTTCAGATATGGACCTTCAAAAAGAAATAAATAAATGTAAGGCATTGAGTACAATAAAAAAAAATAATAAAAAACTTCTACAATGAGTAGCCTTAGGTGAAATAGTCATTAGACTACCATGTCCATGTGCAGTATCTTCAGCTGAGGTTGATGGCCTAGAAAAAAAAATAAAATAAAACTAGATCTGCTACTGTCCCATGCAGATATGAAAGCTTTCATATTCATCGTCACGTGTCATTGATTGTATCAAGTATCCTAAATACAAGGATAAGAAGAAAAAATTATCAAAATTGGTCAAAAACTCGCAAAATTACAAGTCAAAATATAGTATGAAACATTGCACCCAGGCATAACAATAATCTGAAAACTAAAGGGAAATAACCGAAATTTGTATTGCTGTAATGAGACGGATGAGAAAATGAAATGAAAATTGCCGGAAAAAAATTAAAAATGGCAGGTTGGACAGGCGACCTTACTCCTTGTCACGTACAACCGGGCATTCGAAAACACGCTAGTTAACTCAATGACAGGCGCGCGTGCTAACCATTCAGCCGCCCTTTGAAATCAGAAACGTGCAATATGTCATATAGGAAGAATAACAAGCCGCTCACAATAAAATGGTAAATTAATGAGTTTAGGGCAAAAAGGCGCCTAAAGCACCCGGTGTTCCCAGGCGGTCACCCATCCAAGTACTAACCGGGCCCGACGTTGCTTAACTTCAGTGATCGGACGAGAACTGGTGTTTTCAACATGGTATGGCCGTAGACGAGAGAAGGTGGACAGAACCCGTAGTTATACTTACTTGAATTGACCCGCTTATTGATTTTTTGGAGGGGTTTTGTCGGTTTTAAAAAGGCGTCTACAGCACCCGGTGTTCAAAGGCGGTCACCCATCCAAGTACTGATCGGGCCCGACGTTGCTTGCGCGTAGGGGTCTTTAGCAGTGGGAGGAAACCGGAGTGCCCGGAGGAAACACACAAGGTTGAGAAGGCGCCCCTATCTCCTTGCCACATACGCTAACACCAGGGATCGAAACCACAGCCGCAAGCCAGAGGTGACCGGCCAGCTAGAGGTCGAAGCGCGGCACTCTAGACCACTAGCCATCCCAACCCCCCCTTTTACCAAAGGGTAGAGGTAGAGATCTTACCTATCATAATACAGTAGTGATTTAGCCTAAGCTTAGTCCCAACAACGGTCCAACCCCTTGATGGAACGAAAGAAAACAAACGCAAACTGACAGTAATTAGTGGCCAAGCCTTTTTATACGCCCACAATTTGTTTGTGGACTCTCTACAGGTCACAATTCTTATCTGATTTTGACGAAACTTGAAATATAGGTTTATCCCCATAAGATCTCGGTTCCTTTCGATATTGGCATGTATCGGATCGGAACTTCATGGATTATGGCCCCTGATTGTACGAAATATCATGTTTTTAGCTTGTGGACCCTATAGAGGTCACAATTTTGAACCGATTGTGATGAAACTTGACATGCATGTTTATAACCCCAAAATCTTGGTTCCTTTCGATATTTGCGACCATCGGATCGTAACTTCCTGAATTATCGCCCCTGATTGTCCGAAAAATCGCCCTTTTTAGCTTGTGGTCCCTCTGGAGGTCAAAATTATTATCCGATTTAAAAAACCGTTCGATTATATCACCGCTACATGGTAATGAAGGTTGAGTTCAAATTTCGTGAAAATCGGACCAAAATTGACAAACAAAATGGCCGCCGTTTGTACGCGAATAGTGTGAAAATATGTCATATCAAGGTTGTGGACCCTATAGAGGTCACAATTTTGAACCGATTTTGATGAAACTTGACATATATGTTTATAACCCAAAGATCTTGGTTCCTTTCGATATTTGCACCCATCGGATCGTAACTTCCTGAATTATGGCCCCTGATTGTCCGAAAAATTGCCCTTTTTAGCTTGTGGTCCCTCTGGAGGTCAAAATTATTATCCGATTTAAAAAACCGTTTGATTATATCACCGTTACATGGTAATGAAGGCTCAGTTCGAATTTCGTGAAAATCAAACCAAAATTGACGGACAAAATGGCCGCGGTTTGTACGCGAATAGTGTGAAAATATGTTATATCAAGGTTGTGGACCCTATAGAGGTCACAATTTTGAACCGATTTTGATGAAACTTGACATGCATGTTTATAACCAGAAGATCTTGGTTCCTTTCGATATTTGCGCTCATTGATTCGTAACTTCCTGAATTATGGCCCCTGATTGTACGAAAAATCACACTTTTTAGCTTGTGGTCCCACTGGAGGTCAAAATTATTATCCGATTTAAAAAAACGTTTGATTATATCACCGTTACATGGTAATGAAGACTGAGGTAAAATTTTGTGAAAATCGGACCAAAATTGACAGACAAAATGGCCGCCGTTTGTACGCGATTAGTGTGAAAATACGTTATATTAAGGTTGTGGACCCTATAGAGGTCACAATTTTGAACCGATTTTGATGAAACTTGACATGCATGTTTATAACTCAAAGATCTTGGTTCCTTTCGATATTTGTGCATATCGGGTTGTAACTTCCTGAATTATGGCCCCTGATTGTACGAAAAATGACCTTTTTTTTTAGCTTTTGGCCCCTCTGGGGTCAGAATTATTATCCTATTTAAAAAACCGTTTGATTATATCACCGTTACATCGTAATGAAGGTTGAGGTCGATTTCGTGAAAATCGGACCAAAATTGACAGCTGTTCTTGTCAGGCCATCCATCCTTCATCACTAACAAGGGGAAACCACGCCAGAAAATCTAGATGAACTTTGTCACCCAATGCAGGGATCAAACACCTAACCTCAAGGCTACCGAGCCAGCATCTTACCCACTTAGCAACAGGATCCCCAGTCGAATTTGAAGCTTACTGAAATGAACCTTTATAACCCAAAGATCTTAATTCATTTCGATATTTGCACATAGGAAAAATCACTTTCGGTATTGCTTGTTCTCTATCCATCTCTCGAAAATGTGGGCGTATCCTGCCTGGCAGTGCCAGCCTATCTTTGAAATTGGAATGGGCATGGACCTTATAATACATGGACTGGCAACGGCTTAATAACCTAACCAGCGATGTGTGCCACACTGTAATTTGAGATGTGTCAATCATGACCAAACGGAAGTTGTTGACGGGTTATGTCCCTTAGCGGCGTCTGTAGTTACCGGGCATGCGTACTGCTTCGTTATGAGAATAGCTTCTGCCAGCCCTCGGATATTTACTGTAAATATACAGCTCAATGCAAAATGAACGCCGATTATATCCACTGGGATGATTCCGATATGGACTTAGACTTAGAGGATCTCTTGGGCGAATTCACTGAGCATGACGATGAAAGGGTGGGGGACAGACATTCAGACGAATATACATGTTAATCCTGGGACTAGAAATGATCAGAAATATTTTATGAAAATACACATCAAATTATGCTACCCCAAAAACTTTATTTCATCAAAATATTCCAATTAGATCCAAAGTTATTGAATTTTGAAATCCGAGATTGGGGTCAATTAAATTATGTACGGTAATCAGTATGCTCTGTACAGTTCAATTAGCAGAATGGCACTAAGTCTAAATGATAAATGGAGTGCTTTTTAGTAATGTGTATGGACTAAAAAAACAAAACAGGGTTTAGGTTTATCATGTATTTATTAGGATTTTTGAAATTGAACCAAAAAATACAACAATTTAAATAGCAAATATTGACAATAAAATTTCAATTGGAGATGGATGTAAAATAGCAATGCTGTGTGATAAAATTATTAAATAGTATTTGGAAAATTAAACAACTTAGCAGAGAAATAAATGAATTAATACTGATATTTTTGGTTTTCAACTTCTTATCATTGTCTGGGGTAGGTGAAGTCAGTGGCGTTAGCTACATATCTCTATTTGTATTACAATGCGTCAATAAATTAGTGGTTAGGAATTCAAGAAGAACCATAAAGACCATAATCACAAAAGCGACAGTAGTGGCCTTCATGTGCTTTTCTGGAGGAATCATTTAATGTTTTGTCAACAACCAACTTTTTTATACTTTGTTTTGCGGAGAGTTGATCTGTATATCGAACATTTTTTGCATCTTAATCCACTTGACACAAAAAATTCATATTGGACTGACCGAACAGTTGAAGTATATTTCATATCTTCTTCAAAGGCTCCCATGCTGACGTGGATGATATTAAAATATTTTTCACAAAAGCATCTAAATCTTCATTAGGGCTATAATTATAAACTCGATCTAAGATGACATAGAATGAATTTACACTAACTCCATTCCCGACAGTTCTGTCTCCACATCAAATGTGGAACAAAAACCTTTCATAGCTTCAGTCCAACTTTCAATAAATCTAAAAAAATTAAAATAACCATGTAAAAACAAACCCATTCATGTACAAACAAGCACATATCCGTATGTTTATTTTAAACTAATATTCCATAATCTTACTATAACCTGTACAGAATGATCGATGCATGTTGCAGTAATCGTGTACATGTTTTTCAATTATATGTGATAATTTGTGCATCTACCCTACATATACATCTGCGTACACATATGTATTTCATTAATGATATTTTATGTAAAATGTTATAAAAAATGAAACTTACTCTGTATTATTTTGAGTTGGTTTGTCATATGGGTATTCTTCATTGTTATGACTTGAAAGGTTTACCTCTTGCATGTAATGATATTTTATTTTAGGAGTTAAGGAAGACTTTTTCCTTCTAGGCATGATCTAGGGCGTCTATATTAAAAAAAATAAATGAATAATATGTCAATAAAATTAAACTTGTTTTAAACAAAATTTCTTACTTTTACTATGTAAAGAAACTGGGCAAAACTGTGGGGTAATTTGGTTCAAATCAAATACATGTTTATTCATGATTGTTGTACAGTACATGCATCGGTACTTGAAAATATCACAAAACAAAATAATTTTTTTTAAAAATGTTAATATTTCTTTTAACAATAAGAAATTTGTTCATAACAGTAGATAAGATATCCAAGTTTATGGAGAAAGGGATCATTTATTCCAAAAATAAATGCTTTACTGAGAAAAAGCAAAAATCAAATCACGTATTTTTCCCAAAAATTATGTTACATTTGTTAATGTTTGTCAAAAGATTTACTTTCGTTGTCTTTAGGAAGTAATTAATTATATTTCACTTTTTTAAAAATCGATAATTTTTTTTCCAATCAATGCTTTAGATTTCTGTGTATTCGAATTATCTCAGAAAAATATGAAATAATAAATAGATTTTGATTGCAAGCAAAAATCCTGACGCGTGTTTTCGACTGTTAATAAAACAACAAACAATGGCGGCGTCTTTGTTTCGGAGATGCAGTCCACGTTTACTTATGGTAATTACAAAGTTGTTTACAAATAAAATGTTTACATATGCAACGGAATTATAGTTAATGACTTACCTTGTCAAACAAAAGTTTATTTTAGCATTTTTTGGTAAATTCAGGACACACAACGGATCGATGAAAACGGGTGATTATAGCTAATTAGCGAAGACATCGGGTAATACAATCTCCCAAACAGAGTTGTCTTCCCATGCAGTCTCGCGTGTCAGACACTTAGCGGTATTGCTTCTCGTAACCAGTCCATGTGTTATAAGGTCCATGGAATGGGTTTCTGCATTTCTTGTCAAAATAGTCTTATTGAAAAAGAAAACATCTCCTCTTCATCAAGTCCAGCCATACGCTTTTAAAATGTCATCATCTTTTAGGCCTACATATTCAAGCTTATTTACAGATTATTGGATGCTAAATGGATATTTCATGATAGAAATGGGCACACATTCTACAATTAAATAATTATCCTCATCAAACTTACATTTGTTCACATATAAAAAGTAAATTAGTTAACAAAACTCTCTCATCCAATCAGGATCAGTTTTCTGGTTGACAAATTCCTCGCCGGCCAAATCTAGCTCAACCCTTTGCTCATTGAACTTCATCAGCATCGCACACATATTCAAGATCAGACGTGTCTTATCAATGTAAAACTTAACAACACTTCTATTCTTAATTTTCATTTTAATAATTTCTCTTTTAGACATAATAAACCACATTTTTTACGGCTATGAGTACACAAAATCATAGTACTTCTGCTAAATATAAATAACACAAAGTCATTTGTTTATGCCCACAGAGGTATCCATCTTTGCTAGAAACTAGACTCGCATAACATGACGTGATGAATTTATCAATCACCGGCAATCAATTTTAAGAAGGGATGAGTTTAATTAATATGGTTAAGTTGACCTACTTCATATTAAAGTAGGAGGGTACTCACATTGAACAATAAAAGCCTACCTTGCCATAAGTGTCCACATTAAAATATGGTTGTGTACTGCTGTCAGCCCTGTCTGTTGGTCTGACGTTTGCAATTGCTTGTGGACACTCTGGAGACTAAAGTTAATACATGATTGATTTTAAATTTATTCAGTGTTTAATAAGATCATGAGACAAAGAAGTCTATTGATTTTCGAGGATCTCCACTTATTACTGCCGGAGTTATAGTCCTTGATCGCTTTGAAAAATCTTGTAAAGGCTAAAGTAAATATCTGACTGACTTAAGTTTTATGCACAGTGTTTAAAGTCATGAGACAAAGAAGAAAATTGATTTTCAATGATTTTCGATAATTACTGCCAGAGTTTTGGCCGTTGATCATATTGAGATATCTTGAAGAAGCTCTACAGGCCAAAGTTATCATGCAATTGACTTTAAATTTATACCCTGAGTTAAAGGTCTTGAGACGAACACAGATATTTTCAACGATTTATGATTATTTAAACAGCTAAATCTATGATATTAAATGTTTTGTATACTAAACGTTAGCATGGCACCAAACTAGAGGCCAAACGAACTCCAATGATTTCTGATGATTACTTTATGGGTTGTTACTCTTAACAAGATTTAGTGTATTGTAAATGTTTCATTACCAACGAAAGAAAAAATATGCAACAACCCTTGTTGACTGCTGTACGATTTCGCTGCTGTGGGTATGTTTTATTACCTGGCAATCTATATTTGAGTCTTGTGCTCAAAATTTTTCACAAATGTACAACAATAAGAAGACTAGTAATACCAGATATGCATGCAAAAAAGCTAGAATTTATGATAATAAATGCCTTGCTCCTAGCTCTACAGATGTAGACCTACCAGTAATTATTTGTGCGGAAGTCCCAAGTTGAAAGTCATGTTCATATGGAAGAAAATTGTTAGCCATGTTAGTTAACTTAAAGATAATATACTCTCCCAAAAAAGAAACACAAAGTTATATTTCGTCATAGGTAATTCCTTGCTCTACCATCGCCTTGTTGCAACAAGAACTGTGACACGTCGCTGAACCAAACTGCTCTCTAGTGTTGCTGCGGCCATACCCTAAGTGTCTGAACCCATTAAAGTTGGATTTCATCTTGTCGGCGTATTTCAAAACAGGAGCTCTAACGGGGACGTCTACCTCATTATTCGGTTTCACGTAGGCGTTTACAGACTGTCTGGTACGAGATTCTACGCCGTCCTGGAATTGCTGCTGCAGTAGAGGTCGCTGTTGAAAACAATTTACGCCAATGACGTAACCGGAAGTAGCGTTATTGCATTGGTCTTCGTTCAGATGTGGCATGACTTGATTCGTTGAGTGTTTACATGTGCAACTGATCTGGAAACCGAGAACCCCGGGATTTTAAAGGCCTTAGATTTAGGTTCCACACGGAAAGCTCGCGAAGTTGTTAAATTCATGTTTCGTGGTGCAATCAAGCGATAACAAATTTCGGCAAAAAGGATGACCAGTCACCATTAGTGACACTACATTTAAAACCAATAATGAATTTCTTTTATCTTTACATAATGACATTAAAACAAGTAAGATTTATGGAAAGAATGACTTTGTTTAAATAAAAAAAATGATGAAAAATGAGTATATGGATTAAAAAAAAATGTTATATTTTTCAGCACCGTCTCGTTTCTTGGATTATAGTAGAAGATCATGGGATGATAGTGATATTCGAGGTTATAGATCTCTTACAACATTAGCTAATTTACCTAGTAAGTAATCATTTTATTACTTTACTTGCAAAATGCATTTATGCAACATATTATATTTTAGTATTTACTATAAAGTGTTTTAAAATGATAAGTGACTGATTTTATAACATGATATATTTCTTTAGATTAACCTGATGTATTCGCAATTAATAGACATATCTTCACTCAAAGTAACAAATAAAGCCCTGTCATAATAACGATATTGGTAACTAGCTAACACACTGTTAGTTTTCCACACTGTTAGGGGTCTTTAGCTGTGGGCGGAAACCAGAGGATTGTACAAGCGGCCCTACTCTTTGTCGTGTACAAACAAGAAATCGAATAACAGACCTTATGATGCAGCGCGTACGACCTAACCATTCGGCTATCCAACCCCGCTAAGGGACAATAGATATATCAAGTTTACGATTGTCATGTCAGTCAATAAATCTATACGATGATCTGCTCCTTAATGCAAATCTTAATAACCATGGTCTCATCCCTACAAAATTATATACATCTTATGACCCTTCCCTATGTCATCTGTATGAAATTGTTTATTAAATGCCTTTAATACCTACAAAAGAATAAATATGTCACAACCATTGTCGACCGCTCGGACGATTTTGTTATGTCTGACCCATAATTTAGAGTAGAAAATGTTAGTTTGTTTTCAGACTTTATTTTCCTTGTACACCAGCATGGCGGCTCGCTAGCAGACAGCAATATCTGCGCGCGCAGCCTATAAGTACAATACTACGTATATTTAAAGGCCCACTCCCATGTACATATCAGATACAACATTTTCCCCCTTTTTAAAGAAACGTTTATATGCACACTGAATTGAAATAAAAGGATTATGTGCAATTAACTGTTTGAAACACTTTTTACTTTAAATGTCACTTATATATGTATAAACTTTACTTTTATCACTGATAATTATTTAACAACAATAGTCTTTCAAATATCTGGGAGGTCTCCGAATTCTGTTGGACTGTCTTGTTGGGATCGGTGGTGGATCGTTGTGGGCTGCCGTTATACTGGGAAGCATGTATTCAGGACGGATAGGTTGTGGGATTACAACTGGACCGTGATTTGATAAAACACATCTTCTTGCATTCCATGTTGTACCATCATCTAATCTGAATGATGAGTCTCCGACTATCTTTATGATACGATGAGGAATCGAGAATGCCGAAGAGAGTTTATGTGATCTGATTGGACGTTTAACACGAACAAAGTCTCCAACTTTGAACTTCGGTTTTACAGCATTACGGTTACTATCAACATATTGTTTGATTTTGTTTTGTTGACTTGCTATGTGTCTTGACATCTGATGCAAGTCTGGTTTACTTGAGGTACAATCAGAATCTGAAAATGGTTTTAGTTTATCCAATGATAATTTCATAGGTCTACCATACATCAGTTGTGCTGGAGAAGTATGTGTCAAAGCGTGGGCTGTTGCTCTGTAGTTTTGAAGAATAGATCTAACTGAATCTGCAAAGTTCTTCCCCTCTAAAAGATTAGTTTTAAGTCCGTTTTTTAACACTTGGTTGAATCTTTCAGTGCCTCCATTGCACTGAGGATTGTAAAGTGAAGTTAGGCGATGATTGATACCCAAGTTTTCCAAATACTTCTCAAATTGATGCGAGATAAACTGGGGTCCGTTGTCAGATGTAAGTGTGTCTGGTATTCCCCATCTTGAGAACAATTCATCAAGTATTTTGATAATAGCAGTTGAAGTTATAATTCCTGTTGAAGCCACCTCTGGCCACTTAGAATGTAAATCGTGTACAACTACTAGAAATCGTTGATTGTGTGGTGCAACCTGTACTGCTCCAAAAATGTCAATCTGGATAGACTGCCAAGGTTGTGTAGGCCAAGGAGTAGGTTGTAATGGTGGTTGTCTGGGTTTATAAGCTTTACCACTTATAGCACACGCCTCACAATTGCGAACATAGTCTTCTATCTGTGAATCCATTTTTGGCCACCAGACTGTTTCGCGACATCGCTGCTTCATCCGAACTATGCCCGGATGACCATCGTGTGACATTTTCAGGACACGCTCTTGCAATGAAAAGGGAATAACGGCACGTAAACCACGAGATATACACGAACGATTAAATAAGGTAAGTTCATCCTTATGAGTGTGGTATACTCTGAGTTCTGGTTTAACTTGTTTTGGCCAGCCGTCTTGAATGTAGGCCCTCAGCTCTTGAAAAAGAGGATCTTCTTGTGAAGATGATTGAAGTTCTGAAGGTGTAACAAGACCGTTCAGGTTAATATCCATATCATCAGTATCAGAATCCAGACTGTTTATTGACTGACTGGGGGGAATGAGTCTACTGAGCATATCTGCGACTATATTATTATTACCGCTTACATGCTGAACATCAAAATGATATTGGAGCAATCTGTCGGCCCACCGGTAGATACGTAGAGGACGATGCCCAGAACCAGACGTAGAGAGCAGTGTTTTAAGTGCTTCGTGATCTGTCCGTAGGATGAAATATCTACCATACAGGAACATATGCCAATGTTCTGCAGCATGAATACATGCTAAGGCTTCTCTTTCACTTGTAGAGTATTTACGTTCGGCTGGAGAAAGTGTTTTAGACGTAAAAGCGACTGGTTTCTCAATGCCATTGACAAGTTGTGACATGACAGCTCCCATAGCATAACCTGATGCATCGGTCGTAACGTAGGTCGTAGCGTCGGGATTAAAATGAGCTAGGATAGGTGGAGATAAAATCTGTTGCTTCAGTTGGTTAAAAGCACTTTTCTGACTTTCTGTCCATTCCCAAGGCATGTCTTTACGAAGTAGTTTTCTCAGAGGTTCAGCAGTATCTGCATAGAAAGGAACAAATTTCAGGTAAAAATTTGTTGTTCCAAGAAAGGACTGAAGTTCCGTGACGTTGGTTGGTTCAGGGAGTTTCATTATAGCCTGGGTGTTTGAGATCAATGGTAGGACACCATTAGCAGAAACGCGAAAACCGACAAAATCTATGTGATTTTGTCCAAACTGGCATTTCTCCACATTAAGCGTTAGCTTATGGTCAGAAAGTTTACGTAAGACGGCAGAAAGACGAGCCTGGTGTGTTTTCTGGTCTTTGGCGTGTATGACAACATCATCAATTAAACTAATGGTTCCTTCGCACGAGTTGATAATTGATGTTAAAATCTTCTGAAAGGCACTAGGTGCGGATGACAATCCATATGGCATACGTTTATACTGGAATACACCATCATGGGTAATGAAGGCTGTGAGGTTCCGACTGTTCAGTTCTAGTGGTACCTGGAGATAGCTTCGTCTAAGATCAAGCTTAGAGAAAATAGTTGAACCATGGAATTCAGACATCAGTTCGTCCAGTGTTGGAAGCGGGTACTTGTCTGGAATTATGGCTTTGTTAACTTCACGTAGATCGACACAGAGCCTTATGTCACCAGTTTTTCTGCGAGCAATGACTAGATTGGATATCCACGGCGATGAGTCTATGCGTTCAATGATATCCTCACTTTCTAGACGTTTCAATTCCTTGGAAACTTCATCTCGAACTGTGAGAGGTAACCTTCGCAGTTTTTGTGAAACAGGTGCAATGTTTGGATTCACCCTTGGTTTGTGAACAAATGGAGTGACTTTACCAAAACCGGAAACTAGACCGGGAAAATCATTCAACATACTGATGGTGTTAACATCTGAGCATGGTTGAGGTTGTCTTGAAATCTGGAAGCCAAGACGATTGAATAAGTCGACACCCATTAGATTGCTGCCTTGTTTGACGATATAGAATTGAAAGTTTGGTATAAACTGTTCTTCATATTGAACTGGCAAAGAGACAATCCCAATTGATGGAATAACACTTCCATTGTAACTGGTTAAAGCTTGTGTGGTAGTTTTTAAAGGAAAGGTTTGAAAGTTTTGGGCATATGTAGATTCATTTAGAATTGATACTTTGGCACCCAAATCCATCATAAGGTCTACATCGACATCTTTTATGTTGACAGTACAGTTCTTGAAACTATTATCTGCTAAAGTTGAATCTATGCTGTAAATAAAAACATCTGTAGGACACTGTAAATTGGGCTGTGGAACTGGCAGTTGAACTTGTCTGACAGAGTTTTCTTGACTGGAGCTCCGACACATTTTCCCAAAATGACCCTTCCGTTGACATCGACTGCAGCTTTTACCAATAGCTGGGCAGTGAGAATTAAATGTATTGTGAGTATCTGACCCGCAATTTTTACAGTGTAGTTGGTAACTTCTGTTATGTTGATTTTGTCGTCTATGGTGTAGATTTTTACATTTTGAAGATTTACCTCGGTTACCTTGATAACTAACACCCTGAATTTTGGCATCTGATGTCAGTTGATCTGTTTCTACTTTTAGTTTGGATAGACTCGAACAAACCGCTGCAGTTTCGATCTTTTTCGAATCCAACATAGCACTCTCAATTTGCTCGGCCAATAAAACTGCATTTGGTAGTGTTAGCGTATCTGGCTCCATTAACAGACCTTCACGTATTCTTTGAGAATTTGTCTTTTCAATGAGCTGATCCCGGATCATTTCATTTGTCAGATTGCCAAAATTACAACGAGCACAAAGTTCTTTTAAGGTGGCTACGTAGCTTGAGACTGACTCGCCTGACCTTTGACCTCTTTGACGAAAACGATACCGTTGCATAATGATGGAAGTTTTAGGTCCAAAATGTGCCGCTAGTTTACGAACTGCTTCTAGAAACGTTGGGCATTCACCTAAAGAGTGAAAAATACGCTGTCCCTCTGCACCAAGACAATGCAACAACACTGCACGTTTGCGAGCGGCTGCGACATCTTCCGTGTCGATGTTCGTGGCGATCATATACGTTTCAAACCCACTGTACCAGCGATTCCACGGGACTGAAGGCTCACCTGGTGTAGAAAGAAATGGTGTGGGTGGTGGGAGGTGTAACTCCGCCATCCTCGTCGCCAAATGTTATGTCTGACCCATAATTTAGAGTAGAAAATGTTAGTTTGTTTTCAGACTTTATTTTCCTTGTACACCAGCATGGCGGCTCGCTAGCAGACAGCAATATCTGCGCGCGCAGCCTATAAGTACAATACTACGTATATTTAAAGGCCCACTCCCATGTACATATCAGATACAACAGATTTAGTTGCTGTTGACGTATGTTTCGTTGCTTGGCAAACTATTTTTTAGCTTGTGGTCCCTTTGGGAATCACAATTAGTATCTGATTGAAAAAAATGTTTGATTAAATCACCGTTACACCATAATGAAGGTCTACTTCAAATTTCTTGAAAATCTAAAAAAATTGCCAGACAAAATGGTATGGAAGACCAAACAGCTCTTTATTCAGTGTTCTTAGTTCTAAATTCTTAGTCCTTAATCCTTACTTCTTCATTTGTTGTCGTATTTCGACATTTGTACACTAAAATTAACATGTGTATCTTAAAATCAATATTTGTTTCACAAATCAGGCATTTGTCATATCAGATTTGTAAAATGTATTTTAATATAAGATATTTATTTTTTTTAGAAAATCAATAAATTAGTCTATATTTACATTTCTTCGGAAAACTACAACAACAAGCCAACAGTGAGGCTGATGTCCCCCGCCGAAATCCCAAAATAAATAGATGACACATATTAATTAATCGCACCAATCAAACTGAACACGAAGTGTCATCCAAAAATTGCTTATCTCTGCCTACCGTAAGAAGAAAATGCTCATCTTCGAACTCCATCAAGGCATTGACCTAATAAGCATATACACCAAGTTTGAACATTTTAACTCAATTAGAAGGAGAGTTATTGTGTTCCAAAGTCTCGACCAATCAAATTGCGTATCGCTCTGCTTACCCTGAGCAGAAAATGCTCATTATCACTTAGTCAAGGTATTACTATAATGAAACTATATACCAAGTTTCATCAATCTCACTTAATTAGAACTAAAGTTATCGTGTCCCAAAGCATCAACCAAGCAAATTGCTTATCTCTGCTTACCCTAAGCGGAAAATGCTCATCTTCGAACTCCATCGAGGCATTGACCTAATAAACACATACACCAAGTTTGAACATTCTAGCTCAATTAGGAAGAGAGTTATTGTGTCCCAAAAAGTGTGACGGACAGACAGACGGACGGACAGACAGACAGACAAACAGACGGACGAACCCATTTTAATAGTCCCCCAACTTTCTTCGAAAGGCGGGGGACAAAAAGTAAATATCGAACAACAAATTTCAAATACAAATCTCCAAATACAAATCTTGCAAAGCATTTCTCTAAAAACATTTCTTAAAATACAATTCTCCAAAAACATTTCTAGAAATTCATCGAACCGGAACATTAGAAATCAACCTGGCATACAATAAGTCACCATACAATAATGGGAATCGAGTATAAAATAAGCACATGTACAATAAGAACAATCGCTCGGTGACCGTGACGCTTGTGAAACGATCCCCTGGCAGTTGGAATTCGATATAACAGTAGACCGTAGCGCCGCTGCCCGGGCAAAATTTCCCCCATAGCGCACTGCATGTGTTATGTCCATCTTCATTAGCTCAGTTTAGCAGCAGAACAGTAGGATGTTAAACCCCATTTCATTTAATTTTTCTAGTGAAACGACGTGCGTAGAACGGCTAATCGAACCGGGTCTTCGATAACGAAAATAAATTGAAAGTAGTCTATTTTCAGAAATTAGGCTTTGTCTGATAGCGACATATTTCTTGGTTCAAAGAGAGGGAGGAATGGAGTTTAACAACCACTCAACACAACTAGGTCATTTCGGGACTAACACATGGTTCAATTTTATTTCCATAATTAGCATGCGCGAAGGGGTCTTTACCACGGGGAGGAAACCGGAGGCTCCGGAGACAAGCCACGAGATTTTCCGACGTTATTTCCCCTTGTCAATGATGCAGGACCAAGGGCTGTGTAGTCTTTTGGATGGTACAAAAAACCGAGGCCCTGTGTACGCATTGGCGTGTGCGTAAAATATCCGTTGCCAGTTGGAATTCCATATAAGAGTAGGCCGTAGAATCGCTGTCGGGGCAAAATTTCCCTCATAGCACACTGTATAGCCTATACCCGTCTTCATCGGCCCAGTTCGGAGCAGAATAGTAGGACGTTAAACTCCTTTCATTTCATTTATTAAGTGAGGGGAAGTGGCGGGGATTTAAATCTTAAAAAACTATCTCAATAAGAAATTCTCGATATTTGTCATATACTACTGGAAAATATGTTTTTTGCTTGCTACAAAATGTAAATTTTATCTTTACATAACTTGCAAAAAAAAAAAAAAAAAAAAAAATGGCTGGCGCTAACAAATGAAGGGGGAGGGTATTTAACGTCAAAATACTGACCATGACACAAAGTACAAGATATCGGGTTGCACATCATTAAGAAGGTCCAAATACATTTTAAAAATTGTAAAATATTTTCTGACATATACATATTATCTGACATATACATGATTTAGAAGAGATAAAGTCCTCTTTCATATATCTACTTTCAATTTATTTTATTTAATGCTAGATCATATTAACCAATATAATTATATATAGAAACATAATATGCACTTGATTTCATTAAAGTCACGGTCATTGTACGATTTTACTTGTTGTATGCTTTCTCGATTCTTCTTTATTGTATGGTGACTTATTGTATGCCAGGTTGATTTCTAATGTTCCGGTTCGATGAATTTCAAGAAATGTTTTTGGAGAAATGTATTTGGAGAAATGTTTTTGAAGAAATGTTTTTGGAGAAATGTTTTTAGAGAAATGTTTTGCAAGATTTGTATTTGGGGATTTGTATTTGGATATTTGTTGTTCGATATTTGTTTTCCGTTGTATTTTTCCGATGAAGACTAATTTTTTGATTTTGTAAAAAAAAAAATAAATATTTTATATTAAAATACATTTTACAAATCTGATATGACAAATGTCTGATTTGTGAAACAAATATTGATTTTAAGATACAAATGTTAATTTTAGTGTACAAATGTCGAATTACGACAACAAATGAAGAATTAAGGACTATGAATTTAGAACTAAGAACTAAGAACACTGAATAAAGAGCTGTTTGGTCTTCCATAAAATGGCTGCCACTTATAAGCAAATAGTGTAAAAATATGGTATTTTAACTCTTAAATCACCCAGAGGTTTGACGTCGTAACAATATAAAAACCCACGTCATAATGGTCAATAGTACTAAAATATAGGTATTGTGACTGTGAGGTCCATCAGATATTACAAGAGTCTGGAATGGTTCTTCAAATCTTTGAAACTGGAAACTTATAATAACAATTAACTACATACACTTACAGGACGGCGAATAACCGACTAGTACCTTATGCTACTAAGTCGGATTGACCTAAATGACTGACGTATCAAGTACAATCACATATTTATATGGAATTACTTCTAATAACTTGGCTTCATGAAGTGTTGACATAAATAAGCATTGATGTAATAATGTACAATATAAGAAATAAAACAATGGTAAATAAAACAATTAATAGATTAATCATGCGATTGGCATGTTCATCAGACAGGCCATATTATCAGTTACTTTCTATCTATAACAGTGTTATAAACAATAAGGGATTATAATAAATTAACATGTCATTAGAATTACATAACATTTCACCCTTGGCTGTAGTCACCTTTCAATAGCACACACACACAACGTTTTGAAGAAATAGAATAATTATTATTCTTAGAGTTTACATAAATACATAGTTAAATTTGGTGATTTTACTTTTTAAAATTAAAGTATTATTTGAAATATTCTAGATTTAAATTCTAACATAAAACTACTATAACCAGCACGGTTATATATCCTCCTTGCTCGCTATTTTTAATACGTCCTCGTATTATATTGATTAGCAATTCGATTTATAAATTGAAATTGGGGAACACATTTTTGAATACGGAACTATTATTGTACTGCTATAACTACCACATATTTTTGTAGGGTACATCCTCGAGATATGATATACAATCGTCGTAGAATTCTGAGTCTTCCTTGTATATTTTATCCCACTGGTAAGCATACTGGAGGGTAAATGGGTCCAGAAAAACACGTCTTTCTGACAGATAATATTCTAGATCTGTTTTTGGATCACGGTAGCGTCTGTATCTCCTGCAGTGAGAGAATTTGCCAAGACAGTTACGAAGCCATCAACAATAGATAGTGAATGTCAAACTGTTATAAAATACTCTCATGACAAAAGCGTTGTAGCTTTTCCGACAGTATATATTAAAAGTTGTCAGACAGTCGAACTGCTAAATTCAGTAACCAAAAATGAATATGCAACTTCCAAAACGAACACGGATACACAGCGTATCACGGAAGTTGTTTGACTAAACAAGGGGCAACTAGAATACCAAGTAAAACAAAAGGAATGGGTTCGTGAAAGCAATTTGGATGAAACAGATATTTCGTATATAGAGATCCACAAAAACAAAATTCCTGGACCCGTACCAGAAGTGGTTAGAAAGGTAGTCCCCCAAAGCTATCTACTATTACCAGAGGAACGAGTTCATATGGCATGGGACAGACTAAGTAATTTTGAAGATCACCCAGATGGAAGACGATGGAAATTGTGCACACGCTACTTTTGATTTTTGATTTTCGGCAAATCTTTGAAGATATTAGGCGCCAAATTTCGAAATTTAAAATTTTACAAAAAACTTTTTTATTTATGAATATTTTTTAGTCGTGTTGTACACAGAATTAAAGAGTCATCTGACTTGCGCAAAATGTTAAAAATTTTTGTCTCAGTAATTTTTCTTGACCGCCATTGGCTAATTCAGTTTTTCAGCCCTAGATTAATTATTTATTGTTCAATTTGTATAAAACAAAGTTCATATGCTCCGTTGTCTCAATTGTCATTCTATTTGTTACCAATAATGTTATCTGTCGGCAACGGAAGTGGCGTAAATTTACTAAAAACTACAATTTTGATAGTTAGGTACCATTTTTCAAAAGAAAATATTATTTTATTTTAAAACTGATATAACTAAAAGAGTGTGTCCTTCAAAGGCGCAAAAAATGTCGGAAGCAGTTTTTTAAATTTCTATTTCATTTTCTAGCAAATTGGATTAAGAGGTGAAAAAAGGCGTAAAATTGACCTATTTACAACCCATTCAGGCTTTTCAGATTTTAAAATATTTTTACATAACTTTTATAAACTTGTAGCTATAATCCATACGAAGAGAATGTATGTGAAAATTAGTTTGTAATATAAGCAGTTGCCGAGAAAAGGGCAGTTTTGCATAAGTCACTGTTTTCGTAATTTTGCCTGTAAAATAGTCAATTATTAATGGATATTTGCAAAAGTGACATCATTTGATTCAAAAAGCAAGTAAACTAAGTTTTTTTGATGGACTTTGTTAAATTCTTTTTTGATGACTTTATTTTTATATCCGCATTGTTTAAGGTAGGTTTCAAATTTAGTTAAATGATAGCTGGTCCATTCAGGTTTGCTGCAAATACGCTTAATGCGGATGGCCCCACTGTAAATTATTGAATTGAAGATATGATGGGGATGACAGCTGGATGTTTTAAAATATTTTGATGGTTAGCTGTTTCTTTGCAGAATTAATTAGTTTCCAGTTTGTTGTTATGATTGATGACTTTAACGTCTAAAAATGAGACTTCAGTATTACTGATATTCATAGTGAATTTGATTTAAGGGTGCTGTTGGTTGAGGTTTATTAAAAAATTATGGCATTCTTCGAGGGTAGACGAAGAAATAGCCTATATATCATTGATAAATCGAAAGTGTTCATCTGGTCTATTCAAATTCATATGTGAACGTATATTGTTGTCGCCCCTGTCCGTCCACAATTGCTTGTGAACAGTCTACAATTTATATCCGATTTCAATGAAACTTGAAATATAGGTTTATTACCCTTATATCTCAGTTCCTTTCGATATTGGGTTGTATCGAACTGCATAATTATAACACAAAGATCTTGGCTCCTTTCGATCTTTGCACATGTTAGATCGTAACTTCCTATATTATGGCTCCTGATTGTACGAAAAATCCCATAGTTTAGCTTGTGGTCCCTCTGGAGGTCAAAATTATTATCCGTGCTTGGAAACCAGTTCCTCATTCAAAAACATTTTGTGATCTTCCGTCTATTATTTATTAACTTTTTATTTATGGTTAACTCACTGAAATATTGGGATCACGTGGCTAAGTGGGTAAGGTGCTGGCTGGCTAGCCTGGAGGTCGGGTGTTCAATCCCTGCCTTGGCAGAGAAAGTTCATGTAGATTTTCCGGCGTGGTTTCCCCTTGTCAGTGATGCAGACGGAGGGCCTGACAAGGACAGCTGCCTAGTCATTCGGATGGTACAAAAACCAAGGTCCTGTATAACCCAGAACTTTCAGGTGGAGAATCGTCTATGGGTGAGTCGACTGCTGAGGGTGAATCATCTGATGAATCTGTAGCTTGTGCACGTGTAGCAGTTGTAATATCAACATGAGCCTGCAACATAAGAAGTAGGTATCTTCACCTGTATGTAACAAAATAATATTTTCCATCTGGTGGAAAAATTATCATCTAATGGAAAACTGCAATCACTGCAGCTTGAAGGCAGAGACAATATAGTGGATATATGCATAGAGTGAGAAATAATTTGGTTTCAATAGTGATTCTAAAGTGTGACCAACATCAACAATGTCATGATAATGTATAAATTACCTCTGGAATGTCAGTAGAATGAAACTGTGAACTTCCTTCTGGACATGACACATTCATGGATACAGTGTCACTGCTGGTGGATTGATCTATGTGAGAAGCTGACGCTGAAGAAGATTCTGCACTTGTGCTAGGTGTATCATCAGCTACCTGGAATTTTTGAAGAAAACAAAACAAAAAATAAATAAATAATAGATGGTTAGGTATCGACACTCAGAAAATATCCAAAAATGAAGTGAAAATAAATTTAAAAACTCATTGCATCACTCTGAAGTTTTTCTGAGTGTTGAAAGTCATCTATTTGAATTCTTTTAGCATGAATATTTAGAAGACACATGAAATGTTACTAATGAAACTACATGTTATACATATTACAAAGCATGTAGCAGTTTACTACTGAATCATCATATACCTGACTGGCTGTAGAGCTGATTTTTGAAGTGGTTTTGGTAGTCAGAGCCCTTTTGGTCTTTTTCTGTGAATCTATTTCATCTTGATGTGCTTTGTAGCATGTTTGGCATATACCTGCAAAAAGTTATTGAATTATGTTAAATCTACATTATTATCAGATCATTACAAAAATAAACCATTACTTTTATTACTCTTTGAATTACTTTTAATTTGGACAGAAAAAAATCACTGTGCCAGTAACGGGTGAGACAACATGATATCAAGTCATAGAGATTTTACCCAGGAGATGAGAAGACACAATCCAATGACGCACCATGCTATTAGTTAATTAGGCCTTTGTTTTAAAATCACCCATCCTACTGGTTTCTCTCCCTGTTGTCAACTGGTTAGGTTAAGTCTATACTAACCTGATCCAATAGGTACTAGTACGTTCCATGTCACATGAATCTCCTTACTAAGTTCGAGATTGACACCGAAAGCTGGATGGCCTTTCAATTTCTTTTGCCCAGCATAGGCTTCTTTCGCTTTATGTAGTGGATGTTTACATTCCTTAGAAGGTTTCCATCTTATACCAAGACTGTAGCGGTGATTTGGACGTATTGTCTTTGCGTTTAAGACTGGTAATTGAACGTCAAAAATTCCACTTCTAAAACAAATCAGTTGCCACTCGTGCTTAAGGTCATTTTTGGCAACTTGAACACTTGCCAAATACCCTCTGATGTCTTTAGTGCACTCTTTCAATAAAACATACTCAGTCTCTTTAGGATATACATTGAAAACGCCGCATTTTGAATTAGAAAACTGCGAAAAACCACATACGGCAGCCGCCATCTTGAGAGAGAGAGAGAAATGGGGTTTAACGTCCACTCGACACAAACTAGGTCATTTTGGGACTAACGTATGGTTTTAATTTTATTTCAATAATTTGCTTGTGCGTAGGGGTCTTTAGCAGTGGGAGGAAACCGGAGTACCCGGGGGAAACCCACGAGGTTGAGAAGGCGCCCCTATCTCCATGTCACATACGCTCACACCAGGGATCGAAACTACAGCCGCAAGCCAGAGGTGACCGGCCAGCTAGAGGTCGAAGCGCGGCACTCTAAACCACTAGGCCATCCCAACCCCCCCGCCTTCTTGAATGGCTGGTTTATCCAGCCTGGATACCGGAACTGATAGTTTTGACAGAGCGGGTTCTACGACAGTCTGAGTGGGTTTGAAGGGCTAGTCTGTCAATTGCTGATGGTATCGAGTCGTTTAGCATCCATATTTTGTCACTATATTGATTAGAATATATAAATATCAGATGATCCAATATCAATATTGTCAAATCTTAGACAATGTTATCGCGCATGCGTATGAAGATATATGGAATTTTATTTTTTTAATCGATAGACCTGATACCCAGTTACTAACAACCACAAAAAAAAATCATGGGACCCCGCGGCAGTGGAGATATTGGGCCATAAAGTTGGGGTACTTTATAGGGTTCGATTTATACCCTTCAGGAAAAACCAAATGGCACCCCTGAGTGGAAAGATAGATTTTTTTTTTTGATCTTTTTGAAACATTACTACCTAGCCTAATATATCGAATCATCATTTGTTTCATAAGTACTCATTTACAACCTGAAAAACAGCAGCTAAAATTGACGAAAAAATGAGCAAAAAGCCCCAAAAAACACCCGTTTGCCGTATCTCAGCTAGGGTCAATTTTTGAGATCGGCGGTTTTGGCTATCAAGTAGTCTCATGGGCATGACCAAACCTTATGAATATGAATGCAATCGGCCGACCCCTCACCTTCCCGATTTCTGCATGGTTTTCTCGTGGACTGGCACTTTAGAGGTAAAAACGGCTGTTTCAAAGTCTGTTGTGGAATCTAGTATCGGCACTTAATACAATTTAATTTCTTCTTCATTTTTGGAGTATTTTGAACAGATTTAACGTGAATTGTGATCAAATATGAAAGTATTGCGATATTTTTTAGAATTATCGCGATATAACATGATAAAGCAATATTTGAGATTTCAGACGATAATATGAACATACACTACCCTCGTCCACAATTTCTTGTGAACTTTTGAACGCCAAACGTTATCATCCAATCTTTGTGAAATTTATATGCATTATTTAAATTAGTGAAACGAATTTCAGCAATTTCCGTTTATTACTTCAATGGCCCTTGTTTCACTTTGTTGCACCTTGTGAATGCTCTAACACCTAAAGTTATCTGATGATCTGTATGAAATTTATATTCATCAGTTAAATTAGTAAAAAGAAGAATCCTATTGAATTTCTGTTTACTACCTCTAGTGTTATGGCCCTTGTTTCACTTTGTTAGACCTTGTGAACATTCTAACGCCAAAAGTTATCATCCAATCTTAGTGAAACGAAGAAGCCTATTGAATTCCAGTAGGCGAAAGACCGAAGAAATTTATTGTTCAAGTTCGTTGCAACAACCTGTGTGGGAGATTTTAATTTTTTAAATTACACGTCTCTTTGTACTAATTTAAAAAACATGATCTCCACACATCCAGCATGTGCCAGTATTTCATAATTATTTTTTAAAAATGGAATTCTTTTTAACCTAATCACCTAAAAAATAAACTTACACGCTGTAGGAATACGCACTATGATCAATGACGTAACGGCTAGTTCGGTCGATGTGCAATCGGCCTTGAACTCGAAAGATAAATACTCACCCGGAAACTGCCAAAGTTTGTTGCCGAGTGCCATTTTTACCAATCAAAATAAAGAAAACTTTTAGCCCCGCAGACATGTGTGTCTTTGTTTTTATAACTTTTAATCTATCACACATGTGTTATACAATTAATTATGTATAGACTTGGTAGTCAGTCTAGATGCAGTACATGGTCTTTTATTTGTTTGTCTGGGTTTTATGGTCTGTATTTTGTCTTTTAAGCTTATAGCTTATTTTATTTTAATCTATCACGTATGTGACGTACAATTACTTAGTAGACGGTTCTTTATTGGATGATAATGATGATGTAAATGATGATGATGGTGATGAAGAAGAATGTTGAATGCACAAACTATAGCCTATATTGTAAATAAATAATGTCAAAAAAAAAAAAAATTATTTTTAAAACTCCCATACACCGCTCCTTTGAGCAAGACCAAGTAGTCTATATATATTTTTTTAAAATAGGGGAATGGACAAACAAGGGACAGGGCCTTGCATTTGATTTATGCATAGTTATATTATATGGATGCTACAGTGTCGACTTTATTAGAGATGAGGAAGGGTGGGCTTAGGGGATCTATTCTAACCAGTTAATATTCGGGTGAACTCGACAATGCAAAGTATGTATGTCTACACACGCAAAGACAAATACAGTAGGAAGAGAGCCTCTAACAAAATATAGCTTCACACACCTTGATTGATTTTGATATTTGGCAATTATCTATATTCGATTATATATAGGCCTATATCATTGCTATCAAACAACATTTCCAACCCTTCTCAAATTATCTTAATACTCGGAGCTGTGGCGGGACGTTAAACACGATGCATGAAAAAATTAATTCCACAGTGTTGTGTACTTTCTTAAGAATAATAAATTGATTCATCACATTTACACAGGCTACAAACAGCTTAAAATTTGTTGAGAGAGGACAAGCCCGTCAGGTATTACCGACAGCGGCTTCACGGGGGTAAAGCTTGTCTGGCATTGGGGAAAACTGACCGTCTGATGGGGTGGCAGGCCCGAAAACACGGCACATAATCGCCAAGTTGTAAGCAGCTGTCAGTTGGACACTCTACCCAATGACTGAATGAGTCATCGCTGATCTAAATCTTTCACATTTATGCACTTATTACATGTTAGCCGACACCGGTAAATACCAGTATTAATAGCGCGCATTTTCTTTTCATTAGAAATATGATTTACAACGAGTTTGGCTAAAAAAATCGTCCTAATTATATTATAGCAAAACAACGACAGTGATCTATTAAATTCTCCTTAAGGTCACGTGTATTTACTGTTATTCGCTATTTACTAGATTTTCATTGGCTGAGAGCTTGCCGTCTCACTACTTTATTATTGCGAGGACAAAAAATGCTGTCGTTAAGATTATTGTTTAAACGTTTCTGGCACATAAATTGGAGTGTGGCAGTTCTGTTTACAACACATTAGGGTTATTTCTCGAGAAATAAATATTAAAACTTCCCACAGCGGTGAGTTGCAACGACTTTTGAAAATTAAGCTAGTTAGAACTTCCCAGTCCTCCGCCTACAGCTATTCCTGTTTATTACGCTTGTTTCGCTTTGTTCAACCTTATGAACACTTTAACACCAAAAGCTATCATCCGATCTGTACAAAATTTATGTGCATTATTTAGATTTGTGAAACCGCAAATCCTATTGAATTTAGTAATTTTACAAAAATTACTTCTAGATTTATGGTCCTTTTTCACTTTGTTGCACCTTGTTAATGCTCTTTTGATGAAAGTTATCATCGGATATGTATGAAATTTATATGCATCATTTAAATTTGTGAAACTGAGGTCTAATGAAGTTGAGCAATTTCTGTCAATTATTTCAAGAGTTGTGGCCCTTGTTTTACTTTGTGAGCCTTTTGAATGTTTGAATGGCAATGGGGGGTTGGATGGCCAAATGGTTAGCATGTGTGCTCTGTATCATAAAGCCAGCCATTGAGTCAACTGGCGTGGTTTCGAATCCCTGGTTGTACGTGACGAGGATTAGGGTTGCAAGCCCAACCTTGTGGGTTTTTTCTCCAGGTCCTCTGGTTTCCTCCAACTGCTAATTTTCTGTTCGTTGAAATCTGGTCGTATATTGCTAAATCTGCCTATTATATGTCTTTCTTTAGGCCTGAAATGTTATCTAAGTTATTAGTAAGACATTAATTAATCTATCGAGACCATAATTAACTCTCGATGTCTAGACTAGCCTTCAATGTTGGCCGGATTAGAATCCTATATGCTGCTTAACGCTCATTGTTAATTAAATTAAAAAATGGATAATCAATACTTGTGCTGTTTATCTTACTGGTTTTAGTAATGATGATCGAGGCTTGGCGGAAATTCAATCTGATTAAAACACAGATCCTATTTCGTTTTGTTTTTATAGTTCAAAATTTCATTTTACTTGTCTTTACTACACTTGGATCTGAAAGAGTTGTTATTTAACTCATGTTCTGCTTGAAATGAGGGGTCAGCCAGTCAAATGGTCTGTCGAATCGAGTGCTTGACCTTTTTTGCACGGAACTGTGGGTAGACATTGGCAGCGATAGAAATCAAAACAAAGCAAAGCATAGCCACTTTCAACATCAATTCTGATTGGTTAATGGAATGACTGGCGTTACAGGGTCATATGTCGCTTACTTGAGACCTGACGTGAACTCCAACTATAACTTGTTAGATCTACATGTAGTGTGGGCCATCGAAAGTATAAAAAATGAAACAAAATGTACTTCTATATTTTAATTAGTTTTGGCGGAAAATTCAACCGCTTAGTTCTTGGCTCATAGTGGATCAATTTGACTGACTTTTTCAGCAAATTACCTTTACACTATCTATTTTTTTTACGCCCACATTGACATATGGCCGTATATTGTCGTCGCCCCCGTTGGTCCGTCTGTCTGTCGCTCCAGCATGGAAGCTCTCGAGGCTAAAGTTAATATCTGATTGACTTTAAATTTATCTACAGAGACAAAGAAGCATTTTGATTTTCAGCGAATTCCGATTATTACTGCCAGAGTTATGGCCCTTGATCACTTCAAAAAATCTTGTGGATGCTCTAGAGGCCAAAGATAATATCTGATTGACGTCAAATTTATACACAGTGTTTAAGATATGGGACAAAGAAGCATATTGATTTTCAGTGATTTCCGATAATTACTGCCAGAGTTATGGCCCTTGATCACTTCAAAAAATCTTGTGGACGCTCTAGAGGCCAAAGTTAATATCCGATTGACTTTAAATTTATACACAGTGTTTAAGGTCATGAGACGAAGAAGCTTATTGATTTTCAGCGATTTCCGATAATAACTACCAGAGTTATGGCCCTTGATCACTTCAAAAAATCTTGTAGACGCTCTAGAGGCCAAAGTTAATATCCGATTGACTTTAAATTTATACACAACGTTTAAGGTCATGAGACGAAGAAGCCTATTGATTTTCAGCGATTTCTGATAATTAGTGCCAGAGTTATGGCCCTTGATCACTTCAAAAAATCTTGTGGACGCTCTAGAGGCCAAAGTAATACCCAGTGTTTAAGGTCATGAGGTGAAGAAGCCTATGTTTTTTCAGCGATTTCCAATAATTACTGCCAGAGTTATGGCCCTTGATCCCTTCAAAAAATCCTGTGGAAGCTCTAGAGGCCAAAGTTAATATCCGATTGACTTAAGATTTACACACACAGTGTTTAAGGTCATGAGACGAAGAAGCCTATTGATTTTCAGCGATTTCAAATAATTACTGCCAGAGTTATCTCCCTTGATAACTTCAAAAAATCTTGTGGATGCTCTAGAGGCCAAAGTTAATTACTGCCAGAGTTATGGGTCATTCCGTGTCAAATGACCTAATGAGTTAAACCGTATCCCCTTCGATTTAGCTGAAATTTGATGTTTATGCCATATGCTTATTTGGGCAGGAAACACTGATATTTCAAATTTGAGCTTGATCCGACCAATGGTTGCCAATATATGGCTCTCTCAATTTTGGGAATTTCGGTCAAAATTTGCGTGATCACCATTATTTATTTAACCTCAACAAACAATATGTCAAAATTGCTATAATAAAAATTTCTGGAATGGGTATTCCACAAAGATTCTAAATATGCCCTTATTTTTGACATGGGAGAATTTTGAAGTGTCAAGACCCATTGACTAAGACATTGAACTTGAACTTGACCATGTGGAACTCGTGACCTTGAGATTAATGTGTGTGCAAAAATTAACCCAACATAATATCAAAAAATTGGAGGTATAATTTTTATACGCCCACATTGAAATGTGGTCGTATATTGTCGTCGCCCCTGTCCGTCTGTCCGCCCGTCGGTCCGGCGTCCACAATTGCTTGTGGACGCTCTAGAGGCTAAAGTTAATATCCGATTGACTTTAAATTTATACACAGTGTTTAAGGTCATGAGACGAAGAAGCCTATTGTTTTTCAGCGATTTCCGATAATAACTACCAGAGTTAAGGCCCTTGATCACTTCAAAAAATCTTGTGGACGCTCTAGAGGCAAAAATTAATATCCGATTGACTTTAAATTTATACACAGTGTTTAAGGTCATAAGACGAAGAAGCCTATTGATTTTCAGCGATTTCCGATAATTAGTGCCAGAGTTATGGCCCTTGATCATTTCAAAAAATCTTGTGGACGCTCTAGAGGCCGAAGTTAATATCCGATTGACTTTAAATTTATACACAGTGTTTAAGGTCATGAGACGAAGAAGCCTATTGATTTTCAGCGATTTCCGATAATTAGTGCCAGAGTTATGGCCCTTGATCACTTCAAAAAATCTTGTGGACGCTCTAGAGGCCAAAGTTAATATCCGATTGACTTTAAATTTATACACAGTGTTTAAGGTCATGAGACGAAGAAGCTTATTGATTTTCAGCGATTTCCGATAATAACTACCAGAGTTATGGCCCTTGATCACTTCAAAAAATCTTGTGGACGCTCTAGAGGCCAAAGTTAATATCCGATTGACTTTAAATTTATACACAACGTTTAAGGTCATGAGACGAAGAAGCCTATTGATTTTCAGCGATTTCTGATAATTAGTGCCAGAGTTATGGCCCTTGATCACTTCAAAAAATCTTGTGGACGCTCTAGAGGCCAAAGTTAATATCCGATTGACTTCAAATTTATACATAGTGTTTACAGTCATGAGACGAAGACGTCTATTGATTTTCAGTGAATTTTGATAACTGAACTGCTAAATCCATGATATTAAATGTTTCATGTACATACTAATTGTTAGCATGGGGTAAAACTTTATAAAAAGCAATCAAATTCTAATGATTTTCTGATAATTACATAATGAGTTGTTACTCTTAATCAGTTTTTAGTGTATTACAAATGTTTCATTACCAAAAAAAGTAAAAATATGCGACAACCCTTGTTGACTGCCCGGACGATTTAGCTGCTGTGGGCGTATGTTTCGTTGCCTGGCAACCTATCTTTGTATAAGCTTGCAAAATCATGTCAAATGTCCACACATGAGGCTGAAAATCAGTGTTTTTTCAATTAAAGCAGGGTTTTGTTCATTGAGACATAGTGACCTACTGCAGACTTCCTAAAGATAGCTAATTAGGATTAAAACAGCAAATAATCCTCTTTTTAATTAGTCTGAACCTGTATTACATGTAATTAAAAGGTCTCAATAAAGGTTTTCAAACTACTTTCATCATCAATGACCCAGTCTTTGCACTATGACTTAGAAGCCGTTATAGAACTTGATGACAAACCGACAGTGTTACTTCAAATAAAGCTCCAGTCCTTTGTAGCCTGTCTTTATGATGTGGAGGCTCTAGAAGCTAAAGTTAATATCTGATTTACTTTAAAGATGAGTTCCCAGGAAAGTATTTATCGGATTGCCTATAAAAGTATAAAAATCCTTTTGGTATATATGGAAAGTAGAGATATCCAATCTTACTAGAAAAATACTGGATTCCCTGAAAAACACTCATGGAGCTTATACAGGACAGAAATGTAGGGGTTCCCTTAATAGTCAGCCCGACAATTAAGACTATCCCCATGCGTGACGTTGAAGGCTGCATGCGAACTTGAGCACTTTGTGTACATGTTGATAAACTGTATCAAGAGTTACAGTACTTTCTGAGATAAAAATCACGGAAAAAGACGCTGACAGAGGATAATCCGAGAATTTAATTAGGATTCGATATTTGTAATAAATAGTCAATAATTACAGACAACACCATCTTGTGTATGCAATGAATTCTCCCCTGTCTACACTGCCGTTGCTATAGGTACAGAGAGGGGTAATGCCCTGACGCAAACATGGTCTCTTTTGATCAATTTTTATAGGAGGGTATACTTGGCAATTACAATGTTTTGAGAAGGATTTGAAGCAAAATTGTGATAAGTTAACCAGTTTGAATATGTTTTCAGTCCTAATATATCATCAAATCACCCAGTTTGTACACGGAAATGTAACTTTAAATTTATACACAGTGTTTAAGGTCATGAGATTAAGAAATCTATTGATTTTCAGCGATATCCGATAATAACTGTCAGAGTTGTGGCCCTTGATCAATTTGAAATATTTTGCGGAGTTTATATTCGACTGACTTTAAATTTATACACAGTGTTTAAGGTCTTAAGACAAAGGATCTTCAACATTTTCAACGATTTCCAATAATTACTGCCAGAGTTGTGGCCCATGATCACTTTGAAAAAAATATGCGACAACCCTTGTTGACTGCCCGGACGACTAAGCTGTTGTGGGCGTATGTTTTGTTGCCTGGTAACCTATCTTTCATACAAGCAGGGGCCATAATTCAGGACGTTACGATCCAATATGCACAAATTTTTAAAGACGCAATGATCCGTAACCTCTACAGGATCCGCAACCAAGATGTACCATATTTTTACACTATACTCATACAAGCAGCGTTCATTTTGTCTGGCTGTTTTAGTCTGATTTTCTCGAATTTTGAACTCGACCTTCATTGATATAATCAAACAGTTTTTTATACACCCACATTGATGACACAACAGTTTACGCTTCTGGGTCTACTGTCAAAGAATAAGAACAAAAATTGTATGATAAAAACCATATGAGATTAAATATATCGAAAACCAAAGCTATGATAATCACGACGCAACAAAAAAGAAATACCCTCCCTGCTACTTTGAATATTAGATTACGTAATGAAGCATTAGAAGTCGCCTCCTCAGTAAAAATATCGGGTGTTTTTCTCAATCATAATCTAACCTGGAAAGATCATGTCGAGTATATTTCTAAAATATTAAGCCAGAAACTTTTTCAACTGCGTCAACTTACAAAATATCCTCCAGCTTCACTCCGTATCCTTTTCTACAATGCCCTCTTTCAAACACATATAGATTATTGTTCCCCAATGTGGGCTCGCGTGACGCGAAATCTCTTGACCGTCTTTCTCGACAGCAAATAATGGCCTTAAAATTGATTTTAGATGTTAAACATACCGCCGACGTTTACCCTCAACTAGACAAATTAAAAATTCTTACTATAGTAAATCGACATATCTCTAATCAATGTATATTTATTTATAGAATTCTTTTAAAACAATGCCCTGATTACTTATTTGACCTCTTACCGTATTATCAAACTCCTTACAATCATCTTAACAATAAACTTACTACTCTCAAGCCAAATATTAATGTAGCTAAAAGCAGTATACGCTTTAAAGGCCCCAAGCTCTGGAATTCAAGGCCAGCTTCTTTAAAAACTGTAAATACTGGTAACGTGAATCTTTTCAGGAAAAAACTTCTTCTTTACCTTAAATCTACTTCAAATATTTTACATTAAAAACCTGTAAGCTTATCTCTTATGATATGTGTTCTGTGCATCTCTATATTATAAGCATGTACATATTGTATATTTGTGAATACATGTTATATCTATATGCATTCAAACTTTTTGTTATATTACCCGCATATATACTTAAATTAATCTTTTAACTGATTTGTATATATATTTTTTTTCCGCTGTTGTAAATTATTGTGGTTTGTTGTTTAATTTTATTAGCTATATCTTTTGTATTATATTTTCTACGAAGGGCAGGATGTTAGAAAGGCTATTATAGCCTAATCTTCAACCCTTCTTAAATAAAGCCTATTGAGATTACTAAAATTATTAAGATTTCATACGAAAGCTTATTGTTTTTGTTAAAGTTATTAAGCTTTCATATGTATTACATATGAAAGCTTATTGTTTCTGTTAAGATTATTATTAAGCTTTCATATGTATTACATATGAAAGCTTATTGTTTCTGTTAAAGTTATTATTATTATTTTTTTTTTTTGTGTTTTCTGCAAATCGGATTTCTCAGAATCTATCCATAGGATCTTTCTGAAATTTTGACCTACCCCCCCAAAAATGGGGTGCGAACCTTGATTAAATATATTTTCAAAACGTTTATATTTTCTGAATCCTTGAAGGATGGCCCAAAAATCGCACGGAGCAGAATTTTGATTTAGGTCAACTGATGATTGCCATTTTGAAGTGAATATGAAAAGTAGTAGAAATTTGAAGGGCCAAGACTTTGAAACACAATAACTCTCCTTCTAATTGAGCTAGAATGTTCAATCTTGGTGTAGACGTTCACTAGGTCAATGTCGTGATTGAGTGCAAAGATGAGCATTTTCTGCTTAGGGTAAGCAGAGATAAGCATGCTGATTTGTTGATTCTTTAGGGCACGATAACTTCGGTTATAATAAAGGGAGGGTGGTGAAACTCTTGTCAATCGGGAGTCTAATAGCAAGTCTGTTGTGTGAAATCATTGTATCATTTTTTTTAAATATCAGGGATAGCAGAAAAAAAGAGATCGAAAATCCAAAAAGTCGTATTTTTACAATTTGGAGCATTTGTAAAGGTCCTTTTCTCTTAAAGTCAACATAATATTTTTGGGGAACTTCTTCTACAAAGAGTCTGATCAGTAGTCTTTTATATGAAACCATCGACCAACAGTCCAAAATATCAGGAGTAGAAGAATAAAAGGATCGAAAATTGAAAACGGCACCCTTTCATTGTTAAGCAAAACATGCAGTGTGGGTGGCTACAATCTGCACATTTAGTCATCGTATAGAGCTTATTCAACATTATCGAATTCCAACTGCTAAGGGATCTTTTACGTGCACTCCAATGTGTACACGGGGGTGGGGGGTACGCCAGAAAATCGAGATGAACTGTCTTGGCCAATGCAGGGATCGAACACCCGACCTCTTGGCTAGCAGGCCAACATCTTAGCCACTTAGTGTGGACACCCATCGTACATTTTATCCGTCAAATCAAAACATTGCATTGCCATCAGACCAATAATTAATTATTCTTAATTTAAAACTTTATTTTAATATCATTAAATCCTAATTTTATTGGTAGACGTTCGTCTTATTTAAAATTAAACTTTTATTTAACTATGAACAACCCTTAACGTCTCTCTTTAAAACAATTAAATACTCTAAAACAGTAGCTCAACCTTTTGATCTAAGCTCATTAATTTACCATTTTGTATGTGAGTGACTTGTTATTCTTCTTATATGACATATTGCACATGTCTGATTTCAAAGGGGAGTTGGGTGGCTGAATGGTTAGCACGCGCGCGCTGTATCATAAAGCCTGTCATTGAGTCAACTAGAGTGTTTTCGAATCTCCGGTTGTACTTGACAAGGAGTAAGGTCGCCTGTCCAACCTGGTGGGTTTTCTTCATTTCCTCCGGTTTCCTTCCACTGCTAAAGTCCTCGAAATATCGAAATAAAATCGAACTATATGTTAGTCCCCAAATGATCTAGTTTGGGACACATTAACTCTCTTTCTAATTCAGCTAAACTTGGTGTGTGTGTTTATACCATTACAGAGCCCTGTGTCTATTTTAGTGTCCAAACCGGCTAATAAAATTATTCCTACAAAAATAACCATACCGAAAGTATTCAAAAAATGAAAAAAAATGGTTAAAAACATTGTCGCACTTGCGAAAATCTTGATTTCTCCCTTAGGTAATAGCGGACCAAAAGAACTAAAGTGTCGTTGGATAGCCTTATATTTGGTCCATCATATGGTATCTAAATAATACGATTTCGATGGTAAGGAAATAAATTATTGTATGCCAAAAATCTAGTATTTTCCGATTTTTTAACATTCTGAGACGCCCTTTTCTCGAAAACGACGCCGCAGATTTTTCTGAATCTTTTCTTACCCAAAGTCTTATCGGTTGTCTATATAGTGAATCCAAAATGAAAAGCATTGAAATAATATAGGTGGTCCAAAAATGGCCTCAAACTTTGAAAAAAATTGAAAAATCGTTTAATTTTTGGAAACGCTCTTTAATTTATCTTTTTTTCCAAAACTACTCAATGGATGTTTCTGACACTTCTGGTACAGAAAGTTAAGAATCCAAAGAACTTCGTAAAGCTGTCACGACAATGATCGTAAAACCGGAAGTAGTCGAAAAAATGTCCGATATTTTGAAAAAAATTAATTTTTTACGAAAACCTTTTTTAATTATGAATATTTTTTGATGGTATTTTACACAGGGTTAAAATATCATCGTACTTGAGCAGAAATGAGAAAAAAAAATTGTCTCGGTAATTTGCGTTAGCCGCCATCGGCTAATTTAGTTTTTCGTACCCAGAAAAACTATTTATTGTTCGATTTGTATAAAACAAAGTTCATATGCTCCGTGGTCCCAATTGTAATTTTTTTTGTTGCGGTGAAATTTTTCTGTCGGTAACGGAAGTGACGTAATATTAACAAAAACTACAATTTTGACAGTTCGGTACCACTTTTTGAAAGCAAATATTATTTTTTTTCAAAACTGATATAACTAAAAGGATGCACCCTGCAACGGCGTATAAAATCTTTAGCTCAGATTTTTTAATTTTAATTTCATTTTCGGGCAATTTCGAATAAAATGTAAAATTCAGTTATTTACAATTCATTCAGCGTCTTCATATTTTGAAATATTTATTTGTTATTTTCATAAACTGGTAGCAATAATCCAGACGAAGAGAATGTATGCGAAAATTAGTTTGTAATATGAGCAGTTGCCGAGAAATATGCAATTTTGCATGCATCACTTTTCATGTTATTTTGCCTATAAAAGAGTGAATTATCATTTGATTTGCAATATTTTTTTTCCATTTGATGCCCAATGCCAATTTTGACTAGGTCAAGCCAATTTTACATTTTCGCTGTGACCGGAAATGACGTCATTTGGGCAAAAACTGTATTTTAACCTAAAAAACAAATATTTTATTCAAATGAGTCTGCCTTATAATGTTTTTATAATTATGATATTTGATTCCCATCAACGAATAGAATGAAGCCATACGACCATACAGATAGCACAAAATGGTTTCTAACTTGTATGGTTACAGAGAAATAGGCGATCTTCTATAAGTCACTTTTCAAGGTTTTTGGTCTATAAAAGTGTCAATTATTATTTGATTTTTATAATTTATTTACCATTTGATGCCTTATGCCATTTATGACTTCTATGAACCAAGTTAACATTTTCAATATCACCTTGTCGAATAATAGCCTATTTTCCCAGGGTCACTTTTAAGTTTTTTACCTTCTTAATTTCAGTTTATGGGTTATAGGTTAATTATTTATTGCCCGATATGTATAAAACAAAGTTTCTATTTTGTATGTTGCGAATTTTCGACTTATTTTTCACCTATAAAAAATTTCTTTCGACACCGGAAGTGACGTAATTTTGCCATAATTTACAATTTTCACCGGTCTTTTCGCCAGCAAATATTACTTTTACATATGCTAGAGGGTGTCACTGAAGCAAAACAACTAAAGTATAGTTTGGTAGCTCAATGGATCGGCTATGGTATAATAAACTTCCTGTGTGATTCCTGAAAGCCGGTTCGTTGCTGCTTGCAGGTCTAGTTAAGCTTTCATATTTCATATGAAAGCTTATTGTTTCTGTTAAGATTATTAAGCTTTCATATGTATTACATATGAAAGCTTATTGTTTCTGTTAAAGTTATTATTATTATTATTTTTTTTTTTGTGTGTTTTCTGCAAATCGGATTTCTCAGAATCTATCCATAGGATCTTTCTGAAATTTTGACCTACCCCCCCAAAAATGGGGTGCGAACCTTGATTAAATGTATTTTCAAAACGTTTTACGAATCCGAAATCACCGAATTTTACGAACGAATGCATTTGACCTACAATGCTGTAACTTTGTGACTATTTGATCTATTTTACTAATTCTTTTTTCTTTGAGTATCCTAAGACATTTACTTCAAATCTGCAATTTCGGATTTTCGAATTTCGAAAATTCGTCGCACCAACTCGACAACTTCTTTAGTAGTTGTACGATTTTCATGAAATTTAATATGTAAGTAGACCTTAATGATGCGACTTGAAAATGACTTTAGAAATTTTCTAACTTATCTCCCCTTGGTGAAATTAAGGATCAAAGTTTTCAAAAAAATCTTCGAAATATAGGTCAGAATGACCTAGTTTTTTTTTTCGATACTAGACAAGGAATTACTGATTCGTACACAAAATATGGAGTTTGTCGATCGAACCGGAAGTGCCACCATCTTTAAACGTGAAAAATCAATAAGGCTTTTTTGCTATTATACTTACAGACTCGGGAGTTATATTTTCTGAATCCTTGTAGGAAGGCCTTAAAAATGTCGCGAATACAATTCTGATTTAGTTCAACCGGGAGTCACCATTTTGAATTGAAAATGAAAAATAGAAGCAATTTGAAGGGCCGAGACTTTGGAGCACAATATCTCTCATTCTAATTAAGCTAGAATGTTCAAACTTGTTGTAGACGTTCACTAGGTCAATGTTATGATTGAGTTCAAAGATGAGCATTTTCTGCTTAGGGTACGCAGAGATAAGCATGCTGATTTGTTGATTCTTTAGGGCACGATAACTTCGGTTATAATGAAGGGAGGGCGGTGAAACTTTTGTCAATAGAGAGTCTAATAGCTAGCCTGTAGTGCGAAATCATTGTATCATTTTTTTTAAATATCAGGGATAGCCGAAAAAAAGAGATTGAAAATCCAAAAAGTCGTATTTTTACAATTTGGAGCATGTTTAGAGGTCTTTCTCGTAAAGTCAACATACTATTTTTTGGGGACTTCTTCTACAAAGAGTCTTATTGGTAGTCTTTTATATGAAACCATCGATCAACAGTCCAACATATCAGGAGTAGAAGAACAAAAGGATCGAACATTGAAAACGGCACCCTTTCATTGTTAAGCGAAACATGCAGTGTGGGTGACTACAATCTACGCATTTAGTCATCGTATAGAGTTTATTCAACAGTATCGAATTCCAACTGCTTAGGGATATTTTACGTGCACTCCAATGTGTACACGGGACCTTGGTTTTTCGTCCCATCCGAAGGACTAGACAGCTGTGCTTGTCAGGCCCTCCGTTCTGCCTCACTGACAAGGGGAACCACGCCGGGAAATCGAGATGAACTTTTTCCGTGCAGAACTTTCAATTCAGGCAAAACGTTTATTGCATACGATTAAGCTGGTCAGTTGGAGCTTATTTTCAAAAGTTTTGTAATAATCGGTTGGTAATTAAAGTACCGTGCACATTAAACTGTTAAAACAGAAAATTTCGCCCGGTTGAAATGTTTCTTGCTATAAGTCAGCAATTTTCCGAATTCAGGGAGGCTGGATGGCTGAATGGTTAGCAGGTGCTCGCTGTATCGAAACGTTTGTCATTGAGTCAACGGGCGTCGTTTCGATCTCCAGGTTGCACGTGACATGGTGTATGATGTCCAACCTCGTGGGTTTTCTCCGTGTTCTTCGGTTTCCTCCCAACGTCTAAAGACCAGTACGTGCAAGGGGAGTTTTTAAATAAAATTAAAAAAACATATGTTAGTCCCGAAATGACCTAGTTTGTGTCGAATGGACGTTAGGCCGCATTTCTCTCTTTCTCTTTTTAAAGTTTTGTAATAATCGGTTGGTAATCAAAGGTACTGTTAAAGTGATAAAACAGAAAATTTGGCCCGGTTGTAATGTTTCTCACTTTAAAGTCAGCAATTTGTCGATTTTAAGGGGCAAACGTTTATTGCGAACGATTAAGCTGGTCAGGGGGAGCTTATTTTTAAAAGTTTTGTAATATTCGGTTGATAACTAAAGGTACCGTGCAAATTAAACTGTTAAAATAGAAAATTTGGCCCGGTTGAAACGTTTCTCGCTGTAGGTCAGCAATTTGCCGATTTTAGGGAGGTTGCGTGGCTGAATGGTTAGCACGTGCGCTCTGTATCATAACGTCTGTCATTGAGTCAACTGGCCTTGTTTCGATTTCTTGGTTGTACGTGACAAGGAGTATGGTCGCCTTACCAACCTCGTAGGCCGTAACGCCGCTGCCCGGGTAAAATTTCCCTCATTGCACACTTTATGGCGTATGCCCGTCTTCATTAGCCCATTGTAGGAGCAGAACAGTAGGACGTTAAACCCCATTCAATTTCATTTCATTTTCTCTATGTTGCTTATTTATTATAGTGGATAAATATTTTTCTGGTTCTAGCAATTATTTAATTTCTGCATAGAAATCTCTGGCCAGTTTTTTTTATTGCAGAGTGCCATTCTTGTATATTGCAGTCTATGACCCTTTGTTTAAAACATGCTTAAGAAGTCGTCACGATTTCCTACTTATAACCAAACATATTGGAACCATAATTATAAAACATATCTTGGAAGCCCGATTACAGCTATACAAGTTTCAGTTATTTCCCTTTAGTTTAAAGATTATTTTTTTGCCCTGGTGCAATGTTTCTCACTACATTTAAATTTGTAACTTTGTGAGTTTTTGACCGATTTTGACATTATGTCTTTATAATTTTCAAAATCTACATATTTAACGTACATATTCAAACAGTTGAGTTCAACCTGATTCAAAAAGTTTTAGTTTTGTTCAAAGTTATCTCATTCATCCCGATTACAGCAACACAAGTATCAGTTATTTCCCTTTAGTTTTCTGATTACTTAATGTTTCATACTATATTTAGACTTGTAACTTCGCGAGTTTTTGACCAATTTTGATAGTTTGTTATTCTTATCCTTTTATTTGAGATACTTGATATAATCGATGACACGTGACGATGAATATGAAAGCTTTCATATCTGCATGGGACAGTAGCAGATCTAGTTATTATTTTTTTTTTTGTGTTTTTCCTGCAAATCGGATTTCACAGAATCTATCCATAGGATGTTTCTGAAACTTTGACCTACCCCCCCAAAAATGGGTGGTGGCTGTTGATTAAATATATTTTCAAAACGTTTTGCGAATTCGAAATCACCGAATTTTACGAACGAAAAAACTGACAATGCATAGTCGTAACTTTGCTATTTTTTGACAGATTTTACTAATTCTTTTTTCTTTGAATACCTTGAAAAAAATCATTTTCATCTGCAGTTTCACATTTTCGAATTTCGAAAATTCGTCGCTGTGATTTCGAACCGGAAGTTTAGACCAATTTGACAACTTCTTTAATAGTTGTACGATTTTCATGAAATTTAGTATTTAAGTAGATCTTACCAATGTGACTTCAAAATTATAATGAAAAATTTTCTAAATTATCTCCCCTTGGTGAAATTAAGGATCAAAGTTTTTAAAAAAATCGTCGAAATATAGGTCAGAATGACCTGAAATTTTTTTTCGATACTCGACAAGTAATTACTGATTCCTACACAAAATATGGAGTTTGTCGATCAAACCGGAAATGCCACCATCTTGAAACATGAAAAATCCCTAAGGCTTTTTTGCTATCTTACTTACAGACACGGGAGTTATATTTTCTGAATCCTTGAAGGATGGCCCAAAAATCGCAGGGAGCAGAATTTTGATTTAGGTCAACTGATGGTTGCCGTTTTTAAGTGAATATGAAAAGTAGTAGCAATTTGAAGGGCCGAGACTTTGAAACACAATAACTCTCCTTCTAATTGAGCTAGAATGTTCAATCTTGGTGTAGACGTTCACTAGGTCAATGTCATGATTGAGTGCAAAGATGAACATTTTCTGCCTAGGGTAAGCAGAGATAAGCATGCTGATTTGTTGATTCTTTAGGGCACAATAACTTCGGTTATAATGAAGGGAGGGTGATGAAACTCTTGTCAATCGAGAGTCTAATAGCTAGCCTGTTGTGTGAAATCATTGTATCATTTTTTTTAAAATATCAGGGGTAGCAGAAAAAAGAGATCGAAAATCCAAAAAGTCGTATTTTTACGATTTGGAGCATTTTTAAAGGTCCTTTTCTCTAAAGTCAACATAATATTTTGGGGAACTTCTTCTACAAAGAGTCTTATCGGTAGTCTTTTATATGAAACCATAGATCAACAGTCCAAAATATCAGGAGTAGTAGAATAAAAGGATCGAAAATTGAAAACCGCACCCTTTCATTGTTAAGCAAAACATGCAGTGGGGGTGGCTACAATCTGCACATTTAGTCATCGTATAGAGCTTATTCCACAATATAGAATTCCAACTGCTAAGGGATCTTTTACGTGCACTCCAATGTGTACACGGCGGATGGGGGGACACGCCAGAATATCGAGATGAACTTTCTCGGCCAATGCAGGGATCGAACACTCGACCTCCTGGCTAGCAGGCCAACGCCTTAGCCACATAGTGTGGACACCCATCGTACATTTCATCCGTCAAATCAAAGCATTTCATTGCATTAGACCAATAATTAATTATTCTTAATTTAAAACTTTATTTAATATTAGTCTGGCATTATTAAATCCTAATTTTATTGGTCTTATTTAAAATTAAACTTTAATTTAACTATGAACAACCCTTAACGTGTCTCTTTAAAACAATTAAATACTATAAAACAAAAAACAAAACAAAAAATCAATAAGCGGGTCAATTCAGGTAAGTATAACTACGGGTTCTGTCCACCTTCTCTCGTCTACGGCCATACCACGTTGAAAACACCAGTTCTCGTCCCATCACTGAAGTTAAGCAACGTCGGGCCCGGTTAGTACTTGGATGGGTGACCGCCTGGGAACACCGGGTGCTGTAGATGCCTTTTTGCCCTGATTCTTCGTGAAAAAAATCAATTTTCCGCCAATCAGACCACAACGCGCACTCTTTTGCACCACTCCAGCTCTGCGCTCGGCCCGTCTCCCCAGGGAAAAAGACACAAAAAGAATTTGAGTAAGCACAAGTATGGGTTCTGTCCACCTTCTCTCGTCTACGGCCACACCACGTTGAAAACACCAGTTCTCGTCCGATCACTGAAGTTAAGCAACGTCGGGCCCGGTCAGTACTTGGATGGGTGACCGCCTGGGAACACCGGGTGCTGTAGACGCCTTTTTAAAACCGACACCCCCCCCCCCCCCCAAAAAAAAATCAATAAGCGGGTCAATTCAGGTAAGTATAACTACGGGTTCTGTCCACGTTCTCTCGTCTACGGCCACATCACGTTGAAAACACCAGTTCTCGTCCGATCACTGAAGTTAAGCAACGTCGGGCCCGGTCAGTACTTGGATGGGTGACCGCCTGGGAACACCGGGTGCTTTAGACGCCTTTTTAAAACCGACACCCACCTCCCCCCCACCCCAAAAAAAATCAATAAGCGGGTCAATTCAGGTAAGTATAACTACGGTTTCTGTCCACCTTCTCTCGTCTACGGCCACACCACGTTGAAAACACCAGTTCTTGTCCGATCACTGAAGTTAAGCAACGTCGGGCCCGGTTAGTATTTGGATGGGTGACCGCCTGGGAACACCGGGTGCTATAGACGCCTTTTTAAAACCGACAAAAACCGCCCCAAAAATCAATAAGCTGTTAAGCAAAACATGCAGTGTCGGTGGCTACAATCTGCACATTTAGTCATCGTATAGAGCTTATTCAACAATAACGAATTCCAACTGCTAAGGAATTTTTTACGTGCACTCCAATGTGTACACGGCGGATGGGGGGGGGGGACGCGCCAGAATATCGAGATGAACTTTCTCGGCCAATGCAGGGATCCAACACCCGACCTCCTGGCTAGCAGGCCAATGTCTTAGCCAGATAGTGTGGACACCCATCGTACATTTCATCCGTCAAATCAAAGCATTTCATTCCATCAGACCAATAATTAATTATTCTTAATTTAAAACTTTATTTAATATTAGTCTGGCATTATTAAATCCTAACTTTATTGGTCTTATTGAAAATTAAACTTTCATTTAACTATGAACAACCCTTAACGTGTCTCTTTAAAACAATTAAATACTCTAAAACAGTAGCTCAACCTTTTGACCTAAACTCATTAATTTACCATTTTGTTGTGAGCGACTTGTTATTCTTCCTATATGACATATTGCACGTTTCTGATTTCAAAGGGGGGTTGGGCGGCTGAATGGTTAGCACGCGCGCCTGTCATTGAGTTAACTAGCGTGTTTTCGAATGCCCGGTTGTACGTGACAAGGAGTAAGGTCGCCTGTGCAACCTTCCTTTTTTAATTTTTTTCCCGCCATTTTCATTTCATTTTCTCATCTGACTCATTACAGTAATACAAGTTTCGGTTATTTCCCTTTAGTTTTCAGGTTATTGTTATGGCTTGGTGCAATGTTTCATACTATATTTAGACTTGTAACTTCGCGAGTTTTTGACCAATTTTGATAATTTTTTCTTCTTATCCTTTTATTTAGGATACTTGATACAATCAATGACACGTGACGATGAATATGAAAGCTTTCATATCTGCATGGGACAGTAGCAGATCTAGTTATTTATTATTATTATTTTATTTTTCGGGGGAGCCTATTTCTCAGTGCCTGTAACAGATACCGATCTGGGACCTAATTCTCTATCGGGAAACCATGTGTTCGCTACTTGATAAACTATTTTTGAAACTTCTGCGCAGACGGGAAGTGGTCGAATTTCGTGCTGTGTCAAAAAATTAAAAAACGGCCGTAGATTCGTCAATTCTGTACCTATTTTCATACAAATGACATTTTCGGAAACCTTGAGTCTTTTCTCGGACGATAGCAGTTGAAAATTTCGATATTTCGAAACTTCATCGCTGACTTCTTGCGATCGAAAAATGAAAAATGTTGTTTGAGAGACAATTTTTGTTATTTTTCAAAATTTTCAAATTTAACCTACATTTTTGGATACCTGAAGGCAATCCGGTTCCAGTAATATAAGTTTCATTCAGAGTTATCGCCCTTTATTTTTCGATTTTATTCGAATTTTCTTCACATTTTGTGAGCTTAAGTTTTGTTTTACGGCCGGATCAACGTTTCTGAAATTCCTGGAACATGAAGCAATATTGTCAAACCACCGTTTAAAGCAATTTCAACAACAATCCGTAAACCGGAAATAGTCGAAATAATATGCGATATTTTGAAAAAAACATGAAAAATTGTTGTTTTGGGTAAAAACACGATTTCTCCGTCCGATATCAACGGATTAAACAAATTAAGGTATCATTTGGTCAGGCGGTGATTGGACCACTGAATGATACCGAATTCGTACGGATACGATGAGCAGGAAGCAAAATATGGCACGCTGAAAATCAAGTATTTTCTGATTTGGAGCGTTTTTGGACGCCTGTATCTCGAAAACTTAACCGCAACTTTTTTTTTTAATTGTTTCTATCGAGAGTCCTTTCGAAGGTATTTTGCATGAAGCCATTCAATAAGACTTTAAAATATCTGGAATAGGTGAAATAACGGATTGAAAATCGAAAAAAGTCGAAAAATCGTGAAATTTTGGAAAATGCTCTGCTATTTTTTTATGTTAAGAGATTTTCAAAAAAAGATTGTATATTCAGATAGCTGACCTAATTACGATTCTAACGATGTATAATATGTAGGTAGTTATTGAAATTTAATTTTCGATATTTTAAATTTTTTGCATTGTTGGCACTTTTGAACATAGGATTTCTCAGGGGCATTTTATCTGATCAGATAATGTAATATATCATTACAGAGCCCTGTGGCTATTTTAGTGCCCAAACCGGCTATTAAAACTATTCCGACAATAATAACCATACCGGAAGTATTCAAAAAATGTAAAAAAAAGGTTAAAAACATTGGCGCACTTGCGAAAAACTTGATTTCTCCCTTAGGTAATAGCGGACCAAAAGAACTAAAGTGTCGTTGAATAGCCCTATTAATGGACCATCATATGGTATCTAAATAATACGATTTCGATGGTAAGGAAATAAATTATTGTATGCCAAAAATCTAGTATTTTCCGATTTTTTAACATTCTGAGACGCCCTTTTCTCGAAAACGACGCCTACGATTTTTCTTAAACTTTTCTTACTCAAAGTCGTATCGGTTGTCTATATAGTGAATCCAAAATGAAAAGCATTGAAATAATATAGGTGGTCCAAAAATGGCCTCAAACTTTGAAAAAAAATGGAAAAATCGTTAAATTTTTGGAAACGCTCTTTAATTTATCTTTTTTTCCAAAACTACTCAATGGATGTTTCTGACACTACTGGTACGTAAAGTTAAGTATCCAAAGAACTTCGTAAAGCTATCACAATAACGATCATAAAACCGGAAGTAGTCGAAAAAATGTCCGATATTTTGAAAAAAATTAATTCTTTTACGAAAACCTTTTTTATTTATGAATATTTTTTGTTGATATTTTACACGGGAATTATTGATATAAAATTAAACCATGCTACTCCCGAAATGACATAGTTTGTGTCTAGTCGACGTTAAACCCCATTTCTCTCATCTCGGTAGTGCCGGTTAATTTGAGATATATTTTGTCTCCCTTTAAGTTTTTTACCTTTTTAATTTCAGTTTATGGGTTCTAAGTTTATTATTTATTGTCTGATGTGTATAAAACAATTCTCAATTGCGAATTCTCAACTTATTTGTTACCGATAATGATTTCTTTTGGCACCGGAAGTGAAGTAATTTTGCCAGATTTTAAAATTTTGACCGGTGTATTCGCAAGCAAATATTACTTACAAATCTGATAGAGGGTGTCACTGAATCATAACAACTACAGTATCGTTTGGTAGCTCGATGGATCGGCTATTGTATGACGCACTTCCTGTCTGATTCCTGAAAGCCGATTCAGCACTGCAGGTCTGCAGGTCTAGTTATTATTATTATTATTTACCGCGAGGGCCTAGATCTCCATGATCGAAAACA
Organism: Patella ulyssiponensis; assembly: GCA_963678685.1. NCBI lineage: Eukaryota > Metazoa > Mollusca > Gastropoda > Patellidae > Patella > Patella ulyssiponensis. Next base: position 35,544,258 of record OY783229.1, on the reverse strand, counting down.
GATATCGATCAGGAATTAGATTTTCTATAGGGAAACCATGTGGTGGCTACTTGATAAAATATTTTTGAAATTTCTGCGCATACCGGAAGTGACCGAACTTAGTACATTGTCTAAAAATTGAAAATCGGCCATAGTTTCGTCAATTCTTTATCCATTTTCAAACAACTTACATTTTTGGAATCCCTGAATCTTTTCTGAGAAAATGGCTATCTCACATTTTTCAATTTCGAATATTCGTCTATGACTTTTATCGTTTGAAAATTGAAAACATGTTGTTTACGAGACAATTTTTGTTATTTTCAAAATCTTCAAATTTGACCTACATTTTTGGATACCTGAAGTCCATCCAATTCCAGTAATATAAGTTTTATTCAGAGTTATTGCCCTTAATTTTTCGATTTTTTTCGAATTTTCTTCCCATTTTGTGAGCTCGAGTTTCGGTTTATGGCAGAATTGACGTTTCTGGAACATGAAGTTATAGTCCAATACCAACTTATAAAGCAATTTCGACAAGAATCCTTAAACCGGAAGTGGTCGAAATAATGTGCAATATTTTGAAAAAAATGCAAAAAATGGATATTTTAGGGAAAAACGCGATTTCTCCGCCCGATATCAATGGATTAAAGAAATTAGGGTACCATTGGACTGCACTAGGATTGTACTATCGTATGATACCCAATTCATATGGATACTATGATCAGGCAGCAAAATATGGCATGCTGAAAATCAAGTATTTTCTGATTTGGAGCGTTTTTGGACGCCTGTATCTCAAAAACTGCTCCAGCGATTTTTCTTAAACTTTATTTATCGATGGTCCTTCCGGTAGTCTTTAGCATGGATCCATCCATTAAGACTTTTATATAATTGGAATAAGACAAAAAAGGGACTGAAAATCGAAAAAAGTCGAAAAATCGTGAAATTTGCGAAAATGCTCTACTATTTTTTTATTTTAATAGTAAGTGCAGGAGGACCGCACTACACGAAAAACAAAAACCTACAAGATAACCTGCGAAAAATATCAAATCAAGTGAATGGATCCGGGGGCCAGCCGTAAGCGTCCACTGCGCTGTACAGTCCCGGGCCTGTTATGGTACAGGCTTCACTAAAAATGATTTGAAAAAAAAAAAAAAAAAAAGAGGTAACAGAATTAATGCGACCGATCTTGACAATGGTCGTCTCTTCAATGGCGATAGTCTGCCAGTTGACGTCAGATGTTTGAACGTCAAACAATTTCAACAATAAGGGCGATAATCCGGATAGAATCTCGGAAAACGCTAAAATAATAAGTGTAGTGAGCAAACAGGATTTTCAAAAAAAGGATATATATTTAAAAAGCTGACCTAATTACGATTCTAATGATGTATAATATGTATGCAGTTATTGAAATTTAATTATCAATATTTTGACATTTTGACATTTTTAACACTTTTGAACATAGGATTTCTCAGAAGTATTTTATTTGATCGTATAGTGTTGTATATCATTAGAGAGCCCTGTTCCCATGCAAACTCCAAAACTGGATGTGAAAACTACTCGACAATGATTCGTATACCGGAAGTAGTTAAAAAGAACAAAGAAAAGTGTAAAAAAGATGAAAAAAAATTGGAGCTCTTGCCAAAAGTTCGAATTCTCCGTCACATATTAGCGGACCAAAACAATTAAAGTGTCTTTGGATAGTTCCATTAATAGACGATCGTATAACATCTAAATAACACAAATTTGATTCTTAGGAAATAAATTATGGTACGCCGAAAACTAAGTATTTTCCGTTTTGGAGCATTCTGTGACTCCTTTTTCTCGAAAACGACGCCTACGATTTTTCTTAAACATTTTTTGCTCAGAGTCCTATCGGTGGCCTAGCGTGTGCATTTAATAATAAAAGCGTTGCAATATTATAGGCGGTCCAAAAATGACCTCAATCTTTGAAAAAAGTTGAAAAATCATTAAATTATTGAAAATGCTCTTTCATTTATCTTTTTTTCGAAAACTACTCAATGAATGTTTCTGACATTTCTGGTACAGGAAGTTAAGTATCTAATCAACTTGTTAAAGCTATTTCGACAATGGTCGTAAAACCGGAAATAGCCGAAAAAATCTCCGATATTTTGATTTTTTTTTACATTTTACAGAAAACTGTTTTATTTATGAATATTTTTTGATGGTAGTTTACACAGAGTTAAAGTATCACCCTACTTGAGCAGAAGTGAGAAAGAATTTTGTCTCAGTAATTTTCTTTAGTCGCCATTGGCTAATTTAGTTTTTCGTACCTAGATTAATTATTTATTGTTCGATTTGTATAAAACAAAGTGCATATGCTCCGTGGTCTCAATTGTCATTTTTTATACGCCCACATTGAAATGTGGTCGTATATTGTCGTCGCCCCTGTCCGTCCGTCCGTCCGTCCATCGGTCCGGTGTCCACAATTGCTTGTGGACGCTCTAGAGGCTAAAGTTAATATCCGATTGACTTTAAATTTATACACAGTGTTTAAGGTCATGAGACGAAGAAGCCTATCGTTTTTCAGCGATTTCCGATAATAACTACCAGAGTTATGGCCCTTGATCACTTCAAAAAATCTTGTGGACGCTCTAGAGGCCAAAGTTAATATCAGGTTGGCTTTAAATTTATACACAGTGTTTAAGGTCATAAGACGAAGAAGCCTATTGATTTTCAGCGATTTCCGATAATTAGTGCCAGAGTTATGGCCCTTGATCACTTCAAAAAATCTTGTGGACGCTCTATAAGCCAAAGTTAATATCCGATTGACTTTAAATTTATACACAGTGTTTAAGGTCATGAGACGAAGAAGCCTATTGATTTTCAGCGATTTCCGATAATTAGTGCCAGAGTTATGGCCCTTGATCACTTCAAAAAATCTTGTGGACGCTCTATAAGCCAAAGTTAATATCCGATTGACTTTAAATTTATACACAGTGTTTAAGGTCATGAGACGAAGAAGCCTATTGATTTTCAGCGATTTCCGATAATTAGTACCAGAGTTATGTCCCTTGATCACTTCATAAAATCTTGTGGACGCTCTAAAAGCCAAAGTTAATATCCGATTGACTTTAAATTTATAGACAGTGTTTAAGGTCATGAGACGAAGAAGCCTATTGATTTTCAGCGATTTCTGATAATTAGTGCCAGAGTTATGGCCCTTGATCACTTCAAAAAATCTTGTGGACGCTCTAAAAGCCAAAGTTAATACCCGATTGACTTTAAATTTATCCACAGTGTTTAAGTTCATAAGACGAAGAAGTCTATTGATTTTCAGCGATTTCCGATAATTAGTGCCAGAGTTATGCCCCTTGATCACTTCAAAAAAACCTTGTGAACGCTCTAGAGGTCTAAGTTAATATCCGATTGACTTTAAATTTATACACAGTGTTTGAAGTCATGAGACGAAGAAGCCTATTGATTTTCAGCGATTTCCGATAATTAGTGCCAGAGTTATGGCCCTTGATCACTTCAAAAAATCTTATGGATGCTCTAGAGGCCAATGTTGATATCCGATTGATTTCAAATTTATACACAGTGTTTAAGGCCATGAGACGAAGAAGCCTATCGATTTTCAGCAATTTATGATAATTAGTGCCAGAGTTGTGGCCCTTGATCAGTTCAAAATATCTTATGGATGCTCTAGAGGCCAAAGTTGATATCCGTTTGACTTCAAATTTATACACAGTGTTTAAGGTAATGAGACGAAGAAGCCTATCGATTTTCAGCGATTTCTGATAATTAGTGCCAGAGTTGTGGCCCTTGATCACTTCAAAATATCTTGTGGATGCTCTAGAGGCCAAAGTTAATATCCGATTGACTTTAAATTTATACACAGTGTTTAAGGTCATGAGACGAAGAAGCCTATTGATTTTCAGCGATCTTTGATGATTATTGCCTGAGTTGTGACCCTTGATCACATAAAAAAAATCCTGTGGACGCTCTAGAGGCCAAAGTTAATATCCGATTGACTTTAAATTTACACACACTGTTTAAGGTAATGAGACGAAGAAGCCTACTGATTTTCAGCGATTTCAAATAATTACTTCCAGAGCTATCTCCCTTGATCACTTCAAAAACCCTTGTGACACTATAGATGCCAAACTTATCATCCGATTGACTTCAGATTGATACACAGAGTTTAAGGTGTTGAAACGAACAAGTATTTTGATTTTCAATGAATTTTGATAACTGAACAGCTAAATCCATGATGTTAAATGTTTCCTATACTAATTGTTAGCGTGGGGCAAAACTTTATAAAAAGCAAACAAATTCTAATGATTTTCAGATAATTACATAATGAGTTGTTACTCTTAATCAGATTTTAGTGTATTACAAATGTTTCATTACCAAAAAAAGTAAAAATATGCGACAACCCTTGTTGACTGCCCGGACGATTTAGCTGTTGTGGGCGTATGTTTCGTTGCCTGGCAACCTATCTTTCTTGTTACCGTGAAATTTTTCTGCACGCAACGGAAGTGGCGTAATATTAACAAAAACTACACTTTTGACAGTTCAGTACCACTTTTTGAAAGCAAATATTATTTTTTTGAAATCTGATATAGCAAAAAGGATGCGCGCTGTATAGGGGCACAAATCGTTGGCTCAGATTTTTTAATTTCAATTTCATTTTCCGGCAATTTCGAATAAATGTAAAAAAAAGTGTAACAATCAGTTATTTACAACCCATTCAACGTCTTCATATTTTGAACTATTTATTCGTAACTTTCATAAACTCGTAGTAATAATCCAGACGAGGAGAATGTATGGACAAAATAGTTCGTAATATGAGCAATTGCCGAGATATATGCAATTTTGCATGCATCACTTTTCACGTTATTTTGCCTTTAAAAGATTAAATTATTATCCGATTTTCAATATTTTTTTTTCATTCGATGCTTAATGCCAATTTGGACTAGTTTAAACCAATTTTACAGTTTCACTGTGACCGGAAATGGCGTCATTTTGGCAAAAACTGTATTTTTAACCTAAAAAACAAATATTTTATTCAAATGTGTCTTTTTTATAATATTTTTAAAATTATGATATTTGAATCCCATCACCGAATAGCATGAACCCATAAGATCATACAGATACCACAAAAAAGTTTCTAACTTGTACGGTTGCCGAGAAATAGACAATTTTCTACAAGTCACTTTTCAAGCTTTTTGGTCTATAAAAGTGTCAATTATTATTCAATTTTCATACAATTTTCACCATTTGATGCCTTATGCCATTTATCATTGCATTAAACTAATTTAAGATTTTTATTATCACCGGAAGTAATGTCTTTTTTGCAAAAACCGTATTTTTAGACTTCAAAACAAATGTTTTTTTGAAGTGAGTTATATTTGTTATTTGTTTAACGTTAGAACGTTTGATTCTAATGGCCATCTAGATTGGATCAATATAATCATGCTGATATCAAAAAATTGCTTCTAGCATGTTCCCTTGTCGAGAAATAACCAATTTTCTAAGGATCACTTTTTAAGTTTTTTTACCTTTTAATTTCAGTTTATGGGTTCCAAGTTTATTATTTATTGCCTGATATGTATAAAACAATTCTCAATTGCGAATTCTCAACTTATTTGTTACCGATAATGATTTCTTTTGGCACCGGAAGTGGAGTAATTTTGCCAGATTTTACAATTTTGACCAGTGTATTTGCAAGCATATATTACTTTTACAAATCTGATAAAGGGTGTCACTGAATCATAACAACTACAGTATCGTTTGGTAGGTCGATGGATCGGCTATTGTATGATGCACTTCCTGTCTGATTCCTGAAAGCCGATTTAGCACTGCCGGTCTGCAGAGGTCGTTCCATAGCGAGCGAAGAAACATAACTAATTTCGCCGAGAATTTTAAGAAATAGGACAGATTTGAAAATACGGTACTCTTACAAAACGTTCAAATAAAGGTGTTCTAAAATCTTTTATTGCTATTTTGATCTTTTGTGTCGATAGATATAGTATATTTATAGACTCATTTTTGAGAACATTTCATCAATATTTTTACTTATTTGCCTCTACTCCAAAATTAGATTTTGCGCGATCCGACTCAAGATGGCGTGTTCAATGACAAATATTACGGGACGCTGAAGATCTAGTATTTTCCTTTTTGGACTTTTATATGATATCAGAATGATACAAATTCGATGGTTAGGCAATAGATTATGAGATGCCGAAAATGTAGTATTTTCCTCTTTTTTTTTGAGCCTTTTCAGACCCGTTTATCTCGAAAACTACTTCTATTTCACTTCTTAAACTTCTGTTACCCCGAGTCCTATCGGTCGTTTACAGTATAAAGGTAAATTTAAAAGCATGGCAATGATATAAAGGACCCTGAAAGCCGATTCAGCACTGCTATGCAAGTCTAGTTATTTATTATTATTATTCTTTACTACCGGAACCTATTTCTCCATGATCGAAAACAGATATCGATCTGAAACGAAATTTTCTATCGGGAAACCATGTGGTGGCTACTTGATAAACTATTTTTGAAACGTCGGCGCATACCGGAAGTGGTCGAACTTTGTACGTTGGTCCGAAATTGAAAATCGGCCATAGTTTCGTCAATTCTTTATCCATTTTCAAACAAATTACATTTTTGGAATCCCTGAATCTTTTCCGACACAATGGCTATCTCACATTTTTCAATTTCGAACATTCGTCGATGACTTTTATCGTTCGAAAATTTAAAACATGTTGTTTACGAGACATTTTTTGTTATTTTTCAAAATTTTCAAATTTGACCTACATTTTTGGATTCCTGAAGTCCATCCGATTCCAGTAATATAAGTTTCATTCAGAGTTATCTCCCTTTATTTTTCGATTTTTTTCGAATTTCCTACCCATTTTCAAACCCTTATATTTTTTGGAAAGGATACATCGATATTTCTGAAACCTCTGGAACATAAAGCCATATAGTCAGACAGTTGGATAAAGCAATTTCAAGAACGATCCGTAAACCGGAAGTGGTCGAAATAATTTCTGATATTTGGAAAAAAATGCAAGAAATGGGTGCTTTGGGGAAAAACGTGATTATTTCGTCCGATATCAACAGATTAAAGAGATTAGGGTGTCGTTGGGTTGCACGGGAATTGAAGTATCGCATGATACCCAATTCATACAGATACGATGACCCGGAAGTAAAATATGGCACGCTGAAAATCAAGTATTTTCTAATTTGGGGCGTATTTGGACGCCTTTATCTCGAAAACCACTTCAGCGATTTTTCTTAAACTTTATCTATCGATGGTCCTTCCGGTAGTCTTTAGCATGGATCCATCCATTAAGACCTTCAAATAATTGGAATAGGACAAAAAAGGGACTGAAAATCAAAAAAAGTCGAAAAATCACGAAATTTTGGAAAATGCTCTACTATTTTTTTATTTGAAGAGATTTTCAAAAAAACGATATAAATTCAGATAGCTGACCTAATTACGATTCTAACAATGTATAATATGTATGTAGTTATTGAAATTTAATTTTCAATATTTTGACATTTTTGACTCTTTTGAACGTAGGATTTCTCAGAAGGGTTTTATCTGATCGGATAGTGTAGTATATCATTATAGAGTCCTGTTCCCTTTCAAACTCCAAAACCGGATGTTAAAACTACTCGACAATGATTCGTCTATCGGAAGTAGTTCAAAAAACGGCAAAAAAGCGTAAAAATGATAAACAAAATTGGCTCTCCTGCTAAAAACTGAAATTCTTCGTCACATATTAGCGGACCAAAACAATTAAAGTGGCGTTGGATAGTTCCATTAATAGACGATCGTATAACATCTAAATAACACGAATTTGCTTCTTAGGAAATAAATTATGGTGCGCCGAAAACTAAGTATTTTTCGTTTTGGAGCATTCTGAGACGCCTTTTTCTCGAAAACGTCGATTACGATTTTTCTTAAACATTTTTTACTCAGAGTCCTATTGGTGGCCTAGCGTGTGCATCTAATAATAAAAGCGTTGCAATATTATAGGTGGTCCAAAAATTACCTCAATCTTTGAAAAAAGTTGAAAAATCATTAAATTATTGAAAATGCTATTTTATTTATCTTTTTTTCGAAAATTACTCAATGAATGTTTCTGATATTTCTGGTACAAGAAGTTAAGTATCTAATCAACTTGCTAAAGCTATTCCGGCAATGATCGAAAAACCGGAAGTAGTCGAAAAAATCTCCGATATTTTGAGTTTTTTTTACATTTTTACAGAAAACTTTTTTATTTATGAATATTTTTTGAAGGTAGTTTCCACAGAGTTAAAGTATCACCCTTCTTGAGCAGAAGTGAGAAAGAATTTTGTCTCAGTAATTTTCTTTAGTCGCCATTGGCTAATTTAGTTTTTCGTACCTAGATTAATTATTTATTGTTCGATTTGTATAAAACAAAGTGCATATGCTACGTGGTCTCAATTGTAATTTTTTTTGTTACCGTGAAATTTTTCTGCACGCAACGGAAGTGGCGTAATATTAACAAAAACTACAATTTTGACAGTTCAGTACCACTTTTTGAAAGCAAATATTATTTTTTTCGAAATCTGATATAGCAAAAAGGATGCGCGCTGTAAAGGGGCACAAATCCTTAGCTCCGATTTTTTAATTTCAATTTCATTTTCGGGCAATTTCGAATAAATGCAAAAAAAAAGTGTAACAATCAGTTATTTACAACCCATTCAACGTCTTCATATTTTGAACTATTTATTTGTAACTTTCATAAACTCGTAGTAATAATCCAGACGAGGAGAATGTATGCACAAAATAGTTCGTAATATGAGCAATTGCCGAGAAATATGTAATTTGGCATGCATCACTTTTCACGTTATTTTGCTCATAAAAGAGTAAATTATTATCCGATTTTCAATATTTTTTTTTCATTCGATGCCTAATGCCAATTTGGACTAGGTTAAGCAAATTTTACAGTTTCACTGTTACCGAAAATGACGTCATTTTGGCAATAACTGTATTTTTAACCTAAAAAACAAATATTTTATTCAAATGAGTCTTTTTTATAATATTTTTAAAATTATGATATTTGAATCCCATCAACGAATAGCATTAACCCATACGATCATACAGATACCACAAAAAAGTTTCTAACTTGTACGGTTGCCGAGAAATAGACGATTTTCTACAAGTCACTTTTCAAGCTTTTTGGTCTATAAAAGTGTCAAATATTATTCAATCTTCATACAATTTTCACCATTTGATGCCTTATGCCATTGATGATTGCAATGATCTGATTTAACATTTCCATTATCACCGGAAGTAATGTCATATTTGCATTAAACTAATTTAAGATTTTTATTATCACCGGAAGTAATGTCTTTTTTGCAAAAACCGTATTTTTAGACTTCAAAACAAATATTTTTTTTAAGTGTATTATATTTTTTATTTGTTTAACGTTATAATGTTTGATTATAATGGTCATTTAGATTGGATCAATACAATCATATTGATGTCAAAAAATTGGTTCTAGCATTTTCCCTCGTCGAGAAATAACCAATTTTCTCAGGATCACTTTTTAAGTTTTTTCACCTTTTTAATTTCAGTTTATGGGATCTAGGTTTAGTATTTATTGCCTGATATGTATAAAACAAAGTTTGTATGTTTCTATGTTTCATGTTGCAAATTCTCAACTTATTTGCTGCCGATAATGATTTCTTTTGGCACCGGATGTGACGTAATTTTGCCAGATTTTACAATTTTGACCGATCTTTTCGCAAGCAAATATTACTTATACAAGTCTGATAGAGGGTGTCATTGAATCAAAAAAAAAATACAGTATCGTTTGGTATCTGGATAGATCGGCTATTGTATGACGTATTTCCTGTCTGATTCCTGAAAGCCTATTCAGTGCTGCGGAGGAAATGCAGCAGGTTGTACTGGCAACCTAGTCCTTGTCATGTACATCCCCTCCCCTCCTTAAACATGTGTACATAGGACCTCGGTTTCGCATCTACTCTGATCTACTATTCTAGGGCACCATTCCTACACCTTTGACAACGGAGGAATTATGCTGTCAAATCTGAATATTGCAAGGGTGCTCTTTTTGTAACGAAAAATCCATAACATCATAGTGTTATACTGAAGAACAATCTATACATTAGTAGTAATTTGTATATTATAACTTAGGTAGGATTAACTGAAGTTAATCTCATCAATTAATTAGCACCTTAGTGCCAGCTAGTGGACAGGAGATTAAGATTATTGTTGATTGGGTAATCATCAAAGCAGCCGCCACAGTTGTACGTGTGTTCATTTAACGCGTGAATTAAAATAAGATTTTGGGTGAACGATACGTCTATAGTATTTTCAAATCCGTAACGTTATCAAAATATGAGTACCTATAGATAGCTGTCAATTTAATAGCCAAGTAAAGCTTACGTTCACTTTCGTGCATTTTGGCTTTGAGGTAATTAAGCAATGGTAGGTTCGAGAATCGTCGCATTTCGGCTCGTTGGTCGTTCTCATTTTTTCGACCCATGGTGATAAGAACATTTTAAACAATGATATCCAATACGCATTCCTTATTTTACATGCCATGTGAAGAAGAGACAGCTAACAGAATTCACCTATCAATAAAATTCCCTTCAAAAAGAAAATTATTGGCCATTTTTATTCCCATTTAAGGCCTATAAATTATTTTTTAAAGATGGTGTAAGATATTATTCGCAGTAAATAATGAGTTGTCGACGGCTTTATCATTGACCCGTGACAGTTGATTAGTAATACTCAAAGACACACACCCGGTTGTCGATTAACTTACATAATCAAGTAAATGGTTTTGATTAACACTCAACGGTAATCTATATATGATCAGAATTTTTTTTTCTGTCACTTATCAGAGTGAATCGCATGTAGGTACCCCAAAACGTTATTGCCTAAACCAAATATTTATCGCCCACTCAGCCATCCACGTAACCATAATGCTTTGCACGTGATGTCTGGGCCAATCAACAAACGAGTTGCGAAGACAGCATGGCCACATGGTGTTTGTTTATATTTTCTAGGGGTTTTAAAACTCGAGCTTGTCCGTTCAAAATCAATTCAGCGATAATATTTTGATAATATTTGATATCTGGAGATTCTCCGTTTTACAATGATGCCAATTATTATGCAAGAGGAATGACCGGTCATTCCATAGCGAGCGAAGGAACATAGCTAATTTCGCAGAGAATTTTAAGAAATAGGACAGATTTAAGAATACGGTACTCTTACAAAACGTTCAAATAAAGGTGTTCTAAAATCTTTTATTGCTATTTTGATCTTTTGTGTCGATAGATAGTATATTTATAGACCCATTTTTGAGAAAATCTCATCAATATTTTCACTTATTTTGCAATCCGGCTCATGATGGCGTGTTCAATCAAAAATATTACGGCACGCAGAAGATTTAGTATTTTCCTTTATGGGCATTTCTATGATATCAGAATACAAATGCGATGGTTAGGCAATAGATTATGAGATTCCAAAAATGTAGTATTTTCCTCCTTTTTTTTGGAGCCCATTCAGACTCGTTTATCTCGAAAACTACTACTATTTCTCTTCTTAAACTTCTGTTACCCCGAGTCCCATCGGTCGTTTAGAGTATAAAGGTAAATTTAAAAGCATGGCAATGATATGAAGGACCCTGAAAGCCGATTCAGCACTGCTATGCAGGTCTAGTTATTATTATTATTATAATATCCGATTGACGTTAAATTTACAGGGTTTTTTTTCGGTGTATTAGGCGCATCCGTAGATAAGGTGTAGGGGAATTTGGCAGAGGTGTTTCAGAAGAAATAAAAGTGCATGCTTTAAGCGCACCCTTCTACAGCGCCTTATGAAACACGTGTCATGCCATATGCTTGTGATCTCCTGTAACTGGGCTATTATAGCCTAATCTTCAACCCTTCTTAAATAAAGTCATTATTAAGCTTTCATATTCCATATGAAAGCTTATTGTTTCTGTTAAAGTTATTATTAAGCTTTCATATTACATATGGAAGCTTAATGTTTCTGTTAAGATTAATATTATTATTTTATTTTTTTTTTTTCTGTTTTAACCACAAATCGGATTTCTCAGAATCTAACCATAGGATCTTTCTGAAATTTTTACCTATCCCCCCCAAAAATGGGTGGTGGCTGTTGATTGAATATATTTTCAAAACGTTTTACAAATCCGAAATCACCGAATTTTACGAACGAATGCATTTGACCTAGTTAAATTAGTTTAAACAATACCTCTCCTATTTCCAAAATGAATACATTTCTGGATTGCTGGGATCAATGTTGAATTTTTGGTAGCTGAAAATGTCACAACTTTGAATTTTGTTTGTGATGTTTTTTGTGCCGACAAAGTTGTTTACCAGTGAAAAATCGCTGCAAATCGGATTTCTCAGAATTTAACCATAGGATCTTTCTGAAACTTTGACCTGCCTCCTAAAATAGGGTGCGAACGCTGCTTAAATATATTTTCTAAACGTTTTACGAAATCGAAATAACTGAATTTTACGAAGGAATGCATTTGACCTACAATGCTGTAACTTTGTAACTATTTGACCTATTTTAATAATTCTTTTTTCTTTGAGCACCTTGAAATATTTACTTCAAATCTGCGATTTCAGATTTGCAAATTTCGAAAATTCGTCGCTGTGATTTCGAACCGGAAGTTTAGACCAACTTGACAACTTCTTTAATAGTTGTACGATTTTCATGAAATTTAGTATGTAAGTAGATCGTACCAATGCGACTTCACAGATATCATTAAAAAGTTTCTAAATTATCTCCTTTTGATGAAATTAAGGATCAAAATTTTCCCCCCAAAAAGACGAAATATAGGTCAGAATGACCTGATTTATTTTCGATAAGCTTACTAGATAACTAATAATTACTAAATGGGTGGTGGCTTTTGATTAAATATATTTTCAAAACGTTTTACGAATTGGAAATAACCTAATTTTACAGACGAATGCATTTGACCTACAATGCTGTAACATTGTGACTATTTGACCTTTTTTAATAACTCTTTTTTTCTTGGAGTACCTTGAAATATTTATTTCAGATTTTCGAATTTCGAAAATTTGTCGCTGTGATTTGGAACCAGAATTTTATACCAACTTGACAACTTCTTTAATAGTTGTACGATTTTCATGAAATTTAGTATGTAAGTAGATCTTATCAATGCAACTGCAAAAATTTCATTAAATATTTTCTGCATTATCTCTCCTTGATGAAATTAAGGATCAAAGTTTTCCGAAAAGAATGACAAAATATAGGTCAGAATGACCTGATTTTTTTTTTCGATACTAGATAACTAATTACTGATTCGTACACGAATATGGAGTTTGTCGATCGAACCGGAAGTACCACCATCTTGAAACATGAAAAATTAATAAGGCGTTTGCGATATTTTACTTACAGACATGGGAGTTATATTTTCTGAATCCTTGAAGGAATGCCTAAAAAACGTTCAGAGCAGAATTTTGATTTAGGTTAACTGATGGTCGCCATTTTGAAGTGAATATGAAAAACAGTGAAAAATCGACATTTACGGGCTTGTAAACAAACACAATAGGCCATAGCATGTTCACTGCGTCTCATATTTCTGAAATTGATACATTTCAGGATAGCTGGGATACGGGTCAAATTTTTGGTATTTGAATATTTAAAAAAATTGATTTGAGTCTCTAATTTTTTTTGTACCGACAAAGTTGTTTACGAGTGAAATGAAATGAGAGAGAGGGAGAGAGAGAGAGAAATGAGGTTTAACGTCCACTTGATGCAAACTAGGTCATTTCGGGATTAACATATTGTTTAAATTCATTTCAATAATTCGCTTGCGCGTAGGGGTCTTTGACCCAGTGAAAACCCACAAGCGACCCTACTCCTTGTCACGTATAACCGTGGATTCGAAACCACACCAGTTGACTCAGTGACAGGCTTTATGATATAGCACGCACGTGTTAACCATTAGGCCATCCAACCCCCCAAAATGAAATGAAATATATCTTACATTTCAATAAACTTATTATATTAAATTTACTGTCCGGTAGCCCAATGAAACTGGCGTTTAAGGTCTTACACAACATAGATTAACATATCTTACATTTCAATAAACTTATTAAATTTACTGTCCGGTAGCACAAACATTTGATTTGTTTTATTCATCATGGCGTGTGGCACTGTGAAATGAAAGACTGTGACCTCTTTCAACATGATAGTGTATATTATGGTTAACTGTCAATTAATAATTACTGGAAGCAGTCATATAAGGTGGATATTTGATACCATATCCCTTCAGGAATTTCAACTGTTTAACCCCATAAACTCTGATTGGGTTCTTGTGAAGTAAAATAAGCTATTTATATCTAGATCAGAATTTTATTTAACAGCATTAACAATACTTATCTTCCTGAATTATGGCCTTTGATTGTACGAAAAATCGTGTCCTTAGCTTGTGGGCCCTCTAGAGGTCACAACTTTAAACAAAAGTGTGAAAATATCACTGCTACACCTTAATGATGGTGGAGTTCTATTTTCACAAAAATGGCCACCCCTCGTACATTTCATCCGTCAAATCAAAACATGTCATTGCCATCAGACCAATAATTAATTATTCTTAACTTAAAACTTTTTTTAATACTAGTCTGGCATTATTAGTTGGGTACGAGACCTAAAATCTGTGACCAATTTGCGGGGAAGTTGTTTTGAAGGTGGTTTCTATATGAAAAAACCCTGCTGAAGCGATTAAGCTTGGGTGCCTCTCTCTAAAATGCTGGCGGAAACCGCTAGAGGGCCAAATTCTAAATGGTGGTCAGATGTGGCGGGAAAATATAAAATTATGTAATATAGGCTTCTGATGTGTCTATTCGTATGTTTTAAGGTTCTCTGAATCGAAATATTGTAATCAAAAATCCATCCAGCCACCAATTTGACCGAAAAAGCCAAGATGGCCGCCATTTTTGGCCTGGTAAATAATTTCGGGGTCGATGTCTTCAATTTTGATGAATTTGTGTCCATAGATGGCAACCAGCAATAATACTCACCGATATTTATCATCTGATATACTCTGTAGTCAACTGATTTTGATTTTGATTTAATCAACGCTTAATAATGGACCCATGTATTTTTTAATCACTCATGATAATCAACATAACCAACTTATCCAGCCGAAGTCAAAGTTTTACTTATCAGAATCACAGTCATCCGATTCAAAAGATAGATCCAGTTTTGATCGTTCAGATTCAGAAGTTGAAGTTTCATCGGAATCTTCATCACTTGCACTATCACTGCCATGAACAAGTAAGTCACTTAAACGCCGCACATTCCATTATGGAGCAGTTTCCAACCATTACCATCGGAAGAGTGTGTGATCTCAGACGTTCAGTAATTAAGCATTAAATAAGCCTGAAAATTAGCTCCGGTGAGTTTAAGTTTGTTAAACTTCTCATCAGATGATAACCGGCAAAATTTTTTTTTTCATTTTATGCTTGGCCATTTCATGGCTCTCGCTTCTGTCAGTGATATGCTTTGAAGGTAGTTTCTGTATTAAAACAAACCTGCTAAAGTGATTAAGCTTGGGTGGGATGCGCTAGAGTGCCAAATTCAAAATGGAGGGAAAATTTGGCGCTAAAAATATAAAATATTTAATATAGGTTTCTGAGGTAGCTATTCCTGCGATTTAGGTGTCTCTGAATCAAAATATCATAATCAAAGATTCATCCCGCCATTAGTTTGGCCATTTCTTGCTGGGGCTTTCTTTTCAACAATGCCCGAGGAATTCAATTTGGACTCGTTCTCATTGATTGGAGTGATAGTTGAAAATAGAGCGCCAAAGGGTGGGTGTTCCCATCAAATGATCCGTGGTTTAAGAGTACGCTTTCATAGCTGCTGCATAGCCTGATAGCCTGCTGCATTATATTGTTTCTATGTGCTTGGAATTTGCCGGGCATCATGGCAACGACGGCACCCCACAATGAAAGACCCTGATATATGCATCAGACCTCATTATTGTGATTGGTTGATGGATAAAGGCTCATATATATAATTTACATTGTTTGTTAGTTTGTGATTTAGATTTAAAAAATCCTGACGTCAACCCCTCTTATAAAGCCCGTTGGATTAAAAAGACCTGTTGCTGCTATCAACGCGAACGTATTTTTTTCTCTGTGGTAAACCATGTTATGGGGTGCTTATCCATTAGATTCTTGGCGGGAGCAGGAGGAATATGCCCTCAAATGACAAAGATTGTCAGTTTTCCAACAGTAGCAGGTATAAATTGGGTATACAGCAATTGCTCGAAAAACAAGAGCAAGAAGAGTATCCTTTATTACACTACCTGGGAATTTCAAGCAAATAGAAACAATATGATGCAGGTTTAATCAGGCTAAAAACAGCTATGAAATAGGTTCAGTTCATGGGAACACTTTCACTGTGGCTCTCATTTTTATACGCCCACATTGAAATGTGGTCATATATTGTCGTCGCCCCCCTCGCTTGTGGACGCTCTAGAGGCCAAAGTTAATATCCGATTGACTTTAAATTTATACACAGTGTTTAAGGTCATAAGACAAAGAAGCCTATTGATTTTCAGCGATTTCCGATAATTAGTGCCAGAGTTATGGCCCTTGATCACTTCAAAAAGTCTTGTGGACGCTCTAAAAGCCAAAGTTAATATCCGATTGACTTTAAATTTATACACATTGTTTAAGGTCATAAGACGAAGAAGCCTATTGATTTTCAGTGATTTCCGATAATTAGTGCCAGAGTCATGGCCCTTGATCACTTCAAAAAATCTTGTGGATGCTCTAGAGGCCAAAGTTGATATCCGATTGACTTTAAATTTACACACACTGTTTAAGGTCATGAGACGAAGAAGCCTACTGATTTTCAGAGATTTCAAATAATTACTTCCAGAGTTATTTCCCTTGATCACTTCAAAAAACCTTGTGACGCTATAGATGCCAAACTTATCATCCGATTGACTTCAGATTGATACACAGAGTTTAAGGTGTTGAAACGAACAAGTATTTTGATTTTCAATGAATTTTGATAACTGAACAGCTAAATCCATGATGTTAAATGTTTCCTATACTAATTGTTAGCGGGGGTCAAACAAATTCTAATGATTTTCAGATAATTACATAATGAGTTGTTACTCTTAATCAGATTTTAGTATATTACAAATGTTTCATTACCAAAAAAAGTAAAAATATGCGACAACCCTTGTTGACTGCCCGGACGATTGTGGGCGTATGTTTCGTTGCCTGGCAACCTATCTTTTAACTATCACTCAAATCAACCTTGGGCATAGTTGAAAAGAAAGTCCAAGCAAGAAATGGCGACCATCTTGCATTTTTCGGCCATATTGGCCAAACTAGTGGCGGCATGAATTTTTGATAATGACATTTTGATTCAGAGATCTTTAAAACACGGGAATAGCCACCTCAGAAACCTATATTAAATATTTTATTTTTTAGCGCCAAATTTGGCCTCCATTTTGAATTTGGGCACTCTAGCGCAGGGGCGGATTGGGCCATCGGGCGATTGCCCGAAGGGCCGGTCGGACGATCACCCGAAGGGCCGGTCGGACAAAAAATAAAGAAAAATAATTTTGTCCAATTCGTCTAAAAAAAACTTTTTCTGCCGAACAGTATATGGGGGAGGGGATATTGGACCGGCCATGAAGCGATGATGATCATGTTGTATGTGGCCGGTGGCTTTAACGGACCGCCACGCCATCACTGGAGTCTGGAATGGGCTGGTATAATAGACTTTCTGGGTCGGGTGTGCTGGGTGTGGGCCAGAATTCTCTTGCAATGGGGATTTCGAATTTCATGCGAAAATTACATCGGATTCACCAGACACTGTCGCCCACAAATTTACTAATTATTAAGTCACCTGCACCTTGTTTGTGGGGATACGCCAGAATCCAAAATTGAAAAAGCAACTTTTATGAATTTCACTTTCGTCACCGGCAACAAAAATGGGACATTTTTCAATGAAAATATTCCTATTTAATCAATATTCCTAACTCGTTAATCAAATGGTCAAAATCTTCTCAACTTGTCCCATTTTTTAACCAGTTAAATTCTCTTGACTCTTGACGATACAATGATAATACGTTAATTAATAATATGACGATATGATAATTTCACAAGTTGATGGTTGTAAATTACTTGCAGGTCGGGATTTCGGCTTAAGTTAATCGATTTATGAAATATATTATTTGACAGAGATTAATATTATTTGACAGAGATTATAATCAGATATGCCACCAAATTGCATATTTGGGATTCATATTTCAAAAATTTCCTTGGGGAAAACCCCGGACCCCCCTCCCGTCTGGGCTCCGTGGTCAGTGAAAGGTGTCGCTCCGACACGGGAGCCCGGGCCGGTTCCCGGCCCCAATTCATCAAAATTGGATTTTTCGGCCATATTGGCAAAACTAGTGGCTGGATGGATTTTTGATAACAATATTTTGATTCAGAGACCCCTAAAACACACAAATAGACACAAATTCATCAAAATTGAAGACATCGACCCCGAAACTATTTACCAGGCCAAAAATGGCGGCCATCCTGGCTTTTTCGGTCAAATTGGTGGCTGGATGGATTTTTGATTACAATATTTCGATTCAGAGACCCTTAAAACATACGAATAGACACATCAGAAGCCTATATTACATAATTTTATACTTTCCCGCCACGTCTGACCACCATTTAGAATTTGGCCCTCTAGCGGTTTTCGCCCTTAAAACATACGAATAGACACATCAGAAGCCTATATTACATAATTTTATATTTTCCCGCCACATCTGACCACCATTTAGAATTTGGCCCTCTAGCGGTTTCCGCCCTTAAAACATACGAATAGACACAGAAGCCTATATTACGTAATTTTATATTTTCCCGCCACATCTGACCACCATTTTGAATTTGGCCCTCTAGCGGCTTCCGCCAGCATTTTAGGGTGAGGCACCGAAGCTTAATCGCTTCAGCAGGTGTTTTTCATAAAGAAACCACCTTCAAAACAATTTCCCCGCAAATTGGTCACAGATTTTAGGTCTCGTACCCAACTATATTAAATCCTAATTTTATTGGTAGACGTTAGTCTCATTTAATTATGCGCGACCCATAACGTGTCTCTTTAAAACAATTGAATACTCTAATAGTAAGTGCAGGGGGACTGCACCACACACAATTTACACAAAAACAAATAATATATGGACAAGACATCACACCCAGAGACCACCCAGAGACCACAAACAAACAATTCAAAAAGAGTGAATGGATCCGGGGGTAGCCATAAGGTCCACTGCGCTGTACAGTCCCGGGCCTGTGGTGACACAGACTTCACTCATATTTGAAAACAATAGGGAATATAACCCAGAGAAATAATAGTATAATATCAGCATGAGTCATGATCTGTCATGTTCTGCAAAAAATACGAATGCAAGCATATTGTATTAATTCCGCTGTACAAATAACCACTCCGGTGAAATGTTACAGTAGCTCAAACTTTTGACCTAAACTCATTAATCTACCATTTTGTATGTTAGCTAAAACAAATACACCAACAGCCGCCATTCACCAATAAATTAAACATTTTGCAAATTGAATTTCTCAGAATCTAAAATAGGATCTTTCTAAAACTTTAACCCCCCCCCCCCCCCCCGAACATTGACTAAATATATTTTCAAAACCAAAATCACCGAATTTTATGAACAACAAAACTGACAATGCATTGTCGTAACTTTGTGGTTTTTTAACCGATTTTACTAATTCTTTTTTCTTTGACTACATTGAAAAAAAAATCATTCCCATCTGCAGTTTCAGATTTTCGAATTTCAAAAATTCGTCACTGTGATTTTGAACCGGATGTTTAGACCAACTTGACAACTTCTTTGATAGTTGCACGATTTTCATGAAATTTAGTATGTAAGTAGACCTTACTGATGCGACTTGAAAAATGACTTTAGAAATTTTCTAACTTATCTCCCCTTGGAGAAATTAGGGGTCAAAGTTTTCCAAAAAATCGACGAAATATAGGTCAGATCACCTAGAATTGTTTTTTCTCTTCTAGCTACGAGACTACTGATTCGTACACAAAAAATGGAGTTTGTAGTTCAATTTGGAAGTGCCGCCATCTTGAAATGTGATATTTGGATATTTTACTTACAGACATGGGAGTTATATTTTCTGAATCCTTGAAGGAGGGCCTAAAAACATTCAGAGCAGAATTTTGATTTAGGTCAACTGATGGTCGCCATTTTGAAGTGAATATGAAAAATAGTGAAAAATCAACATTTACGGGGTTGTAAACAAACAGAATAGGCCATAGTATGTTCGATATGTTCAAAGTAGTTCTAATGGCGAACTTCGTCATGCAGCCGAGACTAGATGTAGGGTACTGGAATCTGCTGAGGTTTGCCGAGTGATTTACGGGCTTGTAATCTAACACAATAGGGCATAGTATGTTCAATGCGTCTCCTATTTCTGAAATTAATACATTTCAGGATAGCTGGGATGCAGGTCGAGTTTTTGGTATTTGACTATTTCAAAAATTCGAATTTTGCCTTTGATGTTTTTCGTGACGACAAAGTTGTTTACGAGTGAAAAATCACATTAACTTCACTTGATTGTGACCGATTTTAATGATTTTTTTTTCTTGTTCGGATTATTTATATGACCCATGACATGTGACAGGAAGTGACCGTGAATATGAAAGCTTTAATATCTGCTTATCAGATCTAGTTAGTATTATTATTATAATATCCGATTGACGTTAAATTTACCGTAGATAAGGTGCAGGGGAGTTTGGCAGAGGTGTTTCAGAAGAAATAAAAGTGCATGTTTTAGTCGCACCCTTCTACAGCGCCTTGTGAAACATGTGTCATGCCATATGCTTGTGATCTCCTGTAACTGAGCCAAACTTACTGTTATACATGTAATAATTACGATATATAGCCGTGTCAAGTTTTATATGTATTGTTATTAAATAAAAAACTCTCTGTATATTTTTTAATGGCATAAGACTTTATATTAATTGTAACTTTCAATTGAGTTGTTTCATAACTTAAATGTTAATTCTGGCGCTTGTACGGTAGTCAACTTGGCATTAAAGTCCTGTCCACAACAAACATGGCCGTCTATTACATCCTGTTAAATTCACGAGCAGATAGTTGTGATAGTGTACATGATAAATAAATGAAATAATAACTGTAGAAATAATTTATCATGAGCAGCTATTCACGACTTAAATCCTGACTAGGTAAAAGAGAAACAATACTTTTAGTTTATTTTATACTATCAAAACAACTGATTATCAAAGGATGGTGTCCATTGCCCAGCCCACTACAAGCGGCATGACAATACCTAAATTGTAGCCATTTAGATCTATCAGTAACATAATACAATAGTTTTTTTTAATACCAATCAAAGAAACAATGATTTTGCGAACTACAAACATGTTCATAAAGCATACGTTGACAATTCACCGGTAGATAATTAACAATACCGGTAAATTATATAATAATGGATCAATCAGTGAATCTATGTTGCATGAAACTACTGGTAACTTGAAAAGGCTAGATGTAAAATTTACAGCAATGTATAGAAAATACCAATGAACATTCTATAAAATTTTTAAAGATTATTTATTCAGAATGGTTGCAAGACAAACCAGTAAAGAGTACAGTAACAGTGTCCCGGGTAGGGAATTTAATTTTAGTGATTTGAACGTAAGACAGCGATGAGTTGAGAATTTAGTGATATGTCAGTTTAACTGTTATCCCACCCTTACTACCGATGACTGATATTGAACCAATGAAAATGCTTGTATGAATGTATATCCTGCCCTATTCGTCAACTTAACTGATAACACCACTGACCTTTTCACGAAATTCGAACTCGATTTTCTTTGCGTTGTAACAGTGATATAATCAAACGATTTTAAAAATTGAGGGACCACAAGCTAAGTAAGGCGATTTTTTCGTATATAATTCAGGAAGTTGTGATCGATATGCACAAATACAGAAAAGAACCAAGATCTTTGGGTTATAAACATGCATTTCAAGTTTATCAAAATCAGATTAAAATTGTGACCTCTACAGGGTCCACACCCTTGACATACCATATTTTTACACTATTTGCGTACAAGCGGCTGGTATTTTGTCCGTCAATTCTGGTCCAGATTCCACGAAATTTGAACTTCAATATGTGGTAAAGTTGATATAATCAGACGTTATGTTAAATCGGATAATAATTGTGACATCCAGAGGGACCACAAGATAAAAAGGTGATTTTTCGTGCAATCAGGGGCCATAATTCAGGAAGTTACGATCTGATATGCGCAAAAATCGAAAGCATCCAAGATCTTTGGGTTATAAACATGCATTTCAAGTTTCTCAAAATCTAGAGGTCACAATTTTTATCTGATTGAAAAAAAAAAGCGTTTGAATATTTCCCATACACCTTGATGTCGGCTGAGTTTGAATTTTGTGAAAATCGGACAAAAACTACTGGACAAAATGCCCCCCCCCCTTCATATGCAAATAGTGTAAATAACTAAATATATGGCCAGGTTGTGGACCTTCTAGAAGTCACAATGTTGATCCAATTTTTATGAATCTTGAAATATATTTCCTGAATTATGGCCCTTGATTGCACGAAAAATTGCTTTTGTTTGGCTAGTTTTTGCATATCTTACATGGCTGAAATATTTGCTTGTTTTTTAATTTACTCGTGAGATAATCAAGTTTAATCACTGACTACTTTGTATAATTGGGAAATTAATTGTAATCATGGTATTCATATTTCCATCAGTAATAGACACATGGTAGATGTATGGTTGATTATAATAATCATTGGAGCCAGCCATGGTTCGGAGCACAGGTGGCTGAAATTGTGCCCTTTGTAGTACTGTGATGTGACACACAATTCAACACGGATGTGATGGTAATCAAGAAACTGAAAATTGTTTTAGCTTGTGCGACACATAAGCGGTAATATATAAAAAAGTATATAAATGAGACTGGCTTCAAGTACATTCCTCTATTAGTAAGTGCAGGAGGACTGCACTACACACAAAACAAAAATCTACAAGATAAACCTGCGGACAAGACAGAAAATAAATATTACAAAAAAAAATCCAAATATCAAATCAAGTGAATGGATCCGGGGGCCAATTGTAAGCGTCCACTGCGCTGTACAGTCACAGGCCTGTTACTTCATTTTATGTTATCTTTAAGTTGTTTGCTAAGTATTTTGAAATAATTTATATTTTCAGTTCCAAAGCCAGGTTATGGACCGAGTTATGGCCTATCACCAAGAGCAACCACGCTTCCACTTTCTGGTGTTTATGGTGCTAGAGTAGACTATGTATGTTAATTTCAATTTATTGATATTAAAGACATCATTATTAAACATCTCACGAAAGTGGAAATGTGTCAATTTTGATGAATGTCTCAGAAAGGATTCTATTTTGATGGCATATTCTTAGGTCTATGATAATATTCTGTAATGGAGAGTGTATGTTTTTATATGTCCACATTTTTATGTGGACGTATATTGTCGTCGCCCCTGTCCGTCCGTCCATCTACAATTGTTTGTGAACAGTCTACAGGTCACAATTTTTATCTGATTTCAATGAAACTTGAAATATAGGTTTATCACCCCAAGATCTCGGTTCCTGTCGATGTTGGCCAGTATCGGACCGTAACTTCATGGATTATGCCCCCTGATTGTACGAAAAATCACGTTTTTAGCTTGTGAACACTGTAGAGGTCACAATACTCAACCGATTTTGATGAAACTTGGAATGCACGTTTATAACTCAAAGATCTTGGTTCCTTTCGTATCGTAACTTCCTGAATTATGGCCGCTGATTGTATGAAAAATCGCCTTTTTATATGCCCTCATGGAAATGTGGACGTACATTGCCGTTGCCCCTGTCTGTCCGTCTGTCAGTCCATCGTCCACAATTTCTTGTGAACGCACTAGAGGCTAAAGTTAATATCCGATTAACTTTAAATTTATACACATTGTTTAAGGTCATGAGACGAAGAAGCCTATTGATTTTCAGCAATATCTGATAATTATTGCCAGAGTTATGACCCTTGATCACTTTGAAAAATCTTGTGAACGCTCTAGAGGCTAAAGTTAATATCTGATTGACTTCATATTTATAGACAGTGTTTAAAGTCATGAGACGAAGAGGCCTATTGATTTTCAGCGATTTCCGATTATTACTGCCAGAGTTATGACCCTTGATCACTTTGAAAAATCTTGTGAATGCTGTAGAGGCTAAAGTTAATATCCGATTGACTTTAAATTTATACACAGTATTTAAAGTCATGAGACGAAGAAGCCTATTGATTTTCAGCGATTTGCAATAATTACTGCCAGAGTTGTGGCCCTTGATCACTTTGAAAAATCTTGTGGATGGTCCAGAGATCAAAGTTAATATCCGATTGACTTTAAATTTATACACAGTGTTTAAGGTCATGAGACGTAGAATCCAATTGATTTTCAGAGATTTCCGATAAAAACTACCAGAGTTATGGCCCTTGATCACTTCAAAAAATCTTGTGGACGCTCTAGAGGCCAAAGTTAATATCCGATTGACTTTAAATTTATACACAGTGTCTAAGGTCATGAGACGAAGAAGCCTATTGATTTTCAGAGATTTCTGATAATTACTGCCAGAGTTATGGCCCTTGATCACTTCAAAAAATCTTGTGGTCAAAGTTAATATCCGATTGACTTTAAATTGATACACAGTATTTAAGGTCATGAGACGAAGAAGCCTATTGATTTTCAGCGATTTCCCATAATAACTGCCAAAGTTATCTCCCTTGATCACTTTGAAAAATCTTGTGACACTCTAGAGACCAAACTTTTATCCGATTAATTTTCAATGAATTTTGATAACTGAACAGCTAAATCCATGATATTAGATGTTTTGTATACTGTACTGAATGTTAGCATTATAGAAACCAAACAAATTCTAATGATTTTCTGATAATTACTTTATTAGTTGTTACTCTTAATCAGATTTTAGTGTAATATAAATGTTTCATTATCAAAAAAAAGTAAAAATATGCGACAACTCTTGTTGACTGCCCGGACGATTTAGCTGCTGTGGGCGTATGTTTCGTTGCCTGGCAACCTATCTTTTAGCTTGTGGTCCCTCTTGAGGACAAAATTATTATCCTATTTAAAAAACCGTCTGATTATATCACCGTTACACCGTAAAGAAGCTTGTGCTTGAATTTCATGAAAATCGGACCAAAATTGACGGACAAAATGGCCATCGTTTGTACGCGAAAAGTGTAAAAATATGGTATGTCAAGGTTGTGAACACTGTAGACGTCACAATTTTGAACCGAATTTGATGAAACTTGAAATGCATGTCTATAACTCAAAGATCTTGGTGCCTTTCGATATTTGCGCATATCGGATCGTAACATCCTGAATTATGGCCCCAGATTGTACGAGAAATCATGCTTTTAGCTTGAGGACCTTATAGAGGTCACAATTTTGATGAAACTTGACATGTATGTTTATAACCCAAAGATCTTAGTTCCTTTCGATATTTGCGCCCATCGGATCGTAACTTCCTGAATTATGGCCCCTGTTTGTCGAAAAATCACCCTTTTTAGATTGTGGTCATTCTGAAGGTCAAAATTTTTATCGGATTTAAAAAACCGTTTGATTATATCACCGTTAGATGGTTATGAAGGTTGAGTTCAAATTTCGTGAAAATCGGACCAAAATTGACAAACAAAATGGCCGCCGTTTGTACGCGAATAGTGTGAAAATATGTTATATCAAGGTTGTGGACCCTATAGAGGTCACAATTTTGAACCGATTTTGATGAAACTTGACATGTATCTTTACAACCCAAAGATCTTGGTTCCTTTCGATATTTGCACCCATCGGATCGTAACTTCCTGAATTATGGCCCCTGATTGTCCGAAAAATTGCCCTTTTTAGCTTGTGGGCCCTCTGGAGGTCAAAATTATTATCCGATTTAAAAAAACGTTTGATTATATCACCGTTACATGGTAATGAAGGCTCAGTTCGAATTTCATGAAAATCGAACCAAAATTGACGGACAAAATGGCCGCCATTTGTACGCGAATAGTGTGAAAATATGTTATATCAAGGTTGTGGACCCAATAGACGTCACAATTTTGAACCGATTTTGATGAAACTTGACATGCATGTTTATAACCCGAAGATCTTGGTTGCTTTCGATATTTGCGCTCATTGATTCATAACTTCCTGAATTATGGCCCCTGATTGTACGAAAAATCACCCTTTTTAGCTTGTGGTCCCACTGGAGGTCAAAATTATTATCCGATTTAAAAAAACGTTTGATTATATCACCGTTACATGGTAATGAAGATTGATGTAAAATTTCGTGAAAATCGGACCAAAATTGACAGACAAAATGGCCGCCATTTGTACGCAATTAGTGTGAAAATATGTTATATTAAGGTTGTGGACCCTATAGAGGTCACAATTTTGAACCGATTTTGATGAAACTTGACATGCGTGTTTATATCCCAAAGATCTTGGTTCTTTTCGATATTTGCACCCATTGGATCGTAACTTCCTGAATTATGGCCCCTGATTGTCCGAAAAATGACCTTTTTATACGCCCACATTTTCATGTGGACGTATTATGTCGTCGCCCCTGTCCGTCCGGACGTCCGTCCGTCCGTCTGGACGTCCGTCCGTCCACAATTGTTTGTGGACTCTCTACAGGTCACAATTCTTACCCGATTTTGACGAAACTTGAAATATATGTTTATCCCCAAAAGATCTCGGCTGCTTTCGATATTGGCATGTATCGGATCAAAACTTCATGGATTATGGCCCCTGATTGTCCGAAAAATCACGTTTCTAGCTTGTGGACCCTATAGAGGTCACAATTTTGAACCGATTTTGATGAAACTTGACATGCATGTTTATAACCCAAAGATCTTGGTTCCTTTCGATATTTGCGCCTATCGGAACGTAATTTCCTGAATTATGGCCCCTGATTGTCCGAAAAATCACCTTTTTTAGCTTGTGGTACCTCTGGAGGTCACAATTATTATCCGATTTAAAAAACCGTTTGATTATATCACCGTTACACCCTAAGGAAGATTGAGTTCGAATTTCGGGAAAATCGGACCAAAATTGCCATACAAAATGGCCGCCGTTTGTACGCGAATACTGTTAAAAAATGGTATATCAGTGTTGTGGACCCTGTAAAGGTCACAATTTTAATTCGATTTTGATGAAACTTGAAATTCATGGTTATAACCCAAAGATCTTGGTTCCTTTCGATATTAGCGCATATCGGATCGTAACTTCTTGAATTATGGCCCCTGATTATACGCAAAATCGCCTTTTTTTAGCTTGTGATCCCTCTGGAGGTTACAATTATTATCCGGTTTAAAAAAACGTTTGATTATATTACCGTTACACCGTAAGCAAGGTTGAGTTCGAATTTCGGGAAAATCAGACCAAAATTGCCATACAAAATGGCCGCCGTTTGTACACGATTACTGTTAAAAAATGGTATACCATGGTTGTGGACCCTGTATAGGTCACAATTTTAATTCGATTTTGATGAAACTTGAAATGCATGGTTATAACCCAAAGATCTTGGTTCCTTTCGTTATTTGCGCATATCGGATCGTAACTTCCTGAATTATGGCCCCTGATTGTCCGAAAAATCGCCTATGGTCCCTCTGTGGAGGTCACAGTTATTATCCGATTTAAAAAAACGTTTGACTCTATCACCATTACACCCTACGGAAGGTTGAGTTCGAATTTCGAGAAAATCGGACCATAGTTGCCAGACAAAATGGCCGCCGTTTGTACACATTTCTAGGTTGTGTACCGTCACACCATAATCATTGTCAGCTTCGAATTTCATGAATATCAGACTGGAACTGACCAACAAAATGGCTGCTCCCAATACAGTATGAAATACAGGACTTAATGATGTAGGAAAAATCACTTTCGGTATTGCTTGTTCTCTATCCATCTCTCGAAAATGTGGGTGTATCCTGCCTGGCAGTGCCAGCCTATCTTTTAGCTTGTGGTCCCTCTGGAGGTCAGAATTATTATCCCATTTAAAAAACCGTTTGATTATATCAACGTTACATCGTAATGAAGGTTGGGGTCGAATTTCGTGAAAATCGGACCAAAATTGACTGTAGAGGTCACAATCTTCATTCAATTTTGATGAAACTTGAAACACATGTTTACAACTTAACAATCTTAGTTCCTTTCGATATTTGTGCATATCGGATTGTAACTTCCTGAATTATGGCTCCTGATTGTACAAAAAATGACCTTTTTTTTAGCTTGTGGTCCCTCTGGGGTCAGAATTATTATCCCATTTAAAAAAAACGTTTGATTATATCACCGTTACATCGTAATGAAGGTTGAGGTCGAATTTCGTGAAAATCGGACCAAAATTGACAGCTGTTCTTGTCAGGCCATCCATCCTTCATCACCCAATGCGGGGATCAAACACCCAACCTCAAGGCTACCGAGCCAGCATCCTACCCACTTAGCAACATGATCCCCAGTCGAATTTGAAGCCTACTGAAATGAACCTTTATAACCCAAAGATCTTAATTCATTTCGATATTTGCACATATCAAATTCTAACTTAATGATGTAGGAAAAATCACTTTCGGTATTGCTTGTTCTCTATCCATCTCTCGAAAATGTGGGCGTATCCTGCCTGGCAGTGCCAGCCTATCTTTATGTATATGTGTAGCTATCTATAATACCGGTCAATCAATACATCGTGGGCTATCGGCTATTAACCTTCATTTTGTCTTGTTAAAAATGTGTACAATGCTTGCCATCTGCGGTCGTCTAGAAAGAGGCTATACTTTCTTGTCAAGACAACTTTTTTATTTTCGCTAACAAAATAATAAACAAGAAAATATCGGCCGAGATACAATTGACTATGATAAGAAATGATCATTCTTGCAGTTTAACTACAAGCGCCACGACTAAAACACGCAGAGTTACGCCCCCGAAAATTGCTTCCACACTGACGGCGACGTATTTTATTCCATGTAAGTTTACCGATATAATACGTGCAACCTAGTCGGTATAATGACAGTTTTCGAAAGAAACTGTATGAAATAGTCGGGTATAAACAGATAAACCTCTTAACATTTTATTATATTGGTATAAATGTTATTTCATGTCGAGCGGGTGAAAAAAGGAAAGGCATGATATTAAACTACACCGGTAACTCTTTTTGAAAGGAGGTACAGAATACTGCCTGAATTATCGCGTTGTACTTTTCAAGCGGTCTAGGGCCCAACAGTAGTGGCTACCCTCGACGCTGTTTATTGTTGGGCGTGCAGTTTGTAAACTCGCTGGCTATCCGTTCCTTACTTTTACGTAGCAAAACGCTGGATTACCACTACATTTACAACGTTTTCATGATGTATCAAATCCAAATAAATTGTCAGATGGAATCAAAATATAGCCGGCGCAACGAGCGAAGTAGGCGAGGAAATTCGCCGGCCACCGGCTATTAATGAAACCCCTGCATTTGATCTTACAATACTTTTCAGCATAGCCGCAGACAGGGCACATAACTACGCTACGTTTGGTTTTTGATTTTCAACAAATCTTCTCAGATATTAGGCGCTAAATTTAGAAAATTTGAATTTTTACAAAATTTATGAATATTTTTTAGTCGTGTTTTACACAGAACAGCAAGTATATTTTTGCCATACGACCTTAGCGTACGTTCGGGTTTATAGTTTGTCAAAAGTTCAGACAAATATAAGGGAGCAATATTATTTTGACATTGATACACTAATGACAGAACTTTATACTGAATCCGGGGTTCGACAGGCAACCAGTGAAGAGACTTTAACACTGAAGTTATGGATGAATATTTTGAAGTTCTTGTAACAATTCTGGCAGCAATGTTCTGGATTCTCTGTAATTTATTTGTAAGTGTTTGGGTGAGCCCGAAGAGCAGACTGTTTGCATAATCAATGCGGGGACAGTATTAGCGCCTGAACCAGTGTTTTAGCAGCATCAGTCGTGATCAGGTGGCGAATGTTTCTGATACAATGTATATGATAGAAACATATACGGCACAATTCATCAACATGAGTTTCCATAGTAAGTGTTGCTTCTAGGAAAACACCAAGGGTTTTCAGGCTGACAGAGAAGTCGATCATTGAATCCCCAATTGTTGCTTTCTTTTCTGTTATTTTCAGTATTTTTTTAGAGGTTCCAACTAACAGCTTCAGTTTTTTCATCATTTAATTTTAGACTGTTGTTTGTCATCCAGGACTTAATGGACTGCGAACATGCTGCTGTACGATTTAAGGATTCTTTTATTTGAGTGTGATTAAAAACGTCAACTAGCTGTGTATCATCGGCGTAGGAGTAATATTGGATACAATGTTGGTTAGTAATAATACCAAGAGGTGTAGTGTATAGTACAAATAATACAGGACCAAGCACTGATCCCTGTGGCACCCCACAGGACGAAGTAATATCATCTGATTTTTCTTTGTTGACCAGAACAGACTGTGTTCTATTTCTCAGATATGATGAAAACCAGGCTAGAGATGTACCGGATATATTAAAATTTCTGTGCAGATGATTCAAAAGAATTTTATGATCAACAGTATCAAAAGCTGCTGATAGGTCAAGGAGGATTAAAGAAGCTGTTTTACCATCATCAACAGCACATCACAGATCATTTACTACTCTAAGAAGTGTAGTTACTGTGCTGTGGTTGGATCGATATGCAGACTGAAACTTATCAAGGAGATCATGTGTTGAAAGGAAGGAACGCGATCTTATATTAACAGCTTTCTCCACAATTTTCGATAAAAAAAAATTCAGTTTCAATTGTTATTTTTTTTTGTTACTGATAGAGTTATCTGTTGGCACCGAACGTAGCGTAATTTTACCAAAAACTACAATTTGGACAGTAAAGTACCACTTTTCAAAAGCAAATATTATTTTTTTATACGTCCGAACTTTTTATGCCCTGGCCTGTGTTTGTGTGTGTGTGCCTCAGTGATCTTAAGTGATCATCTTGAAACTTCACATACATATTCCTTATACCCAAAGGATGATCCTTATTGTTTTGGGGGCATGGCCGACCCCAGGGGCAGAGCCACGCCCATTTCTTGTATTTGTTTGTTTGTCATCTACAGGCCACATTTCTTATCATATAATCTTAAAACTTTGCATACTTATTCTTTGTACACTAAGGAACATCCCTATCGTTTGGGGTGCATGTCCAACCCCAAGCGGCAGAGCTACGCCCATTTTCTTTTCGTTTGTCTGTGTTGCCTACAGGCCACAATTCTTAATCAATTGTCTTGATAATTTTTCGTTTGAATGCCATATACCTTAAGGATGATCCCTATTGTTTTTGGTGCATGCCCGAGCCCCATTTTTTGTATTTGTTTGTTGTCTAGAAGCTGCATTTCTTAACGTACCATCTTGAAACTTTGCATAATTATTCTCTGTGCCATAAGGAACATCCCTATTGTTTGGGGTGCATACCCAACCCCAAGGGGCAGAGCCACACCAATTTTCTATTTGTGTGTCTGTATCGCCTACAGGCCACAATTCTTAATCGATCATCTAGAAACTTTACATTCTTATTCCTTATACCCTAATAGGTGGGTAAAGATAGCAATATGAGAGGGGGGACCTAGAACAAACTGCAACAGAAATCATTTCTTTGGGAACTGTTCTGGTGTGGTCTCTAGTACTCCCATAACAAAAGCGGCCATTATCGGTCTTGGGGAAATTTGCATAATTAACATAAATCCAAGATGGCCGCCAGGAGACCAGAAAATTGCCAAAATCTCCGAAACGGTTGACTTTAGCGCAAATAAATGTATTACCGACCTATAGGAAATCGATACTCGCGAGTTCAATAATGCCGACATTTTTTTCCTCCGACCTTATTGTAACGTCGTAACGTCATTTTGACGGCATTACGTTGTTCTCGTGACGTCATTATCAAATTTTATTGTCACTGCGCTCGGAAAACTGCTGGAAACAACGAACCGCTCAGGCCCAGAGCCAGGATTTTTCGGGGGGGGGGGGGGAATACATTGGAGCAAAGGTTGATACGCTGCAACTTTGAATTGCTAGGCGGAGACAATGCGAAAATCATGTTTATATCATCTATTAAAGAGCAGATGTGTGAACGAAAACGAAAATGAAAATCAACTATGTCACTGGGACTGGTGGGGGGCGGGAGCACGGATCTGCGCCAGCCGCTGTATAATTTGTATAAAAGAACACATCTTCACACAAACTGAAACTATATATCATCGTTCATCTATAGTCTGAAGCCACGGTGGCTCAATTTGTTGCAGGAAGTGGCCAGAGAAAGTAATGCAAGTATAGTCTCTACCTCCAACTGAAGATGCTGCACAATAGTCAGGTCAAAATACAATATAAGCCTCAAAAGATTGCTACAAAGGGTTTCTCGACTGATTCTGGTAGGCTTCACTTACGCAAGTAGGACCCTCGGAAAAGTGTTTTTATAAAGATGACACCCAAGCTGGCCACCGAAACCTCTTAATGATCATAACTCTGTAACTATCAACCCAAATTTGATGATCTTGGTGTCTACCCCTAGGTTTTTGGGAGCAGAGAACACATCAAGATCATTAAAAACGAGGTTTGCCTTGAAAATAGTCCATTTCAACTGTTCGGGGGGATGCAAAGGCTATCGATGCAGCAGCAGATGCAATGGACTCTACTACTGTATGTGGTCCTTGCCAAGCTGAAAACTGTGACAAACCAAACAACACTCATGAGGTCGATACAGAGGAGGATGACACATAAAACTGAACGCTCTGAGACTTATCCTGTGGACAAAGGTGTTTGTGTATTAAGGGATAGTAGACAGCTGAAGGTCATGATTCAATTTCATAATGATTCAACAGCTTAGTGATAAACAAAGTTTTCTTAATGTTTTTTTTGTCCCCCCCCCCCCCCCAACCTGGGTATAGACATCAAAATCATCAAATTTGAGTCAATAGTTATGGACTATTGTCATTTGGAGTTGTTGGAGACAATATTTGACATCATATTGACCAACATCATTTTTTTATGATTTTAATGTGTTCTTTCCTCCCACAAACCAAGGGATAGACACCAAGATCATCAAATTTTGTTTGATAGTTACAGGGTATGAATATTATGACGTTTCGGTGGCCATTTAAAAAAAAAGTTTCCGGCGGTCCTACTTTGGTAAACTATTAGTACATTGTATGTTATAAAGTACACTAAACCCTACCAGAATCAGTTGAGAAACCTTTCGTAGAAATACTTGGGGGGTTGAGGGGGGAATTTCCATATATCGACTTGATTACAATATCGCAGCTAACTAATGTGCCATCAGGTTCAAACCTGGACTAACGTTGTCACAGAACTAAATCTAGAACATTGGAATTGACAACTTTCGAGCAAAAAATACGTTGCGAAGACGATGGACAGCCCTCGTGTGCCCGAATCACTGATGAAAATCATAAGTTGTAACTGCAAAGGGCTGTAATTCCAAGCGACGTAGGCCGTAAGCATGGCTTGGCTTACACTGTTGGATGTGAAAAATGGATATATCTTATGCAAACTCCAAAACAGTGATAATTTATTCTTCTAATGATGTGGGCGATATTTTCTATTTTCTATCTCCTAAATTGGCTCTGGAAACATCAGATGTGTTCTGTTTCATTGACATTTCTATATAAATAATAAGATGCCGATTTTCTATAATTTTGTTTTCAGGTCACGGTGGCTAAGTGGATAAGGCGCTGGTTCGCTAGCCTGGAGATCGGGTGTTCGATCCCTGCATTGGCCGAGAAAGTTCATCTCGATTTTCCGGCGTGATTTCCCCTGGTCACTGATGCAGAAGGAGGGCCTAACAAGGACAGCTGCCTAGTCGTTCGGATGGGACGAAAAACCGAGGTCCCGTGTACACATTGGAGTGCACGTAAAAGACCCCTTGGCAGTTGGAATTCGATATAAGAGTACGCCGTAGCGTCGCTGCCCTGGCAAAATTTCCCTCACAGCACACTGTATGGCGTATGCCCGTCTTCCATTAGCCCAGGTTAGGTGCAAAAGAGTAGGACGTTAAACCCCATTTCATTTCATTTCTATTCTTATCAGCTTTTAATAGATGGTAATAGATGAAATGAATTGAAATGGGTTTTAACGTCCTACTGTTCTGTTCCAGCTGAGATAATGAAGACTGACATACGCCATACATTTGCTATAAGGGATATTTTCCTCGGACAGCGGCATTACGGCCTACTCGTATATTGAATTCCAACTGCCACGGGAACCTTAAAGTAGCCATGTCTCTAACTCAATATTATCCAAAATCTTCAATATTGAAAACACAAATTATTTGTCAATTTCAATCAACATTGATGCTGTGATCTTATCGGGAAAATGTGGGCTTCTGATATACAATATTCAAGACAAAATAAACATTTTACCATTGGTACACGAATCGTGTACCATAATGCGTTTCAGCCCCAGTTCTAGCAAGAGACTCGAGGAACGAGGCTAGAAACATTGCATCAAATCAAACGGCGTATGTAGACTGGAATAGCCAGACGATAAAATTTTGCATTCGATTGAGACTGTCGGCTTACTTCGCCGAACATAACTGATTTGAAATTAGAGTAAAACGGAAACCATTAAATGTAAATCAGTATATACATTCATACTACAGTATTATATGCGTTGCGACCCACTTGTGTCAATTTCTAGGTCCCAAATGTTAGCGATTTAGCTCCTTTAAATTGCACGCCAATGTGTACACGGAATCTCGGTTTTTCGTACCACCCGAAGGACTATACGTTGTCCCTTGTCAGACCCTCTGTCTTACACCACTGAAAAGGGAGAACCACGCCAGAAAGTCCCAATGAACTTTCTCGGCCAACGCAGGGATAAAACACTGAATCCCCAGGTAAGCAAGCTCATTTCTTACTCACTGAGCCACCGTGGCCCCCGCTATAGATGAAAGATGATATTTAGTTTCAGTTCGGGGTAAGACGTGCTCTTTTATACAAATTATACAGCGGTTCATGGTTTCCAGCAGTTTTCCGAACGCAGTTACAATTAAATTGGATAAATGACGTCACAACGAGCAAGACGTAATGCCGTCAAAATGACGTTATGACGTTACAATAAGGTCGGAGGAAAAAAATGTCGGCATTTTTGAAGTCGCAAGTATCGATTTCCTATAGGTCGGTAATACATTTATTTGCACTAAAGTCAAGCGTTTTGGAGATATCGGCGATATTCTAGTCCACTGGCCGCCATCTTGGATTTATGTTAATTATGCAAATTTCCCCAAGACCGATAATGGCCGCTTTTGTTATGGGAGTACTAGAGACCATACCGGAACAGTACCCAAAGAAATGATTTCTGTTGCAATTTGTTCTAGGTGCATTTTTATCTTTACCCGCCTATAAGGATCATTCCTATTGTTTTGGGTACATGCCCAACCCCCTGGGAGCCCATTTATTGTATTTTTTTCCTTACACCCTAAGGCTGACCACTATTATTTTTTGGCGCATGCCCAACCCCCTGGGATAGAGCTATGCCCAATGTTTGTGTGTTTTGTGTTTTGCCTACAGACTGCAATTATAAACAGATCCTTTTGAAACTTTGAATACCTATTCCTTATACCCTAATGATGACCACTATAGTTTTTGGTGATTGCCCAACCCTCATTCCATGATTCATAATGGATCTCCTTTGTACTGTGGATATGTATTCCTTATAGCACAGGGGCAAGCCACGCCCAATTTTTATACGCCCACATTGAAATGTGGTCGTATATTGTCGCCACCCCCGTCCGTCCTTCGGTCCGGCGTCCACAATTGCTTGTGGACGCTCTAGAGGCTAAAGTTAATATCCGATTGACTTTAAATTTATACACAGTGTTTAAGGTCATGAGACGAAGAAGCCTATTGTTTTTCAATGATTTCCGATAATAACTACCAGAGTTATGGCCCTTGATCACTTCAAAAAGTCTTGTGGACGCTCTAGAGGCCAAAGTTAATATCCCATTGACTTTAAATTTATACACAGTGTTTAAGGTCATAAGACGAAGAAGCCTATTGATTTTCAGCGATTTCCGATAATTAGTGCCAGAGTTATGGCCCTTGATCACTTCAAAAAATCTTGTGGATGCTCTAGAGGCCGAAGTTAATATCCGATTGACTTTAAATTTATACACAGTGTTAAAGGTCATGAGACGAAGAAGCCTATTGATTTTCAGCGATTTCCAATAATTAGTGCCAGAGTTATGGCCCTTGTTCACTTCAAAAAATCTTGTGGACGCTCTAGAGGCCAAAGTTAATATCCGATTGACTTTAAATTTATCCACAGTGTTTAAGAACATGAGATGAAGAAGCCTATTGATTTTCAGCGATTTCCGATAATTAGTGCCAGAGTTATGGCCCTTGATCACTTCAAAAAATCCTGTGGACGCTCTAGAGGCCAAAGTTAATATCCGATTGACTTTAAATTTATACACAGTGTTTAAGGTCATGAGACGAAGAAGCCTATTGATATTCAGCGATTTCAAATAATTACTGCCAGAGTTATCTCCCTTGATAACTTCAAAAAATCTTGTGACACTATAGAGGCCAAACTTATCATCCGATTGAAGTGTATTACAAATGTTTCATTACCAAAAAAAAGTAAAAATATGCGACAACCCTTGTTGACTGCCCGGACGATTTAGCTGCTGTGGGCGTATGTTTCGTTGCCTGGCAAAAAAATTACTTCCAGAGTTATCTCCCTTGATCACTTCAAAAAACCTTGTGGTGCTGTAGATGATAAACTTATCATCTGATTGACTTCAGATTGATACACAGAGTTTAAGGTGTTGAAACGAACAAGTATTTTGATTTTCAATGAATTTTGATAACTGAACAGCTAAATCCATGATATTAAATGTTTCATGTATGTACTAATTGTTAGCGTGGGGTAAAACTTTATAAAAAGCAATTAAATTCTAATGATTTTCTGATAATTACATAATGAGTTGTTATTCTTAATCAGTTTTTAGTGTATTCCAAATGTTTCATTACCGAAAAAAGTAAAAATATGCGATAACCCTTGTTAACTGCCCGGACAATTTAGCTGCTGTGAGCGTATGTTTCGTTGCCTGGCAACCTATCTTTGTGTTTGTCATTTACAGGCCGCAACTCTGAATGAATCAGCTTGGTACTTGGCATATGTATTCTTTATAGCCTCAGGGGCAGAGCCACGTCTACTTTTTGCCTTAGGCTTCGGAAAGCCACAATTCTGAATGGATTATCTTGGTATACTTATTCCTCATATTCTAAGAACGGCAACTATTGATGTTGATGCACAACCCAACGCCAAACAAACCCAACGTCTAGCCATCTTTGCCTCTTGAGATATTACAGCCATTATTTATTTCTTTCTTTTAATTTCAAAAAGTACCTGCAGTCCAGGTTTAGTCTAAAGCCAATGAGTAGCAATTTTTTGTGACAGATTCACAATTTGGCTAATCAATTCAAAATTTGAATAGCATTTGATTAGATTTGAGGAGCAGTAAAACATGGCCTTACATCACAAAAATTTGCAATCCTGATATAAGTGGATACTTTTTTCTGCCGAAGTCCGGTCTTCGTTGTATACTCCGCTTTGACTTATGTATGGATAAAAAAAAATTCAGTTAGTGTCTCTCCACGATGCCGGACGCACTATAATCGTCTAAAACAACACTACATGTACTTTAAGTTTCACCATTCCAATCGAAATATTTGTAGACGTAGCTTTGCTTGTTTATTTCCTTATTTAAAAACACCCCCCTCACCGCCTTCAAAATATTATTAACCCGAGAATATGCCATCAGCATAAAATTTTTGTCAGACATTCGTCAAAAATGGCACGTTTCACGCGTCTCGCGAGATGTCTACTTTTAGTTGTCAGTTAAGTTAACCAATCATATTATACTGCGTTGTTTTATTCTATTTTTAGTAACATATTTTATAAACATGTGTGATTAAAAACGGGGTCTGCATTGTGTTCTAGTTATCGGATATATTGAAATAAAAACTGGTTTAACTTTATTAAACAAGTTAGTCCTGCATTTATAAATTGATTTTTTCGTAGGCCTAAATATACTCCACATTCATCCAAAATATAATGAATCGCACTTCACAAGTTTGAAAGCAACTTTCGGCTAATGAATAAAATAATTCTATCGCTTTTACCGCGATTTGAGTCGCTTTTTGCGATGCGATACCGCTTATAAATTGAACCCTGCTCCAGTCTCTCTTTAGAGAGCTAAGGTCTAAATATGGTGATTATGCTCCTATTTACACGGATGGTTCTAAAGATGGTGATCGGGTAGCTTCGGCTACTGTGACGCCATCTAAGACCATTGCTGCTTCAATATTTACAGCTGAGCTCCAGGCTATTCTTCAGGCCTTGGAGTTCATTCAGTCCTCTTCAGCTTTAAAGCATATCATCTTTTCTGATTCTCTGTCCTCGCTTCAAGCAATTAACAATAAACAGCTTGAACACCCATTAGTAGCAGATGTTTATTGTCTGCTACTATCTTACGAGTTGAACAGCAAAGACATCATCTTTTGCTGGCTCCCCATTCATGTTGATATAAAGGGGAATGATCAAGCAGATTTAGCTGCCAATGCTGCTTTAGATCTTCCCCTATCAAATTTAATACCATATAAAGATTTTAAAACATGTATTAATCATTTTATTTATGACCGCTGGCAACGGTCTTGGGATCTTGCAGGCACAAACAAACTTCATCACATTAAGCCTTTCTTAGGAGAATGGCCCAAGCTCCTATATAGAACCAACAGGAGGGATGGAGTTGTCTTGTGTCGCTCTCGCATATATGTCATACTTTTTTAACTCACATTTTCATATTAAAGCGAGAGCCTCAACCACTGTCCTTTGACAGTGAAGCACATTTTGATTGAGTGCAAGCATCTTAAGGATATTAGATCTAATCATTACCGTTGTCAGTCCTTATATCAATTATTTGCCCAACCGGATTTATATTGTAGATTACTAGTCTTTTTAAAAGAGACAAATTTTCACACAAAATTTTAATTGTATATTTGTAATTTTTATTTGTCATATTTTAATTATTTATACATAAAGTTTTGTGATAATTGTTTTTAATTGATAATTTCTGTGATATTTGTTTTTATACGCCCACATTTTCATGTGGACGTATTAATTATGTCGTCGCCCATGTCCGTCTGGACGTCCGTCCGTCCACAATTTGTTTGTGGACTCTCTACAGGTCACAATTCTTATCTGATTTTGACGAAACTTGAAATATAGGTTTATCCCCATAAGATCTCGGCTGCTTTCGATATTGGCATGTATCGGATCAAAACTTCATGGATTATGGCCCCTGATTGTACGAAAAATCACGTTTTTAGCTTGTGGACCCTATAGAGGTTACAATTTTGAATCGATTTTGATGAAACTTGACATGCATGTTTATAACCCAAATATCTTGGTTCCTTTCGATATTTGCGCCTATCGGAACGTAATTTCCTGAATTATGGCCCCAGATTGTCCGAAAAATCACCTTTTTTAGCTCGTGGTCCCTCTGGGGGTCACAATTATTATCCGATTTAAAAAGCCGTTTGATTATATCACCGTTACACCCTAAGGAAGGTTGAGTTCGAATTTCGGGAAAATCGGACCAAAATTGCCATACAAAATGGCCGCCATTCGTACGCAAATACTGTTAAAAAAAGGTATCTCAAGGTTGTGGACCCTGTAGAGGTCACAATTTTAATTCGATTTTGATGAAACTTGAAATTCATGGTTATAACCCAAAGATCTTGGTTCCTTTCGATATTTGCGCATATCGGATCGTAACTTCCTGAATTATGGCCCCTGATTATACGCAAAATCACCTTTTTTTTAGCTTGTGGCCCCTCTGGAGGTCACAATTATTATCCGATTGAAAAAAACGGTTGAGTATATTACCGTTACACCGTAAGGAAGGTTGAGTTCGAATTTCAGGAAAATCGGACCAAAATTGACTGACAAAATGGCTGCCGTTTGTACGCGAATACTGTTAAAAAATGGTATATCATGGTTGTGGACCCTGTAAAGGTCACAATTTTAATTCGATTTTGATGAAACTTGAAATGCATGGTTATAACCCAAAGATCTTGGTTCCTTTCGTTATTTGCGCATATCTGATCGTAACTTCCTGAATTATGGCCCCTGATTGTCCGTAAAATCGCCTAATGGATATTCACAAAAGTGACATCATTTGATTCAAAAAGCAAGTATGCGTCATATCAAATTGATTATAATTTAAAATTGACACCGGAAGTGACGCCATTTGGTCAAAAACTGTATTTTTAACTTTTAAAATCGATATTTTTTTCAACGAAGAATTATTTAATATGTAATATTAAATTTAACTTTTGGTTTAAATTGACATATTAACAAAACTCATACGATCATTTAGATATCATAAAATTGTTTCTAACTTGTTCGGTTGCCGAGATATAGGCGGTTTTCTAAATGTCACTTTTGAAGGTTTTTGGCCCATAAAAGTGTCAATTATTATTCGATTTTCATAAAATTTTCACCCTTTGAAGCCCAATGTCATAGACGATGTTATAAAACTAATTTAACGTTTTTAGTATCACCGGAAGTAATGTCATTTTGGCAAAAACTGTATTTTTAGCCTTCAAAACAGATATTTTATTCAAATGAGTCTGTTTTGAAATCTTTTTCAAATTATGGTTTTTGATGCCAATCAACAAATAGAATGAACCCATACGATCATACCAGGCGCGGATCAAGGATTTTTTGCAGGGGGGGTCTAGGTTTGATAATTTTTTAACTAATTGCGCTCAACCAATTAAGGGGGTTTGGGGGGCGCCCTCCCCCAGAAAAATTTGGTAAATTAGATTCAATTTGGTGCATTCTGACGTATTTTCGGCAGGTAAATTCCAAAATTACAGGTCTAAAAATCACCAATGAAATCGCATAGATTTAAGTTTCAAATTTTCATCATGAGCAGGGGGGGGGTCCGGACCCCGTGGACCCCCCCTCTGGATCCGCGCCTGCATACAGATACCACAAAATGGTTTCTATCTTGTATGGTTGCAGAGAAATAGCCGATTTTCTACAAGTCACTTTTCAAGTTTTTTGGTCTTTAAAAGTGGCAATTATTATTCGATTTACATAAAATTTTCACTATATGATATCGTATGCCATTTCTGATTTCATAAAACTAATTGAACATTTTCATTAACACCGGAAGTAATGTAATTTTGTCAAGATCATTTACAAGTAACAAATGTATAAAATGAATTGATATTGCTGGATTTGGTTGATTCTGTGTCCATTTTTTTCGTGTGTAATGTTAATTTGGAAACCTGTTTAGTGGTTTCGTTGGTTCCGGAAGTGACATATGTTCAAGGGTAACTTGGCACCGGAAGTGACATGCTTAAGGGTAACATGGCACCAATGAAACCCGTCATTCCTGCATGCAGGTCTAGTTCTTATTATTATTATTATTGAGATTACTAAAATTATTATTTTTTTTTTTATTATTATTATTATTTACCGCGTGAGCCTATTTCTCTATGATCGAAAAGAGATACCGATTTGCGGTTCATCTTACTATTCGGAAACCAGGTGGTGGCTACTCAATAAAGCAATTTTCAAACTTCTGCGCAG
Organism: Patella ulyssiponensis; assembly: GCA_963678685.1. Lineage (NCBI taxonomy): Eukaryota > Metazoa > Mollusca > Gastropoda > Patellidae > Patella > Patella ulyssiponensis. The sequence goes on along the minus strand of OY783229.1, from coordinate 35,502,492 downwards.
ACCGGAAGTGACCGAACTTTGTACGTTGTCAAAAAATTGAAAATTGGCTATAGTTTCATCAATTCTTTTCCCATTTTCAAACAAATCACATTTTTGGAATCCCTGAATCTTTTCTGAGACAATGGCTATCTCACATTTTTCAATTTCGAACATTCGTCTATGACTTTTATCGTTCGAAATTGAAAATATGTTGTTTACGAGACAATTTTTGTTATTCTTCAAAATTTTCAAATTTGACCTACATTTTTGGATACCTGAAGTCCATCCGATTCTAGAAATATATGTTTCATTCAGAGTTATCGCCCTTTATTTTTCGATTTTTTTCGAATTTTCTTCCCATTTTGTGAGCTGTGGTTTCGTTTTACTGTCGAATTGATGTTTCTGAAAGTTATGGAACATGAAGTTATAGTCCAATACCAACTGATAAAGCAATTTCGACAAGGATCCTTAAACCGGAAGTGGTCGAAATAGTGTGCAATATTTTGAAAAAAATGCAAAAAATGGATGTTTTGGTGGAAAACGTGATTTCTCCGTCCGAAATCAACAGATGAAACAAATTAAGGTACCGTTGGATGCCAAGAGGAATGGACTATCGTATGATACCCAAATCACACGGATACGATGAGCAAGAAGCAAAATATGGCACGCTGAAAATCAAGTATTTTTTGATTTGGAGCGTTTTTGGACGTCTGTATCTCGATAACTACCCCAGCGATTTTTATGAAACGTTCTCTATTGAGAGTCCTTTCGGTAGTCTTGTGTACGAAACATCCCATTAAGACTTTGAAATATCTGGAATAGGTCAAATAACGGACTGAAAATCGAAAAAAGTCGAAAAATCGTGAAATTTTGGAAAATGCTCTATTATTTTTTTATTTTAAGAGATTTTCTAAAAAAAGTTTATATTTTCAGATAGCTGACCTAATTACGATTCTAACGTATAATACGTATGTAGTTATTGAAATTTAATTTTCCATATTTTGTCATTTTTGCATTTTTGGCAATTATAAACATAAGATTTCTCAGGGGCATTTTATCTGATCAGATAATGTAATATATCATTACAGGGCCCTGCGGCTATTTTAGTGCCCAAACCGGTTATTAAAACTATCCCGACAATAATCTCCATACCGGAAGAATTCAAAAAATGAAAAAAAAAGGTTACAAAAATTGGCACTCTTACGAAAAACTTCATATCTTCGTTAGATAAAAGCAGACCAAAAGAACTAAAGTGCCGTCGGATAGCCCTATTAATGGACTATCATATGGCATCTAAATAATACGATTTCGATGATCGGGAAATAAATTATTGTATGCCAAAAATCTAGTAAAAAAAAATCCATTTTCTGGAAAACGACGCCTACGATTTTTCTTAAACTTTTCTTACTCAAAGTCCTATCGGTTGTCTATATAGTGAATCCAAGATGAAAAGCATTGAAATAATATAGTTGGTCAAACAATGGCCCCAAACTTTGAAAAAAAATTGTTAAATTTTTGTAAATGCTCTTTTATTTATCTTTTTTTCCAAAACTACTCAAGGTATATTTCTGACACTTCTGTTACAGAAAGTTAAGTATCCAAAGAACGTCTTAAAGCTATCATGACAATGATCGTAAAACCGGAAGTAGTCGAAAAAATGTCCGTTATTTTGAAAAAAAAATTTTTTTTACGAAAACCGTTTTTATTTATGAATATTTTTTGATGGTATTTTACACAGGGTTAAAGTATTATCCTACTTAAGCAGGAGTGAGAAAGAATTTTGTCTCAGGAATTTGCGTTAGCCGCCATTGGTTCAATTAGTTTTTCAGGCCCAGATTAATTATTTATTGTTCGATTTGTATAAAACAAAGTTCATATGATCCGTGATCCCAATTGTAATTTCCTTTGTTATGGTGACATTTTTCTGTCGGCAACGGAAGTGACGTAATATTAACAAAAACTACAATTTTGACAGTTCGGTACCACTTTTTGAAAGCAAATATTATTTTTTTCAAAACTCTTATAACTAAAAGGATCCGCCCTGTAAAGGCGCACAAAATCTTTATCTCAGATTTTTTACTTTCAATTTCATTTTCGGGCAATTTCGAATAAAATGTAAAATAAAGTGTAAAATTCAGTTATTTACAATTCATTCAGCGTCTTCATATTTTGAAATATTTATTTGTAATTTTCATAAACTCGTAGCAATAATCCAGACGAAGAGAATGTATGCGAAAATTAGTTTGTAATATGAGCAGTTGCCGAGAAATATGCAATTTTGCATGCATCACTTTTCACGTTATTTTGCCTATAAAAGAGTCAATTATTATTCGATTTGCAATATTTTTTTTCCATTTGATGCCTAATGCCAATTTGGACTAGGTCAAGCCAATTTTACATTTTCACTGTGACCGGAAATGACGTCATTTGGGCAAAAACTGTATTTTTAACCTAAAAAACAAATATTTTATTCAAATGAGTCCGCCTTAAAATTATGATATTTAATTCCCATCAACGAATAGAATGAAGCCATACGACCATACAGATACCACAAAATGGTTTCTAACTTGTACGGTTACAGAGAAATAGGCGATCTTCTATAAGTCACTTTTCAAGGTTTTTGGTCTATAAAAGTGTCAATTATTATTCGATTTTTATAATTTTTTTACCATTTGATGCCTTATGCCATTTATGACTTCTATGAACTAGGTTAACATTTTCAATATCACCGGAAGTAATGTAATTTTTGCTAAAAACGTATTTTTAGCCTTCAAAACAAACATATTTTTGAAGGGATTTATATTTATTATTCGTTTAACTTTATAACGTCTGACTCTAATGGGCAGTGAGATTGAATCAATACCATCATATTGATATCAAGAAAAATCTTCTAGCATGTTCCCTTGTTGAATAATAGCCAATTTTCCCAGGGACCAGGGTCACTTTTAATTTTTTTACCTTCTTAATTTCAGTTTATGGGTTATAGGTTAATTATTTATTGTCCGATATGTATAAAACGAAGTTTGTACTTTTGATGTTGCGAATTCTCGACTTATTTTTCACCTATAAAAATTTCTTTCGGCACCGGAAGTGACGTAATTTTGCCATAATTTCCCATAATTTACAATTTTGACCGGTCTTTTCGCCAGCAAATATTACTTTTACATATGATAGAGGGTGTCACTGAAGCAAAACAACTAAAGTATAGTTTGGTAGCTCAATGGGTCGGCTATGGTATAATAAACTTCCTGTATGATTTCTGAAAGCCGGTTCAGTGCTGCTTGCAGGTCTAGTTATTATTATTCTTCTTTTCTTTTGAGTAGATCTCAGCAACTGCTTGTCGCATCGTTACGATTTCTTCGGTTTTACTGGGAAAGTGGGTGTGACTTAGAGGATAAAGCTGTTTTGAACGTTCTGCGACTATGCGAAATGTCCGAAATCACCGAAGTTATCGTTTTTAAAAATATTGCAGTAATTTTAACAATAATCATGGGATTTTAACTTTCGATACATTTTGGCATAGCCGGAGACAGGGCACATAGCTACGCTACTTTCGATTTTTGATTTTCGGCAAATCTTCGAAGATATTAGGCGCCAAATTTTGAAAATTTAAAATTTTACAAAAAACTTTTTTATTTATGAATATTTTTTAGTCGTGTTGTACACAGAATTAAAGAGTCATCTGACTTGCGCAAAAATGTTAAAAAATTTTGTCTCAGTAATTTTCCTTGGCCGCCATTGGCTAATTCAGTTTTTCAGTCCTAGATTATTTTTTTATTGTTCGATTTGTATAAAACAAAGTTCATATGCTTTGAATTCGTTGTCTCAATTGTCATTTTTTTTGTTACCGATAGTGTTATCTGTCGGCACCGGAAGTGGCATAATTTTACCAAAAACTACAATTTTGACAGTTAGGTACCATCTTCGAAAACAAATATTATTTTTTTGAAAAATTATATGACTCAAAGAGTGTGTCCTTTCAAGGCGCAAAAAATGGTGGAAGCAGTTTTTTTAATTTCTATTTCATTTTCTAGCAAATTGGATTAAGAGGTGAAAAAAGGCGTAAAATTGACCTATTTACAACCCATTCAGGCTTTTCAGATTTTAAAATCCATACGAAGAGAATGTATGTGAAAATTAGTTTGTAATATAAGCAGTTGCCGAGAAAAGGGCAGTTTTGCATAAGTCACTGTTTTCGTAATTTTGCCTGTAAAATAGTCAATTATTATTGGATTTTTATAAAAGTGACATCATTTGATTCAAAAAGCAAGTATGCGTCATATCAAGTTGATTTTAATTTAAAATTGACACCGGAAGTGACACCATTTGGTCAAAAACTGCATTTTTAACTTTTAAATCGATATTTTTTTCAACCAAGAATTATTTAATATGTAATAATAATATTAACTTTTGGTTTAAATTCACATACTAACAAAACTCATACGGTCATATAGATATCATAAAATTGTTTCTAACTTGTTCGGTTGCCGAGATATAGGCGGTTTTCTAAAAGTCACTTTTGTAGGTTTTTGGCCCATAAAAGTGTCAATTATTATTTGATTTTCATAAAATTTTCACCCTTTGAAGCCCAATGTCATAGACGATGTTATAAAACTAATTTAGTGTCACCGGAAGTAATGTCGTTTTGGCAAAAACTGTATTTTTAGCCTTCAAAAAAGATATTTTATTCAAATGAGTCTGATTTGTAATGTTTTTTAAAATTATAATATTTGATGCCAATCAACAAATAGAATGGACCAATACGATCATACAGATGCCACAAAATCGTTTCTAACTTGTACGGTTGCCGAGAAATAGCCGATTTTCTACAAGTCACTTTTCAAGGTTTTGGGTCTATAAAAGTGGCATATATTATTCGATTTGCATAAAATTTTCACCATGTGATGCCTTTTGCCATTTCTGATTTCATAAAAGTAATTGAACATTTTCATTATCACCGGAAGTACTGTACACTTACATGCAACAAATGTATAAAATGAATTGATATTGCTGGGTTTGGTTGATTCTGCGTCCATTTTATTTGATGTGTGCAATGCTTATGTGAAAACCAGTTTATTGGTTTCTTTGGTACCGGAAGTGACATATGTTCAAGGGTAACATGGCACCGAAAGTGACACAAGTTCAAAGGTAACGTGGCACCAGTGAAACCCGTCATTCCTGCATGCAGGTCTAGTTATTAGGCTTTCAGACCGATTTGCGGTCCATATTTCTATCGGGAAACCAGGTGGTGGCTACCCAATAAAGCCATTTTCAAACTTCTGCGCAGACCGGAAGTGGACGAATTTTGAACGTTGGTAAAAAATTAAAAATCGGCCGTGGTTTCGTCAATTCTCTACCTATATTCAAACAAATCACATTTTTGGAAAGCCTGAGACTTTTCCGAGACAATAGCAATCTCACATTTTGCGATTTCGACACTTCTTCGCTGACTTCTATCGTTCGAAAATTCAAAATACGTCGCCTACGAGACAATTTTTGTTATTTTTCAAAATTTGGAAATTTGACCTAGATTTTTGAATACCTGACGTCAATCCGATTCCAGTAATATAAGTTTCATTCAGAGTTATCGCCCTTTATTTTTCGATTTTTTTCGAATTTTCTACCCATTTTGTGAGCTGTGGTGTCGTTTTACAGCCAAAACGATGTTTCTGAAACTTATGGAACATGAAGTTATAGTCCAATACCAACTGATAAAGCAATTTCGACACGGATCTTTAAACCGGAAGTGGTCGAAATAATGTGCAATATTTTGAAAAAAATGCCAAAAATGGATGTTTTCGGGGAAAACGTGATGTCTCCGTCCGATATCAACGGATTAATCAAATTAAGGTACCATTGGGTGGCACGAGGATTGTACTATCGTATGATACCCAATTCATACGGATACTATGATCAGGCAGCAAAATATGGCACGCTGAAAATCAAGTATTTTCTGATTTTTAGCATTTTTGCACGCCTGTATCTCGAAAACTTAACCGCAACTTTTTTTTAAATTTTTTCTATCGAGAGTCCTTTCGGAGGTATTTTGCATGAAGCCATCCAATAAGACTTTGAAATATCTGGAATAGGTGAAATAACGGGACTGAAAATTAAAAAAAGTCGAAAAATCATGAAATTTTGGAAAATGCTCTACTATATTTTTATTTTAAGAGATTTTCAAAAAAGAGTTGTATATTCAGATAGCTGACCTAATTACGATTCTAACGATGTATAATATGTATGTAGTTATTGAAATTTAATTTTCGATATTTTAAATTTTTGGCATTTTTGGCACTTTTATACATAGGATTTCTCAGGGGCATTTTATCTGATCAGATAATGTAACATATCATTACAGAGCCCTGTGGCCATTTTAGTGCCCAAACTGGCTATTAAAACTATTCCAACAATAATAACCATACCGGAAGTATTCAAAAAATGAAAAAAAAGAGTAAAAACATTGTCGCACTTGCGAAAAACTTGATTTCTCCCTTAGGTAATAGCGGACCAAAAGAACTAAAGTTTCGTTGGATAGCCCTATTAATGGACCATCATATGGTATCTAAATAATGTGATTTCAATGGTAAGGAAATAAATTATTGTATGCCAAAAATCTAGTATTTTCCGATTTTTTAACATTTTGAGACGCCCTTTTCTCGAAAACGACACCGCAGATTTTTCTTAAACTTTTCTGACTCAAAGTCCTATCGGTTGTCTATATAGTGAATCCAAAATGAAAAGCATTGAAATAATATAAGTGGTCCAAAAATGGCCTCAAACTTTGAAAAAAATTGAAAAATCGTTAAATTTTTGGAAACGCTCTTTAATTTATCTTTTTTTCCAAAACTACTCAATGGATGTTTCTGACACTTCTGGTACAGAAAGTTAAGTATCCAAAGAACTTCGTAAAGCTATCACAACAACGATCGTAAAACCGGAAGTAGTCGAAAAAATGTCCGATATTTTGAAAAAAATTAATTTTTTTACGAAAACCTTTTTTATTTATGAATATTTTTTGATGATATTTTACACAGGGTTAAAATATCATCGTACTTGAGCAGAAATGAGAAAAAAAATTGTCTCGGTAATTTGCGTTAGCCGCCATCGGCTAATTTAGTTTTTCGTATCCAGAATAATTATTTATTGTTCGATTTGTATAAAACAAAGTTCATATGCTCCGTGGTCCCAATTGTAATTTTTTTGGTTACGGTGAAATTTTTCTGTCGGCAACGGAAGTGACGTAATATTAACAAAAACTACAATTTTGACAGTTCGGTACCACTTTTTGAAAGCAAATATTATTTTTTTTCAAAACTGATATAACTAAAAGGATGCACCCTGCAAAGGTGCACAAAATCCTTAGCTCATATTTTTTAATTTCAATTTCATTTTCGGGCAATTTCGAATAAAATGTAAAATAAAGTGTAAAATTCAGTTATTTACAATTCATTCAGCGTCTTCATATTTTGAAATATTTATTTGTAATTTTCATAAACCCGTAGCAATAATCCAGAAGAAGAGAATGTATGAGAAAATTAGTTTGTAATATGAGCAGTTGCCGAGAAATGTGCAATTTTACATGCATCACTTTTCACGTTATTTTGCCTATAAAAAAATTAGTGAATTATTATTCGATTTGAAATATTTTTTTCCATTTGAAAAAGATAAATAAAAGAGCATTTTCAATAATTTAATGATTTTTCAACTTTTTTCAAAGATTGAGGCCATTTTTGGACCACCTATAATATTGCAACGCTTTTATTATTAAATGCACACGCTAGGCCACCGATAGGACTCTGAGTAAAAAATGTTTAAGAAATATCGTAGACGTCGTTTTTGAGAAAAAGGCGTCTCAGAATGCTCCAAAACGGAAAATACTTAGTTTTCGGCGTACCATAATTTATTTCCTAAGAATCAAATTTGTGTTATTTAGATGTTATACGATCGTCAATTAATGGAACTATCCAACGACACTTTAATTGTTTAGGTCCGCTAATATGTGACGGAGAATTCGAACTTTTGGCAAGAGCTCCAATTTTTTTTTCCTCTTTTTACATTTTTCTTCGTTTTTTGAACTACTTCCGGTATACGAATCATTGTCGAGTAGTTTTCACATCCAGTTTTGGAGTTTGCATGGGAACAGGGCTCTCTAATGATATACGACACTATACGATCAAACAAAATACTTCTGAGAAATCCTATGTTCGAAAGTGTTTAAAATGTCAAAATGTCAAAATATTGAAAATTAAATTTCAATAACTGCATACATATTATACATCATTAGAATCGTAATTAGGTCAGCTTTTTAAATATATATCTTTTTTTTTAAAATCTCTTAAAATAAAAAAATAGTAGAGCATTTTCCAAAATTTCACGATTTTTTGACTTTTTTCAATTTTCAGTCCCTTTTTTGTCTTATTCCAATTATATGAAGGTCTTAATGGATGGATCCATGCTAAAGAGTATCGGAAGGACCATCGATAGATAAAGTTTAAGAAAAATCGCTGGAGCAGTTTTCGAGATAAAGGCGTCCAAAAACGCTCCAAATCAAAAAATGCTTGATTTTCAGCGTGTCATATTTTACTTCTGGATCATCGTATCTCTATGAATTGGGTATCATATGATACTCCAATTCCGATGTAAACCAACGATACCTTAATCCATTTGATCGGTTGATATGGGACGAAAAAATCACGTTTTTCCCAAAGCCCCCATTTTTTGAGTTTTTTTCAAAAAATCAGACATTATTTCGACTACTTCCGGTTTATGAATCGTTGTTGACCTTAATTTGATTAATCCGTTGATATCGGACGGAGACATCACGTTTTCCCCGAAAACATCCATTTTTTGCATTTTTTTCAAAATATTGCACATTATTTCGACCACTTCCGGTTTAAAGATCCGTGTCGAAATTGCTTTATCAGTTGGTATTGGACTATAACTTCATGTTCCATAAGTTTCAGAAACATTGTTTTGGCTGTAAAACGACACCACAGCTCACAAAATGGGTAGGAAAATTGGAAAAAAATCGAAAAATAAAGGGCGATAACTCTGAATGAAACTTATATTACTGGAATCGGATTGACATCAGGTATCCAAAAATCTAGGTCAAATTTCCAAATTTTGAAAAATAACAAAAATTGTCTCGTAGGCGACGTGTTTTGAATTTTCAAACGATAGAAGTCAGCGAAGAAGTGTCGAAATCGCAAAATGTGAGATTGCTATTGTCTCAGAAAAGTCTCAGGCTTTCCAAAAATGTGATTTGTTTGAATATAGGTAGAGAATTGACGAAACCACGGCCGATTTTTAATTTTTTACCAACGTTCAAAATTCGTCCACTTCCGGTCTGCGCAGAAGTTTGAAAATGGCTTTATTGGGTAGCCACCACCTGGTTTCCCGATAGAAATATGGACCGCAAATCGGTCTGAAAGCCTAATAACTAGACCTGCATGCAGGAATGACGGGTTTCACTGGTGCCACGTTACCTTTGAACTTGTGTCACTTTCGGTGCCATGTTACCCTTGAACATATGTCACTTCCGGTACCAAAGAAACCAATAAACTGGTTTTCACATAAGCATTGCACACATCAAATAAAATGGACGCAGAATCAACCAAACCCAGCAATATCAATTCATTTTATACATTTGTTGCATGTAAGTGTACATGATATCAGAATACAAATTCGATGGTTAGGCAATAGATTATGAGATGCCAAAATGCCAATTTGGAATAGGTTAAGCCAATTTTACAGTTTCACTGTTACCGGAAATGACGTCATTTTGGAAAAAACTATATTTTTAACCTAAAAAAACAAATATTTTATTCAAATGAGTCTTTTTTATAATATTTTTAAAATTATGATATTTGAATCCCATCAACGAATAGCATGAACCCATACGATCATACAGATACCACAAAAAAGTTTCTAACTTGTACGGTTGCCGAGAAATAGACGATTTTCTACCAGTCACTTTTCAAGCTTTTTGGTCTATAAAAGTGTCAATAATTATTCAATTTTCATACAATTTTCACCATGTGATGCCTTATGCCATTTATGATTTCAATGATCTGATTTAACATTTCCATTATCACCGGAAGTATTGTCATATTTGCAAAAACCGTATTTTAAGACTTCAAAACAAATATTTTTTTGAAGTGAGTTATATTTATTATTTGTTTAACGTTATAACGTTTGATTCTAATGGCCATTTAGATTGGATCAATATAATATCATACTGATATCAAAAAATTGCTTCTAGCATATTCCCTTGTCGAGAAATAACCAATTTTCTAAGGATCACTTTTTAAGTTTTTTACCTTTTTGTCCCCCGCCTTTCGAAGAAAGTTGGGGGACTATTAAAATGGGTTCGTCCGTCTGTCTGTCTGTCTGTCCTTCTGTCTGTCCGTCTGTCTGTCCGTCACTCTCTTCCTAATTGAGCTAGAATGTTCAAACTTGGTGTATGTGTTTATTAGGTCAATGCCTTGATGGAGTTCGAAGATGAGCATTTTCCGCTTAGGGTAAGCAGAGATAAGCAATTTGATTGGTTGATGCTTTGGGACACGATAACTTTAGTTCTAATTAAGTGAGAGTGATGAAACTTGGTGTATAGTTTCATTACCCTGACTAAGTTCGATAATGAACATTTTCTGCTCAGGGTAAGCAGAGCGATACGCAATTTGATTGGTCGAGACTTTGGAACACAATAACTCTCCTTCTAATTGAGTTAAAATGTTCAAACTTGGTGTATATGCTTATTAGGTCAATGCCTTGATGGAGTTAGAAGATGAGCATTGTCCGCTTAGGGTAAGCAGAGATAAGCAATTTGATTGGTTGATGCTTTGGGACACGATAACTTTAGTTCTAATTAAGTGAGAGGGATGAAACTTGGTGTATAGTTTCATCACAGTAATTTCTTGACCAAGTTCGATAATGAGCATTTTTTGCTCAGGGTAAGCAGAGCGATAAGCAATTTGATTTGCCGAGACTTTGGAACACAATAACTCTCCTAATTGAGTTAAAATGTTCAAACTTGGTGTGTATGCTTATTAGGTCAATGCCTTGATGGAGTTCGAAGATGAGCATTTTCTTCTTAGGGTAGGCAGAGATAAGCAATTTGATTGGTTGACACTTTGGGACAAGATAACTTAGGTTCATCTTGATTGATGATTTTTATGCCAATACAATGACTGCATTCTCATTCCATAATGGATTCGACAGTAACAGTGTATAAAAACGATTGACTCGGACACGAGGGCCCTTTCCCTTGGCCAGAGGGGCCCTTTTGTCAAGCGTGGGGGCCCTTGTGTTCGTCCCCCTAACTAGGGTACATTTTCATTTTTCTTGTCGGTTTTGGATGACATTTCGTGTACAGTTTGATTGCTCGATACGTTTGAAAAAAATAAATGTGCGATTAATTAATATGTGTCATCTATTTATTTGGGGATTTCGGCGGGGGACATCAGCCTCACTGTTGGCTTGTTTAATTTCAGTTTATGGGTTCTAAGTTTATTATTTATTGCCTGATATGTATAAAACAATTCTCAATTGCGAATTCTCAACTTATTTGTTACCGATAATGATTTCTTTTGGCACCGGAAGTGAAGTAATTTTGCCAGATTTTACAATTTTGACCGGTCTATTTGCAAGCAAATATTACTTTTACAAATCTGATAGAGGGTGTCACTGAATCATAACAACTACAGTATCGTTTGGTAGCTCGATGGATCGGCTATTGTTTGACGCACTTCCTGTCTGATTCCTGAAAGCCAATTCAGGTCTGCAGGTCTAGTTATTATTATTTTTTTTCGCAGGAGCCTATTTCTCCATGATCGAAAACAGATATCGATCTGGAACAAACTTTTCTATTGGGAAAACATGTGGTGGCTAGTGCATAAACTATTTTTCAAACTTCTGCGCATACCGGAAGTGGCCGAACTTTGTAGGTTGTCGGGATATTGAAAATCAGCCATAATTTCGTCAATTCTTTACCCATTTTTAAACAAATGACATTTTCGGAAACCCTGAATCTTTTGCGAGATAATGGCTATCTCACATTTTTCAATTTCCAACATTCGTCTATGACTTCTATCGTTCGAAAATTGAAAAGACGTTGTTTATGAGACAATTTTTGTTATTTTTCAAAATTTGCAAATTTGACCTACATTTTTGGATTCCTGAAGTCTGTGCAATTCCAGTAATATAAGTTTCATTCAGAGTTATCGCCCTTTATTTTTCGAATTTTTTCGAATTTTCTGCCCATTTTGTGCCCCTTATATTTTTTGGAAAGGATAAAACGATATTAAGTGAGAGTGATGAAACTTGTAAAAAAGAGGAAAAAAAAATTGGAGCTCTTGCCAAAAGTTCGAATTCTCCGTCACATATTAGCGGACCAAAACAATTAAAGTGTCGTTGGATAGTTCCATTAATTGACGATCGTATAACATCTAAATAACACGAATTTGATTCTTAGGAAATAAATTATGGTACGCCGAAAACTAAGTATTTTCCGTTTTGGAGCATTCTGAGACGCCTTTTTCTCGAAAACGACGCCTACGATTTTTCTTAAACATTTTTTACTCAGAGTCCTATCGGTGGCCTAGCGTGTGCATTTAATAATAAAAGCATTGCAATATTATAGGTGGTCCAAAAATGGCCTCAATCTTTGAAAAAAGTTGAAAAATCATTAAATTATTGAAAATGCTCTTTTATTTATCTTTTTTTCGAAAATTACTCAGTGAATGTTTCTGACATTTCTGGTACAGGAAGTTAAGTATCTAATCAACTTCTTAAGGCTATTCTGACAATGATCGTAAAACCGAAAGTACTCAAAAAAATCTCTGATATTTTGAATTTTTTTTACATTTTTACAGAAAACTTTTTTATTTATGAATATTTTTTGATGGTAGTTTACACAGAGTTAAAGTATCCTCCTACTTGAGCAGAAATGAGAAAGAATTTTGTCTCAGTAATTTTCTTTAGTCGCTTGGCTAATTTAGTTTTTCGTACCTAGATTAATTATTTATTGTTCGATTTGTATAAAACAAAGTGCATATGCTCCGTGGTCTCAATTGTAATTTTTCTTGTTACCGTGAAATTTTTCTGCACGCAACGGAAGTGGCGTAATATTAACAAAAACTACAATTTTGACAGTTCAGTACCACTTTTTGAAAGCAAATATTATTTTTTTCGAAATCTGATACAGCAAAAAGGATGCGCGCTGTTAAGGGGCACAAATTGTTAGCTCAGATTTTTTAATTTCAATTTCATTTTCGGGCAATTTCGAATAAATGCAAAAAAAAAGTGTAACAATCAGTTATTTACAACCCATTCAACGTCTTCATATTTTGAACTATTTATTCGTAACTTTCATAAACTCGTAGTAATAATCCAGACGAGGAGAATGTATGCAAAAAATAGGTCGTAATATGAACAATTGCCGAGAAATATGCAATTTTGCATGCATCACTTTTCACGTTATTTTGATACAGCAAAAAGGATGCGCGCTGTAAAGGGGCACAAATTGTTAGCTCAGATTTTTTAATTTCAATTTCATTTTCGGGCAATTTCGAATAAATGCAAAAAAAAAGTGTAACAATCAGTTATTTACAACCCATTCAACGTCTTCATATTTTGAACTATTTATTTGTAACTTTCATAAACTCGTAGTAATAATCCAGACGAGGAGAATGTATACAAAAAATAGGTCGTAATATGAACAATTGCCGAGAAATATGCAATTTTGCATGCATCACTTTTCACGTTATTTTGCCTATAAAATAGTAAATTATTATCCGATTTTCAATAATTTTTTTTCATTCGATGCCTAATGCCAATTTGGACTAGGTTAAGCCAATTTTACAGTTTCACTGTTACCGGAAATGACGTCATTTTGGCAAAAACTGTATTTTGAACCTAAAAAACAAATATTTTATTCAAATGAGTCTTTTTTATAATATTTTTAAAATTATGATATTTGAATCCCATCAACGAATAGCATGAACCCATACGATCATACAGATACCACAAAAAAGTTTCTAACTTGTACGGTTGCCGAGAAATAGACGATTTTCTACAAGTCACTTTTCAAGCTTTTTGGTCTATAAAAGTGTCAATTATTATTCAATTTTCATACAATTTTCACCATGTGATGCCTTATGCCATTTATGATTGCAATGATCTGATTTAACATTTCCATTATCACCGGAAGTAATGTCATATTTGCAAAAATCGTATTTTTAGACTTCAAAACAAATATTTTTTTGAAGTGAGTTATATTTATTATTTGTTTAACGTTATAACGTTTGATTCTAATGGCCATTTAGATTGGATCAATATAATCATACTGATATCAAAAAATTGCTTCTAGCATATTCCCTTGTCGAGAAATAACCAATTTTCTAAGGATCACTTTTTAAGTTTTTTACCTTTTTAATTTCAGTTTATGGGTTCTAAGTTTATTATTTATTGCCTGATATGTATAAAACAATTCTCAATTGCGAATTCTCAACTTACATGTATTTGTTACCGATAATGATTTCTTTTGGCATCGGAAGTGAAGTAATTTTGCCAGATTTTACAATTTTGACCGGTGTATTTGCAAGCAAATATTACTTTTACAAATTTGATAGAGGGTGTCACTGAATCATAACAACTACAGTATCGTTTGGTAGCTCGACGGATCGCCTATGGTATGACGCACTTCCTTTCTGATTCCTGAAAGCCGATTCAGCACTGCAGGTCTAGTTATTATTATTTTTCCATCGGATCATATCTCAGAAACTACTTGACGGATCGATTCGGTGTGTTCGGTTTTACAGGGAAAGTGGGTTTAACTTAAATTTTAAAGCTATTTCTGACATTCTGCGACAATGTGAAATGTCCGAAATCACCAAAGTTGTCGTTTTTCGAAATTTTGCCGTAACATTATCAATAATTGTCGGATTGTAATATTTGATACATTTTGACATAGCCGGAGACAAGGCACAAAGCTACAGTTCTTTAGATTTTTTATTTTCAATGAATCTTCGGAAATATTAAGCGCCAAATTTTGGAAATTTAAAATTTTACAATTTTTATTTTTATGTGGTATTTTACCAAGAGTTAAAGAGTCATCTGATTTGACTAAAAATGGCAACATTTTTTGTCACCGTATTTATCCTTGGCCCCCATTGGCTAATTCAGTTTTTCGGTCCTAGATTAATTACTTATTGATCGATTTATATAAAACAAAGTTCATATGCTCCGTAGTCTAAATTGTCATTGTCCCCCGCTTTTCAAAGAAAGTTGGGGGACTATTAAAATGGGTTCGTCCGTCTGTATGTCTGTCTGTCTGTCCTTCTGTCTGTCCTTCTGTCCGTCACACTTTTTGGGACACAATAACTCTCTTCCTAATTGAGCTAGAATGTTCAAACTTGGTGTATGTGTTTATTAGGTCAATGCCTTGATGGAGTTCGAAGATGAGCATTTTCCGCTTAGGGTAAGCAGAGATAAGCAATTTGATTGGTTGATGCTTTGGGACACGATAACTTTAGTTCTAATTAAGTGAGATTGATGAAACTTGGTGTATAGTTTTCATTACAGTAATACCTTGACTAAGTTCGATAATGAGCATTTTCTGCTCAGGGTAAGCAGAGCGATACGCAATTTGATTGGTCGAGACTTTGAAACACAATAACTCTCCTTCTAATTGAGTTAAAATGTTCAAACTTGGTGTATATGCTTATTAGGTCAATGCCTTGATGGAGTTCGAAGATGAGCATTTTCCGCTAAGGGTAAGCAGAGAAATAATTTGATTGGTTGATGCTTTGGGACACGATAACTTTAGTTCTAATTAAGTGAGAGTGATGAAACTTGGTGTATAGTTTCATTACAGTAATACCTTGACTAAGATCGATAATGAGCATTTTCTGCTCAGGGTAAGCAGAGCGATAAGCAATTTGATTTGTCGAGACTTTGGAACACAATAACTCTCCTTCAAATTGAGTTAAAATGTTCAAAATTGGTGTGTATGCTTATTAGGTCAATGCCTTGATGGAGTTCGAAGATGAGCATTTTCTTCTTAGGGTAGGCAGAGATAAGCAATTTGATTGGTTGATACTTTGGGACAAGATAACTTAGGTTCATCTTGATTGATGATTTTTATGCCAATACAATGACTGCATGCTCATTCAGTAATGGATTCGACAGTAACAGTGTATAGAAACGATTGACTCGGACACGAGGGCTCTTTCCCTTGGCCAGAAGGGCCCTTTTGTCAAGCGTGGGGGCCCTTTTGTCTGCCTTTAGGGTCCCCCTAACTAGGGTACATTTTCATTTTTCTCGTCGGTTTTAGCATTTTTCTTTATAAAACACTTTTGGTTGACACTTCATGTACAGTTTGATTGCTCGATACGTTTGAAAAAAATAAATGTGGGATTAATTAATATGTGTCATCTATTTATTTTGGGATTTTGGCGGGGGACATCAGCCTCACTGTTGGCTTGTTTTTTTTAAATCCCGGTAAAGTTGCCTTTCGGCAACGGAAGTGACGTAATTTTAGCACAAATTACAATTTTGACAGTTCGGTACCACTTTTTGAAAGCAAATATTATTTTTTTCAAAAATGGTCTGACCGAAAGGGTGTGCTCTGTAAAGGCGCAGAAATCATCGCGCTCAGTTTTTTTAATTTTGATTTCAATTTCGGGTCATTTCGATTTCAAGGTAAAAAAAGGTGTAAAAATGGACTATTCACAACCCATTCAGGCTCTTCATATTTTAAAATATTTATTTACAACCTTAATAAATTTGTAGCAATAATCCATACGAAGAGAATGTATGAGAAAATTAGTTTGTAAAATTAACAGTTGCCGAGAAATGGGCTATTTTGCAGAAGTCACTTTTTACGCTAGTTTGCCTGTAAAAGAGTCAATTATGATTGGATTTTCATAAAAGTGACATCATTTGATGCGTAATGTCAATTTTAACTAGGTCAATCCAATTTAACATTTTCAATGTCACCGGAAATGACGTAATTTGGGAAAAAACTGTATTTATAGCCTTCGAAAAAAATAATTTATTCAAATTAGTCGTATTTGTTATTTTTTTTAAATTTTGATATTTAATTCCAATCAACTAATAGATTGAACCCATACGATCATATAGATATCACAAAAATGGTTTCTAACTTGTTCAGTTGCGGAGAAATAGGCGATTTTCAATAGGTCACTTTTCAAGGTTTTTGGTCCATAAAAGTGTCAATTATTATTCGATTTTCATAAAATTTTCACTGTGTGATACCTAATGCCATGTACGATTTCATAAAAGTAATTTAAGATTTTCTTTATCACCGGAAGTAACGTCATTTTGGCAAAAACTGTATTTTTAGCCTTTAAAACAGATATTTTAATTAAAAGGGTCTGCTTTGTAATGTTTTTGAAATTATGATATTTGATTCAAATCAACAAATAGACTGAACCCATACGATCATATAGATACCCAAAACTAGTTTCTAACTTGTACGGTTGCCGAGAAATAGACGATTTTCTACAAGTCACTTTTCAAGGTTTTTGGTCTATAAAAGTGGCAATTATTATTCGATTTACATAAACTTTTCACCATGTGATGCCTTATGCCATTTCTGATTTCATAAAACTAATTAAACATTTTTGTTATCACCGGATGTACTGTAATTTTGTCAGGATCAATTACATGTAACAAATGTATAAAATGATTTGATATTGCTGGATTTGGTTGAGTCTGTTTCCCTTTTATTTGATGTGTGCAATATTTATGTGGAAATCTGTTTATCGGTGCCATTGGTTCAAGGTAACGTGGCACCGAAAGTGACATAAGTTCAAAGGTAACGTGGCACCGGTGAAACACGTCATTCCTGCTTCGCAGGTCTAGTTATTATTATTATTAAAGTCCACAATTTGGGGAAACTTTAGTTTTCGAGAAACTGACAATGGTGAACTTGATAAAAGTTATGCAATTTGCCGAAAATGTTATGCGAGTATTAAATACTGTATAAATAATACAACAATCCAGTAAAACATGACTTACCAAAGACAAAAACAACTATTAAACTTGTAAACACCATATATATATATATGGATCTATATTATAAAACTACTGACACGCATCAGTATTTAGATTTCAATTCATGTCACCCTTCACATACAAAAAGAAACATCCCGTTTAATTTTGCTAGGAGAATTTGTACAATCGTATCATGTGAAAAGGAAAAACTCATAAGGTTACAAGAATTAAAACAATTCCTTCAAAATCAAAACTATCCTTTCGGTTTAATAGAAAATGGTATAAACAAGCATTAAAAATAGATCAGGAAATTTTAAGAAAACCTAAAGTTTTAGGTAAACAAAATGAAATTTTGACTTTAGTTACAACACATAATCCTTCTCAAGAACTGGGTATGGACATAATTAGATCACATTTACCACAGTTATTTAAAAGTGAAAAACTTAAATATATTATCAACAAAACAAATGTGATCAACAGTCTAAAACAACCCCTGAACTTGAGACGAATTCTCACTTCCTCAAAATTTGATTTAGAAACTAAACAACCTGTTGTTTCCAAATGTGGGGATGAAAGATGTTTAACTTGTAATATGATAGTCGAAGGAAGCTCCATTAAAATAAATGAATCCAAGGATTTTCATGTTAAACAAAGCATGACATGCAAATCAAAAAATGTAATTTATCTCATCGTATGCTATGGTTGTAAAGGGAAATACATTGGTAAAACAGAAGGTCAACTAAACCTTCGAATGAACCTTCATAGATCTCAAATTAAGATACCCAGTAATCGAACAATACCTTTAAGTGCACACATCGAAACGTGTGGAGGTGGAAAATTCAATGTATTTCCCTTGTACAAATTGAATTTTTTAAATAATGATTTACTTGAATGTAAAGAAAATTATTTCATCAAAAAGTACAAACCCGAATTAAACGGATATTATAGTAAGTGATGAAGTAATTCTCTTTTTAGTGATTATTTACTAAATGTAAAAATGTGTAAATAATATTATTATGTTGTATTTGATATATTTATAGTAACGTCATGACGTTGCATCTATTGTTCTACATAATTCTTCAAAAAATAAAAATGGTCTGATGATGTTCAGTACGAACAGAAAGCGCTAACCGTCAAATTAGTATTTTGGTGTCTTTCTTTAATTAAGTTTTTATATATATATATATATATATATATATATATATATATTTACATGGACAATAAAACTATTCAATATAAAATGTGTATTATAATAAACTATTGCAATACTTTTTTTTCGTGTATCGCAATATATTGCAATACGATTTTGGGCCACAATACAGCCCTAGACAAAAGTAAAATTTGCGACTGCACGGACGATTTAGCTGCTGTGGGCGTATGTTTTGTTGCCTGACAAACTATCTTTTCGGTATTTAGTACAGCCCATTTTTTATTAACCTGGAAAATTTGGCAAAACCCAGATATACGATATAGGCTTTAACAACGTAATGAAGGGGATCAATAACTGGTACATATCACTTTTAAAATCCAGTCTACTTTATGATCCTCCTACTAAATAGATACAACTCTTGATAGCTATTAGTTCAACTAAAATCATTTATATTTATTTTACAGCAAATTTTAGATTATGAACATGACCAAGAAAGACAAGGTATTTATATGTAATTTTATCATTACCCTATTTCTTTTCACTTGAATAACTTCTATTTCAGTAGAATCACAAGTACTTAGGCTAATTGATATGGAAAACCAAACAGCTCTTCATTCTTATTTCTTCTTTTGTTGTCATATTTCAACATTCATCATATCAGATTTCTAAATTGTATCTTTGTTTAATTTAATTGTACCTTACTATAAAGATAAAATTTGTTTTAGAAAATCAAAAAATTACATTTCATCAGAAACCTACAACAAAAGACAAATCTCGAACAACAAATTTCCAAATACAAATCTCCATATACCAATCTGTCAATACCATTACTGTCAAAATACGAACAATAATTCGAAATTCCATTTATCACACTGAATACCACTTAAAAGAAGGTTCATTTACCTTTTCGGGAGAGGGGGTGTGTCAAAATACAGATCATAATACAAGATTTGTGAGTACGTTTATTTCCCTTTTCAAAAATGTAAATTATTTTCTGCCACATTCACATACCTTGAAAACTGATCAAATATGGATCGTACTGAACTTTATTGTCCCCCGCCTTTCGAAGAAAGTTGGGGGACTATTAAAATGGGTTTGTCTGTCTGTCTGTCTGTCTGTCCGTCAGTCCGTCACACTTTTTGGGACACAATAACTCTCTTCCTAATTGAGCTAGAATGTTCAAACTTGGTGTATATGCTTATTAGGTCAATGCCTTGATGGAGTTCGAAGATGAGCATTTTCCGCTTAGGGTAAGCAGAGATAAGCAATTTGATTGGTTGATGCTTTGGGACACGATAACTTTAGTTCTAATTAAGTGAGAGTGATGAAACTTGGTGTATAGTTTCATTATAGTAATACCTTGACTAAGTTCGATAATGAGCATTTTCTGCTCAGGGTAAGCAGAGCGATACGCAATTTGATTGGTCGAGACTTTGGAACACAATAACTCTCCTTCTAATTGAGTTAAAATGTTCAAACTTGGTGTATATGCTTATTAGGTCAATGCCTTGATGGAGTTCGAAGATGAGCATTTTCCGCTTAGGGTAAGCAGAGATAAGCAATTTGATTGGTTGATGATTTGGGACACGATAACTTTAGTTCTTATTAAGCGAGAGTGATGAAACTTGGTGTATAGTTTCATTACAGTAATACCTTGACTAAGTTCGATAATGAGCATTTTCTGCTCAGGGTAAGCAGAGCGATACGCAATTTGATTGGTCGAGACTTTGGAACACAATAACTCTCCTTCTAATTGAGTTAAAATGTTCAAACTTGGTGTATGTGCTTATTAGGTCAATGCCTTGATGGAGTTCGAAGATGAGCATTTTCTGCCTAGGGTAGGCAGAGATAAGCAATTTGATTGGTTGATGCTTTGGGACACGCTAACTTTAGTTCTAATGAAGTGAGAGTGATGAAACTTGGTGTATAGTTTCATTACAGTAATACCTTGACTAAGATCGGTAATGAGCATTTTCTGCTCAGGGTAAGCAGAGCGATAAGCAATTTGATTTGCCGAGACTTTGGAACACAATAACTCTCCTTCGAATTGATTTAAAATGTTCAAAATTGGTGTGTATGGTTATTAGGTCAATGCCTTGATGGAGTTCGAAGATGATCATTTTCTTCTTACGGTAGGCAGAGATAAGCAATTTTTGGATGACACTTCGTGTTCAGTTTGATTGCTCGATACGTTTGAAAAAAATAAATGTGCGATTAATTAATATGTGTCATCTATTTATTTTGGGATTTCGGCGGGGGACATCAGCCTCACTGTTGGCTTGTTTAGTGAGGGGAAGGGGGGAGTAATTAAACGACAAAATACAGGTCTTAAAACTAATTTCATTTATCATGTAATGCATCACAGTAGGACATTAAACTCCATTTCATTGTCCCAACATAATCACCCATCCACCTTTCGAAGAAAACTGAGGACTATTAAAATGGGTTTGTCTGTCTGTCACACTCTATGGGACGCAATAACTCTATTTCTAATTGAGCTAGAATGTTCAAACTTGGTGAAGGTGTTTATTAGGTCAATGCCTTGATGGGGTTTGAAGATGAGCATTTTCTGCTAAGGGTAAGCAGAGATAAGAAGCAATTTGATTGGTTGATGCTTTGGGACACAATAACTTTAGTTCTAATTAAGTGAGAGTAATGAAACCTGATGTATAGTTTCATTACATCAATACCTTGACTATGTTTGATAATGAGCATTTTCTGCTAAGGGTAAGAAGAGGGATAAGCAATTTGATTGGCCGAGACTTTGGAACACAATAACTCTCGATGATGAACATTTTCTGCTTACAGTAAGCAGAGATAAGCAATCTGATTGTTTTTTTGTAAACAATATTTTATTTCATTTGAAAATGGATGGGAGAACAGGATGGGCCTATATATGTTGACTCCTTTCCAAAATTTACAAATGTAAGTTTACTTTATATACATACAGAACATATATACATCAAGAACCTATAAATATACAAAATATAATTTAAAATAATTTAAATTAAACTAAACATTTATACATATATACATCAAGAAACATATTTAATAATACAAAATATAAAAAAAAAAAAAAAATATTTAGATAAACTAAACATTTATACATATACACAGTTGTCCGTTCCGTAATGTAGTAGTGCTGCAAACCCCTACCTCCAGTAAAAACCTACCCAAAAACGTGAAGTATTGTATTGGTTATATTATGTATAGAGTAAATAAATCGACGTTAAAAACGTTTTGACAATTTTAAAAATTTATGAATAGTGTTAAAAACTGATTTTGATCAAAAGAGAGGACAGTCTGTCCATTTAATAAAATACCAATATCTTGAAATTGCTGCTTGAGTAAGCCAATAGTTTGTCCTCGGACACCCGTATGTAGGGAGCATACCAATAGATAATGGTAACAATCTTCAAAAAGGTGACCACATACACATACTGTGTATTATTTGATTTTTTCTATCTCAAAGATACTTTGGGGCACAGTAACTTTGGTTACAATGAAGTGAGGGCGATGAAACTCGGAATATAGATTCATTATATCATTACCTTGACTAAGTTTGACAGTGAGAATTTTCTGCTTAGACTAAGGAGCGATAAGCAATTTGGACTTTGGAACATAACAACTCTGCTTTTAATTGAGGTAGAATGTTTAAACTTTATGTAGATGTGAATATCTTAACTGAGTTCAAAGATTAACATTTCGAGCTAAAGCTACACAGAGCTAATCAATTTCATTGGTCGATGCTTTGGGACAAGTGAAGATAATCTTGATTCTATCTGATAGAGAGTAATGAAACTTAAAATAGCATTATGACAAAGAGCAAAATCTATGTGAATATTTCAAATGCTTTTTTCTCAGCTAATAGTGGATCAATTTGACTGAAATTTTCAGCAAATTACCTTTACACTATCTAGCTTTTAACTATTATAGTGAGAACTGCCATCTCTTTATCTTATCTCCCATAATGTAACTTTAATGTATAGTTTGATTGCTCGATACTTTTGAAAAAAAAAAATGTGTGATTAATTAATATGTGTCATCTATTTATTTGGGGATTTCGGCGGGGACATCAGCCTCACTGTTGGCATTTTTATTGTATGGTGGTTTAATTCTCTATTATTTTCTGCAAGCCAACTTATTGCATGCAAGGTTGATTTTGGCATTTGACAGCCCACCATCAGCGTCCCACCATTAGCGTCCTCCGTCGTCATAATACTCATGTTAGATGAATTTGGGCAATTGACAATTGTTTTGCAAGTCTGAGATGAAGAAGCATATTTCCAATGGAGGCAGACCACCATTAAATTTCACAATCTCGGTACCCACAAATTGTAGTTCGTCTATTTATAGCAGTTCTCTCCCTGTCTCTTTTCACCCTTTTGCATGCCCATTTTTGTTGATTTTTTGGTCTAGAATGGACGAAGAGGGTTTGAATTAATATTTTCTGCCAGGTTTTGGTAAATATTCATGATTTTGAGGCGGAAGGATAACGGCGTTATGAGGTTGGCTACGGTGATATGTACGGCAACTAGATACATGTTTTGCGTATGCTTCTTCAAGTTCGTGTATCTCAAAATTTTGGTGGTCAACCTCATACAAATTAGGGTGCAAAGACATGGTCATTTGTTCCTCTGTCTGTAGTGAAAAGCATTTCGCCCAACGAAACTTTGGGGAAAAGTTGGAGGTGGGCAAAGAGTCCAGAATTAACATTGAAGTCAATGGGGAAATTAATGGTGGTCTGCCTCCTGTATAATTACTGTCAGAGTTATGGTCCTCGGTCATTTTAAAAAATCTTGTGGATGCTCTATAGGCTAAAGTTTATGTCAAAATGCCTTTACATTTATACACAGTGTTTACGGTCATGAGATGAAGAATCCTGTTTATTTTCAGCGATATCCAATAATTACCGCCAGAGTTATGGCCCTAGATCACTTTGAAAAATCTTATGGAGGCTCAAGTTAATATCGGATTGACTTTACGTTAATACACATTGTTTAAGGTCATGAGACGAAGAATCTTATCGATTTTCAGTGATTTAATATTAAATTGTTCAATGTCATGAGACGAACAATCAAAACAAATTATAAATATTTCTAGTGCTGATATCAAGTAAAATTTTGTGCGTCGATGCATCGTACGCAAACATCGATACTCGCATCGATGCATCAGGAATTTTTTGCCGCCATTTTGTTTTTAAAAAATTACAGAAATAACATTAGTATGTATGATAGAAACATAGATTTCCTCAACATTATCATAGAAATGTTGATTATTTGAATAATTTATTTCCACAATATTCTTGTAACAAAATAAAACCAAGTAGGAACAATCCGCACCAGTAGTCAAAATTCGAAGTCCTAAAAAACGGTCAAGGCAAAATAGTGATTCACTTCAGTTGACACTCATTAGCCATAGTTGTGACTGTGAGGGCGAGTGTAAGTTTGTTTCAGGGATCTTATTTGGCTGTTTTTTGTCGGCTTTAGCCAATTGATCTTTAATCTAGCCGATTGATAAAACAATGAATCGGCCACTATGGTATCATATATCAATCTACGTCGGCCGATTTACAAAGAGTTAATTATCATGAATCGGCCACTATGGTATCATTAATCAATCAACTTTCGGCCGATTACAAAGAGTTAATTATTACTCGTCAATTAAGAAACCCATCACGGCCGATTACAAAGAGTTAATTATTACTCGTCGATTAAGAAACCCATCACAGAGTCCGTCAATACAATCTGATTACCTTCAGCTTCAATCCTTATCGGCTTGTTTCCTAAATAAACAATTTAGTTGAGTTAATCATGCCAAGTAAAAGAATGAATATAATCCAATGTCGGTTCAATCATTTATATCTAACACAATGTTGAAGTACTTGAACACCTCGCAGAATGACAATAGAAAACGTAAACGAGATATAGCCGAAGATAGTGATGGCGGCGCTGACCTTGAACTTCAAGCATGCACGTTGTCATTGGAAATTCCAAAAGCTGCAGATCCCCCCACGTCCAATATAGGTCAACCAAAGTCGAAGTCAGGAAGATATTTTAAATCCGAATGGTTAACTACTTTCAAATGGCTTTCGTTTGACAAAAATTCACAGAAAATGTTTTGTCTAGTAAGTTATTAATTCCGAATTACTGGTGAGCTGTCATAACAATTCCATGAAAGAACAATTTCCAAATGTAATAAAACTGATGGAAATAGGGAGGACGATACCAGTTAGTAGTGTTGAGTGTGAGAGGGTTTTTTCTAAGCAGAACGTTATCAAAACTAGGCTTAGGTGCCGTCTAAACATAGAAACTTTAGATAACTTGATGCGGATAAGTTTAGAAGGCCCCCCTCTATCTTCCTTCGATCCACATAATTGTTTACTAAAGTGGAAAGGCATTAGATCCCGGCGACTCTATGCAGGTGACACTAAAAATAAATTAATCTGAATCGAGACAATTGGTCACGTGATCGGCATCTTTCCGACTATACACGGAAATAAATTTGTGCTACGTTGTTAACTTGTTATACTATTGATATGTGCTTATATATTTTGTTGTTATACGCCCACATTGAAATGTGGTCGTATATTGTCGTCGCCCGCGTCCGTCCGTCCGTCCGTCGGTCCGGCGTCCACAATTGCTTGTGGACGCTCTAGAGGCTAAAGTTAATATCCAATTGACTTTAAATTTATACACAGTGTTTAAGGTCATGAGACGAAGAAGCCTATTGTTTTTCAGCGATTTCTGATTATAACTACCAGAGTTATGGCCCTTGACGACTTCAAAAAATCTTGTAGACGCTCTAGAGGCCAAAGTTAATATCCGATTGACTTTAAATTTATACACAGTGTTTAAGGTCATACGACGAAGAAGCCTATTGATTTTCAGTGATTTCCGATAATTAGTGCCAGAGTTATGGCCCTTGATCACTTCAAAAAATCTTGTGGACGCTCTAAAAGCCAAAGTTAATATCCGATTGACCTTAAATTTATACACCGTGTTTAAGGTCATAAGACGAAGAATCCTATTGATTTTCAGCGATTTCCAATAATTAGTGCCAGAGTTATGGCCCTTGATCACTTCAAAAAATCTTGTGAATGCTCTAAAAGCCAAAGTTAATATCCGATTGACTTTAAATTTATACACAGTGTTTAAGGTCATAAGACGAAGAAGTCTATTGATTTTCAACGATTTCCGATAATTATTGCCAGAGTTATCTCCCTTGATCACTTCAAAAAATCTTGTGGACGCTCTAAAAGCCAAAGTTAATATCCGATTGACTTTAAATTTATACACAGTGTTTAAGGTCATGATATGAAGAAGCCTATTGATTTTCATCAATTTCCGATAATTAGTGCCAGAGTTATGGCCCTTTATCACATCAAAAAATCCTGTGGACGCTCTAGAGGCCAAAGTTAATATCCGATTGACTTTAAATTTACACACACTGTTTAAGGTCATGAGATGAAGAAGCCTACTGATTTTCAGCGATTTCAAATAATTACTTCCAGAGTTATCTCCCTTGATCACTTCAAAAAAACTTTGTGACGCTGTAGATACCAAACTTATTATCCTATTGACTTCAGATTGATACACAGAGTTTAAGGTGTTGAAACGAACAAGTATTGATCAGATTTTAGTGTATTACAAATGTTTCATTACCAAAAAAAAGTAAAAATATGCGACAACCCTTGTTGACTGCCCGGACGATTTAGCTGCTGTGGGCGTATGTTTCGTTGCCTGGCAAAAAAATTACTTCCAGAGTTATCTCCCTTGATCACTTCAAAAAACCTTGTGGTGCTGTAGATGATAAACTTATCATCTGATTGACTTCAGATTGATACACAGAGTTTAAGGTGTTGAAACGAACAAGTATTTTGATTTTCAATGAATTTTGATAACTGAACAGCTAAATCCATAATGTTAAATGTTTCCTATACTAATTGTTAGCTTGGGGCAAAACTTTATAAAAAGCAAACAAATTCTAATGATTTTCAGATAATTACATAATGAGTTGTTACTCAGATTTTAGTGTATTACAAATGTTTCATTACCAAAAAAAAGTAAAAATATGCGACAACCCTTGTTGACTGCCCGGACGATTTAGCTGCTGTGGGCGTATGTTTCGTTGCCTGGCAACCTATCTTTTTTATATATTTACCAGTGATTAAGAATAAAAATAGTTTTAAAAAACATATTTGTATTTACTCGTATTTTTTTTATTATTAAATTATAACTTCCGTTTGGTTGGACGAAACAAAGAAAGCAAAAGTAGGACTAGGAATATGCATTTTCCAAAGTACTGAAATTTGACTGTAAAAGTGTGAATATAT
Source organism: Patella ulyssiponensis (assembly GCA_963678685.1). Lineage (NCBI taxonomy): Eukaryota > Metazoa > Mollusca > Gastropoda > Patellidae > Patella > Patella ulyssiponensis. The sequence goes on along the minus strand of OY783229.1, from coordinate 35,475,010 downwards.
CGACTTATGAATACAAGTATGCTATTAAAACAAAGGTTTTGTTTATTAAGGGTTTATATTCAGGGTTTAAGGTAATATTATTCTTAATACGATATGCAATTATGGTCGTGAATAGAATATGCATAAAGACGACTATCTGTTAGGGCGACCCGTGGCCGGTTCATTTCAAAATGAAGTAAGAACCCTGGTTTGTTTGGCAATGGACAGATGTAATGAACTGTCAAATTGACCTCGGGGTCGAACGTCGAAGGGCATAATAGTCAGGGGAAGTAACCAACAAAGACAGTCCTTGTCACTGGAAAATACAAACATAACTGAAGCTGGGCTAGCCTAATAATAATAATACGTGCAGGATTCAATGAATTGTTCTATTTTGAATTTTGGGGGGTTGGGATGGCCTAGTGGTCTAGAATGCAGCTCTTCGAACTCTAGCCGGCCGGTCACCTCTGGCTTGCGACTGTTGTTTCGATCACTGGTGTGAGTGTGGAGATAGGCATGGAGATAGGGGCCCCTTCTCAACCTCGTGGGCTTCCTCAGGGCACTCCGGTTTCCTCCCACTGCTAAAGACCCCTACACGCAAGCGAATTATTGAAATAAAATTAAACCATGTGTTAGTCCTGAAATGACCTAGTTTGTGTCGAGTGGAGTTAAACCCCATTTCTCTCTCTCTCTCTCTATTTTGAATTTTAAAACAAGAAGGTATGGAAAATGTGTTATTTATTCTAGTGAACAAATTGTGAACTCCTTGGACACTTAGAGGTAATTATTAGTATGTTTTGCCGATGCATCAATAATACGAAAAATGGCCGATAATTGATACTTGATATCAGCACTCGTAGGGCGTACTCGATTGAACGTTCCAGAATTAAATTCTCTCAATTCCGAAAATAGTGTCAATCGAGTGAAAAGTAGAATTTCGGAGTACAACGCATGTGCCGACTGCATAAAAAATATTTCAACCAATCATGGCAGCTGAAACATATTTGTTACTTAAAATACGTCACGATTCCACTCACACCACCTCAGCTGTCGGGACTGGCAGAACTGTGACAGGACTCAATTCCGCGTCACTCGATTGCAATTCTGTCAATTCGGGACGTTCTGGACTGTGAATCGAGCATCTCCATGATTTCTGATAATTACTTAATGGGTTATTACTCGTAATAAGATTTTCATATGTTGTAAATGCTGTACTACAGACAAATGAAACCAGCAGCTGCCAGGCAGGATACGCCACATTTTCCAAGAGATGGATAGAGAACAGATTAAATCAAAAGTGATTTTTCATACAATCAGGGGCCATAATCCAGTAACTGAGATCTTTGGGACATAAACATATATGTTAAATTTCATCAAAATGGATAAAAATTTTGACCTCTAGAGGTAGTCCAGGCATTTTAACTCAATTTCACACTTTTTCAGGCAGTTGCAGCAATAGAAATGCTGACCATGGTTTACGGTCGGTCTAGACATATACTATCACCAAAAAAATCCCAGTCTGAAATTCGTACCCAAATGGGTCAAATTGGCAAAAATCCAAAATTGACACCAGTTTTGACAGGAAAATGCAAATTTTTATCCACTTATCATAATATGATCAAGTTTGGTATCAAAATATATTCTTTCGGGGCAGCTGAATCAATTTCCATACTCATTTTGGTGATACCGTGGACTCAATATTGGGAAATAATTTCAGATGGCTATCAATATGGTGTCAAAATATACGTTTTGGAGGCAGCAGATTCCATATTCGATTCCTTTTTATACGCCCACATTGAAATGTAGTCGTATATTGTCGTCGCCCCCGTCCGTCGGTCCGTCCTTTCGTCCACAATTGTTTGTGAAGTCTACAGGTCACAATTTTTATCCGATTTCAATGAAACTTGAAATATAGGTTTATCGCCCCAAGATCTCGGTTACTTTCAAGTTTTTAGCTTGTGAACACTGTAGAGGTCACAATATTGAACTGATTTTGATGAAACTTGAAATGCATTTTTATAACTCAAAGATTTTGGCTCCTTTCGATATTTGCGCATATCGGATCGTGACTTCCTGAATTATGGCCCCTGATTGTACGAAAAATCAATGCTTTTAGCTTGTACCCTATAGAGGTCATAATTTTGAACCGATTTTGATGAAACTTGACATGTATATGTTTATAACCCAAAGATCTTAGTTCCTTTCAATATTTGTGCCCATCGGATCGTAACTTCTTGAGGCCAAAGTTATTATCCAATTTAAAAAAACATCTAATTATATCACCGTTACACCGTAAGGAAGGTTGTGTTCGAATTTCGTGAAAATCGGACCAAAATTGACGGACAAAATGGCCGGCGCTTGTACGCGAAAAGTGTAAAAATATGGTATGTCAAGGTTGTGAACACTATAGAGGTCACAGTTTTGAACCGAATTTGATGAAACTTGAAATGCATGTCTATAACTCAAAGATCTTGGTTTCTTTCGATATTTGCGCGGATCGTAACATCCTGAATTATGGCCCCTAATTGTACGAAAAATCAATGCTTTTAGCTTGTGGACCCTATAGAGGTCACAATTTTGAACCGATTTTGATGAAACTTGACATGTATGTTTATAACCCAAAGATCTTAGATCCTTTCAATATTTGTGCCCATCGGATCGTAACTTCCTGAATTATGGCCCTTGTTTGTCAGAAAAATCACCCTTTTTAGATTGTGGTCCTTCTGATGGTCAAAATTATTATCCGATTTAAAAAAAACGTTTGATTATATCACCGTTTCTTGGTAATGAAGGTTGAGTTTGAATTTTGTGAAAATGGGGCCAAAATTGATGGAAAAAATGGCCGTCGTTTGTACACGAATAGTGTAAAAATATGTTATATCAAAGTTGTGGACCCTACAGAGGTCACAAGTTTAATTTGATTATGATAAAACTTTAAATACATGTTTATAACCTAAAGATCTTGGTTCCTTTACATATTTGCGCATTATGGCCCCTGATTGTCCGAAAAAAAGCCTTTTATGGCTTGTGGTCCCCGTGGAGGTCGCATTTATTATCCATTTAAAAAAACATTTGATTATGTCACCGTTACACTTAATGAAGGTTGAGTTCGAATTTCGTGAAAATCAGACCAAAATGGCCGCCGGTGGTACGTGAATAGTGTAACAATATTGTATACCAAGGTTGTGGACCTGTAGAGGTCACTATTTTAATTTGATTTTGATGAAACTTGAAACAGATTTTAAGGTCTTGAGACATACAAGTATATTGATTTTCAATGAATTTTGATAATTGTACAGCTAAATCCATAATATTAAATGTTTCGTTTACTAAACGTTAGCATGGGGCAGAACTTTATAAAAAACCAAACAAATTCTAATGATTTTTGATAATTACTCTTGTTGACTGCCCGGAAGATTTAGCTGCTGGTGTGCGTATGTTTTGTTGCCTGGCAACCTATTTTTAAATTTTAATGTATGAGGTGTGCTTTATTTCCCATTTAATTGACAATTTGTATAAGCCGACAAATTTATCGCTGTGTGTTTATTTAGCTTTGCTCCAATAATATTTTGTGCAATGCTATGGGGTTTCAACAGAAACAGTCAATGCAAAAGACAAGATATTTTATTTTTACAATAAATATAAACAATAAACTGGCATATTGGAAATATGAAATGAAATTTTATGCTTTTTTCATTAATAACAATGGATTATTTGTTGTATTTAGATCAGATAAACTCTAATTTGTTGTCTGCGATATCAGTTAGGTGAAGATGTAAAACTATTGCAGACAAATAGCTACCTTGATTAATTTATAACCCCAATCAGCTTTCACAACACCAGTTGCTTTTTAACGCCTATACCTGATTGGGGTTATAAATTAATCAAGGTAGCAGTGTGTCTGCAATAGTTTTACACCTCCACCTATGGCGTGTATTCTTGTCCTGTCTATTTCTCTGATTATAATATCATAGTTTTGACTGGTTTTATTTTCGTATTAAATAACATTAATTTTAATTTTTACAAATTCGCTGATAGCAAATACCGCTAATAACTATCTGAAAAAAACATGTTTATTAAACGAAGCATTTTTACCAAGCCTCGTTCTGAACAAAATACCTTGTTCCAAAAAAAGGGCAATTTAAAATACCTCGTTTTGGAACTCCAGACAAACGAGATATTTTTTTTTACCTCGTTTGGACAGAAATGCCGAACGAGGAATTCTGAGGTTTATAGTGTAACAATTACGAAAATCGTGGTTTCATAGTGCAACATATCTATACGATTGCCCTCCCAATTATTACACTACGACATGAAAATTGCTTGCAATTTCTTCAATTTTTAATTCAAATGTCTTAGGAGTGTTGGAATGGCCTATTGGTCGAGAGTGCCGCGCTTTGACCTCTAGCTGGCCGGTCACCTCTGACTTGTGGCTGTGGTTTCGAACCCTGGTGTGAGCGTATGTGGCATGGAGATAGGGGCGCCTTCTCAACCTTGTGGGTTTCCTCCGGGCACTCCGGTTTCCTCCCACTGCTAAAGACCCCTACGCGCAAGCGAATTATTGAAATAAAATTTTAAAAAACCATATGTTAGTCCCGAAATGACCTAGTTGTGTCGAGTGGACGTTAAACGCCATTTCTCTCTCTCTCTCAAATGTCTTAAAACTTAGTGACATACCTGGAACGGCCATCCCATTACTTTCTTACACCAAATTCAGATCAAGCCACATAACCTCTCTGTCATGAAAAATCATGGTTTGTTTACATACATCACACTGTTAAACATCTGCCATGTTTGACCTAGTTATCGGTAAAAGTCCAAGAGGGAGGGGCTGTTGGTTTGGCGCGAGTTGTTTTGGTCTACTTGGATGTTAAGGAATATAACTTACCGGGTATATTTATAAGGAATCCAAGATCACAGCAGTTTGTCCAACTGAGTTGAATATTTAATTGGCCCTGAGGGCTGTAATAATAATAATTTATTAAACTTATAGAGCGCCCAAATCCAGCTGGAAACAGCTGCTCTATGGCGCTTTTACAAATAATAGACATGTAAAAGTATATTAGTAAACTTATAAGATACCATAACGTATAAAAGACAAGTAAAAGTAATTCTGCTAACTTATAAAGAAACAAAGACATGTAAAAGTATATAGGTAAAATTATAAAAATATTTTTTCACAAGGCTGAAACATGTTAAGAGATAAGTAAACGTATAATCAATTAAAAGCTTAATAAAATAATTCTGTTTTAAGATTCTTTTTAAAAATACCGAAAGTTGGGTTAGTTTTTGTGGTGATGGACAAATCATTCGAACGTTTAGGGGTTGCCACTGAGAAAGAATGTTCGCTAAAAAGAGACTTGGATTTTGGAACATTGAGGAGGTGTTGGTTTACTGAACGTAGTTGGCGTGAGGGTTTGTACTTTGATAAAATATTATGGAGATAGACCGGTGTTCCTGGACAATTTAAAGATAACTAAGTGAGACAGAGAACTTTAAAATCAATCCTATAGGGCATAGGGAGCCAGTGAAGCTGCTTTAAAACTGGGGTTATAGGGTAGCGTGATCGGGTTAATGACACAATTCTTGCTGCTTTATTTTGTATAAGTTTTAAGGGGTATAGTGTTGTAGCAGGAAGAGCAACTAATAGAGAGTTACAATAATCTAAACGTGAGGTTATAAGAGGATTTACTAGCATTTTACAGGTTTCAACCTTCAGGTATAGTTGAATTCTACCAATCTTATATAGGTTATAGGTTGGAATTACAGGCTTTACATACTGACAAAATATGAGACTGCATATTTAATGATGACTCGAACATGACTCCAAGGTTGCGAACACTGGGTGTCGGTCCAACGCTTAAGTCTCGAATTTTCACAGAATCACAGTTTATATTCAAAATACTTTTACGTTTTGAAAGACGAATGACTTCAGTTTTATTATCATTCAACTTTAACAGATTTTGTTTCATCCACAATCTTATTTCTGCGATACATTTTTCAAGTTTAATGATATTTTGTTCTTCTTTGGAACTGTTCAGCGCAATGTAGAGCTGAGTGTCATCAGCATATAAATGGTAACTTATTCCATGCTGCAGAATGATGTCACCTAGAGGTGAAGTGTATGCCGTAAAAAATAAGGACGGAGCCTTGCGGGACACCATATTTGAGTGTCTGTGGGTCAGATTTGCAATCATTAATAACTAGCATCTGTTTGCGACTTTCCAAATAAGATGAAAATCAAGATAGAGCAGATCCATCAATGCCAAAACGACGTTTAAGACGGTTCAAGAGTATCGAAATGTCAACTGCGTATTTTGTTGACCCGGTTTTGAACGAATTGCTTCCATTCCTTCGTTTGGTTGACAATCCAATACAACGCCACCTTTGAGTACGTAAAACACACAACATCCTTAATATTTACCTCAAATTCTAAAGCCGTTCAGATATTGCTTATAAGTTTGGATAATATTAAGGCTGACAACAATTCCACTCTTGGGATAGTGGTAGGTGAGGTCGGTGAAACTCTCGTTTTTGAAGCAACGAAACGAACATATGTCGTGGAGATGGTCTGGTACTTTAGATAAACTACTGAAGCGTAAGCCTTGGCCGATGCATCACAAAATCCCACAAGAGTAGTTTTTATTACAGTATCCTCAATGCTGGATTTATAATATCTGGGTATCCTAACACATTTCATTTGGGAAAGCGACTTGACCAATTGATGCCACTTCTGTAGCAGTTCATCACCAAGGGGGTCATCCCAATCTAAGTTGACAAGACAAAGCTCCTGAAACAACATCTTAAACTGGATAATGAAGGGGGCTAGGAAACATAAAGGATCAAAGAACTTCGATCCAACGCTAACAACATTTCGCTTGGTTGGAGTAACTTCCCTGGATATCTTGGCAATATCTTCTAAATCATAGACAAGTTCATCACTGGTGTAATCCCATGGAATTCCTAATATTTTCTGAATGTGAGTAGAATCTAAAGGGCTAGGATTCCCTAGGGTAAGTTTTGCATAAGTTTCTTCTTCTCCTGTTTGGGTTACTAAGTTCTCCTGGTCTAATTTTTCTTGAAGTACAATTGAATTAGTTTTAAATTTTCTGAGATTAAATCCTCCTTCTAAGAGTCTTGACTTTGATGACTGATACAAACAATACGCATCTTCTTCAGTTTCTGGGGGGTTGGGATGGCCTAGTGGTCTAGAGTGCCGCACTTCGACCTCTAGCTGGCCGGTCACCTCTGGCTTGCGGCTGTGGTTTCGAGCCCTGGTGTGAGCGTATGTGGCATGGAGATAGGGGCGCCTTCTCAAACTCGTGGGTTTCCTCTGGGAACTCCGGTTTCCTCCCACGGCTAAAGACCCCTACGCGCAAGCGAACTATTGAAATAAAATTAAAACCGTATGTTAGTCCCAAAATGACCTGGTTGTGTTGAGTGGACGTTAAACCCCATTTCTCTCTCTCTCTCTCTCTTCAGTTTCTGCACCAGTAGTCAGGTCATCAACATAAATTTACCGGAGAAAGTTTCGGACAAATTCTAGATCCTCCTCCGCATAGGCCTCTATATGGTGTCTTATGGTACCATTCAGAAGGAAAGGAGATGAGCTTACTCCAAATACCACTCTAGTGAAACGTAGGTATATGACATCTGGCGTTTTCTTCTTGATATCGACAAACCACAAAAAACGAAGTACATCTCTGTCGGTCTCAGGTAGTGATACCATCAAAAAGGCTTTCTCTATGTCGCCTGTAAGTGCTATTCTGTGGGATCTAAAACGAAGGATAATACTGAATATCTTTTGGTTAAATGATGGACCCGCATACAAGCAGTCGTTGAGTGATGGGAATGGAGGTACCTTAGCAGACGCGTCAAACACAATTCTGAGTTTGGTTGTGGCCTTGTCCTTCCGTAGGACACCGTGATGAGGTAAGTAATGTATTCGACCAATCTCGCCATTTCTTGGATCAACTAGTTCGACAATTCCTTGATCCATCTGATCCTGGATGACTGAATCATAATTTTGAAGGAATTCAGGTTCAGCTATCAAATGCCGATGAAGATTTTGTAGTCTCTATAAGCAAAGTCTGTAATTGTCGGGTAATGGTGGGTGTGGTTGTTTCCATGGTAGCATTACCTGGTACCTTCCATCTTTAAATGAAATATTGTCTACAAAGTCTTTATAAAGAGAGCTATCCTTCACGCCTAAGGATTCTAAGTCCCAAAACCTTTTCAGCTGCTCGTCTAAACTGATGTGAAGTGTGGTAACTAATGTAGGTTTAGTTTCTATTGGATCTCCAACAGCTGGTCCAGAAAAAACCCATCCTACACAAGTTTCAATAGCAATTGGGCCTTGCTTCCCCGTTTCACATTACCAGATGCTAATTCCCAATACTGGTCAGATCCAATGAGTATCTGAATACTACCATCTGAATCAGGAGCAGGATAATCAGCGAGAGTGAGTCCCTTTAGGTGATCATAATGACCTTTTATATTGATATCTGCCCTTTTCAGTGGAAGACATATGAGGGGTACGACAAAGGCAACAATAGGAATCTTCCGTCTGTCCAAGGTATGCAACAGAAACTGGACTGCATCCACCATTTGTGCAACTTCATCCCTGGAACCAAATGTTTTAATTGAAGTCTGTGAAATTGTTGGCAACTTGAGCGCATCTCTGAGTCATGTTGTTACATAAGAACGTTGACTTCCGCCGTCCAAGATTAGTCTGCAATTAATAACATTTGATGGAGCTAATTGATTGGTGATGTTTGCCCTAGCAGTCTGAAGAAGGACATTTGAGAATTCATCATTGGTATACCTCGTGGTTGAGCGAGATGGCTGGTCTTGAATGGGCCTTTCTCGCGTCTCAGTGACCTTAACTTGTCCAGCAATATGTGGGTACAGGTGCAACTCTGGGCAGATGCTGATGTGGTGTTTCCGGTTGCATTTGTGACATACTCTGTTCTGAGTACAATTTCGGCTCTGGTGATCCTTTCTCAAGCACATGAAACATCTTTTAGATTTCATCAAATAGTCCCTCCTAGCTTCAAATATTTGACAATATTTCATTCACAAGAATTTGATGAGTGTGATCCCTTACAGTAGGTGCATATCGGTCCTGGATTTGAGGTATATGAATTGCTGCTGTACAAGGCCGTTGCCGTTAGCGGGTTGGAGGGAAACTTGTTTCTTTGGATTGGCTTAACCCAGTGAGGTTGTGTCTCAAGGCGTGGTGCTGTGTTGTTACCCTGACGTCTCTCCCTGGCTTCTAGCTCATAAAGAAGAATTTCTAAAATTTTCTCCAGATCCCAATCATCGTTCTTCATTTCTCTACTGATACAGACTTTCATCTCTGAAGGTAATTTGTTCATTATTACTGAAGACAACAAACTACCATATGTTGATATGGGTAAACCAAGTGACTTTAAACTTCTTACATTTGCTTCTATCGCATCGTAAATGTGTCGAATTCCCTTTAAGTTGTAAATACTTGTGATAGCTGGGGTGTTCAGCAATAATTCCATGTGACGATTTATGATTTGTTGTCGATTACCAAACCTCCGCTTGAGGATGCAAATAGCTTCCTGGTAATTCTCCGATGATAGAGGCCTGAAACTGACGACAAGGCTGCACCTTCTAACAAGGAATTGAGATAGTTGAATTTGTCTATTTCAGTCAAGGCATCATTTTTATGAATGGATGTGTCAAATGTATCCCAAAAGGCCTGCCATCTTGAGTAATCACCGTTGAAATTTGGTAATCCAAGTTTTGGTAACTTGACATGCGGCCTATGACTTCCAGGGTTAATAATTGGTTGAGATGTAATGATTGGGATGGTTGAAGACTCACTGTCTGCCTGGTTTTGTACAGGAGGTGAAACAACTATTGGACTTGAAACTGTGGAGCCTGCTAAACTGACATCTAATACATTGTCCTTCAAAGGCCTTTGGTGCTCCAAATCCTTTAAGAAATGGTTGATTTGTGTTATTCTGAGGGTACTCATAAAATTATCAGCTTGCTCAACTTCTTCGTTAAGTTCCCTTTCATCACTGATTTCTAAAATCTCTTCATCAAGTTCCTTTAGAATTGCCCTTTTATCTGTCAAGGACATTTTCATTTGAGTGAGTTTGTCAACAAGTTCTGAAACATTCGTTGTTTCACAAATTGAAACCATCAAGAGATCATTAACTGTGGCCATTGTCCTTTTGACTGACTGACGATGTGCCTCCCGGATTTTATTTCTACGTTTAATTGGTTCTGACATTATGACAAAGGTTTTAGTGTTTTCAAAATGACGTGACTTAGCTGTATTTACTATATCCTGGCATCAATTTATCGCCTGGTTCTGGAATATTCACCCTTTATTTACCGTAACTGGTGCCGTGACCTTGACTTTGCATATGAATCATGGGTAATTGGCTGATTGGGACCATGGCTGATTAGGACCTGGCTGATTGGGACCAGATTTGTGGCTGACTGGGACCAGATTTGTGGCTGATTGGGACCAGATTCTTGGCTGACTGGGACCAGATGTATGGCTGATTGGGACCATGACAAGGCTTATTCGGACCATTACTTAAATGCCGCGAGTATTTAAAATATGTTTGCATATTTTTGATAATAAGACTAGCATGTACCAATCAAATTTTATTTTTTGAGCAATTGCTTTGAAACTTGGCAGAAGTAATTGCCCAAACATTAGAATTTCAAAACCGTTTAAATTTTTAGAATCGGACTTATACTTTTTGTAATATTCAATTTTTATTAATTTTTTTTTTTCGTTCCGAAATCGAAATCTGGTCCAAAAAGTGGTAATTTGACTTCAGTATAAGGTAAAAAATTTATTTTCCAAAGAATTAACATGAAACTTGGTATAATTATAGTTAAGGCTTAAAATTGACGATTGTTTGCTATTTCTCCTTATCAAACATTTGCTCCCATCACACAAATCCTAAAATATGCATTTCAAGCGGGGAAAAGAGAAGATATATGGAGAAATAGAAAGAAAGGTGTGTAGAGAGGACGCTGCATGCAGAAAAAATCCAAGAGATGGGCAGTTGACCCTACACCTTGGAAACTGAATCTAACCATATAATACTTTTAATATGATTTATTAAAAATTAACATTTTTTTTTAATTGAAAAAAAATGAAATTGTAAGAAAGTAAAATTTGTTTCTTATGCAACTGCTTTGTTTACCCATACCTGAAAATAGATATAAAATAGTAAAATTATAACAAGGCTTTTTAAGATTTCATCCAACAAATGATAAACAATTCAATTCAATTTAATTCTTAATAAATCAAAAAATAAATAAATAGATAATGGTTATTTATATAAAATAATAACAATATATGGTATTACATAATAATAAATAGATATTTGTTATTTATATTAAAAAAATAACAATATATGGTATTATATAATAATATTTGGAAAGTTTCAAACAATAATTGTTTTTTGCTAACTTGTTTCTTTTTTTGTTTATCAACTAGTTGGGGTAACAATTTTTGATATGAATGCATGAGGCCTCCGCTTCAGAGTCTATCATAAACAGCTTTCATAGAAAAAAATAACCAGTGCAAAGGATTATAGTTTTCATACCCACTCGGCCACTGATAATTACTAGTGACAAAATGGTTAATTTTACAATTTAAAACAATATCGCATGACATTATGTTCTATGTCAGCGACACTACGTTGGCCTGATATTTAACTGTAGTTTCTATGTGAAATATTCTTTGTTGGTACAATATGTATACATTGACATCATGTAGAATTCTGCTTTGAAAAAACGTGCTGTTTTATTTTTATGTCCGTCAATACTAATGCTGTTTCATCGGGTCGGCTTCGGTCCATTTTCTACAGATCGAATAATATCGGCTAAAATTAAATCATTATATATTATAAACATTGGTGGTTTTATTTTCGAAGTCATGTTGTAACCAATGTAAAAAAGACAGAATAAGCACGTTTTTACAGAATGAAAACAAATAGTGACAGCGCTCACCACAGGCATCCATGATGGATATTTAACTTCCGGTTTACCGTTATTCGCTGTATTTTTACTTAATTCTCAATTTAACGCATGATTACGTCCATGACAATTCGGTTTTTAATTTTTTATGAATAGTATATTCACTAAAGTGTCATAAAATCGTAAAATTATGTTGGAATATTCCTACGTAAAGAAAGGAAAAAAATTTGAATTTTTTAAAATTCCAGAAAAAATCATTCCACTCACCTGATACGGGTCCAATTGTCATATTCTACAAGCCCAACATTCTCCCGCCAAGTTACACCACCCGCCAATAAAAATAAAGGTATGGTCAAACGTAATTCGATACCTACTTTTCCGCTAAAAATCTGAAATGCAAAGTGTTTCCTAATATCATGTGTGTCTAAATAATTATGTCAATATGACCCCCTGTGTTTCAAAACCCAAAATAAGACTAGCAAATGTAACATACCTGTATTACATTTTCTGTGTTGCCATCCTCCACACATATCACAATCAATGGCAAGGTGGTTCTTATACACTCTCTTCTTACAAAACAGACAAATTGGCACAGGCATCTTGATACAAGTTTCAAGGAGCAATGATGTGAGCACTACTACTGCTACCTGGTGTTTTAACGTCCGCTTCCTCAGAAGTGATATCGCAGACAAGACATAGGAGAGCCGAGGCTTCTTCCTGTTTTTAGAATATGATTTTGCAATCTTTCCATTTGCGGCCTTGAGCCATGGAGTAGGTTTAGTGTGAAGTTCTTCCCTTTAGGCCAGACCAATTTATTCTCTTGTTTTACGGATCCGCCGACCTGAATTTCTAGAATCCGCCCAAAAAAAAAAAACATAATTGTGTCCGATGAAAAAAAAAATCAACCTTCAATCCCCGATTAAAAAAAAAATCGTCTTCTGGACTTCTAAAACTGACGAAATTTAGTAACAGTAAAAGTAATGAAAATGGTAGTGCACGCAATATTGTCAATAGGAATAGCAGCTAGCTTGTGGTAGCGACATCATGTTGCAAAAAATTCGGATTTGGGCGACATTCGGGAATTTACCGCCACTTCAAGATTCTTGCCGAAAATATATTATTTATTGAATCCGTTTGCTTATTACCCGACAAGCCGATGTCAGGTAATAATTATTCATGTTTCCGGGCCAAGACTTGAGAACACCGGCTCACTTGATGAGAAGTCATGGCCCCGAACATGTATAATTAACACATGTGATAATGTAACGAAGTCAATGATTGGATTAGCTATATCAGTTAGCCAATGAAACCACGTGGTAGCTTATAAAAAAAAAATGAAAGTTGCGTCGTATGTTTTACGAACGTGAGGATGGTGAGCCGTTATTTATTTTATTGGTGTTAATTATTCTGTGATCGTCATAGAAGGGTGCTAATTTTATTGGTCAGATAATTAATCAGTGTTGGACATGTGAGCTTACATAATATTGTCAAAACACGTAAGTTGAGTTTATGTTAAATAAAATACCGACCGAAATCCCGATTTTCAGATGCGACATCATATCATGTCGGTCCGTATAGCGACATGAACCGTGTTATAGCGATTTCTGCTCCTGATTCGCCCATTAGCGGGACCCCTTAGCAGAATAATATCGACGACCCAAATCTCGAACGAAAGTATTCACATAAACGCTGCCTCCATAAACCTTGACAATGCCAGCCTCGCTCGTCCAAACGCTACGTCTACTCTACTAATGTATTTGGTGACATCCCGTGACCATTCGGTTCTTTCCGTAGAATACCTGTCCAGTTTTCACCTAGCCAATCGTGTGCATTCTTTTATTAATCCTACTTATAACCAGCCAATGAAATATGTTTTCACTTCCTCTTTGGCCAATAAATTCGCCATGATGGTTCAATACGACTAATCTAGGCGTGTTGTTGGTGACATTTGATTTCGCCTTTCAAGCCCCACAATGGATTCACGCTATTTTAGCGTGAAAGTGGTAAGAGCTTTGGAATCTTTCAAGTGCCTGATAAGAATAAGCCTCGATCGAACAGTGGGTGAACTGGCTAATTTAGCAATTGAGAGAGTGGGCCTACTCCCCACTTCTTCCACGCCCAGCATTGTAGATGATGATGGACTGCGCATCGAAAAAATTATGGCCTTTGATTCCGCTTCCAGTTCAGACGTTACGACAAATGGTAACATCGTAGACGCATCAACACCCCTCCATGTCATCGTAGATTTTAATCTGATGTTTGTAACAGTCTTTCTTGTTTGCAAAGTGAAAGTCAGTGGTTCAAAATCATCACCAAAAAATTCAGTGAACCCCAAACTCTAATAGTTATTATGATAAATATAAAGTGACAAATAATACCGTTATTCCATAAAACTTGAATTTTCACTCCATTTTAGCTCAAAAACTTCTGGGGGTATTTTTTTTTTTTTCCCCTGCCCTTTACACAATTTTGGTCTTTTTTTTTTTTTTTTTTTTTTTCCCTCCTGCCTTTACAGATTTTTCCAGAAAAAATCCGTAAAACAAGAAAATAAATTGGTCTGGCCTTATTTAATAAAAAACATGTTGTTTGGTAGTTGATCTGTAGAGACAGCATTTATGCAGACATATATGCGTCTCGTCTCTGGATTGGTAGAAGTCATCTTTTGGGGTTTAGTGTTTAGGTGCCAGGCCCGTCTTATCGTGGCCTCCCCATACTCCATTTATCCCACTTTGCAGGTTTGGTGTCTTTGTAGTGGATTAGTGTTTAGATGCGGAGCCCGTCTTACGGTGACCCTCCCTTACTCCACTATCCTGCTACTTTGGTGTATATCCCCCATGTAGTTTAGTGTTTAGATGCCGAGCTCGTCTTATCGTAGCCCCCTCTTACTTCACTATTCTACTTAATCCAACGGTGTTCATTAAATCGTGTATTTAGTCCGAAGATTTGCAGCTTCAGATCGGGTCTTGGAAAGAGTAGGTTCTTAGTGTTGAGCGGTATGTTGTTGGTCTCCATCATCTCCACTAGTTCCGTTCTTCTTGCAGTCTACCAGGACATGGTTGGTAGTACATTCTTCTCCGCACTCACAGACGATGACTTGGTGTTTGTAGTCTCGCAGCCGCTCTTTCACCCTTAGTTTCGATATAAGTTTGCATATATCTCTTCTGGGGTGATTGATAGTTGTCTTCGTGTAGATCTTGTCATCCAGCCGGAATCTGTATGTGTCAAGTTCAACGAGTGAATTGACCTGTCTTTTTACCATACTGTAGATTTCCGTGGTGCTGTGTTCTTGAGACCTTCGTTGGCGAGTCGATCTGCATCTTCGTTTCCTCTAATGTTCACATGTGATGGAATCCACACAAGCTCTAATTTGCTTCCCTTCTCTAGGACCCTCTGGTACAGCTGTCTGATTTCCAGAATCACTTCTGGTCTTGAGTCCGAGTTGTCATTTTGGATTGAAATCAGACTGCTCAGAGAGTCGCTTGGGATGACGAATTTACTAGTCTTTTGATAAGAGATCCATGATATAGCATCACGAATGGCCACAATCTCTGCAGTGTACACCGAACAGTTATTGGGCAGTTTCCTGCTTATTCACTGTTCCCCGTTTGGCAGGTATATTCCAAACGAGCTGGTGCCCCTTTCAGGATTGCGTGAGCCATCCGTATAAACATGTTCCCAGTCATCCGACAGCCAGTTGTCTTCCAGGTGTTCCAGAGAGAGAGCCCGTGCTGCAGTGGGGTTGTTTTTCTTGTCGGTTTTCTGTAGCAGATCTAGATTGACCGGTGGCATTGGGAGTGTCCAAGGAGCGATCGATGGTGGGTCGTGTTCGTTTATCACAAGCTCCTCCAGTCGTAGTTCCTTGACTGTTTCTCTGATAACCTGGCCGAAGCTTTTCTTTCTAGGATCTCTTACATATCTTGTCTTCTTTAGGCTGACAAAGGTCGGGGATCTCTTGCCCAATTGAGAGATCTTAGCCCAATACCTTGTTGCTAGTTCTTTTCTTCTTCGGGATAGGTGCAACTCTCCAGCTTCCTGTAGTAATGCCTCTCTCCTGGCCCTACGCCAGTCGCAATACACAGAGCTTTGTATTGGATGGTGTTAAGCTTACTTAAGAGTGTTGGCGTGCAGTTCGTGAAGACCAAAGATCCGCAGTCTAATACAGAGCGTATTAGAGCACGATACACCATTATAAGTGTAACTCTATTGGCTCCCCAAGTGCTGCCCGTTATTTTTCTCATGAAGTTTAGGACTTTGGAGCTTCTATCTACAGTCCAGTCGATGTGCGGTTTCCAGGTCAGTCTTCGATCAAAGATTACGCCAAGGAACTTGGTTTGGTCTTTAAACTCGATGGTTTTCCCGTTCATACACAGAGTCATTCTGCTTATCCCTCTATCCCTGCACACAAGCATGCCGACTGTTTTCTTCTCTGCGACCTTAAATCCACAGTCGTTTGCCCATGTCATGAATTTGTCTAAGGCCTTTTGCATATTCTTTTGAAGTTCACAGAATCTCGTCCCTTTCCTCCATATTGTGCTGTCGTCAGCAAATTTTGCTAGCTCAGTTCTGGCGTCGAGATATGAAGATTTCTGTATGTCGTTGATCATGATATTGAAGAGAGTGGGACTGATGACCAACCCCTGAGGCATGCCATTTTCTAATGTTTGCTCGGCACCCAGGAATCTGCCAACATTCACCTGTATCCTTCTATCGCTCAGAAAGCCTTTGTTCCATCGAAACATTGTGCCCGTTATTCCGATACGTCCCAGCTTGAAAAGCAGCCCGTCCAACCAAACTAAACCGAAAGCCTTGGTTAAATCTACGAACACGGCACATAGCAGGTGCCCCGAGAGGAGTGCCTGAAACATGACTTGCTGTAGTCGCACCAAGTGGTCCATTGTTGATCGTACCTTCCTGAACCCGCTTTGATTTTCGTCGATCAGTCAGTTACTCTCCAGGTAGAACTGAAGTCGGATGTTAACCATTGTCTCCAAGGTTTTGCACAGTGTGGATGTCAAGCTTACTGGTCGATAGGACTCTGCCTTTGTTCTCTCTTTCCCCGGTTTCGGAAGAGGGATGACGTTGGCTTTCCGCCATTCTTTAGGTACCTCCCCTGTCAACCAAGATGTGTTGAAGAAGTTCAGTAGTGTCTCTTTGGCATTTCTGGGCAGATGTTTGAGCATTGGGTACTTTGTCCTCACCAGCCGCACTATCCTTCTTGAGGAAAAGAGCCTTATTTAGCAAAGATAAATTTTGGTCCAAGTGCTCTTACACTATAAATTACTTGGTCCGAGTGGTCTTTCAGTATGGTCCGAGTGGTCTCTATTTTGGTCCGACTGGTCTTTATTTTGGTCCGACTGGTCTTGGGCCGAGTGGTCTTTGGTCCGAGTGGTCTGGATACCGCTGTGAGTAAAAGATTTCCTTCCTCTTCATGAATTCTGGAGGTTGGTTTTCATCTCTACTTGCATCTGCAAATGTCTTAGCAAGTAAATCTGCCTTTTCATTGCCGTTGGTAACGTACTTGTCTCCATCTTCAAGGTTTGGTATGTTGAACGATCTGCGTTTTCCGTGCATGGCGTTCAGTTTCTTCCAGACGACACCTGTTTGCGTGTTGGTTCAACGCATTACAGAATGTCCTCCAGTGCCCACTTTGTGCCTTCTGGATGGTGTCTCTTGCGGCGTATTTCAACTTCAAGTAAATTTGGTGGTTGACTTCATTGTAGTGGCGTTTTCGAAGGCGAAGTGCGTACTTTCTTTCGTAAACTGCCTCTTGACATTCTGAAGACCACCAGGGTTTTGTATTCCTTGGTTTTCTGCCAGAAGTCTTTGGAATGGAGTTGTCTGCTGCACCTATAATTGCATTCGTGATATTGGCGGAGTACACGTCGATGTCGGTGTCGATGATATTTTCTTCCTTCCAATCGAGGCAGCCTACACGGAAGTTAGCCCAATCAGCTTCTTTCATTTTCCAATTGGGTCTTCCGTTATAGACTTCTCTGTTGGTTTCAGCTTGGATGTTAAATTCTATCACCAAATGGTCACTGCCAAGTGTCTCATCTTCATGTACTAGCCAATCGCAGCGGTTTGCCATACCAAGCGTGCAGAATGTGAGATCTAGGTGTGAAGGTGGGGCATTTCCTCCAACAAATGTAGGGCTCTCATCATTCAGTACGCATAGGTCGTTCCCTTCTATTATTGAGCATAGGCTAGTCCCCCTGCAGTCATTCCTCGGTGTGATGTGAGCTATCTATCTATCTTCTTGGTGTTTAACGTCTGCTTCCACATAAGTGATATTGCAGACAAGACGTAGAAGAGCCGAAGCTGATTCCTGTTTTTTAGAATATGATTTTGCGATATGATATGATGTGAGCATATTTTCCATCATATTTATATAATCTAACCAATTAGTAGCCGAGACAGAGACCTTCCTGATCTAGACAAGTGTTGAATGCAATACACTAAATTGGTTGACAAATGTGTAACATTTTCTTAGCAATATACACAAATACACATTAAACAAAGTTAATTAAATCACACTTTATTTATAGTATAAAACTCAGGTAGCCATATACAAGACCCTAATCACACCTTTTATTGTTAATTAATGATAAGCCTAATAATCCAATAAACAATCAGATCCAATCACACAAATTCCCTGTTGTGGCTGTCAGTAAGATCTGAGTATTTTCATGTAGTAATATAGTACACTTTCCAAGATATATCACCTACCTGTTTACTTGTGTTAAAATTGAGTCTATAAATCTATTATGTTTATTTTCTGTACAAGGTCCTTTGTCAAGGTAGGATATACATTTTGACTGCCTTTATGAATATCATATTTGAAATAACTGATTTCCGTTGCTACTGTATTGCTGATATTAGTTTTCAAATTTGTATGGTTTAAACATTATTTCTATAACATAATTACACACAATATATGTGCATGTATAATCGTTTCGGATTTCCGTTATGCTACTGTATTGCTAGGGGCTAGTTCTCATCATGAATATGACCAGGATTTTCAATATTTGAACTACAGTAGAATCGGTATGAGCAGTCACTCCTATTCAGCGACATCTCCTTGTAAGCGGTCACAATAAATTCCCCCTGTAAAAACCATATTGTTTTATCTCTTTATTCAATGGTCACTCCTCTAACGCGGCCAGCGGTCACTATTTTGCTAATAAATTTAACAAAACATCGCCCATTCAACGGCCATTGTTGAATGATACCA
Source organism: Patella ulyssiponensis (assembly GCA_963678685.1). Taxonomy (NCBI): domain Eukaryota; kingdom Metazoa; phylum Mollusca; class Gastropoda; family Patellidae; genus Patella; species Patella ulyssiponensis. Next base: position 35,455,818 of record OY783229.1, on the reverse strand, counting down.
TCTTGTCGTTCTTCGTAACACCCCCGCTAATCCCGTGAGTAGTAATCAATTAACTGGACTCCCACTGATCAGGTAAAAAGAACTGTGAAAATAATAATTAACCCAGGATTATCTGTTAATTAATCTTTTGTTTTATTAAACAACTAAGCTGATTATTGTTTTCACACGTAACGGAACATTATTTGATACTGATTGAATAAGTAAGGGTTATCGACTGAGACAGAGGAGTTCAAGTTAGATGAACACCCGAGCTCGTGCAAAATTGTACACTGAGAAGTGTTCAATGCACGAGCGCGGGTGTTCATCTAACTTGACCCCGAGGTCAAGATCGATAACTGACTTACACACTGGATTCTTTGTGTTAGAAGTTGAATGAGTGAATGAAAATGAACGGGTAGGAGAGAGAGACGCATGTTTATCACTGGCCCTTAATTATCACACAAAATCGTTTTATCGATTCGTCTATAACAGGTATCAATACATTCTTTTGCATCATATGCTGTTGTTTACTCAGCAGATTGGGGAGTGGGTCAATAACCTGAATATGTGTATACCTGTTTATTTACAACGCATACAATTTAGATCATTCAAATGTCAGGTTTTTGAAATACAATTTTAAGAAAGTTTGATTGGTATATGGATAAATGTATTTTAAGTCTATTTCTGATTTCAGGTTTTCGACACTATTTTGTATACACCAACATATCGTATATTAGAGACTTTTGGCAAGCGCAAATTCCTAGTCCGTATCGCGTATCCGTATGGATTTTGTGTGTGACGTCATCAATGTGTGTGTATTTCTCATACGTGAAACGGCACACGGATACGGCAGCCCGTATCGAATAGCTTTCATACGGAGAAGGTCCGTATAACATTGTCGTCTTTTTAGACGCTGAAATGTTGTATCATAGCGTTTTTATGAATCTATGTGTATCCCAGAACACGAAGGTGTATATTTGATGTGAATTTAACCATAATAAAGACTGGAATTTAATCATTATTTTTGATGGGTTTTTCTCGGGAATTTTCATACTTTTCCCGCCTGTCTGTCTGCACGCTGGTTGATCTACGTGCTAGATTTAGGTAGATATGCGAACTTGCAAATCTGTAAATGATGTGATTCTATGGTAAAGGGGTATAAATGATAAATTAGTGAAACCGAAAATTGCTGTCGAGTCGAAGTCAAAGATTTTTTTTAATAAGATGCGACATTAATTTTTTATAATAGCTCATGGGGGTGGTGATCTTGGTAGATATTTGCCATCATGCTGTACAGAACTAAGCTCAGCTCAGTGACGCATACGTACGCGACGCAAGAATTTGCCAAAACTCTAAAACTACTCTGACGCAATGTGTCACGTATACGATACGGATACGTGATACGGATAGGGAAAATGCCACTTGCCAAAAGTCTCTATTGTTGTCGCCCTGTCCCCGTTCTGGAGGCTAAACAATTATGGTCACGCGACGAAGAATCCTCTTGATTTTCTATGATTTCCGATAATGACTTCCAGATTTATGGCCCTTGATATTCAATGTTGTGAGTACTCATTGTCAGTAGAGGGAATAACTAGAGGCAAAACAAGTATGACAATTACTTCATGGGTTTGTTATTCGTAATTAGATTTTAGTGTTGTAAATGTTTTCCTTACCGACAAGGGGGGGGGGCGATGCCCGGCGCGTGCACATTGTGTCATAATAAGGTCTGTCATTGAGGCAACTGGCGTATAATATTTTATTTGGTGTGAATGGGGTATGCTGCATTGGCTGGAATACGTTTTACATTCACGATTCGCCAGCCACAGAACAAACTAACAATGTGCGAAAAAAATGGCATGTGTGATGATGTAGAAATGGTATTTTACAAGATTACAATTATCTACCTAAAAAAAAATGGCCAAACAGAAATTTATCCCAGTTTGCTAGGTTTTGTGTATTTGTTTCTTATACTGTTGGATGCGTTTTCTAGCTAATGATCTATTTCACAATTTACACTGAAAAAATATTTATTTATTGTTCTAACTGCATATAATTATCTCCTTTAATTAACACGATGTTTCTTGTTATTTCTAATACAGTGCATGGTCTGTTTAGACAGTCACCGGGTTAGTATGTTGGGGTGTTCATTTATGAACACCTACTTTTCCTAAAATGATCACCTGTGCACGTGCTAAAACAATACAACACAGGTTGATCAGTAACTTGAACACCCGAGTCGGAACAAAGGGTCCAGTGTGTAAACTGAAAGTACCGACTAAAAGCCGCTATGTTGTTGAATAGACGTTTTTAGCGCCACCTATAATATTACATACAGAGTTACACCCCCTGTGAATCGGTAGCAAAATCAGCAATGTTTTTAGGTTCATGTGCTTATTTGATAAAATAAAATTAATTCATCGATTTTCTTCACAAAAATGGATAAATATTATCGAATGCATCACAATGATAGACAGTAGTATTGAAGGTTGGTACAAAATGACAAGTTTACAGATTAAGTTATGTCCGAGATTCACCGACGGCCAAATTTACCGATGCAAGTGAAGTATTGGTGTTTGCTTCCAATGCATTCAAGCGTAATGTAAACACAAAAAAACATGAGATTTTACAAAAATCGATAAATATTATTGAATGCATCACAATGATAGACAGTAGTATTGAAGGTTGGGACAAAATATCAAGTTTACGGAAGTTATGTCCGAGATTCAGCAACGGACAAATTTTCCGATGCAAGTGCACCCAAGCGTAATATTAATTGATGTCAGCACAAAAAACCACGAGATTTTATTAAGAGGCCACTCCTGTTAAGCGGTCAATCGTAAAAATTCCCATGGGTGGCTGCTTAATGCAGATTCTACTGTATATGGATTTAGTGGTATTTTGCCGTTAATACTGTATAAAATTTCAACAACGTGGTTCACTGGCTCCAAGCTCCGTCTCGTCGGACCATGTCAGAGATATCCAATCTCCGCAACATGGAAAGGTACATCAAAAAGTACTTGACAACCATGCGACAAACCATTTTTCATGGGTTATTTTTTGACACTACAAACTCACTTTTCAAAGAGTTAAACAAGGGAGATAATTGGGTCGAGATCAATAAGGTGTAACGGTGATATAATCAAACTTTTTTTTAAATTGGGTAATAATTGTGATCTCCAGACTCCAGAGAGGACCACATAACTCAGGAAGCTACGATTCGATATGTGCAATTATGGAAAGTAATCAAGATCTTTAGGTTATAAACATGCATTTCAAGTTTCATCAAAATTGATTAAAGTTGTGACCTCTACATGCTCCTCAACCTTGATATACCATATTTTTACACTATTCGCGTACAAGCAGCAGCCATTTTGTCCGGCAGTTTTGGTCCTATTTCACGAAATTCAGACACAACCTTCATTTTTGTGTAACAGGGATATACTAGACGTTTTTCTAAATTGGATAAAAATTGTGAACTCTGGAGGGACCACAAGCCAAAAAAGAGATTTTTCATACAATAAGGAGTCATAATTCCCAAATTTGTGTTCTGGTATGCGCCAATAACGAAATGAACCAAGACCTTTCGGTTATAAACATGCATTCCAAGTTTCATCAAAATCTGATCAAAATTGTGACCCCTAGAGTGGAAGGAAAGATCTTAGGGAGATAAACCTAAGGCCCTGCTTGATTTGTCCATACCAGCGCTTACCGGCTGACCACAGTTCGTCAGTATTCCCGGCGAGGTGACTTGATTTAACCGGAAGTTGACTAAAGTTCGGCAGCAGCATACACCGTATGCGCCTCTTTGTGGGAAGCAGCAATCATCGAAAAAGCAAGAAAGTGAACATGTTATCTCTTTCATTGGGAATGCCATCAAACACGAATATTAAAGCGGTAAAATTAAACCAAATGTTTTGAAGTTGAATTGGAGACGTGTAAAATCAGATGCTTATTTTGTTGTCATTTACCAGGGCTCACACTGGCTTTCAATTTTTTTCCGCCAAAATGGATGATAAATTGTATATAAAGAAATGTTCATATATTTTTTCTGCCAACTTGAATATTTTATCTGCCAAAAATATGTGATTAAAAACATAATATCTAACAATTTTATGTCTCAGCTAGGCTTATTATAAAACAATTACCGATATATACAATACAATATACAACAACTTTTAAAATCTGTCTTTACATAATACATTAGCACAGTTTGGATTTAATAAGATCAGATTTTATTTTTGGTGACTTGTGTCTATTTGAACATCGTGTAATACACTATATATTCAGTATTTACACGTCAAATCTCGTCCCAGGATTGCCGATTTTCTATAAATTCATGTGTTGCGTGTACAATAGACCTATTGTTATTTTCAGGTATAGGCATACTTGTATATTTTATATGCCGTATATGAAGCCACAGTAAACTGAATCCAACTATCAAAATATTTAATTCTCTTCGATAGAACTTTAGCTGTGTCGGCCATTTTGATTACATGCATTACCATTTTTATACGCCCACATTGAAATGTGGTCGTATATTGTCGTCGCCCCCGTCCGTCCGTCCGTCGGTCCGGCGTCCACAATTGCTTGTGGACGCTCTAGAGGCTAAAGTTAATATCCGATTGACTTTAAATTTATACACAGTGTTTAAGGTCATGAGACGAAGAAGCCTATTGTTTTTCAGCGATTTCCGATAATAACTACCAGAGTTATGGCCCTTGACGACTTCAAAAAATCTTGTGGACGCTCTAGAGGCCAAAGTTAATATCCGATTGGCTTTAAATTTATACACAGTGTTTAAGGTCATACGACGAAGAAGCCTATTGATTTTCAGGGATTTCCCATAATTATTGCCAGAGTTATGGCCCTTGATCACTTCAAAAAATCTTGTGGACGCTCTAAAAGCCAAAGTTAATATCCGATTGACTTTAAATTTATACACAGTGTTTAAGGTCATAAGACGAAGAAGCCTATTGATTTTCAGCGATTTACGATAATTAGTGCCAGAGTTATGGCCCTTGATCACTTCAAAAAATCTTGTGAACGCTCTAAAAGCCAAAGTTAATATCCAATTGACTTTAAATTTATACACAGTGTTTAAGGTCATAAGACGAAGAAGTCTATTTATTTTCAGCGATTTCTGATAATTAGTGCCAGAGTTATGGCCCTTGATCACTTCAAAAAATCTTGTGGACGCTCTAAAAGCCAAAGTTAAAATCCGATTGACTTTAAATTTATACACAGTGTTTAAGTTCATAAGACGAAGAAGCCTACTGATTTTCATCGATTTCAAATAATTACTTCCAGAGTTATCTCCCTTGATCACTTCAAAAAACCTTGTGACGCTGTAGATGCCAAACGTATCATCCAATTGACTTCAGATTGATACACAGAGTTTAAGGTGTTGAAACGAACAAGTATTTTGATTTTCAATGAATTTTGATAACTAAACAGCTAAATCCATGATGTTAAATGTTTCCTATACTAATTGTCAGCTTGGGGCAAAACCTTATAAAAAGCAAACAAATTCTAATGATTTTCAGATAATTACATAATGAGTTGTTACTCAGATTTTAGTGTATTACAAATGTTTCATTTCCAAAAAAAAGTAAAAATGTGCGACAACCCTTGTTGACTGCCCGAACGATTTAGCTGCTGTGGGCGTATGTTTCGTTGCCTGGCAACCTATCTTTTTTTAAAGACGAAACGAAACATCAACTGATCTCCACTTAAATTAATCATTAGGAGTAGGTGACTTGTGTCTATTTGAACATCGTGTAATACACTATATATTCAGTATTTACACCTCTAATCTCGTCCCAGGATTGCCGATTTTCTATAAATTTATGTGTTGCGTCTACAATAGACCTATTGTTATTTTCAGGTACCGTAAAGTTATCTGAATCCCCGATACTTCAATTATAATTGTAAGAGATGCTTACAAGAGATGCTTTAGACCATTTTGGCGACGATAATACAAATGGCGAACTGTTTTCTCACGCAAGAATCAACGATTTTCTATTAGTTCTTACGTTTTCGACCAGTGTTGATAAGATAATTTAAAATAATGATATCCGGCGATAGGCATACTTGTATATTTCATATGCCGTATATGAAGCCACAGTAAACAGAATCCAACTATCAAAATATTTAATTCTCTTCGATAGAACTGTAGCTGTGTCGGCCATTTTGATTACATGCATTACCATTTTTTTTTAAAGACGAAACGAAACATCAACTGATCTCCGCTTAAATTAATAATTAGGAGTAAATAATGACTTGAGATAAGGTTTAATATATATCATTGGCAATTATCAATCAACTAATCATTAATCTAAGACAATTGATTTATTACTCATTGACGCGATCCGGATTATCAGCCAGTTGATTAATTTATTATAGTGTTTAGCCACCTGATTGACACGCAACAATGGTTAATCCAAGATAAATACGATAAGTATTTTAAGATGTTTTCCCGCCAGTTCTCAAAAAGAATCGCCAGTACCGCAAAACTTTATTGCAAAAATTAAATTTTAATCGCCACTTTCATATTTTTATCGCAAATTGTGACTTTGGCGACTGACAGTGTGAGCCCTGTCACTTACTGATAGTCATATATTCATGAATACAGTTTTTATTAAAACATGTCATGTAACCAGTTTAATATTATAATATTATCCAGCGCCCAATTTTTTTTATCTGATACGGCAATCTGACCGGCATACACCATGTAGAAACCGGCTCGACTATCAACGGACAAATCAAGCAGGCCCTATGTTTCAAGTTTCGTTGAAATTGGATAAAAATTGTGACTGTATCCACACACAAATTGAGGACGGACAGGGGCAACGGCATAATACATCCACATGAAAATGTGGGCGTATAAAAATAAGCGACATCCAGGGATCTTAATTTGCTGTTTTTTGTCGGCTTTAGCCGATTGATCTTTAATCTAGCCGGTTTGTAAAACAATGAACCGGCCACTATGGTATCATTAATCAATCAACTTTTGGCCGATAACAAAGAGTTAATTATTACTCGTCGATTAAGAAACCCATCAAAGAATCAGTCAATACAATATGAATACCTTCAGCTTCAATCCGTATCGGCTCATTTCCTAAATAAACAACTTAATTAGTTGAGTCAATCAAGTAAAAGAATGTATATAATCCAATGTCGGTTCATTCATTTCTATCTAACACAATGTTGAAGTACTTGAACACCTCACAGAATGACAATAGAAAACGTAAACGAGTTTTAGCCGACGATAGTGATGGCGGCATTGACCTTGAACTCCAAGCATGCACGTCGTCATTGGAAGTTCCAAATGTCGGAGAAACTCCCACGTCCAATATAGGGCAACCAAAGTCGAAGTCCGGGAGATATTTTAATTCCGAATGGTTAACTACTTTCAAATGGCTTTCGTTTGACAAAATTTCACAGAAAATGTTTTGTCTCGTAAGTTATTAATTTAGTCTTCTTTTTTAAGTCACGTAATAACCTACTGATCTCGTATATTAATAATTATTATTATTATGTTAGCGTTGAGTAAAAATCTGGTAATAACCTACTGACCCGTATATAATTATTATGTCAAGTAATAGCCTATCATGACAATTGCCTACGTGACTTTTCGCACGTCGGCATATTTCCGAGTTCCGACTATACACAGAAACTAATTTGTGCTAATTTGTTATTATTGATATGTGCTTACATTCTTTTTTATACGCCCACATTATTGTGGACGCTCTAGAGGCTAAAGTTAATATCCGATTGACTATAAATTTATACACAGTGTTTAAGGTCATAAGACGAAAAAGCCTATTGTTTTTCAGCGATTTCCGATAATAACTACCAGAGTTATGGCCCTTGACGACTTCAAAAAATCTTGTGGACGCTCTAGAGGCCAAAGTTAATATCCGATTGACTATAAATTTATACACAGTATTTAAGGTCATAAGACGAAAAAGCCTATTGATTTTCAGCGATTTCCGATAATTAGTGCCAGAGTTATCTCCCTTGATCACTTCAAAAAATCTTGTGGACGCTCTAAAAGCCAAAGTTAATATCTGATAGACTTTAAATTTATACACAGTGTTTAAGGTCATAAGACGAAGAAGCCTATTGATTTGCATCAATTTCCAATAATTAGTGCCAGAGTTATGGCCTTTGATCACATCAAAAAATCTTGTGGCGCTGTAGATGCCAAACTTATCATCCGATTGACTTCAGATTGATACACAGAGTTTAAGGTGTTGAAACGAACAAGTATTTTGATTTTCAATGAATTTTGATAACTGAACAGCTAAATCCATGATATTAAATGTTTCCTATACTAATTGTTAGCGTGGGGCAAAACTTTATAAAAAGCAAACAAATTCTAATGATTTTCTGATAATTACATAATGAGTTGTTACTCAGATTTTAGTGTATTACAAATGTTTCATTACCCCAAAAAAGTAAAAATATGCGACAACCCTTGTTGACTGCCCGGACGATTTAGCTGCTGTGGGCGTATGTTTCGTTGCCTGGCAACCTATCTTATTTTTATATATTGACAAATGATCACAATAATACAATTGTAAAAAAACATATTTATATTTACTGGTAGTTTTTCTTTTTACTAAATTATAACTTCCGTTTGGTTGGATGAAAGGGAAAGTAGGAATATGCATTATGCAAGTTGCTGAAATTTGACTATAAATTTCGATATTATTATCGATGTATGAATACAGGTATGCAATTACAACAAAGGTTTTGTTTATTCGAAGTTTAAGCTATTATTATTTGGAATACGTTATGCAATTATTAATGTGAATAAAGTATGCATAAACCAACGTGTCTGTTGTTGAAAATACAACTATCCGTTAGGCTTACCCTTGGCCGGTTCATTTCAAAATGGATTAAGAACCCTGGCGACATCCCTAGCTGACTGCCCAGACAACTTAGCTGTTGTGGGCATATGTTTCATAGCTTGACAACCAATATTCGATTTTCTTATAAATGAATCTGTGAAGGTTGTTGATTACTATGTAATAGTGAATATGATATTTTTTATTACAGATCTTCAGAATTCTACAGATTCTGGAATACGGGTAAGATTTTATTTAATTTTCATTTAATTGATAAAGCATCTTCAGTCATACATGTATATGTTTCTAATGTTCTAATGCACAACAATGTGTGCTCTTTGTCTCTCTCATCTATATGGTTAGCATATGCGTGCTGTATCATACGGCCTGTCATTGAGTCAACTGGCGTGGTTTCGAATCCCCGGTTGTTCATGACAATAGGGATGGGACCAAATGTACTTTTCTACCATGTGAAAATTCTGCGGGGGTGTTTCTAAGGCAAAGTTCATTGAAAAAAACGATTTTGGCAAAAAAAAATTTCTATCTCGATTTATTCGGTCAGGTAATTGGCATTTTTCAAAATGGCGGTAAAACTGACCACATATTAAAAGACATATTCGACCCGCACACGTGATTTCAAATTAATCCATTTTTGGCCAATATGGTGGCCATTTTGGTGGCCATGTTGGATCCAAGATGGCCGTCGCTGCTCGAAACATGTTGGAGTATAACTTGTTGAACTCGGCATAATCGAAAACTTATTAAAAGACATACTTGATCACATATCTACCACATGCGACAACAAAATTTCTCCCCCTCCCCCAAAAATCAATTTTTGTCCAAAATGGTGGCCATAATGGATCCAAGATGGCGGTCATTGTTCGAAACACGTTGGAGTATATTTTTGGAACTCAGCATACTCTAAAACATTATTTAAAGACATATTGGAACACATATCTGGCCCATTCGAGGACAAAACTCTTGAAAAAGCCATTTTTGGTCGCCATTTTGGCCGCCATTTTGAAAAATGACAATTACTTGACCGAAAAAATCAAGATAGAACAAACATTTGGTCAAATCTATTTACTGCGCAGTAATAGATTTCTACAGCATTTTTAAACAAAGAGTTTTTGAATTTTCTCGCCAAAACTATGGAACTACGGGAAGTAACTCTTTGGATGTAAACAAAAAAAGATCGCGACTTTAAGTTTTCAACATAGATTTGGGATATTGTAAGTTGTAATTTGGCGAAGGGATTTGTTCTCGAATTCTTTTCAACCTATTTTAGAGTTAATAAAGGGGATACAATTATTACCTGCCAATTACCTGATCGAAAAAATAGAAATAGATGGTTCTTCGTAGACAGGAATTACCCATGATTCATTGCGCCGTCGCCATCTTGTATGGCAAATCCTGGTTACTATGTACCCTGTCCTTGTATTATAGTGCAGCACTATGCAACACAAATTACCCTTTAAAATCAAATAAACGTCGTAAAAACGGCTAAAAAACATATAAAAAACCACATTAGATAGACGGGCATATCGTTGGCTGATATACACGTCAATCATATCCTGTGTGTAAATTACAAAATGGCAAGCGATGACTCTAGGCCTAACACCACTTCTTACTTCATACTCGTCACTTCAGCAACTAACATGTCACTCTTTTCTTAATTATCCACGCCACACCTTATCCATAGGTACACACACACTCTTCAATTGATTTTATCCTTATTTTGAGCCAGGAAAAACAATCTTGCCCAGAATCCAGAACCTTTATTGAAATTATTAAAATATTAACGCTAAAAATTATATTTCTAAATTACCCTCCTTACCAAATCATAGGCGCACGGGCAAATAATTGGCGGGGGGGGGGTTGAACAATGACCAAATGCTGTAAAACTTGATTAATTTTAGTGGATATATGAAAAGAAATATGAAAACCCCGCAAAAAAATTAAGTGCTCGAAATCCGGAACTATTATTACTGACATTGGGTGTGGGGGGGGGGGGGTTACAATTCCCAAGCTGAGTTCAGGGTTTCTGAAAATTACACAATTCTGATTTTGAATCAGGGTGTCTAGTTCTCAAATTAAAAATATAATTTCAGAATATTCGATACACTAGGCGCTACTTGCCGTTATTTTTCGAGATTTAAATACGGTTATTTTATGTAGGTTCATTGCTCGGGCACTGCTGTCGCATTTTTCGGGCACAAATGATACAACCCGACTAAAGGAAAATCGGCCCGTACGCCTCTGGACAAAATTATTTGATTTTGTTTTACAAATGTTTAAATACAATGCAATAAGTCTTGCGCTTTTTTAATTCGATTATTTCGAGCCACAATATTTGTCGTGACACCGTAGATCCACACACCGTATAGCCTATTATACGGTCCAGGGCAGATCTTACGGCATTAAGAATTAGATATATATAGATCACTTGAATGTGACTTTAGAGGATATGTGTCCAAATCATACATAAAATTAAGCGTATCGGTTATTTATGTTGTGTATTATTGTATCATAATTGACTGTTGCTCGTACTTTAGTAGCCATGTAAACTAATGTCTTGCCATACAAGATGGCCGACAGTGCATTGTGGGTAACCTGCGTGACGTCATAAGAAAACCATCTGTAGAACAAAAAATTTGCCAAAATCCTTTTTTTCAATGAATTTTGCCTAAGAAACACCCCTGCAGAATTTTTTTGTTATTTTGTCCCATCTCTAGTGACAAGGAGTATGGTCGCCTGTCCAAACTCGTGGGTTTTCTCCGGGTCCTCCGGTTTCCTCCCACCAGACCTGTCGCCGCGAAAAGGCTTCATGTACTGCTCTACTGCACAGTTATAGATTTCTACCGCATTTTCAAACAAAGAGCTTTTTAATTTTCTCGCCAAAACTAAGGGAAGTAACTCTTTGCATGTAAACAAAAAAGATCGCGACTTTAGGTTTAAACATCGATTTGGGATATTGTAAGGTGTAATTAGGCTAAGGGATTTGTTCTCGAATTCTTTTCAACCTATTATTAGAATGCATAGCGATAAATTAAACAAATAGCGACCAATTAACGGCAGCAATGGCTTACATTTTCGTCTGCACACATACGTACACTATGGAATACAATACTTTGAAGTAAACACATTCAGATGGGACTATGCCTTACCGATTCTGACTTAAGTAAAAGCAGATTTTGGGAGTCCGTCCGTCTGTCTGTCCGTCTCACTTTTTGGGACACAATAACTCTCTTTCTAATTGAGTTAGAATGTTCAAAATTAGTATAGCTGTTTATTAGGTTAATGCCTTGGTGGATTTCGAAGATGAGCATTTTCCGCTTAGGGCAAGCAGAGATAAGCAATTTGATTGGTTGATGCTTTGAGACACGATAACTATAGTTATAATTAAGCGAGAGTGATGAAACTTGGTGTATAGTTTCATTACATCAATACCTTGACTAAGTTCGATAATGAACATTTTCTGCTCAGGGTAAGCAGAGCGATAAGCAATTTGATTGGCCGAGACTTTTGAACACAATAACTATCTTTCTAATTGAGCTAGAATGTTCAAACTTGGTTTAGGTGTTCATTAGGTGAATGCCTTGATGGAGTTCGATGATGAACATAATATGCTTACAGGGTCATTCCATGTCAAGTGGACCAGTGGTGGGAAACTGACCCCCTCAAAAAAATCTGGAAAAAATATATGTTAAAGTACATGGTCTAAAACTACCAAATACCAATTTTCAGCTTCCTAGGTCAAATATTGGCGAAGATATCACCATTTGAAAAAAAGGTTGGTAATAAAAATTCTCTTATTTCTGTTAGGTTTTCAGCTCCGTCGTTTATATACTTCTAAAGTGTCTAGAACCCCCTAACTTGGCAATATAATAGAACTGCAAACGTAGATTACGATTCTTTGAAAAAATTTGGGGTAGGGGGTATCCCTACTGTAAGGGTTGCCATCAAAGTTGGAAAAAAATAAGCAAGTATTTTATTTTTCATGACTTTGGAGTGCTCTGGAAAAGTCATTGTTGTGTCTCAAGGTCTAAAAATTGCTATATTCACTCCCAGACGGTGGAATTTCGATATGGAATTGAATATAGGACCATATGATGTTATATCCCATAGATATCAGGCCCCAAAGTTGGTTTCCCGCCAAAATCTCGTGAAAATGCCTAATTTTGGTTGCCATTTTGGTTATGTGGGACAAGTGGCAAAATTTTAAAAGGGACAGGAAATGAATCTTCTGTTACCCTTTTACAACATATCAAAAATCCAAAGTTGGCCCGTGTTCTTTGATATTTTTAATTTTCATCCGAAGTTTGTAAATATACATGTGTTTTTGCCGATTTTAGCATTTTCATGAAAAATTGCCTTTTTATGATCTCTGAAAAAAAGCTTCTAAATAGGTTAGACCTACCAAATCCACCATTCTAGATGAATTTTGTGCGTAGATCACGAATATAACATCAGTTCGAACGTAGGATGTAGCAGTGAGCTTTAATTTTACCTTCAAAATGCAACTTTTCGTTATTACAGGTACAATGAAGGAAAATTACTGAAAAGTTTGGTTTTCAAAGCCAGTTTTTAATTACTACTGGATGATGTACTGTAGTCAAATTTACCAATCTAGGAGAACTTTTTACGTAGATTACGAATATGACATCAGTTCAGGCATAGGATATGTTGTTTTAATTTTATTCTCTCTTCAAAATAGGAAAAAATAAGGAAAATTACTTTTTCTTCTATTATTGATGAGAAATGTTATAGTTTGAAGACCGTTTTTTAATTACTTCGAAATGTTAATAAGGTATCAAACTGACCATTCCAAGAGAACTATTTATGTAGATTACGATTATAGCAACAAACTAACCGTTTGGAATACCGTACTATTTTATTTTAGCTTCGAAATAGATGAAGAATATGTTTCTTTGTACTGTTTGTATTTGGCCCTCCCACAACTCACCTAACTTCTTTTTCAGTTTCCCTTTTGTTTCTAGTCCTAGAGTGCTTAAGTACAGCCTAACCACTCTCTTTAGAATGACCCCGTCTAGTACAGGCCTGTACAATTTCTTGTTTTAGACCCCCTCCAAACCTATTACCCCTATGCTTACACTCGCCTAGTACTGTCTTCCACAGAAATTTTTTATATAAAGCCCATCTTCTTTGCAATTTCGTTACTTGGCTCTGAAGTCAATCCTACTACATTCTAACCACAACCCCTACACATGGATCCCTGTTCCACAGGGCGCGCTTGTGGTGATGAGTGTCACAAACCCCATTATAACTTGGATACCATTTTCAAATGTTATCTGTATAATTTTCCACACCAGATGCATCTGGTCGTAGTGGTAGACAGTGCATCTTGAGTGAAAACGATCATAAAAAGATAATAAAACTTCTCCCTATAAATGTTCGCCCTTAAACTTACATACATTGTAAGCACATTTGAAAATGTGTGGTTTCAACGTCCAATTTGCTAGACACCGAAATGTGTAGTTCATCTACGTATGCATGTATTTTGAAGAGAATTCAAATAGAATAATAGAATTGTATATAATATCCTATATGGTTTGTTTGTTGTTATATTCGTAATCTACGAAAAAAGTTCTCTTGGAAAGATCGGTCTAATAATTTACTAACATTTCGAAGAAATTAAAAACGGGGGCCCAGTTTCACGAAATCTTAACTTAAGATAAAATCCAAATTTTAGTAGATACTTCAATTTTGTTTCGCTAAGCACTAAAATCAATCTAATATTATCCAATCAAATTACTAAAATTTGGATTTTAACTTAGTTAAAATTTCGTGAAACAGGCCCCTGGTCTTCAAACTGTAACATTTCTCATGAATAGTTGGAAAAAAAAGAATTTTCCTTATTTTTTTCCGATTTTGAAGAGAGAATAAAATTAAAACAGCATAGCCTATGCCTGAACTGATGTCATATTCGTAATCTACGTAAAAATTTCTCCTAGATTGTTAAATTTGACTACAGTATATCATCCAGTAGTAATTAAAAACTGGTCTTGAAAACCAACCTTTCATTAATTTTCCTTCATTGTACCTGTAATAACGAAAAGTTGCATTTTGAAGGTAAAATTAAAGCTCACTGCTACATCCTACGTCCAAACTGATGTTATATTCGTGATCTACGCACAAAATTCATCTAGAATGGTGGATTTGGTAGGTCTAACCTATTTAGAAGCTTTTCTTCAGAGAAAAATTTACGTAAAAATTTCTCCTAGATTGGTAAATTTGACTACAGTATATCATCCAGTAGTAATTAAAAACTGGTCTTGAAAACCAACCTTTCATTAATTTTCCTTCATTGTACCTGTAATAACGAAAAGTTGCATTTTGAAGGTAAAATTAAAGCTCACTGCTACATCCTACGTCCAAACTGATGTTATATTCGTGATCTACGCACAAAATTCATCTAGAATGGTGGATTTGGTAGGTCTAACCTATTTAGAAGCTTTTCTTCAGAGATCATAAAAAGGCAATTTTTCATGAAAATGCTAAAATCGGCAAAAACACATGTATATTTACAAACTTCGGATGAAAATTAAAAATATCAAAGAACACGGGCCAACTTTGGATTTTTGATATATTGTAGAAGGGTAACAGAAGATTCATTTCCTGTCCCTTTTAAAATTTTGCCACTTGTCCCACATAACCAAAATGGCAACCAAAATTAGGCATTTTCACAAGATTTTGGCGGGAAACCAACTTTGGGGCCTGATATCTATGGGACATAACATCATATGGTCCTATATTCAATTCCATATCGAAATTCCACCGTCTGGGAGTGTATATAGCAATTTTTAGACCTCTCGACACAACAATGACTTTTCTAGAGCACTCCAACTTTGATGGCAACCCTTACAGTAGGGATACCCCCTACCCCAAATTTTTTCAAAGAATCGTAATCTACGTTTGCAGTTCTATTATATTGCCAAGTTAGGGGGTTCTAGACACTTTAGAAGTATATAAACAACGGAGCTGAAAACCTAACAGAAATAAGAGAATTTTTATTACCAATTGGCAACCTTTTTTTCAAATGGTGATATCTCCGCCAATATTTGACCTAGGAAGCTGAAAATTGGTATTTGGTAGTTTTAGGCCATGTACTTTAACATATATTTTTTCTAGATTTTTTTGAGGGGGTGGATTTCCCAATTTCCCTAAAATTGGTCCACTTGATATGGAATGACCCTAGTAAACAGAGATAAGCAATCTGATTGGTTGATGCTTTGGGGCACAATAACTTTGGTTATAATGAAGTGACAGCGATGAAACTCAGAATATAGATTCATTATATCATTACCTTGACTAACTTCGATAGTGAGGATTTTCTACTCGGGCTAAGGATTGATAAGCAATTTGATTGGTCAACACTTTGAACATAACAACTCTGCTTTTAATTGCGGTAGAATGTTTAAACTTGATGTAATGTTCATCAGGTGATTAACATTAACATTCGAGCTGAAGCTAAGCAGAGCTAATCAATTTCATTGGTCAATGCTTTGGGGCAAGATAATCTTGATTATATCTGATAGAGAGTGAAGAAACCTAGTGTATAGTTTGATTGCTCCATACTTTACAAAAAAATAAATGTGCGATTAATTAATATGTGTCATCTATTTACTTTGGCATTTGGGCGGGGGACATCAGCCTCGCTGTTGGCTTGTTGTTACTAATTTATTTTTTTCTGTAGGCTGCATATTCAATTTTGGTTTAATTACATAAATAATTTTAGATATGGTTCATTGCTTGTATATTTTATCTATTTTTACGTACCCATTTAATGCAATTTTGGGCCTACAGTTCAATGTATCATTTCTAAATTACCCTTTGACGTGCGAATTTACGCTTTTTGGGAAATCTACTGTGAAATCATGGTTTCTACTGCATTTTTACACTACCCTACTGCATTTCAGCTCTGATTTGTTGACAGGTCTGCCTCCCACTGCTAAAGACCCCTAGTCGCAAGCAAATTTTTGAAATAAAATTAAACCATGTGTTAGTCCCGAAAAGACCTAGCTTTTGTCGAGTGGAAGTTAAACCTGATTTCTCTCTATCTTCTCTATATGCATTGTTTACATTGAATATTTGTCAGATAAATAAAAGCTATATTAAAGTTTAAATGATGAGTTATAAATTATTATATTGCAGCATGAAGGAAGAGTACAAGGTTTTGTAGAAGGACCATCTATATCTGTTCTGAAATTACAGAAAAGTACTTGGCATACAGAGGCTGAACCCCGGGTATATGTTCATTTTATTTATTAAGGGACATGATTTTGTTGTTAAAATCAACCCCTTGGTCATGCTTAAATAAGTACCCTTTCTTCATTCTTCAACTTTGCAATTTTGTGAGTACCAAATTATGGGGATTTGGGTGGGGGTGGGGGAATCCACATGCTAGACGTATTTATATCCCTTTAGTGCATTATAGTGGTGGTTGGGTGGCCAAGTGATCTAATGTGTACACTTTGATTATGAATCAAGTATTGCCAAATGTTACTCCTGAAATGAACTAGTCTGTGTTGTAAGGTTGCAGCGATAACCTGGGGATGGCGATATATCACGATAATTAGGTCAACGATGAAATTATCGTCTGAAATCTCAAATATCACCATATCGTGATAATTTTAAAAAATATCGCTATATTGAAATTTTAGTTCATAATTCACATAAAATCCTTTCGAAATACTCGAAAAATGGAGAAGAAATCAAACTTCAACAAGTACGATATATTTTACGAACGAGAGCTTTTTTTGCATTTTGCAAAGGGTCGACTGTCACTAGGTCACCTCAAATAGGCTATATTTCACTGAATAATAGTTTAGTATTAATCATAATTACTATCACCAATAGCTAAAACTGCAGATTCTTACATTCTGGACTCTAAAGAATTTTGTAGCAACATTAAAAACGTCACTAATCCAGGGAAACTCATCTCCTACGATGTGGTTGACCTCTTCACGAATGTACCCAGAAAGGAAGCCATTAACAGCCTACACAAATATATTGAAGAAATACCAATCCCACTGATTACCAGCCTCACCACTGACAGCATCATAGACCTAGTCCAAAACTGTATTTCGGCCACCTACTTCACATGGGGAGACGACATCTATGAACAAACCAGAGGATTGCCCATGGGAAGCCCACTATCACCTCTGAGGCAGAAGTTTACCTCACAGCCTTTGAAAAACATGAGCTCTCTTAATTCATCGCTCATCAAACCCATTTGCCGGTATAGGCGAGTGGATGACACCTTCGTCATGCTAAACGATGGAGACGACCCACACGCCCTATTAAACCACTTGAATACACAGCATAATGAAATAAAGTTCACGTTGGAATTGGAAACAGAAAATTGCCTCCCCTTTTTAGATGTCAATGTCGAAAGAAACAACAACGCTCTCCGTACTTCAGTTTACAGGTAACCGACGCACACTGACCAGTATCTTCATTACAAATCCAACCATCCATCCCAAACTAAGAAAGCCATCATCAAAACGCTCACAAACCGCGCCCTCAATATCTGTGACAATGATCTTCTACAGCAAGAAATAGAACACCTCAAACGAATCTAGGCAAAAAAGTCACACTAAAAAAAACACCGGTAAAATTGTCACAACTTATATATATTGTATTGTAGAGTGAGTATATCTTTGATCTTTTAAGTTATTTGTGTTTGAGTTGGATGGAACATTAGAATTAACAAAGAGTATTGATGTGCTAGAATGTTGAATGAGCTAGAATGTGCTAAAATGTCTGATGTACTGATATGTCAAATGTGCTATAATGTATTAAAATGTCAGATGTGCTGATATGCCATATGTGCTAATATGTCAAATGTGCCATGATATCAAAATGTGCTGATTTCTAAAGACTAAAACAGTCTGGTAACATCTGTGTAATGAACATATGTGTAATGAAAGGTTAAATATGTATGTTATTAGGGTTTCACACTGCGTAGCTTGTGTGAAACACTATTGTTTTTGTTAAAATTCTTCTTATTAGGGTTTCACACTGCGTAGCTTGTGTGAAACACTATTGTTTTTGTTAAAATTCTTCTTATTAGGGTTTCACACTGCGTAGCTTGTGTGAAACACTATTGTTTTTGTTAAAATTATTCTTATTATTATTCTTCTTCTTATTATTATTTTTTTTTTTCCAATTTGCTTATATCTCAGCAACTTCTTGTCGGATCGATACAATGTCTTCAGTTTTACTGGGAAAGTGGGTGTGACTTAGAGATTAAAGCTATTCCCGGCATTCTGCGACATTGCGAAATGTCCGAAATCACCGAAAATGTCGTTTTTTGAAATATTGCCGTAATATTAACAATAATCATTGGATTTTAGCATATGATGCATTTTGACATAGCCAGAAACAGGGGACATAGCTATGTTACTTTTGATTTTTGACGAATCTTGGAAGATATTAGGCGCCAAATTTTGAAAATTTAAATTTTTACAAAAAACTTTTTTATTTATTAATATTTTTATATGACATTTTAACCAAGGTTAAAGAGTCATCTGATTTGAACAAAAATGTCAACATTTTTTGTTTCCGTAATTTTCCTTGGCCGCCATTGGCTAATTCAGTTTTTCTGTCCTACATTAATTATTTATTGTTCGATTTGTATAAAACCATGTTCATATGTTCCGTGGTTCAAAATGCCATTTTTTTTGTTACCGGTGAAGTTTCCTGTAAGTGGCGTAAATTCAGCAAAAACTACAATATTGACAGTTCGGTACAACTTTTTGAAAGCAAATACTATTTTCTACTAATCTGATCTTACTCAAAAGATGCGCCCTGTAAAGGTGCACAAAATCTCAGACTCAGTTTTTTTAATTTCGATTTTGTTTTCGGGCCATTTCGGTTAAAAGGTAAAAAAAGGGGTAAAAATAAGCTATTTACAACCCATCCAGTGTCTTCATATATTAAAATATTTCTTTGATACTTTCATAAACTTGTAGCAATAATCCATACAAAGAGAATGTATGTGAAATTTAGTTTGTTATTTTGCATGAGTCACTTTTCACGTTATTTTGGCTGTAAAAGAATCAATTATTATTCGATTTTCAATTTTCTTTCACTGTCTGTTGCCTATTGCCACAGTCGACTATTCCAAACCATTTTAACACTTTCACTGTTACCGGAAGTGACGTCATTTAGGCAATAACTGAATTTTTAGCCTTAAAAATACATTTTTTATTCAAATGAGTATTATTTGTAATATTTTTAGAATTATGAAATTTGGTTCCATAGAATGAACCGATATGATCATATAGATACCACAAAATGGTTTGTAACTTGTACGGTTGCAGAGAAATGGATGATTTTCCACAAGCCACTTTTTATTTTATTTTGGCTCTAAAAGAATTAGTTATTATTCGATTTTCACAAAATTTTCACCATATGATGTCTTATGCCATTTACGATTTCATAGAACTAATTTAACTTTTTTAGTATCACCGGAAGTGATGTCATTTTGTCAAAAACTGAATTTTTAGCCTGCAAAACAGATATTTTATTCAAATGAGTCGATTTGTAATGTTTTCAAAATTATGATATTTGATTCCATTCAACAAATGGATTGAACCCATACGATCATACAGATATTTTATTCAAATGAGTCGATTTGTAATGTTTTCAAAATTATGATATTTGATTCCATTCAACAAATGGATTGAACCCATACGATCATACAGACACCAAAAAATGGTTTCTAACTTGTGCGGTTGCAGAGAAATAGTCGATTGTCTACAAGTCACTTTTCAAGGTTTTTGGTCTATAAAAGTAGCAATTATTATTCTATTTACATAAAATTTTCACTATATGATGTCATATGCCATTTCAGATTTCATAAAACTAATTGAACATTTTCATTATCACCGGAAGTAATGTAATTTTGTCAGGATCACTTACAAGTAACAGATGTATAAAATGAATTGATATTTGCTGGATTTGGTTGATTCTGTGTCCAATTTATTTGATGTGTGCAATGCTTATGGGGAAACCTGTTTAATGGTTTCATTGGTACCGGAAGTGACATATGTTCAAGGGTAACGTGGCACCGGAAGTGACACGTTAAAGGGTAACGTGGCACCAGTGAAACCCGTCATTCCTGCATGCAGGTCTAGTTATTATTCTTATTATTATTTTTTTTTTTTTTCCAATTTGCTTATATCTCAGGAACTACTTGTCGAATCGATGCAATGTCTTGAGTTTTACTGCGAAAGTGGGTGTGACTTACAGATTAAAGCTATTTCCGGCATTCTGCGACAATGCGAAATG
Organism: Patella ulyssiponensis; assembly: GCA_963678685.1. Lineage (NCBI taxonomy): Eukaryota > Metazoa > Mollusca > Gastropoda > Patellidae > Patella > Patella ulyssiponensis. The sequence goes on along the minus strand of OY783229.1, from coordinate 35,434,669 downwards.
TCCGAAATCACCGAAGTTGTCGTTTTTTGAAATATTGCCGTAATATTAACAGCAATTGTTGGATTTTATCATTTGATAGTTTTTGACATAGCCAGAGACATGGCACATAGCTACGGGTCTTTAGAGTTTTTAATTTCGCCGAATCTTCGGAAAAATAAGGCGCCAATAGATCTTGGTTCCTTTCGATATTTGCGCCAATCGGATCGTAACTTCCTGAATTATGGCCCCTGATTGTCCGAAAAATCGCCCTTTTTAGCTTGTGGTCCCTCTGGAGGTCAAAATTGTTATCCGATTTAAAAAAACGTTTGATTATATCACCGTTCCATGGTTATGAAGGTTGAGTTCGAATTTTGTGAAAATCGGACCAAAATTGACTGACAAAATGGCCGCCGTTTGTACGCGAATAGTGTGAAAATATGTTATATCAAGGTTGTGGACCTTATAGAGGTCACAATTTTGAACCGATTTGGATGAAACTTGAAATGCATGTTTATAACCCATAGATCTTGGTTTCTTTCGATATTTGCGCCAATCGGATCGTAACTTCCTGAATTATGGCCCCTGATTGTCCGAAAAATCGCCCTTTTTAGCTTGTGGTCCCTCTGGAGGTCAAAATTGTTATCCGATTTAAAAAACCGTTTGATTATATCACCGTTCCATGGTTATGAAGGTTGAGTTCGAATTTCGTGAAAATCGGACCAAAATTGACGGACAAAATGGCCGCCGTTTGTACGCGAATAGTGTGGAAATGTTATATCAAGGTTGTGGACCTTATAGAGGTCACAATTTTGAACCGATTTTGATGAAACTTGACATGCATGTTTATAACCCATAGATCTTGGTTCCTTTCGATATTTGCGCCAATCGGATCGTAACTTCCTGAATTATGGCCCCTGATTGTCCGAAAAATCACCCTTTTTAGTTTGTGGTCCCTCTGGAGGTCAAAATTGTTATCCGATTTAAAAAACCGTTTGCTTATATCACCGTCCCATGGTTATGAAGGCTGAGTTCGAATTTTTGGTTATGAAGGCTGAGTTCGAATTTCGTGAAAATCGGACCAAAATTGACGGACAAAATGGCCGCCGTTTGTACGCGAATAGTGTGAAAATATGTTATATCAAGGTTGTGGACCTTATAGAGGTCACAATTTTGAACCGATTTTGATGAAACTTGACATGTATGTTTATAACCCAAAGATCTTGGTTCCTTTCGATATGTGTGCGCATCGGATCGTAACTTCCTGAATTATGGCCCCTCATTGTCCGAAAAATCGCCCTTTTTAGCTTGTGGTCCCTCTGGAGGTCAAAATTGTTATCCGATTTAAAAAAACGTTTGATTATATCACCGTTCCATGGTTATGAAGGTTGAGTTCGAATTTCGTGCAAATCGGACCAAAATTGAAAGACAAAATGGCCGCCGTTTGTACGCGAATGGTGTGAAAATATGTAATATCAAGGTTGTGGACCTTATAGAGGTCACAATTATGAACCGATTTTTATGAAACTTCACATGTATGTTTATAACTCAAAGATCTTGGTTCCTTTCGATATTTGCGCCCATCGGATCGTAACTTCCTGAATTATGGCCCCTGATTGTCCGAAAAATCGCCCTTTTTAGCTTGTGGTCCCTCTGGAGGTCAAAATTGTTATCCGATTTAAAAAAAACGTTTGATTATATCACCATTCCATGGTTATGAAGGTTGAGTTCGAATTTCATGAAAATCGGACCAAAATTGACGGACAAAATGGCCGCCGTTTGTACGCGAATTGTGTGAAAATATGTTATATCAAGGTTGTGGACCTTATAGAGGTCACAATTGATTTTGATTAAAATTGACATGTATGTTTATAACCCAAAGATCTTGGTTCCTTTCGATATTTGGACCATCGGACCGTAACTTCCTGAATTATGGCCCCTGATTGTCCGAAAAATCGCCCTTTTTAGCTTGTGGTTCCTCTGGAGGTCAAAATTGTTATCTGATTTAAAAAAACATTTGATTATATCACCGTTTCATGGTTATGAAGGTTGAGTTCGAATTTTGTGAAAATCGGACCAAAATTGACAGATAAAATGGCCGCCGTCTGTACGCGAATTGTGTAAAAATATGTTATATCAAGGTTGTGGACCCTATAGAGGTCACAATTTTGAACTGATTTTGATGAAACTTGAAATACATGTTTATAACCTAATGATCTTGGTTCCATTGCATATTTGCCCATATCGGATCGTAACTTCCTGAATCATGGCCCCTGATTGTACGAAAAATCACCCTTTTTAGCTTGTGGTCCCTCTGGAGGTCACAATTATTATCTGATTTAAAAAAACGTTTGATTATATCACAGTTACACAGTAGTTATGGGTGAGTTTGAATTATGATTTTCTGATGATTACTTAAAATGCAACAACTCTTGTTGACTGCCCGGACGATTTGGCTGCTGTGTGGGCGTATGTTTCGTTGCCTGGCAACCTATTTTTTAGCTTGTGAACAGTGTAGAGGTCACAATTTTGAACCGATTTTGATGAAACTTGACATGCATGTTTATAACCCATAGATCTTGGTTCCTTTCGATATTTGGGCCAATCGGATTGTAACTTCCTGAATTATGGCCCCTGATTGTCCGAAAAATCGCCTTTTTTAGCTTGTGGTCCCTTTGGAGATCAAAATTGTTATCCGATTTAAAAAAGCGTTTGATTATATCACCGTTCCATGGTTATGGAGGTTGAGTTCGAATTTCAAGAAAATCGGACCAAAATTGACGGACAAAATGGCCGCCGTTTATACGCGAATAGTGTGAAAATATGTTATATCAAGGTTGTGGTCCTTATAGATGTCACAATTTTGAACCGATTTTGATGAAACTTGACATGTATGTTTATAACCCAAAGATCTTGGTTCCTTTTGATATTTGCGCCCATCGGATCGTAACTTTTCTGAATTATGGCCCCTCATTGTCCGAAAAATCGCCCTTTTTAGTTGTGGTCCCTCTGGAGGTCAAAATTGTTATCCGATTTAAAAAACCGTTTGATTATATCACCGTTCCATGGTTATGAAGGTTGAGTTCGAATTTCGTGACAATCGGACCTAAATTGACTGACAAAATGGCCGCCGTTTGTACGCGAATAGTGTGAAAATATGTTATATCAAGGTTGTGGACCGTATAGAGGTCACAATTTTGAACCGATTTTGATGAAACTTGACATGTATGTTTATAACCCAAAGATCTTGGTTCCTTTCGATATTTGCGCCCATCGGATCGTAACTTCCTGAATTATGGCCCCTCATTGTCCGAAAAATCGCCCTTTTTAGTTGTGGTCCCTCTGGAGGTCAAAATTGTTATCCGATTTAACAAACCGTTTGATTATATCACCATTCCATGGTTATGAAGGTTGAGTTCGAATTTCGTGAAAATCCGACCAAAATTGACGGACAAAATGGCCGCCGTTTGTACACGAATAGTGTGAAAATATGTTATATCAAGGTTGTGGACCCTATAGAGGTCACAATTTTGAACTGATTTTGATGAAACTTGACATGTATGTTTATAACCCAAAGATCTTGGTTCCTTTCGATATTTGCGCCCATCGGATCGTAACTTCCTGAATTATGGCCCCTCATTGTCCGAAAAATCGCCCTTTTTAGTTGTGGTCCCTCTGGAGGTCAAAATTGTTATCCGATTTAAAAAAACGTTTGATTATATCACCGTTCCATGGTTATGAAGGTTGAATTCGAATTTCGTGAAAATCCGACCAAAATTGACGGACAAAATGGCCGCCGTTTGTACACGAATAGTGTGAAAATATGTTATATCAAGGTTGTGGACCCTATAGAGGTCACAATTTTGAACCGATTTTGATGAAACTTGACATGTATGTTTATAACCCAAAGATCTTGGTTCCTTTCGATATTTGCACCCATCGGATCATAACTTCCTGAATTATATCCCCTGATTGTCCGAAAAATCGCTTTTGTTAGCTTGTGGTCCCTCTGGAGATCAAAATTATTATCCGATTTAAAAAACCGTTTGATTATATTACGGTTTCATGGTAATGAAGAGAGAATTTGATTTTCGTGAAAATCGGACCAGAGTTGACGGATAAAATGCCCGCCGTCTGTACGCGAATTGTGTGAAAATATGTTATATCAAGGTTGTGGACCCTATAGAGGTCACAATTTTGAACTGATTTTCATGAAACTTGAAATACATGTTTATAACCTAATGATCTTGGTTCCATTGCATATTTGCCCATATCGGATCGTAACTTCCTGAATTATGGCCCCTGATTGTACGAAAAATCACCCTTTTTAGCTTGTGGTCCCTCTGGAGGTCACAATTATTATCTGATTTAAAAAAACGTTTGATTATATCACAGTTACACCGTAGTTATGGGTGAGTTTGAATTATGATTTTCTGATGATTACTTAAAATGCAACAACTCTTGTTGACTGCCCGGACGATTTGGCTGCTGTGTGGGCGAATGTTTCGTTGCCTGGCAACCTATTTTTTTTGTTACCGGCAAAGTTTCCTGTCGGCACCGTAAGTGACGTAAATTTAGCAAAAACTACAATTTTAACAGTTCGGTACCACTTTTTGAAAGCAAAAATTATTTTTTTCAAATCTAATATGACTGAAAAGATGTGCCATATAAAGGCGCACAAAACATCGCGCTCAGTTTTTTTTATTTCGATTTCGTTTTCGGGCAATTTGGATTAAAGGGTGAAAAAAGGTGTCAAAATAAGCTATTTACAACCCATCCAGCGTCTTTATATTAAAAAATATATCTTCATAACATTCATAATCTCGTAGCAATAACCCATACGAAGAGAATGTATGTGAAAATTAATTTGTAATATGCGCAGTTGCCGAGAAAAAGTCAATTTTGCATGAGTCACTTTTCACGTTATTTTGGCTGTATAAGAATCAATTATTATGTGATTTTCAATTTTCTTTACCATTGGATGCCTAATGCCATAGTGGACAAGGTCAAACCACTCTACCTCATACGCTGCCACTGGAAATGACATCATTTGCTCAAAACTTAATTTTTAGCATTAAAAAACAATATTTTATTCAAATGGGTCGTACTTGTTATTTTTTTCAAATTATGATATTTGATTCTATTCATCAAATAGAATGAACCCATGCGATCATACAGATATCACAAAACGGTTTCTAACTTGTACGGTTGCAGAGAAATGGGCGATTTTCCACAAGTCACTTTTCGAGGATTTTGGTCTATAAAAGTGTGAGTTATTATTCGATTTTCATAAAATTTTCACCATATGATATCTTACGTCATTTACGATTTACGATTTCATAGAACTAATTTAACATTTTCAGTATCACCGGAAGTAATTATATTTTTGCAAAAACTGTATTTTTAGCCTTCAAAACAGATATTTTTTTTCAAATGAGTCTGATTTGTAATATATATAAAATTACGATATTTAGTTCGCATCAACTAATATAATGAACCCATGCGATCATTCAGATACCACAAAATGGTTTCTCACTTGTATGGTTGCAGAGAAATAGACCATTTCCTACAAGTCAATTTTCAAGTTTTTTGGTCAATAAAAGTGGCAATTATTTTTCGATTTACATAAAATTTTCACTATATGATATCTTATGCCATTTCTGATTTCATGAAACTAATTGAACATTTTCATTATCACCGGAAGTACTGTAATTTTATCAGGATCAATTACATGTTACAAATGTATAAAATGAATTGATATTGCTGGATTTTTGTTGATTCTGTTTCCCTTTTATTTGATGTGTGCAATGTTTATGTGGAAATCTGTTTATCGGTGCCATTGGTTCAAGGGCAACATGGGAGCGAAAGTGACATAAGTTTAAAGTTAACGTGGCACCAGTGAGACCCGTCATTCCTGCATGCAGGTCTAGTTGTTATTGAATTTGAGATGTAATAAAAAAACTGTGACTTTTTTTCCTGTGTTTTTTTTTACCTAGGCAAATTTTTTTTCCGCGCACCCCTCAAACAAGTCTTCTCCACCTTTAACCAATACCCCAAACAGTTAATTAATACAACTATTAATTCCATCATAACGTCCAGAAACTCCAGTATTAGGACAGCAAGTTTCTTGTTCGTGCGGCAGCACTTATATAGGAGAAACGCAACGACCGTTAAATGCGCGTATTAAAGAACGCCAATCCCTAGCAGCCAACTAAACTTCTGCAATAGCCTAAGATCTCAGCAACAATGGTCGTCACAAAATTAATTGGGATGAAATCAAAACATCGACAACCAACCAACACAACAAAAAGACAAGGAAACTCTTAGAAGCCATCAACATCAAAAGGCACCAACCGGAACTCAACCGCGATCCTGGCCTATTCATTCCAAGAGCATATGATAATCTGATTAAATAAACACTATTCCGTTCTTTCATTAAGACATTTTGTGTTAGATATTTAGACTTAAGGATGCACTTTTCCTAATGCTCTATAAATATTCGAAAATTCACATTGTTTTATAAAAAATTTTTTTTACATGTCATCCACATTTATCTATTTCTATTGTTAATTAATACTTTGTCCTCTTTATTTTTACATGAATCTTAAATATTGTGGTTAATCTAAATCTAAAAATATTCATATTTCTCATATGGCTTTTATTTACATGCTTTAGACCAGTGTTTACAATTATTTAATGTGTTTAAAATATCAGTGTTTTAGGGAAGGTTTATGTATATTCACTCTTAAAACATTTCTCTTATAATATCATTTAATCATTATGCTTCACTAATTAACAGGGCTTCCCTATACATATTATGTCTTCGGTGTTAGCATAGTCACCCCCAATTTAGCAGTCTTCATTATTATGTTTTCTTAGTCATAGTTCACTTATACCCACACTTATGGCTTTCTATCCCTTTGATGGTTTCAAATGATTATCTCTCATTGTATATAAATGTTTTCCTTTGTTTCATAATTTGTATATATATCTTCACTTGTGCTATGGTTGTCATTTTTTGCTTGATAAAGACGGGAGAACCCTCGTCGAAACGTCGCTGAAATAAATTCTTTAAGTTACTTGTATTCCATATAATTGTGTCATGTGTTATAATTATACACGTATAGGCAACAGCATCCACAATATTTATAATTATGACAGATATTATAGCTAAGGATTCCCGACTCAGAATGATACAGTTGAAAGGCACGCGACAATATACATCGCCATAGTAACAAAGTGGTGGTTTTCATTGATTACCCAGCCTGTTGAAAATAACATTGATAATGTACATAGAAAAGCCGCCTGGATAATATTTCCTTTAGGCCTACTCTTTGAATAAAATGGCTTCAGAGGCCTCCCGGATCGAAAATGCCTATGTTCCCGGTGATAGTTCGACATCACAGCTGCTAACAACAAAAAAGTACACACCTTCTGTGGTGTGAGAACATTTTGGTTTGAAAAACACAAATGACAAGGATGTGGCAACGTGTAAAGTGTGTTAGAAGGAAATTTAAATGTCGTCGGAAAGTATCATGTGACATGTAACAAATATGGAATGCCGTAATTGACAAATTAGAAGACAATTGAATATGAATTAATAATTAGAGAATACAACACATCTCCTTTTTTTTGGAAAGTTGAAATTTTAAAATAACAAAATGAAAGTATTTTAAACATTGAAACATTGAAATTGAAAAATAAGATTTAGTTCATAATGTAATCATTTAATCTTCTTTTTTGTCTTCTAATTCTTTTGGTCTTTGTCTGATTTCTGGATCTCGAGGTAAATTTGGTATATCATTTTGCTGTTGAACTTCAGGACGATTTACTGGTGCAGTATCAAAGAACAATCCCGAATTTGTATTATCCAATTTAGGTGCAAGATATTCAGAATTAACAGCTTCATGGTTTACTCGAACTAATTTTGAAACGTATTTATCTCCATTAGATAAAGTAGCACAGTAACCATATAGTTTAATAATCTTAAACGGTTTAGTATATCTCATCTCCCCTTTGAAGAAATGTCTTGAACGACGAACTCGTACGTAATCACCAACACGTAGTTGTTTTGGGAGTTTGCGATGACGTGTATTATGGTACTTTGCGTATTTATCTTGATAACGTTGAACTTTAGAAATCAGGGCAGGATTTTTCGTTGAATGTAGTTGAAATTTTGGAATTGTAAGTTGAGTATGTACAGTTCTTCCTCACATAAGTGTAAAAGGAGTAATACCTGTAGATGTATGAGGTGTAGAATGATAAACTTGTAGACGTTCTTTAGTAACTTCAACTGGTGATCTGTGTTCCAATTTACTAAGTTGAATTCCTTCTTTAATCGTTTTATTCATACGTTCAACCAAACCATTGGTTTCAGGATGATATAAAGATGAACGTAAATGCGTAATATTATTCGTTTGTAGAAATTCTTTCATTCGATGAGAAACGAATTGAACACCATTGTCTGTAACAAGTGTTTCAGGAATTCCTTCTCTGTAGAAAACGTTAGATAAAAATTCTATAACAACTTCCGTAGTAACTGTAGAACAAAATTTCACTTCAACCCATTTTGAATAAAAATCTACCATAACTATGACGAATTTATGTTGAGCTTTAGCTTTCAGGTAAGGTCCTTGTATGTCCAATGCTAATTTTTGCCAAACACGTTCTGGTAGAGGTATCGGTGTAAGGGGTGCAGTAATAGATTGATAAGGTTTGTCACTTGTATTGCAGTGAACACAATTTTTAATTACATGGTCAATCATTGTATCCATTGTTGGCCACCAATAAAATTGTCTTATTCTTCTTTTCACTAAAGTCATACCAAAATGTCCTGTATGATCAATTTGGATGATTCTACCGTGTAAGGCTTTAGGAACTACGAGTCGATCATGACGAAATAATATTCAATCTCTTGTAGATAATTCATAACATACTCTATGAAAAACTTTTAACTCTGGTGTAAGTTGGTTGAAATTTGGCCAGTATGTAGAAATATAACTCAAAACATTTTGTAAATCCGTGTCATTAGTACAAGCTTCTTTGAATTCTGTATCTGTAATCATACCATACCATCTGTAATAGTACTTATTTGAGCTATGTACTCCAATTCTGTATCATCTGTAGACTCATCTGTATTATCTTCTGATTCATCTGTCATTGGTAGTCTTGACATACAGTCGGCTAATACGTTTAGTGAACCAGGGGTGTAGGTAGCTGTGTAGTTGTATTCCAACATTCGTGTATACCATCTATTAATACGCGGACTTGTACGTTCTGAAGAATAACCTCTTGTAGAAAGAATGTAGATTAAAGGTTTATGATCCGTGCGTATTTTGAAATGTCTTCCCCAAAGAAATGTTCGTAATCTATTTGTAGCCCATTAACAAGCTAGCATTTCTTTTTCGATGACTGAATACTTCTTTTCTGTATCAGTTAATGTACGTGAAATAAAAGAAACTATTCTCTCTTGATTTGATACTACTTGTGAAAGTGTAGCTCCGAGACCGTAGTTGCTCGCATCGGTAGTAACAATTGTTTCAACACTTGGTGAACTATCAAAAGAATTCAATGCAATGCGATTACCAATTTCTCGCTTAATACACTCAAAAGAATTTTGATGCTGATGTTCCCATGTAAAGGTTTTCTTATCTTTCATCTTGTAATGGAGCAATTTTTGTAGCAAAATTGTGAACAAATTTTGACATGTATTCACATAGTCCTAGAAATGAATGTAGTTGATCTTTATCTACTGGTGTAGGTGCATTTGTAACTGCAGTAATTAAAGATTCTTTTTGCTGTATACCTTTTGAAGATAATGTGTGACCTAGATATTCCACTGAAGACACACCTATTTTGCACTTTTCACGTTTAATTGTAAGACCGTGATGACGTAATTTCGCTAAAACTGTACGAAGAAGTTTATCTTGCTCATCTTTTGATTTCGCGTGTAGAAAAATATCGTCTTGAAAATATAATATTCCATCCATACCTTTGAAAATTCTATCCATCATTCTTTGAAATAAAGTGATGCTGATGCTAATCAGAAAGGAACTCTAGTGTATCTAAATAAACCTTCGGGTGTCATGAAAGCTGTAATATCTTTAGACTTTTCGGTTAAAGGTATTTGATGCAGAGATCGTAATCGGCTGTTTTTTGTCGGCTTTAGCTGATTGATCTTTAATCTAGCCGAATCGTAAACAATGAATCGGCCACTATGGTATCATATATCAATCTACTTTCGGCCGATTTACAAAGAATTAATTATCATGCTGATTGATAAAACAATGAACAACAAGCCACTACGGTGTCATATATCGATCTATTTTCGGCCGATTACAAAGATGTAATTATTACTCGTTGATTAATTAACCCATCAAAGTGTCAATCAATGCAATGAATACCTTCAGTGTCAATCCTTCTCGGCTCATTTCGTAAATAAACAACTTCGTTGAGCTAATTCATGCCAAGTACGGTAAAAGAATAGCCGAAAATAATGGCGGCGTTGACCTTGAACTTCAAGCATGCACGTAGGCATTGTATTTGGAAGTTGGAGATCCTCCCACGTCCAATATAGGTCACCTAAAGTTGAAGACTAGAAGATATTTTAGATCTGAATAGTTAGCTCCTTTCAAACGTCTTTTGTTGGATAAAAATTCACAGAAAATGTTTTGTTTCATTTAAGTTATTAAAGTCTACTTTTTGCGAGTACCGGTAACACTAAAAATAAACTAATCTGAATCACGTGACCTTTCTCCCGTATGGCATATTTCTGAGCCCCTACTATTCACGGAAAATAATTATGCTACATTGTTTTATTATTGACACGTGCTTACAAATATTCTTTTATATATTGACAAGTGTTTACGTATAAAATAATTAAAAACGAACTTATTTGTATTTGCTTGTAGTTTTTCTTTTTACTAAATTAATTCCAACTTCCGTTTGTTTGGATGAAAGCAAAAGTAGATTATGCATTATGCATTATGCAAGTTGCCAAAATTTGACTATAAATTTCGATAATGTATGGATATATGAATACTGGTATGGAATAACAACACAGGCTTTGTTTATTAGGAGTTATTATTATAATATCATACGGAATACCGTAACGTTATGCAATTATTGACGTGAATAAAGTATGCATAAACCAACATGTCTGTTGTTCAAAAGACGACTATCAGTTAGGGGTGCCCATGGCCGGTTCATTTCAAAATGGATTAAGAACCCTGATTTGATGATATGCTGAACTTAAATCTAGTGTAGAATAGATAGTTGAACCATTCAGCTGTAAACTTGCAAGCATCTCATGTATATTTGGCATCGGATGACGTTCGACAACTATTTTCGAATTCACATCCCGTAGATCAACACACATTCGTATATTTCCATTAGGCTTTCGTGCAATTACTATAGGAGAAACCCATTGTGATGAAGATATAGGTTCTATAACACCTGATTTTTGTAGCCTATCCAATTCAGATTTCAAGGCTGGTCGGACTGAAAATGGAACATTGCGTACTTGAAATTGTTTTGGTTCTTCATTCTCTTTCCATTTGATTTCATGACTGAAATACTTAGCAGTTGTAGAGGCTTCATCAGAAATCACTTCAGGAAACTCATCAAGAATGTTGTCATGTGTAGAAGTTTGTAAAACTGGTTGCTGTAAATTTGAATCCAGGATAATGCCTAACTTTGATTAAGTCGGCCATCCCGTTACAGATGTACCACGCTCTGTCACGTATATTTTCTCGAATGTAGTTCTTCCCTTGTAGTGTATATTAGCAATAAAATAACCATTTACTGTTATTGGATTACCACCAAATCCTGTAGGGTTAATATCCAATGGTGTAAGTTGTAAATGTGTAAAATTTTCAGAATATACTGATTCATTTAATATTGTAAATAAAGAACCAGAATCTGCCATCAATGTAATTGGTGTACCATTTATGAATGCTGTAAATTTTGGAGACAACTTAACTCCACCTGTAGGCTTAATTGTATTGATGCTGAGAATATGTGGAAATACTTCTTCATTTTCGCCTAATTCATTCACTGTATTTGTATTAAAACATACTTTTTCTACATGCCCGATTTGACTACATTTCTTACATTTCATCTTCAATGCAGGACATGTACGATAGTCGGCTTTATGTTGACTTGAACCGCAACGATAACATACCAATTTCTTATCTGTAGGCCTAGGTACTGTAGGTGTAGGCTTTGGATATTCAGGCTTTGTAAATCTTTTTCCTTTTGAATATGTAGTTTTATTTTTACGAACAAAATTTACCTTGCTTTCTGAAGTATTTGTATCACCACGCATTGTTTTCGCGTCGTTTATAGCTGATTCCATTCTTGTAGAAATACCAATTGCTTTCGTCAAATTCAAATCTTCTTCAACAAGTAAACCATCGCCTATTTTATTTGTATGTATTTTCTCTATGAATTGATCAAGAATTGCATCATCAGGATCAATAAATTCGCATGTAGAAGCTAAATCTCGTAATGTTGCAATATATTCTGTAATTGTTTGTTCCTGTAATTGTGAACATTTTCGAAATTTGAATCTTTCTGTACGTATATTTTGCTTAATCTTGAATTCCTTTTCAAGTTTCAAAATAGCTTTTGTAAAGTCATTTGTATCTACTGGATAAGTTTGTAATTCTGGTAATTTGTGATAGCGGCGTTGGCTTTCCATACCTAAACTATTCAGTAAAATAGCGGTTTGACGCTTCGGTGTAAATTCCTCGGTTCCAGTTGCTTCTGCATATGTATCGTATAATTTCTTCCATTCATTCCATGCCAAAGGAGTTTGTCCGAGCTTTTCTAGAAATTTAGGAGAAGGTTCTATCCCAGATAGACTTGTAGTTGTAAAATTTGCGTTTGGAATTCCGCCATTAGCCATTTTGTAATATGACGTAATGAAAATGTACTTGAAGCGAAGTTAATATTACAAATATTCGATTTTATCTTGAACGTGGAATGTACTCACGTATTGTAAATTATTCTGTAGAACTTGAAAATCTTGTGGATCCCATCCTCGTCGCCAATGTTGTATTGTGGGCCAAGATTTATACGAATATTGCTTCAAAATTAACAAATCTTTATTCGGCGTATCTGCGCCATTTGCATAGAAGTATCATGTGACATGTAACAAATATGGAATGCCGTAATTGACAAATTAGAAGACAATTGAATATGAATTAATAATTAGAGAATACAACATAATGCAACTCACATACATTGCTAAATAGCAAACTGATATACTTGATACATTTATCCATTTCTATACACCATACCAGTGATGGGATTTCACAATTTTTCTTGTTGGGCATTTTTTCCCCGAAAATAAAGGAGCATAACTCTTACCGTAATTTAATCAGACGTTTTCAAAACACAATTAAGAATCATGTGTCAAAAAAATATATTCAAATTCATATGTAAAAAAAATAGATGCACCTCGTTATTTTTCATGTTTAATTACCGTAAGGTATTCAAATTTATGTCAATGATATTCCTGCAAAATAACTTGATTTCGTAATACCATAGAATGAAAGTGTGCCAACTGCTGTGGATCCATATGTGTTTCAGACTCCCACAAAATTACCGTATTTTTCAAAGGTCATAACGTCGATACAAATTTTTCAGCAAAGTCCGGCATTCGTCTTATACTTCATTTCGATTTATGAACGAAAGGTTAAAAAAATGACTTCCCGAAATTTATTTGGCAGTAAACCATAGTAAACGTCGCTCGAATACGAGCGAGTGACACCAACTGGTAAATAATTGCATTCGACTGTAGCATGCGCTATCGTCTAAAACAATTAACTACTTACGTCATTCCAATCGAAATATTCATCAACATTTCTTAGCGTGTTTCTTTATTTGTTTAAAGACATCAATCCAATACAAAATATGATCATAAATCCGACAATATGCCATCAAAATAGAATCTTTTCTCCGACATCAGGCGTATTACTTTCGGCGCGTAAACATCTCTTAATTTCACGTGTCTCGCGAGATTTCTACTTTCATTTTATTTGCTGAACTAAAAGCGCTATGTGTGTGTGTGAAACATCTTTATTTAACTTGGCTTCCACCAAAGAATATATCACAGACAAGTTATTGGATACAATGTATGTTGATTTGAGGTGTTGTATACTATCAGGATATGTGACATATATGACTAATTTCTATGTGTTATTGTCCAACACTAAGGAGATTAAAATGTGAGACAATGGAGAAATCACGGGTTAATCAGATTAAGTTTATAATCACTCTTATTGGATTGATATATATAGTCCGACAAAGGAGAAGCCATGGCTTCTGTTCAGGATTTATTTGATGAATTGTCCGATAGAGAATTAAGTCAGCTAATCAAGGCAGATTAAGTAGTTAATCAAGGTAGGTGTATAGATGGTATAACACGATAAATACGTCGATCACTTAAATACCTAATCAACCCGGCCTATTATCAACGATAACCGGGTTGAGTGGTAGTTATATTAATTTTGGAATTTTGAATATTATACACCATGTCTTGACGTCCGATTGGGCATATTCCTGGTCTGACAATTTAGGACGTTTGGAGAATAGCGTTGGACATGTCCGGAATATACAGGCCAAATCCCATCACTGCACCATACATATGTCAATTTCACGTCAGTAATCAACACGATAATGAATTTTTGAACCACTATAATTCTAATTATTGTGATAATTTACTCTAGACAATAATCCATCATATCGAGATAATTTTTTTTTAACAATATCGTGATACATCTCCATAATTTTTTCAGTATTGTTGCAACCTTACTGTGTTGTGAGGAGGAGACTAACCGACACTTTTATACGCCCACATGATCTTTGGGTTATAAACATGCATTTAAAGTTTCGTCAAAATAGTGACCTCTACAGGGTCAACAACCTTGATATACAAGATGTTTACACTATTTGCGTACGGGAACGGCCATTTTGTTTGGCAGTTTTGGTCTGATTTTCCAAAATTCGAACTCAACCAACATTATGGTGTAGCGGTGATATATTGTGACCTCGAGGGGAACCACAAGCTAAACATGATTTTTCGTACAATCAGGGACTATAATTCAGGAAGTTACGATCCAATATGTGCAAATATCGAAAGGAACCAGAATCTTTGTAATATAAACATGAATTCCATGTTTCATCAAAATTGGTTCAAAATTGTAACCTCTAGAGGGTACACTACCTTGATGTACCAGATATTACACAAAGGGGCAGGCCATTTTTCCCACAGTTTTGATAACGAAATTTCGAAGTCAACCTGGTTTTTTTTTTTTAAATCAGATAATAATTGTGACCTCTAGAGGGACCACAAGTGAAAAACACAATTGAAAAACACAGTTTTTTGTGCCATCAGGGGCCATAATTCAGGAAATTATGGTGCCCGATATGCGCAAATATTGATAGAAACCAAGATCTGTGGGTTATAAACATGCATTTCAAGTTTCATCGAATCAAATGAAAATTGTCACCGCTAGTGTCCAAAAGCTAAAAACATGATTTTTCGTACAATCAGAGGCCATAATCCAAGACATTATGGTCCGATACATGCCAATATCAAAAAGGAACTAAGATCTTTGGGAGATAGACCTATATTTCAAGTTTCGTCAAAATCGTATAAAAATTGTGACCTGTAAAGTGTCCACAAACAAATTGTGCAAGGACGGACAGGGGCGACGACAATATACATCTACATGAAAATGTGGGCGTATAAAAAGGCTCTATGACCTAATCTACTAGCATGTTTTTTTTTGCCCTGACTATTTATTTTTAGGATGATAAATCATTTATAGCTCTGGTGTTCAAGTAGGGATGGGACAAAATAAAAAAATTCTGCAGGGGTGTTTTCTTAGGCGAAATTGATTAAAAAAACAATTTTGACAAAATTTTTGTGTTATCTCGATTTTTTCGGTTGGGTAATTGGCATTTCTCAAAATGGCGACCAAAATTGTCTTTTTCGAGAGTTTTGTCCTCAAATGGATCAGATATATGTTCCAATCAGGGTTCAATATAGTCGAAAACCAATAAGTAGCAAATTTTTGTGACAGATTCACATTTTGGCTAATCAATTCAAAATTTGAATAGCATTTTCTCAGATTTGAGGAGCAGTAAACCATACATCACAAAAATTTGCAATTCTGATTTTAAGGGGTATAAGTCGATACTTTTTTCTGCTGAAGTCCAGCCTTTGTTGTGTACTCTGCTTCGACTTATGTACAGATGAAGGTAAACAAAAATTGACATATCCACGATGCCGGACGCACTAATCGTCTAAAACAAAACTACATGTACTTTAAGTTACACCATTCCGATCGAAATATTTGTAGATGTGGCTTTGCTTGTTTAGATATGTGGTAAAGTATGTCTTTTGATATGTTTTGAGTATGCCGAGATCAACAAATAATACCCCAACATGTTCCAAGCAACAGTGGCCATCTTGGATCCAATATGGCCGCCATATTGGATCAAAGATGACCGCAGTTGCTCAAAACGCGTTAAGACTATTATTTGTGAACTCTGCATACTCGAAAAATATTAAAAAGACATAATCGACCACACATCTGACAGCATGCAACAACCAAATTTTTAAAAAATCCACTTTTTGGCCAGTATGAAGTATAATTTGTTGAATTCAGCATACTCGAAAACAAATCAAAAGAATACTTGACCACATATCTACCGTATGCAACAAAAACATTTTTAAAAAAATCCATTTTAGTCCAAAATGGCGGCACTATCGGTTCTAAGATGGCCACCATTGCTGCAAAACACGTTGGAGTATAATTTTTGGAACTCGGCATACCCGAAAACATATTAAAAGACACATTGGAACACATATCTAGCCCATTCGAGGACAAAACTCTCAAAAAGCCATTTTTGGTCGCCATTTTGAAAAATGGCAATTACCCGACAGAAAAAATTGAGATAGAACAAAAATTTTGCCAAAATCATTTTTGTCAATCAATTTCGCCTATGAAACACCCCTTCAGAATTTTCAGATGGAAGAAAAGTACACTTGGTCCCATCCCTAGTTCAAGCTATTAAATTATTTCTGCTCCTTGTGACTAAAATATGACATATTATACATCATTAAATCTGGCTTTGTATAAGATTTTAGTTCAGTTTTCAAGAGAGTTCCCCTGCACTTTCGACCTGATTGAATAGTCCAGGAGATATACTCTAAATAAATCCAGAACCTCAAAAAAATTGCAAAAGAAATGTTTTTAACGTTATTATATTGTTTGGACTTTGGTGTTCATCCTATCAAAAGTCGCCACCGATCCCTTGATCCATAATCCATTTTTTCACCTGTTTAAGTTACTATATTTAGAACAACACCTGAGAGTTCAAAAAATGGGGGTGGGGATCTTGAAATTGCTTTAGATAAAATACTTGTAAAACGATTGTGTAAAAAATCCGCGTATGAACCTATTTGGTTTTTTAAACGCCCACATTGATATGTGGTCGTATATCGTCGTCACCCCCGTCGGTCGGTCCGTCCGGCGTCCACAATTGCTTGTGGTCGCTCTACAGGCTAAAGTTAATATCCGATTGACTTTGAATTTATACACAGTGTTTAAGGTCATGAGACGAAGAAGCCTATTGATTTTCAGCGATTTCCGATAATAACTGCCAGAGTTATGGCCCTTGTTCACTTCAAAAAATCTTGAGGACACTCTAGAGGCCAAAGTTAATATCCAATTGGCCTTTAATTTACACATAGTGTTTAAGGCCATCAGACGAAGAAGCTTATTGATTTTCAGCGATTTCCAATAATTACAGCGAGAGTTATGGCCCTTGATCACTTCAAAAAATCTTGTGGAAGCTCTAGAGTCCAAAGTTATTATCCGATTGACTTTAAATTTATACACAGTGTTTTAGGTCATAAGACGAAGAAGCGTAGTGATTTTCAGCGCGTTATGGCCCTTGATCACTTCAAAAAATCTTGGGGATGCTCTAGAGACCATAGTTAATATCTGATCGACTTTAGATTTATACACAGTGTGTAAGGGCACGAAACAAAGAAGCCTCCCAGCTAACAAAATCTAGTTTTGCGAACGTTTTCAAAACATTATTTTTTTCGTTATTTAACGTTCCCTGTGAATCTTTGTGGCACGTGACCCAGGAAAGTTTTGCTGTTGTTACGTCGACGTTTTTACAAACGTTACAAGATACGTTTACTTAACATTAATGTTAACGTTTTGAAAACATTAATGTTTACGTTTTGAAAACATTAGTTATTGCGTTATTTCACGTTAGTTTTGAATGTTCATCTGACGTAAGCCAGGAAAGTTTTGTTGTCGTAACTTTAACGTTTTTATACGCCCACATTGAAATGTGGTCGTATATTGTCGTCGCCCCTGTCCGTCCGTCCGTCGGTCCGTCGGTCCGGCGGTCCGGCGTCCACAATTGCTTGTGGACGCTCTAGAGGCTAAAGTTAATATCCGATTGACTTTAAATTTATACACAGTGTTTGAGGTCATGAGACGAAGAAGCCTATTGTTTTTCAGCGATTTCCGATAATAACTACCAGAGTTATGGCCCTTGATCACTTCAAAAAATCTTGTGGACGCTCTAGAGGCCAAAGTTAATATTCGATTGGCTTTAAATTTATACACAGTGTTTACGGTCATAAGACAAAGAAGCCTATCAATTTTCAGCGATTTCCGATGATTAGTGCCAGAGTTATGGCCCTTGATCACTTCAAAAAATCTTGTGGACGCTCTAAAAGCCAAAGTTAATATCCGATTGACTTTAAATTTATACACAGTGTTTAAGGTCATAAGACGAAGAAGCCTATTGATTTTCAGCGATTTCCGATAATTAGTGCCAGAGTTATGGCCCTTGATCACTTCAAAAAATCTTGTGGACGCTCTAAAAGCCAAAGTTAATATCCGATTGACTTTAAATTTATACACAGTGTTTAAGGTCATAAGACGAAGAAGCGTATTGATTTTCAGCGATTTCCGATAATTAGTGCCAGAGTTATGGCCCTTGATCACTTCAAAAATCTTGTGAACGATCTAGAGGCCAAAGTTAATATCCGATTGACTTAAAATTCATACACAGTTTTTAAGGTCATAAGACGAAGAAGCCTATTGATTTTCAGCGATTTCCGATAATTAGTGCCAGAGTTATGGCCCTTGATCACTTCAAAAAATCTTGTGGATGCTGTAGAGGCCAAAGTTGATATCCGATTGACTTTAAATTTATACACAGTGTTTAAGGTTATGAGACGAAGAAGCCTATTGATTTTCAGCGATCTCTGATAATTATTGCCAGAGTTATGGCCCTTGATCACATCAAAAAATCCTGTGGACGCTCTAGAGGCCAAAGTTAATATCTGATTGACTTTAAATTTACACACAGTGTTTAAGGTCATGAGACGAACAAGCCTACTGATTTTCATTGATTTCAAATAATTACTTCCAGAGTTATCTCCCTTGATCACTTCAAAAAACCTTGTGACGCTACAGATGCCAAACTTATCATCCGTTTGACTTCAGATTGATACACAGAGTTTAAGGTGTTGAAACGCACAAGTATTTTGATTTTCAATGAATTTTGATAACAGAACAGCTAAATCCATGATGTTAAATGTTTCCTATACTAATTGATAGCGTGGGGCAAAACTTTATAAAAAGCAAACAAATTCTAATGATTTTCAGATAATTACATAATGAGTTGTTTCATTACCAAAAAAAGTAAAAATATGCGACAACCCTTGTTGACTGCCCGGACGATTTAGCTGCTGTGGGCGTATGTTTCGTTGCCTGGCAACCTATCTTTAAAAACGTTACAGGATACGTTTACTGAACATTAATGTTAACGTTTTTAAAACATCAATTATTCTGTTATTTCACGTTAGTTTTGAATGTTCATCTGACGTAAGCCAGGAAAGTTTTGTTGTCGTAACGTTAACGTTTTTACAAACGTTACAGGATACGTTTACTGAACATTAATGTTAACGTTTTGAAAACATTAATGTTAACGTTTTGAAAACATCAATTATTCTGTTATTTCACGTTAGTTTTGAATGTTCATCTGA
Source organism: Patella ulyssiponensis (assembly GCA_963678685.1). NCBI lineage: Eukaryota > Metazoa > Mollusca > Gastropoda > Patellidae > Patella > Patella ulyssiponensis. The sequence goes on along the minus strand of OY783229.1, from coordinate 35,414,601 downwards.
CGTAAGCCAGGAAAGTTTTGTTGTCGTAACGTTAACGTTTTTACAAACGTTACAGGATACGTTTACTGAACATTAATGTTAACGCTTTGAGAACATTAATGTTAACGTTTTGAAAACATCAATTATTCTGTTATTTCACGTTAGTTTTGAATGTTCATCTGACGTAAGCCAGGAAAGTTTTGTTGTCGTAACGTTAACGTTTTTACAAATGTTACAGGATACGTTTACTGAACATTAATGATAACGTTTTGAAAACATTAATGTTAACGTTTTGAAAATATCAATTATTCTGTTATTTCACGTTAGTTTCGAATGTTCATCCGACGTAAGCCAGGAAAGTTTTGTTGTCGTATGGCAAACGTTATTTACAAACGTTACAGGATAAGTTAACTGAACATTAATGTAAACATTTTGACAACATCAGTTATTCTGTTATTTTACGTTAGTTTTGAATGTTCATTGACGTAAGCCAGGGAAGTTACTGGTAACGTCTATAGCATGTGTTAAAATTCACCCCCTTAATGTTCCGGATAACGTCAATAGGATGTGTAAAATTCCTCTCCTTAAACGTTCATGATAACGTCTATATCACGTGTTAAACCCTCCCCTGTACGGTTTCTGATAACGTCTATAGCATGTGCGTTTCCCCCCTCCTTTAACGTTACAGATAACGTCTAGTGCAGGTGTTACAATCCTCTCGGTAAACGTTGCCTATAACGTCTACAGCATGCATGACACCCCCCTCCGTAAACGTTCCCGATAACGTTTATAGCAGGCGTGAAACCCCCTCCGTTAACGTTCTCCATAACGGATATAGCATGTGTTAAATAACCCCAGCCCCAACGTTACCGATAACGTCAATAGTACGTCTTTAATCCTAACCCTAAAACGTTACCGATAACGTCTATAGCAGGTGTTCAATTCTCCCCCTGAAACGTTCTCTATAACGTCTATAGCAGGTTTTCAATTCTCCCCTGAAACGTTCTCTATAACGTCAATAGCAGGTTTTCAATTCTCCCCCTGAAACGTTCTCTATAACGTCTATAGCAGGTTTTCAATTCTCCCCCTGAAACGTTCTCTATAACGTCTATAGCATGCACTACATTCTTCCCCCTAAACGTTAAACATAACGTGTAATTCAAGCATAACCTGTAATATTATTTCTTCAAAGGTCAACTTAATTCTATCATCAAAAATATGAATATTAACCAGAATATTTTTAAAAAATAAATATAATAAGTAATGACAACAATAAATTAAAAAGTATAAATCAATATCAGACATCATACACATCAATATCACAAAAACGGTAAATAATCTTACAGTATCAGTGCATCACAGCATAATCCTACAGTACCACAGAATCAGTATACATGTATAATGATGCAGTATCAGTATTATAATGATATACATGTAGTATTAGTCTCAAAGAATCAGTATATATTATCATAAAGTATCACGGAATCAGTACATTATCATAAAGTATCAGTATATAATCATAAAATATCACAGAATCAGTATATTATCACAGAATCAATATATTATCATGCAGTATCAGTATATAATCATAAAGTATTACAGAATCAGTATATTATCATACAGTATCAGTATATAATCACAAAGTATCACATAATCAGTATATTATCATAAAGTATCACAGAATCAGTACATTATCATAAAGTATCAGTATATAATCATAAAATATCACAGAATCACAAAATCAGTATATTATTAAACAGTATCAGTATATAATAATCACAAAGTATCACAGAATCAAAATATTATCATGCAGTATCAGTATTTAATCACAAAGTATCACAGAATCAATATATTATCATGCAGTATCAGTATATTATCATACAGTATCTGTATACATGTATAATCACAAAGTGTCACAGAATAAGTATATTATCATACAGTATCAGTATATAATCACAAAGTATCACTATATAATCATAGTATCTCTCTTATCACTATCTTATCATACAGTATCACAGAAATTGGAATCACAGAATCAGTATATAACCATACAGTATCACAGTAATCAGGACCACAGAATCAGTATATACTCATATAGTATCACAGAACCAGTATATTATTTTATTTTTTTATTTATATATTCACAGTATTTAAGGCCTCCAGCCCATAGTACATAAATATTAACAACATATAAGAAGTGCGGTGAGTAAATGTGAGATAAATAACAGTAATAAATAATAATGGTAATAAAGACAATATGTATACATAATTTATTGATATAATATAATAATAAATCAAAATAAGCATAACTATTTACAATTATCAATTTGTTTTCGGATAACATATGACTGATAAATAAACATAGCTAAATTTCGATAATTATTTTCGTCAGACATGACCCTAATAAAAATATCCCTATTTGTTTTATGTTGTCTCTCGTTCTCTATTTCTGGAAGTAATTTGGTTCTTAGATTATCATACAATTTACAATAAACAATAACATGTATTTCATCCTCTGTTTGTTTTAAATCATGCATTTCATCACAGTATTTACAGACTCTTTCAATTTTTGGTACATTTTTCCAGCGTCCTGTCTCTACAGCCAAATCATGGTTTGAACATCGAAAACGAGTTAAGGATTGTCGAAATTTAGTCACAGATACCTTGGATAAATAAGGTTCATAGTTAACATTGTGTTTAATCAAGCTATAATTTTGTAGTCTGGACGTCTCTTTAATATCACATGATAATTGTTGACGTGAGCAATCAATTAGCCTTTGCTTAAAAGATGATAAAAACCCATTTACATCAAAATCATCCTGCTCTTGCCAAACGTAACCAAATCCATATTCATATAAAATATGCTTAATATTACTGGCCCAAGTTGACCTTCCAGCTAAATCTAAATTGTACAATAAGTCATAACAAGCTTTAGGATATCTGGAATTTGGTAAATATAGTAATTTTAACCAATACTTAAGACAATTATATATAGTATTTACATAAAGTGGTACTCGACCAGTTTCACCATATACTGCACAATTACATGTGTTAGAACTAACGTGTAATATAGATTTCAGAAACCTTTTCTATCGATTCATATTTTCTAAAACCCCAAATCGCAGAAGCATATTCTAATATTGGTACGATCATTCGATCGAATAAAAATAATGAATTTTTAATACTAATATTGTTCTTTTTGATATAATATGTTAACATAGTGGAGGCCTTCCTGGCCTGCTGTGCAAGGGTGTCTGTCGCAAGGGTCCAACATAGTTTTGAAGTAAAAAATATACCCAAATATTTATAGCCATTTACCGTCTCAATTTCTGTGCCATCGAGAAACCATTTCTCATACGACTTGACAATTCCACCTCGTCTAAATACGACGACCTTTGTTTTGCTTAAGTTAATTTGCATCCCATATTTCTTGCAAAATGTTTGGATGCAGTTTATTTGAGATTGTAATCTAGGAACAGTGTTCCCTACCACAGCAATATCATCTGCGTAAAGTAATGATAATATTTCTTTAATATCAGGGTTAATAAATATCCCATGACAATCAGACTCATCTAACATGCAAATTAATTCGTTTAAAAATAATATGAACAACAATGGGCTGATCATACATCCTTGTCGAGTTCCTATTTCACATTTGAAGAATTCGGTAACTGTTGTGTTGTTAGTTTGAACACAAGATTCAAGGTGTTGATACATAGATTGTATCACACTAAATAACTTCCCCCTTACGCCATTGTTTAGCACAGGGCTTCCACTTCAAAATTTTCACTACCGGTCATTTTTGATAACGCACGAAAACTTTGCAAAGTAAATTCATATTTCATATTTTTTATTCAACGTGGAGTATTGTGAATTCACGTGTCTACACCACTTTGTCAGCATGGGGTACACAAAAAAATATATATTGGACTTAAGAATTAAATATTCGTAAAACTTATGATAATTATTTAGTAATTAAATATTCCCTTTGGGCTACTTAATTAATCGAAATAGCTGAATTGGCCGTAGAAAAACCATTCCAGTGGGTGACACGTAATTACCACGTGCTCTATAGAAAACACACTGACCTGGATAATTTAGGAGCTGTAATACAAAAAATACGATATGCTGATAAATATATAAGTATCCATGACATATATCTCACATTTATTTGTTTTCGAACATCTCTTACGGCGTTAAGGGCCGCAAAATTGTGACGCAAATGTTAATAATGTATAACTAACTTCGGGCTGCTAACTTCCAAGCTAGCGCCCCCTATAATATCGTCGTGTGTAAGAGCTCGGCTTCCATATATACACGGCATTTTTATAACATGTGGAATCATCAATATTGCTACACGATAGCACTGGAATACGTAATCTTCTAAATTTTTGGGTAAGCAAGTTAACTAATCTCTAGATTTTATTTCTACAATTCCCGCAAAGCCGTAATATCACCATAACAAATTATAATGAAGTTTTCTCCAAACACGTACGTTGTTGAGGATTTACGTAATTTCTATGCTGTTTTATTTAATATGACAGTTGGTTGGATTCGAAGAGCAGTACTTCATAACGGCCCTTTTTTCGAAGATCATAATAATCTCGTTTATATCGTACGTAACTGTAATAGCGGTAAACGGCTTTGTTCTAGAAAATTCTTATGACACGTGGACAATAGGTGATCGACAAAGCGTGGACCGCTTCACGCCTTTGATAAAATTCCCAAATATCAATTAACTTTTATTGTTCTACTACAAGACAAACATCATTAATTATCAACACAAAGCCCAGTATAATCTATTGACGACTATGTATACAACTCTTATAACACCAATCATGAGATTATGTGGCTTCTCTTATCTTTACGTGCGCTGGCCGCACAATTTTATTGCCGATGTCGATCGTAGCCATGTTTGAAAATTTTGGTTAGGAAAAAAAAGCCTATTTTTCCGGCGTGCAAAATGACCGTTGTGTCAGATCTAGTTACGGTCATTTTATATAGCCCCCGGCATATACGGTCGACGTGGAACCCATGGTTTAGCAGTACATATTGTAAAATATGGTGTTGAATTCCATCAAAGGCCCGGGAAAAATCGACAAAAATTACGTAAAAACGCCCTCTAAATTTTGTGAGGTATTTTTGTACGAGTGCCTGTAACGTAAAGATCTGATCAATAGTGCTATAACCCTTCCTATATCCCCCCTGAGCTTCATATAATTTATCATTAATTAAACACCAGTTCGTGAATCTGGTATTCAAGATTTTTATGAATAATTTACCAATTACTGATATCAGAGATATTCCACGATAATTACCAGGTTCATCTACACTTCCGGACTTTAGTATGGGATGGATAACTGCTGTTCCCCAGTCTACGGGAAAATGACCACAATTTAAAATTTGATTGAACAGTAGCAAGAGAAATGGTAACAGAACGTCTATAGCATGCTTGACCATTTCATTTACGATGCCATCGGGGCCTGGTGCTTTCGATGATGGTAAATCATTCGATGCCTTGCTTATCTCTGCAGCTGTGATTTCTGAGTCTAAGATTTCATCGAAAACCGGAATGTGATTTCTCACTGTCTCAGTAGCAAGTTCACTGAAGCGTTCATCTGTCTCAAAATGACTCGAATTTAATAAGTCTTTAAAGTACGAGTACCAATCATCGGCCGATATATTTGGCTTACGATCACTGCGTTTCAAAAAGTTCCTGACGCTCTTACATAAATCTTCACCATTACTTTGAATCGCCTCATTCGATTTACGCTCAGTTTGTTCCTTTTGACTTTTTGTGCACGCGAGTTTGAATCGACTTTTGACTTTTTTATACATAAACAGATCGTCTTCTAAGTTTGTGATTCGAAAAATATCTAGAAGTTTGTATTTCTGTAGCTTTAATTCCGAACACTCATCATTCCACCATTTTGGTTGTTGAATTTTCATACTAATAGCAGGTTTAACGATCATAGACATAGCAGAATCTCATAGGATTTCGGACAGTTGTTGAACAGCTTTATCGATGTGACCTTCTTCAAGGGTTGAATTAAGAAGAGAGAATTTGAGCTTGTTCTTTTCGTTGGACATGTTTTGTAAAAACTGCGATTTTTTCATAGAATTCCACTTAAATTTGATCCGTGGAGATTGATCGACCGACGATTTATGTTGCACACCTTTAGCGTCGTACCTCAACTCACAATATGTAGGGAGGTGGTCTGATTCGCAAAATGATAAGATCGTGAAGTGAGTTATTCTATGGTATAAATTATTTGAAACTAGAACATAATCTACTACACTTTGACCAATATGACTTATGAAAGTAAATTCACCGTTTTTGTCACCATCGACTCTCCCATTCAATATATGAATACCAAATGTTCGACATAGATTTAATAATGATATACCATACTTATTGAGAACACCGTCTTTTGATGTCCTAGTATATTATATAATCATAGTCTCACAGAATCAGAACCACAGAATCAGTACCGGTACATTGCATATAATCATATAGTAAGAATCAGAATATATATATAATCATAGTTTCACAAAATCAGTATATAATCATGCATTATCAAAGTAATCAGAATCACAAAATATGCATACAATCATATAATATCACAGAATCAGAACCACAAAACCAGTATATTATCATACAGTATTACAGAATCAGTATAAATATTGTCATACTACACTATTACAGAATCAGTTTATATGTTGTCATAGAGTATCACAGAATCAGCATATAATCATGCAGTATCAAAGAATCAATATATAATTATGACTCATCACTATCACTTGTATCTTGTAAGGTAACTTTTCTGTAATAAAACAAAATGAGGCAAGTTATTAGCTTTGGCATGAAATGTCTATACAAATATCCAGTAAACTAATGAGTGAATGACAGCACATAATATGGTTGTGCTTATTGTGACATTAAACCTCATTTCATTTCATGTCATTTCCAAACTACCAATCAACACCGAAATTTATCAAAACTATTTCGATATGCTTACAACAAGTGTCTGAACTGGCACGCTTTGAAGAAAGTATTAGTAAGATATGCAAGTATAGACAGCAGTGGGCAAATTTTGAAATCTTTACTTATAATAATAATTTTTGAAATATTTATACTTCAATAAAGCTTTGCATTATATTGTAAATTCAACAGGTAGACATTATTTAATCACAATTTTCCCAAAATATTGCTAATCAAAAAGCAGAAATTGATAATCAATTGCCTAAATTTACCTCAGTTTTGCAAATCATGTCCGAAAAAATCTTCAGAAGCATGGCTGGCAGCAATAACATTTGAATATGTGTTATGATTCCTGATAAATGTATGAAGTAAAAGTTTTAAATACTTCACAGCTAAGATTTTCGCAAGTCTGTTAAGAAATTCTGTAGATAAAACAAGTTTTGAACTTATGATTTTCTCTGGCCTGATGAAGTTTCACAATTACTGGAATTTTACAGACTAATGGCAACAGCATTCTTTCAAATTGAAAATATGATAAAGTTGATTACCTGAGCATATTTGAGGATATCTCCACTGTAATCATTGATGTCTTTAATAGTACTGTTTATATGTAGTTTTCTATAGGCTTCTGAAATCAAATTTAAGATTAGTTAAACATGTGTTCATGTTAGGGTGCATTTGGAGCTACCTACACTAAGTTTGAATATTCTTGCTCAATTAGAAAAAGAGTCATTGTGTCCCAAAAAATATGACAGACAAACAAACCCATTCTAATAGTCGAAAGGCGGGGGACAAAAACTGACTTTTCATACAATCAGGGGCGATAATCCAGGATATGGTACAACATGCGACAATACCAAAGATAGGTTGCCAGGCAACGAAACATACGCCCACAGCAGCTAAATCGTCCGGGCAGTCAACCAGGGCTGTCGCATATTTATACTTTTTTCGGTAAAAAAACATTTGCAATACACTAAAATCTGATTAAGAGTAACAACTCATTATGTAATTATCAGAAAATCATTAGAATTTGTTTGGTTTTTTTATTAAGTTTTGCCCCAGGCGAACAATTAGTATACAAAACATTTAATATCATGGATTTAGCTGTTCAGTTATCAAAATTCATTGAAAATCAAAATACTTATTCGTTTCAACAGCTTAAACTCTGTGTATCAATCTGAAGTCAATTGGATGATAAGTTTGACCTCTATAGTGTCACAAGGTTTTTGAAGTGATCAAGGGAGATAACTCTGGAAGTAATTATTTGAAATCGCTGAAAATTAATAGGCTTCTTTGTCTCATGACCTTAAACATTGTGTGTAAATTTAAAGTCAATCAGATATTAACTTTGGCCTCTAGAGTGTCCACAAGATTTTTTGAAGTGATCAAGGGCCATAACTCTGGCGGCTTCTTCGTCTCATAACCTTAAACACTGTGTATCAATTTAAAGTCAATCGAATATTAACTTTGGCCTCTAGAGCGTCCACAAGATTTTTTGAAGTGATCAAGGGCAATAACTCTGGTAGTTATTATCGGAAATCGCTGAAAAACAATATGCTTCTTCGTCTCATGACCTTAAACATTGTGTATAAATTTAAGGTCAATCGTATATTAACTTTAGCCTCTAGAGCGTCCACAAGCAATTGTGGACGCCGGACCGCTGGACGGACGGGGCCACAAGTTTTAGGGTATAAACATGCATTTGAAATTTTATCGGTTTACATAATTGGTGTTACATAATTGTACAGTATTGATGTGCAAGAAGCAGCCATTTTGCCTGGCAGTTTTGGTACCATTTTGAGAAAATCCAAACACAATTGTCATTAGGGTTTAACAGTGATACATGTATATTTGAATAAAAATTGTGACCTCTAGAGGGTTAACCATTACATATTTCATCATCAATCTTAGTCAAGGTAATGATATGATGAATTCTATATTCAGAGTTTCATCACCCTCACTTAATTTTAATCAACGTTAACGTGAACCAAAGCATCAACCAATCAGATTGCTTATTTCTGCTTAACATAAGCAGACAATGTTTAAAACTGAACTCCATCAAGGCATTCATGAAAGCCTACACCAAGTTTGAACATTTTACCTCAATTAGAAGGAGAGTTATTGTGTTCCAAATTCTCGACCAATCAAATTGCTTAATGCTCTGCTTACCCAAAACAGAAAATGTTCATTATCGAACTAAGTCAAGGTATTGATTTGATAAAATTATACACTAAGTTTCCTCACTCTCATTTCATTAGAACTAAAGATATCTTGTCCTGAAGCATCAACCAATCAAATTGCTTATCTTTGCATATCAAATTGCTTGTCTTTGCATTACCTAAGCAGAAAATATTCTCATCGTCAAACTCCATCATGGCATTATCCCAATAAACATCTACGCCAAGTTTGAACATTCTAGCTAAGTCAGAATGAGAGTTATTGTGTTCCAAATTCTCTACCAATCAAATTGCTTATATTGTCGCTCTGCTTACTCGAAGCAGAAAATGTTCAGTATCAAACTTAGTCAAGGTATTGATGTAATAAAATTATGCACCAAATTTCATCACTTTCACTTAATTAGAACTAAAGTTATCATGTCCCAAAGCATCCACCAATCAAATTGCTTATCTCTGCTTATACACCTACCCTAAGTTTGAACATTTTCAGACAATTCGTTGAATACGTCCACAACAAGTTCTAAAATACAAAATTTCAGACGTAAAAGTAAATATTTCCTTCAGTGCACCACTCTGCCGCTTTAAAAATCATTTTATACATTCAAAAATAGTAATCTTCGATCATCAATATGAAATTCACCCATGTTCCAATCACGATAGATGGCAAACCTGGATAATCACATCTCACAGCAAATTCCTTCTGATTTCTCTCCGCTTGTAGCCTACCTCAATACAAACCGTCGGACTGTTATGCAAACTGAAAAGTCTCAATACGTTTGGTGTTGAAAATTTAGAGCGTATCGTAGAATAGGCCTCCTCAACTCCCTTAAAAATGACAATTCAGCATAACAAGTGGTTGCCATGCCAGACAGGAAGACACGCCCACATTTTGCAAGAGATGGACAGAGAACAAGCTAAAAAAAAAAAAAGTGATTATTTGTACAATCAGGGACCATTAACCAGCAAGTGACATTTCGATATGCACCAATATCGAAAGGAACCAAGATCATTTGGATATAAACAAATAATTTCAACAAGTTTCATCAAAACCTGATTAAATTTACAACTTTTAGAGGGTCCACCATAACCTTAGTATTAGGCTACATGTACATACTATTACACTATTTGAGTACAAGGGCTGCCATTTTGTAGGGTATGCCTACTTTCAGACCGATTTTCACAAAATTTGAACTCCGCCATCATTTGTGTGTAACCATGATATATTCAATCTTTTTTTTTCTCAACTGGATAAAAATTATAACATCCACAGGCACCACAAGCTGAAAACGCAACTTTTTGTTCAATCAGGGGCCATACCATAATACAGGAAGTTATGGTCTCATATGAGCGAATGTCAAAAGGAACTATAATCTTTGGGTTATACACATACAGTTCAAGATTTATCAAAATTGGTTAAAAATTGCGACTTCTGGAGAGTCCACAACCTTGGTATTACATACTTTTACACAATTGGTGTAGACAGAGCAGCCTTTTTGTTTGGCAGTTTTGGTCGATTTTCCTGAAATTCGAACTCGACCATCATTACGGACAAACAAGGTGTAACAGTGATATATTCGAACGCTTTTTTAAATCGTCTAATAATTGTGACCTCTTAGAGTTACGATCCGATATGTGCAAATATCAAAAGGAACAAGGATCTTTGGGTTATAAACACGCATATCAAGTTTCATAAAAATCTGTTCAAAATTGTGACCTAGACAGTGTTGACAAGCTTAAAACATGATTTTTGGTACAATCAGGGGCCATAATCCACGAAGTTACAGTTCGATAGTGCCAATGTCGAAACGAACCGAGATCTTAGGGTGATAAAACCATCAAGTTTCATTGAAATCGGATAAAAATTGTGATCTGTAGAGTGTTCACAAACAATTGTGGACAGACGGACAAGCAACAACAATATACGTCCACATGTAAATGTGGGCGCATAAAAATTGTGACCGTCCACCAAGCAAAAACTTGATTTTCAGTGCAATCAGTGGCCATTAAACAATAGTTTAAAGATGTACGTCACATGCCAATTTCGAAAGGAATCGAGAACATTTGAAAATTTCAGATAAAAATTGTGACATGTCGAGCACCCACAGGGTGAGAAACTTCCAAAATGTGTGTATATAAAAACAGTAAGCTTATATATTATCCAATATTTTATTACATGTAAATAATTGTGATACAAGTTGAAATAATAGTAGATTTGGTAAAAACTCCATAAATTACTTTGGAATTTGGAAATCAAATTTGTAGGGGCCATTAGACACAATAAAATGAAACAGAGTTTAACGTCATACTGTTCTGCTCCAAACTGGACTTATGAAGACGGGCATATGCCATACAGTGTGCTATGAGGGAAATTTTGCCCGGACAGCAGCACTATGGCTTACTCTTATTATATCGAATTCCAATGACTAGACTGGATCATTGAAGTCTACATGTATGACGTCCGAAGGAATTGAATGTATAATTGAAGTAAATACATCAAACACAATTCACAAAATCTCATTTGAAGGTAAACAAGCCAACAGTGAGGCTGATGTCCCTCCGCCGAAGTCCTAAAATAAATAGACGACACATATTAATTAATCGCACATTTATTTTTTTCAAACGTATCGAGCAATCAAACTGTACACGAAGTGTCATCCAAAAGTGTTTTATAAAGAAAAATGCTAAAACCGACAAGAAAAATGAAAATGTACCCTAGTTAGGGGGACCCTAAAGGCAGACAAAAGGGCCCCCACGCTTGACAAAAGGGCCCCTCTGACCAAGGGAAAGGACCCTCGTGTCCGAGTCAATCGTTTCTATACACTGTTACTGTCGAATCCATTACTGAATGAAAATGCAGTCATTGTATTGGCATAAAAATCATCAATCAAGATGAACCTAAGTTATCTTGTCCCAAAGTATCAACCAATCAAATTGCTTATCTCTGCCTACCCTAAGCAGAAAATGCTCATCTTCGAACTCCATCAAGGCATTGACCTAATAAGCATACACACCAATTTTGAACATTTTAGCTCAATTAGAAGGAGAGTTATTGTGTTCCAAAGTCTTGGCAAATCAAATTGCTTATCGCTCTGCTTACCCTGAGCAGAAAATGCTCATTATCGATCTTACTCTCTTAGTCAAGGCATCACTGTAATGAAACTATACACCAAGTTTCATCACTCTCACTTAATTAGAACTAAAGTTATCGTGTCCCAAAGCATATAAACCAATCAAATTGCTTATCTCTGCGTACCCTAAGCCGAAAATGCTCATCTTCGAACTCCATCAAGGCATTGACCTAATAAAACATATACACCAAGTTTGAACACTAACTCAATTAGAAGGGGAGTTATTGTGTTCCAAAGTCTCGACCAATCAAATTGCGTATTGCTCTGCTTACCCTGAGCAGAAAATGCTCATTATTGAACTTTGTCAAGGTATTACTGTAATGAAACTATACACCAAGTTTCATCACTCTCACTTAATTAGAACTAAAGTTATCATGTCCCAAAGCATCAACCAATCAAATTGCTTATCTCTGCTTACCCTAAGCGGAAAATGCTCATCTTCGAACTCCATCAAGGCATTGACCTAATAAACACATACACCAAGTTTGAACATTCTAGCTCAACTAGGAAGAGAGTTATTGTGTCCCAAAATGTGTGACGGACAGACAGACAGACGGACGAACCCATTTTAATAGTCCCACAACTTTCTTCGAAAGCAGTCCTTCACGTTTAAGGCGTGCTTTCGCTCTTGCGCCTCCCGACGCACCTCGACTTAACTTCGGGGGAGTCATTAAATACGCCCGCTAATTCGCTAAATCGCTCTCCTCATTGAGATTAATAAATTACAGTACTTTCAGGGTTTTTTTGTCCCCCGCCTTTCGAAGAAAGTTGGGGGACTATTAAAATGGGTTCGTCCGTCTGTCTGTCCGTCACACTTTTTGGGACACAATAACTCTCTTCCTAATTGAGCTAGAATGTTCAAACTTGGTGTATGTGTTTATTAGGTCAATGCCTTGATGGAGTTCGAAGATGAGCATTTTCCGCTTAGGGTAAGCAGAGATAAGCAATTTGATTGGTTGATGCTTTGGGACACGATAACTTTAGTTCTAATTAAGTGAGATTGATGAAACTTGGTGTATAGTTTCATTATAGTAATACCTTGACTAAGTTCGATAATGAGCATTTTCTGCTCAGGGTAGGCAGAGCTATACGCAATTTGATTGGTCGAGAATTTGGAACACAATAACTCTCCGTCTAATTGAGTTAAAATGTTCAAACTTGGTGTATATGCTTATTAGGTCAATGCCTTGATGGAGTTCGAAGATGAGCATTTTCCGCTTAGGGTAAGCAGAGATAAGCAATTTGATTGGTTGATGCTTTGGGACACGATAACTTTAGTTCTAATTAAGTTAGAGTGATGAAACTTGGTGTATAGTTTCATTATAGTAATACCTTGACTAAGTTCGATAATGAGCATTTTCTGCTCAGGGTAAGCAGAGCGATACGCAATTTGATTGGTCGAGACTTTGGAACACAATAACTCTCCTTCTAATTGAGTTAAAATGTTCAAACTTGGTGTATATGCTTATTAGGTCAATGCCTTGATGGAGTTCGAAGATGAGCATTTTCCGCTTAGGGTAAGCAGAGATAAACAATTGATTGGTTGATGCTTTGGGACACGATAACTTTAGTTCTAATTAAGTGAGAGTGATGAAACTTGGTGTATAGTTTCATTACAGTAATACCTTGACTAAGTTCGATAATTAGCATTTTCTGCTCAGGGTAAGCAGAGCGATACGCAATTTGATTGGTCGAGACTTTGGAACACAATAACTCTCCTTTTAATTGAGTTAAAATGTTCAAACTTGGTGTATATGCTTATTAGGTCAATGCCTTGATGGAGTTCGAAGATGAGCATTTTCCGCTTAGGGTAGGCAGAGATAAGCAATTTGATTGGTTGATGCTTTGAGACACGATAACTTAAGTTCTAATTAAGTGAGAGTGATGAAACTTGGTGTATAGTTTCATTACAGTAATACCTTGACTAAGATCGATAATGAGCATTTTCTGCTCAGGGTAAGCAGAGCGATAAGCAATTTGATTTGCCGAGACTTTGGAACACAATAACTCTCCTTCGAATTGAGTTAAAATGTTCAAAATTGGTGTGTATGGTTATTAGGTCAATGCCTTGATGGAGTTCGAAGATGAGCATTTTCTTCTTACAGTAGGCAGAGATAAGCAATTTTTGGATGACACTTCGTGTTCAGTTTGATTGGTCGATAGTTTGAAAAAAATAAATGTGTGATTAATTAATATGTGTCATCTATTTATTTTGGGATTTCGGCGGGGGACATCAGCCTCACTGTTGACTTGTTTATTATTAAAACTGCATGTGTTTGGCGTATAGTGACTGTCTGCAAGCAATGAGCGTTCCCGTCGTAAAACTTTGGCTGCCATATATAATTCTTCACCAAACATCTTGAATACTAATGTAAGGCTCGTTTTAATTGGATAGAAGTCTAAAATCAGCCAATAGAATACGATGCTACTTGACGCTTAATATGTCGCCGGATGTTGATAGAAATGTCCCCGGGTATGACACGTCTATAATAACGTTACGTTGTTTAAAAAGTTTTCATGTACCCAGTACCGCTAGTCCCGTTGGCATTGCGTGGATTGTCGCTATCAATAAATCTGGAAATGGTCAGAACTGTCATGTATAATATGCGACATTTTTAAATTGGAATAACTCGAGGGCAAATAGCCACGGTGCGGGGACAAAATAGGTTTGCAATTTCAATTTGTGCGCTAATCACGCTGACAAAGTGATCAAACCGGCAACAATTCGAGGAAAATATAAATGACATAAAAAGGTTATGAGACAAAACTAATGTAGAATTACTCTTGCAATATAAATAAGAGGAGTTGTTTTTACGGGAGCTTTTTTCTCAATTTCTAAATTGGCGGGAGTGTTTTATGGCTCCCGTACCATTTCGTAAACGTGAAGGGCTGCGAAAGGCGGGGGACAATAATGAACAGTGTTTTTGGAGTCAAAATGTAGTTTGTTACTGGAGTGATTATATTAGCGATATCTCTTTTTAGCATGTTCCTTACTAATAGAATCAGGATGAACTTTCTCGGCCAATGCAGGGATCATCAACCTCCTGGCTAGCATGCCAGCGTATTACCCACTTAGCCACCGTGACCCCCTTAATATTGGTGAACCTTTAACTTTAGCATTATTAATGTGGGTTCTAATACGGACCACCCCAGAGTACAGTAGACAAACACAACAATCTACAAGTCTGTAGCTAGCTCGTCCGCGGATCACGTGGCTAAGTGGGTAAGATGCTGGCTCGCTAGCATGGAGGTCGGGTGTTTGACCCCTGCATTGGCCGAGAAAGTTCATCCAGATTTCCCAACGTGGTTTCCCCAAGTCAGTGATGTCGGACGAAGGCCTGATAATGACAGGTGTCAAGTCGTTTGACATTGACATGCACATAATATATCCCATGGCAGTTGGACTTCAATATAACTATACTCTTCAAAAAAAGAAACGCACAACCCATTTTTCATCAATTTGAACGAGGTCGTTGTTTCGGTAAATCTTACTTGTTTTCAATCCCATTATGTAAGGATAAAAGAAATTCATTATTGATTTTCAAGGTAGGGTCACTAATTGTGTCTGGTCATCCTTTTTGTCGAAATTTGTTATCGCTTGATTGCACCAAGAAACATGAATTTAACAACTTCGCGAGCTTTTCGCATGGAACCTAGATCTAAGGTCTTTAAAATCCTGGGGTTCTCGGTTTCCAAATCAGTCGCACATGTAAACACTCAACGAACCAAATGATGCCACATCTGAACGAAGACCAACACAACAACGCTATTGGACGATTGCAAGCAGGCGAATCCAAGACAGATGTAGCCAGGCTGCTGAATGTTACTCTTGGTTTCATTTCTCGCTTTTGGGATGGGTACCGACAACAAAGTTCAACACGTTACCGCCCTAGCTCAGGCCAAACAAGAGTGACCCCACCTGTCCTGGATCGTCACTTCCGGTTATGTCATTGGTGTAAATGGTTTTCAACAGCGACCTCTACCGCAGCAACAATTCCAGGACGGCATAGAATCTCGTACCAGAGAGTAGGTAAACGCCTACGTGAAACCGAATAACGAGGCAGGCGTCCCCGTTTGACCTTCTGTTTGGAAATTACGCCAACACCTTGAAATCCAACTTTAATGGATCAGGCACCTAGGATATGGCCACATCAACACTGGAGAGTAGTTTGGTTCAGCGACGTGTCGCGGTTCGTATTGTAACAAGGCGATGGTAGAGCGAGGATATACCGACGACGAAATGTAACTTTGCGTTTCTTTTTTGGGAGAGTATATAAGGGTGGGCCGTAGTGCCTCTGCCCGGGCATAATTTCCCTCATAACACACTGTATGGCGTATGCCCGTCTTCAGTAGCCCAGTTTAGAACCTGGGCCCTGTTTCACAAACACTTAAGCTAAAATCACTAAAATAGATTTTAACTAACTAAAATCAAAATGCAATTTTAAATTTTATACGTTTCTACTTCACGAAGATTGATTTTAACTTGAAATGCAATTTTAATAGATTTTAGTTAAAATCGCTTGCGCCCACGCACATTTCTGCTGCGGGTACTTACATGTACCTTGAAAGCAAACACGCTTCGAAACTGAAAATTGTTGACAGGTTGAATTAACGGTTTCATACGTTGTTGCGATGTTTGCACACGGTCAGAGAGAGAGAGAGTGAGAGATGGGGTTTAACGTCCAAACAACAAAAACTAGGTCATTTCGGGACTAACACATGGTTCAACGTTATTCAAAAAATTCGCGTGCGTGTAGGGGTCTTTAGCAGTGGGAGGAAACCGGAGTACCCAGAGAAAATCCACGAGGTTGGACAGGCGACCCAACTCCTTGCCATGCAAACATGTACAACCAGGGATTCGAAACCATGCCAGTTAACTCAATAGCAGGCTGTATGATACAGCATGCGCACGCTAACCGTTTGGTCATCCACCCCACCCACCTGCACACGGTCAAACAGTCGTAGAGAGGTCAAATAAAAAAGTTTAATGCGTAATAATGATTCGAATAGTATTGGTGGGTTGGCCTTGAACTTGACATTTGATGTGTGACACTAGCAATTGATTTACTCGCGGGCTCCAATGGAAATAATGTGTATCAATAAACTAAATTGCTTGGATTTGTAGTTTTATGGTATCACAAACAAATAGGCAATAGCCAATGTTCCGATGCCTTGATTTGTTGAAATGTCATTCCAATAGACCCTTTCAATGATACTTTGAAAATGCCAAAGTGCCTACTTATCTTACTCAATCAAATGATTTTTCCCCCCCAAGATAAAATAAATGAAATGAAATGGGGTTTAACGTCCTACTTTCTGCTCCTAACCTGGGCTAATGAAGACGGGCGTCACACAATACAGTGTGCTATGAGGGAAATTTTGCCTAGGCAGCAGCGATACAGCCTACTCTTATATCGAATTCCAACTGCCAAGGGATCTTTTACGAGCACGACAATGTGTACTCAGAGCTCGGTTTTTCATCCCATACGAACGACTAGCTCTGTCCTTGTCAGGCCCTCCGTCCTGCATCACTGACAAGGGGAAAGCACGCCAGAATATCTGGATGAACTTTCTCGGTCAATCAAGATAAAATAGCTTTGCCTCCTAAAATTTACCTTATTAATGTTGTTTTATTAACGTTAGACTTCATTAAGAAATAATAATAAATTTATGATATAAAATTTAATTCCAAACAGCTATAACATTTTTCAATAACCACATTTGTGATTATTGATTTTTCTTTTTGGAAATCATAACCCCCGAAAGCATGAATAAATACTATGTATGTCTAGTATATTATAGGCCTTTGGGCCTTCTAAAATCAAGAAAAAAGCCATTAAACCATGGTACACGAAGATATTTTCTTTATAGATGAGAGTGTTCTGAGCTTCTTTCCATGGGGGTGGGTTGGATGGCCGATGGTTAGCACGCACATGTTGCATCATAAAGCCTGTCATTGAGATTGAGTCAACTGGCGTGGTTTCGAATCCCCGGTTGTACGTGACAAGTCACCTGTCTAACCTCGTGGGTTTTCAACGGGTCCTTCGGTTTCTTCCTACTGCTAAAGACCCCTACATGCAAGCGAATTATTGAAATAAAATTAAACAATATGTTAATCCCGAAATGACCTAGTTTGTGTCGAGTGGACGTTAAACCCCATTCCTCTCGCTCTCTTTTCACGGCATTGGATAGCCACTGAGCGCCATAGAAAACGCATCACTTAGTTTTTCATATAACAAAAATGATCCTGTAAACATATCTTATTTATTTTACTTCTTCTTGTTTAACAATTTTCAAATGGGAAAACATCAATAACAACACATTGTACACTTATGGATGTTTAATCTGTAATCAACGGTACAAAGTCAGAGGGGTCAAAACCAAAAGTACGACAAATGTCAGTAGTGCTTGTCTCCTCCACTGGCTCTTATGCACGCTGTGCAGCGACGTAGCATGGAATTAACCATCTGTGTCGTACCGGTGTCCCAAACTGTATCATTGCGGTGTTTACGTAAAACCATGCAGGCTTACTTTTAAATAAAAATAATGTGTAGTTGAAATTTGCCGTTCGCTATCAAGTACAGCACATGGGCCATTCACTATTATAGACCTCTCAAGGAACGAGAATAGATTATCAGGTCACTAACGAAAAAAATGACCCGAAATCTTAAAATGGGTTACGTGTCCGGATAAGCATTTTTGGCGTCCACGTCCAAATGACACAATATTTTGAGCTTAAATTTGGAGACAAGGTCAATACACCATTCTCCTATATTTTGGTGTTTAAATCCCTTTAAATTATTTATTGTATTTTAACTTTTAACTAAAATGCTTTAAATCGTTTTCTGAAACTCATCTATCTTAAGTTAAGATGAAAATTTAGCTTAAGACGATTTTAAGTTTTTGTGAAACAGGGTCAAGAACAGTAGGACTTTAAACTCCATTTCATTTTATTTCCAAAGCTAGTCACGTTTCCACCCCTTGTCCTTGACCTGTAAATAACGTCCCATAAATGATCTTGAACTTGGCTTTACGTCCCACATTTATTTAGCTATATCTCATAACGCAAAGGCCCTTGTAGATGCATGTCCCGGATGGTGTTTCAACACCGGTGGTACTTTTTACCGCCGACTACCGCCGCCCAAATGCTTTTTAAATATAATTACCGCCGACCAGTGGCCGGTTAGGGGGGCAAAGTGGGATAAATGTTCCGGGCCCCCCACATTTTATCCCGTATTTCACTAAAATAAAGTAAATGAAAACATCATAAGAGAAAGAGTCTGTTTTAAATACTCAAATTGTCAACGAATTCTAAACGTCAATGAAATCGCTGCCTAAATTGTCCCGACCCCCACAAGGTTAATCAGGCACTGCCGCCGACCAAATACTTGTTACCGCCGACCATGCTTAATGATTCTTTGTTACAGCCCACTATTTTACGGTTAGTTTTTTAATTTTTTTTATAAAAAAGAATACAACAAGTTGAATAAGAATGCTATTTTTATACGCCCACATTTTCATGTGGACGTATTATGTCGTCGCCCCTGTCCGTCCGGACGTCCGTCCGTCCGTCCGTCCGTCCGGACATCCGTCCGTCCGTCCGTCCGTCCGTCCACAATTTGTTTGTGGACTCTCTACAGGTCACAATTCTTATCCGATTTTAACGAAACTTGAAATATAGGTTTATCCCCATAAGATCTCGGCTGCTTTCGATATTGGCATGTATCGGATGGAAACTTCATGGATTATGGCCCCTGATTGTACGAAATATCATGTTTTTAGCTTGTGGACCCTATAGAGGTCACAATTTTGAACCGATTTTGATGAAACTTGACATGCATGTTTATAACCCCAAGATCTTGGTTCCTTTCGATATTTGCGCCCATCGGATCGTAACTTCCTGAATTATGGCCCCTGATTGTCCGAAAAATCGCCCTTTTTAGCTTGTGGTCCGTCTGGAGGTCAAAATTATTATCCGATTTAAAAAACCGTTCGATCATATCACCGTTACATGGTAATGAAGGTTGAGTTCGAATTTCGTGAAAATCGGACCAAAATTGATATACAAAATGGCCGCCGTTTGTACGCGAATAGTGTGAAAATATGTTATTTCAAGGTTGTGGACCCTATAGAGGTCACAATTTTGAACCGATTTTGATGAAACTTGACATGCATGTTTATAAGCCCAAGATCTTGGTTCCTTTTGATATTTGCGCCCATCGGATCATAACTTCCTGAATTATGGCCCCTGATTGTCCGAAAAATCACCCTTTTTAGCTTGAGGTCCCTCTGGAGGTCAAGATTATTATCCAATTTAAAAAAACGTTTGATAATATCACCGTTACATGGTAATGAAGGTTGAGTTCGAATTTCATGAAAATCGGACCCAAATTGACATACAAAATGGCTGCCGTTTATACGCGAATAGTGTGAAAATATGTTATTTCAAGGTTGTGGACCCTATAGAGGTCACAATTTTGAACCGATTGTGATGAAACTTGACATGTATGTTTATAAGATCTTGGTTCCTTTCTATATTTGCGGCCATCGGATCGTAACTTCCTGAATTATGGCCCCTGATTGTCTGAAAAATCGCCCTTTTTAGCTTGTGGTGGCTCTGGAGGTCAAAATTATCATCCGATTTAAAAAACCGTTTGATTATATCACCGTTACATGGTAATGAAGGTTGAGTTCAAATTTTGTGAAAATCGGACCCAAATGGACAGACAAAATGGCCCCTGTTTGTACGCGATCAGTGTGAAAATATGTTTTAACAAGGTTGTGGACCCTATTGAGGTCACAATTTTGAACTGATTTTGATGAAACTTGACATGCATGTTTATAACCCGAAGATCTTGGTTCCTTTCGATATTTGCACCCATTGGTTCGTAACTTCCTGAATTATGGCCCCTGATTGTACGAAAGATCACCCTTTTTAGCTTGTGGTCCCTCGGAGGTCAAAGTTATTATCCGATTTAAAAAAACGTTTGATTATATCACCGTTACATGGTAATGCAGATTGAGTTCAAATTTTGTGAAAATTGAACGAAAATTGACAGCTGTCTTGTCAGGCCATCCATCCTTCATCACTAACAAGGGGAAACCATGCCAGAAAATCTAGATGAACTTTGTCACCCAATGCGGGGATCAAACACCCAACCTCAAGGCTGCCGCGCCAGCATCTTACCCACTTAGCAACATGATTCCCAGTCGAATTTGAAGCCTACTGAAATGCACCTTTATAACCCAAAGATCTTAATTCATTTCGATATTTGCACATATCATATTCTAACTTAATGATGTAGGAAAAATCACTTTCGGTATTGCTTGTTCTCTATCCATCTCTCGAAAATGTGGGCGTATCCTGCCTGGCAGTGCCAGCCTATCTTTTATTTGAGGTGTAATCCCGCACAATCCCTTCTATTAGTGCGAACACTTCTACACCTTTTGGTTTGATGGGGTTTTTTGGCTGGTAATTTTACTTTTTTTACAACACAAAATTTTTTATTTGTTGAACAAATAATTTCTTCTACGTCACGCTTCTTTTCGAGTCTTTAAGAAAATTTGCAAAACATTTTTCTTTTTGCTCTTCGCTGAAACAGCGCCATTTTTGTTCAGAAATAGAATATGCTTTATAGCGACCACAAAGAACTTGTCTACAATTCGGGATCCCTCACTAGCATTAAGTCCCACTTTATTGATATTAAATGTTTCGTATACTAAACGTTAGCATGGAGGAGAACTTTATAAAAGCCAAACAAATTCTAATGATTTTCTGATAATTACTTAATGAGTTGTTACTCTTAATCAGATTTTAGTGTATTATAAATGTTTCATTACCAAAAAAGTAAAATATGCGACAATTCTTGTTGACTGCCCGGACGATTTAGCTGCTGTGGGCGTATGTTTCGTTGCCTGGCAACCTATCTTTATGATCGTCTGAGATTTTACGGCGCATGTATCCTGGCTACTTTTGAAAATTATGGGGGAGAAGCCTACCCACGGTATCAAAGTCCGACCTTATACCATAAGCATCTCCCGGGGTGTGAAAGGAAGTTGACAAATATTGGCACACCAATGTTACTATCGGAGTAAGGTCGATTAGAGTTCTGGATTGAGTTCTTAAACAATTACTTTGTCTTTCCGGCTGCCTAGAAGAAAAACTATTTGAAGGGTGGCTTGGGATTGTTAGGGCCCTCTGGTGATGGGCCCCATTCGGATACACAATGAATTTCGGATTGATACTTATTATGGTTCCAAAGATATGGCGTCTGTACGAACTTGAGTCAAAGTTAAATTCAAGACTAAAATAATTTAGCTTGAACATTTGCTCTTTGGGGAAAAATCTTTAATTTGATGACTTACACCTTTAAGACTCCGGCCATCCCAACTAAATCGTCCACGGTGAACCAGAACATCGCGTTGTATTTTACCTCAGAGGTCAAAGTCATATCAAACTTGAAAATTGTTCAAAGATGGAAAATAAAATGAAACTTACTCGACCTTACTGGGACACCTGTGGTAAAGTCAGGTAAATTGACCTTTAATGTGTTAAAGTCCATGTAATTGCCTACCAAGAAGTGACCTTGAACTTGTGTTTGGCCTAATATCCAGTTTAAAATGGGACTTTTGGTCTGGTTCAAGTTCATGCGTCAAAAGAACATGAAATGACCATCAAATCTATTGAATGAAAAATGACTCCGAAATAAAATGTCTTTTTCAAGGTAAATGTTCGAACCCTTGGTTTTGACCTATGGTATATAATGACCTTTCATAAATGACCCTGAACTTGACCTTACCTCGCACATTTTTAATGCAACGTTTGCTAATGATGTAAAATGTAAGACAAGAAGTGAAACAGTATTACGTTTTTGCGAACTTGATTGAAATGAATGTGATTCATTTGACTTTCTTGGAAGTAAACGTCGGTAGAACGATATTAACTAATGTTTAGTAACGTCTTACGGTATCAACGATATAACGTCATAAAAACAGAGTTGAAACATTAGTCTAATGTACTACTAACGTTCTAAGAATCATAAACTAAAACGCCACGAAAGTTACGTTAGAAGAAGATAATTTACTGACGTTTAGAGGTTGTCTGATTAGGCTTTGTAAATAACGTTGATTCCGGTGGTTCAGCTGACGTTCTTGGAACAACTAATCTGAACGTTTCTAAAGTAAACGTCAGTAGAATGATATCAATATTAATCTGATGTTTTAATGCAACGTTTGCTAATGAAGTAAGATATCGAAAAGGGAAATACAACATTTTACGAAATGTATTGGAAGGTTTTTATTTTCGTTTAATTTCAACGCTTTTAGATTAGGAAAACAGAACGTTTTAACCCGAAATCAAATATAATCAATATAACGTCACAAACAAATATATTACTAACGTTCAAAGAATCATAAGTTAAAACCCTACAATAGTTACGCTAGAAGAACATAATTTATTGACGTTTACAAATTGTATGACCAGGCTTCGGGAATAAAGTTGATTCCGGTGGTTCAGCTGACGTTCTTGGAACAACTAATCTGAACGTTTCTAAAGTAAACGTCAGTAGAACAATATTAATTAATGTTTGGTAACGTTTCACAGTATCGATTATATAACGTCATAAAAAACGGGGTTGAAACATTGATCTAATGTTTTAATGCAACGTTTGCTAATGTAAAAAATGTAAAATAGAAATACAACGTTTTACGAACTTTATTGGAAGGGTTTATTTTTCGTTTAATTTTAACGTTTTTACATGAGGAAAACAGAACGTTTTAAAAACTGACTTTCAATATAATTAATATAACGTCACAAACAAATATTATATTACCAACGTTTCACTGTATCAACGAAATAACGTCATAATAAAACGGGGTTAAAACATTAATCTGATGTTTTAATGCAACGTTTCCTAATGATGTAAGATGTAAAAAAAGAAGTAAAATAGAAATATGTTTTGCGAATTTTATTATATTGTTGCGTTTATATTTTCGTTTAATTTCAACGTTTTAAGATAAGTTAAACAAAATGTTTTAAAAACTAAAATCCAATAATCAATATAACGTCAAAAACAAATATGTTAATGAGATCCAAAGAATCATAAGCTAAAACGCTACAAAAGTTACGTTAGACGAACATAGTTTACTGACGTTTACAGGTTGTCTGACCAAGCTCAGGAAATAACGTTGAATCAGATTGTTCATTTGACGTTCTCACAACAACTAATCCCAACGTTTCTGAAGTAAAAGTCGCTAGAACGATTATAATTAGTGCTAAGTTTAAACGCTACAGTAGTTACGTTAGAAGAACATAATTTACTGACGTTTCCAGGTTGTCTGACCAGGCTTGGGAAATAACGTTGATTCAGGTGGTTCAGCTGACTTTCTTGGAACAACTAATCTTAACGTTTTTAAAGTAAACGTCAGTAGAACAATATTAATTAATGTTTGGTAACGTTTCACAGTATCGATTATATAACGCCATAAAAGAACAGGGTTGAAACATTAATCTAATGTTTTAATGCAACGTTTGCTAATGACGTAATGTAAACTAGAAATACAACGTTTTACGAACTTTATTGGAAGGGTTTATTTTTCGTTTAATTTTAACGTTTTTAGATTAGGAAAACAGAACGTTTTAAAAACTGAAATTCAATATAATAAATATAACAAAAGTGTTACCAACATTCAAAGAATCATAATTTAAAACGTTACAAAAGTTACGTTAGAAGAACATAATTTACTGATGTTTCCAGGTTGTCTGACCAGGCTTAGGAAATAACGTTGATTCAGGTGGTTCAGCTGAATTTCTTGGAACAACTAATCTGAACGTTTCTAAAGTAAACGTCAGAAGAACAATTTTAACTAATGTTTAGTAACGTCTCACAGTATCAACGATATAGTATCATAAAAAAAAAACCCCAGAGTTGAAACATTAGTCTAATGTATTACGAACGTTCAAAGAATCGTAAGTTGAAACGGTACAATAGTTACGTTAGAAGAACATAATTTACTGATGTTTCCAGGTTGTCTGACCAGGCTTGGGAAATAACGTTGATTCAGGTGGTTCAGCTGACTTTCTTGGAACAACTAATCTGAACGTTTCTAAAGTAAGCGTCAGTAGAACAATATTAATTAATGTTTAGTAACGTTTCACAGTATCAACGATATAACGTCATAAAAACGGGGTTGAAACATAAATCTAATATTGTAATGCAACGTTTGCTAATGATGTAAGATTTAAAGAATGTAAAATAGAAATGCAACGTTTTACGAACCTTATTGGAAGGTTTTATTTTTTCGTTTAATTTCAACATTTTTAGATTAGGTAAACAGAACGTTTTAAAAACTGAAATTAAGTATAATAAATATAACGTCCCAAACAAAAGTGTTACCAACGTTCAAAGAATCATAATTTAAAACGTTACAAAAGTTATGTTAGAAGAACATAATTTACTGACGTCTACAGTTTGTCTGACCAGGCGTGACAAATAACGTTGAATCGGGTGATTCAGTTGACGTTCTTGGAACAACGAATCTGAACGTTTCTAAAGTAAACATCAGTAGAACAATATTAATTAATGTTTAGTAACGTTTCACAGGCTCGACGATATAACGTCATAAAAAACGGGGTTGAAACATTAATCTAATGTTTTAATGCAACGTTTCCTAATGATGTAAGATGTAAAGAATGTAAAATAGAAATGCAACGTTTTACGAACTTTATTGGAAGGTTTTATTTTTCGTTTGATTTCAACGTTTTTAGATTAGGAAAACAGAACGTTTTAAAAACTGAAATTCAATATAATAAATATAACGTCCCAAACAAAAGTATTACCAACGTTCAAAGAATCATAATTTAAAACGTTACAAAAGTTACGTTGGAAGGACATAATTTACAGTCGTCTACAGTTTGTCTTACTAGGCTTGACAAATAACGTTGAATCAGGTGGTTCAGTTGACGTTCTTGGAACAACTAATCTGAACGTTTCTAAAGTAAACGTCAGTAGAACGATATTAACTAATGTTTAGTAATGTCTCACGGTATCAACGATATCACGTCATAAAAAAACAGAGTTGAAACATTAGTCTAATGTATTACTAACGTTCAAAGAAACATAAGTTAAAACGCTAAAATAGTTACGTTAGAAGAACATAAATTAATGACGTTTCAAGGTTGTCTGCCCAGCCTTGGGAAATAACGTTGATTCAGGTGGTTCTTGGAACAACTGATCTGAACGTTTCTAACGTAAACGTCAGTAGAACAATATTAATTAATGTTTAGTAACGTTCCACAGTATCAACGATATAACGTCATAAAAAAACGGGGTTGAAACATTAATCTAATGTTTTAATGCAATGTTTGCTAATGATGTAAGATGTAATGAATGTAAAATAGAAATACAACGTTTTACGAACTTTATTGGAAGGTTTTATTTTTTCGTTTAATTTCAACGTTTTTAAATTAGGAAAACAGAACGTTTTAAAAACTGAAATTCAATATAATCAATATAACGTCAAAAACAAATATATTACCAACGTTCAAAGAATCATAATTTAAAACGTTACAAAAGTTACGTTAGAAGAACATAATTTACTGACGTCTACAGTTTGTCTGGCCAGGCGTGACAAATAACGTTGAATCAGGTGATTAAGTTGACGTTCTTGGAACAACTAATCTGAACGTTTCTAAAGTAAACATCAGTAGAACGATATTAACTAATGTTTAGTAACGTCTGAAGGTACATTGTATCAACGATATAACGTCATAAAAAACGGAGTTGAAACATTAGTCTAATGTATTACTAACGTTCAAAGAATCATAAGTTAAAACACTACAATAGTTACGTTAGAAGAACATAATTTAATGACGTTTCTATGTTGTCTGCCCAGCCTTGCGAAATATTGTTGAAATATTAGTCTAATATATTACTAACGTTCAAAGAATCATAAGTTAAAACGCTAGAATAGTTACGCTAGAAGAACATAATTTACTGACGTTTCGAGGTTGTCTGCCCAGCCTTAAGAAATAACGTTGATTCGGGTGGTTCACCCGACGTTCTTGGAACAACTGATCTGAACGTGTCTAAAGCAAACGTCAGTAGAACAATATTAATTAATGTTCAGTAACGTTCCACAGTATCGACGATATAACGTCATAAAAAAACGGGGTTGAAACATTAATCTAATGTTTTAGTGCAATGTTTGCTAATGATGTAAGATGTAAAGAATGTAAAATAGAAATGCAACGTTTTACGAACTTTATTGGAAGGTTTTATTTTTTCGTTTAATTTCAACGTTTTTAGATTAGGAAAACAGGACGTTTTAAAAACTGAGATTCAATATAATAAATATAACGTCCCAAACAAAAGTATTACCAACAATTTGTCTTACCAGGCTTGACAAATAACGTTGAATCAGGTGGTTCAGTTGACGTTCTTGGAACAACTAATCTGAACGTTTCTAAAGTAAACGTCAGTAGAACAATATTAACTAATGTTTAGTAACGTCTCACGGTATCAACGATATAACGTCATAAAAAAACAGAGTTGAAACATTAGTCTAATGTATTACTAACGTTCAAAGAATCATAAGTTAAAACGCTACAATAGTTACGTTAGAAGAACATAATTTACTGACGTTTCGAGGTTGTCTGCCTAGCCTTGGGAAATAACGTTGATTCAGGTGGTTCAGTTGACGTTCTTGGAACAACTGATCTGAACGTTTCTAAAGTAAACGTCAGTAGAACAATATTAATTAATGTTTAGTAACGTTTCACAGTATCGACGATATAACGTCATAAAAAAGGGGTTGAAACATTAATCTAATGTTGTAATGCAACGTTTGCTAATGATGTAAGATGTAAAGAATGTAAAATAGATATACGTTTTACGAACATTATCGGAAGGTTTTATTTTTTCGTTTAATTTCAACATTTTTAGATTAGGAAAACAGAACGTTTTAAAAGCTGAAATTTAATATAATAAATATAACGTCCCAAACAAAAGTGTTACCAATGTTCAAAGAATCATAATTTAAAACGTTACAAAAGTTACGTTAGAAGAACATAGTTTACTGACGTCTATAGTTTTTCTGACCAGGCTTGACAAACAACGTTGAATCAGGTGGTTCAGTTGACGTTCTTGGAACAACTAATCCGAACGTTTCTAAAGTAAACGTCAGTAGAACGATATTAACTAATGTTTAGTAACATCTCACAGTATCAACGATAAAACGTAATAAAAAAACAGAGTTGAAACATTAATCTAATGTTTTAATGCAACGTTTGCCGATGAAACATTATGAAAACATTCAAAATAATGTTCGGTCATTGTTAAATGAAAGTAAAATTAAAACGTCAAAAGACAACATTCTGGTGATGTTTCTTGAACGTTTATAAAAATTACAGTCTATCTCTGAACCCTTTCTGAATGTTTGGAGAACGTGCTTAAACAAACATTCTAAGCGCAACCATATTAGAACCAATTTCGAATGTTACCAAAACGTTTTGTGTTTGCTGGGCTATTGCTTTTCAGTGATTTCTGATAATTACTGTCAGAGTTATGGCCCTTGATCACCTCAGAAAATCTTGTGAATGCTCTAGAGGCCAAAGTTAATATCCAATTGACTTTAAATTTGTACACAGTGTTTAAGGTCACGGTACGAAGAATCCTATTGATTTTCAGCGCATTCCAATAATTACAGTCAGAGTTATCTCCCTTGATCACTTTGAAAAACCTTTTGTACATGTATATTGATTTTCAATGAATTTTGATAACTGAACAGGTAAATCCATGATTTTAAATGTTTCGTATACTAAGCGTTAGCATGGGGCAGAACTTTATAAAAAACCAAACAAATTCTAAGGATTTTCTGATAATTATTTTATGAGTTGTTAATCTTAATCAGATTTCAGAGTATTATAAATGTTTCATTACCGAAAAAAGTAAGAATATGCGACAACTCTTGTTTACTGCCCAGACGATTTAGCTGCTGTGGGCGTATTTTTTGTTGCCTGGCAACCTATCTTTTATATCTTAATTAGGTCATTGTGCATAATTAGTGACGTTAATTAGGGTATTATGTATAGTGGAGTCATAAGATCATGACCTCAGAAATGATGTTCTGAATTACATTGATCAATGCATACAATTATTTATTTTTATCTTCAAACTTTGGGACAACGAAAATAAGGGACATTTTGTCAATTTGGTGCGATAACAGCAAGCATTTAGTATTTTAATTTTGGCACACATAAATTTGTATTTACAGCAATTGTAAAATATAGTTTGTGGAATCGAACTCAATAGTTCAATTAAGATCAATCTACACTGAAGTCAATTGCCGGTGAATTAGAGCAACTTAGTCCCTTGCATTCCTTACATGATATGGAACATTCAAGGCCGTGTTTTCGGCAAGAACACCGCTTACTATCACAGTTCACTTACATCTTATTATAGAAAGAATGACTGGCGGAGCGGGATCAATGTCCGTTAAATTTGGGTGGGTAGATATAAAACGTTTTCAAAGTTTCCATCCCCATAATGTTGCATCCATGACCAAGTCGCTTGTCCAATCTTTTATTTGAAGAAAAGCTCGCATACAGTGAAACTTCGCAGCAGACGGGGTTCGTGGCAGGGTATGGATTTCAACTGTTGAAGTATTACAAATGGACTTTTTCTTGAATAAACGATATCTTAACTGATTGAGATTTTTGTCTTTTGATCCATTATATAGTTTTACAATAATATTTTCACTGCATCTCACCACATCATCAGAACTGAGACACTTTTGGAATTTGTCGAATTCACCTTGGAGACAAACACTTGTTCGAACTTTCTTAAATACGTTGACCTTTCCAACACCAAAAATTCTTGAAGTGGTATCACATCCTGTGAGCGCATGAACTGCAGGAAGAATTGAACAAATCTGCGGCCCAACAACACCTATTGTCTTTTGCATGCTCCAAACTTTAGCTTTATGAATTAACCCTGTACTTTTACCAGAACGGAACTGAAGTTTGTGACTATTTGGTATTGTATAATAACATAACAAGATTGATAAGTCTGTGTCTTCACCAATTAATGTAGGGGGGAAATTTACGGTAGATTCCACTGCAGTTTTAACTATCAAGACATCTTCATCAGATTTTGCCAGGATAATTCTGCAGCCTATACTTCCAAGGGTTAAAGATAACATATCGATGAAGGATTGCTTGTTTTGGGAATTAGCTAGAAAGTGGTCCTTTTTCGAACGGAAGGGCGTATCACCAGTTAATAATACAGTTGTGCTCATTATGTCTTTAGATCGACGTTGGTGCGTTACATCCTTCGTTGAAGGGCCGGCCATGTATCCGTCAAATACAATAGTTTGAGATCCATATCTCGTATTAACATAGTTTGCATACAGTTGACAAATTTCAGAGAATGTCAATCCCATAGACCAAGGCAGTTGATGTAAATTATCTTTAGCACTTACTCCGGTCTCGATATTATGCAACATATCAATTTTTATATGCCCACATTGAAATGTGGTCGTATATTGTCGTCGCCCCCGTCAGTCGGTCTGTCCGTCCGGCGTCCACAATTGCTCTAGAGACTAAAGTTAAAATCCGATTGACTTTAAATTTATACACAGTGTTTAAGGTCATGAGAAGAAGAAGCCTATTGTTTTTCAGCGATTTCCGATAATAACTACCAGAGATATGGCCCTTGATCACTTCAAAAAATCTTGTGGACGCTCTAGAGGCCAAAGTTAATATCCGATTGACTTTAAATTTATACACAGTGTTTAAGGTCATGAGACGAAGAAGCCTATTGATTTTCAGTAATTTCCGATAATAACTGCCAGAGTCATGGCCCTTGATCACTTCAAAAAATCTTGTGGACGCTCTAAAAGCCAAAGTTAATATCCGATTGACTTTAAATTTATACACAGTGTTTAAGGTCATGAAACAAAGAAGCCTATTGATTTTCAGCGATTTCTGATAATTACTGCCAGAGTTATGGCCCTTGATCACTTCAAAAAATCTTGTGACACTATAGAGAGCAAACTTATCATCCGATTGACTTCAGATTGATACACAGAGTTTAAGGTGTTGAAACGAATAAGTATTTTGATTTCCAACGAATTTTGATAACTGAACAGCTAAATCCATGATATTAAATGTTTCGTATACTAATTGTTCGCGTGGGGCAAATTTTTATAAAAAGCAAACAAATTCTAATGATTTTCTGATAATTACATAATGAGTTATTACTCTTAATCAGATTTTAGTGTATTAATAATAATATAATAATAATAATGTCCTAAAATCCAACCGAAGCTGCTCTTTGGTAACATTATGGTCAGGTAAAAGAAAACACTAGTTAAAAGGAGTATGCGATCAACAATTAAAAGAAAACGTTTCTAAAAAGATGGGTTTTAAGATTCCTTTTAAAACTGTCAATTGATGCACAGTACTTGAGTTCTATGGGAAAATCATTTGAATTTCACAGTTCTGCTGCCGCAAAAGCAAAGGAGCGTCTACCGAAAGAAGAGTTTGCAGTTACTGATTTAATAAGGTACGGTACTTAGTTTCAGAACGAAGATATCTGGTAGGGTGGTAGGGTTGAATTAATTCTTTAATATATAGAGGAGAGTCATCACATGACAAAGCACAGAAAGTCAGCATGAGAATTGTAAAATCGATTCTGGTCTTAATCGGTAGCCAGTGGAGTTCTTTCAAAACGGGGGTAATATTGGTGTATAATTTAGTTCTTGTAACAATTCTTGCAGCTTTGTTTTGAATCTTCTGTAGTCTATTAATTTGATATGCTGGTAAGTTGTAGAGTAACGAGTTGCAGTAGTCGAGACGTGAGGTCACCAAAGAGTTGATTAAAAGTTTTGTAGAGTCAATGTCGAGGAAATTGCGGATCCGTCCAATTTTGTGAAGTTGGAAGTTGGAAGCTTTACAGATTGAGGAGATGTGAGCATTCATGTTCATATTCTTATCCAAAATTACACCAAGATTTCGAACGCTATTAACTGGGTTAACAATAAAATTACCGATAGAGATATTACTAACAGATATTTGTCCCCCGGCCTTTCGAAGAAAGTTGGGGGACTATTAAAATGGGTTCGTGTGTCTGTCTGTCTGTCCGTCCGTCCGTCCGTCCGTCCGTCACACTTTTTGGGACACAATAACCCTCTTCCTAATTGAGCTAGAATGTTCAAACTTGGTGTATGTGTTTATTAGGTCAATGCCTTGATGGAATTCGAAGATGAGCATTTTCCGCTTAGGGTAAGCACAGATAAGCAATTTGATTGGTTGATGCTTTGGGACACGATAACTCTCCTTCTAATTGAGTTAAAATGTTCAAACTTGGTGTATATGCTTATTAGGTCAATGCCTTGATGGAGTTCGAAGATGAGCATTTTCTGCTTAGGGTAAGCAGAGATAAGCAATTTGATTGGTTGATACTTTGGGACACGACACACACTTTTTGGGACACAATAACTCTCTTCCTAATTGAGCTAGAATGTTCAAACTTGGTGTATGTGTTTATTAGGTCAATGCCTTGATGGAGTGCGAAGATGAGCATTTTCTGCTTAGGGTAAGCAGAGATAAGCAATTTGATTGGTTGATGCTTTGGGACACGATAACTTTAGTTCTAATTAAGTGAGAGTGATGAAACTTGGTGTATAGTTTCATTACAGTAATACCTTGACCAAGTTCTATAATGAGCATTTTCTGCTCAGGGTAAGCAGAGCAATACGCAATTTGATTGGTCGAGACGTTGGAACACAATAACTCTCCTTCTGATTGAGTTAAAATGTTCAAGCTTGGTGTATATGCTTATTAGGTCAATGCCTTGATGGAGTTCGAAGATGAGCATTTTCCGCTTAGGGTAAGCAATTTGATTGGTTGATGCTTTGGGACACGATAACTTTAGTTCTAATTAAGTGAGAGTGATGGAACTTGGTGTATAGTTTCATTACAGTAATGCCTTGACTAAGATCGATAATGAGTATTTTCTGCTCAGGGTAAGCAGAGCGATAAGCAATTTGATTTGCCGAGACTTTGGAACACAATAACTCTCCTTCTAATTGAGTTAAAATGTTCAAAATTGGTGTGTATGCTTATTAGGTCAATGCTTTGATGGAGTTCGAAGATGAGCATTTTCTGCTTAGGGTAGGCAGAGATAAGCAATTTGATTGGTTGATACTTTGGGACAAGATAATTTAGGTTCACCTTGATTGATGATTTTTATGCCAATACAATCACTGCATTCTCATTCAGTAATGGATTCGACAGTAACAGTGTATAGAAACGATTGACTCGGACACGAGGGCCCTTTCCCTTGGCCAGAGGGGCCCTTTTGTCAAGCGTGGGGGCACTTTTGTCTGCCTTTAGGGTCCCCCTAACTAGGGTACATTTTCATTTTTCTCGTCGGTTTTAGCATTTTTCTTTATAAAACACTTTTGGGTGACACTTCGTGTACAGTTTGATTGCTCGATACGTTTGAAAAAAATAAATGTGCGATTAATTAATATGTGTCATCTATTTATTGTGGGATTTCAGCGGGGGACATCAGCCTCACTGTTGGCTTGTTTGGATAAAAGATGATTAGAACCAATTTGCACGAAATCTGTTTTTTCATCATTGAGCTTAAGAAGTTCTTTTTCATCCAGCACTTAATAGCATCAATGCACGATTCATGTTTAGACACTCGCAGAGATTCATTTTCGGGTTTAAATGAAATGTAGAGTTGAGTATCATCAGCATAGATATGATAATTCAGATTGAATGATTTCAAAATCTAGAGGAGTGGTATAAGCGGTAAAGAGCAACGGTCCGAGTACCGTTCCCTCTGGCACGCCGAATTTAAGTTCTACAGATGCAGACTTACTATTATTGATGACAACAGATTGGTGACGGGATGTGAGATATGACCGGAACCAATTCAGCACACGACCCTCAAGTCCGAAAACGTCATGAAGCCGTTCTAACAGTAGAGACTGGTCGATTGTGTCGAAGACGGCACTTAAATCAAGAAGAACCAGTAACACAACATTTTTATTGTCAAGACTAGTAAGGATATCATTATTCACACAAGTTAATGCTGTTTCTGTACTATGTTTGCTTCTGTATGCTGATTGGAAGGGTTCGTTAAGATTGTGTAACATCAGTGGGCTTTGAAATGTGCTGCTACAACCTTTTCAATAAGTTTGGAGATGAATGATAGGTTTGAGACAGGTCTGTAGTTTTTCAAGACATTGTGATCTAATGTACTCTTCTTGAGAAGTGGAAAGACCAATGCTTCTTTCAACACATCAGGAAAGTTTCCAGTAGAGAGGGATGTATTCACAATGCTACAAAGAATAGGACAAAGTTCTGTAGAACAGCTTTTAACAAGATAGGTTGGGAATACATCTAGCTCACAAGAAGAGGAAGAGGATGTAGAAATGATTGATTTGATTTCATCTACAGCAGCTATTGGAAAGGTTGATAGTGGTGAACCAGTGAAGTTTACGTCAATATCGTTATCAGATACCGATAAAGAACAATTGTCAAGTGCCCTACGTATGGTAACAATTTTATTGTTGAAGAACTGACTGAAAGATTCAGCGAGTAGCTTAGGGTCACGATGCTATGGTAGAACGGTGCTGTCACTAGTTTTAATCATATTGTTCAAAATTTTATTAAGTTCTTTAGGGTTTTTATTATTTTCTTGTATACAGTTTAAAACAAAAGTCTGTTTGTATTACAAATGTTTCATTACCGAAAAAAGTACAAGTAAAAATATGCGACAACCCTTGTTGACTGCCAGGACGATTTAGCTGCTGTGGGCGTATGTTTCGTTGCCTGGCAACCTATCTTTAGGAGAGTTAACAATAGGTATGTTTATATTGTAGATGTATGAATATGATAGATTGAAAGTTACTAACTTCGTTTTACCTAAAGATGTTGATAGAAATATGCTAGAAGTAAGTGCAGATTCTCTATATTTATATATAAAACTGTATCCTTCTTTTTTGATATGCACTTTAATACACTGCCCAATTAGGGCAGATTAGGATGGAAGGGCAGACACAGCTATAGCCTATTCTAATACACCTCCCTAACATCGTTCAGTGTGCAATTAAAATATGTCCAGTCAAAAAAATCAACCGCTTTTACTTTTCTGATTCTGATACATCAAATTATAATTATTAAGCTACTGTCTGAGAAATATCAAAATGGAATCTAATTACGTCACTCATGAGAATAGATCATTTCGTACATGGGATGGCAGAAAGGCATTGAAATCAGGTGTGACTCTTTTACTACAATTCATATTTTGTTAATGAATAAGCTACTACTCTCGGCCCGAGTTTACACACATAAATACACCCATTGTCTGTTATTTTGTTTCCGGCTTGTTTTGATTATCTGATTAGAGAGTTGGGTGGGATGATTTGCTTTTGAACACAGTTGCAGCACAAAAAAACAAAATTTGTTTTACATCCCTTGAATATCATTAATATTTTTTAATGAACTAAAGCAGTCCTGTCAATAAACATCTCCTTTTTGTATAGCTGAGGTAAATGCTGATATACTTTACATTTTGCGCGGCTAAAAAAGACGTGGCCATTAAATATGTTTATTCATTTCTTTAGAGTCTATTTTACCGCAAAAGTTTTATTATCGACAGACAGTTTATTTCAGGTCTCTTAATATATTCCAAATGTGCAAGAACTGTTTGGAATTTTTTAATCATGCGTCTCTGTAACACTATAAACCTTAGAATGCCTCGTTCGGCATTTCTGTCCAAACGAGGTAAAAAAATGCCTCGTTTGTCTGAAGTTCCAAAGTGAGGTATTTTAAATTGCCCAGTTTTTGAACGGGGTATTTTGTCCAGAACGAGGCTTGGTAAAAATGCCTCGTTTACTAAATGTGTTTTTATCAAGATAGTTATTAGCGGTATTTGCTATCAGCGAATTTGTAAGAATTAAAAGTAATGTTATTTAATACGAAAATAAAACCAGTCCAAACTATGATATTATAATCAGAGAAATAGACAAGACAAGAATACACGCCATACCATAAATTATTTTCACATTATTAATATCCATTTGTCTTCATAATTAAACGTTTTAATTATACGCCCACATTTTCATGTAGATGTATATTGTCATCGCCCCTGTCAATCCATCGTCCACAATTTCTTGTGAATGCACTAGAGGCTAAAGTTAATATCCGATTGACTTCAAATTTATACACGTTGTTTAAGTTCATGAGACGAAGATGCCTATTGATTTTCAGCAATATCCGATATTTATTGCCAGAGTTATGACCCTTGAACACTTTGAAAAATTTTGTGAACGCTGTAGAGGCTAAAGTTAATATCCGTTTGACTTTAAGAACGTATCCGCGAGAGCACCATGCAGGTGGTGACAGGGGTCATGTCAGCGATTTCGGCCATATTTTACATGTGGGATAGGTTAGGGCCCAAATGCATGCAAAAGCGATATTTGACCGATTGGACCCCTCCTTATCCTCCGGAATGGGGTTTGGAGTTTTATCCTCAGAAAAACGGAAAAAATCGATTTTTTTGAGGTTGAAATTTGAGAGACTGCCTCATGTAAACCAATGGAGATACAATAATCTTATTGGGATATAATATAGTCTAGGTTGTTCTCTAACAGTACATATTAGTTAAAGTTCGAAATCTG
The DNA here is from genome assembly GCA_963678685.1 of Patella ulyssiponensis. Taxonomy (NCBI): domain Eukaryota; kingdom Metazoa; phylum Mollusca; class Gastropoda; family Patellidae; genus Patella; species Patella ulyssiponensis. The sequence goes on along the minus strand of OY783229.1, from coordinate 35,377,639 downwards.
CACAGTGGTCCTTATTCAGACTAGATGCCAAACCCAATCCTAGGAACCATAGATTTGATACCCTAACTTTGAACAGTTGTAGCGCCCCCTTTGCGGGGTTGCGGGAGAAATGTGGTACCCAGGGAGAACAAGTATGACCAGTAGAATCGTATTCAAGAAAAAAATCCATTGCAGCCCAATGTTGTGGATCACAGTGAACGGTCAAAAATAGTGAAAAAAGAAGAAAATTTAAGAAAAACGGCGAATTTGATATATCTATCATATTGTATTTCTCAATATAGTCCGGCAGCAGGTCGACGAACTTGGAAATATAGTCCACCTTATATATTTTAATGGATTATATATCATCCCTGGCACCTTTGGGGAAATTCTATATTCAAGATGGCCGCCCTGAGGCATTTTCTGGTTATTTACTTTAATTTAATGGGGTATAATTCGGAAAAAAATCTCTCGGACCTCGGTATGAAGGTGGTTTCTGTAAGAATTTGATCCGCTGAATCTAATCATGAGCTTGGGTATTCATCCTAAAAGTGACGACTAATTCCGCTAGGGGGCCAAAGTCATAATGGCAGCTCCTTTTTTGAGGTAAACTCATAGTGTCCCCCTATACGGTGTGTAATATATTGAAATATAGGTTTTCATTGTCAATTTCTTCAAATATAAACATAAATACATGTTCAAGCAAAAAGTATTCTTCCCCTAATATTCTTATAAGGACACAGAGTATACACGGTCAAACACAATCAACTATCAGACCATCGTGAGTTGATAGCAATTTGTCACACATTGTCACATATTTGTCTTGTGCAACCTCGGGAATTTGTCTAACTCACTCTCTTTTGAATCACTGGAATACTCGCAATCGGTAGAACATTCTGATTCTTCCCATTTCATCCATGTTATGCAACGGCGATGACATTTGTCATCCCTCATTCTACTCAGTTTTCTATTAGAGGAGGTGACACGGACGGGTGTCATAGTGGATCATAATTTATGCTTGACAATTCGCTCTCCGTAGCTTTTGTACATATGGCTCTCTGATTTGTGCTCTTAGTCAAGTGATACATAAGTTTTTACGTTAACGGCTCTATTATTTTCCATGGTCACTAAATTTAGTTATTTTGTTGAACTTGGGAACCATATCGGTGTTTCGTTCGGTCATGGCATATTTCACCATTCAGATATGAAATTTGGCGACCCCGAAAAAAACCTATAGTTTAATACATTATGAATATTGTTATGTCTTGCCAAATATGACCACCATTTTGAATTTAAGCTCAATCTGTAATACTTGTTGATCAGAACATGTTTTTATGTTTATATCTGAAGTAAATGACACCGAAGACCTATTGTTTAATATATTGCACAGCCTTTTGGGGCGACTTTATGAGTTTCACCAAATAATTTTCCTCCATTATGAATTTGGACACCTTGTGGAATTGGACAGCTTTTTAACTCTTTCGCTGCTGAGTGGCAGTAAAAGACAGTAGCCCTCAGTGCTAAGCCATTTGGCTATAAATAGCTCTAATTTGGAATGGTTTGGTTAAAACTACATATCTTAAAATCCACTAAAAACTTTTTTTTCTCACGCAAACAAAGAACTTCATCTTCCGCCACTTACAGTGTTGACATCCGTGTCTATTTTTAGTAACATGTTTCACGCGCTGTAAAAAAATGACGTCAACTGTACTAAACTATTTACATCAAATTTGTCGACAAAAGTCGCCTGCCGCAGCGACCCGTCTAGTCGACTAAAGTCGCCTGCAGCAGCGAAAGAGTTAAGGAAGAATACCCAAGTTTTTTGGATTCAAAGGGTCACATTCTGACAGAAATCACCATTATATCGAAATCCGAGAGAATCTGTCCCGAATTTTACCCCACTAAACTAAAGCAAATTATCAGAAAATGCCTCATGACGGCCATTTTGAATTCTTTTAATATACTTAAGGATGCCAGGAGGGCATCATCCGGATTCTGAAACTGTACAGTTTGAAGATATATAATACACCAAAAACCTATCTTTCAATAAATTACACACAGTTTCAGGAAACTTTATACATTTCCAGCCAAAATAAGCCACCATTTTGAATTTGGCCTCCTAACGGATTCAGTGGGTCAAATTCTTGTAAAACCCATCTTCAACTCGTGGTTCGAGAGACACTGTCACATATTTTACCCCACTCAACAACCAGAAAAGCTCTCATGGCAGCCATCTTGAATATTTAAATTTCCCCAAGGGTGCCGGATTCTTAATCTACACATACTGAAGATATATGATCTAAATTTCCACGTTAAGGTTAAAATGGGGCTTGGCTGCCGGACTAATATTACTGTTGTAAAAGTAAAAGGCTATAAAAAAAGAGTAGAGGATATCGCACCAACCATAATATTGATCTGATTCGTCGTATAAAACGTACTAGATACTGTATAAAACAGTAGTGGGCGTGGCACCTTCATTGTCTACGATATCACCTTAGGTGGAAGTGGATGTTAAACCCCACGAACGAACGAACGGCACCTTCATTTGCTTAGGGGGTGCGTGGTGTATCATAAAGCCTGTCATTGGGTCAACTGTCGTGGTTTCGAATCCCCGGTTGTATGTTACATGCTTTTAGAAATTTTCTGAAGGCAGGGGCTCTTGCATGACTGGAGTCCAAACCTCACTGATCAGCACACGTCTTGTCGGCACTGTTGACACCATGTTTAATACTGAGAGATGGAATGAAGCAGAATCAAATGGCCTGAAACAGTGAATCAACAGTGAAGGAAAATATCATAAAGATCCAATTTTCACATTTTTACGGGTGCCACTGCTCATCCCACTATTGCGTTGCATCCAATTTTATTTTTTATTTTGATAAAGCATGGTATGAACTTCATAACGACCGTATGAGATACTATGACATACCTGCAAAGGGGGTGCTACAAGGATTTTTGGGAATGGTGTATTTTGCTTTTTAAAAGATATACCATTTTGACTGAGCTCTGAAACACCCATAATACATCATTTTCTAAAAATGGTGCCCATGTTAGAAAGTCGGAAACATGGCCTTTGCAATGAGAGCATGACAACTACCGTACATAACATATTTTATCAACAACGATATTTCAAACATTTGGTATTTTCAATGAAAATTGAATGAAAAAATGGCTATTTTCGAGTGAAAAACTACTGTTCCAGCTGTAGGCCCCAGGGTAGGTTTTGGGCTCTGGGACTTCACCACATTTATAACAATGCTTAGGTGGTCCAATAACCAGAGTAAGGTTAAAAATTTCAAACTTAGTACTTTGGCGTTTTTTTCGAATTTTGCATGGTTTTCTCGCGGATTCATTCTTAAATTTATACACAGTGTTTGAGGTCATGAGACGAAGACGTCTATTGATTTTCAGCGATCTCTGATAATAACTGCCAGAGTTATGGCCCTTGATCACTTCAAAAAATCTTGTGGACGCTCTAGAGGCCAAACTTATCATCTGATTGACTTCAGATTGATACACAGAGTTTAAGGTATTGAAACGAACAAGTATTTTGATTTTCAATGAATTTTTATAACTGAACAGCTAAATCCATGATATTAAATGTTTCGTATGCTAATTGTTAGCGTGGGGCAAAACTTTATAGAGGCCAAAGTTAATATCCAATTGACTTTAAATTTATACACAGTGTTTAAGGTCATAAGACGAAGAAGCCTATTGATTTTCAGCGATATCCGATAATTACTGCCAGTTTTGTGATTTAGTCTCATATTTGGACATTCAATTCATTTCTGGTTAGCCTCGTTCCAAGAATCAGCGGTGGCTTTGGAATCAATAGATTTTCAAAACGTTTAACGAATCCGAAATCACCGAAATTTACCAATGAAAGAATTGACCTACGTAGCTGTAACTTTGTGACTTTTTAATCTATTTTACTGATTCTTTCTTCTTTGAGTACCTTAAAACATTTACTTTATATCTGCTATTTCGGAATTTCGAATGCTATTTCGGAATTTCGAAATTCAAATATTATGTCATTGACATCTCATCCAAGAAGTAAAACGAACATGACAACTTATTGAATATTAGTGCAATTTTCATGAAATTAGGAATTGAAGTAGATCTGGTTGATCCAACTTCAATGATGTCATTAGAAATTTTCAAAGTTATAAGGATCAAATTTTTCACAAAGATCAACAAAGTATAGGTCAGATTGCCTTGAAAAAAAAATTCTGTACCAGCTAAGACATTACTGATACGAAAACAAAATATGAAGTCTATACTTCGAACCGGAAATGCAACAATCTTGAAACGTGAAAATTCCCTCAGGCTTTTGCGATATTTTACTTGCAGACATTTTTTGAATCCTTGAAAGAATGCCTGAAAAACTTTCAGAGCAGAATTTTGATTTCAGTCAAATGACGGTTTCCATTTTAAATTGAATAATGAAAAACGGTGAAAAATCCAATATGAGATCAATCTGATCCGAGGGGTTCGATAGCTGAATGGTTAGCACGTGCGTGCTGTATCATAAAGCCTGTCATTGAGTCAACTGGCATGGTTTCGAATCTCTGGTTATATGTGACAAGGAGTAGGGTCGCCTTTCCAATCTCGTGGGTTTTCTCCGGGTCCTCCGGTTTCCTCCCACTGCTAAAGACCCCTACGCGCAAGCAATTTGTTGTAGTAAAATTGAACCATATGTTGGTCCAGAAATGACCTGGTTTGTGTCAAGTAAACATTAAACCCCATGTCTCTCTTTCTCAATCTGATTCAAAATTCATCTCATTTAATTCTCGATATTTTCCTGCCTTTTTTTTTTTAGTTCTTTCCTGCCATTTTCATTTATTTTTCTCATCGGTCTTGTTTTTAAACAGCTTGATCCATTTTTCTGGAACGGGAAGACATTCCGATTACAGCAATACAAGTTTCAGTTATTTCCCTTTAGTGTTCAGATTATTTCTTTGCTCGGATGCAATGTTTTTCACTATATTTAGACTTGCAACTTTGCGAGGTTTTGACCGATTTTGATAATTTTTTCTTGTTCTTTTTTTTCAAGATACTTCATATAACCAATGACACGTGACTGTGAATATGAAAGCTTTCATATCTGCATGGGACAGTAGCAGATCTAGTTATTATTATTATTATTCCAATTCCATTTTAAGTAGATCTCAGCAACTGCTTGTCGCATCAATTACGATTTCTTCGTTTTTACTGGGAAAGTAGGCGTGATGAAGTTAGGACCCTTGATCACCTTGAAAAATCTTATGAACGCTCTAGAGGCTAAAATTAATATCCGATTGACTCTAAATTCAAACACAATGTATAAGGTCATGAGACGAAGAAGCCTATTGATTTTCAGTGATTTCCGATAATTACTATCAGAGTTATGGCCCTTGATCACTTTGAAAAATCTTGTGAACGCTCTAGAGGCTAAAGTTAATATCTGATTTACTTTAAATTTATACACGGTGTTTAAGGTCATGAGAAGTAGAAACCTATTGATTTTCAGTGATATCTGATAATTACTGCCAGAGTTATGACCCTTGATCACTTTGAAAAATCTTGGTGAGTCTCTAGAGGCTAAAGTTAACATCTGCTTAACGTTAAATTTATACGTAGTGTTTAAGGCCATGATATGAAGAAGCCTATTGATTTTCAGCAATTACCGGTACCTATTATTACTTCCAGAGTTATGGCCCTTGATCAATTTGAAATTATGGAGGCTCTAGGGGCTAAAGTTAATAACTGATTGACTTCAAATTTATACACAGTGTTTAAGGTCATAGACGAAGGATCCCAGTCATTTTCAAGGATTTCCAATAATTACAGCCAGAGTTATGGCCCTTGATCACTTTGAAATAGGAGCTTTTATGTGTGACGTATTTCCGGTGTCTATTTTTAGCCTGGCCTTTTCACTGCTGTATCTTAACACAGCAAATGCTAAGGGAAAAAAGGTTTTTCCGTCTTTATCTTTTAATATAAAACGTATTCTTGATTGCCACCCTTGTTGTAAGATGTGTGTAGCATTCGTAATAAATTTCAAATTATGTCTAAATTATTTTTTTTTCGTTTTATTGACGATATACTGCGTTGTAGCAGACGATATCATGCTAAGCTCGCACGCGGTCTGCAGTTGACCGCTGTACACAAAAGATTACAAAGATGCATTGATGTATGAAGCCGATTTATATGTTTAGTGTTAATTTTATTGCAAACAATTAATAGATAACATCTTTTTGGTTGTAAAATGCCACGAAATCGAGCATTATAGTAAATAATACAATGGGTTATATAGAGTGGTGATCTGTGGCTTCACGAAAGAATTATTCAAGACGATATTAAAATTTTTAAAAGCAGGACCGTAGCAAATCTAAAAAATAGAGCAAATAATAATCAGGCTGTAAAAAAATAATTCTGTATAAAATGCCCCAGGTCCAGTTATATATTTGCATCCAACATTTGTTCTCTGAACCAAATACTGAATTAGAAATTGATAAAATGGACGCAAATATATCGTTCTTCATTCTTGGGTTGCGACATTGGAGATAAACTGACTGGATTAAAATTTCACAGTGTCAAAAGTTGTGCCAAGACGATTAATGTTGTTGGAAAAAAAAAGGGTTTTAAACATATTCACAGATTCAAATTGATCATCATTTTATCCTTTTCTGTTATTCATATTCCATCAAGAGGATTTTTTTTATAAAATGGCTGACGTTTTACTCCGTGCATCAAACAATTATTTTATCATTGGTTAGAGCCGTCTAAAGTAGCTATTGGTTAACGGAACTTTATAGTAGCTATTGGTTAACAACACGCATAGACAATCTTATTTGCATATTGAATACTATTTATAGTATTATTAGCTGGAATTATTTCAAGTCGATAGCATCAATGCCCAACATAACCGTGTTTTGCGTAAGAGTATAGCACGCAGCGCTATAGCAGACGATATATCAACCGCGCAGGTACTGTCCGGTCGGCAGTTGAATGTAAATATGATCTAGACCAGATCTTAAAAAAAAAATCTTTTGTGTTAATAGTCCTGTAATTAATAGATAAAATTTGTTTGGTCGTAAAATGCATAATAAATTTGAGACCAAATTCTAGTTCACGCCATGAGCCATTAACTTGTTTTCCTAAATTGCAATTGCCATTACGGGTCTGGTAAACTTGCCGTATCTTTTCTATATCGAAGTTTTTGTAAATATCGGTATCTGGCATCGGTCGGTAAACCTTACATGTATATAGAAATGGCGACCGGGTCCATTTTATGTAAAACAAGCTCACTGTACGGCGGTATTTTCACAAAAAAACACACACTGGCCAATGGGTTACAGTCTAGAAATAAGGCCAGGGTCTGCGCATGACCGAAAATGACGTCAAAATGGAAACCCGTAAAAGCCATGGAGGTGTATATATTGACTAGAGTGTATGGTGGTCACGTGATCGCGTGCCGACTATGGAGGTTGGCAGCCATTTTACAACCGGGAAGATTTAGCCTGCGTTGGCATATACCAATATGTCGGAAAGTTGTTATTATTTTGGTAAATTCAATGTCAGGCGAAAAGGGAGTGGATTATCATTTCATAAGTAGGCATGATAAGTTATACGTGAAATAGTGAATTAATTGATATAGTAAAATCATGATAATTGTGTAAAATAATTAAATAAACACGGCGAGAAGACGTCGAACACTCGAAGCTTGAGGCCGAAAACCCAATGGGTACATTCACTTAATTTATTAGTACTGATACTTTTATTATGTAATGATTACAAGGTCCGTCTGTTTAGCAAACCTCCAAATTAATGTTTTATTTAATTATTCGAAAATTGCGTAAATTATATATTATACACACATGCGGCTTTGTACGAAAAATATCGCGGGGAGTAAGTCTGTTTATTGGAGTGGAGTGTTTAGTCACAGACATGCACTCACTGGCCAGTAGTTGCTTTGTGATCTTTTAGTTTCACTCCCTCGGATTTAATTAATTAGGACGACATTGTGTTCAAAGATGTACAGAATGAGTATACCGCTTAAAACCCCCGAACTAATTTTTAAAAAAGGAAGGTTAATTATATTAAGGACAAATAAGTGAAAGTCTTGAAAACTTCTTTCCCCAAACAAATTTTGTAAAAAATAAATTTTTAATTAGGCCTAAATTTTTTTTTTTAATCGCTGCTGCTACTACGAAAATCTCATCAAGAGGTTTATCTTTTTTTTTTGTAAAATTTAATATAGGCCTACCGCCGTATTTTTCAAGCAAAGAAAAATCAGACACCAGTTCATGGAAATTGAAAACCATATAGGCCTACTAAGGCCTTGCTAGTCCTGTTTATATTTTCTTTTTTTTTTTTAAAAAAAAAAAAAAATCCCCATCGGCATCAGATATTATCTACTGGTAAATGATAGAAGTCCTAGATTATTTTTAAAATCTATTTTATTTCTTTATTCATCACCTGGGTGACGCTATTTATAGTATAGTCTGAATACTCTATATATATCTGGACATTCGAGGACGTTCACTTAGCCCAATTAATAAAATAAACATGATTTCGTAGTTCTGCGCACAATTTACACATTGCCACGGTGACTCTTAATAATAAAGCCCCCAAAATATGCCAGTTGACCAAAGCGATTTTGTTTATAGGACTGTAAGGTAAGACCTTTCAATCATCATTTTTTTGGGGGGGTTGATATTGTTGAATTAGAACTGCTTTTTAATGGACTTACCAACACTTCGTCATTCTTTTTCCCTTTGTTTACACAGCGTTCATCCGGGCACTTCCGTCATTCTTTCCCGGTTGAAACATGGCGGCCGGTCTCCAGTGTCGGCCCACGGCGTTAACGTTACGTCAATGGGGGTCACGTGACCACAATACACTCTAGTCAATATATACAGCTCTATGGTAAAAGCTCCTATAGCTTGTGAACGAACGCCATGAGACAAACAATCAAAACAATTCTAACCATTTCTGATACATTGTAATTACTTGTATAGCAGAATTAATACAAAATGCTTGCATTCGTAATTCTTGCAACATATGACAGATCATGACTCTTGCTGACATTACATTATTATTTCTTTGGGTTGTATTCCCTATAGGGCCGATAAATAAATCCCGCAAAATTACGAGATTTCACGAGAAATTGAACTTCCGGTGACATGTGTTAATAGTAAGTGCAGGAGGGCTGCACCACACACAATTCTACACAAAAACAAATATATGGACAAGACATCATACTCAAAGACCACAAACATAAACAAATCAAAGAGAGTGAATGGATCCGGGGGCTAGCCGTAAGCGTCCACTGCGCTGTACAGTCCCGGGCCTGTGGTGACACAGACTTCACTCATATTTGAAAACAACTGGGAATGCAACCCAAAGAAATAATTATATAGTGTCAGCATGAGTCATGATCTATTATATGTTGCAAGAATTACGAATGCAAGCATATTGTTGTATAAATTCCGCTACACAAGTAACCACATAGTTAAATGTATCAGAAGTAGGCCTAGTTCAAAAACTAAATCAATAAAAGGATTGAAGTATATTAAATGCGTTTAGGACATACATTGCAACCGTCACAGAAACAAAAACAAAACTGAATACAAAGAAGCAAAGGAATAGACTATCTAGGGAGACAGCCGTCTGCTGACTGAGTGGTGTGACGTGAATCTGCCGTAATAGTTGTTATGACGTCGTGGTTTAGAAGGTGCAATTTCCCGATAAAAGGGCGATAATCTAGATAAAATAACGTTAAAATATAAAAAACTATTAGTTTTGAAGACCATGCAATTGTACAAACCATAGTATAATTATTATATAATGTCCCACGTAAGAAATGCAAAACAGGAATGCTAAAGAAATCGTAAGTTATTAGTGTATTCATAAAGGCCTAAAAATAAGGGCGATAATCCAGATAGGACTAGACATCTAGAAGCAATTTATATAGAATCATTATCCAATATGTAGTCAGTAATATCGTTATAAGAAATGTAAAACTTATTATGTTGAAGAAATGGAAGTTTTGAAATTTCTTTCAAAATGCGTAATTGTGTACCACCTTTGGCCGTGCACTTAAAATTAAGAGTTTTTATTCGGGAAAGAAATAGTTCTTTATTGTTGCATATTTTTAAAAATCGTAATGCCTGTGAATAGAAAACATTGTATAGTGTCGTATCTGGTATGTTACTATGAGCTGACGGGTATTTTACTACTTCAAAACCAAATTTGTCCGTTTTATCGAATATACCGACATTAAATTTGTTATTAATTATATTGATGTCCAAGTCAAGGATCGATGCATTTATAGTGTCCGAATTTTCTTTATGTAATATAAGTTCAGGAGGATATATTTCATCTTTGTATTTATTGAAATTACCATTATCATTGATTGGTGTTATGTCATCAATGTAACGGAAGGTATAATTTAGACTTTTTGCTACCTTGTAATCTGTTTTTCTTTTATGGTCTTGAAAGTCGAATTCGTATTTATATAAATGTGCATTTGCCATAAATGGGGCGGGGTCAGTTCCCATTGGTAAACCAATAGTTTGTTGTATTATCTGATCCCCAACCTCAAATATGGCATTGTCAATGAGAAAATGTATAATATTTTGAAATTTTTCTTTATCGAAAACTACAGTATTGGCATTGCACCGTTTTATGATCCATCTTGCATCTTGTGAGTAGCGATTTTTGTTAGCCTGATAATGTTGAATGAAAGCGAGTAAATTGGGTTAAATATTTATTCATTTGTGCCTTACTCGAAACAATGTTGTAATTTTCGCACAGAAGTTACTATTTATATGTCATAAATTATGCAAGAGTGAGAGTTTTGGAGATTAGCTGTCAAAAATGACGAAGCGACGATCGACTGACTGCCGTCTGCCAGAACGACGATTCAACTCCGTTGAGACTGAGTCCTTTGAGCAGGTATGTCGAAAATCCATTATCATTAGTTAGTTAGGCCTATAGTTTGTACTGCAATCTAGTCATCGCACCATTTATTTGATAAAGTAAAAATCAAGCGAATGAAAAATAATATACTGCATGGTTAATACCGGGGACAATTGCCAGAAAATCGAGGCTTGGGCTGTCACATCGAGCGGCTTACGCTAACGGAAATACCAAACATGTTTGTTTACTGTATTCATACACGTTTTACGGATTGTCTTTTGACTTGGAATAGTCATACACACATTCATCCACTTTCCAAACCACTTAACTTCGAAAAATATTTCCGAGTAGAATATAATTAAGTGAACACCCTTCTTATTTTACAAAGTTTTGGAATTGATAAAAAGCCAAAAATAATGAGATAAAGATGAAGCTGATTTTTTTTAAAATCTAAATTTAGAAATAATTTGATCAAATTGGACTTGGAGAATATAAGTGGAATTTGGAATATTATTTCTTTGTGAGCAGAATCACATTATAATCATGAAGAAATAGATATCAGATTAGTGTTGTGAAAGGGGTGGATTAGTACATAAATTGGGGCCTTTTGGGGAAAAGTAAAAGATGCTGGTTTGGTTGAAGCCTGAAGGAACTTTTTATTAAAAACCTTTTTCAAAGTCTTGTGCAAATTCCAACTAGGTGAACAAAGTGGTACTTTCTTGGCATTGAGATGGATTTGATTATAAACCCTTTTAATTTAGGCATAACAAAAACTGCATTTTTATTAATTCAGCTGTAAAAATTATTTGTGTTCAAACATACTAATAATTAATATGTTTTTTTTTCAGCCCACCAAAATAGAAGCCTCTATATTTACTTTCATGAAGAATTTTCATTTGATGACCACAGGAATTTTTAAACCGATAAATTTCTAACATGGAAGGACAATGTGAAAATAATGCTTAAAACTGTTATCGGCACTGAGTGTTTGATTCATCCATAAATTCTAATTTTAAAACAGTTTTCATTGAACGACAAGCAGGCTTGTTATGTGAGTGCCTGAATGACTTTGAAATGCATTATTTCTTGTAAAGAATTGGAATACATTTAACCCTCAACTGTACATTAATTACACATTTCTTGTTTTGAAAAAATTTCAATAAATATATTAATTGAAATCATTGGATTATTGTGAAATATTTCTTTCTAACAGCATGTTGGGAGAATGTACCAGATACAGAGATTATTTATCTATTCACAAAATTATAAATTTCCCTCACTCAATGAAATAAACCTGATATTTGTTTAAAAGTCAATTTCTATTATACATATCTGTTATGTGTACATGTATTCAGTAAACTGCAAAAATTATCAGTTTTGATTTGAGCAAATTTTCAAGGTCACAAAAACTTTTAACTTCGCACAGTTTCAACTATAATATATAGGGATAGATCAGCATTGTACTGTCTTTAGATTTTCTGGGTCTCTATTATATTGCAATGTAAATACACATATAGGCTTTCCATATTTCAGATTTATTATTTCCATCAAAAAACAAAATTGATTATTTCGTTCTGATTCGCAGACCGACAAATGTTCTTGGTAATCTATGAGAAATGAACTTGGTGCCAATCCAAACTTTGTCTTGATATCTAATTCACTCTTTATTTTAAAATAGGCTTCTTTTCAAACATCAGCTTGCTTGAAGCGTGCATAATATTTACAATGTTGTCTGAAATGTAGAAAATTGAAATGAAATAAAATTAAGAACATTTGACTGAACAGCAGCACTACAGCCTACGCTTATATCGAATTCCATCTATCAAGGGGTCTTTTACGTACCTCGGTTTATCATCCCATTTGAGTGTCTAGACAGATGTCTTTGTCAGGCCCTCTGTCCTGCATCACTAACAAGGGAAATCATGCCGAAATATCTGGATGAACTTTCTCGTTCTCAGCCAATGCAGAGATCGAACACCCAACCTCCAGGCTAGCGAGCCAGCGTCTTATCCACTTAGCCATCGTGGCCCCTGTTACTGAGCGATGTCAATTAGTGTAAAACATGAAATTTAGCATCAATTGTTGAATGGAAACCATCAGCAGTGGAAATAAATGTGTTTTGAATTAAATGAACAACCATAGGCAATCATTTTAGAGAAATGAAATGGGGTTTAATGTCCTACACCGACTGGGCTATGAAGACAGGCTTACACCCATAGTAACTAATGTACGAAAATTAAATGGTAGCTGGCTTTTTTTTCGCACGTAGGCTATACAATGAATGGCCATTTTGCTCAGTAATCCCAGCCAGAATTTGGCTATTTTTTAAAAATTGCGTTAGATGTGATGTGACCTCATGACCTGTGAAGTTTAGGTAACGTCATGGATATCATGGCTATTCATTGTGACAGAGTCACTTCTCTGCAGGTAGGGTGAGTCTGTCATTCAGATTGGCTTACACCATACAGTGTGCTATAAGAGAAATTTTGCCAAAGGAATCTTTTACGTATACACCAATAAGTATACACCTCAGTTTTCCGTCCCATCCAAATGACTAAACAACTGTCCGTGTCAGGCCCTCTGTCCTGCACCACTGACAAGAGGAAACCACACCAGAAAATGTTGAACTTTATCAGCCAACACCAAGATCGAACCTGTGACCTCTCGGTTTGCAAGCCAGCGTCTTACTCACTTAGCCACAGTTGCTACTTGTTCCCCAATCATGATAGATAATTACATGATGGCACTGTTATAATATACAGGGAAAGGAATCATGTTAGAGGTATTCCTTTCCATATATATACAGTGTCATCATGTAATTACTGCTATTGCTAAGGTAAGTGGATTTTGCTATGTATGGCTAACTTTTGTTAGAATTCTGTCACAATTAGAAGTGTATATGCCTACCTTTAACATAACACCAAGTTATATTTAATTAATCTTCACAAAAGGCTGTGAGATATCCTGCCTGCATATCGTGACTTTTTTTTTGAGAAATGATCACCTTTTCCTTTAGAAAATATAGGCATATCACATGGCCTGGTATTATTTTAAATTTAATTTACAAATCTCCACAAACTGTTGTGAGATATCCTGCCTGCATATTGTGACTTTTTTGAGAGCCGATCACCTTTTTTTTTTTTAGAAATATATAGGCCTATATCACAAGGCCTAATTTTTTTTAAAATTTAGTTTACAAATCTTCATAAAATTATTAAAATGCTGTGAGAATTCTGTCTGCATATTGTGATCTCTTATTTTTGGACAGCTGATCCCGGTTTTTAGAAATAGGTAGGCCTATTTTAACTTTAAGATAGCTGATCATTTTTCAAAAATATTTACAGTATGCTTATATCATTTGGCCAAATATTTAAACATTACAAATCTTCAAAAAATGCAAAATCTTCTTGAGTTGAGGCCTAGTATTATTTTATTATTACAAATCTTCGGAAAATATCGTGAGATAAGTCTGTCAAGTAAAACCATACAATCCAAAAGGGGTACTAAATTATACTGAATATAGGCCTAAGTAAAATTAAATATTTCAATAATAATATTCGTCCGTATTCGTTATTTGACAAATTACCTACTTTTTGAATCAGAACACCTTCCACGTTTTCTACGGCAGTTTTACGCCCATCCTCTCTGTGCTAAAAACTTGAATATTTCCTCACCATCATATTATAATCCATCAATCTGCTGAAATAAAACACACTGTGGTGCTAGTAGTAAAGTTTTAACTTGTCGAAATATTCAAGGGAGATCGTGAAACGAGAGCGTCCGTACTCGAGTTTTTTAGATTTTTTTTTTTTTTTAATTTTAAAACCTAGTTGGCTTACTATAACATATTTTGCAAGATTGCATTACCGGTACTTAGAATTAAAGGAATAATCCCAGTTACATTTTAGGGGTTAAAACTGCTTAATTTTGTATGAAAGGCCCTTAATAACTTCTAACTTAGCCCCTAGCAACTTCCGCAAGCGTTGTGATACTTTTTCAAAAAATTTCCAATCGTCGGTATTTCTCTGTGTTAGAAGACCGGCGTCTTGGTTGCATCCTAAAAAAGTGACTGGATAATACGCGACTAAATGCTGAGTATGCGCAGTGGCATTTCCGCGTTACTTTCAATTTGTTTTTTTCCAATCAGGTGTCGAATGAGTTTTAGTCGTTCATGGCTGGTTTGATTACGTTTCATAGTTTTTTGTTACTGTATTCGTCATTTCTGTGTTAAATATGGATATAATAGACATAACCACAACTAAACATCATATGAATATGGCGTGGAATTATAAGAGATCATGTTTCATGTCTCCTGAAATATTTCACCTTTATTTCTAAGTTTCGGCGTCACGTTATGACAAACGTCAATCAATTTGCTACAACAACCATGATGACGGATTCCTTGTGGGTGATTCTTTGATCAAGCTTAACGATGGGCTGCTGTTTTTATATTTTCGTTTAATCAAATAGATGCTAAATGGCTTTTTTGTAATTTGGAAGAGATAATTGGAGGGGATGGCTTCTAGTGATTAGCTGGTAGCCCCAATAAAAGGAATGGCTGATAATTTTTGTCAGTTGAAAAATTGTCATTTAAAATGGTTGAGAAGTGTGTAAGGTGTAGTAAGGCAGTGAAGAATTGTCATTTAAAATGGTTGAGAAGTGTGTAAAGTGTAGTAAGGCAGTGAAGAAGAACCAACAGGCAATTTCATTCAACAAGTGTGATCAGTGGACACACAGGACTTGTAGTACAAGTAGGTATCTTTCTATGTGTAATTTTTAGAACAATCCAAAAACTATCAATGAATAAAGATCTAGAGTAGCTGTATATATATTAGATTTAAATTCAAAGAAAAAAATGACTAATTTATAAACCAAATGACAATATCCTTCAGTTATTTTTATTGATGTTTTCATGAGTTTTGAATCTTCGTTTTCTTCAGAATTGTCTAGAAAAAGCTATGTAGAGGCAGCTAAAGGAGGAAAAGCTATTGATTTTATCTGCATCATATGTCGAGTAAGCGAGACATCAAGAAATTAACCCACACCACTATCAATTCGTTCTGATGATATTGAAAGCTTGCCGGATTTGCCAACACCAGAACAAGCTACAACTGATCCATCAACAGACCCTTCCTCCCCCACCAATGCGTAGGAAAACTGGGCACAAACGTGTTGTGAGGCGTCCAAGAGATGCTACAGGGGTTACAGAGACCACAGAAGAAAGGGTGACAAGGTTGAGATCTGAGAGAATTGATGGACTGGAGGTATAAATAACTGTTATTTACTACCCCTATGCTGTATTATGCTTACTGTAGATAACCGTTGTTTATTTACTACCCTTATGCTGTATTATGCTTACTGTATGACAGGGTTGTGTAGCTCAGGTTACAAACCAGGAATGATTTCTTTCGAGTGTCAAATGATGACAAGTCATATAATTTACATGGCAGGCAAATATCGTATAAAAACAAAATCAAGCAATTTTTTGACTGTCATGTGAGCTTATTTATTGTAAAACTACAAAAAATTATGACATTACATCATGATTATTTTTAATATTTACAGATGTTAATATCACAATTGGATGATAAAAGGAGAATGTAATTGTTGGTTGGCTTAACAGAAAGGCAACCAGGCTTGATATTTGATGTTTGCGACAGATTGGCTATTCCAGCTAGAGACACAACATTCACATCACCACCACCACCGACAACAAATCCTGACTGGTGTACCTGTAATAATTACCAGGAAATGCCAACAGACAGGGAGAAACTATGCTGTACACCTTTGGCTCAAAATTGCCTATCTCTAAGACCTGTAAGTGATTTATAAAATCTTACATTTCATGCATGTAAAGTTGAAATATCAGTGAATGAAGTATTTCCTTATGTTGTGAGTTTATGACAACCAAATAATTATGACATCAACAACTGGTTAGTTAATGAGGTACTCTTAAATATTTACATTCAGGACAAACTGTTTACAAAATACAAAAAATAACATTTGACAATAAACAACTAATAGTTCTAATAACACTATAATATATTTTTACATATTTACATTTTACATGTACTTTCAGGAAATTGATCAGTATTGTTTAGACGAGGGAGTACTGCAGATCGCATTACAAACAAGAAATGACATTTTTTTTTAGGATGCCAGATGCCAATGAACAGAAAAGTTTTCATCATGCTGCCTATCGTAAGTTAATTTACTGGAGGCATGGTCGACTTGGAAGAAATAACCGACAAGTAATACCAAGCTGCATAGTCTGTAAAAGAAGGAGGTATCCTGACATAAACGGCCAAATACAGGGTACAAGGCAGACAAATGGACATAATCATATTAGTCAATAAACACTGGTGTAATTAAACACATTCCTGTTTTGATATTGTTTCCTTAATTTTGGTCTGATATTCTTAAAATCGTGTGGTCTCTCTTCACGCGCAAGGATTCTACGAATTATCCTGGGATCAGAGGGGCTATATCCACTCGGGCAGGAATTGCTGTTCCAGATTGAGTGTGGCTTAAGACTATCTGTTTAATTAAAGTGGTAATATACTCGTATGTCTTTGCATGGTGGCATTGTAGGCACTGATGTTGCTGTATCTGAAATATAAATTAAAAAGGTTACAGGAGAAGGGGCCTTCACTTTTGGCGTATGGAAATTTCATACAGTGTTATATATGGGAAATTTTGATTATCTGTAATTCCCCCCCACCATCCTGTATGGCTGATATGAGAACCAGGACGTTTTTCTTATACTTTATAAACACATTTGATCAATGGTACTAACAGACCAATTAATTTCTTACATGTCTGTGGGGTGGGTCATTTATTAGATATTATTGAATGCTATTACATAATTAAGGGGAAAACTAACCTTATGTTTCCGTCAGCTCCTTTTTGGTGTTCTCGATTTGCACGGGAATTAAAATCTACAGCTGCCAACAAACATCTTGCATGGTATAAAGGTGGACTGCAAAATAATGTCAAATAAATTATTATTGCTATCGAACATCATTCATTAATTTTAAAACAGTACATTTTGTAGTAGGAATGTGAAAAAGGGGGGAATGGAATTGGGGTTTAATGTCTACTCAACACAAACAAGATCATTTCGGGACTAACATATGGTTAAATGTTAATTCAATGATTTGCTTGTGTGTAGGGGTCTTGTAGGAAACTGGAGTACCCGGAAAAAATTCACAAGGTTGGACAGACAACCCTACTCAGTGTCACCTACAACCGCAGAATCTAAAGAATGCCATTTGACTCAATGGTAGACCACAAACCTCGAACTTGAAAAGAAAGTGAAAATCATAAATTACTACTGGTTTGAAATACAAAGGAGTTATGCGGGTCTGTACTGGTTGTAATTACCTGTAACTTTGTCTTTTACCGATCAATCGTGTGGAAGAGGTGCTGGTGCTAGCTTTGGGCTGCATTGGGACTGACACCAAACTCACCAGGTCTGTGAACGCATCTGGAATAATTAAAAATGGAATCATTGAAACAACCACACATCAGAATAATAAATCGAAAATAATCTTGGCCCTTTTTAGTCCCAACAAAGATAAAACTAATTGACGATTACTAGCCCACACGTAATATTACTAATAAAATAAAATAAATAAATCGTTCAAAACAAAAGCTGTGAGGTATTACATACGTCTCTGACAAAAATAGAAGATCCGAAGATAGAGTATTTTTGTTTTTGTTATTTATGATCAGTAGGCCTACTATAACTTACTAATAATTCCTCCAATTAACATTGCATACACTTCAGATATATTATATAGGCGATCTTGACTGTCAGCAGGCCTGTTTGATTCCTCTCTGATTGGATTTTTTGTAAATAGGCCTACTCTTGAAAATAAATTGATCCAGATAAATAAAAAATGTTTGCTTACCGGTCAAAAAATGAAGTAACATTGGCAACTTCTTCGTCATCATTCATTCATTGCAGTCAAAACTGGTTTTTAAATCATTCCATCTGGTTATCTCGCCGCATATTTACACACATTCGTCTTTTTTCTGTTCTCTTTAACGTTGCATATACTCTCTCTTTCTTCTTTTCTTTGCAGAATCTGTCACTGTTCGCTCTCTTTTACGCTTTGGATGGTTATCCATGATGGATTGAACAATATGAAACTCGTAACTTTCATTTCTACCCGATTGATTCACATTTTTGCCGGATGTACCAGTAAACTATAACGATTGGCTGTGTAAAACTAAACAGCCAATCAGATTTCTTCCCTCGTATTATCGCTTACCGCTTACAATCAGACTAAATCCAAGCTCTCTATTTATGAAGTGTACAATAGGTATCGAATGTAGTCTCTTTTATCAAGTGGAACGACCCGAACTATTTAAAAATGCTAGTGTCCGGATGAGCGATTTTGGTGCGATTTTGACGTTTACGTCCAAACGACTCAATATTTTGAACTGAACCTTTCAGACAAGGTAAATACACAGTTCCTCTGTATTTTGGCGTTTAAATTGCACACGTACACGAACTTGTTATTTTCAGATTCTATGAAATTCGGGATTGAGACTTTAAAACCCATTAGAATAATTCTTTAAACTTTATATAACAACAATCAAGACATTAAAATATAAATTTCTCGAAGCACTAACTGTGCAGGCGGAGGAATAATGTACTGGTAATGGGGTTTGTTTGTAAACAAATCTAACTCAGACCGCTACTTTTCGGCATCGCAAAAGGCTAAAACTGTGAAACCAAGGCTTAGGCTAGGGCATACTATTTCAAGAATAATATCAAATATTTTATTAAGATATGTTTAAATAATTGATTTATATACCTTGATAAACAAACTGAAATATCTGTTATTTTTCTTTTGTAAAACGAAAGTAATTGGTGCCGCGAACGCTTCATCGATGCACAATCGATGCCTTGCGAGGCATCGTCTTTTCCGCCATTGCTGGGTACATGTCACCGGAAGTAGATTACCGAAGAAATCGTCGCGAGACTTACCGGCCCTATTGTTTTCAAATATGAGTGAAGTCTGTATCACCACAGGCTCGGGACTTTACAGCGCAGTGGATGCTTACGGCTAGCCCCCAGATCCATTCACTCTTTTTATGCGCCTTTTCCGTCCGTGTTTAAGGTCATGAGTTGAAGAATCCTATTGATTTTCAGCTAAGTCCATTAATTACTGCCGGAGTTATGACCCTTGATCACTTTGAAAAATCTTGTGAACGCTCTAGAGGCTAAAGTTAATATCCGATTGACTTTAAATTTATACACAGTGTTTAAGGTCATGAGACAAAGAAGCCTATAGATTTTCAGCGATGTCCGTTAATTACTGCCAGAGTTATGAACATTGATCACTTTGAAAAATCTTGTGATTACTGCCATAGTTATGAACATTGATCACTTTGAAAAATCTTGTGATTGCTCTTGATCACCCGTCTTCCATTAGCCCAGGTTAGGTGCATAAGAGTAGGACATTAAACCCCATTTCATTTCATTTCATTTGCTCTTAATCACTTTGAAATATCTTGTGGACGAAGGCCATGAGACAAACAATCAAAACAATTCTGATAATTACTTAATGGGCTATTACTCGTAATAAGATTTTCATGTGTTGTAATAAACGTTCTGCTTACTGACAAAAGAAAAAATATGCGACAACCCTTGTTGACTGCCCGAACGACTTAGCTGTTGTGGGCGTATGTTTTGTTGCCTGGCAACCTATCTTTGAATTGTTTTGTTTGTGGTCTCTGAGTACGATGTCTTGTCCATATATTTGTAAAATATGTGACAACCCGGGACTTTACAGCGCAGTGGATGCTTACGGCTAGCCCCCAGATCCATTTACTCTTTTTATAAGCCCACATGGAAATGTGTTTGTATATTGTCGTCGCCTTTTCCGTCCGTGTTTAAGGTCATGAGTTGAAGAATCCTATTAATTTTCAGCTAAATCCATTAATTACTGCCAGAGTTATGACCTTTGATCACTTTGAAAAATCTTGTGAACGCTCTAGAGGCTAAAGTTAATATCCGATTGATTTTCAGCGATATCCGTTAATTACTGCCAGAGTTATGGCCCTTGATCACTTCAAAAAATTTTGTGGATGCTCTAGAGGCCAAAGTTTAAGTGTCAAATATTATTTGATTTTCATAAAATTTTCATCATGTGATGCCTAATGTCACAGTCGATGTTATAAAACTAATTAAACATTTTTAGTATCACTGGAAGTAATGTCATTTTGGCATTTTGGCAAAGGGGGGTTCGGGATGGCCTAGTGGTCTATAGTGCCGCGCTTCGACCTCTAGCTGGCCGGTCACCTCTGGCTTGTGGCTGTGGTTTCGATCCCTGGTGTGAGCGTATGTGGCATGGAGATAGGGGCGCCTTCTCAACCTCGTGGGTTTCCTCCGGGCACTCCGGTTTCCTCCCACTGCTAAAGACCCCTACGCGCAAGTGAATAATTGAAATAAAATTAAACCATATGTTAGTCCCGAAATGACCTAGTTTGTGTCGTGTGGACGTTAAACCCCATTTCTCTCTCTCATTTTGGCAAAAACTGTATTTTTAGCCTTCAAAACAGAGATACCACAAAATGGTCTCTAAGAGAAATAGGCGATTTTCTACAAGTCACTTTTCAAGGTTTTTGGTCTTTAAAAGTGACAATTATTATTCGATTTACATAAAATTTCACCATGTGATGATGTCATTTCTGATTTGATAAAACTAATTTAACATTTTCATTATCACTGGAAGTAATTGTGTCAGGATCACTTACATGTAACAAATGTATAAAACGAATTGATTGTTTGATTTTGTTGATTCAGTGTCCATTTTATTTCATGTGTGCAATGCTTATGAGGAAACCTGTTTAACGGTTTCATAGGTACTGGAAGTTCAAGGGTAACGTGGCCCCGGAAGTGAAGTGAGTTCGAGGGTAACATGAATCCAGTGAAAGGGGTCATTCATTGACGTCATACTCATATATAGATAGACCGCCTATTCCCCAGAATCGCGTGGTAGAGACGCTGTGATTTCCGTTGAGGGAAGAAACCAATATGGCTGCCATCTGTAGGACAGTGTTTTGAGTTTTGAAATAATAGAAAATCAAAACTACCCCTGCAAAACTGACAAAGTGTGTCCGAAATAAATATTTGAAAGTGCGTAAGTAATTTTTTTATCGATATTATTAGTTTTCAGTAATTATTTCGTTCGTATAATAAGCATTTTATCGTTAGGCCTTAACAGCTGGAACGGTGAGGACTGACAGTGCAATGACATGGACCGTACCGTGGCGTTATAAAACTTATTTTATTACCAATTCAAAGCAAGATAAATTTAAGAAATAAAGAACAATAAATTTTAAAGTGACCTCGCTAAGTCCTACAACATATATATTCATGTTTAGCAGCATTATTATTTATCAATCATTGTTTCTTTATTTACCCAGCCAGTCGTGTACCATTTTAATTATTTTACAAAATAAATTTTTTTTTTTTTGCTAAAACCCCCAAAAAACTGTCGATTATAACTTTTTTTGAATTAAAATAGGATAATTAAGATGACTTTATTTAAAAGGGGTTGAAGATTAGACAATAATAGCCTTTCTAACAATATCCTGCCCTTCCTAAAAATATATACCAAATACATCTAGGCCTTGCATGTTTGACGTTCTATTGAGACTTCAAGTGTATTTCGCCGAACATAACTGATTTGAAATTAGAGTAAAGACGGAAATGGTTGAATGTAAATCAGTTTATATACATTCATATTACATTATTATATGCGTTGTGTTTGTGACCCATTTGTGTCAATTTTGTAGGTCCCACATACTAGCGATTTAGCTGCTTTAAATAGTAAAATTACTTTTAAAATTTCAAAAGCTACCTAAGTTTCTGTTAAGATTATAAAGCAATTCCCAATAAAAGTTTCTACTTTTAAAAAAAAAAAGGGTCTAGGCATTTTGTCAATTCAAAGTGCTATTTATAAAGATATGCATTAAAACTTCAATAAAAGTGATTTGTATATATTTGACCAGATAGAGCGTTTAGGATAAATTTAAATTACCGGTAGCTTTCTTCAAAATGCAAATTTAGGTACAATAAAGCTAGACAGGCTTAAAGGGTTGACACACAGGCTCTTGAAATATGACCTCCCCTCGGACTGCTTGATATTTTGTAAACATCTTTAAACCCTGTACTTTCTTTTGTAGCTCTAATAAGATGAAATGTTTCCTGCTACATCCAGCCATGAATAACATAACAAGTTTTTCAAAAGAAGACTTTGTCTCACAGAAAATGATATTTTACTGTTATTTAACTAAAAGATTCAAACATTTCGACTCACAACAGAAATGAAATGGAGTTTAACATCCTGCTGTTCTGCCCGGGCTGAGCAATGTGTGCATGGGGCCTTGTTTTTTTTTGTCCCATCCAAATGACTTGAAAATTATCCAAGTCGAGCCCTCTGTAGGCCTTCTGCACCACTGACAAGGGGAACCACGCCAGAAAATCCAGATGCACTTTCTCGGCCAACACTGAGAGTAAACCAGCAACTCATCACAGACAATTTCAAACATAAAAAGTGTTTAAGAATGAATAAAGAAATTATTTTTATAAATATGATTCTTATTGTTGATATTTTTGTGATGAATATTGTTCTATAACGTTCTAACAAGTTCAGATGGAGAATAAAACATACGTCCAGTCAGTTCCAGTTGTAGAAAATGCAGGGCCCAATTTGGCAGGCCTTAACTTAAAGACCACATCAAATGATTCAGAAAATTTTTATGTACGGGTACTCAATAGTTACAAAATCCATTTTACGGCAAGTTCAAACTAATCTGATTAAAATTAATTCAGATATTTACGTTTTAGTATCCGACTGCCAAAAACGGTTTTCAAATTTTCAATTACAACCTTAATCTGGTTGATTGGCTGGTGACGTCACAGGCACTACACATAGTATACACATCATCTGTACAATATATCACACAGCCAGTTGACACGTGTGTATTTGTCGGTCCAATAAACATTTGACTGGCGTAATTATTTACATGTAAGTTACATATCACTATATCAGTCAAAGCATTTTCAAAAGTCGACCTTTCTCGTCTTGGGTTGTAATAGATTATATATTTGTGACAAGAATATTACCGAGTGTATTTCAAGATGCCATATTACCGTTGTGTTATTGAGAGTTGTGGAAATTCCAGCAAGGGAAAGGGGAATAATGTACCGGCGTTTCATAAACTTCCCAACGATGAAATCGTACGGAAAAATTGGAATGCGTTTGTAAACAATTCAAATCCTGATTGGCAACCTACAGTCACAACAGTGATATGCAGTGAACATTTTACGAACGATTGCTTAATTACCTATACACACCCGGCGTGTGTATTTATTAACGCCTGACTGATTCCTTAATCTCCATAATTAAATAAAACAATTGACTACGGAATAATTTGTTTTGTAATACATTTTAATTCAAGATCCATTTTAAAATTTGTTTCGTTATGTACGGCCGTTCTGTTTTCTCACAGCAGCGATTTTAATACAATCTACCATCGTGTGCAGTCCAAACGATTCGAGATACATTTTCGTCAGTATTGTGGTTCTAATTTAGAAGGGTAATTATCATTTTTTGTTACGCCGGCCAGATCAATTTGTAATAATGAATATCAAATACACTTAATCAAATGTGGAGTTCCTGGTGCCGTTTGGTGAGTGATTAAACTGTCAATTTAATTGTAAATACTTGTATTCTTTATAAAAAAGTTAAATGATGTTAGACATTATAACCTTATCTTATCACAAACGTATATCCATCGAAGGATTTATATTTAGATGTTGTTTAAACACCAATCAACAAATAATACGAGGCTACTTTATTACAAAAACATCGGTGAGCAAAGAAAAAGATAATTACCTAATCAACATTCTTAATTACTTTATGACACAATCACTGTTCAAATTTAGTCTGATTGATTAATGACAGGTATTAACGACACTACACTTGCGATACACATAGATAGTTAGGTGATCCTTCTCAATCTGTTAATTCTAACGTATATTGAGATATTTCTTCGTATTTCATTTTTACGGTCTATTTCAGAGTAATAAAGTCAAATTCGCAAGCAGAAATAAAGGCGCCGTACGTCGATAACGGATCATCATTTACAAATCGCGTTTCAATAATGTTTGAAATTTATGATATATTTTGTGTGACCATATCTTTTTACTCCTATACTCTTTTACTCGGGGAAATTCGAACCACAATACTCTTTTACTCGGGGAAATTCGAACCACAATACTCTTCTGACGAAAATGTATCTCGAATAGATGGGACTGCACACATAGGAGAGTGTATGACATCGCTGCCGTGTGAAAATGAACGACCGTACATTATGAAACAAATTCTAAATTAGAACGACGATACTCTTCTGACGAAAATGTATCTCGAATCGTTTGGACTGCACACGATGGTAGATTGTATTAAAATCGCTGCCGTGAGTAAACAGAACGACCGTACATAATGAAACAGATTCTAAATTCGAACAATAAACTTCTGACGAAAATGTATCTCGAATCGTTTAGACTGTACACGATGGTAGAGTGTATTAAAATCGCTGCCGTGAGAAAACAGAACGACCGTACATTATGAAACAAATTCTAAATTGGATCTTGAATTAAATTGAATTATAAAACAAATTATTCCGTAGTCAATTGTTTTATTTAATTAGGGGGATTAAGGAATCAGTCAGGCGTTAATGAATACACACGTTGGCTGTATATAGGTAATTAAGGAATAAACATTCCGAATATGCATTCGGTCACTGTGACGTCACTGGCGTCTGAGGGGATTAAGAGTGTTTTCAATAATTGTCAAAGTCGTTTTTACGGGAGGTCTATTTTTACGACTTTGAATGAAGATAGCTGATTTAATTTTAGTCGGATTGATGTGAATTTGCCGTAAAGTGGATAAAATAACCATGGACTGCTCACATAGAGAAGTTTTCAGGGCCATTTTATGTGCACTTTAAAGGATATGAATACATTGCAAGATATGAATAACTTTACCTATGTCTATATATTCATGTTCTGAAGCTGTCTCTGATCAATAAATAAAACATTGAATACAGTTTCTGACTATATTTTTGTTCTGAGTATACATACTAATAACTATAGACTGAAAACATAGCGGTACAAAACGGTCGTCATGGCTGACTGGACAAAAAAACAAGAGCAAGTAACTCTGTCCTCCCAATCAGGAGTAAGACCAGTGAAGTTAACTATTTATCCTTCACAACATTCTCCCCTTCCTGATATGATTAAATGTCATATCACTTTTTGTATACTAATGAAATACACAGAATTAAACGGAGTAACACAATTAAACTTTGAAAATAAGGCCGATCACTGTAAAATGTAATGACTAATTTACTGTTCTGGTTACTGTTCATTAATCGGTGATTGCCTTTTCGTTATACTCTAAAGGACACAATTTCGAAATTGACCGTGTGAATACTTTTTGCCCAACTTGAACTTTCGCAACTCTCACATGGCCGTCTGGTCCTGGAAAAACTTCAACAATTCTTCCTAGCGGCCACTGTGCACGAGGAGTGTCTGCCGAAAGCACTAACACGACATCATTTATAGCAAAACCTCTTTGAGTATTGAACCATTTTTTCCTTGGATTAAGTTGAAGCAACCATTCCTTGAACCAACGATGCCAAAAATGACGTACCAATTCTTGGACCCTACGCCATCTTTTACGTGGATTAAAATCTGTACTATCAACGGATTATGGAGCGAATTCTCCTCCTAGCTGACCTGTGAGGAAGTGATTTGGCGTTAATGGGACATCATCTTGTGGATTTGAAGACTGATAAGTAAGGGGTCTAGAGTTAATGAGAGACTCGGCTCCTGTCATGGCTGATAATAGTTCTTCATCTGTGACATCTGAGTTTCCTAAAATAGCATATATCGCTTTCTTTGCTGACTTTATCATTGACTCGAAAGCTCCACCAAAATGAGGAGAGAGTGGGGGATTAAAGGTCCATTTAACTCCCTGGTTAGCTGTAGATGCTATCATTGTATCAATGTTTAGTTGCTGGACTAGCTCACGCAGTTCTCGTTCCGCTCCTACGAAATTTGATCCGTTGTCAGAAATAACCTCCTTAGGTAAACCTCTCCTGTTGACCATTCTATAAAATGCTTTTTAAGAAGGAGTCTGTATCTAAACTGTAAGCTAGTTCTAAATGCACAGCTCTAGTATCGAGACATGTGAATAAGGCTAGATACCGTTTCTGTCTGCGTCTACCTTTACCCTGAATAGTGATAAATGGTCCGGCATAGTCTACACCTATTTTAGCAAAGGCACGAATCGGCATCTGCAGACGAATCTTAGGTAGTAGCGCCATAATCTGTGTGGTAGCTTTAGCTTTTCTACGTCGACACCCTGAGCACTCTGATTCCCAGGCTCTAATTTCTTCTCGACCTACAATAAGCCAAAAGCGCGTTGAAAGGGCCGACAGCGTTTGATTTGTACCTATGGAATGATTTCCCTGTTCGTGGTAATATCTTACAATAAGTTTTGTGATCCAATTCTTCCTGGGTAAAATGATGGGATATCTGATATTGCACGACAGATATTCTGCATTTTGTAGACGTCCATCTAATTCATTAAACCATCTGTATCAATTCTAGCAATGCCAGTAGTTTACTGTGCTTCGGTAACTCTTTACTGTTGCTTAGAGCTCTGTATTCATCTGGAAATGTATCCCTCTGAGCTTTCTGAATCAATTTAACTTCTACATCGCTAATCTCTTCGGGCAATAACTCTCCAGAATTCCTTTTACTTGAAGGTAACCGACAGTTATCTATGAATCTGCATACCCAAGCGTAAACACGCTTCAGCCTGGTCCAACTAGAAAACCGGTCAGGTTTAAGTCTAAAACTTGGGTCGATATTTTCTGCAAACATTGAGTATGTAAAACTGTAGTCTCGGATAATGCTCCAAGAGCAGATTTACGTACTTCGAATTCAGCAGACAAACTTCTTTCAACTCTGTTTTCTGGCCTCTCTGTTTCTGACTTATCCAAAGATGACTATTTCTCAGGTCTGTGACGGATTGTCCTCTAGATACTAAGTCGGCAGGATTTTCCTTGGTGCGAACATAACGCCATTGGTCTGGGTTCGTATATGTCTGAATTTCTCCTATTCTGTTACCAATGAATGGCTTAAATATTCTACCGCGTCCCCTTATCCACCATAATACGTTAAGGCTATCTGACCAAAATACAATAAGATGAACTGACATGTCTAATACCGAAGCTACTGATATGGCTAATCTTAATCCTAATAGAGCTGCCATTAGTTCTAATCTAGGTTTACTGATCGTGGTTAAAGGGGCGACTCTTGACTTAGCAGCAATTATCCGACAAGAAACAAGTCCGCTGCCATAAACATATCTGATGTAGAGTACAGCACCATATGCTTCTTGTGAGGCATCCGCAAACATGTGTAAGCTAACAGAAACTACTGATTCTTCTTGACCAAGACGTAGACATCTAGAGACTTTGATGACAGAGATGTCCTTTAATTCAAGAAACCACTTTTTGGCTTTAATGCTCAGATCTTCTGGAAGTTGATCATCCCAATCTAAACCTGCTGTCCATGTTTCTTGTAGCATGATTTTTGCACGAATAACAAAGGGTGCCAGGAAACCTGTCGGATCAAAAAGAGTTGCTATTTTACTAAGAAAATTTCTTTTCGTAATTTCAAAATCATCAGGAGGTGGACAGGATTTAAAGCTGAAAGTATCTTCATCTGGGATCCATAAAATTCCCAAAGTTTTTATAGACGGAAGATAACCTTCATCAAGGTCTACACTCTCAGAGCGATCTTCCATTGGAATTTCCTGCAATACTTCTTTAGAGTTTGACAACCATTTTCTGGCATGCATACCTGCGGCTTCTCATACTTTTGAAAGTTCTCTGTATAATCGTATACCACTGTTACTATCTGGAACAGAATCCATGCTGTGATCAATATAGGTGGATTTTAAAATTGTTTCTGCAGCCATAGGGTAAGCGTCTGCCAGTTTCTCTGCGTAACGTATAGCGCTAAAAAAGGTGAAGAGTTAACTCCAAATACTATTCTGTTGAACTCATACCGTGCGGGTTCTTTGTTTTGATCCATAAATCTCCATAAGAAGCGATGATACTTCCTGTCTTCAGGTGCTATTTCTATTCGTAAGTACATCTCCGCTATGTCACAAACCAAGGCGACTGGATGGCGCCTAAACCTCAGTAAAACATCTAACAGCTCATTTTGAAGTTTCGGACCCTGATAAATTGTGTCATTTAAAGATATTCCATCCTGTTTAGCGGCAGCATCAAAAACAATGTGCACCTTAGTCGTAGCTTTAACCGGCCGAACTACTGCAAAGTGTGGTAAAAACCAGGCATCAGTATTATCTTCTTCTCTTGAAACCTGTCTGATATAACCACTATCTAAGTAATGTCGGATAACATCTGAATACAAGTTGGCAACGTTCGGATCTCGAAGAAGACGCTTTTCAGTACTTAACAAACGACGAAGTGCCATGTTATAATTATAAGGTAAGTCATGACATGAGATATCTTCTCTCCATGGAATAGCTACTTGATAAATATTTTCGTTGTTCTTTACTGATTTCTCAACTTTCTTCAAAGCAATCCTGTCTTCTGTTTTCATAAAGGGTGTTGTCGCTGTTACTTCTTCGACTTCCCAGAATTTACGCAATGTTGTGTCCAGATCCTGTTGAAAAGGTACTAAGCTATCTCTCATGAAGTACGTAGCGATGAAGTTTGAAAGACTGCCATCCTGAGGGCGACTTGTGACGCCTGTACACGTCCAACCTAACGGTGTCAATCGTGCTATTGGTTCTCCAGGCTTACCACGAATATCTCGAAGTGAATAATGGAGTTCGGCATAATCAAGACCAATTATAATGTCTACACATGAACTATTAGCAGGTGGAAGAAAGCGAATGCCTTTAAGGTGTTCAAATTTACTTGCCCGAATGTTCCAGTTGACGACTGGCATATTTCCAGTTACTCGTTCTGTGGTGAAATCTGTTATCTTCCAAGATAAGTCTGTACCTGGATTCATACTATGAAGCTCAAATTCTACAGGCATAGTTTCAAAAGTTTCTATTTTACCATTTAGAACATTAATGTTTATCTTTCTGATCTGTCCCTCTAATCCCAACTCAGCCGCTATATCTGAATTAAGATATGTTCTCATACTTCCATCGTCTAGCAAAGCGTTCGCGATTCTGCTTTGTCCATTGTGTGAGAGCCTAACGGTAATAGTTCTTAATGCAATAAATTCTAATACCGAATTCCAATCCATAGATGAACTACATGTAAGCACCGGAAACAAAGTCTATGTTCTTTTGCTGCCATCCAACGCTGGTCATTATTCATGCTTTTAAACTGATCACACCTGTACACTTCATGTGGTTTAAGGCAAATAACACATTTCACCTGTCTCTGATTACTGATACTTAAATCCGGATATTCTCGTCTAGTTAGTGACTGGTCAGAATAAGTGGTATGAATCCTATGGCTAGAGTTGTTCCCCTTGTATTTATTTTCTGATGCGCCAATGACACCTCGAATAGTTTCAGATGCTACAGTCTGGAATTCCGCTTCCTGTAAAATAAACCTATGTAAAGTTTCAACGTTTTCGATTTTACCATTTTCGAAAACCCATCTCTGATAATGTGCTAAAAGTGATTCAGGCATCTTCCTCTGAAGCTTAGTGTAAAGCGAACCATTTCCCAATTCTTCAGCCCTGCCCATGTCTTTAATTTTAACTACTGCTATGTCGAGTATATCGGCAAAAAGATCTAAATCTTTAGCAACTCCCTGTCTAATTGGTTTGAATGAATCTATTTCTTCTAAGAAGATGTTTATCTGTCGTCGTTGTCCACCATATTTTCTGCCTAGGCGCTGTTTTGCTGCTTAATATGATGTGGCTGAATATCCCAAATTATCAACACACTTTAAGGCCTCTCCTGATAAATATTGCCTTAATTGTAAAAGTTTATATTCAGACGTTGCTAGTGCTGATATCAAGTAAAATTTTATGCATCAATGCATCGGACGCAAACATCGATACTCGCATCGATGCATCGGGAATTTGTTGCCGCCATTTTGTTTTCAAAAATTTCACAGATAACATTAGTATTTATGATAGAAACATAGATTTCCTCAACATTATCATTATTATAGAAATGTTGATTATTTGAATAATTTATTTCAACAATATTCTTCAAATATCGTTCGATTCACTTCACACTCGTTTTAGCCATTGTCGTAACTGTCGATGTGAGGGCGTGTGTAACTGTAAGGCGATAACAAGAGCCGAGGCGGTTTGCAGGTCATATCAAAGCCTTTCTATACTCTATATTTATTTATGAAATACGTTCTTTATTGCCCGTTACAAAAAATAGACTAAATCGTTTTAACACTAGCATTAAAAACCGGCCGGGAAATATTATCCTCCTGACAAAGTTCTAAGTTCGTTTGGCTGTGGACAGATGTAGTGAATTTGACCTCGGGGTCGAAGGGCATGATAGTCAGCGGAAGTAACCAACAAAGACAGTTCTAGTAGTCACCGGGAAATCGAGACAGACATAACGGAAACGTAACGTAAACAGGTGAAGCTGGGCTAGCCCAGAGCCTTATAATACTGCGTGCGGGATTCAAAGAATTATTCCGTTACAATGTTGTTTTATTTTCAATTAAAAAAAAAAACGTATGGAAAATGTGTTATTTATTCTAGTGAACGAATTATGAACTCCTCAGACACTTAAAGGTAATTATTAGTATTTTTGCCGATGCATCGATACTACGAAAAAAAGCCGAGAATCGCATCGACGTCGTCCGAATCGATGCATCGGCGATGCATCGATACTTGATATCAGCACTAGACGTTGCAGGAGCAGAATCAACACAAGCATGGAACGCAGCTTTCCAACTTTCATATGTCTTCTTATCACCAGAAAACATTGGTATAGAAACTCTTTTTAGTTGTTTCCACATGTCATGACCCAAAGACATTGAAACAGGAGGTCCTGCGTCATCAGTGGGCACTATTGGACACATAGCAATAGATGACTGTTTTTCTGTAGATTGGTTTGGAGACAACAATGCTAAAGGTTGCTGCAAGGGTAGCACATCATTATTTTCTGGATGAATAGGCTTGGTAAACTGGTTTGGAGACGACGACGCTACAGGTTGCTGCAGGGGTGGTGCACCATTACTTTCTGGTGGGCTGTGTGTATTTTCATTGTCCGGGTGTATCGGGTCTGGTGACTGGTCTATAGTAGATTGTACAAAGCGATCAACATCTTCTTTACTTCGTGACTTTCCGCTAGTGTAGACATAATATCTTTACATGATATTAAATAATCTTTTACTTCTTCATGTGCTGCGCTAAATTTCTCTTCTAATTCTTCCATTTCTCTACTAATTTTCTTCATGTTGTCTGTATCATTTTTCTTCGCATACTCATGATTTCCACAGCTTCGTCTAATGCAGAATTAAGTATAAAACTCTCCTGTCGAATGTCTCGTTTACTCGGTGTATTTTCATTTTCGTCTGAATCTTGGGCGACTTCTATCAGCCATAACAAATTATTCCTAACTTTTGTAAAAGCGGTTTTTACTTTTACTTTTGTCTGTTTTAATGAATCTATTCTATTCTGTGTTTCATTGTGATTGCTGTTGCCTTGCTCTCGGTCGGTTTCTGTGTGATTATTATCATTTTGCAACTGCTGTTTGCCGTCTGCCATTTTCAGTATATCGAAAGTAGAAAATGTAAACAAAACGTCAAAAGGATAGGACTATTCTTTTAGAGTGAGCATCAATTCTGACTGTAAGAAACCACGCTCTGCTACCAATTTGTTCTGAAGCTGTATCTGATCAATAAATAAAACATTGAATACAGTTTCTGACTATATTTTTGTTCTGAGTATACATACTCATAGGGCTGGGTAAAATATCGATATAAATTGATAGTATCGATTGGGCGGCCCAGAAAAGCACTATCGATAGCGGTGGGTTACTATCGATTATCGCTCTTCGTCTATTAGTATTTTTCTTGCGTCTGAAATGTCAATGTTTTCTTTCAGTTTATTATAATACACAGCTAACTTTAATTACTATCAAGTATCAATGCAACACATAACAAAATTGTGACTGCCTATTGAACAGCCGTTTTCATAAATTCACTCTCACGTTACTTTAGTTTTGAAGAAATCATTGTTGAATATCGCTAAATCGTAGATACCCGGATGTGTAAATAAAGTTAGAGTTGTTTCCCTTTGCAAGCTTCAGAATTCGTCTGTACAGTTCACTATTTCTCTACGTGTGCCTCAGTAATGAGTACCCGGTACAATAAATAGCACACATGGACGACAAAACTTTTGTTGATTTACTTATATATTATACGAATAATGGTTCTCTATTGGCACACGAAACGACACAGAATTGTCCGCCATATTGATATTTTCGCGCGCACGTACGCAATGTTTTGAATCGGAACAAGTTCATTTTGGTCCCTTATAACATAATTATTTACGATATTTCTTCATTCGGAACCACGGATGCATTATTTTAATTAATGTTTGCCAAGTAAATCTCCTTAGACAGGAGCAAACGATCTTTCGCCACTTCGTTATCGTATGGTTTTGAACTTTGAACTTACACTGTATCCAGTCTTGATGACGACCGTGAAAATAAGTTTGTTTTCGATACTATCGATTATCGACCGACATTTCACTGCCGATTATCGATAGTAAAAATCACTATCGATACCCAGCCCTACATACTAATAACTATAGACTGAAAACATAGCGGTACAAAACGGTCGTCATGGCTGACTGGACAAAAAAACAAGAGCAAGTAACTCTGGCCTCCCAATCAGGAGTAAATCCAGTGAAGTTAACTGTTTATCCTTCACAACAATTCATTCATATACCTGAAAATAGCCACCTGACATCCAGATTACCTGAATATTTTTTCAAGTTGGTGAGTTCCAGGACCCAGTTTGGGGTAATTGGTCAAATGTGCCTTGACACTTGACTGTATGCAATTTGATTGGTCTATGCTTTGGGACAGAGAGATGAAGCATGATGTTGAATTTGGGGGGGGGGGGATGGTGGAATGGTTAACGTATGCGGCACTACAGTCTACTCTTATATGCTAAGGGATCTTTTACTTACACGCCAACATGTGCACAGGACCTCAGTTTTTTGTCCCATCCAAATGACTAGACAGCTGTCCTTGTCAGGCCCTCCGTCCTGCATCATTGACTAAAAGCAAATGAGGCAATATAATCATAAGTTAGAATTGTCCACAGAGGCTTACCTGTACATTCAGAAATCATGTGATTACAATTTTAAGAATATTTTTATTTTGAAAAGATAAAAGTCAATGAGGCAAAAAAATCATAAGTGTATGGTAATTTATCATGAGACGAGCAATAAAACTTGTATTGCCAGTATTATGCAGGGGCCATGTGTGTATCATGTGCCTTGTATCATAAGGTCTTTCATTGAGTGAACTGGGGTGGTTTTTGATTCTTTGGTTGTACATGACAAGGAGTAGGGTCGGCTATCAAACCTTGTGGGTTTTCTCCGGGTCGTCTGGTTTCCACCCTGTAAATGAACCATATGCGTAAGCGAATTATTGAAAAAATTATCATCACACCAATCCATAGACTAAGGGGGGATCATGCGGCTAAGTGGGTAAGATACTGGCTTGCTAGCCTGGAGGTCGGGTGTTCGATCCCTGCATTAGCAGAGATAGTTCATCCAGATTTTCCGGTGTGGTTTCCCATTGTCAGTGGTGCAGGACGGACGGCCTGACAAGGACAGCTGTCTAATCATTCAGATGGGACGAAAAACTGAGGTCCTGTGCACAAGTTGGCATGCACGTAAAAAATCCCTTGGCAGTTGGAATTTAATATAAGAGTAGGCCGTAGCGCTGCTGCCCGGGCAAATTTTCCCTCATAGCACACTGTATGGTGTATGTCCGTCTTCATTAGCCCAGGTTAGGAGCAGAACAGTAGGACGTTAAACCCCATTTCATTTCATTATTACCTTGACTAAGTTCGATGATGAGCAATTTGAACTTTGATACATGGCGAAAATAAGCAATTAAAAAATGTCAAGTGTGCCATCTACTAATTACTCTTTTTATTAGGGACATCAGCCTCATTGTTAGTTTGTTCATTTTAAAATACCTTTTCATTATTACTTTTTTATACGCCCACATTGAAATGTGGTCGTATATTGTCGTTGCCCCTGTCCGTCCGTCGGTCGGTCCGGCGTCCACAATTGCTTGTGGACGCACTAGAGGCTAAAGTTAATATCCGATTGACTTTAAATTTATACACAGTGTTTAAGGTCATGAGACGAAGAAGTCTATTGATTTTCAGCGATTTCAAATAATGACTGCCAGAGTTATCTCCCTTGATCACTTCAAAAAATCTTGTGACGCTACAGAGGCCAAACTTATCATCCGATTGACTTCGGGTTGATACACAAAGTTTAAGGTGTTGAAACGAACAAATATTTTGATTTTCAATGAATTTTGATAACTGAACAGCTGATATTAAATGTTTCGTATACCAATTGTTAGTGTGGGGCAAAACTTTATAAAAAGCAAACAAATTCTAATGATTTTCTGATAATTACATATTGAGTTGTTACTCTTAATCAGATTTTAGTGTATTACAAATGTTTCATTACCGAAGAAAGTAAAAATATGTGACAACCCTTGTTGACTGCCCAGATGATTTAGCTGCTGTGGGCGTAGGGTTTTGGGGGTCCCTTTTGTTGTCCCTTCCCGAGGCTTCTCACGTGCCTAAATGTACCGGTTTTCAAATCAGGTGTTTTTCAATTGAAAATAATAACACATAACATTTAATAACTAGTGATTATTAATGTAAAAAAGTAGCATTTGCTGCAAACACTCTTACTTCAACACGAAGGCACACCACTTCTGATCTAAATATAGTTCAGTAGTCAGTACACATACATTCGGCATACATCGGCGTTCGTAGATTAACCGAGGTGTTCCGAATGTGCATAAATATAGAAATTGACGTATGATCTTGGGTATAATTTTATTGGTTTCTCTGTTATAGTCCCGGCTAATGAACGGGCCCTGTTCAATAGACACCGTATGTGTTACGGTCATCAGCAAAAATTCTACATTACTAACACGTGACAATCGAAATAATGCCCGTCAATGCCCATTCAACAACATATATTTTTAGTGTAACTACCGTCACAAAAATGGCTGAAAACGCATCTCCCGGCTTCTAGAAATGAAAAAAATTCTTGGGGGGGCATGCCCCCAAACCACCCTAGTTAGTTCACGCCTTCGGCGCTCAATGATTCGCGCCCATAGGGCGCTCATTTGTATGGGTGTGGCAGTTTTAAAATTCGATTTAAACAAAAACTACTAACTCTAAAATTTCAATCTAAACATTTTTGTAATAGCAGGACACAGCCTTTTAGAGCGCAAGGTTTTAAAGCAATGAATTTTATTTTTCATTATTAAATTAATGGTTTATTTTATTCTAAAAATACTCTTTTTTTTACAAGCGCTATCATTCACTGTATCGGTCTGTATTTCCCTATAAAAAAAATGTTTAACGGTTTATAATTTCCCAAAACCTATACAAAAATAAAGCTACGGTTTCAATCAAATAAATTAATGTGTTGGGTTTGTCGATAGGACCCTAAATTCCTCCAAAAATTGATTGACTTTCGCCATCAGTTTGCCGTTTGTTTACATTGGTTTTCGCGGCTTCTGCCCTGAAGGGAAATCTCGCACTGTGTGTCATGGTGGCCCTGGCCAATCATAAGGCGTGAGCGGTCTATCTATATATGACGTCAATGGGGTCATTCCCGCTTCGCAGGTCTAGTTAGATCTAAAGTCCCAAAGCATCAACCAATCAAATTGCTCATCTCTGCTTATCCTATGCAGCAAATGCTCAACTTTGAATTCCATCAAGGTATTGACCCAATTAACACCTACACTAAGTTTGAACATTCTAGCTCAATTAGGAGGAGAGTTATTGTGTCCCAAATAGTGTGACAGACAGATATATAGACAAACGGACGAAACCCCATTTTAATAGTTCCAAAATGACCTAGTTTGTGTTGAGTGGATGTGACCAAATGGTTAACATGTTTGCGTTCAATCAGAAGGTCTCTCATTGAGTTCAGTGGCGTGGTTTCAATTCCCTGCTTGTACGTGACGAGGAGTAGGGTCGCCTGATCAACATTACATCATGGCTTTTCTCGATTTCCTCCACTGCTAAAGACCCCTACGCTCAAGAGAATTAATGAAATAAAATTGAACCACATTCTAGTTTGTGTAGAGTTGATGTTAAACCCAATCTCTCTCTTGTCTCTTGCTCATCACACATTAAAAGCAAAATATTGACTTTGCAAGAGATAACTTTTTTTTCATGGAATATTTGATTGTACACTGAATTTTATTTAACTAGAGGCAATTCTAAACCCACAAGTTAGCTTATAAAAACCATGATCAAGTAGTTTGTTCATAATCGAAGAAATCTGTTTAAAAGTTAGGATGGTTCAGACAGTAGCTTAGTAATTGTAATTTGATGTATTAAATTCAGTAAGAAAATGGGGTTGATTTTTTTGACTGAACATATTTCAGGGGCGGATCCAGGATTTTCAGAAAGGGGGGGCGTGCTGCACCCACTTGGGAGTGCGAAGCCCGGCCCGTGATTTTTTTAGTGGAAAAAATGTCCACAAGGACTAATTTCGTACTAGTACTGTAAATTACGATTTCCAACCTCAACTATTTTTGTTCTCCTTTCCAGCGAGAATATATTGAGCTAAAAATTGTTCGCCACCTCTAAAAAAAGAGGGGGCGTGCGCTGGTCGGCCCCCCCCCCTCTGGATCTGTGCCTGTATTTTTATTCCACACTGAACTAAGTTGAGGAGGTTTATTTGAATAGGCTGTGTCTGTTCTTCCATCTCAAATTTATTTCCATAGTATATCTTATGAAACTTTGTACACACGTTGAATCATTTTTGTGTTGGCAAATTAATTTTTATATGACCACATTGTCGTGGCCCCCATCTGTCCGTCCGTCCGTCGTCCACAAGCAATTTAGCTCTACAGGCTAAAGTTAATATCCGATTGACTTTAAATTTATACACAGTGTTTAAGGTCATGAGACGAAGAATCCTATTGATTATTACTGCCAGAGTTATGGCCCTTGATCACTTCAAAAAATCTTATGGACGCTCTAAAGGCCAAAGTTAATATCCGATTGACTATAAATTTATACACAGTGTTTAAGGTCATGAGATGAAGAAGTCTATTGATTTTCAGCGATATATGATAATTATTGCCAGAGTTATGGCCCTTGATCACTTCAAAAAAACTTGTGGAAGCTCTAGAGGCCAAAGTTAATATCCGATTGACTTTAAATTTATACACAGTGTTTAAGGTCATGAGACGAAGAAGCCTATTGATTTTCAGCGATTTATGATAATAACTGCCAGAGTTCATACATGTGATTGGCCACAGGTAAAATGTCAGGAGATTTTTGTAAAAATGTCAGGAGAATTAAGGTCAAAAGAGGGAGACTTTATCACGCGTTATAATAACTTAAAATTACCCACCCACCATGAATAAAAGACAAATTAATTTACATATTTTATAATTTAATATCACTTGATTGTTATAAACTTAACAAAACTCAACAAAACACATGAAAACACACAATAAAGCACTTGTCAGTCATACTCATGTCTCTATACATAAACACACTATTTGTCCTCCATTAATCTGTCTTTATAATTTTGGCAACATCTTGACACTTGTTTTAATAATACCTTTTCTGGGAGAAAAGAAAAACACTCCATGTCCATGTTGAGTTTTATGCTCATCAAGGAGGAGGTGGTAAAGTTTGATAAATTTCCTCTGGCATCCTGTTCAATCTTTCTCAAAATAGAAAATGACCTTTCCACTGCTGCATTACTGTTGGGTAAACTTAATATAGCTAAACATAATTTAGATAATAGACCATATCTTGGTTTTCCTAAACAGGAAACATCTTTACTTATATTTGCCCAAAAGTTGTCCAAATTGTCCAAAGAGTATTTTGGTAAATCCACATCTTCAGCAAGCTGAAAAGCAGTAAATTCTTCCCTTAATTGATCTTCATCTTTAGTGATTTCAAACCTTTCATTAACACTGGCAACTGAAAAATATAAAATGGAAATTAATTACTAGATGCAAAAGAAGTAAGAATTTGATATAAGGTAAATTATAGTATTTTAACCACAAGATCAGCAATGCAAAATTAAAACAAACTTACCACACTCAAATGAAGCACTTTCTCTGATTGCAGGGTTAACAAAGGAGATGCTGTTTAAAATGTCATCTTCAAATGGAAACTTTTTTACCATATTTTTTACAATGACCATATAAAAATTACGAACGGATCTGTTGATATAAAAGTGAAAAGTTGTTTAAAATATGCAAAGCATTACAATCGACCCAGTGAAAAGTAATAAGTATGCAATTCATATATGCAAAGCATTACAATGGACCCAGTGAAAAGTAATAAGTATGCAATTCATAAACACTTGACAGTGCAATTAATAATTATAAAAGGCAAACTAACCTATAAATTCTGTCTAAAGTTGAAGGTTCAAAATCATCATTATGGTCAGCCAAGAAAGTTCTAGCCTTCATTCCCATGGCAAGAAGTTCATTGGGGTGTTGGTTATGAATATCTTCAAATGGTACTTTGGTTATTTCTGTTGACTTGATAACACCAACTTTAACAAATTTGGCTAAAAAAGTCTTGAGTGTGTTCTTCATTTCAGGTACCAAATTCATGATAATGCAGTTGTCTGTCTACAAATAATAGATATTTTATTATTTTGAAAATAATACCCAATGTTGCATGAAGATAATGCAGTTGCCTGTGTCTACATATAATACTTAATGTTGCATGAAGATATGTATTTACCTGAAACATAGTGTTGAACTCATTTAAATGGGGTAAAATAAATTCAAGGAAGTGGAAATACATTTGCATTTCAAGGCTGTTTAAATTGTCTGCTGCTCTTAACACACGACCAGTCTTTTCTCTGTCTTC
This sequence comes from Patella ulyssiponensis, assembly GCA_963678685.1. Lineage (NCBI taxonomy): Eukaryota > Metazoa > Mollusca > Gastropoda > Patellidae > Patella > Patella ulyssiponensis. The sequence continues at coordinate 35,337,544 of OY783229.1, read as the reverse complement.
ATGGCTAGTAAAATATGATTGCAAAGCAGGCCATTGTTGAAGGAATCTGGACACAACTTTTTGTAGTGACAACCATCTTGTGGAGCAGTGCTTGATGATCTTCATTGGATCAGTGTCTGTGAACTCTAAAAATTCTTTATATTGCTCCTTTCTCTTGGCACTGAAAGCATAAAAATGTATATTGCTTTATAATAGACAACATATGTTATTTGAATAACATGGAAACAAATATTGGATGGTCAATTAAAAAGTTTCTGAATATAAATATATTTTACCTGTGGTTGAAGTGAAAGAAAACATCAATAAGAAATTCTTCTAAATTCACTGGCAATTCCTTCATGGCATGAGTCAAAGCAATGTTGGCCAGATGACACACACATCCCAAATCAAAGACTTTTGGTTGCTGTTCCTTTATCCTGGACAAAACGGAATTCTTCTTGCCTACCATTACTGAGGCATTATCACTGCTGTAACCTATGCAATTTTTCCATGGTATATCTCTGGAACTGAAGAAAAAAAAAATATTTAATATTAAAGATAATAACTATAGTTTTTTTTTATTTGTTTTTTTTTTTGTAGTTTTGTAATAATAAAAATTATTAAAATTAATTAGCACAATCATGACAGAGTACTTACATCATAACATTATTAATTTTGTTAAATAGATTCTCTCCAGTACCAATGTTGCAGACAGGCATCGCTAGGAATCGGGTGGCAACTTTAAGAATGGATTCATCATAAACACGTAACAGGATGGCTACCCTTTTATCATGGTTATGGTCATTACTCTCATCTACCATAATGGAAAACTTGTTTTTCTTGACCAAATCTGTAATTCTTCTGTTACATGCAGGGGCGATTGCTTCATTTATAATGTGTGTAGTTTTGGTGCGTTGACAAGAAAACTTCTTAGCAATTTCAGAGTCAGGGAACATCTGTTTACATAATTTACTAAAATGGTCAGCCACTGCAAATGGTAAATTGTGTTCCGCAATAAAATAAGAGAAAAGTGTCTCTGCTTTCAAAACTTTGTCATCTTGGGAATCATGATCATCAGGTATTTTAAACATTGAAGTCATCTTTGGTGTAGATTTCACTGCTTTTTCACCTTTTCTATGGACAGCTGTATTTATATGACGTATAACATCGTTTATTCCACCATGTGAAACAGAAAAATTACAGTTGCAGACAGTGCAAAAGGCCGAGACATCACCTTTGTCACTCTTGCGAATACCAGGGTAATCTTTACCCCAAGAAGACTGAAACTTGCAGTAGTACTTCTTTTTCTTGTTAGAGCTGGCAACGGAATCGGGAGATCGTGGACGCTTCGACATGATGACGAATGATAAATAATTCCCACAGAATCCCATCTTTTATAATGTAGCTGATTTGCTTCTAAGCTTTGACTAACTTTGAAGTTTGAGTTATCATGGCTTGATACTCGCAACATGACTGTTTAAAGTAAATATAAACGTTCTTTGTAAATCGTCGGCAATCGACTTCGACTTGAGTTTGATTGTGTAATCACATATTAATCCCAATTTCCTCCTCATTATAATCCAAAAACAAACAACTGTTGTGCTAATCTGGTCAATTAAAAAACAGTTATACGGCTAGATTAACGGTTTGTTCGTTGGACCTCGACCGCCATATGCCTCAACCGCCATCTTTAATTCTCTAAATGACCTCTGACCCACGCTGCTATTCAAGACCCCCTCATTCTTATAAATAATTCGAAATGAGCAATAAAAACTTAATTAACATCAACTGTTTGCTAAATTTTATTAATTTCGTGTAAAAACAATAATTATCGTGTTATTTAAATGGTATTGTTTCAAATACGAAAACATCGGAAACGTATTCAGGTCGTGTTACTAATTATAGTAACAACATTCACCAATAGATTGTCGGTTGTCGTTAACAAAGAAAAGTCTGTCTCGTGTTAATTATTTCGATGCTATTTGATTACAATTTTGACTCCCCCAAAAAAATAAAATTACCAGAATTGAAAAAGCGGGAGTATTTGTCCCCCGATCGGGAGCTCGGGAGATCAGGGGTGAAATCGGGAGACTCCCGCGTAAAGCGGGAGGTATCACATGTATGAGAGTTATGGCCCTTGATCACTTCAAAAAATCTTGTGGACGCTCTAGAGGCCAAAGTTAATATCCGATTGACTTCAGATTGATACACAGAGTTTAAAGTCTTGAGTATACATGTATTGATTTTCAATGAATTTTGAAAACTGAACAGCTAAATCCATGATATGAAATGTTTTCGTATATTAAACTTTAGCATAGGGGCAGAACTTTATAAAAACCAAACCAATTCTAATGATTTTCTGATAATTACTTTATGAGTTGTTAATCCTAATCAGATTTCAGAGTATTATAAATCTTTCATTACCGAAAAAAGTATGATTATCCGACAACTCTTGTTGACTGCCCCGGACGATTTAGCTGCTGTGGGCGTATGTTTCATTGCCTGGCAACCTATCTTTTACTTTTTAGTATGCAATTATTAGTCCACAGAAAATCACAGAAACTATTCAAGATATCTTTATGAAACCTTATAAAATATTGTTTTAAACTTGCATCATTTATACATCTAGAAATGTTTTCAGTCTTTTGATAATTTGACTGTGTACTTCTAAAAAAAAGAACAGTGGTGGTAGTTTTTAATTGAACTATAATCAGGTAGCATAATTGGGATGCCCGGTTCTATTTGGTACACATATGGCTCAATGAATATTACAGAAAAAAATATTATTCATCTAATATGACAATCAGTGGTGATTAAAATCTGATATAAAATTATTTTTCCAACATATCGTGGATGAAAGGATGTAAAGGGGACAAAAAAAGAAAATTTTATGTACCAGTATCTGAAGACAAATAAATGTATGGTTTATTGGACTACACCATATAGCGGTGTCCTATATATGCAGAGATCATCAAATAATTAGCTGCAAGTCTTATCTGACTTTTATTTTTATTTCAGATTCATTTAAATGATGAAGATTTTGATAATTTATTTAAGATGCCGCGAGATAAATTCTACAAATTGGCTGAATGGAAGCGCAACGACATAAAGAAAAAGTTAGATTTATATTAAACTTTATGAGCTTGAACGACTGTCACTAAGCATATTAATTATTAAAATATAATTATTCTAATACCATGAATAAATTTACAAGTGATTATTTAATGAGAATATTGAGAATTGCTTTTACTATTACAATTACAATGCTTGACTACACATTGATGCAGCTTAAATACATTGTGTGCAATCCATCTGTTATATTTTCTGCATTTTCTAAGTGAAATATAATACATGTATATAGTTGTATATTAAGGGCCCAGCTAATAAAGGCATTGTCAGTACATATTTTAATATCTAAATCTGTTGTGTGTTGATGCTTGTGAAGAGAGGTGTAATGTACTTTTAATTATTATGAAAAAGATGAAATAGGCGGGTAAAGATAAAAATGCACCTAGAACAAATTGCAACAGAAATCATTTCTTTGGGAACTGTTCCGGTATGGTCTCTAGTACTGCCATAACAAAAGCGGCCATTATCGGTCTTGGGGAAATTTGCATAATTAACATAAATCCAAGATGGCGGCCAGTGAACTAGAATATCGCCGATATCTTCAAAACGCTTGACTTTAGTGCAAATAAATGTATTACCGACCTATATGAAATCGATACTCGCGACTTCAAAAATGCCGACATTTTTTTCCTCCGACCTTATTGTAACGTCGTAACGTCATTTTGACGGCATTACGTCTTGCTCGTTGTGACGTCATTATCCAATTTAATTGTAACTGCGCTCGGAAAACTGCTGGAAACCACGAACCGCTGTATAATTTGTATAAAAGAGCACGTCTTCCCCCAAACTGAAACTAAATATCATCTTTCATCTATAGCGGGGGCCACGGTGGCTCAGTGAGTAAGAAATCAGCTTGCTTACCTGGGGATTCAGTGTTTGATCCCTGCGTTGGACGAGAAAGTTCATTGGGACTTTCCGGCGTGGTTCTCCCTTGTCAGTGGTGTAAGACAGAGGGTCTGACAAGGGACAAGTCCTTCGGGTGGTACGAAAAACCAAGATTCCGTGTACACATTGGCGTGCAATTTAAAGGAGCTAAATCGCTAACATTTGGGACCTAGAAATTGACACAAGTGGGTCGCAACGCATATAATACTGTAGTATGAATGTTTTTAAACTGATTTACATTTAATGGTTTCCGTTTTTACTCTAATTTCAAATCAGTTATGTTCGAATGCAAATTTTTAGCGTCTGGCTATTCCAGTTTACATACGCCGTTTGATTTGGTGCAATGTCTCTAGCCTCGTTAATCGAGTCTCTTGCTAGAACTGGGGCTGAAACGCATTATGGTACACGATTCGTGTACCAATGGTAAAATGTTTATTTTGTCTTGAATATTATATATCAGAAGCACACATTTTCCCGATAAGATCACAGCATCAGTGTTGATTGATATTGACAAATAATTCGTGTTTTCAATATTGAAGTTTTTTGATAATATTGACATGGCTACTTTAAGGTTCCCTTAGAAGTTGGAATTCAATATACGAGTAGGCGGTAATGCCGCTGTCCGAGGAAAATATCCCATATAGCAAATGTATGGCGTATGTCAGTCTTCATTAACCCAGCTGGAACAGAACAGTAGGACGTTAAAACCCATTTCAATTCATTTCATCTATTGCCATCTATTAAAAGATGATAAGAATAGAAATGAAATGAAATGGGGTTTAACGTCCTACTCTTCTGCACCTAACCTGGGCTAATGGAAGACGGGCATACGCCATGCAGTGTGTTGTGAGGGAAATTTTGCCCGGGCAGCGGCGCTACGGCCTACTCTTCTATCGAATTCCAACTGCCAAGGGATCTTTTACGTGCACTCCAATGTGTACACGGGACCTCGGTTTTTCGTCCCATCCGAACGACTAGGCAGCTGTCCTTGTCAGGCCCTCCTTCTGCATCACTGACAAGGGGAAATCACGCCGGAAAATCGAGATGAACTTTCTCAGCTAATGCATGGATCGAACACTTGATCTCCAGGCTAGCGAACCAGCGCCTTATCCACTTAGCCACCGCGACCTGAAAACAAAAATATAGAAAATCGGCATCTTATTATTTATATAGAAATGTCAATGAAACAGAACACATCTGATGTTTCCAGAGCCAATTTATGAGATAGAAAATAGAAAATATCGCCCACATCTTCAGAGGAATAAATTATCACTGTTTTGGAGTTTGCATAAGATATATCCATTTTTCACATCCAACAGTGTAAGCCAAGCCATGCATACGGCCTACATCGCTTGGAATTACAGCCCTTTGCAGTTACAACATATGATTTTCAGCAGTGATTCGGGCACACGAGGGCTGTCCATCATCTTCGCAACGTATTTTTTGCTCGAAAGTTGTCAATCCCAATGTTCTAGCTTTAGTTCTGTGACAACGTTAGTCCAGGTTTGAACCTGATGAGACATTAGTTAGCTGCGATATTGTAATCAACCCCCCCCCCAAGTATTTCTACGAAAAGATTCTCCACTGCTTCTGGTAGGGTTTAGTGTACTTTATAACATACAATGTACTAAACGTTTACCAAAGTAGGACCGCCGGAAATTTTTTTTTTTAAATGGCCACCGAAACGTCATAATATTCATACCCTGTAACTATCAACCAAAATTTGATGATCTTGGTGTCTATCCCTTGGTTTGTGGGGGGAAGAACACATTAAGATCATAAAAAATGATGTTGGTCAATATATGATGTCAAATATTGTCTCCAACAACTCCAAATGACAATAGTCCATAACTATTGACTCAAATTTGATGATTTTGATGTCTATACCCAGGTTGGGGGGGGGGGGAGGGGTGTTACAAGAAAAACATTAAGAAAACTTTGTTTATCACTAAGCTGTTGAATCATTATGAAATTAAATTCATGACCTTCAGCTGTCTACTATCACTTAATACACAAACACCTTTGTCCATAGGATAAGTTTCACATGCAGTAGTAGAGTCCATTGCATCTGCTGCTGCATCGATAGCCTTTGCATACCCCGAACAGTTGAAATGGACTATTTTCAAGGCAAACGTCGTTTTTAATGATCTTGATGTGTTCTCTGCTCCCAAAAGCCTAGGGGTAGACACTAAGATCATCAAATTTGGGTTGATAGTTACAGAGTTATGATCATTAAAAGGTTTCGGTGGCCAGCTTGGGTGTCATCTTTATGAAAACACTTTTCCGAGGGTCCTACTTGCGTAAGTGAAGCCTACCAGTAATCAGTTGAGAAACCCTTTGTAGCAATCTTTTGAGGGTTAAATTGTATTTTGACCTGACTATTGTGCAGCATCTTCAGTTGGAGGTAGAGACTATACTTGCATTACTTTCTCTGGCCACTTCCTGCAACAAATTGAGCCACTGTGGCTTCAGACTATAGATGAACGATGGTATATAGTTTCAGTTTGTGTGAAGATGGGTTCTTTTATACAAATTATACGGCGGCTGGCGCAGATCCGGCGGGGGGGGGGGGGGGGGGGGGGGGGGGCAGGGGGGCGTGCTCCGGCCCCCCACCAGTCCCAGTGACGTAGTTGATTTCCATTTTCGTTTGCCTTGTTACTGTTGTAGTTCACATATCTGCTCTTTAATAGATGATATAAACATGATTTTCGCATTGTCTCCGCCTCGCAATTCAAAGTTGCAGCGTATTATCCTTTGCTCCAATGTATGCCCCCCTACCTCGACAAAATCCTGGATCCGGGCCTGAGCGGTTCGTTGTTTCCAGCAGTTTTCCGAGCGCAGTGACAACAAAATTTGATAATGACGTCACGAGAACAACGTAATGCCGTCAAAATGACGTTACGACGTTACAATAAGGTCGGAGGAAAAAAATGTCGGCATTTTTGAAGTCGCGAGTATCGATTTCATATAGGTCGGTAATACATTTATTTGCGCTAAAGTCAACCGTTTCGGAGATTTTGGCGATTTTCTTGTCTCCTGGCGGCCATCTTGGATTTATGTTGATTATGCAAATTTCCCCAAGACCGATAATGGCCGCTTTTGATATGGGAGTACTAGAGACCATATCGGAACAGTTCCCAAAGAAATGATTTCTGTTGCAATTTGTTCTAGGTCCCCCCCTCTCATATTGCTATCTTTACCCACCTAAAAGGACATGTCCATCTGTTATGCATCATAATTTGTTGTGAGACTGATGCCTTCCATGTGTATTTTTTTTTAATTACATGTTATTAATGTTTGTACATCTGTTTGATTGTAATATGTGCTACTGCTTTGAGTTCTGACCTAGTCCATCTTTTAGTTTGTAAATCCATGCAAATTATATCATTTAGCATTTTTTGTTTATATATCTAAAGGATTAAACAGGCAATTTTAATTAACAGTATTATTTTTATTGGGTCACAAGTATGTACATTACTGCTAATAGATAGTTTGTTTTAAAAAGTTAAAAGTTTACAGGTCACAAAAATTATGCGTTTTATCGGTCACAGATCACAGAGTTCTCTTCCCTGTCATGTTGACTTTTAATCCTTGTGAATGACAGTATAGTGCGACGAAAATACCTAAAATTTGGCTTGAAAATGGCAAAAAAAGCCGAAAAACGTAAAAGGCCTGTATCTCAAAAATGGTTGATTTCTGAAATCTGGGGAGAAGGCTCGATCAAACGCTGTAAATATTAATTCAGTCGGCCGACCCCCACCTTCGACCCTTCTGCATGGTTTTTTTCGTGGACTGGCTCTTAAGACTTTTAATGTATAGATAAGAAGAGAAAGTCGGCCACAGAATTTTAAAGTTTGAAAGGAATGGACCAAATCAATGAGGCAGTATTGTAAATAATTATACTATAGCCGACTTCTTCCGTTGCCTGCGTGTATTCTTGTACTTTAGGTAGGCCTATGCAACTCTCGAAGCAGGCGAACTGAAAAAAGTGATCCGATGGGGCTGCTATTCGGCTGGTTGATGTTACCTGCGATGTTTATCAATTTCCAGATTTTTACTGTTAACCAAGTGACAAAAGAGCGTGTTGACCTAATTACCTCGCTCAACAGCGGCCTCGCTGCGTACACTTTATCATTAATAGCCTCGATCTAGGAGTATGACGTCGACGTAACTGTTAATCTCCTCTCACGACGCCATTTATAATTAAATCGATCAATGAAATCCTGTTTAAATCCAAGCCATCCGTGGGTCTACAGAGTTGATTTTATGCTTGTTGTTTAAATAAAGATCTAATTTATAATTTCGTTGACATCTGAAGCCTAAATAAAGACTTGCAATAATCAGATTTAGCTCTTGCATAATGTATGTTTATTTTATTGTGCATCTGAAATTCAAACCTACTACATACACAACATAACACAAGGTACAATTTTATGGATACACAATTAGTGAGTTTGATACTAAGGGACGTTTCGACGAGGATACTCTCGTCTTTATCAAGCAAATGATACACAAATGTGAATAGTAGGGAAATATATACAGAATATGCAACAAAGATAAGAATAAATACAATTAAAGTTTAACACCTTTGATTAGGGGCCATAAAGGACTAATCCCACACAACGGAAAGCTCTTACAGGGATTAAAAGAAGGCGAATGCTATTATTTATAAAAAGATCAGTGTATTAACACTATTAATGGAAAACCAATTAACCTGAGCTATAGATAAACAATAATATAAAGAGTGTATGCATAAGTGAACAAGAGTGATCGCTGATGCATGTGTAAAGAAAAATAAAATAATAAATTAAAATTCAGAAATAAAAATATAAAATATATTAATTGAATGTCCAAAAAATCATGAAAGATGTTCAAATATATCGATTCAGTAAACTGAAAATCGAGGATTGTGTATTAATTATATCTCTAGACTGTAAGAAATGGTTAAGTACTGAAAAGAAACATATATAAAATGTATAATTAGACTGTGAGAAAACTGGATAACCACTGAAAAGGAACAAAAGTATGAGAATCAATAAGCTGGAAGTCCTGGGGGATAAAACTTATCAGAGTATAAATCTGGAAGAAAGAAACCGTAAATATATTATTTCCATGTATTAAAGGTCAATGCATGTGAAATTTATTTTTATTATGGATTTAAAACTGCATAAGCACTGCAAATCAAGGTATGTAAAGTATATAATTAGACTGTAAAACTGGATAATCACTGAATTGTGTTAATTCTGTAAGCTGAAAATCATGAAAGAAACCTATTATTAGACTTAATTTAGATGGGGGAAACAATAAATATATTCTTCCAATAAACTGAAACCAAAAAAATGTGAAAAATATTCCCCGACTGTATAATGCATAAGTGCTGAAAGTTAAGATATGTACGATGTGTAATTAGACTGTGAAAACCGGATAAGTACTGAAATAGAAATAAAGTATTAGAATTAATTTATAAGTTGGTCATAAGCCCTTGGTATAAATAGTCCGACATCCCGGTTTAACTTGGGCTTGATGCGCTTTATATTGATGGCCTCAAGAAGTTTCCCGGTTTTCTTCTGGTGATGATGTACTGCAAGGGTTCTGGTTTGGTCCCACAAGATTGTATGATCACTGTTGTTAATAATATGCTCTGCTACTGCTGAGGGATTGGTGGAAGCTAGTGACTTGTGCTCTTTTATTCGTACATCAAGTGGACGTTTCGTTTCCCCTACATATTTTTCCTTGCACGAGCATGTTATTTCATAAATGCATCCTTTGGGCTGTGGGGGGTTGGTCTGTGTTGATCTACCATTGGCTTGCAGTAAATTCTGTATGGTTCTGCCGCTAGAGAAGGTCACGCTTATGCAGTTTTACAGCCATAATATAAATATATTTCACATGCATTGACCTTTAATACATGGAAATAATATATTTACGGTTTCTTTCTTCCAGATTTATACTCTGATAATAAGTTTTATCCCCCAGGACTTCCAGCTTATTGATTCTCATACTTTTGTTCCTTTTCAGTGGTTATCCAGTTTTCTCACAGTCTAATTATACATTTTATATATGTTTCTTTTCAGTACTTAACCAGTTCTTACAGTCTAGAGATATAATACACAATCCTCGATTTTCAGTTTACTAAATCGATATATTTGAACATCTTTCATGATTTTTTGGACATTCAATTAATATATTTTATATTTTTATTTCTGAATTTTAATTTATTATTTTATTTTTCTTTACACATGCATCAGCGATCACTCTTGTTCACTTACGCATACACACTTCTCTTTATATTATTGTTTATCTATAGCTCAGGTTAATTGGTTTTCCATTAATAGTGTTAATACACTGATCTTTTTATAAATAATAGCATTCGCCTTCTTTTAATCCCTGTAAGAGCTTTCCGTTGTGTGGGATTAGTCCTTAATGGCCCCTAATCAAAGGTGTTAAACTTTAATTGTATTTATTCTTATCTTTGTTGCATATTCTGTATATATTTCCCTACTATTCACATTTGTGTATCATTTGCTTGATAAAGACGAGAGTATCCTCGTCGAAACGTCGCTTAGTATCAAACTCACTAATTGTGTATCCATAAAATTGTACCTTGTGTTATATGTTCAATTACTAAATGCCAATCAAAGAAGATACACAACATGCTTTAATAATTAGATGCTTGTTAGGCTAAAGATTTTATTCTGCAGCCAAAACATGAATTTGAAATATAGGAAATTAACAAATGATCAGATACATCAAAACATACCTGTTACTTAGCAAGTGTTTATTCATGGGGCTGAAATGCCAGGAGGATTGAAGTGAAATAATATGTGGTAAATCACAATTTATTTAGAATACAGGTCACAGTACTCTAAATCAAAGCTTCTGGTGTTAGTTTTAATTATTGTGCCAAATAATTAAAAAAAGGAAACATTGACTGCTTTGCAATAAGGATTAGTGAAAATTTCATAACATGAGCATAGTATGTTATTAGTATTCAAACTGAGATAAAGATGTACATGTATCATCATCTTGATATACTTCCCAACATAAAACATCGTCTGGTTGATTCATATCTTCATTTACCTTTAAGATAATACAAACAAGCAGAGTTAACACATTGTAGTACAGGAAGGGTAGATTACCTTGAATTAATTATGTGCATTTAAATCAGGACTGCTGAGTAGATATTATGGCAGTAGATATATATGGGCCATCCAAAGTACGATGGTAAAGAGATTAGTGCTATTTTTGTGATGCAAAAGGTCCTGTTAGAAATTCCAATAATGATCCTAGAGAACAGGCAAGCAGATATTTGTTGGCCAAAGTGATAGCTTTCTCAGGTAATAATTGAATTGTTTAAAATTCAAACTCATCCGATATCATTCATAGTGAAAATATAGTGAAAATGTCATACAATACTAACATTTCTGTACATTTGACTCGCGAACAGCCAGTTATTCACAATTGACTAACTGCTGCCTGTTTATCCAGACCAATATTAGTTGGGTACGAGACCACTCGGCTAATCTCGACAGATTCCGTAAACTACATCTAGTCTCGGATGTATGACAGTAAGTGATATGTACCTACGCCCATACATTTGCGATGCGGCTACCGGTTTACTTTAACAGGAAAACTTGACGCTATTACACAAATTGGGAACCTATTCGGCTAGCGACCTATTCGACCGATCGAGCTGCAACCTGTTCGTTGGAAACCTATTTAGAGTAAAGACAACAGTCTCTATTTATCAACCAATAAAATCCAACGTTATGTCTATCAAATCAAAGTAGAATATTTTTTTTTTTTATCCATTCCTTCAGCTCAGAATAGAAGTGTAATTTCGTCATTATCTTACAGCTGGATCGGTCGAATAGGTCGCTAGCCAAATAGGTCGCCAACTTGTGTTTGGAATGGGCGCAGCCATGTTTCATCCGGGATCTTTAAAGTAGTTCCAATATGGCGGAATTCGTCATACAGCCGAGTTTAGATTGTCCGAAATCTTACGAGGTTTGCCGAGTCGGTACGAGACCTAAAATCTGTGACCAATTTCCGGGCAAGTTGTTTTGAAGGTGGTTTCTATATGAAAAAAACCTGCTGAAGCGATTAAGCTTGGGTGCCTCTCTCTAAAATGCTGGCGGAAGCCGCTAGAGGGCCAAATTCAAAATGGTGGTCAGATGTGGCGGGAAAATATAAAATTATGTAATATAGGCTTCTGATGTGTCTATTCGTATGATTTAAGGGTCTCTGAATCGAAATAATGTAATCAAAAATCCATCCAGCCACTAATTTTGCCAATATGGCCGAAAAATCCAAGATGGCCATCATTTTTGGCCTGGTAAATAGTTTCGAGGTCAATGTCTTCAATTTTGATGAATTTGTGTCGATAGATGGCAACCAGCAATAATACTCACCGATATTTATCATCTGATATACTCTGTAGTCAACTGATTTTGATTTTAATTTAATCAACGCTTAATAATGGACCCATGTAATATTTAATCACGCATGATAATCAACATCACCAACTTATCCAGTCAAAGTCAAAGTATCAGAATCACAGTCATCCGATTCAAAAGATAGGTCCAGTTTTGATTGTTCAGATTCAGAAGTTGAAGTTTCATCGGAATCTTCATCACTTGCACTATCACTGCAGTGAACAAGTAAGTCACTTAAACGTCCTGGTAATGCTGGGTTCACATATCTAATTGAGCCGCACTGTCCATTATGGAGCAGTTTCCAACCATTACCAACGGAAGAGTGTGTGATCTCAGACTTTCAGTAATTAAGCATTAAATAAGCCTGAAAATAAAATAAACACAAGACACAACTATCGTTATGCAAACAGTTGTTTTATTGATAGCTCGACGATGAACTTAACTACTGAAAATCGGAAGGATGAGGAGGATGCCGCTATTGCATTTATTTTACTTGCTGGTGCTCATCCCAGAAGACAACATTGTCACGGTCGTATTTCATTAGTATCACTATCAGTCGCCCAAACTCTGCTGCGTGGCTCGTCTAAACTATTTACCTGTAATATATTAAGGCTCGCCAAACTTTCTACCTGCAATGCACGTGCATACAGGTAGTATATAAGCCGGCCAATCGGGCTTGTTTGGGAGATGAATTATGACAGTGGTACCAAGGGCTCAATACTGCCACCAGGTACTTGGGTGAGTGAAATTATACTTTTAACTTTGTTGTCTTGGATTAGTCTGTGCAGGATTCGTATGTTTTACCCATCGTTGTATATTTTAGTATGAGTAAATAAGTTAGTATGAGTAAATTTATGTACAAATGTTGACTAATTTTACAGGTCCCCTTTGGGTACCTACTGATTGTTCCTGGAATGGTATCGTCTAAGAATAGTCGCCTATAAATGGTATCGCCGATACATGGTATCGTCGTTGAATAGTAGCCGATACATGGTATCGTGGTTGAATAGTAGCCGATACATGGTATCGTCGTTGAATATTGTAACATGCTTAAGGGTGAGTCTTGCGTTTTGATTGGTCAATTAGACACTGTCGATTGGACAATAACACCCCTCTGTTTTAGCAAGGCGAATAACTGTGTATGGTGGACATTTTGTAACGTCATAATTCATTTAGTGCGCGCACTCGTAAAACAATTGTATATTTATGTTGTACTATATAAACTGAATTCTTTTTATACGCCCACATGGAAATGTGGACGCATATTGCCGTCGCTTCCGTCCGTCCGTCTGTCGGTCCGTCCATCGTCCACAATTTCTTGTGAACGCACTAGAGGCTAAAGTTAATATCTGATTGACTTTAAATTTATACACATTGTTTGAGTTTATGAGACGAAGAAGCCTATTGATTTTCAGCGATATCCGATAATTATTGCCAGAGTTATGACCCTTGATCACTTCGAAAAATCTTGTGAACACTGTAGAGGCTAAAGTTAATATTTGTTTGACTTTAAATTTATACACAGCGTTTAAGGTCATGAGACGAAGACGTCTATTGATTTTCAGCGATTTCCGATAGTTACTGCCAGAGTTATGACCCTTGATCACTTTGGGTGTTCTAGAGGCCAAAGTTAATATCCGATTGACTTTAATTTTATACACAGTGTTTAAGGTCATAAGACGTAGAATCCTATTGATTTTCAGAGATTTCCCATAATTACTGCCAAAGTTATCTCCCTTGATCACTTTGAAAAATCTTGTGATGCTTTAGGGGCCAAACTTATTATCCGATTGACTTCAAAGTGATACACAGAGTTTAAGTCCTTGAGATGAACAAGTTTATTAATTTTCAATGAATTTTGATAACTGAACAGCTAAATCCATGATATTAAATGCTTTGTATACCATACTAAATGTAAGCATGGGCCAGAACTTTATAAAAACCAAACAAATTCTAATGATTTTCTGAGTTGTCAATCAGATTTGAGTGTAATATAAATGTTTCATTATCAAAAAAAGTAAAAATATGCGACAACTCTTGTTGACTGCCCGAACGATTTAGCTGCTGTGGGCGTATGTTTCGTTGCCTGGCAACCTATCTTTTATGTTAGTTTTCTTTATTCCCCAAAACGATCATGCCTCACCCATCCTGTGACAAACATGTCTTCAGACAACGCCCACGGCGCTGGGTCCGGCCAATTTAAGAACTCGCAATGAACTGGGTGAATTTCACACAAGTTTCCAGGCCTTGAAACAGATCGTGAGATGCATCTCCATACAATATCGTACTGGTAATTGCGTGTTCCCTCTTGTGCAGCTGCAAAAGAATTGACATGTTCATTGTCTGTGTTCCCGGTCACAAGACCACATGTTCCGTGCGCAAGGCCACGTGTTCCCTGGGTACAACTATGGGAACAGGCACATTAAAAAAACAAAAGTTCATTGTCCTTGTGGCGCGTCAAAAGGTCACATGGGAACACACCACAAGGGAACACGCCACAAGTGAACAGCCTATGGATACAGAGCCTTACATGGATCCATTATTAAGCGTTGATTAAATTAAAATCGAAATCAGTTGACTACAGAGTATATCAGATGATATATATCGGTGAGTATTATTGTTGGTTGCCATCTACCAACACAAATTCATCAAAATTGAAGACATCGATCCCGAAACTATTTTCCAGGCCAAAAATGTTGGTCATCTTGGATTTTTCGGCCATATTGGCAAAGCTAGTGACTGGATTGATTTTTATACGCCCACATTGAAATGTGGTCGTATATTGTCGTCGCCCCCGTCCGTCCGTCGGTCCGGCGTCCACAATTGCTTGTGGACGCTCTAGAGGCCAAAGTTAATATCCGATTGACTTTAAATTTATACACAGTGTTTAAGGTCATGAGACGAAGAAGCCTATTGATTTTCAGCGATTTCCAATAATTAGTGCCAGAGTTATGGCCCTTGATCACTTCAAAAAATCTTGTGGACGCTCTAGAGGCCAAAGTTAATATCCGATTGACTTTAAATTTATACACAGTGTTTAAGGTCATGAGACGAAGAAGCCCATTGATTTTCAGCGATTTCCGATTATTAGTGCCAGAGTTATGGCCCTTCATCACTTCAAAAAATTCTGTGGACGCTCTAGAGGCCAAAGTTAATATCCGATTGACTTTAAATTTATACACAGTGTTTAAGGTCATGAGACGAAGAAGCCTATTGATATTCAGCGATTTCCGATAATTACTGCCAGAGTTATGGCCCTTGATCACTTCAAAAAATCTTGTGGACGCTCTAGAGGCCAAAGTTAATATCCGATCGACGTGAAATTTATACACAGTGTCTAAGGTCATGAGACGAAGACGTCTATTGATTTTCAGTGATTTTCAATAATTACTGCCAGAGTTATGGCCCTTGATCACTTCAAAAAATCTTGTGGATGCTCTAGATGCCAAAGTTAATATCTGATTGACTTCAAATTTATACATAGTGTTTACAGTCATGAGACTAAGACGTCTATCGATTTTCAGTGATTTTCAATAATTACTGCCAGAGTTATGGCCCTTGATCACTTCGAAAAAATCCTGTGGAAGCTCTAGAGGCCAAAGTTAATATCCGATCGACTTTAAATTTACACACAGTGTTTAAGGTCATGAGACGAAGAAGCCTATTGATTTTCAGAGATTTCAAATAATTACTGCCAGAGTTATCTGCCTTGATAACTTCAAAAAATCTTGTGACGCTATAGAGGCCAAACTTATCATCTGATTGACTTCAGATTGATACACAGAGTTTAAGGTGTTGAAACGAACAAGTATTTTGATTTTCAATGAATTTTGATAACTGAACAGCTAAATCCATGATATTAAATGTTTCATGTATATACTAATTGTTAGCGTGGGGTAAAACTTTATAAAAAGCAATCAAATTTTAATGATTTTCTGATAATTACATAATGAGTTGTTACTCAGTTTTTAGTGTATTACAAATGTTTCATTTCCAAAAAAAAGTAAAAATATGCGACAACCCTTGTTGACTGCCCGGACGATTTAGCTGCTGTGGGTGTATGTTTCGTTGCCTGGCAACCTATCTTTGATTACAATATTTCGATTCAGAGACCCTTAAAACATACGAATAGACACATCAGAAGCCTATATTACATAATTTTATATTTTGGCCCTCTGGCGGCTTCCGCCAGCATTTTAGAGAGAGGCACCCAAGCTTAATCGCTTCAGCAGGTTTTTTTCATATAGAAACCACCTTCAAAACAACTTGCCCACAAATTGGTCACAGATTTTAGGTCTCGTACCCAACTATATTACCTGTAGTCAAAGCGGAAAAATTTGGGTTTAGCTGAAACGATCAAGACAAACTGGTCGAAATGGAGAAAAACAAGCAAACAGTAACAAGTGAGGTTGATGTCCCCCTCCGAAATCAAAAAATAAATAGATGACAAATATTAATTAATCGCACATTTATTTTTTCAAAAGTATCGAGCAATCAAACTATACACTAAGTTCTACCACTCTCTATAAGATAGAATCGAGAATATATTGCCCCAAAGCATTGACCAGTGAAATTGATTAGCTCTGCTCAGCTTTAGCCTATACCAAATTTAAACATTCAACCTCAATTAGAAGGAGAGTTATGTGTACCAAAGTCTCGACCAATTAAGTTGGTTATCGCTCAGCTTACCCTCAGTAGAAAATGTTCATTATCAAACTTAGTCAAGTTATTTATATAAAACAGCTCTACACCAAGTGTCCTCAATCTGACTTAATTAGAACTAAAGTTATGGTGTCTCTTGACAGAAAATTCTCATCTTCGAACTCCATCAAGGGATTCACCTAATAGAATCCTACGCCAAGTGTGATCATTCTAACTCAATTCGAATGAGGGTTATTGTGTTCCAAAGTCTCAACCAATTTGCTTTTAATTATTGCTCTGCTTACCCTGAACAGAATATAGTCCGGGAGCCCAGCGAGGTTTAATCAAAATATTGAGTCCAAAAGGTTTGAGGTTTGCAACACATATTTGACCCCTAGATCATTATGGAAAGGCAAGTCTTAAGTTTTGTAACCCAAACCCCCTAGCGCTCCCCCTAACCCCCTTAAATTTAATGGGAGTTAAAATTCAATGTCCATCCACAATTTTCTTGCAAGGATTTCATACTTAGCACTTTGAAACAGAATGTATGACTTAAGATCATAAAATGTTGTGCTAATGCTACTTAAGAGCTTAATTAATTAGCATTAATTAGTGGCCGTAATTAAAATTTAGAGTCCATGACTGAAACAAAGCCTAAAAGCTAGCTAACCAAGTCATGAAACCAAAAATATCACTTAAGAGCGAAAAAAGTTGAACAAACCTTGCTTAAGACTGGTTCAAAGGTGTCAAAGGTCACTAATTAGTGACTGTAATCAAAATCCATAA